>JANCRC010000011.1:30227500-31527500 GCA_024362995.1 Heteromeles arbutifolia | reverse complement strand
AAATGGGACCCTTGACATTGTTTGAAGATTTTCGACGCGTTTCGACATGCCCGCTGTGCAATTTGGCATGTCAGAGTGGGCGCTAACCTCGCTCCCTGTCGACAGGAAGCAAGGCTAGTGGCGAGGCTAGCATCGGGTTTTTTTGAGTGCCAATATGCGAGGGTTGGCGTGTCAAGACATGCCATGACCGACATTTTATGACGTTTGGCATGTCTTTGGCATGCCATGGTCGACATTTTGCGAGGGTTGGCATGTCATGGGCATGCCATGGTCGACATTTTGCAAGGCTTGGCATGTCATTGGTATGTCATGGGCTTGCCATGGTGAATGAATGGAATTATATTTATGCATATGACCAATTCAATCAATTTATTTCTAGGTGTGTCTAGTGGGGAAGTTAGTTGTCTGGCTGATAGTGCTACCATGCACACCATATTGCGTGAACGACACTATTTTGCTAACTTTATACTTAAGAAAGCACGTTGACATTTGAGATAATCAATATCATATTGAAACCATTGAAGATAATGGATCTGAATTTCTTTGTATCACTTCTTACGAGTATGGCCAGAAGCGTATTCATGAGAAGTTAGAACGTCTCCCGAGTGGGTTGTACATAATAAGCATTTGCGGCATAGAAGCCCACCATGTGGTCGGCCCTGTGCCTGAGTTTTAGAGCACAGAGCACTTTGCTACTTCAGCATGATCGTATGGGACATCTCAGACGTGACATGATGCGCCGTATCCTTAAATCATCACATGGGCATCATTTACCTCCCTACGTTGGATTCCCGCCATGTAAAGCGTGTTCTTTGGGGAAGTTGAATACTCAATCCTCAATTACAAAGATTATTCACAACCTTCCTAAGTTTCTTCAGAGGATTCAAGGGGATATTTGTGGACCTATTTAACCAACATGCGGACCATTTAGATAGTTTATGGTGTTGGTTTATGCATCGACACGAAGGTCACATGTTTGCTTATTGTCCACACACAACGCTACATTTGCGAAACTCCTAGCACAAATTATTAAGCTTAGGGCTTACCACCCTGATTATCCGATCAAATCGATTCGACTGGATAACGCTGAAGAGTTTACATCACATACTTTTGACGATTATAGCATGTTAGTAGGGATTGAAGTCGAACATCCTGTACCCCATGTTCACACCCAAAACTGCATGGCAGAAGCTTTCATAAAGTGCCTTCAATTGATAGCTTGAACTTTGGTTATGAGAACCAAACTGCCAGTATCTATCTGAGGCTATGCAATATTGCATACAGTTATGTTGGTCCGCCTGAGGCCCACCGCTACCCAACCTCATTCACCGTTACAATTGGTTACTGAATACGAGCTTGACATCTCGCATTTACGTGTGTTTGGGTGCGTAGTTTTTGTGCCAATAGCGCCGCCATTATGTACCAAAATGGGTCACCAGAGAAAAATGGGAATCTATGTCGGTTATGATTCGCCATCAATTATTTGCTATTTAGAGCCCTTGACAGGAGATCTCTTTACGGCACATTTTGCGGATTGTCACTTTGATGAGATAGGCTTCTCGTCGTTAGGGGGAGATAAACATGCTAACGTTCCTGGAGAACGTCACGAATTGTCGTGGTATGCTTCCACTATATCTCATTTAGATCCTCGTACCGCCCAATCTGAAATTGAGGTGTGACGAATTATAGATCTTCAGAGTATTGCTCAAAGCATGCCATATGCTTTTATTGATCTAGCTAAGGTGACAAGATGACATATACCTGCTTCAAACGCACCTGCAATGATAGACGTACCCCATGTAAATCATAACACTGCCCAGGAAGGTCGGACTGTCCCTGAAGGTGGGGAGGCCGTACCTTCCACGCGACCTGGTACATTGGCGGCTAGCCAATCATCTGCTCCGACCCTGAAACGTGGCAGACCCTTTGGTTCAAAAGATTTACAACCCTAGAAGAGGAAAACGACACAAACTAATGACCCTAGTTTGAATACAACCATCGCTCACTCATCTGTTCCAACGCATAAGGTTATTGTAGATTACGGTGATGTCTTAGATGAGACAACTCGACCTCTCGAGAATCGCGAGATTTCGGTCCACTACGCAGTATTGGATGAGGTTTGGAATTAGAATGAGATCGTCGACGATGCGTTTGCGTACACAGTAGCTACTAACATCATGCTTAGCGATGACATTGAACCACGTTCTATTGATGAATGCCGACGTAGAATGGATTGGTCAAACTGGAAACAAGCAATCCAGGTCGAACTCGATTCGTTTGCGAAACGTAAGGTGTTTGGACCTATAGCTCATACTCCACCACATGTGAAGCCTGTGGGCTATAAGTGGGTTTTCATGAGGAAGCATAATGAGAAAAATGAAATAGTACGATACAAAGCACGCCTTGTAGTGCAAGGCTTCTCTCAGCGCCCTGGGATTGATTACAAGGAGACGTATTCCCCCGTAATGGACGTCATAATGTTCCGATACCTTATCAGTTTGGTAGTTTCCAAAAAACTGAATATGGAGCTTATGGACGTGGTAATCGTGTATCTCTATGGGGATCTAGATACGAAAATTTACATGAAAGTTCTAGAAGGATTTCCATAGACTGGTTCAAATGTTCTAGACCACAAAACACTCTCTCTATTAGATTGAGAGGATCACTGTACGGATTGAAACAATTTGGGCAGATGTGGTATAACCGTCTGACTGAATATTTGACAAGTTAGGGTTATGTGAACAACGAATTATGCCCATGTGTGTTCATAAAAAAGTCACATTTCGGATTTACGATCGTTGCAGTTTATGTCGACGACATGAACCTCATCGGAACTACCGCAGAGCTTGAGGAAATTGTTGTTCACTTAAAAATCAGAATTTGAGATGAAAGATCTTGGGAAAACTCAATATTGTCTCGACCTGGAGATCGAGCATTGTTCAAATGGAATCCTAGTACATCAATCGAATTACACCCAAAAGGTGTTGCGATGTTTTAATGAGGATAAAGCGAAGCCTTCAAGTACTTCTATGGTCGTTCAGACTCTAAATGCTAAACGAGATCCCTTCCATCCATAGGAGGATAAGGAAGAGATTTTGGAGCCTGAAGTTCCATACCTAAGTGTAATTGGGGCTTCATTGTACTTGGCTTAATGCACTAGACCCGACATCTCCTTCGCTGTTAATCTTTTGGCTAGATACAACAATGTCCCACACGCAGACACTAGAATAGTGTTAAAGACATTTTTCGCTACCTCAAGGGTACGACGGATATGGGCTTGTTCTACCTCTCTGAATCCTCGAGAGGAGCGGCCGCCCTTCTTGGTTCTCGGGTTGTTTCCCGCCTTGTTGGTTATGCAGATGCTAGATATCTGTTTGGCCCACATAGGGCACGTTCTCAAACGGGCTATGTCTTTACCGTTGGAGACACCGCTATATCTTGGAGACGCTAGTTGCGACTTCTTCGAACCATGCTAAGATCCTCACCCTGCATGAAGCATCGCGTGAGTGCTTTTGGTTGAGAGCAGTCATGGAACATATTCGAAGCACCAGTGGTCTTACTTTCGTCGTTAATCTTCCTATGACGATCTTTGAAGACAATGCAGCATGTATCGAGCAGTTAAAGAAGGGATACATCAAGGGAGACAACACCAAGCACATAGCGCCGAAGTTCTTTTATTCTCATCAGCAACAACATCATCAGAACATTAAAGTCAAGCAAATCCGTTCCCAGGACAACTTGGCCGATCTCTTTACCAAGTCATTGCCCAAGTCTACTTTTCAAAAGCTTGTCCAAGGAATCGGTATGTGTAAATTATCTGAGTTGAATTGCTTGTAGTTCTCTTATTTGGAAGTTATGTCTAACTCAGGTTGAGTATCTTGAAGCATAATCACTTTATCTTAATGTACTCTTTTTCCTACAATTAGGAACATTTTTCTCACTAGGTTTTTTCTACCTAACGAGGTTTTGAAGAGGCACCCATCTTGGGATGATCATACTTCGTTGAGTTCACTACTTTTGTCCTGTTTGACGTTTGTTTTAGACATTATGCATACTTCTCACTTTTCTCCTTAGTCTATGGGTTTTCACCTGCCTTAGGATTTACCATAGCGAGGTTTTGTGAGTTTTACTACCAATGCATACTTTCTTTAAATTTGAGACTCGCATTCGCCTGTTGTGCCATCGACTTCATCCACTGTTCTACCTTATCTGCTAAAGATCTGATGCGATGTTTTGTTTGAGTATTTACACACTCAAAGAGGAATGTTGTAGCCATATTTAGAATAGGAATGTGATTGTGTAAATATTAGTGTATCTAGGGATATCTTTGAATATTCCATTTAGTAGTTAATATCATATTAGAGTTGTAATCCTAAAAAGGTAAGAATTTTATCTATCCTACTACTATAAATAAAGACACAATGGGATGATATAACACACACCTCAAAATTAAATCTCTCTTTTTTCTCTCTTATTGCCGCCGGCCTCCCTCTCTCTATTCCCTTATAATAGTTCAGTCAAATAGACCTACAACAACATTTTAATTTTTCTTTTTATGATGGATGAGATTATAATATAAGCGGAGAAATAGAACAATGATGTCGGTTTAGCAGCAGCACTCTTTGATGTTGTATTTGGTTCGTCCCAAATCCTCGATTCTAGGAATGACAGCCTCACGCTCCTCGAGAATTCTGAAAATGTAACACCCAATCAACATGTTGTAATATTTCCAAGCATTCCCGAAACACGTTAACTCCTCTGTTTGTTGAACGGGAAATGATCTGGGCCTGGGCCTTGTGGCCAGCCTAGCCCAGATGGCCCAACAACTAATAAATTAATAATCATCTCCTTCCCCACCATATGCAAACGTACACCCGCCAACAGCCAATCCGAACCCGCATCCTATATAACCATCCTTTATAACCCACACTTTACCCAAAACCCTAACCCTTCCGGACCTATTTCTTACTTCGGAGCCGCATTAGGGTTGCAGAGAGAGAGAGAACAATGGTGTCTGGCTCAGGTATCTGCGCAAAGCGCGTGGTGGTGGACGCCCGTCACCACATGCTCGGCCGCCTGTCTTCGATCCTGGCCAAGGAGCTGCTCAATGGGCAGAAGGTCGTGGTTGTTCGCGCGGAGGAGATCTGTATCTCCGGTGGGCTGGTGAGGCAGAAGATGAAGTACATGAGATTCTTGCGTAAGCGAATGAACACTAAGCCTTCTCATGGTCCCATCCACTTCCGCGCCCCGGCTAAAATCCTCTGGCGCACCATCCGTGGGTACGTCGTCATTTTTCTGTTAGTCTTTGCCGATTTATTGGTTTATGCATGGTTTATTGAGCTTGAACTGCTGGGTTTTTATTGTTTTGTTTGATTAGGTTACATTGTCTATGTAAATCAATGGATTGCATCAAAAACCCATTTGGGGATTTTGTTAGTTTTTATTGTTGGGTTTATGGTTGATGATGAAATTGATTGTTTTAATTCAGTGGGAGCTGTAAAGTTTTGTGTTTTGAACACTTCTTGTTAGTTTTTGTTTATCAAAAATGAAAGAGCACTTTAGTTAATCACTATTTTGCGAAAAACACTTAAATTTAGCCATGAAACATAACATTTCTCCATTGACAACCATAAAGCGAACCTCATTTCTTACATGTATTGGAATATCTGTTTTTTGGCTAATTTTGATTCACTAGGTGAATTTTTTTGTTAGATTTATGTAGTTTTTGGTGCTGGCTACAATACTATATGTAATAGAATATCCATCTCGGTTGTCAGAAGATAATTGTATCAAAAACATAATATTCACATTAAATACGTACATGCATACATACATACATACATGTATATATATATATATATATATATATATATTGTAGACAGTCGCCTAGATTTTTTGTTGGAATGAAAATAATTTATTGCTTTCTGCTTGATTCTACTGCTTGAGAGGTTTTTTATTTTTTATTTTTTTCGGTGTACGTATGTTAAGTAACTTTGTTATTGCTTTTTTTCTGCAGGATGATTCCCCATAAGACTAAGCGTGGTGCTGCTGCACTTGCTCGTCTGAAGGCATATGAGGGTATTCCACCTCCATATGACAAGACTAAGAGGATGGTCATTCCTGATGCACTCAAGTAAGCTTTTTGACGCTATTTTTCATTTGCCAAATGCCTGTTTTGTTATATAGATTGTTCTGTTTTTCATGAAGTGAACGTTTATTGTTTTGTTTTTTTGAAATCTGCAGGGTCTTGAGGCTGCAAGCAGGACACAAGTACTGTTTGTTGGGCAAGCTTTCTTCAGAGGTTGGATGGAACCACTATGAGACCATCAAGGTGAGAATCCCCTGCTTTCCTTGTTTGTTTTTACCGAGTGTTTTGTGTCCTTGTGCTGATAATAGTTTGGGTAAAGTATCTAGTTTTCTGTTTTAGTTCAAAGTAGTATGGTCATTATTTCCCATTGAGTCAGATTGCATCTTAATTGAGTTTGCATATGGAGTTGTTTCCGTGGCTTATGTTTGTTCTTCCTCTTAAATGCGCGCTTCTGTTTTCTTGCTTTGGAAAATGATTGCTATATGTTTCATGCTGCATGTCTAAATGGTGGAGTCGACTAACATTATTGTATTATTACTGACAAAAGTCATTCGTATTGTATTGTTAATAATAAACGGCACTCCTTTTGTTTTCTGTCTTTATTAATCATCTATATTGGTCTTTACATGCTGTTATGATTGGTCTCAATTTAGGATTATCACAAAATGATAGATTGGGGGATAACAAAAAGCCCTTCTTGACTATTACAAAGGCATATGAAGGGAATTTGCAAATCACGACTTTGAATACGTCATTTACAAATCCCTCCTACATACCGTTGTAACGATGATGTAGTGCATTTCTAAATTCCTTCTATCAACTTTTTGTTCTCCATTCTTTACTAACTTGGTCTCAATCCCTTGGACCCAAGCATAAGTTCTAGTTATATAGTTGATTATATTGGTTCTTATTTTCAATCGGTTACTATCCCTCTTCTTTGATGCCCATGTGCACCAACACTTGTACTGAAAATTTGGTGTCTCACACTTTATGTTAGAGCTAGAGTGTTTTTATTGTGCATGGTCTAGTGGATTATCTAAATTAGGTCTAGTACTTTCTGTGTTTGTATCATCCATCATCAAGAGCATAAATTCAACGTGTCCATGGAACTCATGCATGTGTTTGTTAATTTTTTTTTTTTGCATCTTTTGTAAAACGCTCTTTTTAGGCGAAGGGCCATGCATTTATTTTTCTTGCTTGAGCCTACAAATGTCAAAACTAATGAATTTGTATGTTTGCAGGAGCTTGAGAACAAGAGAAAGGAGAGGGCCCAAGTTGCGTATGAGAGGAAGAAACAGTTGAACAAACTGAGGGTGAAAGCAGAGAAGTCTGCTGAGGAGAAACTAGGACCTCAGCTAGAGATCATTGCCCCCATTAAATATTGATGAGTAGACATTTGTGTGTTTAAGATGATAATCTTGTTGACGATTGAGTTGAGAGATTATTTTTGTTCGTGTTATGTTACCTCGTTCGTTTTAATGGCCAAGTATTTGCGTAGTAGTTGTTTCTCATAGATTTCACTTGTATGCGATTTGGTATTTTATGAAATGGCTGAAATCACTTTTATGAAATCAGTTTTACAAGAACACAATTGGTTGACACAAATACCCCTATCAACATTTCAGTGTAACATCTAATTCAGTAATCAACTTCTTAGTGCAAGATAGCTCGGGAAATTTCACGTCAAATGTGTAAAAGGTTCAGAGAATTGTTAGTTTACCCCCATTTGGCAAGGTTATTTATTCATTTTTTCGATTTGACAGAGACTGAAGTTTTGACCTTTCGTTTGTGTTGTACAAATGTCCGAACAATAACTTTATGTGAGTGTCGAAGCCTAAAAAGGAGAATTGAAAATTTTGCTGACTCAAATTATCGTGCAACATTGTAGAATGTAACGAAGAAGAAAAAGATTGCTAGCATTCCACCAACAACAATAATAGTTCTTTATTGGAAAAAAAAGAGGTATAATAATATAACAAATGTGGTAATTTTTAGCTCATAAGGTGAAAGAAGCTAAGAATTGTGGAATTATTCAAGTCAGTGAGGTTTCATCATAAGTAGACTTGGCATTCGTGTCGTGTTTTCTAATGTTTGTGTCGTTTTCGTGTTATACCCGATATCTTAACGGGTCGTGTCGTGTAACACCCGTTAAAATAAACAGATAAAATGACCCGACCCGAAATCAACCTGATAATATTAACAGGTAATATGACCCGACCCGTTACTGTGACAACCCATTCCAAATTTTACGTTTTTATTAATTTTAAAAGCGTGAATTTACGAAGATGCCCTAGAGGCAAAGATTTTGACTTCCGTTGACCATCGTCTAGAGAGACGTACGGCTTATTCTTTTAGCATATCTTCGTAGTACTCGTTGGTGCAAACGCATAGACGAAAGCCGTTTGTGAGTCCGGATTATAACAGTATAGTTATGGACGTTTGAAATTGAGTATTGAGAGTTAGTTAAAAAGTTAAGAAGGACCAATTAAATGAAAAAGAAGAAAAGGGCAGCAGCCCAATTAGAAATCAGAAAGAAGAAGAAAGCTTTTCCCGTGGGTTTCCGTCCGTACACCTTTGCGACTGCCCATCTTCCAAGGCCGATTCCGGCCAACTCCGGTGGAGTTTTTCGACGCTACCACCACCATCTTGAAGCTCTCATTCCCCTCTACAAAACCCACCCAAGAACCACCTTGATTAACCACATTATGTGGCAGTTTGGAGGCCACAAAAGTTGAAGAAAACCAATGGTGCTCCGGCCACCTTTTTCAATTTTTCGACGAATCGGCAAAGCGATGGCCGATGCCACCACTTGAGCTTTGTAGCCCATCATCCCAGGAGAAAATCCCACCTTGACCCCATTGGTCCACCGTGGACGACGAATCGACGCCAGAAAGTTTTAGGCACCGCTGGCTTCGTGGGCAAAATTGACCACTTTTTGTCCACTTTTGGACTTTGTGGCAGGCGATGTTGGTTCGTGATGTCTCAATATGTGTGCTAAGGAGTCGCAGCGCGGACCTCAGGTGAGTGGATCTTTTCTTTTCTATCGTATGTCTATATATATATATATATATGGTTGACAATTCCACAAACATTTTTAAATTGATTTATGCATGTTGTTTACAAATAATTGGTGCGAACTACGACTGGCTTGATCCCTGTTTAGGGTACATAGGCAGTCTGACGAGACGTTAGATGCAGCCATACAATAAATGAGACTAAATAATTGAGACAATAGCCTCGTTTGGGGAATTGAGCAATGTGAGGGACATTGGTGGAAAACGTGAGATTTAACTTTACGATTTGGTGGTTAAATGTTGTTCATAAATTAAGGTGTGAAGAATCAAGAAAATTGATGTAAGGAAACGTAAGTAATGATAGTTAATTAAGCTAGTGTCTAATTGGGCTTATCACCGATAATTATTTCCGAAATAAATAGTTCGGGACTAAGGCGTTACAGCTCATGCATTTATATATATATATATATATATATATATATATATATATATAATTGAAAATGCTATGACATGGTTGAGTATTAGATTGCATCATTATGTATCTATATGTATTTTACCTGTGTGTAATTATTGTGAACACTTTGAAGTGCAAAGGTGAACGCAGGACAACCAGGTAAGTTGTAGATTGTTAATGTGAGTTGATGTTATGTTGATATACATTGAGAGCTCATAAACCTGCACCTCGGTGTTAGTGCTCTCGCCCGTGGCCAGGGCACAGTCCTTCACGTGATGTTCACCTCTCGCTCCTTACGCTCACCTTGGATCCAAGTTAGGTGCATAGTCCTGTCGTATAAACTACTTTTAGTGGGTTCGACTCGTAGGTGACCTGCGATTATTCGCACAGTCTTCACGTGATCGTAGCACTTGAGCGTACTTATTTACACCTAGTCCTGTCATACAGACCACTAGAGGTGGTTCCGACTCGTGTGCAGGGATGTTGATGAGCTATAGATTCAATCGTACAGGTCACTAGAGGTGACTCCGACTTATGTGCTAGCAATGATTAATGAGATATGTGCTAGCAACGATTAATGAGATATGTGCTAGCAATGATAAATGAGATATGTGCTAGCAACGATTAATGAGATATGTGCTATCAATGATTGATGAGATATGTGCTATCAATGATTGATGAGATATGTGCTAGCAATGATTGATGAGATATGTGCTAGCAATGATTGATGAGAACATATGTGCTAGCAATGATTGATGAGAACATATGTGCTAGCAATGATTGATGAGATGATTGATGAGATATGGATAAGTCGTACATGTCACTATAGGTGATTTCGACTTATGTTCATTTTATATTGATTTATTTCATCTTGCTTAAATGGTTGTTACTGGGATACTCCGACATGGCATACCTTGGTTCTTACCGTCCATCAGCATAATTTATATATATATATATATATATATATATATGTATTGTCATTTTCTGGTGAATTATATGGATTTCACGGTGAGGGGTTATTGCATTTTCCAAAAAGAAAGATGTTATCACAGCGTTGTTTTGCCTACTCACATGTTCTGTTTTGTGCCCCTCCAGGTTTTAGTTACTGAACGTTCGTATCGACGAGGATTTTTGGCAAATCTCTGAATAGGTGACTACTTCTGAGGGTATGATTTTTACCCACACTACTGTACTTTACTTATGCTCTAACATCGCGTGTGAAATGGGTTCGCTCCCGCTCACAGCGCACTCTGGTATTTAGACACTTTTAGGTTCAAATTTATTCACATTATACACACTATCACATTTTATGGCTTCGTCACCTTCCAGGTGTCGGCTAGCACAGCTCGATTTTGAGTCCAAGTGGACTTTTCGTGTCGGGGTGTGTCAGTTACCTGTTAAGGAAAATATATTTTAAACCAATAAATAATCAAATGAAAAACATAATACTAAATAAGTATATACATACCATATTGTCACATCCAAAACATAAAAACGTATTTTTCTTTTAAGTATATTTTCTCTTACCTAAATTTATTGCTCTAGCATTTTTCTTTGCAAGACTCATATTTGTATTGTCTATACTTTTGTTTCCAAGATCTCGTTCTGTTCCCATTATAATCTCCACGGACTCCTCATCACTAAGGTTTATTAAATTTGAATCTCTAGCATCCATTGCTTCTGAAACAAAATGGGTATAAATTAATTAATAGCTTAATTAATTAAGTAAAGTCTTTAATAGTTTTTTAATTAATGTAGAAGTGTAAAAAATATATAAACGTTCGTAATGACAAGCTTTACAACTTTCATGAAGAGCTTAACTTCGAAATTCGCCACTATAATCATATAAATTATAGATCAAAATTTAACCGTTGATTGTTGTTTACATTTACGCTTCATTGTTCACATCAAATTTTGTTTTCTCAGATTTTCTTTTTTGAAAACATGATCTATTAGAGGATGAAGGATGATGAACGGTTTGGATCGTTGATATTATATTAAGAGTTTTACGATTAGTGAAAATATTGCTTGATGTTTATAAACTTTCTACAAACTATATGACATCGACTCATATTTCAGTTAACCGTAAATATCGAAACGTGATATCAAAGATCTGAACCGTTCATCTTCTTACATCCGTCAGATGATCATGTTTTCAAAAAAGAAAATTTAAAAAATGAAATTCAGTAAGAAGAATAAAGCGTAAATGACAATCGACGGTTAAATATAAATTTAAGGTTTATGGATTATAGTGTTGGATTTCGAATCTGACCCCTTCATGAAAGTTGTAATGCTTGTCACTATGAGTGATTGTATATTTTTTTTCACATTTTTTACACTTCTACAATAATTATTATTAATTTTATTAATTTTGCCCTCAAATAAAAAACTTTATTCATGAGGGTTTGGAGGATTTTAAACATCTAAACGATAATGTAAGTGTAACCATTATATACTTGTTGAGGAATAATGATGAATCATGAGTATTTATATATCCATTAGTCAAATTATTAGGGGTTACGAACTGGGATTGGTTTTTCTTTTTGTTTTTTTTTCTTGTTCTTCTTCCTCCTTCTTCTTCTTCTTCTTCTGGGTTGCATATTTGGTCTTTTTTTTTTCTTCTTCTTCTTCTTCTGGGTTGGGGGCGCACAGGGGAGAAGGGTGGGTTGTTTTTTATTTTTTATAAACATTATTTTTATTTAAATAATTATTTAAATATTTTTTAATAACACGTGGGCCCAGTCATTATTAGTGGTAAGTGAATTGCTTCATTCTTGGCCTGCTTGAATTTTTGTTGAGTTGCTCCATGACTTCAGTTTACGGATCGTCTTTCTTAATTTGCGTAGATTCATAATTTGGCTTAACTACAAGAACTTTTGTAGATATGAAGAAAGTACACATCGCCTTGGGGCATTCCAACTGAGTACAGTGAGTGGCGCTGGTTGCTCAGCCTTCTTCGTTCAGAGAAAGTTGGGCTGCCTCCGAAGGAAGAGATAAAACGGATAAAGGATGAGGTGCTTGCTCATCCGATCGCTCTTGTAAAGCCTGTTGCCAACAAGGGTGGAAAGAAGAGATCTTCCTCACCTGCTTGTGAGCCTTCGACCGAGAAAAAGCCAAAGACTTATTCTGCTACTTGCGGGGGCTCGTCTACTGCTGAGAAGCTTGTCATCGATCTAACTTCTCTAAAGGGGACGAAAAAGTCCGTTGAGCTTGAGCCTCTGAAACCTGCTGCTTCGAAGGCGGCAACGTCCATTGCTGAGAGGATTGCCCAGCAGAAAGGTTTGGTGGTGCCCTCGGTGTTTCGGGTTTGTGTCGAAGTGCCCGTCGGGAGCTAAGTCTGGTTTGGCTTCTGAGAGGCTCACCATTATGAAGAGCGGTAAGGTGGATTCTACTGCTAAGGTGGCGCCTGGGCTTGTTCCTCCTTCTGCTATGGTTGGTTCGTCTGTTGAGAAAGGGAAATCTGTTAGCACGGGCAGTTGTGAGAAATCCATCGATTCTAAGGCTGGAGAGTTTCCTGAGGTTTGTGCATTGCTGAAGGATGATGTAACGACCCGTCCTCAATAATTACGATTTTTATAATTTTAAAAATGAGAAATTACGAAAATGCCCTTTGGGGCAAATACGTTGATTTTTATTAACCGCCTTGTCGTGTCATGTAAGATCTATTTTCTTGGCGTATTTGGGTAGTACTTGCCAACATGAGCGCGTGAGCGCAAACGGAACGTGATTTGGAGCTATAACGAAGAAATTATGGGCGAGTAAAAATAGGGACAAAATAGTCATTTAAATATTTTTTGGAATGCTCCAGATTTTTGGAGCAAAATCTTGAAAGCCATGTGTGTGGCCCAGATTAAAGGGAAGAAAAGATGGGTGGTGGAAATGAAACATAAAGGAGAGAAAGGAGGGGCGGGACGCTCAATCAAAAAGAAGAGAATGAAGAGAGTGACCAATAGGGGAGAGAAGATAGGAGGGGAAATGAGAGAGTGGGGAGCACCGGATCACCCTTGACCCGGTTTCTTCCTGCTGACCCAACCCAGTTTTCTTGTCTTCTCTGGCGGTTTTTCATCGGTTTTTTCCAGCGAATCACGCCATCTAACCACTTAGAACCAACTCCACGACTTTCCTCCTTCATGTTTCACCCTAAAATCGAAGGAAATGGGCCCGATTTCATGGAGTTCGAAGTCATCGGCTTCGACGGCAATCTCGTGAGTTCCTAGGCGGTGATCCGCCATTTCTGAATGCAATCCCATTGATCCTCACCATCAAACAACTTCCCTTGAGCTCAGAAACAATGCCCAATCATTTGTTGGAGCATTAGAGTCGATAGGAGGACGAATCAAGAATCACCCTTTTTAAGGCTTCTGACGGATTCTAGTGAAATTGGGGATTTTCTCGGCCAAATTGGCCTTAGTTACAGGTATGAAAGTTGTCCCTCTCATTGAGATCTTCATTTCTATAAAATTTGGAAATTTTTGGAGTTGTTGGATTTTCCAGCGAGTCGGGGCGGCCGACCACCATGTATGGCGGCGCGTGGGCCGAAGCATCCCCTGACCTTCCTAGGCTAAACTTGATTCTCTAATTCCATACGTGAAGTCCGATTAACAAATTTCCGTCGTTTGAACCTAGTTCCTTTAAGGTCCGCCGCTTGATTATTATAGCAATCGACGATCCGACCGTTGGATCGTCACCAAACTTTGATACGTAATAGTACGTAATATTTGAGGATATTAGAAATTTACGGATCAGGAATACAACACACGGATCTTCCCGAATAGGATATGTAAGTTACGTGTTCTATTGATAAAAATTCTGAGACGTGATTTGATAATTGTTCTAGGCGCCGATCGTTCGTGACACCTCGATATTCGTGCTAGGGAGTTGTAGTACGGACTTCAGGTGAGTGGGTCTTTTTCCTTTTTATAGTGCATATATATATATATATACACACACACACCTTACGGTTTTGTAGAAATGTTTTAAATTGATTATGCATAGCATGCCATGATTTAAATGTGTTATATTGAAATATTGCATTATGATGAGATTTGTGGTTATGTCAAATAATCCTACAGAGGCACAGGTAAGTTCAGGTGGGTTTTTATGTGATTGAAATGGTTATATTGTATGAGCATACATATATTCATTTAGAGCTCATCATTGCTGCACCCCAGTGTTAGTGCTCTCGCCCCAGGCCAGGGCACAGCCTTCACGTGATTGTTCACCTCCCGCATCGTACGCTTGCCTTGGATCCAAGTTAGGTGTTAGCCTATCGTACAGGTCACATTAGGCAACTCCGACCCGTTGGTGACCAGCGCATAGCGCTAGCTTTCATGTGATTGTAGCACTAGGTGACTCCGACTCGTGTGCTAGCATAGACTAATGAGCAATTGGTTCAGTCGTACAGGTCACGTTAGGTGACTCCGACTGGCATGCTAGTTTAGACTGATTTTACACCTGGCTTACATTTATTATTGCTGAGATATTGTAGCATAGCATGCTTCTATTTTTACTGCACTCACACATTCATTTTCATACTTGTGTAGTATAATTTTCTGGAAATTATACAGGTTTTACAGTGAGGGGTTATAACGTTTTCAAAGGGTTTTTATTAAAAATTTATTTTATGGCCCACTCACCCTTGTTTTTCGCCCTTCCAGGTTCTAGTAGCTGAGCTTTCGTACTGACGAGGATTATTGGCAAATCTTGGGGTAGACGATTTCCATCGATGGTATAATTCTCACCCTATTTTACTGTACTATACTTATGCTCTGTCATCACGTGTAAAATGGGTTCATACTCACTCACAATGCACTCTTATCTTTAGGCACTTTTAGTTTAAATTTATTCATATTTTCCACATCACTACACTTTATGGCTTCGTCACCTTCCAGGTGTCGGCCAGCACAGCTCGATTCGGAGTCTTAACGGACATTCCGGGTCGGGGTGTGTCAGCTGACTTGCATGAGGACATTGAGGAATGCGCCAAGTTCGTTGACAATGTTGGGAAAGTCATCATCCGTTCAGACTCTTCTGTGAAGCGTCATGCCTATTTGAGGAGGTCCTCCTTGATTGCTACAATGCATAAGACTTTGATCCTGGCAGCTGAGCCAATGCGCGTTGATCAAGATGCTGTCAAGTGTGCTAAGGAGGCCAAAGTGGCATTGATGGCTTAGCTTCGCTCGGCTGCTGAAAAGAGAGAGAAGCTCGAATCTGAACTCATCGTTTTGAAGGAGTCTGATGTCTCTACCCCCACTTCTATACAGTTGAAGACTACTCATCAGGAGGTCACCCACTTGAAGGCTAAGCTTAGTGCAACTCAGGCGATGATGGAAGCTGTATAGAAGGAAGTCAGTCGTGTTTCACCGATGGTTAAGGACCTTGAGCGTGTCAATTCGAAACTAAGAACTGCTTGCTTTGCTAAGGACGAGGAGCTTGTCTTCAGGCATGCTGAAGTGTCTCATCTCAAGGATGTTGCCAGTAAGCTTGAGTCCAAGGAAGTAGATCTGCAAGGTGCGCTGTCTGCTAGCGAGAACCTGAAAAAGGAACTGGATAAGCTGTAGGGTGCTCACACTGGGCTTGTTGAGGAGAATGTGCAGCCGAAGAATGAGAAAATCGGTCACGAAGTGGCACTTATTTCTTGTTAGGCCGATTTCTACAAGCTTGGCTATGTAGACCATCTTCAGGGCAGGCCGTCGGATTATGAGTTTTCTGAGAATGACTTCGAGACTTTCTCTATTTCTTTAGTTGATCTGCTTGATTTCTCGTTTAAGGCTGCCTTTGGTGGAGCAGGGGCGGCTGAAGATGAGCTAATGGAAGCTTGGGCTGCTAAGAGCGATGTAGCTACTGAAGGCATGGCAGTCGAGAGACTGGCTGCCGATGAGTAGTCTTTTTGCTTAGATTTAGGAATTTTCTTCTTTTCCTTTTCGTTCTGCTTTATTCAAACTTTGTTGGCCTTTGAGCCGATTTATCAATTTGCTAGAAATTTAATAAACAGCCTTCCTTGGTTTGCTTCAATCCTTCTATTTTGCCATGTCTTTTGTGAAACTTTATTGTAGGACGGGCGGTTGGGTGAGCTGCTTCAACAAAGCAGTCGATCCCACATCATCACTTAGGTTTTAGTTTTGGCTTCAGGGCTTTGGAGCCTTGCCTGCTTGAGGCGACTCGTAAAACTTTGCCGTAGGATGGGCGATTGTGTTAGTTACTTCGATGGAGCAGTTGATCCCACGTCGTCACTTTAGGCTTTAGTCTTGGCTTTGGGGCTTCTAGAACTTTACCTGTAAGAGGAAGGTGTAAGGCTTCTAACTTATAAAGCCGGCGGCCGAACTCGTTGCCTACGTAGGAAGCAGGCGAGTCTGTGAAGCTACTATAGTCGTGAATCTCGGCTTTAGTGGCTTCATGTGCTTCGGCCCTCCCGAGGCGTGTTGCAAAGTTTTTAACTTATAGAGCTGGCGGCTGGACACTTGCTTCTTGTAGAAAGCAGAGGAAATCCGCGTAACTACTATAGTCGTACTTCGGCTTATGTGGCTTCGCAAGCTTTGGCCCTCCGGGGGCGTGTTGCAAAGTTTTTAACTTATAGAGCCGTCGGCCGGACACTTGCTTCTCGTAGAAAGTAGAGGAAATTCACGTAATTGCTATAGTCGTACCTCGGCATTAGTGGCTTCTCGAGCCTGGGCCCTCCCAGGGCATGTTGTGAAGTTTTTAACTTATAAAGCTGGTGGCTGGACACTTACTTCTCATAGAAAGTAGAGGAAATCCACGTAGCTATTATAGTCGTACCTCGGCTTTATTTCCTGCAAAACTTAAACCGTAGACCTTCGGTCAGAAGTGCTGCTTTTAAATAAGCAGACAGGTCCGCATAGTCATAGTAGATGTAAGTCTCGGCTTATAGATTACCTTGGGCTGCCAGCTGTTGGCTTGTCGGCCTGGCTCTCAGAGGCGTTTTAGGGGTAAGGTGTAGGCAGAATCGCGTCTCAGAGGCCATATCCTTTCGAGTTGTAACTTAATTATGCAGGTCGCTTAACTAGTATTGCAACACTTTAAAACCAAGCTACGTTCTTGACGACTTGCACATCGAGGACGGACCATCTAGTCACGCGAACTTTTTCATGGGCAGGAATTCTGTACTTAGCGTCTCTTCCGGTTAGAGACCCGGGATCCCACAAAATTGAATCCTTCAGTCAGCTAAGTCTATTCTAGGAGAATGAGTATTTTGGCCAATTTTGGGAGTCGTCTGGCTCAGGTAGTTATTGCATTTAGGGGAAACTGAGCAGTCGTACCACCCATCCACGTTTGGATATTCTGGATTAGTTTACCTTCTCCTAATTAGAGAGCACACGCCATGTCTGCTGTCACAGGAGTGGTCAACTTGTTTATGCATTCGGCCTAGGCTTGTGAATAATTCCTTCAATCTTCATTGAAAATAGAGAAATTTATTAACTTTGCTAGTAGGCAGTAATGGCATAGCAACTAATAATCCTTGACATGCGAGGTCTTGTTCGTCGAGCTGCTTGAGTCTTCGAACTTTATTTGTCTTGAATAGGGTCCAAGGAATGATGGGAGGTCACACGTAGTACTTTCTTAGGTTGTAGGCATTCCACTGCTTGTCGATTTCTTTGTCGCTCATAGTGTGATGGTGTAGCTACCTTTTTCGCCTACTTGGCAAATTTTGTACGGACCTTCCCAAATGGCAGCCATCCTTTTAGAGCCTTCATGGCGGGCGTTGATGAAGGCTTTTCTGTGGACTAAGTCTCCTGGATGGAATTTCTAGATCTTTGCCCTCTCGTAGTAGCTCGAGAGGAGTTGCTGCTGATAGGCCGTAATGCGGGTGATAACCTTCTCACGTTTTTCCTCTGCCAAGTCGAAGTTTATGGCCATCACATTCTGATTCTGCTCCAAATTCGGCAGTACAGTGCTAATGCTTGGCACCAGGACATAGGGAGGAATGATCGCCTCAAACCCATACGGTAGGGAGAATGAAGTTTCATCGGTTGCTCGTCTCTTGGTGGTGCGATATGCCCATAGAACATTAGGGAGCTCATCTAGCCATTTGCGCTTCTTGTTTGAAAGGTACTTCTTAAGCCTATCGAGGATGGTCTTGTTGGGCGCCTCGGCTTGCCTGTTGCCCTGCGGATACCAGAGTGTGGACATGTGCTGCTTGATGCCATATTTTTTGAAGAACTTCGCCAAATCCTTGCCCACGAACTACGAACCATTGTCTGTGATGATGGAGTGAGGGATGCTGAAGCAGTAGATGTTTTTCTATATGAAGCGCTCTATGTCCGTCTGGGTGGTCATGGGTTCAACTTCGACCCATTTCGTGAAGTAGTCGGTTGCTACGATCATCATGCATCTGCCCCTAGTGGTAACCGACATTGGTCCTACCAGGTCAATTGCCCACTGCATGAATGGCCAAGAGCTCGCCTGCAGGTGGAGTTTGTTGGCAGATAGTGCGGGCACGGGCTTGAAGCGCTGGCAGCTGTTGCACCTTTGTACATATTCCTTGGCATCTTGATGCATGGTTGGCTAGTAGTAGCCAACGTTAAGAGCTTTGTGCGCCAGGAAGCGGCCTCTAGATTGGTTTCCACAGACACCTTCGTGGATTGAGCTAAGAACCTTCAGGTCGTTGGGATGCGATAGGCAGCGGAGATGTGGTCCTGAGAAGGATCTACGAACGAGCATATTATTCCACATGTAGTAGGGTGCTGCCTTCATCTGAAGCTTCCTAGACTTCAGTTTGTTTACGGGGAGTATTCCGTTGACTAAGTAGTCGATGATGGGATCTTGCCAACTCGGAGTTATGTTGATTTGCACCACCTTGACTATTGGTTCCTCATCTATGCTTGGCTTCTCCAAGTACTCGATTGGGATGAAGCACTTAAGCTGATGGTTTAAGGCAGAGCCTAGGCCTGCTAGTACGTCTGCGTGGGCTTTTTTAGCTTATGGAACCTGGTAAATGTGTACGCCTGGAATGTCACTGGCTGTTGTCATTCCTTCTTGAGGTATCGGGCCATCCTTGGATGCTTTGCTGTGTACTTCCCTGAGGTTTGGTTGGTGATCAGCTGGGAATTAGAATAGATCGCAAGCTTGTTAACCACTAGGTCTTTTGCTAATCGGAGACCTGCTAGTAGGGCTTCATAGTCTACTTCATTGTTTGACCCCTTAAAGCTTAAAGTGATCGTCGGCTTGAGCATTGAAACTTCTAGGTTAGTAAGAACTAGGCTTGCTCCCGATCCCTGGTAGTTGGATGATATGTCAACGTGCAAGCATTGAAAATCTTCTGTAGGTGGGGCTGGTGTGGCTACGGTGTGCTTAGCTGCCTCTGGGACATTTTTGGGCTGAGTTGCTACGCTCATCGGAACGTCCGCCAGTTTTCACGCCTTTGACGTCGTGCGCCTGGATTGTGTGAAATATTACGTCACGATGATGACTGCGTACGTCTGAAGGTACAACTTGAGCTTCCGAGTTGCAACAACTAGCGCCAAAATCAAAGTTTTGATTTTCAAGTATCTGGTTTCCGCATTGAGGAGAGCTTTTGAACTGTGGAATACAGGTGGTCGGGCCCCCAACTATTTTCGAATGAGGGCAGAGGTTATTGATGCTTCAGATACTGCCATATAGATGCTAGACCCTACGTTGCTTCCGGCTTGGATAGTATGAGAGGTGATGTCAGGTATTTCTTCAAGTTCTGCAATGCTTTCTCGTACTTCGTCGTTCCATTTGTCTTGCTGTGCGTCCTGATAGCCTTGAAAAAAGCTTGCATCGGTCGGTAGGTCGCGAGATGAATCGATTGAGTGCAGCTGCTCGTTAGGTCCGACCTTGGATCTCCTTCAGAGTGGTGGGGGACTTCATATCTAGGATTGCTATGATCTTCTTTGGATGTGTGTTTTGCATGGTCTGACCGCTTCTTAGGGTCAAGGAAGATGTGCTCGGCGTCTTCTTCAGGTTTCCATCCTGATTCATCTGCCAGGGCATTATCGACCTTGACGCCATATTCCTGACCCACTTGCCTGTAATTGTTATTTAGTGAAGGTAGAATCATCTTTTTGCACTTCAGTTACTACTGCTGGGGCGAAAGACTTCTTCTTTGACTCCTTTATAACTTGTACAGTACATCTTCTGGACATGGCCTGGTAACCTTTGATCTCTCTGACTGCTCCTCTCTGGATGTGAAATCAGATTTTTGGGTACTCGATCCAGGATTTTGCTCTAATCTTCATTAGCCAGGGTCAGCCCAATATCCCATTATGGGGAGATGGGTCGCTGATCATCATGAAGGTCTGCGATGAGACAATTGGTGAGTTGGTTACGTCGAGTGTGATGGTGCTGATGGCAATTGATGTAAGTCCACTGAATCCGATCATGACCTTCGCTTTACGTTTGATCGTGCTTTCCAAGCCCATCTTCTTGATGACTGACAGTTGCAGGATATTGACTGAGTTGCCGTTGTCCACCATAATTCTATCAATGATGGTGTGGGCCAGTTGAGCAGAAATCACCAAGGCATCATCGTGGGGAAAGTCTACTCCCTTTGCGTCCTGCTCAGTGAAGCCGACGATTGGTCCAGGTACAACATCTATGGCTTGAACTTGAAAGACTGATCTCGCCCGCTGGATCTTCCTTTTCTTAGAACTGTTGGTGGCCCCTAGATGCTCAGATTCGACAAAGATTGTGTTGATTGAGATCGTCTTGGCTGGGGGTTCTGCACCCGAATCTGCTTCTTGCCTGGGTCGGGTAACTGGCCTATCAACATACTGGTCCCACTTGCCTTCCTTCACGAACTGCTCAAGGTACTTCCTCCATGTGGTGCGGTTGTTGGTTGTGTGCCCGGGACCTCTATGGAATGCGTAGTACTTCGTCTGGTCCATCTTGGAGGGGTTTCCTTGTTGGAAATGTGCCCTAAAACCAATCATATGATGATACCTTACGGACATTTCACATGTTAATCTAATCTGGTTTAATACAAAGGGCAATTATTATTGTTTTAAGCCGTCTCATATAAATGTTATATGCTTAAACGATAAGTCCAAGGAATATGTAATTGGGAGAATGTAATCTAAAGAAGGTAGATTCAAGAGACCATTCCTTTCCTTATACATATCCTAAAAGTTCCTGATCATAGGATTGCCAATTGGGCATTGACAGTCCGTTAAGATCAATACGTGCTATGTCTTCTCTTAAGGAGAGTGACTGGTTGGTGTGACTGAAACCAAGAGAAGTACGTAGGTGCTCAATAGAGAATGAGTCCACTGAACACGATCAACAAGGAATTCTCATACTTATGTCACATGAGAACTCATGGTTGGGATAATGCAAAGTAGTCCTTTGACTTGAGGCATCAAAGTTGTCTAGTGGTTAGGTCCTTGATCTATGACTATGTCAAAGTCACTCCGACAGAGGGTGTCCATGGTATAGTTGGGGTTAAGCCACTTAGCCATGGAGGCAAGTGAATGCACAACAAGGGATCTCTAACCTTCAAATCGTTTGAGGGAGAATACTCTATGATATGATGAAGAATCTCTGGCCAGAGTTTGAATGAGATTTAGGAAGTCGTTCCAAATTACATTCAAGGTAATCATATAAGTAAGAGAATCACATTGAATAGTAGACATGAATAAACTATCAAACCAAACAATGTGGTCATGAGTATTGTATTAGAGAAAGAACGTATTGCATAGTAATCCTAAACTGAATAGGTTCTCCACCTCTTCTGATTAGCTTTGGTAGCCATGACATACTGCTAGGTGTCACTGATGGTTTGTGCAAGCTCTAAAGGTGTATAATCACTAAAGGGAGAATTGAAAGTAAGTTTCAATTCACAATCGATTTGAAAGAGTTCTAATCGCCCACTGCCTCGCTAAAAGGAACGTAACGGATCACACACCGTGTAAGGTAATGATTGAAGGATATAACGAAGATGAGTAAGGACAATTAAATAGTTTAATTGTATATGGCAAGGATTAATTAAAAGTTAATTAATCTAGAATGAAAGGTTCGTTTTAGGCCTTAAGTTAGTTTTGGGTTTCGGGACACAAAAGGGTTTTGGTCCACAAGGCACATAAGGTTTAAGTTGTGTGACAACTAAAACAAAATGGGCAATTAACCCACTAAAACTAGGGAGGCCGACCATGCTTAGAGAGGGAGTGAGTTTTGGACTTATTACAAGTTTGCCACTCCAATGAAGGTAAGTATAAATGTGACTTTATAGCCTTTTCTTCATTTGGGTTTTCTTTGAGGAAAGATGAGAGAACTTTGACTCTCTCTTTTCTCTCTAGGAGTCCGGCCACCATGGGGGTTTTTACTAGCATCTGATTCTTCCATGGTCACTCATCTTCTTCCTCAACCATCCTTGGTGTCGAAACTTAGAGGTCTTTAATTTTGGGGACTTTTGGAGAACCCAATTCTTCCATCCATATCCAAGAAGGCATGGAGCGAAGAAGTAAAGTTCCTCCATCCAAATCCATGGAGCCAAGGAGTAAGGTGACAAAGGAAAGAAGGCCCTCACATGGGTGATTAACCTTTGCTAAGCAAAAAGGTGCTTCAAAGGTATAATGTTTCTCAACTCACTTGCTTTTGAGTTGAGTCTTGGTTCACCATAACTACTAGGCTTTGAATTTCATGGGTAAAGTTTTGTTTTTGAGTGTATACAAGCACGATTCCGCCTTTTAATTGTTAATTGCATGCATATATGTTGCTCAAATGAACTTGTTTTTCACAAATTTTCCTTCAAGTCGTATCAAGAGCCTAGGTCTAGTAGTTGGTGAATCCTTTTGGGTTTTGTTGTTCATAGGCTTTGATTTGAATGTTGTAATTGTTACAAGCTTTATTCTTGCTTCTTTGAATGTAAATTTTGTTAGAAAATTTGCCATCTCAAATGTTGTAGATGTAGTTCATATGAGCATGAATGTTGGAGCTAAAATTTGGTGCCATGTTTATGGGGAACTTCGACCAAATCCAAAGGTTGGATTTTTGGGTTCATGTTTGTCTTGTTAAAAGTGTTTTAAAGTGACTTTGGGAACCCTTAAGTACCCTAGGATGTTAATCCCCTTTTGAGTAGTGAAAATTTGAATTTTATCGAGTGAAAATTCATGGTGCTCTTCTTTGTTCATACCAAGAACAAAAGGTTTGGTATTTTGATTTAAAGTTTTGGTTGATTACATAAAGTCTTTGTTTTGTGTTGGTTGGTGTGACTTTTCAATCAACAAGACATTTAAAAAAAAAAAAAAAAAAGTGATTGGAAGGTTTGAGTGTTTGAAATTATTTTCGTCATAGTTGGTGTGCACTTTGCTTTCATACCCATACCTATTTTATTTCAACACCTTACCTATTTTTCAACTTACTTGACTTTGTCTTTCATAAAAAACCACTCCCTCACACTACCATGACCGGCCACTCCTTCAAAGGGAGTACTTTTGGAGCTTTTATGCAATTACATAAAGTTTTGATACTTTTGTGTATTTGTACTTTGACCCAAAAGTTTACGTTTTTACGTAAAGACCCAAAAACACTAAAGGACAAATTGTTTTCCTCCTTTATTGAAGTTTTTGTATTTGTTGAAATTTTTGGGTTCTAGTTGTAATTACATGAAGTAGTGGACTTTTGTGTTTTTACAAAGTGACCTCAAAAGTTTGTGTTTTGCAATATAGCCCTATGGTTGAGGTTGTTGCTTTTTGGCCCAAATTAGTTGAGAACAAAATAGTTTTGTATCTTTAAATGAGAATTGGATTTTCATTTCATTTAGCTCCATCTAAATCAATTCTATGGATACGAAAACCAAATGACAATGTTGCATTCAAGTTTAATTAGTTAAAGCGTTAATTAATTAAAGAAAGGGTGATTATGAACCTAAGCCTACGATAATTGAGCTATGTGAAAGGCCATCTATCAAATTTGTTTGAACCATGGGAATGTGTAGATTATATTTTGGTTGTAATTTGATATGATCAAGTGTTGTAAAAGAGCATAAGCTCTTCTTTAGTTTAAAGTAATTTGTTTTGATCAAATGTTGTAAAAGAGCATAAGCTCTTCTTTACTTTGAAGTGCTCCTTTCTTGTTTTATTTGATATGCATGAAATTGGAGTAGTTGGGTCCAGCGCCCAATAAGAAAACACGCCTTAATATGATTAAACGCGTAACTAAAATCAATGACGATCCCCAGACCAAGATCCAACACTAGGCTTGTGTTGGATCAAATTAAAGGTTCATAGTCATCCTAAGGCCCTAAGGCAACTATATAGTCCATCAATGAATGCAAAGCTTATGTTAGTAGTACCATATACTCGTGCTTTAAAAACCGTTTTACAAGCATAGTGGGAGTATCATATACTACTAAATCAATAACATGGACCAATAGTTGTAATAGGACCAAATTGTTTTAACAAGATTAAAATGCATGCTAATATGTGATGACACCTAAAACCCTTAACCAAACCATTATTAAGTTGGCAAGCGTGAGAGTGCTTTGAACACTCTTTCGTGGCCTTCCACCGTGGTAGGCTCCGATCGTTTGTGACTCATACACCGACTTCACCCTATCATGGGGAGTACAAAGTGCGTACTTACAGTCAGGATGAGCTCTATACGCATACATGATGTTGTGAAGGTAAGCAACGAGAATGATCAACATCATATCATTGTGAGGTTGTTCTTGAACCCCTACCCGAACTTGCATGGTGGGAATGACTTAACTAAGTGCAATGGAGCCAACATCATATCATTGTGAGGCTTCATTCTCTAGAGGCCAAATAAGATGGGTACTTGCAAGAGATGCAAATGAGTAAGCGTACTCTCTCATTATTATTGATGCTAGCTAACATCATATCATTGTGAGGTGGGCTTTGTAATAGTGAGCCTCCCATACCCTATTAAGAGTTTCCTCCAAAACTCTCGAATTCCAATGAGGGATACGGAATTTGCCAAAAATAGTGGGTGGTGCTATTTGATTTAAAGACCCAGATCAAATGGCTTAAAATCAATCAATTTATATTCCTTATGTATTTATTTATCGATATGTTTGCAAACGCTATCCAAAACTTGACAAAGAAAAGCCGAAGGCTTTAGTTTCCGGACTTGGTACCACAATCCCATAGATTGTCTTGAATGGATTGTATATGTACCTAAGTAGTCTCATCCTCACAATCTTCCTATTGATAATGTATCATTGGAAGAACATGTTAGATAAGTCTATCATAAAGAGGACAACACTTATAGTGTCATAGTTCTTCTATTACAAATTGTTGTATGAAGAAATAAGAGTTGCTTTGAACAACCCTTAGATAACACAAACACTAGTGCTTGTTTCTTTGTTACACGAACAGGGAACTTGAGAAGTTAGCACAACAGCGTGGACACTTTATGTGCCATGATTCTTCACTTACAAATTGTTGGATGAAGAAATGAGAGTTGCCGTGAACAACTCTTGATAGTTTGTAATTATGTTTAGAACATAATGGTTGATTGACAAAAATAATCCACCAACATGGACTTATGATGATTTTGAATCATTGAGTGTAGAAGTGTTAAACCACATCAAGAGACAGAAACTAGGCAAGGACTTCACCTTTGTGTCCCTATCCAAATGGTTCACTAAGTTTATTGTAAACTATATAGTGAACAATAACCGCACGCTCTCCAAATCGTTTGATGTGTATAACACAATTGAAATAAGTTTCAAGAGAGATAGTGGGAGTTTATGGACCATGACTATTGTAGTCAAGGGAGAAGTCAAATGAAGAAAGCAAAATAACTCCAAGGGAATAAACTTTCTTTATGAAAGGATGGACATTGGAAGGGGTATATGCAAGAAATGTCTTGCAAGTTTAAAGAACACACCTTTCGAAGGTGTTGTAAATTGTTCTTGAATACGTTCACAACAGTTGGTTCTTCTACTTGAATGCTTGATTGCGTATTAGTAACTATGTTTTACAAGCGTTGTAAAAGTGTGGCTAATAAGAAGTAGAAGATTAATGAGAGAAGAAAAAGTACTTCACATTTGGAACGTGAATAAAATATAGATCTCTGTGAAAGCAGATAATACTTACTTCCTCATATGAACTACCAAAGAAATTGGAAAAATAAAGGTTGTCTTTACATTCCAATTTGAATAAGGAACTTAATTCCATCACTATAAGAGATGGATGAATGTATTGTTTGACAAAACAT
Organism: Heteromeles arbutifolia; assembly: GCA_024362995.1. Taxonomy (NCBI): domain Eukaryota; kingdom Viridiplantae; phylum Streptophyta; class Magnoliopsida; order Rosales; family Rosaceae; genus Heteromeles; species Heteromeles arbutifolia. The sequence goes on along the minus strand of JANCRC010000011.1, from coordinate 31,500,787 downwards.
TATGAATGATTAGATTATTATAATCTGATTGTTTGTCTCTATAATAGAGATGATGTGGCAGTGTTAACTGTTTAGAATGTAACGATGCTTAAAACCCAAAAGGTTACAAGGTAGTGACTAACCATACTAAGTTGTGACACCTCTAAAACATAAATTAGAAGTTGGTCATAGATGGATGCTTTGGATCATTAGATCCGGATCCAATGTCTTCTTGTTAAAATTGTATAGAGGCGAAATGTTCGAATCTTTATTCTTTTGGAAAGAAGAAAGAATCACAAAGTTTTTGAGGTTAATTCACTTAGATGTTAGTGGCAATTGTCCACGACATAATACTACTCATGTTGTATGACATTCACCGAAGATCACTCTCGGTTGGACTATCGTTTATTTTGAATAAACACAAGTTCGAATACTTTGCAAAAGGTTTCAAAGAATTCAAGAATGTAAGTTGATGAGTAAGACGTCTAAAGTATTTACCTCCTTAGATTTGATCCAAGAAAAAAAAAATAACACTTTAGAAGAGTTTCCTTGAAAGATATCAAGGAAAGTAGCATCATAAGATAATGGTTTTCTCCATTGGGAGAAGAACAAACTTGAATAAGATTTAGTTCGTTGGATGTTATCAATTACCTAGATATGTTATATATACTTCTAAGACAATATGATTGTCAATTAGAAGATCTTCCAAAAAATTTCAAGATTCCATAGGATGTAGTTCGAAAGAAAGACAAGTCATAATCGTGTTAAGATTTGGGGTTGTGTGCTAATAAGCAATATTTGTTTGAGAAAAATCTTTTGGGATATCCTTAAATTAACTTTTGGATATCACTTCTATAAACCAACTAACAAATCTTGTTTGTTGGGTAGTTCATTGTAATCCTACACTAGGATTTGCCTAAGATAGAGCAAATGAACGAGAGATAGAACTCAAAGCATGGGTTCTTTGAGAGACAAGATGATGATCAACAAATATAACGACCCAGTTCCCACACCACAAGCTCCAAGGTAGTCGAGAAGGATTTATAAACCGTCTCAGTTGAATGGTTTGAACTTTATGACGATGTCATAGAGTTACACCTCCTAATTCGAAAGAAATAAGAATGAAAATCCTTATGACTACATTGAGTGTATATATGACATATACTCAAGGAAATGGTATAGTACCATTTGACCCAAAATATGAAACCTTCACAGCTAATTGGTAGCTTAAGGTGACTACTATCAACTAGATTGGTTGACTTGGAAGAAACCATCTTTGATGTAGTCTTGGTTTCTATTAATTCAAAGATTGCTAGGTACAACTAAACAGTGATTTGATGTTTGGACATAATATGGGTTTCTGAAACCATTATCAAGATAGTCTTGATAATGTATGTCTAAGACTAGGAATCACAAGATGTGTAAGTTAAAAAGATCCATCTATCATGAATCTAAGCAAGCTAGTGGGAGCTATAATCGTCTTATGAGAGAAAGATCAAATTGTTTGATTTCTCATAAAGATGTAAATGAATCTTTTGTTTACTAGGTTTACAAAAGGTTAGTGGGAGTTAATCATATTCCTAAATTTGAACATATATATGATATATTAATTTTGGAAATGAAAGGAATTCTTCTTCGTTAAAGTTATGACTTTAAACATTCTATAATGATAGAATGTATATGGGAGACATAGTCTATTTACATGAGATGGAAATCTATAAAGGATAGATTTCAAGATATTATTGGATTATCTCAATCCCTAATGATAGACTAAAGATGTTAGGAAGTTTCTCATATGATGATAAACTTCAATCAGAATGACAATTTTGGTGACACTAGGAAGTTGCTCTTCTCAAAGGGAACATACCCTTTGACTCCCAAAGAAATAATGCATAAATCCTTTATGCACACGCAGAAAGGTGATTTATGTATTTCATATTGTATGAAAAACATTGGTATGAGTTGTACCAAGATCAGTACAAGACGATATAAGTGCAAGCCCAGGATCAGAACCAAGATCTTGGTATGAGTTGTACCAAGATCAGTACAAGACGGTATGAGTTGTATCATCACTGATCACCAAGCTGATTGGCTTTAGTGCAAGTGGGAGATTGTTGGAAATGTGCCCTAAAACCAATCATATGATGATATTTTACGGACATTTCACATGTTAATCTAATCTAGTTTAATACAAAGGGCAAAGATTATTGTTTTAAGCCGTCTCATATAAATGTTATATGCTTAAACGATAAGTCCAAGGAATATGAAATTGGGAGAATGTACTCTAAAGAAGTTAGATTCAAGAGACCATTCTCTTTCTTATACATATCCTAAAAGTTCATGATCATAGGATTGCCAATTGGGCATTGACAGTCCATTAAGATCAGTACGTGCTATGTCTTCTCTTAGGGAGAGTGACTGGTCTTGAGTCAATGGTGTCATTGACACCAAGACAAGTACGTAGGTGCTCAAAAGAGAATGAGTCCACTAAATGCGATCAATAAGGAATTCTCATACTCATGTCACATGAGAACTCATGGTTAGGATAATGCGAAGTAGTCCTTTGACTTGAGGCATCATAGTTGTCTAGTGCTTAGGTCCTTGATGTTTGACTATGTCAAAGTCACTCCGTCAGAGGGTGTCCACGACATAGTTGGGGTTAAGCCACTTAGCCATGGAGGAAAGTGAATACACAACAAAGGATCTCTATCCTTCAAACCGTTTGAGGGAGAATACTTTATGATACGATTAAGAATCTCTGGCAAGAGTTTGAATGAGATTTAGGAAGTCATTCCAAATCACATTCAAGGTAATCATATAAGTAAGAGAATCACATTGGATAGTAGACATGAATAAACTATCAAACCAAACGATGTGGTCATGAGTATTGTGTGAGAGAAAGACCGTATTGCATTGTAATCCTAAACGGAATAGGTTCTCCACCTCTTCTGATTAGCTTGGGTAGCCATGACATACTGCTAGGTGTCACTGATGGTTTGTGGAAGCTCTAAAGGTGTATAATCACTAAGGGGAGAATTGAAAGTAAGTTTCAATTCACAATCGATTTGAAAGAGTTCTAATCGACAACTGCCTCGCTAAAAGAAACCTAATGGATCGCACACCGTGTAAGGTAATGATTGAAGGATATAATGAAGATGAGTAAGGATAACTAAATAGTTTAATTATATATGGCAAGGATTAATTAAAAGTTAATTAATCTAGAACGAAAGGTTTGTTTTAGGCCTTAAGTTAGTTTTGGGTTTCGGGACACAAAAGGGTTTTGGTCCACAAGGCACATAAGGTTTAATTTGTGTGACAACTAAAACAAAATGGGCAATTAACCCACTAAAACTAGGGAGGCCAGCCATGCTTAGAGAGGGAGTGGGTTGTGGACTTATTACAAGTTTGCCACTCCAATGAAGGTAGGTATGAATGTGACTTTATAGCCTTTTCTTCATTTGGGTTTTCTTTGAGGAAAGATGAGAGAGCCAAAGCTCTCTCTTTTCTCTCTAGGAGGCCGGCCGCCATGGGGGTTTTTACTAGCATCTAATTCTTCCATGGTCACTCATCTTCTTCCTCAACCATCTTTGGTGTCGAAACTTAGAGGTCTTCAATTTTGGGGACTTTTGGAGAACCCAATTCTTCCATCCTTATCCAAGAAGACATGGAGTGAAGAAGTAAAGTTCCTTCATCCAAATCCATGGAGCCAAGGAGTAAGGTGAAAAAGGAAAGAAGGCCCTCACATGGGTGATTAACCTTTCCTAAGCAAATAGGTGCTTCAAAGGTATAAAGTTTCTCAACTCACTTTCTTTTGAGTTGAGTCTTGGTTCACCATAACTGCTAGGCTTTGAATTTCATGGGTAAAATTATGTTTTTGAGTGCATACAAGCATGATTCTACCTTTTAATTATTAATTGCATGCATAGATGTTGCTCAAATGAACTTGTTTTTCACAAATTTTCCTTCACTCATTTCATGAGTGGCGGCAGTTTGAAGCACAGTTTGTCCTTAAGGTTACGAAGGATCTGGTTAATCGAGACTGAGAACTTGGCGTACGTCTTGGGCACCGTGCCTTCATTCGTCGGGGATCAATCAATGCATCTGCTTCCTGGCTAGTTTTTGTCGTTGAGCGGTTTATCGCTTTCTTTCTTCTAAGTCGGCTATACGTCTTTGTGCGGCTGCTTAGGTGGCTTCTAGGAGCGCTTGGCGTCATCCCAGAGGGAGTGCTTTCCTGCCAAAGCGTAAAAGTTTACCAGGGCCAAGTTCTCGCCCATGATTAATTCTTTGAAAAGTGGGTGATCTGCTGGGAGCCCCTTTCGAAAGGCTAAGCATGCAATGCTATCATTGCATCCGACTATCTTTGCATTCTCCACCTTGAACCTCTTGACATAGGTATGGAGTGACTCATTCGGGTCATTCTTCATGTTGAAGAGGTGGTCTTCTTGATCGAGTGTAAGACGAATATTCCTTAGTGAAAACTAACAAAAGTTCGCTGAAGTTTTGGATTGATCGTTACGGCAGGGCGTGGAACTAGTCTTACGCCTCACCATTGAGCGTCGTGGGAAAGATCTTGCACATGAGTGTGTCGTTGTTGGCGCAGAAGGTCATGGCGCTTCGGTATTGCATCAGCTGCCTGTCTGGATCTTTGTCTTCTTTAAACAAGATGAAATGTGGCAGGCTGAACTTTTGCAGTGGCTCCGTCTGGTTGATCTCATATGTGAACAGTGACCTACTCAGGTTGGCCACGTCTCTTCGAAGGGCATCGTCGGTAGTGGCAATGGGCTGGAATCTGCTCAACTGCTCAGCTACGAGCCTTTGTACTTCCTCTTAGATTTACGTGTGGTGGGGCAGTAGAGCATTCATTTGCCCCTGATGCTGACTTGCTGGTCCATGTTGCTCTTCGGCATGTCCTGCTTGTCTATGCCGCTGTCGCTGTGCAAGTGGTTTGTTCTGGGCTGCTCGCCGTCCTACTTGGTGGGGGCTACTAGAGGAACTTAAGTTGGACTGCTCTAGTGCCCTCATTTGTCCATCATGCGGCTGCGTACTCAGATGCTTCACAGAATAATCTCCTTGTGGGCCTAGCCTAGTGTGGATGCTTCTCCTGGAATGTCCTGAGTGCTCGTCGGAGTGCGGACCCAACCTCGAATACACACTAACTCGTGAGCTGAGTCAAGAATAAATGCTTCTCTGCACTTCTAGGAAGGAGAAGACGTTTCCCCGATGACCCAAATGATAGTGCACACTACCTGAATGCACGGTTCATGGCGGGCTGAGTGGCTCTTTACCAGGACGTTGCTGGAATAAGGCACATTCTTCCGCGTTTGTCCTGCTTTAGGACACCTCATCTGGGGTGCGCTGCAACTCGATGTGCTCAGGGAGTTGTTTCACCAAGGTGGTCTGCTGCGCGAGGGCACTCGTCAAATTGGCGAGTTACTGGGGAGGTGGTGCTCGCCATTTGGATTGGAATAGTCTGAATAATGGGCGTCTCCATGTGTGGTGGAAGTGTAGTGGATTGCAGGTAAAAACTTGAGCCCAAAGTGGGTATTCCTGCAGAAAAGTGAGGTGAAAATAACCCTGAATTGATCACTGGATCGGTGGTCAAAATCTGGATCGTTGAAGATGGCCTTGGATTGGGCTGCAGACCGGGTCGTCAGAGAGGGTCGCAGGGCGGGCCACCTAGGCTGGGAGGTCGACACGTGAGCGGAGGAGCGTTGGGCTCACGAGTTAGGCTTGGGTTGCCTGCCCATGGCTGCTCTTGCTGGCTAGGCCTAGGCCTGGGCCTGGAGCACTTGGGCTTATTGGTTAGCAACTTGGGCTATTGTAGTGGGCTAGGCCTCCTGCCTTGGGCCTGCTGTGACAGCTGGCATGGGTTGGGCTTCCTGCCCGTAGCCTGTTGGTGCCCTAGCTGCACGGTGGGTCGCTGCAGCACACGTCTAGGCCTCACCTTTTGCTCCTGTTGCTACGGTGGACCTTGCCGTGCGCTACAAGGTGGTGGCCACGATGGTGGTGTGGCTCTGCGATGGTGGGGCTCCTCCTACCATCACGTTAAGCCTTGAGGATCTCCGTCGTGGGGCTATGTGTTGGAAATGTGCCCTAAAACCAATCATATGATGATACTTTACGGACATTTCACATGTTAAACTAATCTAGTTTAATATAAAGGGCAAAGATTATTGTTTTAAGCCGTCTCATATAAATGTTATATGCTTAAACGATAAGTCCAAGGAATACGTAATAGGGAGAATGTGATCTCAAGAAGTTAGATTCATGAGACCATTCTATTTCATATACATATCCTAAATGTTCCTAATCATAGGATTGCCAATTGGGCATTGACAGTCCATCAAGATCAGTACATGCTATGTCTTCTCTTAGGGAGAGTGACTGGTGTCGAGTCATTGGTGTAATTGACATCAAGACAAGCATGTAGGTGCTCCATAAAGAATGAGTTCACTGAACACGATCAACAAGGAGTTCTCAGACTCATGTCACATGAGAACTCATGGTTGGGATAATGCAAAGTAGTCCTTTGACCTGAGGCATCATATTTGTCTTGTGGTTAGGTCCTTGATCTTTAACTATGTCAAAGTCACTCCGTTAGAGGGTGTCCACATCATAGTTGGGGTTAAGCCACTTAGCCATGGAGGCAACTGAATGCGCAACAAGGGATCTCTAACCTTCAAACTGTTTGAGGGAGAATACTCTATGATATGATTGGGAATCTCCGGCCAGAGTATGAATGAGATTTAGGAAGTTGTTCCAAATCACATTCAAGGTAATCATATAAGTAAATGAATCACATTGGATAGTAGACATGAATAAACTATCAAGCCAAACAATGTGGTCAAGAGTATTGTACTAGAGAAAAACCGTATTGCATTGTAATCCTAAACTGAATCGGTTCTCCACCTCTTCTGATTAGCTTGGGTAGCCATGACATACTGCTAGGTGTCACTCATGGCTTGTGGAGGCCTTGAAGATGTGTGATCACTAAAGGGAGAATTGAAAGTAAGTTTCAATTCACAATCGATTAGTAAGAGTAATGATTGAAGGAACCTAATGGAACCTAATGGATCACACACCGTGTAAGGTAATGATTGAAGGATATAACGAAGATGAGTAAGGACAATTAAATAGTTTAATTGTTTATGGCAAGGATTAATTAATATGTTAATTAATCAAATGAATAAGTTCATTTTAAACCTTGAGTTGGATTTGGGCCTTTAACAACCAAAATTCAAGACGCCCAAAACAGCCCAAAGGCATGGGAAAACCGGCCATATAGAGGGGAGGGACCTTTTGGTCCAAAAAGAACAAAAAGATGAAAGCATAGAAGGGGTATCTTTGCTCCATCCTCATTAGGGTTTTTCTAAGGATGAAAAGTGAAAAATAACTCTCTTTTTCTCTCTAGGAGGCCGGCCCCCTTGGAGGGGATTAGCTAACAATCCTTCCTCGTGCAAGGTCACTCATCTTCTTCCTTCATCATCCTTAGTGTCGAAAATTAGAGGTCTCCTACCTTGGGGACTTTTGGAGAATCAATTCTTCCATCCATATCCATAGAGCCAAGGAGGAAGGAGACAAAGGCAAGAAGGCCCTCACATGGGTGATTAACCTTTGCTAAGCAAAGAGGTGCTTCAAAGGTATAAAAGTTTCTCAACTCCTTTCTTTAAGATTTGAGTTGAGTCATGGTTCACCATAACTACTAGGCTTTGAATTTCATGGGTTATGTTTTGTTTTGAGTGCATACAAGCATGATTCCACCTTTAATTGTTAATTGCATGCCTTAGATGTTGCTCAAATGAACATGTTTTTCACAAATTTTCCTTCAAGTGGTATCAAGAGCCTAGGTCTAGTAGGTGGTGAATCCTTTTGGGTTTTGTATTTCATAGTTTGTGATTTGAATGTTGTAATTGTTACAATCTTTATTCTTGCTTCTTTGAATGTAAATTTTGTTAGAAAATTTGCCATCTCAAATGTTGTTGATGTAGTTCATATGAGCATGAATTTTGGAGCTAAAATTTGGTGCCATGTTTATGGGGAAATTCGGCCAAATCCAAAGGGTGGATTTTTGGGTTCATGTTTGTCTTGTTAAAAGTGTTTTAAAATGACTTTTGGAACCCCTAAGTACCCAAGGATGTTAACCCCCTTTTTGAGTAGTGAAATTTTGATTTTATTGAGAGAAAACATTCGTGGAGCTCTTATGAGTTTTTATGTATGTTCTTCAATGTTCTTGATGTTCTTACCAAGAACAAAAAGTTTGGTGTTTTGATTCAAAGTTTTTGGTTAATTACATAAAGTCTTTGTTTTGTGTTGGTTGGTGTGACTTTTCTATCAACAAGACATTTATTTGAAAAGGTGATTGAAATGTTGATAGAGTGTTTGATTTTTTGTACATGATTGGTACTTCTCTTACACACCCATACCCTTTTTCCACACCAACCCATGACCCTCTTTTTCAACCTACTTTAAGACTTTGATTTTTTCAACAAAAACCAACCACTCACAGTACTCACCAACCGGCCACTCCTTCAATGGGAGTACTTTTGGGCCTTTTATGCAATTAAATAAAGTTTTGATACTTTTGTGTATTTCCACTTTGATCCGAAAGTTTACGTTTTTACGTAAAGGCCCAAAATCACTAAAGGACAAATTGTTTTGCTCCTTTAATGAAGTTTTTTTGTATTTGTTGAAATTTTTAGGTTCTAGTTGTAATTACATGAAGTAGTGGACTTTTGTGTTTTTACAAAGTGACCCCAAAAGTTTGTGTTTTGCAATATAGCCCAATGGTTGAGGTTATTGCTTTTTGGCCCAAATTAGGTTGAGAACAAAATAGTTTTTTCTCTTTAAAGGAGAATTGGATTTTCATTTCATTTAGCTCTATTTAAATCAATTCTATGGATACAAAAACCAAATGAAAATGTTGCATTCAAGTTTAATTAGTTAAAGCGTTAATTAATTAAAGAAAGGGTGATTACGAACCTAAGCCTACGATAATTGAGCTATGTGAAAGGCCGTCTCAAATTTGTTTGAACCATGGGATTGTGTAGATTAATTTTGGTTGTAATTTGATATGATCAAATGTTGTAAAAGAGCATAAGCTCTTCTTTACTTTAAAGTAATTTGTTTTGATCAAATGTTGTAAAAGAGCATAAGCTCTTCTTTACTTTGAAGTACTCCTTTCTTGTTTATTTGATATGCATGAAATTGGAGTAGTTGGGTCCAACGCCCAATAGGAAAAACACGCCTTAATATGATTAAACGCGTAACTAAAATCAATCACCATCCCTAGACTAAGATCCAACACTAGGCTCGTGTTGGATCGAATCAAAGGTTCATAGTCATCCTAAGGCCCTAAGGCAACTATATAGTCCATCTATGAATGCAAAGCTTATGTTAGTAGTACCATATACTCTTGCTTTAAAAACCGTTTTGCAAGCTTAGTGAGAGTATCATATACTACTAAATCAATCACATGAACCAATAGTTGTAATAGGACCAAATTGTTTTAATAAGATTAAAATGAATGCTTAAATGTGATGAGACCTAAAAACCCTCAACTAAACTATTATTAAGTTGACAAGCGTGAGAGTGCTTTGAACACTCTTTCATGGCCTTCCATAGTGGTAGGCTCCAATTGTTTGTGACTCATACACCGACTTCACCCTATAATGGGGGAGTACAAAGTATGTGCTTACACTCAGGTGGAGTTCTATATACATACATGATGAAGTGAGGTAGGCAACGAGTTTAGCCAACATGATATAATTCTGAGGCTATGCTTGAACCCCTACATGAACTGGCATAGTGGGAATAACTTAACTAAGTGCAATGACGCCAACATGATATAATTCTGAGGCATCATTCTGTAGAGGCCAAACTAGATGGGTACTTACATGAGATGTAAATGAGTAAGTGTACTCTCTCATTATTATTAACACTAGCCAACATGATATAATTCTGAGGTGGGCTTGGTAGTAGTGAGCCTCCCATACCCTACTAAGAGTTTCCTCCGAAACTCTCGAATTCCGATGAGGGATATGGAATTTGCCAAAAATAGTGGGTGGTGCTATTTGATTTAAAGACCTGGATCAAATGGCTTAAAATCAATCAATTTATATTCGTTATGTATTTGTTTACCGATATATTTGCAAACGCTATCCAAAACTTGACAAAGAAAAGTCGAAGGCTTTAGTTTCCGGACTTGGTACCACAATCCCATAGATTACCTTAAATGGATTATATATGTACCTAAGTAGTCTCATCCTCACAATCTTTCCATTGATAATGTGTCATTGGAAGAATATGTTAGATAAGTCCATCATAAAGAGGGAAACACTTTTAGTGTCATAATTCTTCGCTTACAAATCATTGTATGAAGAAATAAGAGTTGCTTTGAACAACCCTTAGTTAACACAAACACTAGTGCTTGTTTCTTTGTTACATGAACAAGGATCTTGAGAAGTAAGCACATGGGCATGGACACTTTATGTGCCATGATTCTTCACTTACAAATTGTTGTATGAAGAAATGAGAGTTGCCTTGAACAACTCTTGAAAGTTTGTAATTATGTTTAGAACATAATGGTTGATTGACAAAAATAGTCCATCAACATGGACTTATGATGAATTTGAATCATCGAGTGTTGAAGTGTTAAACCACTTCAAGAGACGGAAACTAGGCTAGGACTTCACCTTTGTGTCCCTATCCAAATGGTTCACTAAGTTTATTGTAAACTATATAGTGAACAATAACCGCATGCTCTCCAAATCATTTGATGTGTATAACACAATTGAAATAAGTTTCAAGAGAGACAGTGGGAGTTTAGGGACCATGACTATTGTAGTCAAGAGAGAAGTTAAATGAAGAAGGCAAAAAACTCCAAGGGAACAAACTTTCTTTATGAAATGATGGACATTGGAAGGGGTATATGCAAGAAATGTCTTGCAAGAGTCAAGAACACACCTTTTGAAGGTGTTATAAATTGTTCTTGAATAATTCAAAATAGTTGGTTCTTCTACTTGAATGCTTGATTCCGTATTAGTAACTATGTTTTACAATCGTTGTAAAAGTGTCGCTGATATGAAGTAGAAGATTAATGAGAGAAGAGAAAGTACTTCACATTCGGAACGTGAATCAAATGTAGATCTCTGCGAAAGCAGATAGTACTTACTTCCTCATATGAACTACCAAAGAAAATGGAAAACAAAGATTGTCTTTACATTTCAATTTGGGTAAAGGAACTTAATTCCGTCACTAGAAGAGATGGATGAATGTTTTGTTTGACAAAACATTGTTCTTTATTAATGAATGATTAGATTATTTGAATCTAATTGATTGTCTCTATAGTAGAGATAATGTGGTAGTGTTAACTGTTTAGAATATAACGATGCTTAAAACCCAAAAGGTTGCAAGGTAGTGATTAATCCCAACTGAGTTGTGTCACCTTTAAAAACATAAATTACAAGTTGGTCATAGATGGATACTTTGGATCATTAGATCCGGATGCAATACCTTCTTGTTAAAATTGTATAGAGGCGAAATGTTCGAATCTTTGTTCTTTTGGAAAGAAGGAAGAATCACAAAGTTGTTGAGGTTAATACACTTAGATGTTAGTGGCACTTGTCCACAACATAATACTACTCTTGTTGTATGACATTCACCGAAGACCGCTCTCAGTTGAACTATCGTTTATTTTGAATAAACAGAAGTCCGAATACTTTGCAAAAGGTTTCAAAGAATTCAAGAATGTAAGTTGATGAGTAAGACTTCTAAAGCATTTACCTCCTTAGATTTGATCCAAGGAAAATGAACACTTTATAAGAATTTCCTTGAAAGATATCAAGGAAAATAGCATCGTAAGATAATGGATTTCTGCATTGGGAGAAGAACGAACTCTAATAAGATGTAGTTCGTTAGATGTTATCAAATTACCCATATATATGTTATATATACTTCTAAGACAATATGATTGTCAATTAGAAGATCTTCCAAATTTTTCATGACTCCATAGGATGTAGTTGGAAAGAAAGACAAGTCTTAATCGTGTTAAGATTTGGGGTTGTGTGCTAATAAGCAATATTTGTTTGAGAACAATCTTGTGGGATATCCTTAAATTAACCTTTGGATATCACTTATATAAACCAACTAATAAATGTTATTTGTTGGGTAGTTCATTGTAATCCTACAGTAGGATTTGCCTAAGATAGAGCAAATGAACTAGAGATAGAACCCAAAGAATGGGTTCTTTGAGTGACAAAATGATGATCAACAAATATAACAACCTAGTTCCTACACCACAAGCTCCAGAGTAGTCGAGAAAGATTAATAGACCGTCTCAGTTGAATGGTTTGAACTTTATGACTAAGTTATAGAGTTGCACCTCTTAGTTCAAAAGATTTAAGAATGAAAATCCTTATGACTACATTGAGTGTATATATGAGATATACTCAAGGAAATGGTATAGTACCATTTGACCCGAAATAGTGAAACCTTCATAGCTAATAGGTAGCTTAAGGTGACTACAATAAAAGAGATTGGTTGACTTGGAAGAAACCATCTTTGGCATAGTCTTGGTTTCTATTCATTCGATGATTGCTAACTACAACTAAACAATGATTCAATGTTTGGACATAATATGGGTTTCCGAAGCCATTATCAAGATAGTCTTGATAACATATGTCTAAGACCTGGAATCCCAAGATGTGTAAGTTGTAGAGATCCATCCATTATGAATCTTAGCAAGCTAGTGGGAGCCATAAGCGTTTTATGAGACAAAGATCAAATCGTTTGATTTCTCATAAAGATGTAAATGAATCTCTTTGTTTGCTAGGTTTACAAAAGATTAGTGGGAGTTAATCGTATTCCAAAATTTGAACATATATATGATATATTAATTTTGGAATTGAAAGGAATTCTTCTTCGATAAAGTTATGACTTTAAACGTTCTATAATGATAGAATGTATATGGGAGACATAGTCTATATACATGGGATGGAAATCTATAATGATAGATTTTAGGATATAATTGGATTATATAAATCCCTAATGACAGACAAAAGATGCTAGGAAGTTTCTCATATGATGATAAACTTCAATCAGAAAGACAATTCTAGTAAGACCAGGAAGCTGCTCTTCACAAAGGGAACGTACCCCTTTGACTCCCAAAGAATTAATGCATAAATAGAAACCTTTATGCATACGCAGAAAGGTAATTTATGTATTTCATATTGTATGAAAAACGATGATATGAGTTGTACCAAGATTGGTACAAGACGATATCAATGCAAGCCCAGGATCAAAACCATGGCAACTATCAAGTGAGTCTTCAAGTATTTTAAGAAATACTAAAGGATAGATTCCTCAAGAATGAGGAAGAATTAGAGTAACGCAATGGAAGCGTAAAAGTATTAGATTATGAATCTAATATCGTATCCATCATTGGATGTCTCTTCATTTTGAATGAAGAGATAATTGGATATCTCTTTATTATAACTAAAGAAATATTTGGGTGGAAACATTAAAAGTAATGACTTTAGTGTGTTCCATCATGAATGAAAAATATATCGCCATATAGAAGTTTACAACAATGTTGTTTGGATGGGAAAGTTCATTTATGAACTCTCCATTCGGTTCCAACCAAAAAGTGTCTTTAGTGTATTGACACTACAACACTAATGGGGCGATAGCTCAAGCTAGGGAATCAAGGTCTCATCAAGATCTGAACTCAAATGAGAGACTGAACCACATGATTGAGAATCATGGATAATGGTGACGTCGTTATTCTCAAGGTTGCTTCTATGGATAACATATAGATATCTATTGTCTAGGCCTACTACTCAGCCATTTTTGAAATGAATTCAGAAGAGGTATCATCACTGATGACCAAGCTGATTGGCTCTAGTGCAAGTAGGTGATTGTTGGAAATGTGCCCTAAAACCAATCATATGATGAAACTTTACGGACATTTCACATGTTAAACTAATCTAGTTTAATATAAAGGGCAAAGATTATTGTTTTAAGCCGTCTCATATAAATGTTATATGCTTAAATGATAAGTCCGAGGAATATGTAAGAGGGAGAATGTGATCTAAAGAAGTTAGATTCATGAGACCATTCTATTTCATGTACATATCCTAAATGTTCCTAATCATAGGATTGCCAATTGGGCATTGACAGTTCGTCAAGATCAGCACATGCTATGTCTTCTCTTAGGTTGAGTGGCTGGTCTCGAGTCATTGGTGTAATTGACAGCAAGACAAGCATGTAGGTGCTCCATAAAGAATGAGTCCACTGAACACGATCAACAAGGAGTTCTCATGCTCATGTTACATGAGAACTCATGGTTGGGATAATGCAAAGTAGTCCTTTGACCTGAGGCATCATATTTGTCTTGTGGTTAGGTCCTTGATCTTTGACTATGTCAAAGTCACTCCGTCAGAGGGTGTCCATGTCATAGTTGGGGTTAAGCCACTTAGCCATGGAGGCAAGTGAATGCGAAACAAGGGATCTCTAACCTTCAAACTATTTGAGGGAGAATACTTTATGATATGATTAAGAATCTCTGGCCAGAGTATGAATGAGATTTAGGAAGTTGTTCCAAATCACATTCAAGGTAATCATATAAGTAAATGAATCACATTGGATAGTAGACATGAATAAACTATCAAGCCAAACAATGTGGTCAAGAGTATTGTATTAGAGAAAGACCGTATTGCATTGTAATCCTAAACTAAATAGGTTCTCCACGTCTTCTGATCAGCTTGGGTAGCCATGACATACTGTTAGGTGTCACTCATGGCTTGTGGAAGCCCTGAAGATGTATAATCACTAAAGGGAGAATTGAAAGTAAGTTTCAATTCACAATCGATTAGTAAGAGTTCTAATCGCCCACTGCCTTGCTAAAAGGAACCTAATGGATCACACACGGTGTAAGGTAATGATTGAAGGATATAACGAAGATGAGTACAGACAATTAAATAGCTTAATTGTTTATGGTGAGGATTAATTAATATGTTAATTAATCAAACAAATAAGTTCGTTTTAAACCTTGAGTTGGATTTGAGCCTTGAAGCCCAAATTGGGCTTCGAATTGTCAAGCCCATTAGCACAACTTAACAACCAAAATTCAAGAAGCCCAAAACATCCCAATGGCATGGGAAAACCGGCCATATAGAGAGGAGGGACCTTTTGGTCCAAAAAGAACAAAAAAGATGAAAGCATAGAAGGGGTATCTTTGCTCCATCCTCATTAGAGTTTTTCTAAGGATGAAAAGTGAGAAATAACTCTCTCTTTTTCTCTCTAGGAGGCCGGCCCCCTTGGAGGGGATTAGCTAGCAATCATTCCTCCTCCAAGGTCACTCATCTTCTTCCTTCATCATCCTTGGTGTCGAAAATTAGAGGTCTCCTACCTTGGGGACTTTTGGAGAATCAATTCTTCCATCCATATCCATGGAGCCAAGGAGCAAGGAGACAAAGGAAAGAAGGCCCTCACATGGGTGACTAACCTTTGCTAAGCAAAGAGGTGCTTCAAAGGTATAAAAGTTTCTCAACTCCTTTCTTTAAGATTTGAGTTGAGTCATGAATTTCATGGGTAATGTTTTGTTTTGAGTGCATACAAGCATGATTCCGCCTTTAATTGTTAATTGCATGCCTTAGATGTTGCTCAAATGAACATGTTTTTCACAAATTTTCCTTCACTATGTCCTCGTCTCCACTCTCCGGTTCAAATCCTTGTACGTATGGGGTTTTGTTTGTCGTGGTTTCTGAATTTCCTACCATTGTATCATTTCTTCAGGGATTGATCAAGAAACTTTTTTAGGAAAAATTAATTGATACGACATGTGAGAAATTCAACGTAACAGAAAATTCTAGAAACCAAATGCAAAAGGCTTCTTCAAGTATTTGAATAAGCTCTCAATGAAAGCACCAATTTGTCGATGCAAATTTCTGCTGTCTTCAGTCTTGACGAAAATGCACTTGCAAAACAATTAACACCTCTGATCAAGGACCTAAGCCTCATGCGCCCAAGAAGTGGGAGGGGGTTAGGCCAATGGATCTTTGATGCCTAAGTCAGTTTCTCTGAGAGAGTAAAGTGTTTAGTGCTTTTTTAGGGTGGCAAAATCTTCTTAAATTTGGTAAAATATGGTGTATTTATAGGGGATAGGACCGGCTATAGTTTTAGGGTTTTACCCTACACGTGACGGCATCCTATTGGCCAAGATTTATAGAGAAATATTCTCAAGATATTAAACAGGAAATAATATCTTGAGATAATGGAGTAATTATCCTTAATTGATTTAAATTGGGATTACTTACTTGATTGGAGTCAATCTTCAATTGGGAATGTATTAAAGATAGGATTTGGGTAATTAATCCTTATCTTTAATGCTTTGACTTTTCCTTGCTAAGGGCAGGTAAGCTGTGGACAGTTGTATTCAGCTACTGGAACCTTCAGGGGTGTGAGCTGCGTGTGGGTGCATCTAAGAAGCCTACCCATTTATTGAGGGCAATCTTGTCTTTCTTGGGCAAAAGTCCACGTGTCGCCTCTAGAATTTTTGGGATTATTTTAGGCCCCACAGATTGTATCCGTCCTCTGTTCTTGTCTTCGAGGGCAAGCCAAATTCTTCCATGAATGACGACGTACCAAGCTGCATCATTATGTAAATTTAGTTAAGGAATATGCAGTGTGATTGACGTTTGTATGAACAGACATAACTGCTCTCCTGAGCAACAGTTTTTTTAGCGCCCTGAGGAAACTCTAACTCCAACAGTCGAATTCATAACATGTTTATAAGTGAACAGGTCTCCCAATCCCTCAATAGTAATTATCTATATCTTTATGGGAAGACTTTGGATCCGATCCCTAGACACTAACATCATTTGACTAAAACCTTAATGGTTTTCAATATTTTATCAAAGTCCCTTAACTTTGTGCACCACACCAAATTCTACATTTTATGGCATATAAATTAGAAACAGCTAAGCCAATAAAAGGAAAATACTTCAAAAATTTTATTGAATAAATGGATAAGAAGCAATATAAATTTTTAACGATAAATGTGAAACGAATGTACCCGGTGTTCGAAACAATTTTAAGTAACCTTAATAGTAACATACCCAAAAATGCATACGGATACATTCCATGACAAAAAAATATATACACACACACATATAGGAACAAAAATATTGTGCCCATTTATAGACATGGTTACATAATATAAACAAAAAAAGCCCACTAATATATATGGGTGCATAATATAACAAAAAGTATAACAACATAAAAATTTATGGCACCTACTACATAGTATAAACAAAATATGTTGCATATGAATCCAACAGATCCTCTTCGGAACCTTTTGGTGAGGATCCTGGGGATCCATAAATCGTGTCCGTTCATCGTAGATCGTACGGTCATTTTTTATCAAGTACTGTTTGTGTTTAATTTTAAATAAAAATATTTAAAATAATTTTTGACCGCACGATGTACGATGAACGGATAAGATTGACGGATCCCCGGAATCCTCACAAAGAGGTTCCGGATTCCATATGAATGAATTGAATCAACCAAAAAATATTGCATCCAACAACCCATAATATATAAACGCAGATAACAAAACAATGAGCATCATAAAGCCACTATAGTACTATAAAGCCACCATAGAGGGACTGAAAATAAACGCAGATAACAAAACGATGTTAAATAAGGGGACTGAAAATGCACTACACCAGTAGTATAAAGCCACCATAGTACTATACAAAGGATTTTTAAATTCCTTCTTTTAAGTAGTGATTTGCAAATCCCTCAAAGCGCATAGCATCTTAATCATTTCAAACCCCTCTACCTAATGTCTTGTAGTGCGTGCAACTGTGACAATTTTTTATGGTCTGAAACCATGACATATCAAAGTGAAATCATAATTCTAGCATACCCTTGCATCCAGATAACTGTTATAATCCGAGATGCTGCCATCTTTCTGTAGATAGAAAGGATCAAAGTGTCAAACTAGTATAGAAAGTTAAGACAGTGTCAAACAACCTAAGAAGTATGATAATGCTCGGTTATTGTACCTTGGTTGAAGCCAATGGAGCTCCTTCTGACACACCCCGACCAGGAATGTCCACTAGGACTCCGAAATCGAGCTGTGCTGGTCGACACCTGGAAGGTGACGAAGCCATAAAGTGCAATGATAAGAAAAATGTGAATAAATTTAAACCTAGAAGTGTCTAAATACCAGAGTGTGTTGGTGAGCGGGAGCGAACCCATCTCACACGTGATATCAGAGCATAAATAAGTACAATAGAGCGGGTAAGAATTATACCCTCATAAGTAGCCACCAGAACTGAAATTTGCCAAAAAACCTCGTCGAGACGAACAGTCAGTAATCAAAACCTGGAGGGGTACAAAACAGAACATGAGAGTAAGCAAACCAAAACTTTGGAAACATCATCCTAAAAATGCAATAACCCCTCACCGAAATCCGTATAATTCCCCAAAATAACAATACATATGTATATAAGAATCATGTTGAAGAACGGTAACAACCAAGGTATGCCATGTCGAAATATCTCAGTAACAACCATGTAAGCAAAATGAAATAAATCAATACAAAATGAATATCAGCTGGAGTCACCTATAGTGACTTGTACGACCCATCCATATCTCATCAATCACTACTAGCATATATCTCATCAATCAAGCCTAGCATATATCTCATCATATCTCATCAATCAGTGCTAGCACATATCTCATCAACCAGTGCTAGCACATATCTCATCAATCAATGCTAGCACATATCTCATCAATCAAGGCTAGCACATATCTCATCATATCTCATCAATCAGTGCTAGCACATATCTCATCAATCAATGCTAGCATATATCTCATCAATCAAGGCTAGCACATATCTCATCAATCAAGGCTAGCACATATCTCATCATATCTCATCAATCAGTGCTAGCACATATCTCATCAATCAATGCTAGCACATATCTCATCATATCTCATCAATCAGTGCTAGCACATAAGTCGGAGTCACTTATGGTGACCTGTACGACTTATCCATAGCTCATCAAATATCCCTGCACACGAGTCGGAACCACCTCTAGTTGTCTGTACGACAAGATTGGGTGTAAATAAGTACGCTCAAGTGCTACAATCACGTGAAGACTGTGCGAATAATTGCGGGTCACCTACTAGTCGGAACCACCTATAGTGGTCTGTACGACAGGCCTATGCACCTACCTTGGATCCAAGGTGAGCGTAAGGTGCGGGAGGTGAACGTCACGTGAAGGACTGTGCCATAGCCACGGGCGGGAGCACTAACACCGGAGTACAGGTTTATGAGCTCTAAATGCATCTAATACCGCATGTACGACTTATAGGCAACCCGTACGACAGTGTCGGAGTTGCCTATAACATAAATGTAGTCATGCCATAATCCCATCAATTCAACTAATACTATATACTCACCTGAACTTACCTGTGTGTCTTGCGTTCACCTTTGCACTTCAGAACGTTGCAAGTAATATATACATGGATATACCAGGATGTCAATCTGAAATACAACCATCTCATAATATTCCCAATTATATAAACATATATACAAATGGCATAAAATGCATAAGCTGGAACGCCCCACTCCCGAACTATTTACCTTCAGAAATAATTATCGTCTATAAACCCAACTAAACACTTGTTTAATTAACTATCATTACTAACTATTTTTCACTTCAATGTTATGATTATTCACACACTGATTTATAACCAATATTTAACCACCCAAAATATAAGGTTAAATCTCACATTTTCCACCAATCTGCTTTGCATTGCTCAATTCCCCAAACAAGGCTATTGTGTCAATTATTTAATCTCATTTATTGTATGGTTGGATCTAACGTCTCGTTAGACTGCCTAAGTACCCTAAACAGGGATCAAGCCATTCGTAGTTCACAGTAATTATATGAAATATTCAATTTATAAACGTTGTGAAATTATCAATCACATATATATACGATAGAAAGGAAAGGACCCACTCACCTGGAGTCCACGCTACAACTACCTAGCACAAACATTGAGACATCACGAACCATCGTCGCCTGTGACCAAAGCCAATTTGGTCGGGAAAAGCCCCGATTTTGCTAAAACCCGTCAGAAACCCTATATGTGGGTGTGCTCGAATCAACCTCCAAAGTCACTCCAACGCCTCAAACATTGCTTGGGCTTTGCTCCTGAGGTTGAGGAGAGCCTAAAGGTGGTGGTAATTGGTTGAGTTAGCTTCAAAATTTACGGATTGCCGCTGTACATCCACACGGACCACCGTCCGTTTTTCCTCCAACAAATTCTTTCTAATTTTGGGTGGAAATGGAAGAGGGAAGGCTAGAGTGGTGTTTCCAGGTAGTGGCCGAAAAATGAATGAATTTGGCCTTGGTGCTTGCCCGGGTCGCGCGGGTCAAGGAGGAGACCCGATTTCCCCTCCTTTTCCCATTTCTGATTCGTTCCCCTGCTTCCTCTCTCCTCCTTGATTCGTCCCACCTCCCTTCTCTCTCCGGTTCCCTTTTCTTTTCCTTTCCCCTCGCTGCCATCAGCCAACCTCCTATTTTCTCCTGTTTTCTGATTGGGTTGCTCCTCCTTAACCAATTAACTAACTTTAAATAACCAACTTCAAACGTTCATAACTATACCATTATAATCCGGACTCGCAGACGGCTTTTGCCTATGCATTCGTAATGACGAGTACTACGAAGATATGCCAAAAGAATAAGTCTTACGTCTCTCAAACCGATGGCTAGCTGAAGTCAAAGTCCTTGCCTTTAGGGCATTTTAAAATTTATAAAAACATAAAATTAGGGGCCGGTTGTCACACCTTCACCAAGTACTTTTACATCAAGAAATTAAAGACATGTTTTGTGATGACTTGTCCCTAATTTTCTATGTAATTTCCTCCTCGAGTGTGTAAATTGACATTTATGCCCTTGTGGCAAAGTGACGTGGACGTGGTTATTCTACTTTAAATTATTTTTCTCATTATCATAATTAAATAGTACTCATTGTTATGAACACGTGAGCCCGAGTTAGACCCGAATCGGACTTGTAACAAAAAAGTTACGTTTCGTTAAAGTGCTTTAACAACGGGCAGATTTGTACATGCGTGTGCAAATTATTTCAGTGTAGGAAATTACTGTTTTTTATATGAGTACATTAGATTTCATCAGATTTCACTTGTACAAACCTTATCTTTTACCTTGTTTAAAAATTGGACCCATGCCCTCAAATCCCTCGCCACCAATCATTTCTTTTCCCACACTATTGCACCCAATCAGATTTTTCTCCTTCTCAGCCAATCAGAAAGCTTTCTCCCTCTCTCTCTCTCTCATCTTCTCCTTCTCTCTCCCTTGCCAAAGCTTTCTCTTCTCTGCAACACACTTACACACCACCATACTTCACAGATCGAACTTAAAACCCCACCATTGTGTTCCTCTCGAAACCATGAACCCAACCGTACAAATTGATTCTCAAATGGATGAGTTTTGACTCGCCAACTCGAAAGCTCCGACTCATTGGGTTTTACCCCGCCGTGTTCCAGGCTGAGTTACAAGTTTTTGGGACGTTTGGAAGCTTCCACACAACTCCCTGGAGTCCCTAGACTAAGTTTGGACTGGAGTTGACGTGAGAACGCACGGTTTCGAGACGACGAGTTAGGTCTGAACCTTTCAAGCTAATTTGAGTCCATTCCCATCCACTTTTTGGATTTCCAAAAGGTAGAGACTTGTTCTACTCCTCAAGAGCTTCATTTCCATATAAATTTCATCGAAAATGGTTCAGAAACGAGCAAGTTATGACTATTTGAATTTTTCTCCAGTTTCTGGTGAAACCAGATGGCGGCGGACGGCGGAGGTTCACCGGAGAAGAAGGAGAATATTCCGTCAAAGTTGACTTCTAACGCCGTTAGACTCCGTTACTATTTAACAAAATATTCCATTAACTTTGACAAAATATTCCTGTCTTCTGTCAGTCTCTACCAAGCGCGTGCTTGCGCGTGGCCGCGCATGTGGCCGTGGGCTAGAAGCACGTGAGGGGCGTTTGGCCTCTCCCTAGTGAGTGGTTGATATGTACGGGTCCGTGACGTTGAGTAGAATGCTTTCGTACATTCAAACCTTCTGTTTGAGCAAACTATGAGGGGTTTTACCTTGCTTTCAGTACATGTCCTTATGAATTAATTATTATTAGTTGTTTCGCAATATAGGGGAGACTGACTTCGAGGACGTACGAGGACAAGCAAGGCTAGGGGGCTACGATCCATCGACGTATGAGTGGGCATTTGTTTTCATATATATATATATATATATATTATATATATATAAACTTTATAGTTTCCACAAATGCTTTTGAATTGATTTATGCATATCATGCCATGATTAAATAATGTTATAAGAAATGTTGTACTGTTGTGAAATGTTAAAATAATCCTACGGGATGCGCATGTAAGTGTACTATGTTGACTAGAATTACTGAATCGTTATGGCCTGCTTATATTGTGTAGTCTGCTCATCATTGCTACACCTCGGTGTTAGTGCTTGCCTAGGGCCAGCGCCAGTCTTTCATGTGCATGTTCACATCCGCACTGCACGCTCGCCTTGGATCCAAGTAGGTGACAGTCCTGTCGTAGAGGTTGCAATAGGCAACTCCGACTTGTATGTGATTGCGAATAGTGCCAATCTTCATGTGATTGTAGCACTAAAGCGTATATTATGATTACAACCAGTCATGTCGTACAGGTTGCATTAGGCAACTCTGACTTGTGTGCTAGCATAGATTGATGAGCATCAATTCAGTCGTACAGGTCGCATTAGGCGACTCCGACTTGTGTGCTAGAATAGATTGTTAAGCATTTGATTTTACTTATATTACTGTTGAGATATTGTGGTGTGGCATACTTCTGGATTTACTGTTCATTTGCATTTGATTTCATACCTATACGTAGTATGATTTTCTGGAAATTATACATGTTTTACGACAACGGGTTAGTATGTTCATAAAATAAATGGATTTTATAAACTTTTGTTTTTGCCCACTCACGCTTCTGTTTTTCGCCCCTCCAGGTCCTAGTTAGCTGATTTACTCTGTGGTGTATGAGGAATATCCGGCGGTTCTGACATATCCATAAATAATATAGGGACTTTCCCGGTTGTGTATTAAGTACTTAACTAGTTTTGACTGCACTACTCTATCATCTATGCTCTGAACATTTGTATTCTATGGGTTCTATCCACTACTGCGCATTCACTTTATAAGTTTAAATAAGTTCTAGTTTCGGTTTTTAACTTATTCATATTTTTACATCACTTACACTTTTGGTTACGTCACCTTCGGGTGACGGCCAGCATGCCTCGGCTCCTGTCGGGGTGTGTCATCTTTGGTAGCACTCCATGTAAAACTTGAAGCAGTTTCTGCATGCTCAAAGACAACATCAATGCCACAAGTTCGTTAGGGAATAAAAATAAATAAAACAAAATGCCGAACATTTCCTCACCAAGCAACCAGTTGGAAGCCAACGTCTTCGAGGTTTTGGAAAGACTTTAGACCAAACGTCTTTTGCCTTTAGTATTCCACTGCATTGAGAATCATGTTTTTTGTCTAAGTCGATGATCTCCAGACATCACTTAATTAGTAAGTCTTCCAATGGCTTATACATTTCAGACAGTGTTTCCCGATTAATAGCCAAAACCATAATCAGCGAAACTAATATCCTGCTCTCACAGTGAATAGTTCAATGAAAGACATGGTAGAGTAGAAACGTATTTTAGGTGCTATATTAACTGATTTCAAAATATACATGAGAAGAGATATAGCCACCTGTAATCCTGTTGTTGTATATTCTGACATACTCTCTTGGGAGCATCCCTTTTAACTCTTAAGTATAATTGCAAGGATATTCAATTATTTGACTTGGCAACAAAGTAAAGTATCACAAGTGATTTATGATGCAGAATAATATCTTAATAATATTTTAATTTAGTTTCCTACATTATTTCCTCTCCTGATTGTAATCGAGTTATTACTTTCCTGTTCCTAGTAGATTTAGGATTATTTACAGTTCATTGCTAAGCTAGGTTATTAAAATTTAGGGTGGTGCTATCCAGACACCCCTTGTTATTTGTCATACAATCTCTCAATTTTCGATCGTCGGATCCAATAAATTGAAGAATATCAAATGATACAAATTAACAAGGGACGTGTTTGGGTTCATATTTGACACTGGGCTTTGTAACGATGGAGGCCCAAGAACACAAAAGCAAAGAGGAGGTTGGGCTTAGACAAAGCTAGTGGCCCAGGAAGAATTTGAAAATCATTTCAACAAGGCATAGACCATATGCCTATGTTGGAAGGATGGGTAACAGATGGCAACTCATCTCCAGCAAAAAGCACTTTTTAAGGGCATGGTTGGTAAATAATTGGTGACTCATCATCCTCCAAAAGCCATTAGCTAAAGGCAAAACTTGGACAGTCGGGCTAAAACGTCTATAAAAGTAGCAAGGGACACTAGAGACAAGGACACTCAACCAATCAATCAAAAGACATCCAAACTTTGCTCTCATACAAGTTCGTACCCAGAAAGCTGTATTTTGCCTAGATTTCCCCTTTTAGTCATAGATTCCCCATAGAAATCCATCTTTTGTCAAGTTTCGAAGCTCTGCTACCTTCCCCCAGTGTCGTAGTATCGATTCCCTCTAGTAAAACCTATTTACATTTTGTTCCCCAGAATCTACAAACCCCTATAAACCCAAAGAGAGGTGGTTGCAAGAAGTTGAACCTTAACCGACAAGGTTAAATCTTCCCGAGTTTCTTTTATTTGTACTTACATAAAGTAGATCTATTGTTTAATGCTTATCTCGTTGTGTTTTTAAATCATTTTCAACGGTTTTGCACTCAAAGTCTAATCTGTAATCAAAACTAGATAAGTAAATGAACCTTTTTCATTAAAGTGAACTTGGATCAAGGAAATGGTTGGAAGGGCCCTAAACCGGCTTCATTTTGGACATACAATATTACGAGTAAAAGCCCTTGTAGACAAGGGAAGAAAAGATACTTATACAGACTTAACCCATCTGTGACAAGCCATTGATAAATCAAGAAGTTTAAGTAACTTGTGGCGCAAGTAATCAACGCAGTTCACAACTAAATAACAATGTAACAAAGATAACAGTAGCACGCTCAGATCAATGTTAGTCTTGATTGTGAGCCTCAAGGCCTAACCAAAGGCCCTACAAAGACACCTTTCAAACTAATAGCAAACTCATATTGCAGCACACCAAGCAACAAACCTTGCTCGACAAGCAAGAGCCCCGCGGAGCTGTGCAAATGACAAATCCAGCCCGAACATAGTTTTGGCACGCTTAGTGGGATTGTTTGATAATTTTGTATGCCAAGAAGAAGGAAGGAACTAACATTCAGGTGGAAAGTAGAGTTTGGGCAACCCCATTGTCCAACAGAAGCTAGCACGGCAGATTACCTAGAAGACTTCCCTTCACTACGCAGCCTTGCAATCCTAGAGAGCCCGACTTCTTCTGAGAAGTCAGGCGGAAAAGTTACTAAGGAAGATTTGCAAGCCACTATGGTGCAAGTGCTAAGAAGTATGGAGAAAATCTCTCTGGAGACCAGATGAGAGGTTAGTAGATTGTGTTCCTTAACAGGAACTCTACAGAGAAAACTGGAGTTAAAGTGCCCTACACCAAGGGATGGCTATACTAGGGAAATAATCAAGGAAGCAAGCCCAGAAAAGGAACCAGTAATTCCTTTGTTCCCCTTACTCGAAGAAAAGAAGGACAGGAAGAAAAAGAAGGAGGATGCAAGAACCTGCAAAGAAGAAGTGTTTCAGAGACAGGCTTGCTCGATCCTCTGCTACTTCCACTAGATGGTAGGAGGCAGATCAGGCAGGAAGGAATAAAGAGTGATGCAAACAATCCAGTCGGAGAAATAAGCGGAAAGGGCTTACCCATAGTCGCGGGCAAGCCTCTTCCTTATAAGCCACCACCATTGGATAATAAGGTTTTCTCTAACCCTAGGCTAAAAGCTAAATTTTAGCTTTTATTCCCCCCCCCCAAACCCAACCCAACCCAACCTAAGCTAAATGTGCGGGCTAAAACCTAAAAGCCAAACAAAAGCCAAATTTTGCCCAGTAAATAGCCCAAGATTTCGTGTGGGCCCCACCAGTGTGACTGAAACTGGGTAGTTGTGCGCTAAACACCCCTAACACACTCGCCAGACGTGCGTGACATGCGAGCACTCAGACCAACTAAGCCCCACCCACTTGGGCATGTCGGCCACGTTCCCTAGGCGAGACAACGACTCTTTTGATCGGTCGGATGGAATCAACAGGCCGTTACCAACGGCCTAGATTCAAACTTGTTTTCTAAGTTTTATATTTATATATTTATTGAATCCAACGGCTGAGATCGAATATAATCAAATCTAACGGTAAAAAAAAAAGATCTAACGGCCCAAATTTAAATCTAACGGCTAAAATAATTTAAAAAAAATTATTTAACTCAAAATTCATCCAAAAAATCTATAAATACCTATGTATTTGTTCAAACATCCACACAAAACTCACTTTTCTCCAAAAATTCTTCCAATTTTTCTTTCTACCATTTCTTCCCATTTCCAAATTTTTTAAGATGGCAAAAGAGCATGTTAGAGGTCGTAATTGGACATGTGAGGAAGATGTTGCTTTGTGTGTATTAAATTTATGGCTCATTAATTATTGTTTCTATTAATCTAGATGCCTTCAATAATTATTGTACTTATTATTGCACACTTTGATGTACAATAGATGTCTTCAATAATTTTGACAACGTACTAGACAAAAGACTTTACACAAGAAGACGCTTCAATTTATTACTGGAAAATACCAACATAGTACACTTCAAATTATTACGTAAAATAACAAAATAGCACACTTAAATTTAACACATTAATACACCAACATCATCAATAGGTTATCTCAGACGTTCGATGAAATAATCTTTCATCATTCGGTTATGACACTCTTCTCTATCACGCTGCACAAATGAACGCCCCGTGACAGAACCACGATGGCTAGATTCGACATGGTGCTCATATTGCATAAGTGAGTTTGCAAATTTGGCTTTTGCGTTGTTCATTTTTGCATCCGCATTGTCAAGGCTTGCTTGGTATTGTGCCATTTGCATTGCCAAGCTAAGCCTTCTTCTATCACCCATTGATGAGATATTGAAGATTTTTAGGACACAAAAACACTTTGAAAGTTGAAAGATTGGTGAATATGTTGTGTGATGGTTTGATATTCAACCTGTGTTTATATAGAGGATGATTGA
The DNA here is from genome assembly GCA_024362995.1 of Heteromeles arbutifolia. Lineage (NCBI taxonomy): Eukaryota > Viridiplantae > Streptophyta > Magnoliopsida > Rosales > Rosaceae > Heteromeles > Heteromeles arbutifolia. Next base: position 31,473,458 of record JANCRC010000011.1, on the reverse strand, counting down.
AGGTTTGTGTTTCATGTGTGTAGGTTTTTGTTTCATGCGTTTCATGTGTTTTGTATGTATTTGGTCTATGTTTCGTGTGTGTCATGTGCTTCACATGTTTGGTGTGTTATACATCTCTATCATGTGTTTTGTATGTATTTTGGTATGTGTTTCGTGTGTGTCATGTGTTTCACATGTTTGCTGTGTTATACATTTGTATCATGTCTTTTGTATGTGCTTCACATGTGTTATGTGTGTCTTGTGTGTTTCATGTATTTTGTGTTTATACATCTCTATCATGATTTTCATATTCTTCCGTAGTGTTTCATGAGTTTCATGTATTGATTTAGTGATTTTTCAAAATTTATCGAAATTTAAATATTTTTAGGTTAAAATGTTCATAAAATTAATTTAGGACAGTCTACATAAGTCTTTTTTTTTTTTTTTTTTTTATTTTTATTTTTAAAAAAGTTAATTTAAAAAAAAAATTGGCCTAAATTCATTCTTTAATAATCAAGGGCTAAAATTTTAGGCCAGAAGGGTTGGAGCAGAAAAGCTGTTTCTAGGCTAAAACCTAAATTTCTTGGGCTAAAAATTTTAGGTTTTAGGCCGAGGGTTGGAGATGGTCTAAGGGAGGAAAAGCCAAATGGTGGTAGCCTAATCCACAAAGGGAAGCTTTCTCAGGCATCGATTGTTGCCCGAAGTGGGGGACTTCTTATACCCCACACAATAACATGGCTAATTAGCAACTCAGGAATGAGTTGGCAGAGTTATGAAGGATGGTGGTACAGAATGCTCAGCCACAGGCTCGCCTGATGTTCAGGATAACATACCAGAAGCCTTATCCTGAGTATGTTGATGAGCAGAATCCTTTTGATAGGAGCATATTTATGCGACTTAGCTAGCTTGTTTTCGTGCATTTATGTTGTTATTCCTTAGTTATTTTAGTGTTTAAAGTCATTTTCGTGCAATTTCAGGTTCTAAAGACAAAGTACGCAAGAAAGTGCATTTTGGAGCCTTTTGGAGTAAAATTGGACTTGGAATGGATATCACATGCTTGAAGCAAAAGGAATGGACGAAATTGAAGAATTGAAGATGTTAGGATTCCTAATCAACGAAGGATTCCTAATCCACAAAGGATTCCTAATCAAAGAAGGATTCCTAATTGAAGATGGATTCCTAGTTAAACAAGGATTCCTACTTGACGTAGGAAAGCTAAGCCAAGGTTTCCTATTTTGGTTTGACCTTTCCTAATCCTAAATGTCCCTAAGTTCCAGCAACAATGAAGATCTCCTATGCATTTGAGGACACAAACTAAACCTTCCTTGCACCTTTCTAGCCCAAGCCGCACCACTTTTCCCACTTTCCCTTCATTGTCGTGCAAGGAGATCCCTTTCTTTCCTATTTCCTGCACCAAATCACATTCCTTTTTTATTTTAAAACCTGGCCGCATATCCTTACCCTTTTGCTCTAGGATTCTGATTTTATTTCCCTTCTTCTAAGGGATTTGATTTAATTTCTGTTAACCAAACTAAGTTAGGGTTTTTGATTTCCTAAATCCCTTAAATAAGCCTTCTTTGCCACAGCTTACATCCATTCATTCACACCTTTACACATCCCTTCACATTTGCCGCAGCTCTTTTCGCATCTCAACCATTCCAAACACCTTCCACTACCCTTCGCAGCACCCATCACCCATCCACACCACCTTTGTACATCCACAAACCCTACCAACCACCTGTGCCACGGCCTTGCAAGGAGGAAGGAGAGGAGGAGCGGCCTTGGAGCGTGTTGCACCCAATCTGGATTGCTGGGCATTCTTAGGTGTTTTCTACCTTATGTTTTCGATGTTTAATTTAATTTTCCTTTGTCTTGCTATAATCATGAGAGGCTAAACTTGTTTTTAGCTAGAGGCTACTTTGAAACCATGATTTTGTGTGTGATATGACTTGATAAATTTCAGCTACAGATTCTTGAAGTATGAATGCAATTGGCTTAACTGTTTGAATTAGAACTTATTTTTGTTTGTTGGTTGAGGGTCGACACTTAATTGGCATGCATAAATTTGATGCTAGGATATAAGTGAGTTTCACATAATCGTTACAAACTTATGTTCACAAGTAGTAAAGGTTGTTGGAACAATCATGTTAAGTTCAATTCTTGGTGTGAGTAACATGATGTCATAGTTATGAATGCCTCGTCAATGATAATGATTCTCATTGAGCGTAATGATCTCTGATTATGTCTCTATTATGATGTCATGTAGGGAAATTGATGAGAATAATTTGGTTGTAGATGAGTTGTCCATCCAATTCAATGAAATTAGGAGAATCTGAGGGTTAATTAGTGATTGACACGGTTAATATGGGGCATTGTCATTTGTAATTCAATGAATGAGTAACTGGAAGTCAAGTTATATGCATATAAGTCATGTGTGGATAAGGAAACCTCTAACTGGTTCACCATCCATCCTAAAAACCCAATTTCGTCTAAATCTGCTTAGTTTAAAGTCTTTGTTTGTTTTAGCTTAGTTTCACTCTAAAACCAATCCCCCTTCACTTGTTTGAGTCAAATTAGTTAGAATCTGTCTTAGTTTGTGTCTTTGTGTGTTTTAAGTCATGTTCAATTCAATTTTCGTCCAAAGTTGTGTCTAGTGTCTAGAATCTGTCCAATTAATGTTTTTAAGCAGTTTTGAGTGTTTTGAACCTGTTTTGAGTCTTAATAGTCTATTTAGAGTCTTTTAAGTCTTGTGTTGCTTATTTGAGTCAGTTTGTGTTAGATTAGCAAGCTCTCCTAATCCCCGGTCCAGAACGATCCCTACTTGCATTTATACCAGAATTGATAACAAGAGGGTTTAATTTGTGTGCTTAACTTTAATCACATCACCTTTTCCCTTCAACTTCAAGGTGCCCGCGTTCCCAACTTTCAGTGGGGAAGACTGTAATGTGTCTTCCAGAGATCACATTTTCAAGTTTTCAAATCACTGTGTGGCGTTCGAGGACAACCTTAACTATAAGCTAAGACTGTTTGGAAATTCAGTGGTAGGCTTAGCCTCCCAATGGTACTCTCTGTTACCCCCTAATTCTATTGCCAATTGAAGGCAAATGGAGATGCCCTTCCATGAGCAGTTCTATAGGGTGGAGCCAAAGATGACCATCAATGATCTGGTGGAGGTAAAGCAATATGAACACGAGTCTACAGAGGACTTCGTGATAAGGTTTAGAAAAACTAGGATGAGGTGCCAGTTCCCAATCAACCATGCTTAACTCATAGCCATTGCCCAAAAGGCTCTAAGGCTACCTCTGAGGAAGAAGTTTTATGATGTGCAGTTTAATGAGCTTCAAGAGTTGGTGATTGCAGCCACTAAGTATGAGAAGTTGCTAACAGAGGAACAGTAAGGGAAGCACTCATCTAAAGTGCCTCATTTCTATAAGAACAAAGCCTCAATACACCAGTTAGAGTTTGAAGGCATAGAACCAGGAGAAAATTATAGCAATTTGGGAGAGGGGATTGAGTTATGTGCTGCAGAGATGACCACTCCTTTCAAACCTTTAATGGTGAAGGGATTGGTCCAGCCTATCAAAGACCAGAAGATCATAATAAATGATGGAGGCTTTGTACCTATGAAGCCCTCACAGTACTAGTCATACTCCTTTGATTTAACTAAAGCTGCAGACATCTATGAGGAACTAGTAAGAGTTAGAGTAATCTTGCCCGATAGCACTAAGAAGATGCCTAAACCTAAAGAACTTAGAGGGAATAAGTACTGCAAGGTTCACTACACTTTCAATCACTCCATAGCTTATTGTGTGTTGTTCAAATATTGGATCCAAGACCTTATAGTCAAGGAGAAACTATTGCTGGAGAAGCCCTAAGCCAATATGATGATTGACACATATCCATTCCCATAAGCCCTAATCAACATGATGAACCTTAATTGGGTTGAGAGAGGGAAATGAAAGGCTACCATAGAGGAAAAAGGAGAAAGAAGGCAAGCAGTTAGGCCAAGAGAAGGTGTTAAGAGGTTGCCCGAAAGGCCCTAAGCAGTTATAGTCAAATGAGTGGTTCTGCGTAGCAAATGTCAATGTGAGTGTGAACTCGAGGTGCCAGCGTCAGGTGCCATCATCGACCGAGAGTTAGTTAGAATGAGAGAAATGGAGGAAAAGGATGCCTGTTGGAGTGTTCTTCGGGCTGCTGAGACAAACAGGGAGACTAGCAAGAATTTGTTCCATAGATTAGGAGGAGATTCAGAGCCTAAGGGTTTGTTTGAAGTATTTAGGAATTTTGAAGTTTCCGATGAGGTAGAAGATAAGGAGGCAAAGTTACCACGCTAGCTAGATGTTAAAGACCCCAACCAACCAATTACAGCAACGCGAGAAGGTTTGAAAAGACCATGAGCACAATGCCACTAGTAATGAAGGTAAATTCAGCCCGACTGGGCCAAAAGTGGTACCTAGTGGGCAAGGATGGAAGGCCTGTCAAAGAAATAGGGGTATCTATGATAAGAAGGGTTCAGAGACAACACAAGGCTCATATGAACTGATTAAAAATCCTTGCATTTTCAGAAGCCTCTGAAAATGTTAGGTTTGGGAAGTTTACTCAAGGAGGGGAAACACAACTCAGATGGAGAAGCAAGAGAGAAGTATAGAGGGCTAATAGCAAAGCTGAAGGCATAGGGGATCATGTACCTCAAAACCCTCATCCAGGGAAATACAGAGTGTTGAGAAGAGCCCAAGAAAACATGGTGATGGTGCCCACACCTGGTTGGAATCTTGAGCTTATTTGCTTTGGAACCATTTCCCCGGAACTGGGGGTACCTCCATCACCACAAGAGAATATTCCCTTTGGGACCCCAAGGCAGGTACATGATCTTAATGCCATAGGAGAGGAGGAAGGGCCTGAATTAATGTTGACCAAAGATGCCCAAGCATGGATGGATCAGTTTTTTTGGCAGATTGGAGAAAAGAAGGAAGAAATACATGTACCAAGCAACCATGTGAACATAACCTATGTCTTATCAACCATGTTTTGTGCAGAACCATATCAACCAGCCATAATGGAAGGAGATTATTTGGCAGAAGAACCAATGATGGCACTTGTGAACATTGAGGAAGTTGGAAGAGAGAGGTCAAGCTTGGTAGCTTTGCCCGACCCCACACAAAAAGAGCCTAAGAGGGTTTATTCTGACAAGATGGTGTTCAGCAAGCCAAGTCTAGCCTTAGCAAACCATTTGAAGCCCATATATGTGACAACTCATTTGGAGGGAGTTCTCTTCAAGAGCGTGTTGATAAATGGAGGGGTAGCAGTCAATGTGTTCCCACTCAAACAAATGAGGAGGCTTTGCAGAAGTGAGGAAGATCTTATTCCTACTGATCTCACAGTGTCTAGTTTTTCTAAGGCCATCGCCAGAACCTATGAGATATTGCCTTTGGAGGTAGATCTGGGATCAAAGAGGATTATGTTGGCATTCTTTATGGTGGACAACAACTCTACCTATGGGGCATTGCTGGGAAGAGATTGGATCCACTAGAGTCTGTCTGTGCCATCTACTTTGCACCAACAAGTTGCTGTCTACCATGAGACCATAACAGAGGAGCCAGGATTTTGGGAGATATTGGAGGCCGAATCACGGCCATTTCTCCCCACCACCAATGTTGTAGAAGCAAATTTCTGCAATCCTAGTGTTGGGATCTTACAATGTCTAGGTGCTAATAAGAACGGCCTCCTTACCAAGGTGACGACCCAGACGTTCTTAGTGCAATGATGTTCTCTCACTAAGGAGGAATGAGACATACCTTATATTATCAATGCCCACCAACACCAATGATCACTGAGCAATGGAGGAATGACCAAGTGGTTGGAGTCAGGTCCTTAATCAAAAGACTGTTAGAGTATAAGAGAGAAATAAAAGAGGTTAAAGAAAGCTGGGCCAAAGAAATGGTAGAGTGGGGAGAATGAACTTCGGGCACCAAAGATAGAGAAGCAAAGGAGATTTTGGGAGAAGAAGTGGAAGTAGCCATTCACATGGTAGAGTGTATATATGACTTAGATTAGCCAGAGGATGAGCTCGAGGCTCTAAAGTCAGTATAGTTTTTTTGTACAGAGCTCGACAAACTAGCACTCGAAGTACAAGACCGCTTAGAAACCATTAATTTAGGGACTAAGGAGGATCCAAGGCCAATACAACTCAGTGGCTTGCTGGAGGTTGGAGATTGGGAAAAAATAGTTGATCTTTTGCACGAATTCAAGGATTGTTTTGCATGGCATTACACAGAGATGTCTGGATTCGACCCCAGTTTAGTGGAGCACAAAATGCCTATCAAATAGGGGTACAAACCTGTGAAGCAAGCACTATGGACGATGTCAAAAAAAGATAGAAGAAAAATTCAAAGAAGAAATTAAGGGGCTGGTAAAAACAGGATTTATTAGGCCTGCAATGTAGAGTGGTTTGCCAACATTGTACCTGTATTAAAAGTTGTAACTAATGCCATTCGATGTTGTATTGACTATAGAAACATTAACAAAGCTACTCCTAAAGATGAATCCCTCATGCCTATGGCTGACCTATCCATCGATGCAGTTGCAAAACATAAAGTTTTGTCTTTTATGAATGGGAATGCTGGATATAGTCAGATAAAAATGGCTAAAGAAGATATACATAAAACAACATTTAGATGCCCAGGACATATAGGAAAATATGAATACGTAGTCATGCCATTTTGGATGAAAAATGCTGGTGCTACCTATCAAAGGGCAATGAATGCTATTTTTCATGATTTGATCGGGCATAGCATGGAGGTATACATTGATGACATCGTGGTGAAGTCTAGAACTAAAGATCAGCACCTAGAAGACCTCAGAGAAGCCTTGCTAAGGATGAGAACCCACATGTTAAAGATGAATCCTAGAAAGTGTGCCTTTGGGGTGAGATTGGGGAACTTTTTAGGATTCTTAGTCCATCAAAGAGGTGTGGAGATAGACAAGAACAAAGCTCGGGCTATAATGGAATCACCCACCCACACCGACAAAGTGCAATTGTAGAGATTGTTAGGGAAGATGAACTTTTCGAGGAGATTTATTGCTAATCTGGCGGCAAGATCCAACCATTGACTCCCTCGTTGAGACTAAAGAATCAAGAGAAGTTCAAGTGGGGCCCTCAACACCAAGAAGCTTTTGATAAAATAAAGGCTTGTCTAGCCTCTCCACCAGTGCTCATGCCTCCCTAGAGGGGGAAACCCTTGAAACTCTATTTTTCTGCATTCGAGAAATTGATAGGGAGTTTGTTAGCTCAAAACAATGAAGAGGGGAAAAAACAAGCAATATACTACCTCAGTAAGATCCTTACTGAGGTAGAAACAAGATATACCCCAGTTGAGAAGCTATGTTTAGCTTTATACTTCACTGCCTGCAAATTGAGGCAATACATGTTGCCTTGCCATGTCGATATAATTGCCAAAACTGATGTGACCAAATACATGCTGTCAAAACCAATGCTAACTGGAAGAATTGGGAAATGGATTCTAACACCGTCAGAGTTCAGTTTTCAATATGTACCTCAGAGTGCAATAAAGGGACAAGCAATTGTAGACTTTTTGGCTGAGCACCAAGAATCCAAGGAAGAACTTGTCAATATCCTTGGAACTTTGGAAGTAGCCAGCCTCTAGATCCCACCTAGCAAGTCTTATTCGGGCAAGGAGGAATGGATCCGCAAGAAGTGAGAAGAGTAACTAGCCTATGGATCACCCCTTGGAGGCTATATTTCAATGAGTATTGCACCCAACATGCTGCAGGAGTTGGAATTGTCATTATTGATCCAAAGGGGATCAACATTGCTACTCATTCTTTTTGGATTACAAAGATACTACCAACAATAGGGTAAAGTACAAGGCATTGATCATTGGCTTAGAAATTCTAATAGAGTTGGGGGTAGCTGAAGTAGAAATATCTGGTGAATCTAAGTTAGTAATTAATCAATTGAATGGAGAATACAAGTGCAAACACCTCACAATGGCAGAATATTACTTGGCAGCTACTCAGTTATTAGAGTATTAGGGAAATGAAGTAACAATCAACCATATCCCCTGAAAAGCAAAATTTGATTGCCAATGAGATGGCATAAAAGGCTTCTAGAGCACAGGTTCAAGAGAGAGGGATTGAGATGAATGTAGAAATACAAAGGAAAAATCTCCCTTCTATCATTGAGAGAGGATTCAACTCGGATCTAATGACTAAAGAGCCTAAGATAGAAGACTAGAGAACACTTATCATTCGGTACTTAAGAGACCCCTTTCTTCCCACAAGTAGGAAGATCAGACGACAAGCAACTAAGTTTGTTATGTGGGACAAAACCTTGCTAAGAAAAACTCCAGATAGACTTTTGTTTAAATGTGTAGGCTTGGAGGAATCAATAAGGGTGATGGTTGAAGTGCATGAAGGCATTTGTGGAGCACATCAAGCAGGGACAAAGATGAGGTGGTTGCTGAGAAGATATGGCTACTTTTGGCCCGACATGGAAAAAGATTGTAAACTCTATGCTAGAGGATATGAGGAATGCCAAAGGCATGGACCTCTCTAACACACACCATCGGTACCCTTGAATCCAGTAGCAAAGCCATGGCCTTTCAAAGGGTGGGCAATGGACTTCATCGGGCAAATATACCCATCTTCCAGCAAAGAACACTCCTTCATAATTGTACCGACTGATTATTTTACTAAATGAGTGGAGGGTTTGGCTATGAAGACCATTAATTCAGTTACTGTGCAGAAGTTCATTGACACTAAAATCCTACATAGATATGGGATGCCCGAGACAATTATTACAGACAAAGGGCCATCATTTATCTCAAAAGAAGTAGAAGAGTTTGTAGACAAGTTCAAGATAAAGATGATCCAGTCTAGCCCTTATTATCCCCAATCTAATTCAAGTAGAAGCTAACAACAAGATCTTGGTGAACATTATTAAGATAATGGTGGCAGACAGCCCAAAAAGGTGGCATAAGAAGTTGGGAGATACGTTTTGGGCTTTCAAAACTTCAAAAAGAGCAAGAACTGGGACGAGCCTTTATGCATTGACATTTGGGCAAGATGCAGTGCTCCCTATGGAGATCAATGTGAGTTCTATAAGACTTCAGAACCAATTTGGTCTATATAGTGATGAATTCATTCAGGCCATGTGTCAAGGAATTGAAGATTTAGATGTAGCCGGAATTGAAGCTCTAAACAAGATCCAGGAAGGGAAAAAGGTTGTTACCCGAGTGTATAATAAGAGAGTGAGATTGAAGGCCTTTAGGGAAGGAGAATTGGTATAGAAGGTAGTTCTACCCTTGGGAGCTCAAGTTAGAGGTTTTGGAAAGTGGAGTCCCACTTGGGAATGCCCTTTTACAATCAACAAAGTGTTAGACAGAGGAGGGTACTACTTGTCAGATTTAGAGGGAAACTTTCAAAAACATCTAGTTAATGCCAAGTTTTTAAAGAAATATCACCCAACTCTTTGGGATGTTAGAGATTGTTACATTGATGAAGCCTAAGTACTCAGAAAAGTAGTGAAATGTCCTTTTTGTATATTTAAAGCAGTTAAGTATTGTTAAAGAAATGTAAATAAGAAAGTAAAGAGAAGAAGAAAGTGATATTTCATTTCATAAATAGAGGAGATTACAGAGATCCTAGCCTAACAGGTTTACATCCTTAGCTAAAGTAGCTATCCTAGAGTGGTAGGTCTGCATAATAGTAAATATTCGACCAGGCTCTTCTAAGGCCATGTTGCTGTTCGCTAGTTAAGCTTTAGAATATTCCACTTTATGATTGACCTTCTTCACCTCCTTGATTTTCTGGTATAGCTTGCTTGAGAGGGTCATCTGCTCAGCCTTCAATGCAGAAAGTTGCTCTTCCAGCTTTTGAATCTCAGCAGCTACCACTATAATTCAATCTTCCATTACCGAGGCTTCTTCCACTAGCTACTGAAGAGAAGTGGAGGTTCTGGAGTGCTTCTCTTTGGTTACCTAACCCTATTGGCCTGCCTCTTAGCCGAAGATGCTGGTCCCTTAGAGCCTTCAGGTTCTCGAAAAAAGAGAGAAATGACTCATATTGTACCTTCGACATCTGTTAGGCCTAGTATAGCTCAGTGAGAGGTTTCTTAGCCTCTTGAAGTGCCTTGAGACTAAAGAAGGCCGAGAAGTCCCTCTACATCAATTCCCTGAACACTTTAAGCCGATCTTGAAGATGCTGAGGCTCTGAGAGGCGCATTGGACATCTCAGCTTTGCCCTAATTTGCCCGAACTCTCTAACTAGTTCGGGCAAGGAGGTTGTCACGCCTTAGACTCAAGGTCGGTAATAAAAACTCGAACCCGAATCCGGAACGTGAGTTAAAACTTAATAATTAAAAGGAAATTGTAACGGGTTGGAAAATAAATTCCTATTATAAAAATAATTCATGATTCTTAAACAAATCAAGAATTCTTTGCAACCTATAATAAAAAGATAAATAAACTTTCTCTACTCTAATCTAAATCGATCTCATCCTGCCTACCATCTTGAATGTCTAGTTCGTAAACCTGCATAACAATAGAGGGATGAGCTTCAACAGCTCAGTAGGAACATAACCTTACCACATTAAATTGACAATACTAAATTAAGTGCCATGTAATCATATAGCAAAATATCAAATCATTATTGATAACAATGCATGAATGCAATGCAACCTCTTCGGCTATCCCCGTTAATTTATATAATAAAACACGCGGACCTGCACGTTCATACCATGCATTTTACCACTACAGTGGTGGTTTGAATGTTCTACTATAGAAACTAACCTACATACGATATCCCAAGTTCATAAACCCCTTTTGTTAGTCATCGTATCTAATTCATTGATCTTTAGCCCAAATCACCCACATTGACAATTTATCTTGCCGATATCCTATTCTAATATGCACACCAGGTTCGCCTGGAACTGGTTTCACAATGAATAGATTCAACTACACAAAAGATCCCTTCCAACTACCCTCATTTCCCGAATTCCAATCTCAACACTGAAGTTCCAACCACAACTCACAACATGACTGATGCACAAATAATGTCATTTCATCTTTCACATGTATCACAATATATTCTCAACGAATAACATTCCAGCAATAATTCTATAACCAATAATAGGTAAACACTTAACTGAAGCAATTAGCCAATTAATATCCAACCACATTAATCAACTAAAAAGATCAAGAATATTATAATACTTCATGAAATTTAATAAAATCAATTTCCGTAAAGGTCTGTCGTATTTCCCCTACCTCGATTCCAAAGTTCAAACAAAGATCCACATCACTACCGCAATAGCTAGACTCCACGTACTTATCCATGTCACTACCCAAATAGCTAAGCTCCTTGTACTTAAGCAAGTTCCTTGATCACTCTTAAATCATCATGTTTTCTTCCACTTTATTATATTCTAATCCCCCTCTATACATACAGACACACGTATATACATGTATATGAATTGACACTTTGCATGGCTGCATGCAACATGATAAAGAGGGGAAAAGGTTGATAAATAATGTGCATAAAATTGAGAAGGGTGGAAGCTATTTATAGGAGACAAAGTCGGCAACTATCCTCATTCTATCATGGTAGGACCAATGGTAGAGAAAACTTAGTAGCTAAGAGTCCATAAATTGAAATGGATAATGGTTGTCCAGAGTAGGAAGTGAAAACAAGAAGAGGGAAAGATCAAAAAGAAGAGGGAAATATCATATTAGCCAGCTCAAGCTATAAAGAAGCTTACGAGTAACTTTTAATGAGTGGTAGGATTTGTATGAATAATAGCTAGACACCTTGACAACTTGAAGTTTATCAAGTGAATGTATTAGAACATTGTAGAAGGGTATAAACTTAATAACTAAATAAATATACATATGGGGAGCTACTAGTTATAGTACATCAAGTGGAAACTTAAGCCAAAGCTAGAAATAATATGTATATATAAGAAAACCCAATAACAACTTTTTTTATGGAGTCTCACAGAGGCCATGGCTGAAAGTGAAGCCAAAGGGGGAGGCATCGCATCAGCACCACCAGAGGCAGAAGCAGTAGTGGCAGCCTCAACAGAAATGGAAGCGGAGGACTCAACAGCAGCAACAACCTTTCTAGGTTGAAGGATTGGGATCCCTGTGACCATAAGCCTTGGGAGGCTGAGGAAGGACTACCTTGCTCACTGCGGGCTGAGGAGGCTTGCCCAAGCACTCACCAGAGGCCTGTTGAAACAAGAAGAAGACAAGTTAGTGGGTTGGTCTATACCTAAGATAAAGAAAGAACAAGAGTAAAAGCACTTGTATACCTGGGATAAACCTTGAGCTTTAGGATGGGGTTATGTTGATGTTGCTACCTTAGAGAGAGTAGGTTGGTTGGCCCGAGAAGGTGCTAGAGGAGCCTTGGGGCTAGTCACCTCTAAGACAACTGGTATATCAGGAGCAACAAGCTCCCCAAAGGTTGGTGATGGTGGAATAGTGGTCCCAAGCACGGGAGAAGACTACCAAGAACAACATATAGCGTAAGTTCCAAGTGAAGAAACTTAAGAAAAATTTAGAATGAGCTTAAGGATGGAAAACTTACATAGGCATTGTCATCTTCCACAAAGTGGAGCATCTCCCTGGTTGTTGGTTTAAATTGGGAAGTGGGGGTCACCACCATTGCTGGAGGAAGAGAGGAAGAAGGAGAAGCTGATGCTTGCCCGACCTGAGCAGCAGAATTGCCTCATCTTGCCTAAAAAAAAACAAAAGTAAAAGTCAGCCTTTAAAATGCAGAAATACAGTTAAACAAGTGTTGAGAGAGAGAATTGTACCTCTGATGGCTTAGTACGAGAATGAGAGGGATGCATCGATCGCGTTGGAAAGGAAGAAGGCTTAGGCTGTGAAGTCTCCTCTGCTTTGGTAGCCTGTTTTGAAAAGAAAAAAAAACAACAAGAATTAGCTAAGAAGGTTCAACTTCAGAATCGACTAAGTACTTAAAGTTTGAAAAGATACCTTCTACCCTTCCAGGATCTTATCAAAGACTTCTTTGTCACTTTACTGCACTTCCTCGCCCGCCTACGACTCTTGGAGAGTGGAGTCAGGTCTCTTGCTGGTAGGAGGCCCTAATTACAAAGAAATAAGGGATTAGTTCAAAACTTGGAAGAATAAAACTAAGAAAAGGAAAAACCAAGTTTGGGTCATTTACTGGCCGATTTCTGTTTCTTTGGCCCGTTTCAGATGGGAGAGCAGAGGAAGGTTTGGAGGCTTGGGAGGTCTGAGACCTGGTCTTTTTCTTCGTGGGGGTGGCTCTCGCAACAGGTAGGGCAAGTCGAGCTGGGGCCTCTCCTCGGGCTCGGACTTCGACGATTCAACCACAGAAGGCCTTGCACGACTACAGGCTCTCATCTCTTTCTCAGGCCCGGCCTCTGCAGCAACCTCTTGAAAGACCAAGGCATCAGCAGCCTCTTCTTCTTGCCCGACTTCCACTTCATCAACGTTGCCTTGAGTTGCAAAATCAGAAAAATGGTTAGCAAAGCACAAACTATAAAAATATGATGTGAAAAGGAAAAGAGGAGAAAGACAACAAGGTGGTATACCTATGAGCAAAAGTTGGTTCTTTTGGTTGATAGTCTCCTTCCAGCTCTCAAATTCTTCCTTTTTTGGGAGAGACTTCAAGAAGACTTTCCCGAATAGCTTGTCATGAGCCTCCTTGATGTCTCCATCATACTTTTTGCACCACTTATCCTCCCACCAAGTGGTGAACAGAGAGGTGCACTTAAAGTTCAAGGCCACAGGCTTGTGAGCTATCTTGCTCATCACCTCCAAGCTTCGCCGACTTGCCCGAAAAGTGACTTCAGAGAGAGAATGGAGTCGATAGGAGGTTCTACAATGGATGAAGTCAAAAAATGGCACTGAGATTGCTTGCCTGAACCTAGTTGCCTACCACAAAAGTTAGAATGGTAGTACTCCAGCCCACGCTTGTATCCAGCTCGGTCATTTCAAACTCCCCAAGCTAGGTCACTCTGTTGGATGGAGCTGATGAATTTCTCCTTGTATGAGCTGCTGGCATCCTCCTTGAAGAAGTCTTGGAAGAGTTGGTCTGAGAACCTAGGGCACCTCCTAAGCACAGAGGCACCCTACTCTAAGTTTGCCCAAGCCCGACAGATCTTGAACAAGTAGAGGCAAGCAAGGGTGGAGTGACTGGTGGTAGGAGCCTCTACAAGAATTCAGGCTGGAGCCATGCCTTCGGGAAACCACAAGTTGGTAGCCCGAAACTCGGGGAAGTACCACTGGAGCAAGAGTTGCATCATCCAAGTGGCCTTGTTGACATTGGTCTTGAAAGGCTGACCCATTGTCATCTCATAGAAAAGATGGTAGAGGTGTGCCAGGATGAATGGTCATGTGGCAACATCGTTAAAGGAATGTAGGGCATCTACTAGTGGGATCCACTCTAGCATTACCCCATTTGACTTGTTGGGGAACACATGCTTGTTCAATCAGTAGAGGAGGAAGTACATGTACTCCTAAGCTCGGTCCACAATGAGGGGAAGGCGTGCTAAACATCTTCTTGGCGAAGGGGATGAAAACTGAAAAAGATATCCTGTAGCTCTTGAAAGTGGTGGAGTTATACTCCAAACTAGTGATGGACTTGAAGGCCTCTGAGCTTTCAGCAATCAGGCAAGAAGGTGATGACTAATCATCTGTGATGTCCACACACTTGCCTGAGGGTCTTAGACAGAAAACCTGAGCCATGTCCAAAATGGTAAGAGTCATGGGGCCTACTCTTAAGTCAAATGTGTTGGTCCCATTATTCCAGAAGATGAGAGTAATGGCCAGAAGCTTGTGCTTGATGGGGATAGTGGTCTTCGACATCATGATGAGCTCATAGATGTCATTTGCCATCCATTTCTGCTTCCAAATAGGCTATAGCTCATCCACCCATTCAGACCATGCCTCATCCTTCATCACAAGAAAACCCTTCTTGAATTTGGACCATTTGGAAGGAGAAACCCCAGCCTCGGTGAAGTAGTGATTTGGAGTAAAACAATTGGCAGTAGGTATGTTGCTCTCTACTGCAATTGGGTCTCGAGCAATCCAAGCAAGTCCCAGAGAGTGTACTCTTTCCTCCTCAAAGAAGATGGACAGATTGAGGACAGCTCGAGGGCGATGAAGGCCATTGAGCTGACAATGCAAGTTAACAATTCCCTCTCCAGACTCACATGTAGGGCGTGATTTGGCAGCCATGGTTGAATTTGAGAAAGGAAAGTGATTTAGTGATTGAAGACTGGGGCAAGAAAGGGCTAAGAATGCAAGAAATTTGAGAGTTCTAGAAATTCAGAGAGTTGAGTTTGCTGAAGGTGATGATCGAGAAAATTAAAATGGAAGTTATTTAACGAGCAGGTAGTTAACATTGGAGATCGTGGGTTAGTGCAAAGGTTTATTCAAAAATGGCAAATTAAGTGGCGCGACTACCCAGTTAAAGCATGCCATCAGCTAAAATGTCTATAAAAGCAGCAAGGGGCACAAGAGACAAAGACACTCAATGAATCAATCAAAAGATATCCAAAGTTTGCTCTTAGACAAATTCGTACCCAGAAAGTTGTATTTTGTCCAGATTTCCCCTCTGTAGTCATAGATTCCCCATAAAAAGCCATCTTTTGTCAAGTTTAGAAGCTCTGCTACCTTCCCCCAGTGTCGTAATATCGATTCCCTCTAGTAAAACCTATTTACATTTTGTTCCCCAGAATCTACAAACCCTTGTAAACCCAAAAGAGAGATGGTTGCAAGAAGTTGAACCTTACCCGACAAGGTTAAATCTTGCCCGAGTCTCTTTTGTTTGTACTTACATAAAGTAGATATGTTGTTTAATGCTTATCTCATTGTGTTTTTAAATCATTTTCAACTGTTTTCCACTCAAAAGTCTCATCTGTAATCAAAACTGGATAAGTTAATGAACTGTTTTCATTAAAGTGAATTTAGATCAAGGAAATGGTTGGAAGGGCCCTGAACCCCATTCATTTTGGAAATAAAATAAACGAGTAAAAGTCATTGTTTACAATGCAAGAAAAGAACCTTCCCTTATACAGACTTAACCTATCTGTGACAATCCATTGATAAATCAAGAAGTCTAAGTAACTGGTGGTGCACGTAATCAACCTAGTTCACAACTAAATAATAATATGTTATACAAAGATAACAGTGGCACGCTCAGATCTATGTTAGTCTTGATTGTGAGCCTCAAGGCCTAACTAAAGGCCCTACAAAGGCACCTTTTAAATTAACAGCAAAATCATATTGCAGCACACCAAGCAGCAAACCTTGCCCAACAGGCAAGAGCCCCAGGGAGCTGTGCGAGGGACAGATCCAACTCGGACATAGCGTATGGGAGGTAAAAATGGGTGTGTGGATAGCACCACCCATAATTTATAGACATGTGCTTTGTAATTTAATCTAGACACGCTTGATTGATGAATGAAATTCTCTCCCTTGAGTTATCTCTTGTTCTCTGTCTTCTAAACCTTGATCTCCCCTTCTACTCTAGATTTCTCTTTGATCTATCTATTTCTTCTCTGGCATCTTACTCTAAAATTCTTGTATTTCACATATAATTTAAAAAACCTAATTCTAGTTCTCTTCCGGAACCCCTTCCTAAATTCTAAATTCCTTTACCGTTCTACATCAAATTACGTTCCATTTAGACTGGAATGAGTAATCGAAATAACCACTAAAACTTAAAACTGTAACAAAATCTAAATCTTGACCAAATGACTCTCCATAAGTTTTCTATCTATAGTAGCTCTAACAACCTCAGCAAAGAAAAAAATAACTTCAAAATTTATAAGGTTTAGCCAAACAATAATACAGGGAACCATGTATATTCCATTGCACACATACATAAAAAAACTTTAGAAAATAAGTCCAGATAGAAATTCAGCCAGATTTTATGGATTTGAAAGATGTTGCTTAGCTATCCTGTTGCTTCTCTACCCATACTTCCATTCTGGGGAAACTTGATTTTCTGAATAGATAAGATCATGCGGAAGATTATCAAGTACCTGTGAAAATGAAGCGGCGAATTCGACTGTTGGACCATAAGTTGATGGATTGAAACTAGCCTACTGAGTAACTATAGAAACTTCCACATAAGAATCCTCATCGTCCACTATTAACACTCGGAATAACTTCATCCCATCCAAAAGCTGCAGCGGCCAATGGAGTGTAGAATCGATAGGGGGAATAGAGGTTTCTCCAATTTAATTAGTATTTGGTCATCTTCCTGCAAACCATTCAAATGACAAATGTGTTACTGCAAATGACCCATGGAATGATACTAATTTTAGTTCTGATGAAAGTTGATGAAACTTATTTTCTTTCTTGCCATATTCATTATCCTGCCACTTCATTATATATAATATCGATTATATGTAGTTCATTGGATTGGATAGTGAGAATACGAAGAAAAGAAAGTCAAGAAAGCTAAAAAAATTATAGATACTAACACTTTAACAATCCCAAAATGAAGATAAAGAATTTGAAGAATTTGTGGTATTGAAAATGATTAGAGGAAATTGAAGAAGTTTTTGTACTAATTTTAGTTCTAGAGGAAGGCGTTGAAGCTTATTTTCTATCCCTCCCTATCCATTAACCTTCCCCTCCATTATATATAAATATCGATGGCATTTATTTCACGGGAAATTTTATTTGAACCTCTATAACATTTTTCTAAACCCAACTTAAACTTTAAATAAGGTCTTTGTTACTCTATTGCATAATTACTGATGAGTCCATATTATACTATATATTTTACCTTAATCTTAGTTCATGAGTCTTTCAAGATGATTGCATCAAAATTCCAGATTTTTCTACCGAGCCATTTGACTGTGGCGATGAAATTAAGGCTCAGCGCGCAGGTTTCCCAGATTGACATTTTTGGACTTTTTGGGTATTTTGGAGGTCAAGATGGTATATTTTGAGGAAGATTCCTTCTGAGGATTTGTTGGGGACGTCTTAAGATTTGAAAAAAAAAGACATTTTGGGACCAAATCGGAGTTGAGTTGGTCAGTCAAATGTCTGATTTTCTGAGTAGTCCGAATTTCAGTTCAAATAGGAAACCTTTTATTCTCTAGTTATCTTAATCTATTATGTTTCCTAGCTTTTAGAAGACCTTTTCTAGGTAGGATTTTATTTTGTAATAGTATAAATAAGGCTATTTAGCCATTAGAGAAAAGAGAACACATTAATTTGGAGAACTTAGCTAGGCTTTGATGATTTGTATTTCAACGTGTTTTCTATCATTTTTCTATTTCAACAAAATTCCTTTTGTTTTATGGTTGTTCGTAACTCGTTTCGTTTGCTAGGGCGATGCCTTGAGCCTTAGCATGAATATGTAGTTTTTATTTAATTGCTTATGATATTATGCATGCATGCTTTGAATTATTAATCCCTGTGTTTAAATAGTCTCTATATCTTAATGCTTGGCTACCATTAGGATGTTTAGATAAGTAATCGGATGCAATTCGGTCGGAATTCCACCGGAGGATTGAGTATTGCTTCTTGGGATTGATAGTTGTAAGTTCACCTAGGGCGAATGCCATGTCTTAGGGGTTGCATGGTTTTTCAAAGGGTTTTCACAAAGCGTAATAAGTCATGCGTGTTTATATTTGATTTGAATGCCACAAACGGATTGCATGTTTGATATACGTTCTAGCTTGAATGCCACAAGTAGAATATGCATAAGGAAAACCTAACTTTCGAAGTTGCATGTGTAATTCATAAGTAATTGGTAAAACTATATAAGATTGTTAAGGTGATGGTGGAACCCTAGTGTTCTTTTATCATAATTTTCTAAGATTGTTTCCTTTCAAATTGGTTTCTTTAATTGTTTTAATTTATAATTCGTTTTTAATATTCTAGGTCATAAAATCAACATTTTCGAAACTCTGTTTTAAATAGTTAATTAAGAATTAATTTAAATACAAGTTATTCAATCAATCCATGTGCAAACGACCTTGCTTGAGCTGCTATACTACGATAACCTTGTACTCTTGCAAGTATTTTTAAGTGTTTTTTCCCCTACCTTTGTAGGTGGTAAAAATCCTATCAAGAAATTGGCGCCATTGCCGGGGATTGTTTTAAATAATTTGTGTTTATCATATTCTTGTTTAATTATTATTGTACATACATATATTTTTTTATTTATTGTTGATTTTATATTTTAGGTTGGTTTGTCGATTTGGGAGTAATTCAACGATAGGCTAGGAACTACCACCACCAGAAGGACCACCTTTATGGGTTTCTTTCGCAAAACAGGGTTTCTATGGATTTAAACCTACAGTTTGTGCCCTTTGTTGTTCAACCCATGAAATTTTACAATGCCCTGATAGGAAATATTTGCTAGACTACGTAAATGAGCATATTAGTATGATGAACGACTCACAAAGGAGTTGGGATGATCCCACTTTCTATTACTACGCTCCAGATTTGAAAAAGCATCCTAGTTTTATGCGAGCAGGTAATTAGCAACTTTTTGAACAGTCTAATGTGCCACAAAAACTTTCGGTGGAGGATGAACTCTCCAAATTGGCAGAATCAACGAAGTTGTACATTAAAAGAAGCAATGGAAAATTTCAGATCATTAATGCTTTGACTGAAAATCCTAAGGAGCAAGATGGGCACTTTGCACAAACGAATATTGAACAAGAAAAGGAGGAAGCCAATTTTTTAGTCATACTGTAGCTAGTCCACAAGATTCAGATGAATGCTCCATAATTCAAGTAAACTGTGCGAAACGCTATGATGATCAAGAGGACATTGGTGCAGAAATTGAGGAGCAATCTGCCATTTATTCACACCCAAAGGAGGACACAGCCCTTGACAATCCTGAAATTTCTCCAGAACCTCATTTAACCCCAAGTCTATATGCCACGCATACCCTTTCAAATGGCTACAATACAACCCACAAAGTTGCAGAAATGCATTGAAACTAACGGATTGGATGGGGATGCTCACACTAAATCAGAATCAGGGAAGTCACATGGCTAGATCTTGTACACTATCACTTCCGACACAGGGCAGGCTACTGATATAAATGTTTTTGATGCTGTAACAGTTTTTGCACATGCACGTTCAATCAAACTCGAGGAAATTCATGTAGAGTCCTACAAAAAGGCTAAAATCTACAAGGAAAAGAAGAAGGTTAATGGCAGCCCTATTTTTCGTCGAGAAATTCGTCCAGTGCAGAAATTGTGGGTATTAAATACAAGATTTAAGTCAATTCGACGGAGACATGGGCCTCACTGGAAAAGACCCTATTGGATTAAAAAGATTCATTCGCACAGATGGGTGAACATCAAGGATTCAACCACTAAATTTAAATGCAATGTTCCAGTCATTTCATACTTACTATTGCCCTATGATACTGCTAAGGAGTGGTTGATTCTAAAAGAACAAGTAACATTATCATCAACTTCAATCCTCTACATCTAGTTATAGACATTAACTAAAGCGCTAATTGGGAGGTAACCCAATTTTTCTGACTTTTTTCTTTTTATTTTTGTTTATTTTATTTTCTTGGTTTTTTTTCAATTACAAAAAATTAAAAAAAAATCAGAAAATTGAAAACACAAAAACAGAAAATTTATTTATTATTATTATTTTTTGGTTAATCAGTATTTTATTTTGGGTTTTATTCTAATTAGATTTTTATTGTGTGATTTTCAGGTTGCATTTGGATTTGATCGGCCCTCAATGCCCACTAAGCACACCCATTCAACTGAATCATGCATTCAACAGCATTCATACATTCAACTCAACACTTTCATTATTCATCCACATTCATCAGAGAATTCATCATTAACGGAAAGTGTAGAAAATTAAACAAGCACATGAGTTCAAGAATGCTTACAGTGGGGTTGCTGAGAAGACCTCTGCACTGCTTAGAGCCCCTTTCACTCACTCTCGCATTTAATTAAAAATCTTTATTACATACAAGTTTGGGGGCCGGTGGGGAATCCAGACAGCGCACAGAGGTGAACACATACATTTATCCATCCAGGCCAGGGATCCAGAATCATGCAACGTTCGCTTTTGCTCAACACTCTTCTAATGGAGGCATGCAACCACAACAAATACATGGCATGAGTATACTGAAGAATAAAATTAGATCCATGGATGCATGCACATACAAAATTCACAGAGGCAAACTATAAACAATTATCAAAGTTTCATGTGAGCCATCATCCTAATGCTATGAAGAAATTCCACAGGATTTCCAGTTTGTTGTGCTTTGTGTTCTTTATCTTTGCTATCACCATCACTTTCAGGACTCCTGTACAGAGAGCAAGCATGCATGAGAAATCCTGGCATACATTTTTACCTGATCTATGCTCTGGGGATGAAATCGTAGGACGATGGAGTGGAGTTTTACCTTGTGGGTGTTGGCTGTGAGTACTTGATTTCTGATTTGGGAGCCAGCCTGAGACTGTGACGAATTTGCAGTAAGGATGGCTTGAATGTGGGTAGTGATTGATGGCAGCGAGCTATATCTTGTTTTGGCTGAAGACAGAGGGCTTAGATGCAGATCGATGGATATAGATCCAGACTAAGTTTGGGTGGATCTATGAATTTTTGGGCTTTTGCATCACTTCTGGGTTGAACCTGCAAGCACAATATACACAAACAAGTGAGAGAATCAATGGGCCCATGCATCAGGTTCAGAATGGAGTCAACTTCTGGTCATGAAACCCGAAAGAAAAAAGAGATATTTGCCTTGGTGTGCACTGAGAGCCTCAGTCTGAGAAATTGATTCGACGGATTGGAAATTCGATTTGGGAATAAATGACTAAAATCCAACTATGGAGGCACGGCTGGGTATTTGTTTTTGAGTTCGATAATCCAGGACCATTGGAAGATTTTGGAATGACTAGAGAGCAAGGTAGAGATGGTTTTGGCTTTCAGTTACTGAGAAAGGAGAGACATGATAACCGGGTGTGTTCTAGGTTTTTTATGGTGCACGGGTGCACTTGCAGCCAAAGCCCGTTGGGTTGATCCATCTTTCGCTGGATTGGGCTCACTCATGGCTCACTGCATTACCTTAGATTGTTAAGCACATGGGCTCCATGATTTCCATGCATCAGGACACCATGTCGAACCCAGGTGTGTCCATTCCCTTTATTTTTTTTATTTAGTTTTTGTTTTGTTTCCTATTTTGTATTCTGCTTATTTTATGTTTTATTTTATTTTATTTTCTAAGTTTTATTTCTTTATTTGTCTCGTATTCTTTCTAGTCAAGTTAAATTTATATATTATATTATTTTTTTTTATTTTTTTTTTATTTTCCATACCATGAGGACAATGTGTGATTTAAGCTTGGGGGTGGGAAAGTAAAATTTTAGAATTTTTATTTTTGAGTCAAATAAAAAAAAATTTCAAATTTTAAGTTAATATTCATAGATTATTTTAAACATTGGAACAAATGAACATGGTGAAGGTTAATCCCACAATAGAATCTTTTCTATTTATCGTTGCTTAGACACTAATTCATAAGTTACACTTAGAAAATTTGCACATTCACTTCAACATGGTTTGTGGGGATTGAGATTGAAGCGCTTACTTTTCGTATAAGTAATTTTAATTTGTGTTCTAAGTAAAGTAGAGTTAGTTGTTATCATAAATAAAGTAATAATTGTTTCACCCGAGACTTTTCTTAGTAACCGGGCCAGTCCTGCCTGATCAACAATGATTCTTGTGTCAAACGGTAGAGTCTTGGCATGGGGCAGGGTGGTTAGTTGGTTTCATTTCATTTTTAGCTCGAGTTAATAAGCCCTTAGGGGTGTTCTACACCTAGAGCCCTAAAGCCTTTGTGGTTTGGGAGTCATTGACCTAAAACTCGTTACATGGGTTGGATCGAAAGCTTAAGGGAACTGGCATTCCACGACCACTACTGTTACTAGAAAAAAAAAGAAAAAAAAAAGAGAACAAAAGCAAAAAATATATATATATATATCAAATTATTATGTGTGAAGTGTTAAAAAAAGAGGACGAAAGATGGGGATTTTAGTTGAGTCTCCTTAACTATGTTGGTTCACTTTACACCAAAGGAAGTTCATGAATTCTTTTATAATTGATTCTAAATGGCTAAGACTTTGTGGTGGGATTAGTTGGAGTTTTTGGAAAGATGTTTTGATTTTTAACGTTTTCTATGGATTGCAACTTGAGAATGAACATTTTGTCTTAGTTGAGTTTTAATAAAAAATTTAAGTCTGTTGGTTTTGTTTTTTTTTTTTTTTTTTTTTTTGAGTTTTGTTTTGTTTGAGGACAAGCAAAAGCTAAGTTTGGGGGTATTTGATGACACACCCCGACCGAGATCGAAGCGTGCTAGCCGTCAAGTGAGGGTGACGTAGCTATGTGCACAGTGCGGAAGCAATACGAATATAAAGAAATAGGGATAAATAAAACCAAGCTACTAGCAGTACTAGATAAGATAACGTGCTAGAGCAAGATTAAGTGTGCAATACACCACCAGAGCATAAATAGACTAAGTGCAGTCAAGGAGAACAAAGTACTAATTAAACAACACCTAAAGGTGATCCTACATTTGGTGAAATCTGTCAGAATTACCCTGAAGCCCTCGCAATGCCACCAACATTAAATCTTACTTAGTACCTAGAGGGGCAAAAAAACAGAAAGCGTGAGTGGGTAAAAACAAAGCTTTTCAAAATCATTTCATTTCTCAAATATTCTAACCCCTCGCTGTAAAACTTGCATAGTTTTCCCATAAAATAAAATATATATATATGTATATATCTCAAAATCATGCTCAGAAATATCGAAATCCGCATATAAAAATGCCACGCAAATGCCATGTTTAGTACTTACGCCATGTCTATTATCACAATATCACATAAGTAAGCCAGGTAATATAATTCAATGCTAATAACCCATCTAGCAGGGAGTCACCTCTTGTGACCTGTACGGCTCAATTATATATCTCAACAAGTGTCTAGACCTTATCTATCTAGCCGGGAGTCACCTCTTGTGACCTGTACGGCTCAATCATATATCTCAACAATACACAACTCATTAACCAATATGCTTGCACAAGTGTAAATAAGTACGCTCTAGTGCTACGATCACGTGAAGGCTGTACGAATAATCGCGGGTCACCTATGAGTCGGGAACCACCTATAGTGGTCTGTACGACAGGACTATGCACTTAACTTGGATCCAAGGTGAGCGTATGGTGCGGGAGGTGAACATCAAGTGAAGGACTGTGCCTTGGCCCCGGGCGGGAGCACTAACACTGGGTGCAGGTTATGAGCTCTAATATATCACCATAACATCATCATCATCACCATATAATTCATAACCACTACCATCATACTATACTCACCTGTGACTTATTTGGGCCTCCGCAGCATTATGCAACAATATGCATATTTATACTAATGCATATGCTCAAATATCATGCATGTATGACATGGCATTTCAATCACATTTCAATTACATATGTTTTCTGGGAAAAACATCATGTGTGTGTGTGTGTGTGTGTGTGTATACTGAAAACAAAAGCCCACTCACAGATATGTCGAAAGGTCATAGCCCCGGAACCTCGAATGATTACACTCGTCCTCGGGATAGGTCTCACCTATATGCGAAACAACTATGTAAACGTCACTTAAGAGCACATAAACGAAACTTGGTAATAACTTCTCATATATGGCTCAATTTGGGTATATGAATATACCACTGAGATCTACTCATCCTCAGAAACATCCCCATAATTTTAAAATATTTTTTCGACCACCCACGTGCCTCCACGAGCCAGCCAAGGCACGGCCAGACGCGCCGGCCACGCGCGGCCACGTGTCTGGCACACCTAACGATAACAGTAACAGCGTTAGGGAATATTCCGTTAAAAGCTAACAAATTCCATTAAAACTAACCTAACGCCATTAGAATATTCCGTCAGACTTGACGGAATATTCTCCTTCGTCTTCCTTACTTTGCCGGAGACTGTCGTCGGCGCCGATGCAACACGCAGGTTTCTGGAAAATAATCAAACCTTCAAATCTTTCTCATTTCTTAACCAAAATCCATGAAATTTGTACCAAAATGAAGCTTACAACGAGTAGAACACATTCTTACCACTTTCAAGCATCGAAATCCACGGGATCTCGTCGGAGAAGCCTCGATAATCTGGCCAAAATTTCAAACTCGTCGATCTCGACTTCTCGACGTCCAAATCCCTCCATTTTTCTTCTCCGAGCTTCGTGAAGATGATCTAAAGCTCACTACAAGCTTAGAATGCTCTGAAAGCTTCACATTTACGTGTGCATGAACAATGCACAAAATTTGGGTTCTCGTGGAAAATGAAGGTTCCAAGTTCTAAAAATGGTATCAATGGGTTCCTGGGCTCGCAAGGAACTTGAATATGGCCTCCAAAGTTTCGATCTGTGAGGATTTGGGTTGGCTTTAGGTTCGTCCGTATGTTTTGTACAGATTTTTTGAAAAATCCGAGAGGGAAAAGAGAGAGAAGGCACGGAAGAGAGGGAGAGTTTGTGTGTGTGTGTGGTCCAGGTGGGTCGCCAACCAAAACCAAAGAAATCACTTTGAGTCCTAAGTGTTCCAAAACTTAGGAAAAATTTAGAATTTGTCCAAATAAATTTAAACTTAAACCACACCACCACATAACTCAATTATATCTCAACGTCCAAGGGTAATTTAGTAACTTCCACGCCATCGATAATAATATTTCGGGACGGGATTTCACATTTGATGAGTCCATGTTATACTATATATTTTACCCTAATCTTAGTATTAGTTTATTGGTTATTTTGGTAGAATTTTGATACTTTGTTATATATTTTCAATGTAGGACATTCGAATTCCTCCAGAGCAAAACGTGATCAAACGGATAAGTTTTGGAGTGATTGCAATTGGAGGATTTCATGAGTCTTTCAAGATGATTGTATCAAAATTCTAGATTTTTCTACTAACCCTTTTGACCGTGGAGATGAAATCAAGGCTCGGCGTGCAGGTTTCCCAGATTGACGTTTTTGGACATTTTGGGTATTTTGGAGGTCAAGATGGCATATTTTGAGGAAGATTCCTTCTAAGGATTTGTTGGGGACGTCTCAAGTTTTAAAAAGAGACATTTTAGGACCAAATTGGAGGTGCTTTAGTTGGTTAAAAGTCTGATTTTGTAAGAAGTCAGAATTTCAGTTCAAAAAGGAAACCTTTGATTTTCTAGTTATCTTATTCTATTATGTTTCGTAGTTTTTAGAAGACCTTTTCTAGGTAGGATTTTATTTTTTTAGTAGTACAAATAAGGCTATTTAGCCGTTAGAGAAAAGAGAACGCATCAATTTGGAGAACTTAGCTAGGCTTTGACGATTTGTATTTCAAGGTGTTTTCTATCCTTTTTCTATTTCAATAAAATTCCTTTTGTTTTATGGTTGTTTGTAACTAATTTTTGTTTGCTAGGGTGATGTGTAAACACAAAAATTCTGTAACGAATGAAACAAGAACACGTGTACAAAGTAGATTTGTGTTGATTTGAATTTGTAGGTTACAATCTCTGTTTACAATTTTCCTCTGATTCAGTCTTCAAATTTGATGTAGATGTGTAGGTTGTTGATCCAAGGGTCACGATGACTTGATCTCAGACGAACGATTGAATGATTGCTTCATTTTTCTGAAGGAAAAATTTTGTCCTACCTAAGAACATGTGAGAACATTTGAACACATATGCAAACTAATAACACTTTAAAGTAGGCATGCATTCAAAAACAATTCTAAAACCCATGACTTTCAAAGCCTAGCGAATGGTGAACCACAAGACTCTTTAACAACATTAAAGAGAAGAAGGATTTTGAGATTCATTACCCTTGAAGCTCATCCTTGTTCGCACAAGGGATTCACCCAAGTGGAGGGCCTTCAAGTCACCTCCTAGCTCCTTGGATCTTCCTTGTGATTCTTCTCCTTTAGATGCTCCTTTGCTCCTTGATGATGTGAGGAAAGGATCTCCAAAAAGTACCAAAGGTTTGGTACCTCTAAGTCTCCACACCAAGGATGTACTGTGAAGAGAAGATGGATGACTTAGAGAGATTTTGATGCTAGTAAAAGGCTCTCTAAGTGGCCGGCCTCTTTGAAAAAAGAGAGAAAATGTTTCTCTTCTTTTCCTCTAGAAAACCCTAAGTGAATGAAAGCTATAAAGTTGACTTTATACTACATCACATGTGAGTGGCAAACTTGCAATTAAATCAAGTTTGCTTCCACTCACCCTTATGGCCGGCCTTGGCATTGTTATTGGGCTAATTGCTCATTTTGTTTTAGTTGTCATACAGCTTAAACATAATGGGCCTTGTGGACCAAAAACCCTTTTGGGCCCCGAAATCCAAAACCAACTTAAAAGCCCAATACCAACCTTTCGTAAAATTAATTAACTAATTAATTAATCTTGACCATTCTCAATTAAACTATTTAATTGCTTATCCATCTCATTTATATTTCTTCACTTTCATCGTTACTCGGTGTACGATCCATTAGGTTCCAATTAGCGAGACAGTGGGCGATTGTTACTCTTAACGATCGATTGTGAATTGAAACTACATTTCAATTCTCCCTTTGATGAAGATTAGTGTTTGCTAATCCTCAGGGCTTCCACAAACCATGAGTGACACCTAGCAGTATGTCATGGCTACCCAAGCTAATTAGAAGTGGTTGGAGAACCTATCCAGTTACAATTACAATGCAATACGATCCTTCTCTAATACAATACTCTCAATCACATTTTTGAGTGATAGTTTGTTTCATGTCTTCTATCCAATGTGATACTTCTCTGTATGATTCAATTGAATATGATTTGGAACAAACTTCCTAAGTCATATTCGTATGCTTTGGCCAAAGACTCTCGAATCATATCTCAGAGTATTCTCTTTCCACCATGGAAGGCTAGAGATCCCTTGTTGTGCATTCACATGCCTACATGACTAGATAGCTTGACCCCAACAATGCCGTGGACACTTTCAATGGAATGCCTTTGACATAATCAAAGATCAAGGACCTAACCATTAGACATCAATGATGCCTCAGGTCAAATGACTACTTTGCATATTGCAACTTATGAGTTCTTACATGACATGTATGCTCGAACTCTCTTTTGATCGTTGTTCACTGTACTCGATTACTCTTTCGAGCACCTATGTGTTTGTCTCAGTGTCCAACACTAAATGACTTGAGACTAGTCATACTCACACTTGAGTTAACATAACGCATACTAACCTTAACGGATTGTCAATGCCCAATTGGCAATCTTAGGAACGTTTTAGGAATGAACATAAGAGAAAGGTCTCGTTAATCTAACTTACTTAAATCACTTATCTCTTAGATCAAATACATTCCTTGGATTCCCTTATTGCTTAAACACATGATACAATAAATAGTGATTAACAATAAGCTTTTCCCTTTATTAAACATATAATAGTTTAATACAATAAGTATTCCAAAAGCTATTACATCAAATGAGTGGCTTTGTGGGCATACTTCCAACAATCTCCCACTTGCACTCAAAGCCACATTCCTATGTATCTAATACCCATCCTTTCCATATGGCGGTCAAGTTGGATTTGAGACATTGGCTTCGTCAGTGGATCTGCTACGTTATCTGCTGAGGCAACCTTGAGGATGTTGACTTTCCCCTCGGCAACATATCTTCTAATGATATTAAAGGGCCTGTCAAAATGCTTGTTCTTTTGATGAGCCCTGGGTTCTTTGGCTTGAGCTGTCGCCCCATTATTATCACAGTACAAAGTTACTGGTGATGTAATGGTTGGAACCACTCCAAGTTCAGTAATGAACTTCTTCATCCAGAACGCTTCTTTGCCGGCTTCAGCTGCAGCGACATATTCAGCCTCTGTTGTGGAATCAGCAATTACTTCTTGTTTCTTGCTTTCCCAGCTAACAGCTCCACCATTCAGAGTGAGCACATATCCAGAGTCGGAACTTCTATCATCGACGTCAGATTGGAAATCTGCGTTTGTATAGGCTTCCACTCGCAACTCTGTTGCTCCTCCATAAACGAGGAACATGTCCTTAGTTCTTCTTAAGTACTTAAGGACCGTCTTGACAGCTGCCCAGTGTTCTGATCCTGGGTTAGATTGATATCGACTAGTAATGCTCACAGCATATGTGATATCAGGCCTTGTGCATATCATGGCATACATAAGACTTCCTATGGTGGAAGCATAAGGAATCCTACTCATTTGCCGTATTTCTTCAAGAGTTTTCGGTCCCATGGATTTAGAAAGGTGAATTCCATGTCTCACAAGAAGAAGACCTTTCTGCGATTGTTCCATTTGGAACCTACTTAGCACCTTATCTATGTACATAGATTGGGATAATCCAATTAATTTTCTGGATCTATCACGATAGAGCTTTATCCCCAATACATAAGATGCATCTCCCAAATCTTTCATATGGAAGGTTTTGGACAACCATACTTTTACAGAAGAAAGTACTGCAGTGTCATTCCCAAATAGTAATATGTCATCTACATATAACACTAGGAATACAACTGTATCCCCAACGACCTTTTGATAAACACAATTATCGTCTTCGTTTTGAGTAAAACCAAACGATTTGATTTCTGTGTCAAAACGAATATTCCAGCTCCTAGAGGCTTGCTTAAGTCCATAAATGGACCTTTGAAGCTTGCATACCTTAGTCTTTTCAGACTTGGACACGAAACCTTCGGGTTGAGTCATATAGAGCTCTTCCTCTAGGTAGCCGTTCAGAAAGGCTGTCTTCATGTCCATTTGCCATATCTCATAATCATGGTACGCAGCTATAGCAAGCAAAATCCGAATGGACTTAATCATGGCTATAGGAAAGAAAGTTTCTTCATAGTCAATCCCTTCTCGTTGCCTGTAACCTTTGGCTACTAGTCTAGCCTTATAAGTCTCCACGTTTCCATCAACGCCTATTTTCCTCTTAAATACCCATTTGTTTGCAACAGGTACTATACCTTCTGGAGGGTCTACAAGAGTCCAGACCTGATTTTGATACATGGAATCCATCTCGGATTTCATGGCCTCTTGCCATCTCTTTGAATCAATGTCGGACATTGCTTCAGTGTAGTCTTTAGGATCCTCCTTTGTGTCATTGTCACCTAGAAGGTGCAATTCCCTAAAGTCATTATCCAAGCCATACCTCTGAGGTGGCCGGCTGACCCGTTCTGATCTACGTGGAGCTAAGGGTTCGGGAATAGGGTTGTCAACTTGTCGAGTGCTTGTTTGTGGTTCATCATTAATCTCATTAATCTCCATCATTTTACTTGTAGTTCCTTTGAGAACAAATTCGTCCTCTAGAAACTTACCAGTTCTAGCGACAAGACTTTCTGGTCATCAGGATGGTAGAACTCATATCCCATAGTTTCTCTAGGATATCCCACAAAATAGCACCTAACTGATCTCGCTTCAAGCTTCTTGACATATGCTTCACAACCCTAAATCTTAATATGATTAAGAATTGGTTTTCTTCCATGCCATATCTCATAGGGCGTATGTGAAACTGACTTGGAAGGTACTCTATTAAGCAAGTAAGCTGCTGTATATAGAGCATATCCCCAGAATGCTACTGGTAGATCTGCGGAACTCATCATAGAATGAACCATGTTCATCAAGGTTCGATTTCTCCTTTCAGAAACTCCATTAAGTTGTGGAGTTCCCGGTGGAGTCCACTGTGATATTATTCCACACTCTTTGAGATAATCTAGGAACTCGTTGCTTAGATACTCTCCCCCTCGATCTAATCTTAGGATCTTTATCTGCTTCCCAGTTTGCTTCTCAACTTCATTCTTGAATTCTTTGAACTTTTCAAAGGATTCTGACTTGTACTTCATAAGATACACATAGCCAAACCGAGAGTGATCGTCGGTGAATGTGATATAGTAAGAGAAGCCTCATCTCGACGTAGTAGACATAGGTCCACATACGTCAGTGTGGATTAACCCTAGAATTTCAGTGGCACGCTCTCCCTTCCTAGTGAACGGAGATTTGGTCATCTTCCCTTTCAAGCAACATTCACAAGTACCCATTTGGTCATTACCTAATGGGCAGAAATATTCGTCTTTCGACATCTTGCGAATCTTATCAAGGTTCACATGTCCAAGTTTAAGATGCCACATCTTTTCTCGGTTAACTTCTTCTCTAGCCCTTTTGGGTTTTGAGGTATTCCCGCTTTCAATACAGTGCAACCCACTACTTGTCTCTAGGTGAAAAAGTCCCTCTATCATATTACCATGAGAGATAATACGACCATTCAAGTATAAAGTGCAACTCATTTTGTCAAACAATACTGAGTGCCCATCTCGTAAAAGCATGGAGATAGAAATCAAATTCTTTATACATGAAGGAAAATATAAACAATTTTTGAGTTCCAAGACTTCCCTAGAGGGTAGTTTAAGCATGTAGGTGCCAATTGCTTTTGCAGAGATCTTAGTGCCGTTCCCAACTCGCACAACCATCTCCCTATTGCGCAGTGTCCTGCTCCCTGTTAGTCCCTGCAACGAATTGCAGATATGTTGACTAGCACCTGAATCAAATATCCAGGAATTGGAGCTCACTGTAAAAGCACTTTCTATGACAGAAATAATCCCTTCAAAAGTTCGTGTCATAAGGCTCGCAATGCGCACCCTGTATTTCTTCTTCCAACGTTCATCCTTTCCACAATGAAAGCATGTTCCTTTGGATTTTCTTGCCTTCTTCTTATGCAACCTTTTCCTTATGATTGCATTCTCACTCCCACTGTCCTTTTTGAAACTTTGTTCAAACTTACAGCACATGTCAATCATCTCGGTAAAAGTATGATCAAATCTATTCACTTTATAGTTTACTATAAACTTAGTGAAATCATCCGAGAGAGATGCAAGGAAAAAGTCTTGGGCCATTTTCCCATCGATGGAAGTTCCTAAACTTTCAAGATCTTGAAAGATCCTTTCCATCTTTTGTCCATGTTTTTGGACCGATGTCCCCTTTGCCATTTTGGCATTTAATAGGCTACAAACATTTGAGAATCGTACGTTACTTGTCTCAATGTCATGCATCTTATGCAAACTATCAACCATGGCACAAGAAGTGTCCATGTGCTCATGTAGCTTCTTAAGCTCTTCACTAAGTGAAGTAAGGATTAAGCATTTGGCTTGTAAGTCATCCTCATAGTGTCTAGCATAATTTTGACACTCTTCCTTTGAAGCTAGTTTCGTAGGAGGTACATGAGAAGGGGATTGCTTAAGCACATACGATATGTCATTCATCTTTGAGACATTCTTAATGTGATGAAACCAAGCAAGAAAACGTTGGCCCCTAAGGCCATTTTTGTCAAGTACAATGGTAGGTGTAATTTTAGGCATGTCGTTAACTACATAACATAACAGAAATCATATTAGATTGTTGATTTTAAAACTACTTGATTTGGTCTTAAATCAAATAGTACCACCCACTATTTTTGGCAAATTCCACATCCCTCAATAGAATCCGAGAGTTATGTTGAACTCTTAGTGGGGTAGGGGAGACTCACCATTACTAAGCCCACCTCACAATGATATGATGTTGGTTAGCAACAATAATGATGAGAGAATAACGCTTTAGTCATTTACAACTCTTGTGATTACCCATCTAGTTTGGCCTCTAGAGAATGATGCCTCACAATGATATGATGTTGGCACCATTGCACTTAGTTAAGTTATTCCCACCATGCTAGTTCGTGTAGGGGTTCAAGAATAGCCTCACAATGATATGATGTTGGCCATCCTCGTTGCCTACCTCACCACATCATGTATGTTCATATGAACTCCTCCTGAAGGTAAGCATATACTTTGAACTTCCCCATGATAGGGTGAAGCCGGTGTATAAGTCACAAACGATTGGAGCTCACCACGGTGGAAGGCCTACGAAGAGATGTTCAAAGCATCTCTCGCTTGTCAACTTAATATTCGTTTTGTTGAGGGAGTAGTGTTGGGCTACATCAATTTCATTTTAATCTTATTAAAAGGACTTAGGATGATTATGAACCGTTTGATTTGATCCAACACAATCCTTGTGTTGGACCTTGGGTCTAAGGTAGGTAGTTGTTGATTTTAGTTACGCGTTTAATCTAATTAAACCGTTATTTCCTATTGGGCGTTGGACCCAACTATTCCAATTTGCATACATATAAACAAAAAGGAATACATGAAATAAAGAGAAGGGCTTATGCCCTTTTACAACACATTGGAAGGACTTATGCCCTTTTACAACACATTTGAACTAATCAAATTACATTCAAATCTAAACTACTTAACCCAAACATTCATAATGTAAAACGGCCAATCACATAGCTCAATAATCGAGGCCTTTGGTTCATAATCATCCTTTTCTTAATCAATCACACTAACTAAGAAAACAACTTAAACAATTGGTTTTCGGATTCATAGAATTGATTCAAATGGAACTAAATGAAATGAAAATCCAATTCTCATTAAAGAGACAAAACCATTTTGTTCTCATCATATTTTGGGCCGAAAATGCAATGACCACAACTATTGGGCCACATTGCTAAAACAAAAACTTTTGGGATCACTTTGTAAAAACACAAGAGTCCACAACTTCATGTAATTACAACTAGAACCCAAAAGTTTCAACAATAACATAAACTTCATTAAAGGAGCAAAACAATTTGTCCTTTAGTGATTTTGGACCTTTACGTAAAACGTAAACTTTTGGGCCAAAGTACAAATACACAAAAGTATCAAAACTTTATGTAATTGCATAAAAGGCCCAAAAATACCCTACTTAATAGGGTGGCCGGTTTTGGAAGTGAAAAAGGAGGGGGAAAAAGGTTTTGGTGAAAAATTCAAAATTTAAAAGTGTTTTGAAAAAGTTGATAGGTAGGTGTGGAAAAGTTGATTGGTATAGGTTGTAAGAAAATGTTTTGTCAAACAATAAAGACATAAATCATCCATCACCAATCATCCATCACCATTCAAAATTAAACCAAAACTTTATGAAAAACACCAAACACTTTGAATCAAAACTCCAAACCTTTTTGTTCCTGGTAAGAACATCAAGAACATTGAAGAACACACATTAAAACTCATAAGAGCTCCATGAATGTTTTCACTCAATGAAACTCAAATTTTCACTATATAAAAGAGGGTTAACATCCTAGGGTACTTAGGGGTTCCAAAAGTCACTTTAAAACAATTTTAACAAGACAAACAAGAACCCAAAAATCCACCCTTTGGATTTGGCCGAATTTCCCCACATTCATGGCACCAAATTTTAGTTCCAATATTCATGCTTAAATGAACTACATCTACAACTTTTGAGATGCTAAATTTTCAAGCAAAATTTATATTCAAAAGCAAGAACAAAGCTTGTAACATTTACAACATTTAAATCACAAACCATGAAAAACATAAAACCCAAAAGGATTCACCATAAACTAGACCTAGGCTCTTGATACCACTCGAAGGAAAATTTTTGTCCTAGCTAAGAACATGTGAGAACATTTGAACACATATGCAAACTAATAACACTTTAAAGTAGGCATGCATTCAAAAACAATTCTAAAACCCATGACTTTCAAAGCCTAGCGAATGGTGAACCACAAGACTCTTTAACAACATTAAAGAGAAGAAGGATTTTGAGATTCATTACCCTTGAAGCTCATCCTTGTTCGCACAAGGGATTCACCCAAGTGGAGGGCCTTCAAGTCACCTCCTAGCTCCTTGGATCTTCCTTGTGATTCTTCTCCTTTAGATGCTCCTTTGCTCCTTGATGATGTGAGGAAAGGATCTCCAAAAAGTACCAAAGGTTTGGTACCTCTAAGTCTCCACACCAAGGATGTACTGTGAAGAGAAGATGGATGACTTAGAGAGATTTTGATGCTAGTAAAAGGCTCTCTAAGTGGCCGGCCTCTTTGAAAAAAGAGAGAAAATGTTTCGCTTCTTTTCCTCTAGAAAACCCTAAGTGAATGAAAGCTATAAAGTTGACTTTATACTACATCACACGTGAGTGGCAAACTTGCAATTAAATCAAGTTTGCTTCCACTCACCCTTATGGCCGGCCTTGGCATTGTTCTTGGGCTAATAGCTTATTTTGTTTTAGTTGTCATACAACTTAAACATAATGGGCCTTGTGGACCAAAAACCCTTTTGGGCCCCGAAACCCAAAACCAACTTAAAAGCCCAATACGAACCTTTCGTAAAATTAATTAACTAATTAATTAATCTTGACCATTCTCAATTAAACTATTTAATTGCTTATCCATCTCATTTATATTTCTTCACTTTCATCCTTACTCGGTGTAAGATCCATTAGGTTCCAATTAGCGAGGCAGTGGGCGATTGTTACTCTTAACGATCGATTGTGAATTGAAACTACATTTCAATTCTCCCTTTGATGAAGATTAGTGTTTGCTAATCCTCAGGGCTTCCACAAACCATGAGTGACACCTAGCAGTATGTCATGCCTACCCAAGCTAATTAGAAGTGGTTGGAGAACCTATCCAGTTACAAATACAATGCAATACGATCCTTCTCTAATACAATACTCTCAATCACATTGTTTGAGTGATAGTTTGTTTCATGTCTTCTATCCAATGTGATACTTCTCTATATGATTCAATTGAATATGATTTGGAACAAACTTCCTAAGTCATATTCGTATGCTTTGGCCAAAGACTCTCGAATCATATCTCAGAGTATTCTCCTTCCACCATGGAAGGCTAGAGATCCCTTGTTGTGCATTCACATGCCTACATGACTAGATAGCTTGACCCCAACAATGCCGTGGACACTTTCAATGGAATGCCTTTGACATAATCAAAGATCAAGGACCTAACCATTAGACATCAATGATGCCTCAGGTCAAAAGACTACTTTGCATATTGCAACTTATGAGTTCTTACATGACATGTATGCTCGAACTCTCTTTTGATCGTTGTTCAGTGTACTCGATTACTCTTTCGAGCACCTAGGTGTTTGTCTCAGTGTCCAACACTAAATGACTTGAGGCTAGTCATACTCACACTTGAGTTAACATAACGCATACTAACCTTAGCGGATTGTCAATGCCCAATTGGCAATCCTAGGAACGTTTTAGGAATGAACATAAGAGAAAGGTCTCGTTAATCTAACTTACTTAAATCATTTCTCTCTTAGATCAAATACATTCCTTGGATTCCCTTATTGCTTAAACACATGATACAATAAATAGTGATTAACAATAAGCTTTGCCCTTTATTAAACATATAATAGTTTAATACAATAAGTATTCCAAAAGTTATTACATCAAATGAGTGGCTTTGTGGGCATACTTCCAACAGTTTCGAGCTCGAAACAATACTTGGATGGTCTTCACCTCAAATCTAAGGCAAAGGTAGTGTTGATGTAGGATTTCGTTGATTCAAGGGTCTTGGTGACTTGATCTTAAAACAAATGTCGTTACAAGTTTTAAGCTTGCAAGAAAGTCTTGAAGGAATCGGCACAGGTGCTTGTTGATTCTTCAAGGAGTGCTTTAGCTTTGGTTGACATAAAGCTTCAATTTTGGTTGTACGTTCTTCAAAGAGAGCTGTGGCATCGTATTAGTCTTCAAAGATTTGTGCAGAGGTTCTTCTCAATGTGTAATTTTTTACACCTATGTGTGCCTTGGGACCTTGGATTTATAGACTTCCAAAGCCATGCATTTGGGTCGATTTGGCCTTGATTTGTGTCTTGATTCATCCATGGGAGAATTTAGGCATGTTTTGTGTCTTAATTTCAGGCGCCTTCCTCATATTGGCCGAAATTTATAGGCCTTGTTGCCTATTTGTGAGAAATCTTCAATTCTTGCTTATTTTGTGAAGATGCTTTGGCTTTCTTTCCGGTTTTGAGAGATTTTGGGCCCCTTGCTGATTTTAAGGGGGATTTTCTCCCTTTTGCTGAATTTTGGGAATGTTTTACACTTCCTTTGCTTGATTTCTGCCACATGTCATTAATGACTTGTCTATTTGTGATGAGTCATATGCCACGTGGAGCTTTGGGATGCATCATTTGCGTGCAACAAAATTTACATGTCTACAAATGCCCCCACTTAAAGGCGCGTTGTAAGCATGTGCTTGTCACGTGTAGGAAACGTGTTTTGAATTCCTGCAAAGTGAATGTTCTAACTCAAGGGTCGTCGAGACTTGATCTTGAATTAGTTTGCTTCTTCAAGGGCCGTACGTAGAGGTGTATTTCTTGAATTGACATGATGAATTTCGCCAAGGGCCGTTGAGGCGTATTTCTTGAACGAAACATTTCTGCAAGGGCCATTGAGGCTTGGTCTTGAATTAAATGAAAGTTCTCTTCAAGGGCCGTAGAGGCTTGATCTTGAGTGAAAATGAAAGTTTTCTTCAAGTGCCGTAGAGGCTTGATCTTAAAAGAAATGAAATTTTTCTTCAAGGGCCGTAGAGGCTTAATCTTGAAAGAAATGAAGTATTTTTCAAGGGCCGTAGAGGCTTGATCTTGAAAGAAAATTTGGAAATGAATAAATCGGCAAAATACATTTGGTGTATTTTGAATTTTTTTTCTTGTGGTTGTAGGAAAAAATTGTTTTGCCTTTCTTAGGTAGGAGTCTCCTTCAATTTCCTTCAAAATGTTGGAAAGCTTTGGTGATTTCCTTCAAGGTCTTGGAAAGACTTGATGATTTCCTTCAAGATTTTGGAAAGCTTTGATGATTTCCTTCAAGGTTTTGGAAAGGTTTAATGCTTGTCCTTGGGTAAGTAGGATTTGCATTTTTTTTTTCCCTTTTTTTTTCTTTTTTTCGGCCAAGGGGGTATTTTCCCTCTTAGTTTGGGAAACTTGAAGACTTGTCCTTGCTTTGGAGGGATTCCCTTTTGTATTTTGGCAAGGAAAGGTATTTCCTTTGATGTTTTGGAAATTTTGAAGCCCTTTCCTTATTTATTTATTTTTTGTTTCCTTTTCTTTTCTTTGCTGATTTTTGGTGCAAAAACAGCATGCTTTTGTTTTGGGAAACTTTGAAGATTTGTCCTTGTTTGGGAAACATGTCATCTGACTTGCACGCCAAGTTTGAGGTCGATTTCTCTTCTGGAAAATTCTGTAAAAATATGGAAAATGTAGCTTCATCTCTTATCTTTTCAGGCATATATCGCACACCAGTAGAAACCCACAGTTGCGCAGTCCTAACAGGAAAACAAGTTCTACAGGATGGACTTTGAAAACCGGAACGTTTGGCTTTAGGGAAAATTATGAAATTTGGACACAATGATCATCAGCCTCTTAGCTTCCTTCTTTTGGTTGGAATGTTCTTCCTTGTTTTGATTTTCCCTTTGCTATTTGGGTATGTATTTCCCTTATAGCATTAGGAATCAAATGTCCCCTATTTATAGGACAATTGGGTGTGTATTTTTTTTCACAATTCTCACCCTTGCCGTGTGCAGTTTCGGCTTGTGCAGGCGAGGACCTTTGTGCTGTGTACAGTTTAGGCTTGTGTAGGC
This sequence comes from Heteromeles arbutifolia, assembly GCA_024362995.1. Taxonomy (NCBI): domain Eukaryota; kingdom Viridiplantae; phylum Streptophyta; class Magnoliopsida; order Rosales; family Rosaceae; genus Heteromeles; species Heteromeles arbutifolia. The sequence continues at coordinate 31,434,963 of JANCRC010000011.1, read as the reverse complement.
GAGGAGCTTTGTGCCGTGTGCAGTTTAGGCTCGTGCAAGCGAGGAGCATTGTGCCGTGTGTAGTTTAGGCTCCTACAAGCGAGGGGCATTGGGTGTTGCCTTTTAAGCTCGTGCGAACAAGGAACATTGTGCCGTGTGCAGTTTAGGATCATGCAGGCGAGGAGTTTTGTTTGTTTGGTTTAGGGGTAGTAACGCTTCAAGAATCTGCCGTTGATGGGGCCGATCTTTAAGCAGTCTTCTGCCATGATTAGGTAGGTGCTGTTGGTGTAGACCTCTTGTATTACGTAAAGTCCATCCCACTTTGATGTGAACTTGCTTTTTGTTTTGTGAGTTGTGATGATAGGCCTTCGTAATGCCAAGACAAGATCTCCAGTTTGGAAAGACCTTGGGTAGACCTTCTTGTTGAATGCCTTGGATAGCCATGCTTGGTAGCATTCCAAGTGTTGTTGAGCTTAGAGCCTCCCTTCGTCGAGTGTTTCCAACTCTTAAAGTCGTAGCTTTGCATTTTCATCTTCAGTCAAGCCTTCTTGTATAGCCATCCTTAGTGAGGGGCTTTGACTTTCGAGCGGCAGAACAACTTCCATGCCATATACTAGAGAATAAGGCATAACTTGGGTAGGGGTCCTATGTGTCGTCCTATATGCCCAAAGTGATTTGCTTATTCTTTCGTGCCAATCTCTCTTTGTTCGGCTGAACACCTTCTTCATGAGGTTGCACAGCGCTTTTTTGAATGCTTCTGCAAGACCGTTGGCCGGGGCATGATACATGGAAGACTTGTGCTGCTTAAACTTGTATTTCTAGTAGAGCTTGTCCATGAGTCAGTTGGAGAACTGTTTTCCGTTGTCGGTGATGATGTAGCAAGGCACACCATATCGGTGGATGATATGCTCATTAATGAAACAGATGACAATTTCCTTCTTGACTTCCCTTAGGGGTGCTGCTTCAGCCCACTTGGAGAAGTAATCTGTTGTAGCTAGGATGTAAGCTTATCTTGTAGATAACTTTGGTGTGATTGGTCTTACGACGTCTAATCGTCAAGCACCAAATGGCCATGAGGCAACTATAAGGTGTAAAGGCTCAGGTGGTTGATGTATGAAGTTTGCATGGAATTGGCAAGCTTGGCACCTTTTGGCATAATCTAGGCAATCCTTCACCGTGCTTGGCCAGTAGTAACTCATTCTTTTGAGTTGGAAATGTAGCTTTGGTCCAGACTAATGCGCTTTGCATACTCCTAAGTGTGCTTCTTCCATGGCTTGATTGGCCTCTTTCTCACCTAGGCATCTTATAAGTACTCCTTCAAAAAAGCGTCACTAGAGTGTTTCATTGTAGTAGAGGAAGCGAGGCGCTCGTCGTCGTATTTCTGAGCGGTGTTTAAGATCGTCTTTAAGCTTTCCATGCTCCAAGTAGTCGATTAGCAACTGCCTCTACTCTTCAGTGTTTACTGGAAGTACTGAGATGATGTTTGTGTCATCTAGTAGGATTTCAGTGGTGAGTGGTATCACCCATCTTTGGCAAACTGGCACATCTGCAGATTTGTCTTCTCCTAGCGCCATACTTGAGGCTAAGTTAGCGAGAGTGTCAGCCATTTGATTTTCATGTTCTAGCATCACGGCCTCAAACTTTTCTAGCAGTTGAGTTGCTAGCTGGAAGTATGGGACGAGATCATCTTTCCTCACTTCTATTGGAAGTATGCCCACACAGCCACTCATTTGATGTAATAGCTTTTGGAATACTTATTATGTTAAACTATTATATGTTTAATGAAGGGCAAAGCTTATTATTAATCACTATTTATTGTATTATGTGTTTAAGCAATAAGAGAATCCAAGGAATGTATTTAATCTAAGAGAGAATTGATCTAAGTTAGATTAATGAGACCTTTCTCTTATGTTCATTCCTAAAACGTTCCTAGCCATAGGATTGCCAATTGGGCATTGACAATTAGCTAAGGTTAGTATGTGTTATGTTAACTCAAGCGTGAATACGACTAGTCTCAAGTAATTTAGTGTTGGACACTGAGACAAACACATAGGTGCTCAAAATGATAATCGAGTACACTAAACTATGATCAAAAGAGAGTTTGAACATACATGTCATGTAAGAACTCATAAGTTGCAATATACAAAGTAGTCCTTTGACCTGAGGCATCATAGATGTCTAATGGTTAGGTCCTTGATCTTTGATCATGTCAAAGGCATTCCATCGAGAGTGTCCACGACATTGTTGGGGTCAAGCTATCTAGTCATGTAGGCATATGAATGCACAACAAGGGATCTATAACCTTCCATGATGGAGGGAGAATACTCTGAGATATGATTCGGGAGTCTTTGGCCAAAGCATATTTATATAACTTAGGAAGTTTGTTCCAAATCATATTCAATTGAATCATATAGAAAAGTATCACATTGGATAGTAGATATGAAACAAACTATCACTCAAACAATGTGATTATGAGTATTGTATTAGAGAAGGATCATATTGCATTGTAATTGTAACTGGATAAGTTCTCCAACCACTTCTACTTTGCTTCAGTAGCCATGACATACTGCTAGTGTCACTCATGGTTTGTGGAAGCCCTAAAGATTAGCAAACACTAACCTTCGTCAAAGGGGGAATTGAAATGTAGTTTCAATTCACAATCGATCGTTAAGAGTAACAATCGCCCACTGCCTCGTTAATTGGAACCTAATGGATCGTACACCGAGTAAGGATGAAAGTGAAGAAATATAAATGAGATGGATAAGCAATTAAATGGTTTAATTGAGAATGGTCAAGATTAATTAATTAGTTAATTAATTATATGAAAGGTTCGTATTGGGCTTTCAAGTTAGTTTCGGGTCTCGGGGCCCAAAACGGTTTTGGTCCACAAGGCCCATTATGTTTAAGTTGTATGACCACTAAAACAAAATGGGCAATTAGCCCAATAACTAAAGGATGGCCAGTCATAGGGTGAGTGGTAGTGAACTTGGCATAATTGCAAGTTTGCCACTCAAATGTGAGGTGCTATAAAAGGAACTTTATAGCCATTCTCTTACTAAGGGTTTTCTTTGAGGCAAAAGTGCAAAACTCTTTCTCTCTTTGTCTTCCAAAGAGACTGGCCACACTTAGAGAAAAATAGCTAGCAATCTTCCTTCCTCTAAGTCATCCGTTTCATCTTCTCAAAACCTTTGGTGTTCTTGGAGTTCCTCTCCTCAAATCCTGAATGAGCAAAGGAGAAACAAAGAAGCAACCATCCAAGGAGCAAAGGAGGTGACTTGAAGGCCCTCCACTTGGGTGAATCCCTTGTGTAAACAAGGATGAGCTTCAAGGGTAATGAAACTCAAACTCTCTATTCTCTTTAATTTGTTAAAGAGTCTTTTGGTTCACCATTCACTAGGCTTTGAAAGTCATGGGTTTTAGAATTGTTTTAGAATGCATGTCTACTTTAAAGTGTTATTAGTTTGCTTATGTGTTGAAATGTTCTCACATGTTCTTTGCTAGGACAAATTTTTCCTTCAACTTCATGTTCAATCAAGAGTTGATTGATTATGAGTTTGGAGTCGCCATACCCTTCTAACATTGTGATTTCCATGTCGATCACCATTTGGAGTCCAATGATCAGTGCTTGGTACTCAGCGGTGCTGTTGGAGCATAGCTCACTTAATCGGAAGGAATAGGGTAGTGTGGAGTCAGAAATAATCACAAGGTGACACGTGGGTTTTTGGATAAAAGAGGACAAACATACCTTTGAGGCATATCAGGATTCCTATGCGCGAGCAGCGGGCAATCATCCCTCAACCAAGTCAAAAGTGCCCAAAATAGGTAACAATTCAAAACCTATATCATCCATCCTCATCAAATCTTCCCCACAAGGTAACTCCCAAATTATTTCTTTCAAATTATGTTAATTAGTCAATTAATGGATTTATTACATAATTAATCTATTAATGGCTAATGAACTACAAATTACACCCAAAAAATACCCCAAATGGCCTGTCCCTATTCTCCTAATAGGGCCGGCCATATCCCTACAAATAGCTCTCCATTCTCTCCAAAAACTATTTCCAATTCTCTTGCAAAATTCTACAAAATTCTCCAAACACTCTTCCCTCAAAATTCTAACTTTGGCATCGGAGGTTCTTCGGCCAAAGCCCCCCCCATTCATCGTGGGCATGTGAGGCTTTTGGCCTTGAACTAAGGTGTGATTTGTTTTGTAGGTGCAATTTTATCCAAGATCAAGGAGGAAGAAATTTGCATCCACAAATTGGTGCGTTCATTGAGAGAAGAGTCACACACTTGTAGAAGACTCTCGCATCAAAGGTTTTTCTATTTTCTTGTCCATTTGTAGATTTTTCGTACGTTCTTATTTTTAGAATTTTTTATTTGCAAAAGAATTCTTTGATAAAGCGTAAAAGAGAAGTACAATGACTAGAAATTTAGAAAATTCAACGAGTGAAAATTCCAATATTCAAGAGATGGGACCGCGACGATCCACGAGGCTAAATGTGACAATCAATGGAGTGGCACCACCACAATGAGGCTCCACCATGGCAACCACCGCGGTGGCCACCACGACAACCACCCGCTGTGAGGTCCATGGCACCATTACCACAGCCCGAGCCGTGCCACCAAAGCGAGCCCAAGTCGTGCCATCCAAGGCCCACGGCACCAAGGCCACGGTGCAAGCCATGTCACCTCAAGCCTAACGCGAGCCCAATGTGTTGCCAAGCCGAACCCAAGCCTTGCACTCGCATGCACCATGCACCAAGCAACCCACTCTCATGGCCTAGCCTGCTCCTATAGTCAAGCCTGCTCTCGCAGCCCAGCCTACTCCCGTGGCTTCCCAAGCAGCCCAAGTCGGCCCAAGACTATCTCAACCATCCGGACCTACCATCGAGCCAGGGGCATTTTCACCATATTTCTCTACAAATTTGACATTTCCCAACTCAAATCTCGCGCCCGGAGTCTACCACCCTTCCATCACTCAAGAAGGTGCATTCCTTCCAAGCTCTTCCAATCCAAATGGTGAACAACACTTGTCTCGACAAGTCATAGAGTTGACAAGTGCCCTTGCACAATAGACGACCTTGGTGAATCAACTCTTGCAATGTACCGAGATCCAACGTACCCCAGATGAGGTGTCAAGAAGTTGGACATGGGCAGACGAACCTTTCCAGCAGCGTCCTGGCAAGCAGCCACTCGACCAACCACGAGCCGAGCGTTCGTGTAGTGTACATTCTCAATTGGGCCCCGAGATAGCGTATACTCTCGTCTTAGCACGCAGAGGAGCGTGCACTCTCGACTAGGCCCGAGGGCAAGTATACATTCATTCGCAGCTAGGCCCGCAAGGAGCATCCTCCACATCACATCGAAGCAGGCAGCACGACAGACGGAGAAAAGCAGTCACTCAATCCGGTTCGAGTTCAACCGGCAGCCTGCGAAGAACTCCCTCGCCTGCCAAGAGCGAACCATGTGGACCCTTACCACGACATAGACGAGCTGAGTACGAAAAAGAGCAGCCTAGACCTGTAGGTTAAGACCAGGGGTAGTCGAAAGCTCCGCCACCCCAACAAAGGCAAATTCAGGAAGAAGTAGAGAGGCTCATCAATGAGTGATTGCTCAATTTCCAACACAGTGAAGGGGCCGATGAAGCACTTTGACGGGATATGACCAACATGAGCAGGTCACCCTTCACATACAAGATCGAGCGGGCAGAGCCTCCACGCAAGTTTGGCATGCCACACTTTACATCTTTCAAAGGAGATGGAGATCTGGAAAGACACTTGAAGCACTACCGAAGCACGATGTTCCTTTATCGGAACAATGATGCCTTTATGTGCAAAATCTTCGCCACCACTTTACAAGGTGAGGCACAAGATTGGTTTCACACCTTACCACCACGACCCATCCGGAGTTTTGATGACCTTTCTTTGGTTTTCACCAAAGAATACTCATCTTACCGCTCGATCAAGAAAAAGTTCGACCACTTGTTCAACGTGAAGAAAAACCTTAAGGAGTTGCTCCGCGACTACGTGAAAAGGTTCAAAGCAGAGAAGGCAAAGATCGTTGGACGTGACGACTCGATCGTAAGCATAGCCTTCCAAAAGAGACTTCCAGCAGACCACCCACTGTTCGGAGAAATGATCATGAAAGAAGATCTAACTCTGCTAGACTTATTTGCTCTAGCAGAGAAGCATGCACTTTGGGACGAGGCTCGACAAGCAGACAAGGCACCCGAGCAGCCTCGAAAAGAGTCGGCAATAGCTCAAAGAAAGAGGACGGGAAGCAGTCCAGCAAAAGCAGGCAGGAGGCCAAACGAAGGGATCGACACACCACCAAAGAAGAGCTGACGATCAAGAACTACTCAAAGTTCTCAATCCTGATCCACCAAATCCTTCACGATACCAAGAACGAGCCAGGGTTCAAGCTGCCGAAATAATCAAAGGGAGATACTTCCAAGTTGGATCACACCAAATACTACGTATTCCATCGAGGTCCTGGTCACACAACCGATGGCTGCTACACTTGGAAGAACTACCTAGAGACGCTCGTGAAAGAAGGTAAGGTTAACAGATACTTGGAAAAGCTAGCTGGGCAGCCTAAAAGGAATGCAAACGATGACGATGAGTTGCCAACCAAGATGATTCGAATCAATGGCACCTTCGCCAAATTCGAGCACTTAGGGGCCACCAGCAACTCCAAAAAAAGAAAGATCCAGCAGACTCTACTAGTCTCACAGGTCTAAGAAGTCGACACCCAACCTGGACCCATCATTGGCTTCACCGAGCAAGATGCGAAAGGTGTCGATTTTCCACACGACGACGCACTAGTAGTATCTGTCCAACTAGCCCATGCTATAGTCGACAAAATGATGGTCGATAATGGAAGTGCAGTCAACCTACTTCAACTCTCAGTTATTCAGAAGATTGACTTGGAAAGCACAATCATACGCCCAACAGAGGTACTCACCGGATTCAACAGGCACATCTCGATTGCCATCGACCACATCACACTTGACACAAAAGCACCGCCAGTTGTTTTAAAGCAGACGTTCATGATCGTAAGCGACCTATCTCCCTACAATGGGATTCTTGGGAGACCTTGGTTGATCAAGCTGGATGCCGTTACTTCCATTAAGTATCAAAAAATCTGATTCTGCATCCCGGGATGAGGAGACGGAGAGATCAAGTCTGATTAGGCTACATCCTGACGATGCACTGTGCAAGTGTTAAAAGAGTCAAAGAAGAAGACCTTTACCCCTGTGGAGGCTACCAAAGTCCAACAAGACGAAGAGGTTACCAAATAGCAATTACAGCAGGCAGATAAAAAAGATGGCGTCCAAGTAGACGAGATAGGATGGAAACCCAAAGAAGACGCTGAAGACATCATTCTTGATCCCCAGCAACCGGAAAAGACGGCTAGAATCGGCTCATGTTTAAACCCAGCCGAGAAGGAAGAACTCACGACTTTCCTTAGGGAAAATCGAGATGTCTTTGCATGGTCACCATTGACCCCGAGGTAGCCTGCCATAAGCTGCTCATCGACCCTGCTACCAAACTGGTGATCCAAAAGAGAAGACATTTCGCACCCGAGCGAGTGGTGATCATCGAGGCAGAAATTGACAAGCTATTGGAGGTCGGATTCATAGAAGAGGTAGCATATTCAGCATGGCTTGCCAATGTCATGCTAGTCATGAAGAAATAAAAGGGCAAATGAAGGGTTTGCGTAGACTACACTGGCCTCAACAAAGCATGCCCAACAGATCCTTATCCTGTCCCTCGAATCGATCTATTGGTAGATTCAACTTCCGGAAACTAGCTGCTCAGCTTCTTGGATGCATACTTGAGCTACAACTAAATAGCCATGTACAAGCCCGATAAGGAGAAAACCGCGTTCGTGATCGAGCGAGGCACCAACTGCTACAAAGTCATGCCCTTTGGCCTCAAGAACGCGGGAGCCACTTACCAAAGGTTAGTAAACATGATGTGCAAGAAGCAAATTAGGGTAATGATGGAAGTCTATGTTGATGACATCATGGTTTAAGGCAAGCAGCAGTTAAACCACATCCGCAACCTGGCGGAAACTTTCAACATCCTTAGAAAGTACAAGATGAAGCTCAACCCCACCAAATGCACGTTCGGAGTATCTTCAGGTCGATTCTTACAGTACTTAGTAACCCAAAGAGGAATTGAAGCACATCCCAATCAAATCCGAACGATCCTAGAAATGAAGTCTCCAACTACATTGAAGGAGATCCAAAGCTTGACTCAATGAGCAGCTGCCCTCAACCGCTTTTTCTCACGGTCCACCGATCGATGCAAACCCTTTTTCAAGGCCATCAAAAGGGCACAACGAGACAAATGGGATGAAGAATGCGAAAAAGCTTTCCAAGACCTGAAGAAGTATCTTACATCACCTCCCTTACTGTCCAAGCCGGAAGCAGCGGAGGACCTATACATCTACTTGGCAGTCTTCGAAGTAGCAGTAAGCTCTGCCCTCATACAAGAAGAGCTGAAGGCCCAATTGCCAGTATTCTACACTTCTAAAGCTCTTCTCGATGCGAAAACTAGATACCTGAAGATTAAAAAATTAATTTTGGCACTAGTTGTTACGGCTCGGAAGCTTAGACCATACTTTCAAGCTCATACAGTCATCGTCATGACTCAATATCCTCTATGATCAATCTTACATAGTCCGGACACTTCTCAACGAGTGATGAAGTGGGCGTTGGAACTTGGCCAATACGGTTTAGTTTTTCAACCCCGCATGGCGATAAAGGCCCAAGCCTTGGCAGACTTCATAGAGGAATTCACGCCTGGCCTAGGCAACGCAGCAGAGCGGCCTAATGACACCCTAGAAGTAGCCAAGCATACCTTAGTCGTGCCTGCTCCGTTCGATGGAGACTTCTGGCATTTGCATGTCGACGGCGCATCCAACTACAAAGGCTTTGGAGCAGGCTTGGTCCGTATCACCCCAGACGGTTTAATGCTCGAGCAGGCGCTCACTCTAGGCTTCAAAGCATCCAACAACGAAGCAGAGTACAAGGCCCTACTAGCAGGCCTCCGAATGGCAAAGAACTTGGCAGTGAAGAAGCTTGCATTTCATTCCAATTCCCAGCTAATCACCAGCTAAACTACTGGGGAGTGCATTCCACAACATCCGAGGATGGCGCAATACCTAGAGAAGGTACGCAAGCAGCTTGAGGCATTTCAGACTTACACTTTCACTCAAGTTCCATGGGCAGATAGTGCCCACGTGGATACACTAGCCGGCTTAGGCTCCGCCCTTGATCACTAACTCAAATGCTTTATTCCGTTGGAGTATCTAGATAAACCAAGCATAGAGGCAGAGCCGGTAGCCAAAGTATCACAGGTCAGTGTAACTCCCAACTGGCAAAGTTCTATTATAGATTACTTGGTCAACGGTGCATTCCCCACGGAAAGGTTGGAGTCTAGAAAGCTCTAAATAAAGGTGGCACGCTACTAGATGTGGAACGACATTCTCATCCGAAGATCATACACCGAACCACATCTCCGCCACCTAACGCCTCGTGATGATTTAAAGGTTTTAAGCTCAATCCATGAAGGCGTTTGTGGAAACCACTCCGGAGGTCGATCCTTAGCACAGAAGGCTTTTAACGCAGGCTACTACTAGCCTACCATGCACCAAGATGCTAAAGAGTTAGTATAAAAGTGCGACCGCTACCAATGTTACAAACTGGTTTCAGCAGTGCCTGCTAGCAAGCTACACCCGCAGACGAGTCCTTGGCTGTTCATGCAATGGGCAATCGACCTGGTAGGACCTATGCCGCCTGCTACTAGGGACAGAGGCATGATGATCGTGGCAACCGATTACTTCACCAAACGGGTAGAAGTAGAGCCCATGACGACCATGACTCAGATGGACATAGAGCGCTTTATATGGAAGAACATCATTTGCCGATTTTGCATCCCTCAGTCCATCGTCACCGACAACGGCCCGTAATTCATGGGCAAAGATTTGGTGAAGTTCTTCCAAAAGTATGGCATCAAGCAACACATGTCCACGTCGACATATCCTCAAATGGGCAGGCCGAAGCATCCAATAAGATGATCCTTGACTGCCTTAAGAAATCCCTCACCGACAAGAAGGGAAAATGGCTAGACGAACTACCCGGATGTCTATAGGTATATTGCATCACAAAAAGACAATCAATCGGAGAGACTCCTTTCTCTTTGGCATTTGGTTTGGAAGCAATTATTCCTCCTAACATCATAGTGCCAAGCATTAGCACTCTCCTGGCAAGCATTGAGCAGAGCAATAAAGAGATGGCCACAAGCTTAGATCTGGCAGAGGAAAAACGCGAGCAGACCATCATCCGCATTGCAGCCTACAAGCAACAGCTTATCTCTAGCTACAATAAAAAGGCCAAGATCTGGCAGTTCCAACCTGGAGATGTAGTCCTAAGAAAAGCCTTCATCACTGCCCATAGAGAAGGCTCCAAGAAGATGGATCCCATCTGGGAAGGCCCGTACAAGATCATCAGAGTAGGCGGCAAAAGTAATTACACCCTCGCCACCATGAACGACAAAGAGATCGAGAAGCAATGGAACGCCTACAACCTGAGGAAGTACCATGCATGACCTCCCACTATATGAAGACCCAAAGGCTTAAGTAGCTCAACGGGCATCACCTTACAAGCCGAGGACTATCCAATTGTTATGCAGTCTTTACAGTTAAGTTATTCGTTCATTTCACTCATTTTTCAATAAGGTATTCAGAAGTAATTTACAACTTGGCTCGACTACATTTCCACAACTTATTTCTCCTACACTTCAAAAGAAGATTGCACCCTTCCTAGGGACTCACCGCAGGAATTACGCCCCCCGAGAGACTAACCATGCTCTCCAATACGAGAGGATAAACTAATTCCCCGAGACTTATATAGGTATGCTCTTCAAAACGAGAGGATAAACTCTACACTTTGAATATCCAGATGTGGATTAGCCAGGCTGCCCTAATATAACTAGATGCACGATGGCTTGTGCCGGGATTCCTAGAAGTAGCCACAATGGTATTTTTCAAGGCTTAGCTAACTGAATGATTTTTGGTCTCTTGGCCTAATCGGCAGGGAATCGAGCCCCAGAGACAGAGGGGGCACATCAAGGAGTACGCCCTACGGACGGTTGCCCTGGAAACCTAAACCTGCTACCGAGTGCACTAAGGTAGCCTACGGTTTTCAGAAGACTGCCTACGACTTGCCCTTGGAGCAGTAAAATCACGCTAAACTTATACAACTGCACATTCTTGTGAAAGGTTAAACAAGCTAGCGTGCATTTACGTAGCCTTATCCATTGCCGACGTGCTACGTAGTCAATAAGCTTTACCAATGCCAAGCGCGGAACAACCTACACCAAGTCCTAAAATGTTGTGATACTTGCTACGCAACCTACGTAATTGGAGAAAGCCAAGGTTAACAGCTTGGTGGTTACACAGACTTTGCTTATAAAAAAGTAGCACACCTGCCACTGGTCTATAAAGTGTAAAGGTTAGTGCATGAACAAAAGAAGCGAAGATGGAGAAAAGCGATGGAAACAAGTTTATTAAATTTTCTAGCAAAATTGATAAACAACTAGCAAAGATCGAATGATTTCAAGCAAAACAGACGCAACAAGGAAAACAAAGAAAATCCTAAAGGCTACTTAGAAGACTACTCTTCACTAGCTTGGACATCCCATGACTACTCGATTGCCATACCATCAGCAGCCTTGACGCCCTCAGCAACGGCACCATCTAGCCTTTCACCCCCAGCTGCCCCAGCTTGCGCACTAACCTCTCCGACTACTTCACCAATAGAAGACTCAAAAGTAAATGGGAGCAAGTCTTCTAGAGAAATAGAGAAAGTCTCAAAGTCTTTACTAGAAAATTCAAAGTCGGACGACCACCCAAAGAGATGATCTACATAACCCAACTTGTAGAAATTGGCTTGACTCTGAGTAAGAAAAGCCTCGAACCCAGCATTCTCAGCCTTCAACTGCTCATTCTCCTCGAGCAAACAAGCACGAGCCCGCTGCAGCGCCTCTACTTCTTTCTTCAGATTGTCGTTGATCTTCAAGGCACCTTAGAGCTCCAACACTTGAGGCTCAAGCCTATCAACAACCTTCTTGAAGTGGATCACTTGGTTGTAAGCAGCGATCAGTTCTTCATCCTTTGCATAAGTAGCGGAGAAGAATTCAGAGACGGAAAGCTCAAGATCTTGAATCTAAGGTATGTAACACTCGATCTCCTTCTATGCACTTTCATACTTTACTTGGATCGCGTCAAGCCTAGTCTTCAAATCCATGATCTCTTGCCCAGCAATCTTAAGCTGCAGAGAAGTGAAGGCAGAGATATTAGACCCCTTCAAAGCAGCAAGCTCAGATTCCAACTTTTTGACTTTCTCGGCCGAGGTGCAAGCTTCGGCTACCACAGTTCTTGCCACCTCCTTGGTAGCCTTGGTATATTCTTGATCAAGAAGCATAGACTCGGCTGCCAGAATCGTCGTTTTCTGCATCATGGCTAGCAGAGCAGTCCTCATGTACCTGGTCGTATGCTTTGCAAAGGAACTCGGGCCAACAATCCCTTTGACGCCATCAACGAACTTGGCACATACATCCATGTCCTCAAGCAGATCTGGTTTCAAAAGCGCACAAATCTCAGCAACTTCCCAAGAAACAGGCTTGGTGGATTTCTCAATATTACCTGCACAAGCAGTCTCATTCTTCTCAGCAGGCGGGTTGGTCTCAGCAGCAAAATGAACGAATTTTGGCACCACTTTAATAGGCAGGGGCACCTTGTCGCTCTTCATAGTAGCAAGCCTCTCCAAAGGTGAACTAGACTTAGCCCCAGATGGACGCTTTGACATAAACTTCAACATTAGAGGCACGGAGGAACTTCTATGCTGGGCAATCCTATCAACAATCGAGCTAGCAGCCTTCAGAATGGCAGGCGCCATCGGCATAGTTCCAGTAGTCTCTTCTCAGCGCCACCGACATAATTCTTCATCGGTTGCTCCCAAGTCAATCATAAACTTAGGAGCAACCGATGAACCCTCGTGAACAGCGGAAGAACTCTTCAGCTTCTTCTCAGCAGGCATCTCTTGAGCAGCCGGTGAACCCCCGCGAGCAGTCTTCGATTTCTTTTCAGCAGGCATCTCTTGAGCAGGGGAGGAATGCCTCTTTTTCCCACCTTCATTTGTAGCAGGCTCCACCACAGTGATAGGACGAGCCAACGCCTCTGCCTTGATTCATTTTATCTCCTCTTTAGGGGGCAACCCATCTTTTTCCCTACGAAAGGGACTAAGCAGCCAATGCCACTCACGATACTCAGAGGGGATACCTAGAGCAACATGCACTTTCTTCATGTCCGGAGAAACCTTAGGAGTGGAGCCGAATTTTGAATTTACAAAAGCAACGGAAGACAATCAGAAGATTAAAAAGTAGCGTAGCACAGATACAGAGCAGCCGAAAGATTAAGGAGCTTACTTACCGAAGATGAAGATCGAGGGAACACGCAGCTCGGGCGAAGAATCATACTCCCATACTCCACTTATCTCCAAAGTCTCCTTGGCCCAGTCATGATCTCCCTTGCTCGAATTATCAAAAAGCCTATGGCGAGATCGCAACTACCAACTCCTTCGATGTGGCCTATGTTAAAGAAGTACCAAAATTCGTTGACGGTCAAATCTAAGTCAAAGAATTGGCTAAGATTGTGGAATCCCACCATCATGCGGACCACATTAGGAGAACATTGAGCGGGGGCACATCTCATAGAGCAGAGCACTTCTTGGAAAAATCACAACATAGGAAAAGTAAACCCCAACACAAAATAGTAGAGGTAGAACTTGATGGCTCTCCGAGCCCCATCACATGGGTCACGGCTGCTACCGTCCTTAACTCACTTCACACGCACTCCAGACGGAATTGAATGCCAGTAAGCTTCGAGGAAATCTCTAAACAAGTCATCGGAGCTAAGCTTGAAGTGAGTAGCCTTGAAGGAGCCAACCTTGCTCAAGGACCCACCTTGACAGTACAATGGCAGCACGCCATCATCATTCTTGAGGTTCGAAGAAGGCATACTTGAAGGAATTCTATGAAGTTGCAAGGAAGATTCATTAGACGATTGTTCAAAAAAACAAAAAAAAATGAATGAAGGGAGGAAGGCACAGCATAAACAGGCCGCACAGCCCAAGCAAAAAAAAAAAACAAAAAAATAAAACACAAGCGAGTATCTTGGCCCAAAAGAGGCACTCGGCCTTTTACTTCTTTTTCCTTTAGGCACAAGCCCAAGCCCAGCCTTCTTATTTTCAAAAAATAAAAAATAAAAAATAAATTCAAAACCGCAGGAGCTCAGCAAACCTGCCCTATTCTCACGGACACAGTTTGGCCCATGCCAAGTTTAACCACTAGGCCACCCACAATAGCACCCTGCCGTGACTTCTCCAAGCCACCTCGACCCCCGTCGAGCCAATCTCAAGCCCCGAGGCTTACAAAAAAAATTATGAAGACAAGAAGAATAAATTTTTTCTTACCTAGAAGGAACGAGAAGATGAAGTAAGCAACGAAAGACGATCCTTTGCACGGGCAAGATGTAGAAGATTGCTATAGGAGGGGGAACAAATATCATCTAGGCTTTCTCTCTCTCTTTCTTGTAGGGTAAAGTAAATTTCTTTCCAAAGTTGATTTAATAATCCACTTAAGGTGGACTTAAATAAGCTTAGAGAGAAATTTATTTCCTTTTCCTAGAAGGATCTAATTTCCTATTAAAGAGGGAATTTACATCAAAATATGAAGCAGTCCAAAGTTTCCTAAAGCAAGAAAATCTCTACACCTGTTGCCCTTTTCTGCGACCAGCCCAACAGGTGTGGGGGCATTTGTGGAGCTAGAAATAATCACAAGGTGACACGTGGGTTTATGGATAAAAGAGCACAAAAATACCCTTGAGGCATACCAAGATTCCTACGCGCGAGCAGCGAGCAATGATAGGAGCATATTTATGCGACTTAGTTAGCTTGATTCCTTGCATTTACTCAGTTAGTTTCTATTTATTAGAGTGCTTTAAGCCATTTTCGTGTGTTTGTAGGTCCAAAGGGCTAAGGCGGCAAGAAAGTGCATTTTGGTGCATTTTGGAGCAATTTTGGGCTTGGAATGGATAGCACATGCATGGAGCAAGGTGGATGGACGTTTTCGAAGTCAAAAGAGGCTAGGAATATGCTAAAGAGATCTGGAGAAATTAATTGAAGATTTGGAAGATTTTGAGTCAGCTAATGAGAAGGGAATCTTGATCAAATTTTAGTCAAACCTTGACCAAATCTTGACTAAATCTTACCCAATCTTCTATTTTCCTAATCTTATCCGACTTTAATTCTAGCTGCAAAGTGGCGTCCTAAATATATTAGAACACTTAATTACATGGTTTTAGAAGGATAATCCCAGTCAAAGAAGGTTGCCGCACATATCCCTTTAAATTTCCTTCCTTGCCACACAAGCAAGCACATTCATTTTCCTTTTAGGAGCTGCGGCATATCCTTTCCCTTTATTCCTAGGATTCTGACATTAATTTCTCCTTTTTCTTGTGGATTTGGGATCAAACCTGTTAACCAAATTAAGTTAGGCCTTGTTTTCCTAAGACCTATAAAGGCCCTTGCCGCAGCTTTTTGGGGGGGGGGGGGGGGGGGGAATCCATTCACTACCATTCATACTTTTAGCCATTCTTTCATACAATTTATCACTTAAACCTTCACCCACATCTTCTGCCGCAGCAAAGAAGAAGAAGGAAGACCCTTGGACGTGCTTGCCATTCAGGCTTAGATTGCTGGAACATTCTTAGGTGTAGTCCATCTTTTGTTTTCAATGTTTAAATTCAATTGTCTCTGTTTTGCGAACATGAGGAGCTAAACTCATTTTAGCTAGAGGGGAACTCAAAACCATGAATATATTTGTGATATGAGTTGATTACTTCCAGTTGTGATTTCATAAATTGTGAATGCAATTTACTTAACTGTTTGATTCAGAAGTTATTCTTGTATGTTGATTAAGGATGCATACTTAGTTTGCATGCATGAATTTGATGCTAGAATATAAAGGATTTTCACCTAATTGTTATGAATTATATTCATAAGTAGTGGAGGTTACTAGTCACAATCGTGTTAAGTAAATTCTAGGCAGGAGTATTATGCTGTTCATTGTTACGAATGCCTTGTCAATGCTTACGATTTGCACAAAGCTTAATGATCTTTCATTGTATTTCTATTATGATGTTCATGTAGGGAACTATTGAAGAATAATTTGGTTGCCAATGCGTTATCTATCCAATTCAACGACTTAAGGAAAATCTGAGGGTTAATTAGTGCTGTTCAAGGTCAATCTGGGGCGTTGAGGTTCATGGTTTATTGGAAAAACAACTGGAAATCAATTTGTATGCAAGTGTGTCATGTGTGGAGAAGAACCCTCTAGCTAGCCAATCACCCATAATTTCCTTCAATTTCGTCCCAAACTTGTTTAAGTCTTTAATTTACTTGTCTTTACTTTAAATTCATCAAAAACCCAATTCCCTTTACTTTGTTGTGTCAAATTAGTTAGAATCTGTCCAAAATTGTTTTTTTTAGTGTTTTGAGTTAAGTTAAAATCAATTTTCGTTCAAATTACCCTTTAGTGTCTAGTTTAAGTCTATTTGATTATTTTGTGCTGTTTTTAGTTTGTTTTGAGTTCTTTGAGTCTAGTTAAGTGTTTTCAACCTAGTTTTGTGTTTTTGATGCAGTTTTAAGTATATTAGCAATCCCTCCTAACCCCGGCTTAGAACGATCCCTACTTACTTTTGTACTACAATTGTCAATAAGAGGGTTTAATTTGAGTGCTAGTTTATAACACATCAAATTTTTGGCGCCGTTGCCGTGGATTAGCAAATTTGCTAATCCCTCGTGTTTGTGTTTGTGTTTTTGTTTTTACGTTTTGGTTTTTGATTTTATTTTGTTTTCTTTGTTTTAGGTACTAGTTTATGACTCGAAGTTCTCAACCTGTTCATGCACATATCTTGGAGTTTGACGATCATTTTGAACGAACTTTGAGAACGAAAAAGAAGCAACCAGAACCTAATCCACCTAGTTCTAGCTCTGAATCCGAAATTGAAGAAAAGAAAGAGGAATAACAAGCCATGGTTGTGGATAATCAAACAATCCAGGAACTTTCAGCCTCGGGATTAGACAATGTTGTGCCTTTATGCATTCAATATCCTAGGGCGGCTCAAGACAAGACCGATGAGTTTGAATTGAAGTCTAGCTTGCTGCATCACATTCCTAAATACCATGGGCTATCTATGGAAGATCCAAATAAGCATTTGAAGGAATTTGAAGTTGTATGTTCGAGCATGACCCCAATCAACATGGATGGGAACATTTTAAAGATGAAAGCTTTTCCATTCTCTCTTTTCGAAAATGCTAAGGATTGGTTGTACGAGCTAGCACCTGGAACCGTCACATCTTGGGAAAGCATGAAGAGAGCATTCTGAGAGAAATTCTTTCCAACTTCAAGAGTCATTCTTCTAAGAAAGAGGATTAGTGGAATTCAACAAGGCCAAGAAGAGTCATTTCTAGCATATTATGAGCGTTTCAATACTCTCGTTGCATCGTTCCCTCAACATCAAATGAAGGAAGAGCTTCTACTTCAATATTTCTACGAATGACTTATTCCCATTAAGAGACAAATGCTAGATGCCTCGGCAGGAGGTGCTTTGGTTGACAAAACACCGGTTGCTGCAAAGACCTTAATTGCAAATCGAGCCTTGAATGCACAATAATACGAATGGGTGATGTGATGTAAAACAGCACACAAATTAAACCCTCTTGTTGACAATTGTAGAATAGATGCAAGTAGGGATCGTTCTGGACCGGGGATTAGGAGGGATTGCTAATCTACTCTAAACTGACTTAAAAGCACAAAAACAAACTTAAAAACACTTAACAAGACTCACAAGACTCAAAACAAACTTAAAAGACTCAAAACAGCTTAAAACAGCCAAATAGACTCAAAACAGACACTAGAGAGTACTTTGGACGAATTCCTAACTTTACTTAACTCAAAAAACTAAAAAACACAAGTTTAGACAGATTCTAACTAATAGACACAACCAAGTAAAGGGGGATTGGGTTTTGGACGAAATTAAAGTAAAAACAAACAGATTGTAAACTTAGACAAAGATTGGACGAAATTGGGTGAATTGATGGATGATGGGCTAGCTAGAAGGTTCTTCTCCACACATGACACACTTGCATATAAATCAATCTCCAGTTGCTTTTTCAATAAACCATGAAAGACAATGCCCCAGATTAACCGTGCCATCACTAATTAACCCTAAGATTTTCCTTTATTTATTGGATTGCATGGACATCATTCGACAACCCAAAGCATTCTTCAAAAGTTCCCTACATGCACATCATAATAGAGATACAATCAAAGATCATTACGTTCTATGAAAATCATAAGCATTGACAAAGCATTCATAACTATGACATCATGATACTCATGCTAGGAATTTAACTTAGCACGATTGTGACCAGCAACCTTCACTACTTGTGAATATAAGTTTGTGACGATTATGTGAAACTCCCTTGTATTCAAGCATGCAAATTAGGTAGGCCTCCTTAATCAACATACAAGAATAAGTTTTCAATAAAACAGTTAAGCAAATTGCATTCACACTTTATAAAATCACAACTGGAATTAATCAATTCATATTGCAAATATGTTCATGGCTTTGAAATTCCCCCTAGCTAAAAAGGGTTTACCTCCTCATGTTCATAGCAAAACAAAGAGAAATTAAATTAAACACTGAAAACAAAGATAGATTACACCTAGAAATGTTCCAGCAATCCAACGTCTTGAATGGCTAGGCACGGCTTCAAGTTAATCCTCTCCTTCTTCCTTTGTAAAGCTGCAGCACAAGGGTTAAGGTGTGTAGAATAGGTGGTAGAGGATGGATAGGTACATAGGTAGATGGAATGGATGCAGAGAATGTGTTCAAGGATCCTTAATGGTGCGGCAGATTGAGTTATTTATAGAGCAAGGGAGGGCCACGACTTTAATGTATTTTTGGGGAAGGTTTTAACTTTCCAAATCCCGAAGAAAAAGTTAACAAAAGTTAAGGAAATCAGGAAGGGAGATACTTAGCAGATTTGAAGAAAAGGAAAAGAGACAGATTTTTGGAAGGAAAGGGAACGTGATTTTGTGCAGAAAATAGGAAAGGAGGGCCTCCTTTGCACAGCAAGGAAGGGGAAAGGACTTAGGGTGGTGCAGCATCCCTTTGTGGCTGGGATATAGGTGATGAAGGATTAGGAAACTTCCAAGCCAAGAATAGAAACTTTCAAGAATAGAAACCTTCAAGAATAGAAACTTCCAACTTTAGAAACATTGGCTTCCAATTTTGAACTCTTCATTCTTCATTTGATCTTCAATTTCATCCATCCACTTAGCTCCAAGCATGTGCAATCCATTCCAAGCCCAAAACTGCTCCAAAAGGCACCAAAATGCACTTTATTGCTCCTTTAGCCCTTTGAACCTGAAAACACACGAAAATGGCTTAAAAGACTAAAATAACTAAGAAATAACAACGTAAATGCACAAGAACAAGCCAACTAAGTCCCCTAAATATGCTCCTATCAAGGAGTTGGCCAAAGAGACACCCCACGGCAACACCAAGTGAATGAGGTAAGTGCAATATCTGAAATTCAATCTCAATTGGCTAATCTCACTCTTTTCGTGTCACAGGTTGTTGAAAGACCCAAAGTGCAAGAAAACACAATCTGTGGTGTGCGCTCTATACAAGGACATCAATCTAAAAAATGCCCTCAATTGATCGAGAATGAAGGATGGGAAAATGTCAACGCCATTGGGTTTCAAGGCCAAAATCATCCCAAATATGATCCATACGCCAACACTTACAATCCAGGCTAAAGAGATCATCCAAATATGAAGTGGAGGGAGACTCAACAACATCAACAACAAGGAGGATTTCGACCACCACCCCCTGGGATGTTTCCAAGGCCATACGCACCAACACAACCTCAATCACAATCTTCCTAACCAAAATCAGGTTCGTCCATAGATAATGACCAAATTGTTCAATTATTAACCACTGTGGCGCAGGGAATGAAAAATCAAGCCAAAAAGGTGGATGAATTGGAGAAGCAAATGGGGCAAATGGCAGAATTCATGGGCCAATTCAGAGAGCAAGGCAAATTGCCAAGTTCAACCATTGTCAACCCGAATGAAGGATTTGAATCTGCAAAGGACATCACGTTGAGAAGTGGAATAGAAGTTGGAACTGACCCAAAACCATCTAAATTAAGCCAAAATGAGGACAAGAAATTGCAATTCGAGGAGGAAGAACAAGACAAGGCCACGGCAAGGACTGAGCAATCTTTGCCGCAGCCCCCTACACCCCCTCATCCGTCCAACACAGGTAAGATGGGTTCAATTTCTGTTAATTCTAACCCTATTCCACCCAATGTACCTTTCCCTCGCAGATTTATGCAATCAAAGAAGGAAGAGAGTGACAAGGACATTCTTGAGATGTTTAGGAAAGTGCAAGTCAATATCCCACTCCTTGATGCAATCAAACAAGTTCCAAAGTATGCCAAATTCTTGAAAGAACTTGGCACAACGAGGAAGAGGATTTCGAACAAGGAGCTGGTACATGTAAGTGAAAATGTCTCAGCAATGTTGCAAAGAAAGCTGCCACCTAAATGCAAAGATCCAGGTAGTTTCACTATCCCTTGTGTAATTGGTAATACAAGGTTTGAGCATGCTATGCTAGATTTAGGTGCTTCCATTAATGTCATGCCATATTATGTTTATGCATCAATGAATCTAGGAGAGCTTAAAAATGATAGTGTCATTATTCAATTGGCTGATCGATCTAATGCATATCTGAAAGGAGTTTTGGAAGATGTTTTGGTGCAGGTAGACCATTTGATTTTTCCAGCAGATTTCTATGCGCTTGAAATGGAAGATTCAGCCCACTCTCTACCATTGCCAATCTTACTTGGATGACCTTTCATGAAAACAGCCCAAACCAAGATTGATGTGGCCAATGGAGCATTAACTATGGAGTTTGGTGGCGATGTGATGAAATTTAATGTTTCTGAATCTGTTAAGAATCCTAATGATGTTCGTTCTTGTTTTTCCATTGATGTGATTAAAAATATAGAGCATGAACGTTCAGCACCTGTCAAGAATGATGTATTTTGAACCACCATCGACAAGGGAATTGGTGTGGATCACACGGCCACTATCCTCAAAACACCAAATCTGGCCGAGAGCACCACTAGTGGAAGTGTTGACAATGCTGCCACTTCATCATAGTACATCGGTGAGCCACCTATTCCAAATGCAATTCCCATTTCAACTAATTGGTTGTTACCTTCTTTGGTGCTGTTACCCAATCGAATCCAAGCTGGTGGGAGAGTTTACATTGACTTTAGGAAGCTCAACCCCAAAATCAGGAAGGATCACTATCCCCTTCCATTCATAGATCCAATGCATGGAAGTTTTGAGAAGCATGTTGTGGAGGAAATACCCCTCCATGCTGTGGGCTCCAATGAAGCTTAAGATGAGGTATCGTCCGACTGGAAGACATTAAAGCAAGTGCTTCTTGGGAGGCAACCCATGCATTCAAATAAGGAAGACCTAGGAATCACTCTACAACCAGATTTGCGTTCCTAAACCCTTCTCTTTACTGCATTTATTTTGCCATGATTAGTTCGTTGTTTGTTTGTTTGCTTATGTGTTAGTCTATGTTTGAAACATTGAGGACAATGTTTGGTTTAAGTGTGGGTGGGGGGGGTAAATAAAGTGTTTTTAATGAAAATTCGTAGGATTTTATCACCTATCACTTCTAGAGTTGTTACTCACTGTTTTGAAGTGTTTTTAGTGTGTTTTGAAGTGTTTTTATGTAGAGAAATACGGAAATTTGAAAAAAAAATTCGAAAAAGTTTTGAGAAAACCCAAAAAGAGTCATTTTTAGAGTCGTTTTGTGTGTTTGTGTCTTAGGGTACCTTCCACCACAATGATGAGGATTTGGTTTTTAATTACATGACTGTTAAAGAAAGTTACGAACATGGATGGAAGTTTGATATGCTCTTTGGTTTATGCTTAGTTGTAGTTGTCGTTTACGAATTCACATGTAATCACAAAAGGAAAAAATCAGTTTTTGTAATATGCTTGAAGGAAGAAACTCAAACTAACGCTACAACCCTGAGAAACTTGATCCTATACGTTATTTGGAGAGTTATTAATCTTGATATTCTTGTTTTCTAAAGTCGTTGCATGATCTCATTATTTATTTGTTTGGTTGCTACTTAGAATGCATTTTCATCATTATAAATCCAAATACTAGAACTCATGCCTATTTCATTCAAAGCATAACATTGATTGCATAACAAATAACAAGATGAAGTTGTTTAGTTAAACCAGCCAAAAAAGCCTTATCCTTTGCATATGTATTGTAGGTTTAACAGTGAGAATGAGCTCACAAGTATTGGTAGTTGAAGAAGGGTCCAAAAGTTTGAATCTGAACCTAAGTGTTGTATGAATCTCCCCTTGGTGTTTAGAGTTGATTTCTGTAATCAAAAGTGAGATTCTAAATGTTCAATTCATTACTTTGCTTCCTATTACTTTAAGAGCCTTTGTTTATCCTTAACCTTTCTTTGTTAGCCAATACCCCTAGCCCCGTTACAACCCTTAGACTTCTACCTTGATTGTTATGTGTTCAATATGTGGAGTTTGAGATTAGTATGAGCATATGGTATCCCTGGTTCTCACTTCTAAGTAGTAACATTCCGTTCATGAGATCATGTACATATGTGCATTAATAATTCCAGAAAGTGCCTTATTTGTTATAACATATGTGAGTGTTAGTCTACATGTTTACATCAATCTTCTCACATATACCTAGTGTAGGGAGTGTAGTCAGAAAATCTGTGTGAAAATAGAGTGTATATCTAGTAAGGAATTGAGGGATTCTCTAAGGCATGTTGCTACATTCAAAATGTTGTTTTAATTGATTAAATGCGAGCTACTGAGTGGCTACTGCAATTAAGTATGAGCTCAAGAGTAGGGATGATCGAAATCGGTGTATGTAATGGTTTTTAATATGTCATGTTTCATTGGAAATCCCTGAGGCAAATGTTGGAAGGTTTAGGTTATGTTTTGTTTGTTTTGTTTTGCTCGAGGACTAGCAAAAGTTAACTGTGGGGGAATTTGGTAGGAGCATATTTATGCGACTTAGTTAGCTTGATTCCTTGCATTTACTCAGTTAGTTTCTGTTTATTAGAATGTTTTAAGCCATTTTCGTGTGTTTGTAGGTCCAAAGGGCTAAGGTGGCAAGAAAGTGCATTTTGGAGCAGTTTTGGGCTTGGAATGGATAGCACATGCATGGAGCAAGGTGGATGGATGTTTTCGAAGTCAAAAGAGGCTAGGAATATGGTAAAGAGATTTGGAGAAATTAATTGAAGATTTGGAAGATTTTGAGTCAGCTAATGAGATGGAAATCTTGATCAAATCTTAGTCAAACCTTGACCAAATCTTGACTAAGTCTTACCCAATCTTATATGACACACCCCGACCCGAAAGAGGGGCATGCTGACCGTCATGTGAGAGTGACGTAACCATGTGCACAATGCGGAAGCAATAAATGATAGAATTTACGGGTCAATTAAAACCGAAACACTACCAATACTAGTGTAAAAGAAGTGTGAATTCCACTAATAAAGAGCATAAACGTCTACGTGCAGTCAAGCAGAAGTACTGAATAAAAATAGCACCCGAAGGTGGTCCTAAATAGGTGAGTTCTGTCAGAACATCCGTTGAGCTCCTCGTGTGCCACCAACTCTAACTACTTAATACCTGGAGGGGCGAAAAACAGAAAACTGAGTGGGTCAGAAACAAATCTTTTCAAAACCTTTCTTTTCTCAAAAGTTCTAACCCCTCGCCGTAAAACCTGTATAATTTCACAGAAATAAAGTATATACTCATATATATAATTCTCAAAATCCTGCTGAAAAATACGTATGTATGAAAGTATGTATATGCCATGCCAAAGTATCATAACTGAATGCCAAAGCATAACTCTGTGAATGTGATTGAATACTAAATAATCGTCTCAACCCTCGGCTGTATATAGCTCATAACAATCATCATATTATATAGCTCGTCATCATCACAATCATATCATCATATATATACCCTGCACACACATCAATACCACCTCTAGTGGTCTGCACAACATCACTGATAATAAACTAATATGCGCTAGTGCTACGATCACGTGAAGATTGAGCGATAAATTGCGGGTCACCTACGAGTCCAACCCACCTATAGTGGCTTATTCGATAGGACTGAGCACCTAACTTGGATCCAAGGCGAGCATACGATGCTGGAGGTGAACAACACGTGAAGGACTGAGCCCCTCTCTGGGCGGGAGCACTATTATCAGTGTGCAGGTTTATGAGCTCTAATCATATCACATCATATCATTCGTTCTCAACAACTAGTAAATAAAATTTACCTGCCACTTACCTGTGCGTCCTCAGCACCAACATCAATATAAGCAATCAATAACGCATAATAAATAAATAGATACTTTGCATGGCATTTCATATCGCATTTCATATCATATTTCATTTAAACTGATTTTCTGGGAAAATTCATTTATATAGGTATATACGAAAAACAAATGCCGACTCACTGATAAGTAGACGGGTCATAGCCCCCGTGCCAAGCCTGGCTACGCTCGTCCTCCGGATAGGTCTCGCCTATATGAGAAGTAACTGAAATAACGTTAATTAACGCACATAAATGAAACCTTAGAAATAACTTCTCATACATTGCTCAATTCGGGTATATGAATATACCACCGTGATCTACACAAACTCAGGATCATCCCCATATTTTTAGAAAAATTTTCCGACCACCCACGCACCGCCACGCGCCGGACAAGGCACTGCCAGATAGGCGGCCACGTGCTTGGCACATGTAACGGAACAGTAACGCCGTTAGGAATATCCCATGGAATATTCCATTAATTAACTAACGTAAACTATTAACTCTAACTGACGGCGTCAGCATATTCCGTCAAAACTGACGGAATATTCCTCGTCTTCTCCGGCAAGTCGCCGGTCGCCGGTTTCTGGAAAAACTTCCAAACATGGTATCTTCTCCATTTTTGCACCATTTTCTACGTACTTTATACCAAAATGAAGATCTCACAAAGATGAACACATCCATACCTGACTCGACCCCTAACTCACCGGGGATTCACCGGAAAAAGCCTTGATAATTCCGGCCAAAATGAAAACTCTTCGATCTCGCTATCCCGACGTCCAAAATCTTCAAATGAACTACTCCGAGCTTTCTAAGGACCTCAATAAGCTTCCTACAAGCTTCAATTCCCCTGAAAAACAACATTTCACGTGTGCATGAACAGTGCACAAATCGGAGGTTGTGAGAACTCGCTTCTTCCACTGAATGGTTCCTCCACAAGACTTTAACTAAATGCACTGTCTTGTTCCTCAGAACCTTTTCTTTCCAATCAAGAATCGTCACTGGCTCCTCATCATAAGTCAAATCTGAACTGATCTCTAAGGGTTGATGAGGTATCACATGTGAAGGATCTGAGAGATAGTCTCGAAGCATTGACACATGAAACACATTATGTACCTTAGACAGCTCTGTCGGCAACTCAATTCTATAAGCAACTTCACCAACTCGCTCGGTGATCTGATAAGGTCCGATGAATCTAGGACTTAGCTTGCCCTTCTTCCCGAATCGTACTACACCTCGCCACGGTGATAACTTCAAAAATACCCAATCACCAACCTTGTACACTCGATCAGTGGCGTGTCTATCTGCTAAACTCTTTTGGCGATCTTGGGTCGCTTTCATATAATACTTAATAACCTGAATGTTCTGAGTAGTCTCCTCCACTAACTCAGGGCCCACTAACTCGTTCACCAACCTCTAACCAACATAAAGGTGTACGACAAGGGTCGCCATATAATGCCTCAAATGGCGCCATACCGATACTCGAGTGAAAGCTGTTGTTGTAGGCGAATTCCATCAAATCCAACCGTCGATGCCAAGTGTCGCCAAACTGCAACACCGAAGATCTTAGCATGTCCTCCAAGGTCTAAATCGTCCTCTCAGATTGTCCGTCTGTCTGGGGATGATATGCCGTGCTGTATAGTAATCTCGAACCCAAAGCTTCCTGGAATGCTATCCAAAACTTAGAAGTAAATCTTGGATCTGGATCTGAAATAATACTCATAGGAACTCCATGATACTTCACAATCTTCATGATGAACAATTCAGCCAACTTGTTCAAAGAATACTTTTCCCTTACAGGAATGAAGTGCGTTGACTTAATAAGCCGGTCTACAACCACCCAAATTCCATCATAGCCATTTTGTGTATGAGGAAGCTTGTACACAAAATCCATAGTAATATTTTCCCATTTCCACTGTGGAGCGGGAAGTGGTTGTGACAACCCAAACGGCTTCTTTCTTTCGGTTTTAACCTGCTGGCACACGATACACCTACTTACATACTCAGCAATTTCCCTTTTCATACCTAGCCAATAATAAAATGGCCTAATGGTATGATACATTTTAGTTCCTCTTGGATGCATCGCATAAGCTGAAATATGTGCCTCATCAAGAATTGCCTTATTTAATTTCTCATTATTTGGCACATACATCCTATTCTCTTGCATAAGCATGCCATCTGACTCTCGAAGTCTGAGGTCTTTCTTTTTCCCTTGATTCCTCAAATAAATTAGCTCTTGAATCTCTTCATTATTCATCTGAGTCTCGAGTATACGATCAATCAGAATAGGCCTAACTTGGAAACTAGCAATCATTATTCATCCTACTCAAAGCATCAGCCACTACATTAGCACGTCCAGGATGATACTCAATCGTGCAATCGTAGTCATTTAGTAACTCAATCCCTTTCTGCTGACGAAGATTCAAATCTTTATGCATGAACAGGTACTAGAGACTCTTGTGATCTGAAAAAATCCTACACTTCTCACCATAGAGATAGTGTCTCCAAATCTTCAAAGCGAAAATAATGGCTGCCAACTCTAAGTCATGTGTAGGGTAATTCATCTCGTGAGGCTTTAACTGACGCAACGCGTAAGCAATTACCCTACCGTGCTGCATCAACATGCATCCCAAGCCATTCAAAGAAGCATTGCTGTAAACCTCAAAATTTCCACTATCATGAGGAAGAGTCAAAACAGGTGCATGAGTGAGATAATACTTCAACTGCTGGAAACTCTGCTCACACTTATCATCCCACTCGAATTTAACTTCCTTCCTGGTCAACCTCGTTAGTGGTAAAGCCATAACTGAGAAATCCTTAACAAATCGTCGATAATAACCCACTAAACCAAGGAAACTCCGAACCTCGGTGACAGTTCGCGGTTGTTCCCAATTCTCCACAGCTGCTATCTTCTGAGGGTCTACCCGAATACCCTGAGCTGAAACAACATGCCCCAAGAAAGCAACTTGATCTAACCAGAATTGGCACTTACTGAATTTAGCGTACAACTGATGTTCCCTTAGCTTCTTCAACACCAAAGTAAGATGTCGGACATGGTCTGCCTTCGACTTAGAATACACCACAATATCATCAATGAAGACAATGACGAATCTATCCAAATACTGCTGAAACACCTTATTCATCAAAGCCATAAAAGCTGCTGGTGCATTCGTCAATCCAAATGGCATCACAAGAAACTCATAATGACCATAACGAGTCCTGAAGGCAGTTTTAGGAACATCGTCGCTCCTGATCTTCAACTAATAATAACCAGACCTTAGATCAATCTTAGAAAATATGTAGGCACCTCTGAGTTGATCAAAAAGATCGTCAATACGAGGCAATGGATAACGGTTTTTAATCGTCATCCGATTCAATTACCTGTAATCGATACAAAGCCTCAAAGTACCATCTTTCTTCCTTATAAGCAAAACTGGAGCTCCCCAAGCTGAAGTACTAGGTTGAATGAAACCTTTATCAACCAACTCTTGTAATTGAATCTTCAATTCTTTTAGCTCGGCAAGAGCCATACGATAAGGAGTTAAAGAAATAAGATCAATACCTGGTAGCAAATCAATAGCGAACTCCATATCTCTGTTTGGCGGCAATCCAGGTAAATCATCAGGGAAAACATTAGAAAAATGTCTAACGACCTTGACATTCTCCATGTTAACCGGAGCATCATCATTTAGTACCACGTAAGCCAAGTACCCTTGACAACCTTTCTTTAGTAACTTTTTGGCTCTCACAGCTGAAATGATTCCATGCCTCAATCCACTAGGTTCGCTAAGGAATGTAACCTCAGGTAAACTAGGACGATGAAAGGTAACTGATTTCCCGTAACAGTCAATCTTAGCATGATTGCAATGCAACCAATCTGTGCCTAAGATAACGTCAAAATCCACAATGTCTAGCGGAGTGAGGTTAGCAGGCATAACCATATTCTCCACTACTACGGGACTACCTGGGTACACATAATCTACATAACACTTCTCTCATCTGGGCATAGCAAACTCTAACTCATACCCAAGAGGTGAAGATTGAGGTTGCGTCAATTGAGCAAACGTACGAGAAATCACAGAATGAGTAGCACCATAATCAATCAACACTTTAGCATAATGACCAAGAATATTTAATACACCCATGATCAAATCTGGATTGTTCTGAGCATCCTGCAGCGAAAAGTTATTAATACGTCCCTGGTTCTGCTGCCTTCCTCTGCCTCTGCTAGCATGAACTCCTCGCCCCTGAGGATTACGCCCTTGTCCTGACTGACTATGTTGTCTCAAAGACCCAACTTCACTGGTAGTAGCATCAACCTGCTGAGACTGTCCTCCGGAATGCCACTAGATCCACCAGCTAAATATTGATGCTGAGGCATATATCCTCCAGAGTACTACTATGGAGTTATACATCCTCCTGAATACTGTCCATGACTACCCTGCTGGTAGGGATCCTGGGGGTACTGGTACTGTCCTGAAGAATAAGAAACAGAATCCCCCTGATAGTGGTACGCACCACCACGACCTGTCTGGGTATAGCCACCTTGTCCTGAGAACTGCTAAGCTGGAGTTGGCGATGGTAAAGGAGGCTGCTGATGTCTCTGCTAACCTTGAGGACAAAACTTAGCCAGATGTCCCTCCTGACCACAAGTAAAACAACCAGGGCTACCTCTTCGATATTCCCCTAAATGAAGCCTACTTTGATTAGCTTATCAATCTTGACCTCACTTTATGGGATTAGCTCGTATCGATAGCGTCTTCGAGCTTGCTATATCGGTCGCGTTCCAGGCTGGACTGCAAGATGATGCATGGCGATGGTAGGGTCAAGTATGGGTATTTCTTTGTAGGTCCAAGCAAAGACGTCTTTGTACTCCAATAACCGTTTGTAGTACTCCTCGATCTCGTCAGCACTTAGTAGTGCACTTACGAAGATAGGCTTTCCTTGCTTGTGCCTAAGTTGAATTCCTTGAGATTATCAACCATGGCTTGCCCCCCATCCTCGAGTTATGGTGGTGCAGCAGTGACGTCTTCCTCAGGGGTTTCATCTTCTTTGTCTTTTTGGTTCGTGATGTGGAAGACGTCTTGGACCTCCTTTTCAATGTTGTCCTCTTGGGGTTATTGGCGTGAAGATTGGCCAGTGTGGACGATGGTGCGCCTCCTTACCTTCAGTGGTCCTTTTTTGTCAACCTCCACGGTTGCTTGGCGCTTCATCCTTGAAGGAATCAAGCTTTGAACGTCATCTTTTTCTGCTAGACTATCGATCTTTTCTTCCTTTGGCGTTGTCTTCCTCTTTCTAGAAGGCTTCTTGGTTTCTCCAAGTCTTTCCAAGGTCGACCGTCGCGGAGGAGAGCTAGCCTTGTTGCTTTGTTTCTTAGGTTTTGACAACCTTTTGAAAATAAAGCTTTGAGGTGTTGGCATGTTTAGCCTTTTGAAGACGGAGGTTCGGTCTTAACCACCAATGCGATCAAGTGCCAAAATTCTGGGTTTTGAATGATTCAGCCTATCGAAGACTGACGTTTGAGGGGCAGGTTAGGCTCCTCTTGATTTTGTTCAACGCTCACACCGATGTGTTGAGCGCTAGCATTTTTTGCTTTGCTTGAAATCTTTACGGGTGTATTTAGTGTGAAGCCAAGTCCAACTTTATTGTTGTCAACTCCGTACCCATTCTCCTTCAACATCTTTTGAGTCTCCATGAGGTCACATTCTTTGTCTTTGATGGTGTTTGCATTCTTCTTTCCAAGATTTGAAGAGGAGGCGAAATCATACCCATCATTTGACATGAGTTTGTAGGCGTTTGGGTTGAAACCTTGTTCAGTCCTCTTGGTTGGAAGAGAGATTGGTTCTGCCCCCTTTGGCAAGGGTTTTATGAAACCTTGTGGTGGTTTTGAAACTTTAGCGTTGCCTAGCTACGTCAGAGGTAAAACTGCATTTGTCTTGAGCAGCTTTACATCTACCTTGTGCAGTTGTGTGTCGGCTTTGCTTGTTCCAGTTTCGAATGGGGATTGCCCATTTTTTCTTCTTGACATTGGGATGTATCAGAAGACGGGTGTGTTTGATCCTTTTGAGGGCGTCACACTCATTTTGATTGTTGCGGGCTTGGCAGGCTCATCATCATCTTTGATTGAAGATGCCACGGCTTCCCTTCCTTACTTCTTGGGCACGGCTTGCCACTCCTTCTTTTTGGGTGCGGCTTTGCCAATGGATTTGATCTTCTTCGGAAAAGCTTCGAGTACCATGTCTTCATCCATGTAGAACTTGGTGTCCGTAAAGTGTGATTTAGCTTCGGTGAATGACTTGGTGTCACCTTGTATCACCTTTACTCCTTCTCAATAGAATTTTAAGTATTGGTGGAAGGTGGACGGTACTACTCCATTCTTGTGGATCCAAGGCCTTCCGAAAAGTAAGTTGTAGGAAGTTCTCGCGTCAATCACATGGAATAACGTGCTTGACTTGAGTTCCCCAATGGTTATCTCGATTCGGATCATGCCCATTGCTCTTTGTCCTCCTTGGTTAAAACCTTGGATTAGGAGGCGGCTTCGAGATAGTTCATCCACCTTGATGCCGATTATGGTCATTGTTGACTTTGGCATGATGTTCATAGCTGATCCACCAGGCGGATCACTTTGTTTTCCCTCACGTACCCAGAGATGAAGAGATGATGGTTATGAGGCTTTGACCCTAGCAACAAGTCTTCGTTAGTGAAGTTGATTGCATCATGGGCGGGACAGCATGTGGTGTATTCATGAGGTTGAAGCTTCATGCCTTCGTCCTTGCTTTCTTGCACCTCGTGATCATCGGGACTTGCCAAGACCGCTACTAGTGCTTTTTGTATCTCTTTGGGCAATCGTAGTGCCTCCTCAATGCTAAAGTGTGCTAGCAGGCTTTCTTTGGGTGTGGGAGTTTTCTCTTCCTTGATGACGACAGATTTTCCTTTTGAGGGCTCTTATATCCCCACTTCAACCATGTGACAGGCAGCGGCAGTGCACTGTTAGAAGAAGTCCCTCGGGAAGTACTCGTACAAGGAGATGGGAATGCGTGGTCTTGCTCCATAAGTTCCCCAGTGTACGTTGGCTTAGCAACTCTTACGCTTCTTTTGGGCTTCCTATTGTTGCGACGGCGGTGCTTTCTCCCTTACTCCACCTTTGGCTGTGTGGCTTATGAGATCCAATGAGTGTCATTGTTTGGTCCAGCTTCTCCTCAGTTTTTTCTATCGGAGGCTCTTCATCTTCATTTGTTTCCTTCTTTTGTACATCAACCTTTGGGTCGCGATCAGCTTTTTCGTCGTGCTGCAACTCCAAACGGTTGACGAGTGTAGCAATCTGCAAGTCCTTTTCCTCCACGGTCCTGGTCAGCCCTGTGATTGCTTCACTCATTTGTGTCAACTGCTCTTCGATTGAAGTCGCACCAGTAAACATGACTTGCATGGCTACGGGATACGAGCCGCTGCTTGAGTCGGCATCAGAAGTCAACGACTCAGAGTACCTCCTCGGGCTTTCTACCCTTGGTGCCCGTAGCGAGGCCAGGGTGATCACAGGCTCGTACCTTGGGTGCTCTTTCTCCTACGACATAGTTGATGTAGGGGTGGAAGGCATGGCAGAGAGAGCTCTTGCCTTGCTTCAGGTTGTGATGCCTAAAGTGTCACCACTTGCGGCAAGGATGTTCTTGTTCTTCTCGTTGGTTGCGGGAACAACTTGATCCTTTCTTAATGCCATATGTGTTTCTTGTGGATTTGAAGACAGAGATGAGATGCAGAGATGTCCCACTGGGCGTGCTAAATTTGTAAACACAAAAAATTTTGTAACAAATGAAACGAGAACACATGTACAAAGTAGATTTGTATTGATTTGAATTTGTAGGTTACAATCTCTGTTTACAATTTTCCTCTGATTCAGTCTTCAAATTTGACGTAGATACGTAGGTTGTTGATCGAAGGGTCTCGATGACTTGATCTCGAACGAACGATTGAATGATTGCTTCAAGTTTTGGGGTTGAAACAACGGTTGGATGGTCTTCACCTCAAAGCTATGGCAAAGGTAGTGTTGATGTAGGATTTTGTTGATTCAAGGGTCTTGGTGACTTGATCTTGAAATGAACGTTGTTACAAGTTTTGAGCTTGCAACAAAGTCTTGAAGGAATCGACACAGGTGCTTGTTGATTCTTCAAGGAGTGCTTGGGCTTTGGTCAACAGAAAGCTTCGACTTTGGTTGTGCATTCTTCGAAGAGAGCTTTGGCAGCGTATTAGTCTTCAAAGATTTGTGCCGAGGTTCTTCTCAATGTGTAATTTTTGACCCCTATGTGTGCCTTAGGACCTTGTATTTATAGACTTCCAAAGCCATGCCTTTGGGTGGATTTGGCCTTCATTTGTGTCTTGATTAATCCATGGGAGAATTTAGGCATGTTTTGTGTCTTGATTTTAGCCACTTTCCTCATATTGGTCGAAATTTATAGGCCGTGTTGCCTATTTGTGAGCAATCTTCAATTCTTGCTTATTTTGTGAAGATGTTTTGGCTTTCTCTCGGTTTTGAGAGATTTTGGACCCCTTGCCAATTTTAAGGGGGAATTTCTCCCTTTTGCCGAATTTTGGGAATGTTTTACACTTCCTTTGCTTGATTTGTGCCACATGTCATTAATGACTTGTCTATTTGTGATGAATCATATGCCATGTGGAGCTTTGTGATGCATCATTTGCGTGCAACAAAATTTACATGTCTACACGATGCCTTGAGCCTTAGCATGAATATGTAGTTTTATTTAATTGCTTATGATATTATGCATGTACACTTTGAATTATTAATCACTGTGTTTAAATTGCCTCTATATCTTAGTGCTTAGCTACTATTAGGATGTTTAGATAAGTAATCGGATGCAATTCGATTGAAATGCCATCGGAGGATTGAGTATTGCTTCTTGTGATTGATAGTTGTAAGTTCACCTAGGGCGAATGCCACGTCTTAGGGGTTACATGGTTTTTCAAAGGGTTTTCACAAAGCGTAATGAGTCATGCATGTTTATATTTGATATGAATGTCACAGACGGATTGCATGTTTGATATCCGTTCTAGCTTGAATGCCACAAGTAGAATATGCATAAGGAAAACCTAACCTTCAAAGTTGCATGTGTAATTCATAAGTAATTGGTAAAACTACATAAGATTGTTAAGATGATGGCAGAACCCTAGTGTCCTTTTATCATTATTTTCTAAGACTGTTCCCTTTCAAATTGGTTTCTTTAATTGTTTTAATTTAAAATTCGTTTTTAATATTCTAGGTCATAAAATCAATATTTTCGAAACTTTCTTTTAAATAGTTAATTAAGAATTAGTTTAAATACAAATTGTTTAATCAATCCATGTGGAAACGTCCTTGCTTGAGCTGCTATACTACGATAACCTTGTACTCTTGCAAGTATTTTTAAGTGTTTTTATCCTTACTTTTGAAGATGGTAAAAATCTTATCAATTACCATAAAGTCAAAATTAAATTAACAATAAAACTTATTTATCAACGCTTTTGCAGAGAAAAACACTCTTTAGTATTTTTTGGAACAGATGGTGATTTTGAAGCTCTCCCAGATATGGGTTCAAACTCAAATATGCCAACCGTGTTGAAAATCTTTGCCTAACTTTGACAACAAGGCATCCACCACATTCCAGTTCATGGCTTCTAATCACTCGCTTTGTGTTCCTCTAATCTTTTGCTTCAGTGGCCCGGATTGTTCCCACAATTTGTTGTACGCCGATGAAAGTTTCACCAAGGAGAAATTTGGACTCTACAAGTTTACCTTCTTGCAACTAGGTATCCCATGTGTGGCATTTGAGTTGGGATGAACAGTCAAATTGACTTCGATAACTAGTTACCATGGTAACCCTAATACCATACCAGGGACAATGGACAGGGAGGAGTACAAATCTTATGATCTGCCACTAGGAATCCCATGGAATATTTCTAACGAATCCAAGGTCATGCTTAGCGCTGTGCAAAGTTTTTCTCTGTTTTGACAACTTTGGGACCCTTCAGCGTTAAATTTTAGTTTTTTTATTTTCTAATTGAGTGTAAAGATAAATTAACATATTGGATGCATAACATAAACAAAAAAATAATAATATTATGCCCACTAATATATATGGGCGCATAATATAACAAAAAGTATAGCAACATAAAAATTTAGGGCACCTACTACATAGTATAAACAAAATATGTTGCATATGAATTAATTGAATCAACCAAAAAATATTGCATCTGTTGGGGGACTTTTAGCTTGAGGTGGACTTGGGCTTTGAGAACGTCCTTTTGTTTCCCTTGGTACAGATTCATAATAAGTCCCAGGATATTTCAAAAGAGACAGCTTGTCTTAGGAAATACCCCGGTAACATCAACGGATCGAAGATAGCATGAAAGATCAAGATAATTATCGATGCAAATTTCCATCTTCTTCAGTCTTGACGAAAATGCACCTGCAAAACAATTAACACCTTTGATCAAGGACCTAAGCCTCACGCGCCCATGAAGAGGGGGGGTTAGGCCAAATGATCTCTGATGCCTAAGTCAATTTTTATGAGAGAGTAAAGTGTTTAGGGCTTTTTTAGGGTAGCAAAAGCTTCTGAAATTTGGTAGAATATGGGGTATTTATAAGGGATAGGGCCAGCCATAGTTTTGGGGTTCTACCTTACACATGGCGGCATCCTATTGGACAAGATTTATGGAGAAATATTCTCAAGATATTAAATAGGAAATAATATCTTGAGATAATGGAGTAATTATCCCTAATTGATTTAAATTTGGATTACTTACTTGATTGGAGTCAATCTTCAATTGGGAATGTATTAAAGATAGGATTTGGGTATTTAATCCTTATCTTTAATGCTTTGACTTTTCCTTGCCAATGGCAGGTGAGCTGTGGGCAGTCGTATTCAACTGCTGGGACCTTCAGGGGTGTATGTTGCCCGTGGGTGCATCTGAGAAGCCTACCCATTTATTTAGGGCAATCTTGTCTTTCTTTGGCAAAAGTCCACGTGTCACCTCTAAAATTTTGGGGATTATTTTAGGCTCCACAAATGCCCCCTTACCTGCTGTGCTACACGTAGAAAAATGGCAATAGGTGTAGAAATCACAAGTTACTTGGGTTTGTAAAGTTGTGTGCCAATTTGAACTCGATCTCCATTCTTGATTTGGAGATAGACTTCGTCTAGGAAAAGGACACCAATTGCCCTTAATACCTATTTAATTCTGCCTTAAGCAGGGGATTAAATAAATTTGGAGAGCAATCATCATTCCAACAAGGAAAAGAAGCCAGAGGATATTTTTCTTCCCCCTCCCCTAGCTTTCTTCTTCTCTTGCCCTTGCAAAGAGTCGTCTCTCTTTGTTGTTCTTCTTCTCCGTGCCGCACCATAGGTAAGAAAATTTGAATTTTCTTCTTCTTGAATTTTTTGGGAATCTTGGGACTTGAAAAATTGGCTCAGAGGGGGCCAAGTGTGTGGGTGACACATGGCAAGGGAGCCACGAGGCTGCTGTGCATAGTAGGCAGCATGGTGGTGTGTCGTGGGATTCTGTTGGCGTGGGCCAAGTGGACGGCTTGGCTCCGGCCAAGATGGATGGATGTTAGGACACGAAGAATTCGGCTTGGGCCGAGCCTTCAGGGCTGCTGGGCACGGGCCTATGTAGGCTGGCTCTCAGGTCTTGGTGGCTTGGGCCGAGAGGCCTGGGCCTGCTTCGGAGCGTTGGTGCACGAAAGAGGAAGGAGGGAGGCACGGGCCTTCTCCTGCATTAGGCTTAGCGGCGCGGGCCGTGCATGAGAGAGAGAGAGTGAGGGCTGGGCCCTATTGTGGCCTGGCCGTGTGGATAAGCTGAGCCGTGGGGTCTGGTGCTTGGGCATTGGGCTCTGCGGTCCGTTTTTTTTTTTTTGAGCTGCCTTCTAAATAATTTCCTTCATACCTTTTGTAAGACTTTGAGATGTCTTCCTCCGATCGTAAAAGTGATGAATATCCTCCACCTTTGTATCATCAAGGTGGTTCTTTCGGCAAAGTGGTCTATTTCAACGCTGCGCATGTCAAGCGGGTGAAGGATGATAGCGGCCATGAACCATATGGCAAGGGTGCCACTGCCAGGAAGAGGGCTATCAAATTCCATCCATATTACTTCGTGTTGGGATTTACTTTTCCCATGCCTCGTCTTTTCCCGGACGTGATCTGCTCCATGAAATGCTTGCCTGCTCAATGCTCTCCGAATGCCATTCGTGTGATGGTGGGGTTCTTTAACTTGAGCAAGTTCTTTGATCTTGGCTTAACCATAAATAAGTTCTGGTACTTCTTTGAAATAGGCCACAAGGAAGGCGTGGGGCAGCTGAGATCTCACCATAGGTTTCTCGATGTTCCCTACAAAGGTGATCATGAGTGGGTAAGGGACACCTTGGAGGTAAGCGAAGATTAGGAGTTTGACTCCTCTCCTGAGTTTCGCGTTTCGACTGTCTTTATTATTGGTAAGTGAATTGCTTCATTCTTGGCCTGCTTGAATTTTTGTTGAGTTACTCCATGACTTCAGTTTACTGATCGTCTTTCTTACTTTGTGTAGATTCAGAGTGTGGCTCAACTCCAAGAACTTTGGCAAATATGAAGAAAATGCACTTCACCTTGGGCATTCATGTTGAGTATCGTGAATGGCGTTGGCTGCTCAGTCCTCTTCGATGGGAGAAAGCTCGGCTACCTCCGAAGGAAAAGATAAACCGGATAAAGGATGAGGTGCTTGCTAGTCCGATCACTGCTGTAGAGCCTGCTGCCAATGAGGGTGGAAAGAAGAGATTTTCCTCACTTGCTTGTCAGCTTCTTACCGAGAAGAAGCCGAGGACTTCTTCTGCTGCTCGCAGGGGATCGTCTGCTGCTGAGAAGCTTGTCATCAAATTGACTTCTTCAAAGAGGATGAAAAAGTCTGTTAAGCCTAAGCCTATGAATCCTGCTGCTCCGAAGGTGGCCATATCCATTGCTGAGAGGATTGCCCAGCAGAAAGGTTCGGTGGTACCCCCGGTATCCGAGTTTGTGTCGAAGCGCCCGTCGGGAGCTAAGACTAGTTCGGCTTCTGAGAGGCTCGTCGCTATGAAGAGCAGTAAGGCTAAGGTGGTGCCTGGGCCTATTCCTCCTTCTGCCACGACTGATCCTCTGCTCGCACAGGCAGTTGTAAGAGATCCACCAAGTCTGAGGCTGAAGAATTCCCCAAGGTTTGTGCGCTGCTGAATGCTGACCTGCTTGAAGACGTTGATGCATGTGCCAAGTTCGCTGACAGTGTTGGGAAAGTTTTCATCCACTCAAACTCTTTTGCAAAGCATCCTGCCTACTCGAGGAGGTCCTTGCTGATTGTTATAATGCATAAGACTTTGATCCTGGCAGCTAAGTCAATGTGCGTTGATCAGGATGCTGTCAAGTGTGAAAATGAGGCCGAAATGGCATTGATGGATCAGCTTCGCTCGGCTGCTGAAAAGATCGAGAAGCTCGAATCTGAACTCGCCGTTTGAAAGGGTCTGATGTCTCTGCTCCCACTTCCATGTAGTTGGAGACCGCTCATCAAGAGGTCGCTCACTTGAAGGCTAAGCTTAGTGTGACTCAGGCGATGGTGGAAGCTGCAAAGAAGGAAGTCACTCATGTTTCACCGATGGTCAAGGACCTTGAGCGTGTCAATTCAAAACCACGAATTGCTTGCTTTGCGAAGGACGAGGAGTTTGTCTTCATGCATGTTGAAGTGTCCCATCTCAAGGATGTTGCCGGTAAACTTGAGTCCAAGGAAGTGGATCTGCAAGGTGCGTTGTCTGCTAACGAGAACCTGAAAAAGGAACTGGATAAGCTAGCAGGCTGCTCACACTAGGCTTATTGAGGAGAATATGTAGCAAAAGAATGAGAAACCCGGTCACAAAGTGGCACTTGCTTCTTGTCAAGCCGATTTCTACAAGCTTGGCTATGCAGACCATCTTCAGGGTAGGCCGTCAGATTATGAGTTTTCCGAGAATGACTTTGACACTTTCTCTATTTCTCCAGTTAATCTGCTTGATTTTTCCAGTTGAGGGTCAGGCAGTCCAGGCAGGGGCGGTTGAGGATGAGCTGATTGAAGCTTTGGCTGCTAAGAGTAATGCGGCTGCTGAAGGTGTGGCAGTCGAAAGACCGGCTGCCGATGAGTAATCTTTTTGCTTTAACTTAGGAATTTTCTTCTTTTCCTTTTCATTCTGCTTTATTCGAACTTTGTTGGCCTTCATGCCGGTTTATCAATTTGCTAGAAATTTAATAAACAGCTTTCCTTGCTTTGCTTCAATCTTTCTATTTTACCATGTCTTTTGCTAAACTTTACCATAGGACGGGCGACTGGGCAAGCTGCTTCAACGAAGCAGTCGATCCCACGTAGTCACTTAGGTTTTAGTTTCAGCTTCGGAGCTTCGGGAGCCTTGCCTGCTTGAGGCAACTCGCAAAACTTCACCGTAAGACAGGCGGTTGTGTTGGCTATTTCGATGGAGTAGTCGATCCCATGTTGTCACTTTAGGCTTTTGTCTTGGCTTTGGGCCTTCTACAGCTTTACCTGCAAGTGGAAAAAAGGTGCGAGACTTCTAATTTATAGAGGTGGCAGCCGAACTCGTTGCCTCCATAGGAAGTAGGCGAGTCCGCATAGCTACTATAATCGTGAATCTCAGCTTTAGTGGCTTCATGAACTTCAGCCCTCTCGGGGCATGTAGCAAAGTTCTTAACTTATAAAGCTGGCGGCCAGACACTTGCTTCTTGTAGAAAGCAAAGGAAATATGCATAGTTGTTATAGTCGTACTTCGGCTTTAGTGGCTTCTCTAGCTTTGGCCTTACCGAGGCGTGTTGCGAAGTTTTTAACTTATAGAGTCGTCAGCCAGACACTTGCTTCTCGTAGAAAGCAGAGGAAATCTGTGTATCTGCTGTAGTCGTCCCTTGGCTTTAAGCTTCTCGAGCTTTGGCCCTTCTGTGGCATGTTGCAAAGTTTTTAAGTTACAGAGCTGGCGGCCGTACACTTGCTTCTCGTAGAAAACAGAGGAAATCCGCATAGCTACTATAGTCATACTTCAGCTTTATTTCCTGCAAAACTTAAACCGTGGACCGTCAGCCTGAAGTGCTGCTTTAAAATAAGCAGACAGGTCCGGGTAGTCATAGCAGATTTAAGACTCGACTTACGGATTACCTTTGGTTGCCAGTTGTTGGGTCGTCAGCCGGACGTCTTACTTACAAAAGCAGACAACCGGACGTCTTCCTCTGCCAAGTCTAAGTTTATTACCATCTCCTTCTCGTTCTGCTCCAAATTCAGTAATACAGTGCTGATGCTTGTCACCATGATGTCGGGAGGAATGATCGCCTCAGAGCCATACAGCAAGGAGAATGGAGTTTTGCCGGTTGCTCATCTCTTGGTGGTGCGATATGCCCATAGAATACCGGAGAGATAGTCTTGTTGGAAGTATGCCCACAAGGCCACTCATTTGATGTAATAGCTTTTGGAATACTCATTATGTTAAACTATTATTTGTTTAATGAAATGCAAAGCTTATTGTTAATCACTGTTTATTGTATCATGTGTTTAAGCAATAGGGGAATCATGTATTTGTTCCAAGAGAGAAGTAATCTAAGTAAGTTAGGTTAATGAGACCATTCTCTTATGTTCATTCCTAAAATGTTCCTAGCCACAGGATTGCCAATTAGGCATTGACAATCCCCTAAGGTTAGTATGTGTTATGTTGACTCAAGCGCGAGTATGACTAGTCTCAAGTCATTTAGTGTTTGACACTAAGACAAACATATAGGTGCTTCAAAGCGTAATCGAGTACACTGAGCAACGATCAAAAG
This sequence comes from Heteromeles arbutifolia, assembly GCA_024362995.1. Classification (NCBI taxonomy): domain Eukaryota; kingdom Viridiplantae; phylum Streptophyta; class Magnoliopsida; order Rosales; family Rosaceae; genus Heteromeles; species Heteromeles arbutifolia. Next base: position 31,394,546 of record JANCRC010000011.1, on the reverse strand, counting down.
AGACTTCGAACATACATGTCATGTAAGAGCTCATAAGTTGCAATATGCACAGTAGTCCTTTGACCTGAGGCATCATAGTTGTCTGATGGGTAGGTCCTTGATCTTTGACAATTTCAAAGGCATTCCATTAAGAGTGTTCACAGCATTGTTAAGGTCAAACTATCAAGTCATGTAGGCATGTGAATGCAAAACAAAGGATCTCTAACCTTCCATGGTAGAAGGAGAATACTCTGAGATATTATTCGGAAGTCTTTGGCCAAAGCATACGAATACGACTTAGGAAGAATGTTCCAAGTCATTATTCAATTGAATTATATAGAGAAGTATGATATTGGTTAGTAGACATGAAACAAACTATCACTTAAACAATGTGATCAAGAGTATTGTATTAGAAAATGATTGTATTGTATTGTAGTTGTAACTAGATAGGTTCTGCAACCACTTCTCCTTAGCTTGGGTAGCCATGACATACTGCTAGGTGTCACTCATGGTTTGTGGTAGCCTTGAAGATTAGCAAACACTAATCTTCATCAAAGGAAGAATTTAAATGTTGTTTCAATTCACAATCGATCGTTAAGAGCAACAATCGTCCACTACCTTGCTAATTAGAGCCTAATAGATCACACACCGAGTAAGGATGAATGTGAAGATATAAATGAGAAGGACAAGCAATTAAATAGTTTAATTGAGAATGGTCAAGATTAATTAATTTGTTAATTAATCATACGAAAGGTTCATATTGGGCTTTTAAGTTGGTTTTGGTTTTGGAGGCCCAAAAGGGTTTGGGTCCACAAGGCCCATTGAGTTTAAGTTGTGTGACAACTAAAACTAAATGGAAATTAACCCAAATACATAGTCAAAATGGACCATAGGGTGAGTGGTAGCAAACTTGGGTTAATTGCAAGTTTGCCACTCACATGTGAGGTGGTATAAAAACATCTTTATAGCCATTCTCTCATAGGGGTTTTTTTTGAGGAAAAGAAGAGAAACCTTTTCTCTCTTTTTCTCTATAGAGGCCGGCCTTCCTTGGGGAGTTTACTAGCATCTAACTTCCTCTAGGTAATCCATTTCATCTTCACACCTTCATCCTTAGTGTGGAGACTTAGAGGTACCAAACCTTTGGTATTTTGGAGTTTCTTTCCTCACATCCTCAAGGAGCGAAGGAGTATCAAAAAGGAAGAAAATCACAAGGAAGATCTAAGGAGCTAGGAGGTGACTTGAAGGCCCTCCACTTGGGTGAATCCCTTGGGTAAACAAGGATAAGCTTCAAGGGAAATGAATCACAAAATCCTTTCTTCTCTTTAATGTTGTTAAAGAGTCTTGTGGTTCACCATTCACTAGGCTTTGAAAGTCATGGGTTTTAGAAATGTTTTTGAATGCATGCCTACTTTAAAGTGTTAATAGTTTGCTTATGTGTTCAAATGTTCTCACATGTTCTTCGCTAGGACAAATTTTATCCTTCAAGTGGTATCAGAGCCTAGGTCTAGTGTATGCTAAATCCTTTTGGGTTTTGTGGTTTTCATGGTTTATGATTTAAATGTTGTAAATGTTACAAGCTTTGTTCTTGCTTTTTGAATATAAATTTTTCTTGAAAATTTAGCATCTCAAATGTTGTAGATGTAGTTCATTTAAGCATGAATATTGGAACTAAAATTTGGTGTCATGTATGTACGAAAATTCGGCCAAATCCAAAGGGTGAATTTTTTGGGTTCATGTTTGTCTTGTTAAAAGTGTCTTAAAGTGACTTTTGGAACCCCCTAAGTACCCCAAGATGTTAATCCTCGTTTGAGTAGTGAAAATTTGAGTTTTATTGAGTGAAAACATTCATGGAGCTCTTATGGGTTTTCATGGATGTTCTTCAATGTTCTTGCTTTGTTCTTGTTGTTCATACCAAGAACAAAAAGGTTTGGTATTTTGATTCAAAGTTTTTGGTTGTTTACATAAAGTCTTGTTTTGTGATGGTTGGTATTACTTTTTCAATCATCACTAGGTGTGGACACCCATACCTATTTTTTCAACACCATACCCATCACCTTTTCAACATACTTTAAGACTTTGTTTTTTCAACAAAAACCAACCCATCACTCACACTACCAAAACCGGCCACCCCTATAATGAGGGTACTTTTGGGGCTTTTATGCAATTACATAAAATTTTGATACTTTTGTGTATTTGCACTTTGACCCAAAAGTTTACGCTTTTACGTAAAGGCCCAAAATCACCAAAGGACAAATTGTTTTGCTTATTTAATGAAGTTTTTATAATTGTTGAAAATTTTGGGTTCTAGTTGTAATTACATGAAGTTGTGGACTTTTGTGTTTTTACAAAGTGACCCTAAAAGTTTTCTGTTTTGCATAATGGCCCAATAGTTGTGGTTATTGCATTAAGCCCAAATTAGCTAGAGCACAAAATAGTTTTGTCTCTTTAATGAGAATTTGATTTTCATTTCATTTAGCTCCATTTAAATCAACTCTATGGATTCAAGAACCAATTGTTTAAGTTCCTTTCTTAGTTAATGTGATTGATTAAGAAAAGGGTGATTATGAACCAAAGGCCTCAATAATTGAGCTATGTGATTGGCCGCTTTGCATTATGAATGTTTGGGTTAAGTATTTTAGATTTGAATGTAATTTGATTAGTTCAAATGTGTTGTAAAGGGGCATAAGTCCATAAAATGTGTTGTAAAATGGCATAAGCCCTTCTCGTTATTTCAAGCATTCTTTTTGTTTATTTGCATGCAAATTGGAATAGTTGGGTCCAACACCTAATAGGAAATGACGGTTTAATTAGATTAAACACGTAACTAAAATCAACAACTACCTACCTTAGACCCAAGGTCCAACATAAGGCTCTTGTTGTATCAAATCAACCGGTTCATAAACATCCTAAGACCTAAAATGACTATATAGTCCATATGAGGATGCTACGCATTCGTTAGTAGTTTCATATAGTCTCACTCGTTTCATCGAAATAGTGGGAGTATTATATACTACTAATTCATATAAACTTGGACCAATGGTTGTGATAGGCCCAAGTTTTTTTTTAACATTAAAATGAAATTGATGTAGCCCAACACTACTCCCTCAACAAAATGAATATTAAGTTGATAAGTGAGAGATGCTTTGAACATCTCTTCATAGGCCTTCCACCGTGGTGGGCTCCAATCATTTATGACTCATACACCGGCTTCACCGTATCATGGGGAAGTTCAAAGTATATGCTTACATTCAGGAGGAGTCCATATGTACATTCATGATGTGGTGAGGTAGGCAACGAGGATGGCCAACATCATATCATTGTGAGGTTATTCTTGAACCCCTACACGAACTAGCATGGTGGGAATGACTTAACTAAGTGCAATGGTGCCAACATCATATCATTGTGAGGTATCATTCTCTAAAGGCCAAACTAGATGGGTAATTACAAGAGTTGTAAATGACTAAAGCATTATTCTCTCATCATTATTGTTGCTAACCAACATCATACCATTGTGAGGTTGGCTTGGTAATGGTGAGCCTCCCATACCCCGCTAAGAGTTCAACATAACTCTCAGATTCCATCGAGGGATGTGGAATTTGCCAAAAATAATGGGTGGTACTATTTGATTTAAGACCCAATCAAGTAGTTTTAAAATCAACAATCTAATACAATTTCTGTTATGTTATAGTTAACGACATGCCTAAAATTACACCTACCATTATACTTGACAAAATGGGCCTTAGGGGCCAACATTTCCTTACTTGGTATCATCATGTTGAGAATGTCTCAAAGATGAATGACATATCACATGTGCTCAAGCAATCCCCTCCTCACGTACCTCCTACGAAACTAGCTTCAAATGAGGAGTGTCAAAGTTATACTAGACACTTTGAGGATGACTTACAAGCCAAATGCTTAATCCTCACTTCACTTAGTGAGGAGCTTAAAAAGCTACATGAGCACATGGACACTTCTTGTGCCATGGTTGATAGTTTACATAAGATGCATGACATTGAGACTAGTAATCTACGATTCTCAAAATGTTCGTAGTCTATTAAATGCCAAAACGGCAAAGGGGACATCGGTCCAAAAACATGGACAAAAGATGGAAAGGTTCTTTCAAGATCTTGAGAGTTTAGGAACTTCCATCAATGGGAACATGGCCCAAGTTTTTTTCCTTGCATCTCTCTCAGATGATTTCACTAAGTTTATAGTAAACTATAAAGTGAATAGATTCGATCATACTTTTACCGAGATGATTGACATGTGTTGTAAGTTTGAACAAAGTTTCAAAAGAGACAGTGGGAGTGAGAATGCAATCATAAGGAAAAGGTCGCACAAGAACAAGGCAAGAAAATACAAAGGAACATGCTTTCATTGTGGAAAGGATGAACGTTGGAAGAAGAAATACAGGGTGCGCATTGCAAGCCTTATGACATGAACTTTTGAAGGAACTATTCCTGTCATAGTGAGTGCTTTTATAGTAAGCTCCAATTCCTGGATATTTGATTCAGGCGCTAGTCAACATATCTGCAATTCGTTGCAAGGATTAACAGAGAGTAGGACACTGCGCAATGGGGAGATGATTGTGCGAGTTAGGAACGGCACTAAGATCTCTGCAAAAGCAGTAGGCACCTACATGCTTAAACTACCCTTTGGGGAAGTATTGGAACTTAAATTTTTTTTAGATTTTCCTTCATGTATAAAGAATTTGATTTCCATCTCTATGCTTTTACGAGATAGGCCCTTAGTATTCTTTGATAAAATGAGTTGCAGTTTATACTTGAACGGTCGTAATCTCTCATGGTAATATGATAGAGGGACTTTTTCACCTAGAGACAAGTTGTGGGATGCACTATACTAAAAGCAGGAATACCTCAAAACCTAAAAGGGCTAAAGAAGAAGTTAACCAAGAAAAGATGTGGCATCTTAAACTTGGACATGTGAACCTTGATAAGATTCGCAAGATGTCGAAAGACGGATATTTTTGCCCATTAGGTAATGACCAAATGGGTACTTGTGAATGTTGCTTGAAAGGGAAGATGACCAAATCTCCATTCACTGGGAAGGGAAAGCGTGCCACTAAAATTCGCTGGTTAATCCACACTGACGTATGTGGACCTATGTCTACTTTGTCGAGATGAGGCTTCTCCTACTATATCACATTCACCGACGATCACTCTCAGTTTGGCTATATGTATCTTATGAAGTACAAATCAGAATCCCTTTGAAAAGTTCAAAGAATTCAAGAATGAAGTTGAGAAGCAAACTGGGAAGCAGATAAAGATCCTAAGATCAGATTTAGGGGGAAAGTATCTAAGTAACGAGTTCCTAGATTATCTCAAAGAGTGGAATAATATCACAGTGGACTCCACCAGGAACTCCTTAATTTAATGGAGTTTCTGAAAGGAGAAACCGAACCTTGATGAACATGGTTCGTTCTACGATGAGCTCCGTCCATCTACCAGTAACATTCTAGGCATATGCTCTATATACAGCAGCTTACTTGCTAAACAGACGACCAGAAAGTCTTTATCGCCAAAACTGCTTAAGTTTCTAGAGGACGAATTCATTCTCAAAGGAACTATAAGCAAATTGATGAAGATTAATGAGATTAATGATAAACCACAAACAAGCACTCGACAAGTTGACAACCATGTTCCTGAACCCCAAGCTCCACGTAGATCTGAAAGGGTCAGCAAGCCACCTCAGAGGTATGGCATGGATGACAACTTTGGAGAATTACACCTTCTAGGTGACAATGACACAAATGAGGACCCTAGAGACTACACTGAAGCAATGTCTGACATTGATTCAAAGAGATGGCAAGAGGCCATGAAATCCAAGATGGATTCTATGTATCAAAATCAGGTCTGGACTCTAGTGAACCCTCCAAAAGGTATAGTACCTGTTGGAAACAAATGGGTCTTCAAGAGGAAAATAGGCGCTGATGGGAACATGGAGACTTATAAGGCTAGACTAGTAGCCAAGGGTTACAGGGAACGAGAAGGGATTGACTATAAAGAAACCTTCTCTCCTGTAGCCATGGTTAAGTCCATTCAGATTCTGCTTGCTATAGTTGCACACCATGATTATGAGATATGGCAAATGGACGTGAATACAACATTTCTGAATGGCTACCTAGAGGAAGAGCTCTATATGACTCAACCCGAAGGTTTTGTGTCCAAGTCTGAAAAGACTAAGGTATGCAAGCTTCAGAGGTCTATTTATGGATTAAGCAAGCCTCGAAGAGCTAGCACATCCGTTTTGATACTGAAATCAAATCGTTTGGTTTTACTCAAAACGAAGATGACAATTGTGTTTATCAAAAGGTCGTTGGGGATCCAGTTGTATTCCTAGTGTTATATGTAGATGTCATATTACTATTCAAGAATGACACTACAGTGCTTTCTTCTGTAAAAGTAAGGTTGTCCAAAACCTTCCATATGAAAGATTTGGGAGATGCATCTTATATATTGAGGATAAAGCTCTATCATGATAGATCCATAAAATTAATTGGATTATCTCAATCTATGTACATAGATAAGGTGCTAAGTAGGTTCCAAATAGAACAATATAAGAAAGGTCTTCTTCCTGTGAGACATGGAATTCACCTTTCTAAGTCCATGGGACCAAAAACTCCTGAAGAGGTACGGTAGATGAGTAGGACTCCTTATGCTTCTGTGATATGAAGTCTCATGTATGCCATGATATGCACAAAACCTGATATCGCTTATGCTGTGAGCATTTCTAGTCGATATCAATCTAACCTAGGATCAGAACACTGGCAACTGACATGACGATCCTTAAGTACGTAAGAAGAACTAAGGATATGTTCCTTGTTTATGAAGGAGCATCAGAGTTGAGTAGAAGGCTATATTGACTCTGAATGGTAGGGCTGTCAGCCGGAAGAGTAAGAAACAAGATGTAATTGCTGATTCCATAACGGAGGCAGAATATGTCGCTGCAGCTGAAACCGGCAAAGAAGCGTTCTGGATGAAGAAGTTCATCACTGAACTTGGAATGGTTCCAACCATTACATCACCAGTAACTTTGTACTGTGATAATAGTGGGGCGATAGCTCAAGCCAAGGAACCCATAGCTCATCAAAACAACAAGCATTTTGATAGACGCTTCAATATCATTAGACAATATGCCGTCGAAGGGAAAGTCAACATCCTCAGGTTGCCTCAGCCGATAATGTAGCAGATCCATTAACAAAGCCAATATCTCAAATCCAACTTAACCGCCATATGGAAAAGATGGGTATTAGATACTTAGGAAGGTGGCTTTGAGTGCAAGTGGGAGATTGTTGGAAGTATGCCCATAAAGCCATTCATTTGATGTAATAGCTTTTGGAATACTCATTATGTTAAACTATTATTTGTTTAATGAAAGGCAAAGCTTATTGTTAATCACTGTTTATTGTATCATGTGTTTAAGCAATAGGGGAATCCAAGGAATGTATTTGTTCTAAGAGAGAAGTGATCTAAGTAAGTTAGGTCAACGAGACCTTTCTCTTATGTTCATTCCTAAAATGTTCCTAGCCATAGGATTGCCAATTGGGCATTGACAATCCCCTAAGGTTAGTATATGTTATGTTGACTCAAGCGTGAGTATGGTGAAGGATATATTTGTGAAAACTAGTTCATCTAAGCAACATCTATGCATGCAATTAACAATTAAAAGGTGGAATCATGCTTGTATGCACTCAAAAACAAAACTTTACCCATGAAATTCAAGGCCTAGTGAGTGTGGTGAACCAAGACTTAACTCAAGAACAAAGTGAGTTGAGAAATATTATACCTTTGTTGATTCCTCTTTGCATAAGCAAAGGCTAATCACCCAAGAGATAGGGCCTTCATTCCTTACTTCTTAGCTCCATGGATTTCTTGCATGAGGATGGTAGAATGGATTCTCCAAGTTCCCAAAATAGAGAACCTCTAAGTTTCCACACCAAGGAGAGCGTTGATGAAGAGATGAGTGACCTAGAGGAAGTAAGATTGCTAGCTATTTTCCTTTAGGGTGGCTGGCTACTTAGAGAGAAAAGGAGAGCTTGTGTTCTCTCCAATTTCCTCAAAGAAAACCCAAATGATGAAATGGCTATAAAGTTCTTTTTATACAACCTCACAATGGAATGGAAAACTTGCAATTAATATAAGTTTGCTACCCTCACCAATATGACCTACCATTGTAGGTTAATTAGGCTTGAAAGCCCTTTGTGTTTTCAAGTTGTCATACAACTTGAGTTATTGGACTTGACATTCAAATCCCATTGGGCCTTGAGGCCCAAAACAAACCCGAGGTCTATAACAAACTTATTCGTTTAATTAATTAACATATTAATTAATCCTAGCCATTAATAATTAAACCATTTGATTATCCTTACTCATCTCTGTTGTTTCTTCAATCTCTACCTTACACGGTGTACTATCCATTAGGTTCCTTTTAGCGAGGCAGTGGGCGATTAGAACTCTTCAAATCGATTGTGAATTGAAACTTACTTTCAATTCTCCCCTTGGTGATTACTCACCTTTAGGGCTTCCATAAATCACGAGTGACACCTAGCAGTATGTCATGGCTACCCAAGCTAATCAGAAAAGGTGGAGAACCTATTCAGTTTAGGATTACAATGTAATACGATCTTTCTCTAATACAATACTCTTGACCACATTGTTTGGTTTGATAGTTTATTCATGTCTATTATCCAATGTGATTCTCTTACTTATATGATTACTTTGAACGTGATTTGTAACAACTTCCTAAATCTCTTTCATACTCTGGCCAGAGATTCTTAATCATATCATAGAGTATTCTCCCTCAAACGGTTTGAAGGTTAGAGATCCCTTGTTTCACATTCACTTGCCTCCATGGCTAAGTGGCTTGACCCTAACTATGCCTTGGGCACCCACTGATGGAGTGACTTTGACATAGTCAAAGATCAAGGACCTAACCACAAGACAACTATGATGCCTCAGGTCAAATGACTACTTTGCATTATCCCAACCATGAGTTCTCATGTGACATGAGTATGAGAACTCCTTGTTGATCATGTTCAGTGGACTTATTCTCCATTGAGCACCTACATGCTTGTCTTGATGTCAGTCACACCAATGACTCGAGACCAGTCACTCTCCCTAAGAGAAGACATAGCACGTACTGATCTTAACGAACTATCAATGCCCAATTGGCAATCCCATGATCAGGAACGTTTAGGATATGTATATGAAAGAGAATGGTCTCGTGAATTTAACTTCTTTAGATCACATTCTCCCAATTACATATTCCTTGGACTTATCGTTTAAGCATATAATATTTATATGAGACAGCTTCAAACAATAATCTTTGCCTTTTATATTAAACTAGATTAGTTTAACATGTGAAATGTCCATAATGTATCATCATATGATTGGCTTTAGGGCACATTTCCAACATATGACTAGTCTTAAGTCATTTAGTGTTGGACACTAAGACAAACACATAGGTGCTCGAAAGGGTAATCGAGTACACTGAACAATGATCAAAAGAGACTTTGAACATATATGTCATGTAAGAGCTCATAAGTTGCAATATGCAAAGTAGTCCTTTGACCTGAGGCACCATAGTTGTTTGATGGGTAGGTCCTTCATCTTTGACTATGTCAAAGGCATTCCATTGAGAGTGTCCACGACATTGTTGGGGTCAAACTATCTAGTCATGTAGGCATGTGAATGCAAAATAAGGGATCTCTAACCTTCCATGGTGGAAGGAGAATACTCTGAGATATGATTCGGAAGTCTTTGGCCAAAGCATATGAATATGACTTAGGAAGAATGTTCCAAGTCATTATTCAATTGAATCAGATAGAGATGTATCACATTGGATAGTAGACATGAAACACACTTTCACTTAAACAAAGTGATCAAGAGTATTGTATTAGAGAATAACTGTATTGTATTGTAGTTGTAACTGGATAGGTTTTCCAACTACTTCTACTTAGCCTGGGTAGCCATGACATACTGCTAGGTGTCACTCATGGTTTGTGGAAGCCCTAAAGATTAGCAAACACTAATCTTCATCAAAGGGAGAATTTAAATGTTGTTTCAATTCACAATTGATCGTTAAGAGTAACAATCGCCCACTGCCTCGCTAATTGGAACCTAATGGATTTTACACCGAGTAAGGATGAATGTGAAGATATGATGGACAAGCAATTAAATAGTTTAATTAAGAATGGTCAAGATTAATTAATTAGTTAATTAATCTTTTGAAAGGTTCGGATTGGGCTTTTAAGTTGGTTTTGGGTTTCAAGGCTCAAAAAGGTTTTGGTCCATAAGGCCCATTAAGTTTAAGTTGTGTGACAACTAAAACTAAATGGAAATTAACCCAAATACAACGTCAAAACCGGCCATAGGGTGAGTGGTAGCAAACTTGGGTTAATTGCAAGATTGCCACTCACATGTGAGGTGGTATCAAAGCATCTTTATAGCCATTCTCTCATCGGGGTTTTTCTTAAGGAAAAGAAGAGAAACCTTTTCTCTCTTTTTCTCTATAGAGGCCGACCTTCCCAGGGGAGTTTACTAGCATCTAACCTCCTCTAGGTAATCCATTTCATCTTTACACCATCATCCTTGGTGTGGTGAGTTAGAGGTACCAAATCTTTGGTATTTTGGAGTTCCTTTCCTCACATCCTCAAGGAGAAATGGAGTATCAAAAAGGAAGAAAATCACAAGGAAGATCTAAAGAGCTAGGAGGTGACTTGAAGGCCCTCCACCTGGGTGAATCCCTTGTGTAAACAAGGATGAGCTTCAAGGGTAATGAATCACAAAATCCTTTCTTCTCTTTAATGTTGTTAAAGAGTCTTGTGGTTCACCATTCACCAGGCTTTGAAAGTCATGGGTTTTAGAATTGTTTTTTAATGCATGCGTACTTTAAAGTGTTAATAGTTTTCTTATGTGTTCAAATATTCGCACATGTTCTTAGCTAGGACAAATTTTATCCTTCACGTCTGGGCACTTGCCCTTCTTGTCTGAAAGGGACTTCTTAAGGCAGTCGAGGATGGTCTTGTTGGATACCTCGGTCTGCCCGTTGCCCTGCAGATACCGAAGCATGGACATATGTTGCTTGATGCCATATTTTTCAAAGAACTTCACCAAATCATTGCCCACGAACTGCGAATCATTGTCTGTGACAATGGAGTAAGGGATGCTGGAGCGGCAGCTGATGTTCTTCCATATGAAGCGCTTTATGTCTATCCAGGTGATTGTAGTCATGGGTTCGGCATTGACCCATTTAGTGAAGTAGTCGGTTACTACGATCATCATGCCTCTGCCCCCAATGGCAGGCGACATTGGTTCTACCAGGTTAATCGCTCACTGCATGAATGGCCAAGGGCTCGCCTGCTGGTGAAGTTCGCTAATAGGTAGTACGAGCATGGGCTTGAAGCGCTGGCAGCTATCAGACTTTTGTACATATTCCTTAGCGCCTTTGTGCATGGTTGGCCAGTAGTAGCCAGCGTTAAGAACTTTTTATGCCAAGGAGCTACCTCCAGAGTGGTTTCCACAGACGTCTTCATGGATTGAGCTAAGAACCTTCAAGTTGTCAGGAGAAGATAGGCAGCAGATATGTGGTCCTGAGAAGGATCTGCCTTTATCTGGAGCTTCATGGACTTTAGTCTATCTGCGGGGAGCTTTCCGTTGACTAAGTAGTCGATGATGGGATCCTGCTAACTCGAAGTTGTGTTGATTCACGCCACCTCGATTGCTAATTTCTCATCTATGCTCGGCTTCTCTAAGTACTCGACTGGGGTGGAAAGCTTGAGCTGATGGTCTAAGGCAGAGCCTAGTCCTGCTAGTGCGTTTGTGTGGGCAATTTCTTGTCGCAGAACCTGAGTGAGTGTGTACGTTTGGAACGTCATTACTTAGTCTCGTTCCTTCTCGAGGTATTGGGCCATCCTTGGATTCTTTGTTGCGTACTCCCCTTAGGTTTGCTTAGTGATCAGCTAGAAATCAGAATAGATCGCGAGCTTCTTCACCGTTAGGTCTTTTACCAATCGGAGACCTGATAGTAAGGCTTCATACTCTGCTTTATTGTTTGACACCTAGAAGTCTAGAGTGATCGCCTGCTCGAGCATTGAACCGTCACAGGTAGTAAGAATTAGGCCTAGTTCCGATCCCTAGTAGTTGGATGATACGTCAACGTACAAGCGTCGAAAATGTACTGCAGATAGGGCTAGTAAGGATACGATGTGCTCGGCTGCCTCTAGGACGTTTCTGAGCTAAGTTGTTGCGCTCGTCAAAATGTGAGCTAGTTTTCACGCCTTTAATGTCGTGCGTCTCGATTGTGCGAAATATTACGTCATGATGATGACTGTGTACATCTGAAGGTACGACTTGAGCTTCCAAGTTGCAACAACTAGCGCCAAAATCAAAGTTTTTGTTTTCAAGTATCTTATTTTCGTATCGAGGAGAGCTTTTGAACTGTGAAATACAGGTGGTCGGGCCCCCAACTCTTCTCCTATGAGGGCATAGCTTATTGCTGCTTCAGATACCGCCATATAGATGCATAAACCCACCGCTGCTTCTGGCTTGGATAGTATAGGAGGTGATGTCAGGTACTTCTTTAAGTTCTGCAATGTTTTCTCGTACTTCGACGTTCCATTTGTCTCGCTGTACGTCCTAATCACCTTGTAAAAAGCTTGCATCGATCGGTAAGTCGCAAGAGGAATGGGTTGAGTGCAGCTGCTCGTCAAGTCAGACCTTGAATCACCTTCAGAATGGTGAGGGGACTTCATATCCAGGATCGCTCTGATCTTTTTTGGATGTGCATTTTACGTGGTCTGACTACTAATTAGGGTCGAGGGAGATGTGCTCGGCATCTTCTTCGGGTCTCCATCCTGGTTCATCTGCCAGGGCATTGTCGACCTTAACGTCAACTTCCTGACCCACCTGCTGTAATTGCTATTTAGTGGAGGTAGAATCGTCTTTCTGCACTTCAGTTGCTACTGTTGGGGTGAAAAACTTCTTCTTTGACTCCTTTAGAACTTGTACAATACATCTTCTGGACATGGTGTGGTCGCCTTTGATCTCTCCGACTGCTCATCCCGGGATACGAAATCAAATTTTCTAGTAATCGATCGAGGTCACAGCTCTGATCTTCACTAGCCAGGGTCAGCTTAGTATCCCATTATGGGGAGATAGGTCGCTGAGGATCATAAGGGTCTGCGATGAGAAAATCAGTGGGCTGGTTACGTCAAGTGTGATGGTGCCAATGGCAGTTGAGGTAAGTCTGTTGAATCTGGTTAAGACCTCCACTTTACGTTTGATCGTGCTTTCGAGGCCCATCTTCTAGATGACTAACAGTTGCAAGATATTCACTGAGCTGCCATTGTCCACCATAATTTTGTCAACGATGATGTGGGCTAGTTGAACAGAAATCACCAAAGTGTCGTCGTGGGGAAAGTCTACTCCCTCATCGTCCTGCTTGGTGAAGCGGACGATTGGTCCAGGTACAGCATCTATGGCTTGAACCTAAAGATCGATCTCGCCTGCTGGATCTTCCTCTTCTTGGAACTGTTTGTCGCCCCCAGATGCTCGAATTTGGCAAAGATTATGTTGATTCAGATCGTCTTGGCTGGGGATTTGGTATCGGCGTTTGCTTCTCTCTAGGCCGGGTAGCTAGCCTGTCAACATACTGGTCGCACTTGCCTTCCTTCATGAGCTACTCAAGGTACTTCTTTCATGCGGTGCAGTCATTGGTTGTGTGCCCGAGACCTCTGTGGAATGTGCAGTATTTCGTCTGGTCCATCATAGAGGGAGTCTCCTCTCAAGGGTGGTGGCGGCTTGAACCACGGTTTGTCTTTGAGGTCACAAAGGATCTGGTTGACCGGGACTGAGAATTTGGTGTACGTCTTGGAATCCGTGCCTGCCTTCGTCGGGGATCGGTCCGTACGTCTGCTTCATGGCTTTTTTTTGTCGTTGATCGGTTTATTCTTTACCTTCTTCTAAGTCAGCTCTGCATCTTTGCACGACTGTTCAGGCGGCTTCTGGGAGTGCTTGGCCTCATCCCAAAGGGAGTGCTTTTCTGCCAAAGCATAAGAGTCTGCCAGGGCCAAGTTCTCGCCCATGATCAATTCTCTGAAAAATGAGTGTTCTGCTAGGAGTCAATTTCGGAAGGCTGAGCATGCAATGTTGTCATCGCATCCAACGATCTTCGCCTACTCCATCTTGAACCTCTTGACGTAAGTGCGAAGTGACTTCTTCGAGTCTTTCTTCATGTTGAAAAACTGGTCAAACTTCTTCTTGATCGAACGGTAAGATGAATATTCCTTAGTGAAAACCAAGGAAAGTTCGCTGATGTTCCGGATTGATCCTAGCGGTAAGGTGTGGAACCAGTCTTATGCCTCACCTTTGAGCGTCGTGGCAAAGATCTTGCACATGAGTGCATTGTTGTTGGCGTAGAAGGTTATGACGCTCCAGTAGTGCATCAGGTGCCTGTCTGGATCTTCATCTCCTTTAAACAAGGTGAAATGTGGCAGGCTGAACTTTCACGATGGCTCCATCTACTCGATCTCATCTATGAATGGTGACTTGCTCAGGTTGGCCACTTCTCTTATAACGGCATCGTTGGTAGTGTAAATGCGCTGGAATCCAGGTAGCTATTATGCTACAAGCCTTTGTATTTCCTCCTAGATTTTTGCCTGGTAGGGTAGTGGAGTCTCTAGATGCCCTCAATGCTGACTTGCTGGTCCATGTTGCTCTTCGACATGTCATGCTGGTCTGTGCCGTGGTCGTGGTACACGTGGTTCATTTTGTGCTGCTCCCCGTCGCACTTGGCGAGGGTTACTAGTGAAACTTGAGCTGGACTACTCTAGTGCCCTTCTTTGTCCATCATGCAGCAGCCTACTCTGGTGCCTCGTAGGAGGATCTCCTTGTGGGCCTAACCTCGTGTGGACGCTTCTCCTAAAATATCCCAACTGCTCGTCAAAGTATGGATCCAACCTTGAATGCACACTAATTCGTGAGCTGAGTCAGGAATGAACGCTTCTCTGTGCATCTAGGCAGGATAAGACATTTCCCCAAGGGCCCAAATGAGAGTGCACATTGCCCCAACGCACGGTTCTGGCAGGCTGAACAGCTCTTTGTCAGAACGTCACTGGAATAAGTCACATTCTTCAGCCCTTGTCCTGCTTCGGAACACCTCATCTGGGACGTACTGCATATTGATGTGCTCAAGGAGTTGGTTCACCTAGGTGGTCTGCTGCGCAAGGGTGCTCATCAAATTGGCAACATGTTAAGGCAAGTGGTGCTCGCCATTTAGATTGGAAAAGTCTGGAAAATGGGCATCTCCATATGTGGTAGAAGTGTAGTAGACTGCAGGTGCAAAACTTGAGCCCAAAGCGAGCATTCCATCAGAAAAGCAGGGTAAAAATAACCCTATATCGATCGTGGGATCAGTGATCAGAATCTGGATTGCCGAATATGGCCTTGAATTGGATTGGGCCACTGGCCGGGTCGTCAGAGCAGGTCGCATGAGCAGGCCAACCTGGCTAGGAGGTCGGCATGTACGCAGGGGTGCACTCGGCTCGCGAGTGTAACGGCTGGCCTTGGTCCTGCGAAGCGCGCTGGGTCGGCGCTAGCTCCTTGCGGACTTGGGCTTGGTTGGCAGCTAGCTGGGCTCGGCTGCCAGCAAGCTGGGCTTGGGCCGCCTGCCTGTGGGCTGCTTCTGTTGGTTGGGCCAGCTCTGCAAGGTCCCTGTGGGCCTAGAGCGTTTGGGCTTGCTAGATGGCAGCTGGGGCTGCTACAGTATGCTGGGCCTGCTGTGGTAGCTGGCATAGGCTGGGCCTCTTGCCCATAGCATGTTGGTGCCCTAGCTGAGTGGTGGGCAGCTGTAGCACGTGTCTGGGCCTCAGCTTGGGCTACTGCTGTTGCAGTGGTCCTTGCCCTGGGCTGCAAGGTGGTGGCCGCGGTGCTGGCGTGGCTTCATTATGGTGGGGCTCCTCTTGCCATTGCGTGGAGCCTTAAGGATCTCCGTTATGGGGATATGTCCTCGTCTCCATTCTTCGGTCCAAATCCTTGTACGTATGGGGTTCCGTTCGTCGTGGTTTCTGAATTTCCTACCATTGTATCCTTTCTCCAGGGATTGATCAAGAAGCTTTTCTAGGAAAAATTAATTGATACGACGTGTGAGAAATTCAACGTAACAAAAAAATTCTAGAAACCAATTGCAAGAGGCTTCTGCGACTATTTGAATCAACTCTTAGAAAGCACCAATTTGTCGATGTAAATTTCTGCCGTCTTCAGTCTTGACGAAAATGCACCTGCAAAACAATTAACATCTTCGATCAAGGACCTAAGCCTCACACGCCCACGAGGTGGGGGGGGCGGGTTTAGGCCAATGGATCTTCGATGCCTAAGTCAGTTTCTCTAAGAGAGTAAAGTGTTTAGGGCTTTTTTAGGGTAGCAAAAGCTTCTGAAATTTGGTAGAATATGGGGTATTTATAGGGGATAGGGCCGGCCATAGTGTTAGGGTTTTACCCTACACGTGGTGGCATCTTATTGGCCAAGATTTATGGAGAAATATTCTCAAGATATTAAATAGGAAATAATATCTTGAAATAATGGAGTAATTGTCCCTAATTGATTTAAATTGGGATTACTTACTTGATTGGTGTCAATCTACAATTGAGAATGTATTAAAGATAGGATTTGGGTAATTAATCCTTATCTTTAATGCTTTTAGTTTTCCTTGCCAATGGCAGGTGAGTTGTGGGCAGTCGTATTCAGCTACTGGGACTGATAGGATTTTTACCACATGCTCAAAAAGGGTTAAAAACACCTAAAATAATTGCAAGAGAAACAAGGTTATTGTAGTATAATTGGCTCAAGTAAGGTCATTCTCCACAGGGATTAATTTAAATAGATTAACGCGAAATCAATTCTCAACTAATTAATTAGAATAAAGTTTTTGAAAAAGGTGATTTAGTGACCTAAATTAAGAAAAACAAATTTCATTAAAAAGATTACTTAAAAACTACAATTTTAAAGAAGGAAAAAAAAAACAATTTTTAGAATTCAAAGTGAGAAAATACTAGGGTTCCGCCGTCACCTTAGCAATCCTATGTAGTTTTATCAATTACTTATGAATTACACATGCAACTTTGAACGTTAGAGTTTCCTAAAGTATATCCTACTTGTGGCATTCAAGCTAGAACGTATATCAAACATACAATCCGTATGTGGCATTCAGATCAAATATAAACATGCATGACTCATTACGCTTTGTGAAAACCCCTTGAAAAACCATGCAACCCCTAAGATATGGCATTCGCCCTAGGTGAACTTACAACTATCAATCACAAGAAGCAATAATCAATTCCCCGATGGCATTCAGACTGAATTGCATCCAATTACTTATCTAAACATCCTAATGGTCACGAATCATTAAGACACAAAGACAGTTTAAAGCACAGTGATTAATAATTCAAAGTATGCATGCGTAATATCATAAGCAATTTAATAAAAACTACATATTCATGCTAAGGCTTAAGGCATCGTCCTAGCAAAAGAAAATTAGTTACACATATTCATAATAGAAATCACAAAGTCTTTTTTGAATAATAAAAAGAATGAAAACACCTTGAAAGTATAAGTCTTGAAATCTCTAAGCTTTGCCCCAAATCTTCTCTCCAAAAATTGCATAAGAAGAAAACCCTAGGGCCGGCCAAAAAGGCTTATTTATACTACTCTAATTCAATCCTCCTAGTAAAAGGTCTTAGAATAAGACTAGGAAACTAAATAAATTGAAATAAATTAGGAAACATAATCCTAAATTAACTTGGAAATTCGCCCAAAATCCTTCACATCCACGTTTTGGACACATATCAGCTCCAAAACTGGCCCAAAATGGCTGTATTTAAAGCTTGAACTATTCTAAACACTTCTCCAGAAGGCCACGAACCCATCTGAGATCATCTTGGGCTTCAAAAACTGCATTTAAGCCCAAAAACGTCACTTTCCAATAACGTGCACTGCTCCTTTATTTAATTTCCAGAAAATAACTGCTTGATAGAAATTGTTGAAATTTTGACACGAACACGCCAAGAGACACAAAAATGTCCTCCAATTTGAATCACTCCAAAATTCATCCGTTTGTGTATGTTTTTCTCTGGAAGAAGTCAAATGTCCTATGTTGAAAATATGAAGCAAAGTATCAAAATTCTACCAAAATATACTAAGAATAGGGTAAAATATATAATATACTATTGACTCATCAAAATACCCCCAAACTTAGCTTTTTGCTTGTCCCCAAGCAAAACAAAACTCCAAAATAAAAATAAAAACTAACAAACTAGAAACTTAAACAAAACTAACTAAGACACAAAAGTTTCACCTTCAAGTTGCAATCCATAGAAAAAGTTAAAAATTAGAACATCTTTCCAAAAGTTCCAACTATTCCCACTACATAGTCTAAGCCATTTAGAATCAATTAGAAAAGAATTCATGAACTTCCTTTGGTGTAAAGAGAACCAACCTGGTTAAAGAGACTCAACTAAAACCCTTACCACTCGTCCTTCTTTATTTCACACATAATAAATTTCAATAGAGCTATCTTTTTCTTTTTTTTCTCTTTTCGACTTTTTCTCCTTTTTTTCATATATTTTTTTTTAGTAACAGTAGTGGTCATGCAATGTCAGTTCACTTAAGCTTTCTATCCAACCCATGTAGCAAGCTTTAGGTCAATGACTCCCAAACCACAAGGGCTTTAGGGAACTAGGTGTAGAACACCCCTAAGGACTTACAAACTCGAGCTGGAAAGGCTATGAACCAACTAACCACCCTGCCCCATGCCCTAACTCTACCATTTGAATTGAGAATCATTGCTGATTAGGCAGGACTGGCCCGGTTACTAAGCAAAGCCTTGGGTGGAACAATTATTACTTTTATTTTTATTTTTAACAATAACTAGCTTTACTTTACTTAGAACAAAAATTAAAATACACTTAGACGAAAAGCAAGTGTTCCAATCTCACTCCCCACAAATCATGTTGATGCGAATGTGCAAATTGTCAAAGTCTAACTCATGAATTAGTGTCTAAGCAACGATAAATAGAAAGACTCTACTATGGGATTAATCTTCACCATGTCCATTTGTTCTAACGTTTAAATTAATCTACGGATATTAACTTAAAAACGAAAATTTTTAACTTGGCACAAAAATTAAATTTATTTCCCACCCCCACACTTAGTTCACACTTTGTCCTCAAGGTGTGGAAAATAGAAGAAAATCAAACATAAGCTAACACAACAAAATAAAAAAAAAAACAACCACCTTAAATAACTAGAAATAGAAAGACGAAAAATAAAACTAGAAAATAAAACAAAAGATAAACAAAACAAACAATAAAATAATACAATACAAAAGAAATAAAATAAAGGAAAGGAAGTGGACGCACTTGGAGTTGAACCCGTGACCTGGAACTGGCGCTATAAAAGCTAACTTAACATCGTTGGTTGGAATTTGAAACCATTGTGCAAGACAAAAGTTGGGCAATGGAAAGATGACACAAGGGCCCATTGAAAAACGTTTGGGTTTGAACCCAACCCTCAAACTCAAAGGTCCAAGAAGAATACAAAAGCAATGGAGACACACGAAATGCAGCCGTACACCTCACACGTGCATTGACTTGTGACAAGCATTGGATTCCCCTCCCATGTCTCACTTCTAACCTCGAGCCTAGAGCCAAATGGCTCTCTTCCTTACTCCCTCATCGTTTCTGATGAAGCGTATGAATACATCAAACCCTAATCTAGTGGCAGTCGTGCATTCTCAAAACCCTCAACCTCGCCACCATGTTCTAACTAGCGCTATATAAGCTGACTTAACATCTTTGGTTGGAATTTAAAACCATTGTGCAGGACAAACGTTGGGCAGTGGAAAGATGACACAAGGACCCATTGAAAAACGTTTGGGTTTGAACCCAACCCTCAAACTCAAAGGTCCAAGAAGAATACAAAAGCAATAGAGACACACGGAATGCAGCCGTACACCTCACACGTGCACCGGCTTGTGATAAGCATTGGATTCCCCTCCCATGTCTCACTTCTAACCTTAAGCCCAGAGCTAAATGGCTCTCTTCTTTCCTTGAGTCCAGAGCTCGCCATTTCAAAACAGCCTCATATCTCTCATTTCTAATCATAGTGAGGAATCCTAAGCCTTTCTCTCTCTAGAAACTGAGAGAGTTCTCACATTTCTCTCAGCCCTCTTTTTTCTTTAAGAACAAAAATGGTTCTCATTTCTCTATACTGGAAAACCCTAGCTGCACCTCAGCTTCCATTTCTACTTCAGTGCCTTACATACATCAAACCCTTCACTCTTAGCCGCTCCTCCATATTCTCGAAATCCCCCAAAGTGAAACTGCAAACATGCCTCTCTCTAGGAAATGCGAGACGTCTCCCATGTCTCTCGGTCCTAGTCAGAAAGTTCATCACCATTGCTAGATGTCGGCTGTGAAACCGAAGTCTCCAAAGGTAAAAATCTCTCCTTGCTACCATTGAGTTCCATTTATGTATGAGTTTCATGGAAAAACAACAAAAAATAAATAAATTAACACATGCAACTATTTTTTCTGTGAAGGTTCTCCGATCCACAACAAAAGAGATGCACCAATACCCAATCTTGACAGATCCAGGGGCATTCATCCAAGACTCCTTCATTTGCAGGTAAAAACTCAGTCACCCCCAAACTTCAGCTCTGATTAAGATATCTGAACATTTTTTTTCACTGATGGTGATAACCGAAAGTCAAAGGAAACTAAGATAACACCCATCCATATTCTGATTTATGCATAGGAACCGACTCTGAGTCTTGGATGACGGTATAACAAAGGAAAAAGGGATAGAGACCCCAGATTTGACGAAAAACAGCCAAGCTAGACACAAATAACACGGATCGAAAACCAAAGGTAACGATTCATACTCGCATGTGACTGCTATTCCTGCATGTTGAAGATCTGCTGGTTTGCATGAATGATGACAGTCGAAGGTAAAATGTGTGTAGGATGCTCACTGATCCATCGTATGTAGGGAAAAAAAACAAAAGAATCCTCTCAGACCGCACAGATTCGAGCATGCAAAACGTACAAACTCATGTTTTGAAGTGTTCTAAGTACAAACCGCAAAGATAGGGTGCAATGTTAGTTTATATCTCAAATTTATGTTGCTCTGTGTGTAGGTCGCTTGGATCCAGTTGATATCCGAGAGAAAAGAACACCCAAGCTGCAGATTCAGGGGTTCAAAATGGCAAAACAAGCTTACAAGTGGCAGCGACTTCAGATTTGAAAGGTATAATCTCTGCTGGCCTTCATGTTGGATGTGGAAATTTATGTAAATGAGTATGGCATGCATGTATTATCTATGAGATCACCCCTAAACTTAATATAAGTAATAACTGGAGACTGTAGTTGTTGGACAAAAAAAAAAATAACAAGCTGAGATCTGTATGGGGACCATCTATGCGGACCATTTAGAACTTAAAACACTGCTTCTCCTAGTAATATAAGTTAATGACAACCTTGATCACCCCTAAACATATGTACGAACCATTTGGACTTGAACCGTTCTAAGGACAGATAAAGAACTCACCCCCAAACTTAAATAATGGCATACATGGCATCCTCAAATGTAAAGTTATAGATCTGCAAAAAATAAGTATGCCTTAGTAACTCATCAACTTGAGTGATTTGTTGCAGGACTGCTCTAGATCCACAAAGGAAGCTCAATGAAGAATGGCCGCGCAGCAAAACAGAAAGGTATAACATTCTATCTCTGCAATTCGGTCACAAACTTGGTTGCAAAAATGTAGATCTGGTAAATATGATGGAGATCAGTTCTGTGGTATGTGGATCTGTGATTTTTCTATATTCTGCTTCCACATATCAAAGAACCGCATCCTAGAAAACAAATGGTCAGATGTACACTTTTGTGACTGGATCTCCCCTCTAATGGCTTCTCTCCCTCCTTATGTAGGTGAAGGTTTTTCTCTAGATTTCAAGGGAATATCCCATTGTGGCTTGGTCTTCCCTCCCTTCTCCCTAGCTATCCTATTATTCCCCTTTTGGTGTAAACTAGATGCAATGTTGAGACATGCAAATTGCTTTTCGCGCATTGGTTGAACTTTTCTAGATTTCAAGGCGCTACCTTATGCAGGTGCTAAATCTGGTAACGCGCCTCACGACTTTTGCGCATTGGTTGTCTGTGCAAGCTGGGAAGGGAAAGTCAGCATTAAATGCCTGACTTGCTAGGCTTAACATGCATTTAATGCAAGAATCTACTTTAATCCTAACTAAAGGGGTTGGTTTGCTAGGAAAATGGATAAACTAGGCTAGTTCTCTCTCAATGATGCTTGCGTGGAATACAAAGGGTATGGGCTTGGATCTTTGGGCTCACAAGCATCCCAAAGTCTTCCATGACCCCAATTCCACGTAAGCCCGATAACCTTCCATAACCATCCACACCACAATCCACTTAGCAAGCCTGATTATGTGACTTGGGCTTAGCATGATTTGTGGTTAAGGAAGCATGGCATGATGAATAGGCATGAGCATGGCGTGAACATCCGGCTTAATCACTGCGGCATGGCATGCTTGTAAATTTATTCTTTTCGATCCCATGCCTTGGCATGTGTTTGGGCTTGAATGTAGACTTTGCATGACAATTGGGCCTTGAGACTTGATTGGATTGGTGTGTGACATTTTTGAGCCCCAACATTAGCCCCCTTGATTATTTGGGCTATGAGATACTTTGGGTGGGCTAAATAATCAACCCCAAGCCCAAGGGATTCCTTTTTTGAACGTGGGCTTCCTGATAGGACACTTCTTCTTCCCGCATGGCAGTTGATCACTCCCTGCCATTGTGCTCCTTTGCTTCCTGTGCATGTTCAATCATACAGAGAAACTTTGGGTATTCCCCTGCCTCCACTTGGTAACCATTAAAAATTGCTCTCTCCCTTGGACAAGTATTTAATTTGTCCTTGCTCTCCATCTCCTTATTTAATTCTCCTTCTTCAAATTTTCATAACTGCTTTTTTTTTTTTCCTCCAAATTCTTCTCTGCTTTTTGCGCTGGGTTGTGTCCTCCTGTTCATATTCCTTCAAGTTCTACGACATTCATATTCCTTCAAGTTCTACGACAAGGCTTTATCTAGGGAAGGAAATTCTTCCCTTGACCCCCTTTCATATTTTTCTTCTCCTTTTTGTCTTTTGCGTTTGCCATGTGATGAAATTAGGCATGCATCTTTCCTCTTTTGATTGTGTGTTTCAAAGATTATGGGGTTTCACCATGGATGTGCAAGGGGCCTAGATCTTTTCTTCGGGAAATAGAACTCCACTTCTTCGATAGCCTTGCTGTTTCGAAATTACATGTGTTGCCCTCTGCGATTTCTCTCTTGCTTTCCATGTATACTGTGCAATTGTAATTTAGCCTTGTCTTTTTGCATGTTGGCGCGCGCTTGACCGGGATTGACTTATCAATTGCATTGATCTACTTAGCATGATGAGCTTAACTATATGTATAACTTGTATTTTGCTTGGGTGCACGTATGGCACACTTTCCCTAGCTAGATCTTTTAGGACCTTAATAGCATGGCATGTGTAGCGAAAGATGCATGTGCTTTGCATGATAGCATGTAGAGAAAATAGTCCCATGTTAAAGTCTTAGACTTTTGCATGAAAGACTTTGAATTTTATGAACGTACCCATTTGCTCTCCCGAGGTAGATCCCTTGTTGTATTTTGCTTTGTATACTTGTATGCTAACCATGACTTTTGTTTCAACCAAGGCTCCTGCCAAAGAAGCAGCTCCTGGTGGCCTTGCTCGTAGGACCCAGAGTGCTCGAGTATCTGCTTCTTCCAACACTCCCAAGCCTCTTGAGTTCTTTGATATTACTGTCGCGAGTAAGGAAGAACGGAGCGCTGGGGAAACTCACGACGATGAGGTAGCTAGCGAAGGCTTAGCCGCTGAGGAAAGTAGTAATACAAGTGTTATGCCTGACCCAGGAAGTGGAGAATATCCGCAGGCTTCCCCATGGAATGACATAGAAGGTGAAGACAGTGGCATAGAACTAAGCGGCAAGGATGGTAGCAAGGCAGCAAAGGATGTTGATCTCGATGAAGTTGATAGATTTTTTACTGATGACGTTCAAGTGGTAGCGGAAGATACAGAGGTATGTCTCCCCATTCCTCATTTATGTTTGACCTTGTGTGAATTTGCTACAGTCAGCTTTCCTCTTAAGCCTTTGAATTTTTTGCTTAAGCTTGCATGTGCATGTAGGAAGTAACAAAACTTCGCCTAGCATGTTTTCTTTGTGTTTTTTGCATGCAAATGTATACACATGTTGATTTGGGGTTGTTCTGCGATAACAAGGTAGGCCTATTGCCTTAACTAGTCATGCATTAGGACCCAAGAATCAGGCATCAACAACTTATGAGAGAGAACTGATTGCATTGGCTCATGCAGTGAGGAAATGGCACAATTATTTGCAAGGAAATCATTCTGTGATTAAGTCAAACCATAACAGCCTTAAATTCTTTCATAATCAGAAGGCTAGTACCTTTCTCCAGCAAAAGTGGGTTACTAAACTGTTGGGATATGACTATTGTGAAATCTAGTTTTATTGTTTGGCTTCCCTTGTCAAATGTTGTAAATTGTACCACACATGCTCTAGTTAGATCTAGCGTTTAATTACGTCTCTGGGATCTTGCTACTTCAAGAGCTTAACTTCTTACACGAAAGGTTTGTTCATTTATATGCATTTCATGCCCTTATTTCCAGTACATTCTGTCTAGTGGTTCTGTCTCGTCAAAACTTCACGCTGCTTTCACGTGAGCTGGGCACACACTTTAAAACAACCTACATGGGCCATCTGACAACTTTTTCCCGAAAATGGTTTTTCACCCTAGATCTTTCCAGATTGCTTTTGCACATGACATGTGGCTTTTCTAGTCCTCTTTCTGTCTGAACATCAAACCATCTTTATAAACATCATGCTAGGGTTCATTTGGTTTTTGGGGTTTGAGATTGGAAAAGGTTTTTAGAGCTTTATTTTCATTTCCATCTCAGATCTCCTAGGAGCATGAAGCATATTTTATGGGTAATGTTCTTCATTGAATATTTCTAAATCTATCTTTGAAATTGCTTCCTTAAATTCGTTTTATAGGCTCATTTGTTTTGGCTAGGAGTTTTACATTTTTTAGAAAAGAGTTGATTTTAGCTTTAAGCTACCTTTTGTGTCATTCATTGAAACCCTAGCCACAAAACCATATTGATGCATCAAACACCCAATCATTGCATATTAGGGTAGCATTGTCTCATGGTTTTGTTATAATTTTGTGGTCAAGCTTTTCAAGTTTCAAATCTTTAAACTGACTTCTCTTTGGATTCACGTCAGTTTCATCTTTTAAGTGTTTGACTGGTGAAACTGACTAGATGACGAATCCAGATTTGCATCAACTTCATCATAATAACATTTGCATAAGTTGATTGGATCTCGGTGCCACAAGGTGAAGAGCTCAGGAAGGTGCCACAAGGTGAAGAGCTCAGGAGGAGCTGCCACTTCATGAAGACCGAAAGAGTCCATCTTGTGTACGTCAAGGTTGCACAAAGGTAAAGTTGCTTCGTAGATAGGGATCTTGGAATTGAGCTTGTTTGGTCTTTATAAGAATTTTGTTTACACTAGTGGATTAGACTCAATGGAGAGTCCCCGATTTTTTAACCCAGAGGTGGGTTTTTCTGGCCAAAAACTTCTTGCGTTCTTTGTCTCTTAAACTTGTCCACCTATCTTATTTACTTTCATATGCTTCATGCATCCTATGAATTTTTATTTGATATGTGTTAGAGACTAAGTTTGCACTGCATATTATGAGCAATGAACTGGATTGTTGTTGACTAGGATAACTTGTAGTGAACTAAGTTTGATTCGTAAATTTGCGTTTGATTAATTGAGGAATCTGTACTTAGTTGGCTGGTGAGCTTGACTAGTCAATTCAGCATACTTTAATTCATAATTGCTTTGTCTGTTGTTTGCATAATAAACTGTTATGTAAATGTGTTCAAGTTTAGGAATCATTGTTGTGAAAATAATCTGGGTAGGCTTTGATTAGTTGAACATATTGGTCAGTTAGGTTTTCTTCTTGCAACTGCACTTTTTGTCACTGACTAACTTGTAACTAGTAGACTATCTCATTTGACTAGTCTACTATGCAAAGTTAAATTTTTATTTGCATGGTATTCCGCCTAGTACCTTTCAACTATGAAATACAATACAACCATGGAAGTGAAAATGTTGTAGCAGGTGATTTATCAAGACTTCCTAGTAATGGTGATATTTTTAATGTTTCTACTGATCAATTTGAGAGTGACATGGAGTGCAAGGCAATTACTTACCCCAACTATGGTTGGACGGATGAATTGAGAAGGACCAATGAGAAAGATGAGCGGATATTGCAAAGAATTCATGAGGTTATTTCCCATGTTGCAAACAATAATGCAAGTTTGAACAACCAACTACCTAAGTTCTAATTTGACAATGGGTTTCTCAAGTACAACTCAACGATTGTAGTGAGCCCTACATCCCCTTGGAGATTGAATATCTTTGAAAAGAACCACTATACTCCAATGGGAGGGCATGAAAGAGTATTGAAGACATATTAGAGGATTAAAATGGGTTTTTATTGGTTGGGGAAATGAAAAAAGACATTAAAAAATAGGTTGCTGAATGCATAATTTGTAAACAAAATACGTATGAAACTGTTGCACCTCTAGGATTACCGTAGCCTTTTCCTATTCCTCAACAAGTGTGGTCTGACATTAGTATAGACATTGTGGTTGGTTTACCCTATGAGCATAGGAAAGTCAATAATTATGGTAATGGTAGACAGGCTTTCAAAATATGCATATTTCATTGCATTAGCCCACCCTTACAATGCTGCAACAGTAGCTCAGGAGTTTGTGGAGAATATTTTCAAACTATATGGTATGCATACAACCATAGTTAGTGATAACGATTTTGTATTTCTCAATGCTCACTGGAGGGAATTCTTCAAACTCCATGGTTCTAAGCTATGCATGAGTTCTCGATACCACCCTCAGAGTGATGGCCAAACTGAGGTGGTCAACAAGTGCGTGGAAACCTATTTGAGGTGCTTCAATAGTAATCAACCTAGGAAATGGTTACAATGACATCCATGGGCTGAATTGAGCTATAATACCTCTTTTTCATACCTCTGCACAATTTACCCCTTTTGAGATTGTCTATGGTTATCCACCTCCACACTTATCAGCTTATGAATTGGAGACTACTAAATTGGAGCTTTTGGAACAAGGGTTGCTAGCTAGAGATAAACTGTTGTCAATGCTCAGAACCAACTCGGTGGTTGCTCAAATCAAAATGAAGGTGCAATCGAATAAGCACAGAAATGAAAGGGAGTTTGTGGCGGGTGATCTCGTCTACTTGAAGTTGGCTCCATACCAATTACAATCCTTGGTTGCACATTCTTACCATAAATTACACCCCAAGTTCTATGGTCCCTTTGAAGTCAAAGGAAGGATTGGTTCAGTTGCAAATAAGATCCAATTGCCAGAAGATTGTAAGATACATCTAATGTTTATGTTAGCTATTTGAAGAAGCACCTTGGTCCTAAAGCTTCTCTAATACCAATGCTGCCACAGGTTATTGATGAAGGAATGGTACCAACTGAGCCCTTATCAATATTGCAGAGGAGAATGTGCAAGAAAGGGAATGCGGCTAGTGTACAATTGCTAGTTCAATGGGCTGGGAGCAATGAGAATGATGCCACTTGGGAAGATTATGAAGATTTTGTGTCTAAATTTCCTACTTTCCAATTTTAAATTGTAACCTTGAGGACAAGGTTGTTCTCAAGGAAAGGGTAATGTTACGATTAAGTTTAGCTTAATCATACTCAAGAGTTTTACTTAGTTAAATAATGAGTTGGATATTGGTAATTAGGAAATTTTGTTGTAATTGCTAGCTGGCAATAGTTGCTTGGGTTGTTATATTCGGCCATTAGTGTGTGTAGTTGGCCAACGGTCATTTTTATTAAAGAAATATGTTACAAAAAACAGTTGAGAGTATTTGCTCCTTCCCGACACCTTCCTCTATTGTTGTCTGAGCTATAGGTTGAGGTTGAAGCAGGTCTTTATCATTGATGGATCTGGGGAGATATCACAACTGCTTGACAAGATCTCCCACGCCTGAATTTGAATCAACTTTGACAATTTCAATTCGGAAACAGATTTGACATGGTTTGATTTGGGCACTCCATTGGGTTGCCAGTCTTGTTGCTCGTCCAAATTTGCGATAGATTGGGTTGGTATTGCGATTGAGGCATCCAATCATACAATCCCCTGGATAATTTTGGCCAGCCAGCTCGAATTAGACAATATCAGTAAGAGAATATTTGTCTTGTTTCTCCACAATTTTCAAGTAATTTTTTTCCCCTTCTTTTTTGAGTGGTTGATATGCCCAACATGAATTATAGGAGGAATCGCTTCACCTTTTTAGTTAGGCAGTTGGAATTTGAGTAAAAGAGGCGGCAAGCCTTGTTCTTTTCATTTGCGCATTTGGGAGGGGAGGAACGACGAATTGTTTTGTTTTTCTTTTCCTTTCTTTTTTTATTTAAGTTTTTTATTATGAATCCATTTGGCAGTATTTAATTAGACATGTGGACTCAAATATATGTCACATTGGCACATAATCAAATTTCTAATTAAATTGTGACGGAATGATCACATTGTGCAGTACCCATATTTAGGGACTACATTGATCGATTTTCAATTTCAATGACCATCTTGATAGAATGAGTCAATTTCAAGGATCATTTTTTATAAATAAAAAAATTTCCAATTAAAAAAAGGTACCTCAATGAAAATGAAAAAAAAAGGCTCATTTAGTATGTAATGAGCCAGTAAAATATTTGCATAAAAAGACTAATACTAGGTCGACTAACATGTTTACTCTTCTAAAACAAAAGAGAATGTGTTGAGCTATTTATACCTAAAAAAAAGACGCTTAGAATGGCGCATTCCACCACTCTGTCAAGAGGGCCAAAGTTTGATTCTTTTGCAGGAGGTATATTGACGGTGATTGCAAGCTGAGATTTGAATTTGGGTGTAGGACAAACATATTGGGGATTGAGAGTATTAAAGACGACAATATTTGTTTTGGGAGCTGAGGTATTATAGATAATTGGATGAGAAGTTATGGATGTTGGTGTATTTAAGAGGACATGGGATGGAGTTTTGGGTGGTGTTGCCGTATTCAATATGATTGGAGGTGATCTAGGTGTTGTTTCCATGATTGAGTGCAGTTAGTGATCAATTAAAGATGCAAGGAGAACCAAATGAATTTAAGAGAGGGGATGGGAGCCCGTGGAAATTTGTGGAATGCAATTGGGGGGGGGGGGTGTGGTTGGGTGATAAGATGGGATTGAAAAAAAAAAGAGATTTTGCTACTTCTACAAAGACCGAAGAGATGGGAGCCCGTGGAAATTTGTGGAGGGGGGGGGGGGAGTGTGGTTGGGTGATAAGATGGGATTGAAAAAAAAAAAAGAGATTTTGCTACTTATACAAAGACCGACGATTTGGGAGGGAAAAGGTCCCCAGACTTTTCGTTTCCTGCCTGCATTTGCCGCCTCAAATTGCCCACGTGGCTGCCTCAGGTTAGGCCACATGGAATTATCAAAACACTGAGATAGGGCAAAAAAAATTGGTAAAAAAAAGATAGGGCAAAAATTAAAAAAAAAATTGAAATAATTATTTTATAAAGGAAAAAATGTGGAAAAGTATTAGATAATACGAGGGCTAAAACTTTTGTAAAGGACGGAAGTCCAAACCTAAACCCATAATGCAAAATCTGCAGTGACAAGTTGTGACCGATGGATTGTTGTTTACGTTTTTACTTTGATTGGGCATTGCTGTAAGGGTTTTTAAGCAATTCTTTTTTCAAAGTAGCATCTTTTAGTGGAATGCAGAACATGAATTGTTCGGATCGTTGAGATTACGTTCAAAAATTTAAGATTTGCTCAAATATTGCTCGATGTTTACTAAATTTAGGGCAATATTGAATCAAACCATAAATTTATGGACATTATGTTAAAGATCCGAACTGTTCATCTCTTACATTGCACAAAAAAAATGCTACTTTGAAAAATGAATTGCCTAAAAACCCTAATGTCGAAGCCCACAAGTTCAATCATTCCCAAAACTCATTTTGACATATGACCCCAATCATATCGATAGGATGTCATCCTGAGCATCTCCATAATTTACTTTCTGGTCTTTCACATTTTTATTACTTTTTATTTTTCAAAATTTTTTATTACACATTTAATTCAACGTGGCATAACCTAAGGCAGCCACCTGTATAATTTGAGGTAGCAATGGGATGGAGGGAAATGCAGTCCCACGATGAATGTTTAAAATGAGGCTAAATCTTAGCCACCCACGTGGTAAATCTAGTGGTGTGCACGGAGGAGGAGGGGTGGGGGACTTTTACTTATGTGTCTGAACCAAGTTGTTTTTTCTGAGGCGGTTTTCTTATCTACGGTTTCTTATCATAACGTTTCACAACCCGTCATCCCATGCTTAATAAACTGATGGCTGGAGGTTATACCCTCTTTTTACCACGTTTGGCTGTCCATTATCAATTAAGGAGGCTTTTCATTTCCTCTAGGCTCATGTTTTTTGCCATGTTTGGCCGGCCATTATCAATTAAGGAGGCTTTTCATTTCCCCTAGGCGCATGTTAGGGACTCTTAAGTTTGCATGCACATGTAACTGCAATATTTGGAATTATTATTTTGTTGGTTATGTTATGCACGCCACCTTAATCCTCTATTTATAGGTGGTGTTAATTGTCCATGGCATAATCTCTTTGCTCTCTGTTCATTCAAACCAATTACTAAAAATTTCCACCTACTCTAGGACTTACTCAATGGCTCACAACTTCCCAGTTCCTACAACTTCTTCCCGCCCTAGGAGATCAATCTCCTTACTGAAGCTTCCTTCATGGGCAAACCCATTCCCAGTCCATAACCATGGGGAACCGGCAATTGTTGTCAAAAAGACAATTGTAAGTTCACCTTGAAATTGGGTGTCACAAGGATTGACACCAACAAGGTCTCCACAGTGAACGTCTCCCATATAAGTACAAGGTGTTGATTAGCAAGATGTTTGGTTCCCTTAACTTCTTCTTCTTCCTCTTCATCTCCCACACCATCCCCCTCAACTCTACCTCTACCTCTCCTCAAGGCAGCGAACAATAGGCTGTCATGAAGTTGTTCAAATGAGATGGAACCCCATGCAAAGCTGTTAAACCTATCCATATCCTCCATAAGGTGGAGGTACTCCAGATTCACAACATTGGTCTTTGCCTCATCAATATAACCTCGACAAAGTATATCAGGCCTAGCTTGAAGGCATCCTCCTGGTTCTTGCACTCCTTAAACACCATTTCAAGCTCCCTGTAAGTCACAAATATTTTTCTGGTCACTTTCTTTGCGCCGGCCTTGCTACTTTTACCTTTGCCCTTTTCTTTCCTCGCCTTGCTACTTTTACCTGCCAACCCTAATTTCTCAGAAAAAGACTCCCTTAGCAGCCTAATCCTTTCTGGGTCAACCTCTACGTCAATAGGTGAGCCCCTCTAGGTCTTTAATCCCTTGGTTTGCCACTCCACACATCGACAACTCATGGACCAATTGCCCACTAAAGGCCAATAGATACACATGCTCATGGCGTCCAAAGCAGGTGGCCCTAAAGGTGGCAAAGCAGGAGATGAAGAGTTTTGGGAGGAGAAGACAAATTTAAGCAGGTTACTATTGATGTCAGGGAGGGGGAGAGTTTAAATCCCCAAAATTTTGAAATATGCCGGGTACTGTTTTCATTTAGTGACGAGCCATTGATGACCTAATTTCACATTAAGCTCATTTTGATAGACTATTTTTCAGCCGTTCATATTTGATCCAACGGACCGCATTCTGTTTGTACCTAAGGTCAGCAAAATGCGGTTCGCACCTTAGAAAACACAAAAGTGAGCAACGTGGCAAACGAATTTAATTGAAAAATAAGCTTGGTTCAGTTCGGACCTTATAGAGAACGGGTACAGAAGCGAAATGTTCTAAAACAGTTAAATTGAAACCCAAAAAATACCTAAAAAATACCTAAATTGGAGGCATCTCTGTTCTCTAGAGTGGCAGCAAGTTCCGACAATGAAGGCATTTTTGCGGAATGAAGTGGGACTATCCCTTCACAGTCATTGGAAACCCTAATAGCTAGTTCAGAGAGTTCCTCCTCAGCAGCTTCAAGCCCAGTGGCCGAGGCAGCCTGGTCTTTCAGAGCCTTACAAGCTTTCTCAAGTATAGACTGAAGATATTTGCTCTGTGCTTCAATTCGACGTTGAAGACGACACTGCACCTGCTTACACTATAGCCATTAGAAATTGGCACTTAATAATCACAACGAATTTGGCATACGGCTTGAGGGGGAATAACCAAGATTATATAATTACACCGGAGGTCTAAGAGTGTTTTATGTCAAGGTTGCAAATGGATTTATCTCGTAAGCATACAGGTAAAACCACCAAGGCAATCTGAAATACTCTGTTTCATTATAAAAAAGGCTATTCTCTAATGAGATGAATATACATTCTAAGTCAACTATGTCAGCTGGTGCTTAGTCTTTAGTCCAGCTATTGTACAGCTTTCTAATTGTATTTTTCTGTTTCATTAATTTAGTTAGTTTGTCACTAATTGCAGTTAAGCTCTCAGCATATAAACCACGGTGTAATACAGAAACCACATTTTCTCCCCAGGAGCTCCTGAGTTCTGACCTGCTGTTATATTTACAGGTTGATGTGGTTCGTGCATGCTGTAAAAGAACTATACAATTGTTCAAGGTAATGAAAACCCCGTAAGCTGCATATTAGTAGCTAAACAAGCCACAAAAGAGACTAACCTCCAGCTGCTCATGCAGTCTCCGTTGGACTTCCATTTGTACTCGCAAAGCCTCAGTAACCTGGAAGCCACTGTTTGAAAGATGAAAAGCAACAATTACATGGACATATATAGATTAACATTAGAAGTAATTTGTAACAGAGGAGTAATAAGTGAAAGATCAAATACTCATTCAAATCTTCCGCAATCACTTTTGATGAGGTTGCCGAGGATGAACCAGTGTCCTGGCTTTCTGCAATACAAGAAGCTGAAATCCCTACATATTATTACGTAACTAATAAGTATTCCGAAATCAACAGCTTATCACCAGCACCTTTTGGGCATGCAAACTATACAACACTACTGCTTGAGCAATCAGAATGTGTACAAACACACGTCTTTCACCAGCAGATGTCATGGTTCACAGTTATGAATTTGGTTGTTCAAAGATTTATAATGATAGCACAGCACTCCAAGAAAATGAAAAAGTGGTGGCCCATGGAGTTTAGAACAAATGATTTAGAAAAAGTGGCAAACCAGACTACGCAACAGAAAACACAAGATGGGAGATGCCAAGATGAAAAAGGAAAGAAAAGAGAATGGCCACAGCCTGCTGAAAATAGTAATATCTTTGCACTAAATGTATTAAAACAACTTACAGCAAACATATAAAATGAAAATTGAAAATGGGCTCATTATGTTGGATCGTTTCAGCTTTCAGGTAGTATCAATGTTTTAAAGAACTCGCCTCAGGGCGCGCCTAGGGCGCCCTTGAGGCTGGGCGGTGAGGCAAACGCCTCTGTTTTGCTGGAGTAGGCGAAATGCTTCGCCGGAGAAGCCGAGGCGGCGAAGGCGCGCCTCAAGGCGTCCAGGCGCCTTGTCTGCCCTGTTTTTTTCTGTTTTTTTATTTTAAAAAAACCATCCAAACCCAAAACGACGCCGTTTGGGTAAGGATTTTCAGTTTTAAACATCCTCTTCATACCATACCTTCGATCGCCTTTGTCTGCCTCTTCCTTCTTCGCCTTCTTGCTTCTTCTCCGGCGCACCAGAAGCCCAGAACAGAGAACACAGCCGCCGCTTGGAGCAGCACTGGTCGCCACGCCGCCATCACCCCAGCGCCGTCAGCAAGCCCAGATTCCCAAATGTTAGGGTTTCTGAAATTCTGAAAAAGTTTGGGATTTGATTTTTTTCATTTTTTTTTTTAAACTGGTGTGAACTATGGAGCATTCTGGAGCAGTGGATTGGGGAAGTTTTTCTGGGGTAGGAAATAAAAGGCTAAAAGAAAATAATTAGGATTTACTGGTTTGGGAAGGTGAGCTCTGCGTGCAATAAAGCTTTTTTGGGAAGGTGAGCTCTGTATTTTTGGTACAAGTGCTGAAGTCTCTTTAATTTACTCCTAATTTCTTCTTATTTTATTATGCAACATTAAACACAGAGAGTTAGAGGGAGGGAATGGCCAACCAACCGTTTGCTTTGGAACTTGAAATTAAGCACACAGAACAACACATGGATTAAGAAGAAAAAGGGTCGCATTGAATTGAATGCCCTTGTTAATTTCCAACGTAGACCATTAAGGGCTGGTTGGGGATTCTCTGCATGTTTTTTTATTGCACCGTCCAAAAGGATTTAGATGAATGATTGATATCTTTGTTTGTATTTTGATTTATATGAAGAGGTTTAGATGAATGATTGTTTTCTTTGTTTGTATTATTTTTTGAATGATGAATTTGGATGATATTACCTTTGAATAATGAATTTAGATTATATTATATTTTGAATGGCTATGTATTTGAATGAAAAATTGAGAATGGATGTTTATTTTACATAGTATTATTTTTTATACAATTATATGTATAATATATAAAACATATATATAAAAAAAAATTTAATCCCGTAAGGCTTCGCCTCATGCCTCGCGCCTCACGCCTAGGCCGGGCTTCGCCTTGGACACCTTGCCCACGCCTCACGCTTTTAATACATTGGGTAGTATTGTGATTTTCCTGCCCTTTAATAACAGATCATAAAAAAGACACAGAAACAGTACAGGGTAGTAAATAATACAATGTTCCAGCTCTTATTTTGTAGTGTCTGAGGTTACCATCCTTGGAGATTTCAGCTGAATCTTTGCATGATTGCTTCCCCAATCGATATTTCTGCAAGCATAGATCATCAATTAGACACAGAAAATTTGGAAATGGTATGTAAGTTAGATTAACCAAAAATACAATAAAATAATTAGGGTAAGAAATACAAATGCTATACTAATCAGTTAATTGGCCTTTTATGTCTAAATACAGGTTACCTCCGTCCTCCCTCTCCTTTCCCTCTCTCTCAGCGATTTCAACTCTAGCTCACCACAAATTAGATAATGGGAAAGAAAAACAAACCTGAAGATGCGATTTCAAGTGATAAAGGGTAAGGCCTTTAATTTCCATTGTTCTCATAATGGTCTTAGGTGTTGCTTCTGCAATAAGAAAGCATTTAAAAACAGTATAATAAGGAAGCAAGCTACCCCATGACATACAGCTTCTGACCAAAACATCAACGAAACTAAGAAATGAAACATAAATTGAATGAAATGGGACTCAAGGCTATACAGATTGGCAAGCAACGGAAAGAAAATCCTGAATATAAGCTGAACTCTGATTTATAATAAGCAATGAAGTTTGGTCCACAGATATGCCTTAGTCAAATGAGACAACAATGACTACCCTCCTAGTAAGATGTAAGGTACTTAAGTGAAAAGTTGAACTTCTGCAAGCATTATGAATCTACCATGGTGTTAGAGAAAATAAATTAGAGCATCTCCAATGGGCTCCTTAAATGAGCTCCTACATAAATTTTACAGAGGATTTGGAAAAATCCATCTCCAATCACACTATCTATCCACTTCCAAGATAGGGATTCTCATAGGAGCTCCTAAATCTAGGGAGTGAGAGCATCTCCAATGGGCTCCCTAAATGAGCTCTGAGCTAAAATTTAGTGAGGATTCGGAAGAATCCATCTCCAATCACACTATCTATCCACCTTCTAAGATTGGGATTCTCCTAGGAGCTCCTAAATCTGGGGAGTGAGAAAGGAGCTCCTAGCAATAATTACTAAAATTTTAATGATATTTTAAATAATAACTCTATTCCTAATGGTCCACAATCAATGTAACTCCCTAAATTGGAGAGTGATTGGAGTAAAACTTTTCTAGGGAGCTCCTAAACTAACATTTTAGTATTTTTAAACGAAAATTTAATTAAAAATTAGAGAGCATGGCTGGAGATGCTCTAGAAAACGAGCTCTTAGCATTAATTACCAATATTTTAATAATATTTTAAATAAAAACTCTATTCCTATTGGTCCACAATTATTATGACTCCCTAAACTAGAGAGTGATTGGAGTAGAATTGTTTTAGGGAGCTCCTAAACTAACTTTATAGTCTTTTTAGCTAAAATTTAACTGAAAAATAGAGAGCATGATTGGAGATGCTCCAAGGTGCTATTGGAAGCAAGAATGAGAAAGCTCCTATCAAGGTGGAGATAAAAAGCAACCGAGGACGGTATTACTTCATTGTTAGAGATAGATGTAGTGGTTCGAGTTATTTCACGGAATAACACTCATATATATTGAGCTCATAATGGTACCCCGCAATTCAAGTCTCTCTACGGCTGAACAATGAGCGTGTCCTTGGGCCATCATAGAAACATAGATAGGGTCGACAACGGAACGAAAAACGAAACTTTACGATAGCTTTTTCGTACACGTTCACTTGCATCTCATACACAAGTGCTCTCTGAACCGTGCACCTCGTTTCGGTCCTTTTCAAAGTCCTTCCGGTGTCTAGCATCTTCCGCTCCTAGTTATCCCACCGACTCCGGATATCTCAGTCACTTCCTCAGTAGCTGGGGCTTGACTATGAGTTGTAGTCTTTTTTATGACTTCTTTCTAGTCTTCTTTTTATGGGACTGCTTTTTTGTTTAATCCTTTTAAGGGATAAAGTGCCAGGGAGTTCTTTGGGAGCAAAAGGTGAGGACCCTAGTTTAGGCTCCACTTGACTTCCATTAGACTGGATTCAAAGAGGCTTTGGTTTTCCATAATAAACCTGAACTTGTAGCTCGTCAACCGGCTCCATCAACTCTGCTGTCAGAAACTGGAACTTTCCTCCATACCCTCTATTTTTAGCGCCCCTAACTTCATTACTGGTGGTCTCTTCATGGGGGATTGGACAAGCTATTTCTCTAATCAGAACTTTCGAGGTTCCGTAGAGAGGTGATAGAAAAAAAAAAGTCATTGAAAGAGGGCAGCAGAAGCAAAGTAGAGGAGACCTGAAACTACTTAGCTGTCAACGACGTCCGCTTTCTTGGGTACATCTTCGAAAAATGAGCCTAAAGACCTTTCTTGAGGCGCTTCAAGAAAAGAAGCCAAGGCTCGCGAACATACATGCACCTTCTTTGAAACAGGCTGTGCCTCATCCTGATTCTTCCAAAGAGAAAAGATTGATGAACGAAACGAAGCAGTGCCTTTTCCATCACCAACTGAAAGGCAGAGCGCTTCTTGCCTGATCCGAATAATCATATATAGTATACTACCTTTCTTAACCTTAACCCTAAGTACAACAAAGCAGCCTCAATACAGGGCTCCGCCCCTCAGTTGGAGCATTTGAGTCAAGGTGGAGATTTGTTAGAATATGACTCAAGGTCCTGTTTGGTTTGGTTTCCTCTTTAGGATCCCCTAGATAGACTACATTGACTAGGACACATAAAGAAGTTTCCTTCCTTAAGTAAGCTTTCCTGCACCTAATTAGTTTAGGATATTCCTCTAAATCTATATCAAGGCCCTTATGTGCCCCTAACAGTTTGCAAGATAGTGAGGGGAGCAACAGGGGAGTGGGAGAAAATTGAGAGCTTGTGTGTATTGGGTTCAAAATTTGTAAGGTTGAGAGTTTGGGGGAATCCTTGTACCTGTTATCAATCTCCCTCCCCCATGGATGTAAGCAACTTTCCCAACCACTTAAAATGTTGTGTACTCTCTCGTTCTTCTCTTCGCTTAATTGGATATTACAACTGTATAATTATGTCATTTGTCATTCAAATTCATTAGAAGAGCTTGTCAAATACCACGAACCACGAAGCAAGATGACTGATATTGGAAAATAATGAATACAATGATTGTAGTGATCGATCTCATGAATGATACATAACCTCGTGACTACCAAAATATGATTCCAACCACCCTAATCACCCCAAAACCCAACAAAGACAGTAAGAACACCCCACAAATCACACCAATTCAGAATGACACTAAATTCATCAAAATTATCCCACCAACGTAACCGTAACCAAGTCAATGGAGGGAAAGAAGTAAACTTTCAAATAAAAGTAGAATATTCCAACAAAATCTCTCCCCTTTAACGTAATAAAGAAACAGACAACGAATGAGACACATTAAAAGCAGCAATAGTTAAAAGAACAAAAACCCAATAACCAAATAACAATTCAGACCAATATAAAATCCCAGAAACCACAAATATGCAAGCTTCAGAGCTGCACAACCAATATTTCTTTAACAAATCGCTCATTGTGCCAACGACTTCATCAATTGTTCTTACTTCATCGTTGAAGACCTAATGCACCATTTACTTGAGTATTTACACACTCACGGGGGGAGCGTTGCATTCACTATTCTAAAAATTCTCTCCAAGCGCCGCCTAAGCCCTACCTAGGCAGTTGCCGGTGGCCACCGCCCTGATTAGTCACTAGGCGATTGAAAATTAAGAAAGTGCACCTAGACCTGCTTAGGTGTCCGCCTAACTCGCTTAAACCCGCCTCGACCTAGGTCGCTACTCTCACTTAGACAGAAAATCTATAAATTTCATTTTGCATCTTATTTTTTAAATAAAATGTAAGAGACTTGTTAAACACTTGGATGAACACTCATTATGTGCTTGTTCCCCATATTTTCAATGTGTTCTAATACTTTATAATCTATATGCCATTTTATTTTGCAACTTATGTATACAATTATGTGTTTTCTAAGTATAAATAGGAACTTGTTTATACAATATAAATAAATTTACTTAAATCCGCCTAGGCTCCATCTAGCTGCCTAGACGTGAGGCCCCAACCCGCCCCCTGACTAGCGTGTAGCGTCTTTTAGAACCTTGGTTGCAGTAATAAATTAGGAATGTGATTGTGTAAATTCCTTGTAGGCTTATATACTATCTTTTAGGTAGTTTCTTGATTGTAATTGTATACCTTGGGAGTAAGTTTATCTCTCTTATTAGTATAAATAAAGACACAAGACATGAGGAATAACACACAGAATTGCGTAATGTATGAAACGTGTGTGTGTATATATATATTATATATATTTGAAACAACCATGAAGCATGAAAACATATACAATATATATATATATATATACACACACAATATATATATATACACAATATATATATCATATATATATATATATATATATATATATATATATCAGAAGGTAAATGTAAATGTAGGGGTTCATGCATCATGGGAAATGTTTTCATGCTTCATGGTCGTTTCAAATATCTTCCTTTCTTTTAAGCGTACCTGATTGACAGAAAACGAAAAAAAGCCTTTTAATTTGTAGAAGATCCGTCTCGGAAAGCCTTTTAATGATTAAAACGTAATACTCTTCTGATTGAAGATCAAACTCTATTTAGAGCAGCATCAAGAGCGTGTTGATAACATGTTGTAAGCATAATTTACCGAATAATTATAAAGGACATAGAGAGGGTGCAGCAACAGTAGAGAGAAAAAGAGAGATGTGTAATTGTGAGTTGTTTGTTCTTCCACCCATTGTGCCTTTATTTATAATAGTATGGAAGGTAAATTCTTTACCCTTAGGATTACAACTCAAATAAGATAATATCTAATCTAAGAGATATGGTAGAATCTCATAAGGATATTCTTGATATGATAAGATTTACACGATCACATTCATAATCTAATAGGACTGCAACAAAGCTATTATTATTATTCTAACAAAAACCTCTCCGTCATATTGCTCTAGAAAAAAAGGCCGTCTACAGACTTTTTCCATTAACAATTTTAAAACCATGAGATGCCTAGCGTAAAAAAACAGAAGAAGAAGGAAAAAATAAAATAAAAGGAAACATTTCTTCTCAAATTAAATCAATGGTTTGCCATAATTTATGGGCACTTGGGACCGCCTTCTTTCGTCTTCCAGTTGTTGTAGCAGGGACATTCTTCCTTGTGTCCACACGTGCCCGATGGAACACAATGACACTTGGCGCAGCATTTCTTGCAAAAGAACATGCATGGCTTCTTATGTGAAGTTGTTGAACATCGATACTTGCATGCCTCTGGACAATCTATCATTGCTCAAAACAATAAATCAAATCAAAACAAATTCCACATACAAAACTCTATTATATGTGTGTTAAACTGGTTTTAAGGAAGTTTTGGGAGATTGTAAAAGAAAATATTTGCAGTAATTAATTAGTACGTACCTTCACTACGGAGTGATCCCTGTTCTCCCTTCTGAAATTTTTGAAACCATGATCAGCAATGAAATCGAACTGATCTCAATAATATCCAATAATATAATCAGTTGATTTCTTTTTTATTTGACGTAATTAATTCAGTAGATATGCACTCAAACCGAAAAGGAAAGAAAAATCTTTGTCATATCTCGAAAGACAATTTGTAATAAATTTATATTTGCTTATGAACTACAGGTAAAAACAAGAAGAACGAAGAATGTGGTTCATCGTTTGTGAATTATGCGCTTGGTACTGAGACTAGATTAGCATGGGTGCAGGATGCCCTTGTTGATGATTTATTTGTTTTGGGGTCAAACAGTAGTGCCCCCCATTGTAATCTTTAACTACATTAAATTCCCTTCTACTGTCAAGGTTTCTCAAAAGAAAAAAAAGGAGAACGAAGATGCTTTACAGGGTGTTCGATTGCACCAGCATTCTGATCCTTTTGAGCCTGCAGTGAAAGTGATAAAAAACTCAGAAAAATTCACCCAACATATCACAAATTAATCAACAGAGAAATATAGAGGACTACAAGTACCAAAGCAATATCAATGGCAAAGATCAAGGCTAGGATGACAAAAAGAACAGTTGGAATCCATGAGAGTCTGCCCATTTTTCTTCTTTGAACAAATATATTCTCCAAGCTATCTTCCCTCTGAGATCTCGTTTGACTAATGAGTATTAAGACTTGTCCAATGGTCGGTATTTATAGAATGTGTGCTACCTTTAGTGAGGCTAAAATATAGGAAATTTGGTTGCATTGCACGCTATATAATTTCCTTTGAATAAAGGAGATATTAGGTGTCAAATTTAATGCCATTAATTAATTAAGGCAAAATCTTAGAAAATTTTGGGTTTACTAGAAAGAGTCATACATGCATGCTCCGCAATTGTCAATAGCAGTTATTTTTCTCAGTATTAGAAGTGAGGTTATTTTTCTCAGTATTAGAAGTGAGGGGAGAAACATTTAGGAGTCAAAAGCGGAGTGTAATTGTTTGCCCAAACAAAAATAAAGTGGAGTGTAATTAGTTACCCTAAATTTTTAAGTTTATTATTCTTTTTTTGTGGCAAATTTTTTAGAAAGAAGAGAAAGGGTGGGGCAAGAAAGAGAGAGTGGAGAGAAAATGTAGAATGCTTCGAGATTGTGTGATTCTCTTTATGTTAGTGCCTTTATTTATAGTAATCCATGAGGAAAATGTAACTTGTCCTCCACATATATACAAAGTCTAATAGGAAAGAATCACTAGAATAATGGGTAATCTAAAACCCTAACTAGGATTTATACAATTACATCTAGTCATATAGCAAAACCTAGTCATATAGCAAAAACCCAAAAGGAAAATTGCTCCGGATCATAGGAAAAATAGATATTAAGATTAAGTGAGTATGCTTCAGGATACTCCCCCTGAGTTTGACATAATTCCAAAAAATGCTCATGATCATAGGAAAAATAGATATTAAGATTAAGTGAGTATGCTTCAAGATACTCCCCTTGAGTTTGACATAATTCCAACGAGAACTCATATTGTTACAACTCATAAAGTTTATGCATACTAATTCCTAAAACAAGCTTTTGAAAAGTAGACTTCGATTGTGACTTGGTAAAAAGGTCGGCCAGATTGTCTTGGGAATAGATTTGCTTGACTTCAATCTTCTAATGTTTTTGTTAATGATGACAAAAAAAAAGAACTTCGTCGCATTGTGTTGTCTCCTTTAAAGTATCCTTTCTTAATCTGTTTGATACATGGTGATGGATGTGGGATAGAGTTTTGTGTGTGAGAGTTTTTGAGAGCCATAAGTTTGTATACTTGAGAACACTTTGTGTTTGTGAGTTCTCTTGTATTTGTTTGGTAATCAATAAAGCTTCCGTTGTTAGAGACGTACTCCTATATTGGAGGAACTCTGAAATCGTTGTGTTTTGTTTATTGCTTGATTGGTTTTTTGTTTAGTTTACAACAAGTGTTATCAAGAGCTTAGGTTCTTATACGTGGGTTGTGACTATCAAGCAATGACGAAGACTGGTGATTCTACCAGTGGTGATGATGTTAAAGAAAAGTCTAGCACTAGTGGAACCAAAACGACGGTTCAGAGTGCTAGGTTTGAAATTGAGGAATTTGATGGAACAAACAACTTTGCTATGTGGCAATGTGAGGTTTGAGATGTCCTGATACAACAAGGTTTGGTTGTTGTGTTAAGAGACATGTCGTTTTCGATGAAAAAAGAAGAATGGGAAAGATTGAATGCTCATGCATGTTTTACAATTCGGCTATGCTTAGGAAAGCAACAGAAGTATGGTGTGACGAACATAACTTTTGTGAAGGAATTGCGGGCTACATTGGAGACAAAATATATGAAGAAGAGTGCAGAGAATCGACTGCATCTCAAGAGCAAGTTGTACTAGTTGTAGTACAAAGAGGGCACGAAGATGATTGGCCATCTAGAAGAGTTTAACAAGCTTCTAGCTAAACTGGCAAATCTTGAAGAGATAATCAAAGATGAAGAGAAGGCCTTGATCCTAATGAACTCATTGCCTGAATCCTATGAGCCTTTCGTGACTACTTGAATTTATGGCAGGGAGACAATTAAGTATGATGAAATCTCAAGTGCTCTTATGAATCATGAGATGAGACACCTTGACAAGCAAGAAAGGAATAACTCTGAAGCTTTGATGGTGAGAGGGAGATCGAAAGAAAAGAAAGGTTCATACATGAAAAATAGTAGGTCTCGTACTAGAGGAGTCTCAAAGAATAGAAAGTTCTTGGACAAAGATGGGTGTGCTTGTTGTCATGAAAAATGACACTGGAAGAAAGGCTGCCCTAAAATCAAAGAAAAGACTAGAAAGAAGAAGGATGACTCAGAAGCAAATAAGGTTGAAGTCGAGTATGAGGAATTTGTCTATGCCCTATCTGCATCGAGCGTTGTGGATTATATGAGAGTGGGTGCTCGACACAGGTTGTACTCATCACATGACTTCTCAAAGACATTGGCTTTCAAGCTTCAAAGTTATGAATGGAACTGATACAACACACCTATAACTAACTCCAAGAGCCTCCAATACACATGTGACACATGGCTATATCCTAACATTCCCCCTCAAGCTTATGC
Source organism: Heteromeles arbutifolia (assembly GCA_024362995.1). Classification (NCBI taxonomy): domain Eukaryota; kingdom Viridiplantae; phylum Streptophyta; class Magnoliopsida; order Rosales; family Rosaceae; genus Heteromeles; species Heteromeles arbutifolia. Next base: position 31,350,953 of record JANCRC010000011.1, on the reverse strand, counting down.
GAGGAACAACCAAGCATAAGATTGTTACAATGTGAGCTAAACAAAGGGTAACACAAACCCTTGGTAAAAATATCAGCATGCTGTTCAGCGGAAGCAACAAACTGTAGCAAAATTGAACCTTGTTGAACTCGTTCTCATACAAAATGACAGTCGATTTCCATATTTATAGCTTTGGAATGTAAAATTGGATTTGTTGCCAATGCCATGGCAGAGATGTTGTCACAGTGAAGTAGAATTTCAGCACAAGGAAGATGTAAATCCTTGAGTAACTGTTGCAACCAAACCACCTCTACAGTTGTGGTAGCCATAGCTTGGTATTGAGCTTCTGTGGAGGATCTACTAACAGTGTGCTATTTCTTAGAGCTCCAAGATATGGGATTACACCCCAGAAACACTACAAAACCTGTGGTGGACCTCCTATCATTGGGATCCCTAGCCCAATCTGCATCTGTGTATGCCTTAATTGAAGGAATAATTTGTGAAAACAAGTTCATTTGAGCAACATCCATGCATGCAATTAACAATTAAAGGCGGAATCATGCTTGTATGCACTCAAAAACAAAACTTTACCCATGAAATTCAAAGCCTAGTAGTTGTGGTGAACCAAGACTCAACTCAAATCTTAAAGAAAAGAGTTAAGAAACTTTTATACCTTTGAAGCACCTCTTTGCCTGGCAAAGGATATTCACCCATGTGAGGGCTTTCTTTCCTTAGTCTCCTTGCTCCTTGGCTCCATGGATGTAGATGGAGGAACTTTGCTTCTTGGCTCCATGACTTCTTGGATATGGATGAAGGAATGGATTCTCCAAGTTCCCAAGAAAGGGAACCTCTAAGTTTCCACACCAAGGAGAGCATTGAGTAAGAGATGAGTGACCTAGGAAGATATGGATGCTAGTCTATTCTTCCTAGGGTGGCCGGCCTCCTAAGAGAAGAGAGAGTTTTTTGTGTTTTTCTCTTTTCTCTCTAGAAAACCCTTTTGAGGGAATGGGTTATAATTTCCTTTCTATAGCCACTTACATTGAGTGGCATAATTGAAATTAAAAACAATTCTCCCTCCACTCTCTGTGGTCGGCCATGTGGGTTCATTGGGCTTTCATGCCCTTTGTGTTTTCAAGTTGTCATACAACTTGAGTTATTGGACTTGACATTCGAAGCCCATTGGGCCTTGAGGCCCAAAACTAACTCGAGGTCTAAAATGAACTTATTCGTTTGATTAATTAAAATATTAATTAATCCTAGCCATAAATAATTAAACCATTTAATTTTCCTTACTCATCTCCGTTGTTTCTTCAATCTCTACCTTACACGGTGTACGATCCATTAGGTTCCTTTTAGCGAGGCAGTGGGCGATTGGAACTCTTCAAATCGATTGTGAATTGAAACTTACTTTTCAATTCTCCCTTTAGTGATTATACATATTTAGGGCTTCCACAAATCATGAGTGACACCTAGCTGTATGTTATGGCTACCCAAGCTAATCAGAACAGGTGGAGAACCTATTCAGTTTGGGATTACAATGCAATACAGCCTTTCTCTAGTACAATACTCTTGACCACTTTGTTTGATTTGATAGTTTATTCATGTCTACTATCCAATATGATTCTCTTACTTATATGATTACCTTGAATGTGATTTGGAATGAATTCCTAAATCTCATTCATACTCGAGCTGGAGATTCTTAATCATATCACAGAGTATTCTCCCTCAAATGGTTTGAAGGTTAGAGATCCCTTCTTGTGCATTCACTTGCCTCCATGGCTAAGTGGCTTAACCCCAACTATGTCGTGGACACCCTTTGACGGAGTGACTTTGACATAGTCAAAGATCAAGGACCTAACCATGAGGCAACTATGATGCCTCGGGTCAAATGACTACTTTGCATTATCCTAACCATGAGTTTTCATGTGACGTGAGTATGAGAACTCCTTGTTGATCGGGTTTAGTGGACTCATTCTCTATTGAGCACCTACATGCTTGTCTTGGTGTCAGTCAAACCAATGACTCGAGACCAGTCACTGTCTCTAAGAATGGTCTCATGAATCTAACTTCTTTAGATCACATTCTCCCAATTACATACTCCTTGGACTTATTGTTTAAGCATATAACATTTATATGAGACGTCTTTAAACTATCTTTGCCCTTTATATTAAACTCGATTAGTTTAACATGTGAAATGTCCGTAAAGTATCATCATATGAATGGCTTTAGGGCACATTTCCAACAATCTCCCACTTGCACTAGAGCCAATCAGCTTGGTCATCAGTGATGATACCTCTTTTGAATTCATTTCAAAAATGGCTGAGTAGTAGGCCTAGACAATGGATATCTATATGTTATCCATAGAAGCAACCTTGAGAATAACGACGTCACCATTTATACATGATTCTCAATCATGTGGTTTAGTCTCTCATTTGAGTTCGGATCATGATGAGACCTTGATTCCCTAGCTTGAGCTATCACCCAATTAGTGTCGTAGTGTGGGTACACTAGAGACACTTTCTGGTTGGAACCGAATGGAGAGTTCATAAATGAACTTTCCCATCCAAACAACATTGTTGTAAGCTTCTATATGGCGATATATTTTGCATGCATGATGGAACACACTAAAGTCATTGCTTATAAAGTTTCCACCCAAATATCTCTTTAGTTATAATAAAGAGATATCCAATTATTTCTTCATTCATAATGAAGAGACATCCAATGATGGATATGATATTAGATTCATAATCTAATACATTTACACTTGCATTACTCTAATTCTTCCTCATTCTTGAGGAATCTATCCTTTAGTATTTCTTAAATACTTAAGGACTCCCTTGACATTTACCATGGTTCTGATCCTAGGCTTGCACTAATATCGTCTTGTACCGATCTTGGTACAACTCATATCAACATTTTTCATACAATATGAAAAACGTAAATCACCTTTCTGCATATGCATAAAGGATTCTATTTACGCATTTTGCTTCTTTGGGAGTCAAAAAGGTACATTCCCTTTTAGAAGAGCAATTTTCCAGTCTGATTGGAATTGTCCTTTCATTTGAAGTTTATCATTCGAGAAACTTCCTACATCTATCGTCTATCAATAGGGATTGAGATAATCCAATTATATCTTGAAATCTATCATAATAGATTTCCATCCCATGTATATAGACTATGTCTCCCATATACATTTTATCATTATAGAATGTTTAAAGTCGTAACTTTAACGAAGAAGAATTCCTTTCATTTCCAAAATTAATATGTCATTTATATGTTCAAATTTAGGAATATGATTAACTTCCACTAATCTTTTGTAAACCTAGTAAACAAAAGATTCATTTACATCTTTATGAGAAATGAAACGATTTGATCTTCCTCTCAATAAACGCTTATAGCTCCCACTAGCTTGCTAAGATTCATGATGGATGGATCTCTACAACTTACACGTCTTGTGATTCCTAGTCTTAGACATATATTATCAAGACTATCTTGATAATGGTTTCGGAAACCCATATTATGTCCAAACATTGAATCACCGTTTAGTTGTACCTAACAATCTTCGAATTAACAGAAACCAAGACTACGTCAAAGATGGTTTCTTCCAAGTCAACCAATCTCGTTGATTGTAGTCACCTTAAGCTACCAATTAGCTATGAAGGTTTCACTATTTCGGGTCAAATGGTACTATACCATTTCCTTGAGTATATGTCATATATACACTCAATGTGGTCATAAGGATTTTCATTCTTATTTCTTTCAAATTAAGAGGTGCAACTCTATGACATAGTCATAAAGTTCAAACCATTCAACTACGACGGTTTATAGATCCTTCTCGACTACCTTGGAGCTAGTGGTGTAGGAACTAGGTTGTTATATTTGTTGATTATCATCTTGTCTCTCAAAGAACCCATTCTTTGAGTTCTATCTCTCATTCATTTGCTCTATCTTAGGCAAATCCTATTGTAGGATTACAATGAACTACCCAACAAATAGCATTTGTTAGTTGGTTTATAGAAGTGATATCCAAAGGTTAATTTAAGGATATCCCACAAGATTGTTTTCAAACAAATATTGCTTATTAGCACATAACCCCAAAGACTTGTCTTTCTTTCCAGCTACATCCTATGGAGTCACAAAAATTTTGGAAGATCTTCTAATTGACAATCATATTGTCATGAAAGTATATATCTTATATATGGGTAATTGATAACATCCAACGAACTACATCTTATTGGAGTTCGTTCTTCTCCCAATGGAGAATTCCATTACCTTATGATGCTACTTTCCTTGATATCTTTCAAGGAAACTCTTCTAAAGTGTTATTTTTCTTTGGATCAAATCTAAGGAGGTAAATACTTTAGATGTCTTACTCATCAACTTAAATTCTTGAATTCTTTGAAACCTTTTGCAAAGTATTCGAACTTGTGCTTATTCAAAATAAACGATAGTCCAACCGAGAGCGATCTTCGGTGAATGTCATACAACATGAGTAGTATTATGTTGTGGACAAGTGCCACTAACATCTAAGTGTATTAATCTCAACAATTTTGTGATTCTTTCTTCTTTTCAAAAGAATAAAGATTCGAACATTTCGCTTCTATACAATTTTAACAAAAAGGCATTGGATCCGGATCTAACGATCCAAAGCATCCATCTATGACCAACTTGTAATTTATGTTTTCGAGGTGTCACAACTTAGTGGGATTAGTCACTACCTTGCAACCTTTTGGGTTTTAAGCATCGTTATATTCTAAACAGGTAACACTACCACATCATCTATACTATAGAGACAATCAATCAGATTACAATAATCCAATCATTCATTAATAAAGAACAATGTTTTGTCAAACAAAACATTCATCCATCTCTTAAAATTATAGTGACGGAATTAAGTTCCTTATTCAAATTGGAATGTAAAGACAATCTTTGTTTTTCCAATTTCTTTGGTAGTTCATATGAGGAAGTAAGTACTATCTACTTTCGCAAAGATCTATATTTTATTCACGTTCAGAATGTGAAGTACTTTCTTTTCTCTCATTAATCTTCTACTTCTTATTAGCCACACTTTTACAACGATTGTAAAACATAGTTACTAATACGAAATCAAGCATTCAAGTAGAAGAACCAACTATTTTGAACTATTTAAGAACAATTTACAACACCTTTGAAATGTGTGTTCTTGACACTTGCAAGACATTTCTTGCAAATACCCCTTCCAATGTCAATCATTTCATAAAGAAAGTTTGTTCCCTTGGAGTTATTTCGCCTTCTTTTGTTCCCTTGGAGTTATTTCGCCTTCTTTTGTTCCCTTGTTCATTTGACTTCTCCATTGACTACAATAGTCATGGTCCCTTAAACTCCCACTATCTCTCTTGAAACTTATTTCAATTGTGTTAGACACATCAAATGATTTGAAGAGCATGCGGTTATTGTTCACTATATAGTTAAACTTAGTGATCCATTTGGATAGGGACTCAAAGGTGAAGTCTTTGCCTAGTTTCCGTCTCCTGAAGTGGTTTAACACTTCAACACTCAATGATTCAAAATCATCATAAGTCCATGTTGATGGACTACTTTTGTCAATCAACCATTATGTTCTAAACATGATTACAAAACTTTCAAGAGTTGTTCAAGGCAACTCTCATTTCTTCATACAACAATTTGTAAGTGAAGAATCATGGCACATAAAATGTCCATGCCTTTGTGCTTACTTCTGAAGTTCCTTGTTCATTTAACAAAGAAACAAGCACTAGTGTTTGCGTTAACTAAGAGTTGTTCAAAGCCACTCTTATTTCTTCATACAACGATTTATAATGGAAGAATTATGACACTAAAAGTGTCCATGTCTTTGTGCTAATCTTCTCAAGTTTCTTTGTTCATACAACAAAGGAATAAGCATTTGTTGTTTGTGTTGTCCTCTTTATGATAAACTTATCTAACATGTTCTTCCAATGATACATTATCAATAGGAAGATTATGAGGATGAGACTACTTAGGTACATATACAATCCATTTAAGACAATCTATGGGATTGTGGTACCAAGTCCTGAAACTAAAGCCTTCGGTTTTTTCTTTGTCAAGTTTTGGATAGCGTTTGCAAATATATCGGTAAATAAATACATAACGAATATAAATTGATTGATTTTAAGCTATTTGATCTAGGTCTTTAAATCAAATAGCACTACCCACTATTTTTGGCAAATTCCATATCCCTCATTGGAATTCGAGAGTTTTGAAGGAAACTCTTAGTAAGGTATGGGAGGCTCACTATTACCAAGCGCACCTCACAATGATACGATGTTGGCTAGCATCAATAATAATGAGAGAGTACACTTACGCATTTACATCTCATGTAAGTACCCATCTTATTTGGCTTCTAGAGAATGATGCCTCACAATAATATGATGTTGGCTCTATTGCACTTAGTTAAGTCATTCCCACCATGCAAGTTCGGGTAGGGGTTCAAGAACAACCTCACAATGATATGATGTTGATCATTCTTGTTGCCTACCTTCACAACATCATGTATGCGTATAGAACTCCTCCTGAGTGTAAGCACATACTTTGTAATCCCCCATGATAGGGTGAAGTCGGTGTATAGGTCACAAACGATTGGAGCCTACCACGGTGGAAGGCCATGAAAGAGTGTTCAAAGCACTCTCATGCTTGTCAACTTAATAACGGTTTAGTTAAGGGTTTTTAGGTCTCGTCACATATAAGCATGCATTTTAATCTCATTAAAACAATTTGGTCCTATTACAACTATTGGTCCATGTGATTGATTTAGTAGTATATGATACTCCCACTATGCATGTAAACTGATTTTTAAAGTAAGAGTATATGGTACTACTAACATAAGCTTTGCATTCATTGATGGACTATATAGTTGCCTTAGGGCCTTAGGATGACTATGAACCTTTGATTCGATCCAACACGAGCCTAGTGTTGGATCTCGGTCTAGGGATGGTGATTGATTTTACTTACGCGTTTAATCACATTAAGGCGTGTTTTCTTATTGAGCGTTGGACCCAACTACTCCAATTTCATGCATATCAAATAAAACAAGAGAGGAGTACTTCAAAGTAAAGAAGAGCTTATGCTCTTTTACAACATTTGATCAAATCAAAATACTTTAAAGTAAAGAAGAGCTTATGCGCTTTTACAACATTTGATCATATCAACTTACAACCAAAAACTAATCAACACATTCCCATGGTTCAAACAAATTTAAGAGACGGCCTTTCACATAGCTCAATTATCATAGGCTTAGGTTCATAATCACCCTTTCTTTAATTAATTAACACTTTAACTAATTAAACTTGAATGCAAAATTGTCATTTGGTTTTTGTATTGATAGAATAGATTTAAATGGAGCTAAATGAAATGAAAATCCAATTCTCATTTAAAGAGACAAAACTATTTTGTTCTCAACCAATTTGGACCAAAATGCAATAACCTGAACTTTTGGGCTATATTGCAAAATACAAACTTTTTGAGGTCACTTTGTAAAAACACAAAAGTCCTCTACTTCGTGTAATTACAACTAGAACCCAAAAAAATTCAACAAATACAAAAACTTCATTAAAGGAGCAAAACAATTTGCCCTTTAGTGATTTTGGGTCTTTACGTAAAAACGTAAACTTTCGGGTCAAAGTGTAAATACACAAAAGTATCAATAGTAACCCCATAGTACCCCCATTATAGGGGTGGCCGGTCATGGTGAGTAGTGATGGTGTGTGTGAGTTGATTTGTGTGTTTGGAAGGTGATTGAAAGTTGTAAGTGATTGGTATGGTGTGAATAGTAAAAAGGTATGGGTGTTATTTGAAAAATCATACCATTCATCACTAACAAAACAAATAAACAACCAATCACCCTTTTTGAATCAAAACAACAAACTTTTTGCTCTTGGTATAAACAACAAGAACAAAGCAAGAACATTGAAGAACATCCATGAAAACCCATAAGAGCTCCATGAATATTTTCACTCAATAGAACTCAAATTTTCACTACTCAAAAGATGTTTAACATCCTAGGGTACTTAGGGGTTCCTAATGTCACTTTAAAACACTTTTAACAAGACAAACAAGAACCCAAAAATCCACCCCTTGGATTTGGCCGAATTTCCCCATAAACATGGCACCAAATCCCATTTTGTTCAGGAGTATAGGGACAAGACATTTGATGCAAAATACCTTTGGTTTTGAGAAACTTTTGAAAGAAAGACCCAATAAAATGTCCACCACCATCACTTTGTAGCACCTTGATATTAACAGAAAAGAAATTTTGAATAAAAGTATGAAACTGAATGAAGATTTCACAAACTACAGCTTTATTCATCATGGGAAAAATTCATGTATACCTTGTACATTCATATATAAAAGACACATAGTATCTATAACCTTCTATAGACAAGGCAGGTGCAGGTCCCCACACATCAGTGTGAATGACTTCAAAGGGTACATTTGATTTAGATGCTACTAATGGGAATGGTAACTTTGTAAACTTGCCTTGCAAGCAAGAAGTACATGTTTGGGGTATGGAATTACAAGGAAAAGAAATAGCTAACTTACTAAGAGCTAATTGAACTATAACCCAATTTGCAATGCCAAAGGGTAGCATTAACTTTCTGTCCAAGATAAGCTGCAGGTTTGAGTTGTGGTTGTTTGAACAATGGAAGAGGGTAAACAACATTGTTACTCAATCCTTGGAAGAGAACCTTGTTGGTGACCTTGTTCAGTATACACACAGAAAACTCATCAACAATACATCTACTATTATTGTCTTTACATAATTGATACATGGAAAGTAAATGTTGAGATAGTTGTGGGACATGGAGCCTTGTGTTTAACTGAAGCTTATGAGAAGAAGTAGGAAGACAAGACTGTCCTATATAAGAAATGTCTAAACCTTCACCATTAGCTCCAGTAACAGTTTCATTGGATGTATATGGTGTAGCAGCTTGCAAATTCGATAAATCAGAAGTCATATGATTGGTTGCACCAGAGTCAAGCAGCCAAAACTTTTGATGTGGTGCAGAAGGTGAATGATTGGTCCTTGTAGTGAAAGCCACATGAAAGGTAGCTTACTATGCCATATAATGATTATGCACGTACTGTCGAGTCATATTTTGAACAGGATGCTGAACCTGTGAACACGAAGCTTGAAATTACTGTGACTTAGGCTGAGACATAAACATAGGAGAATTGCCCCTTTCAAAACATGTGGCTGCAGTATGACCAACTCGGTTGCAAATTTGACATCCAAGTTGAAAGCAATGTAGTAATGAATGTCCTTTTTTTTTTTGTCATAAATTTGACATATGAGCATAGGATTATAAGTCTGCACTGATGACATTTGAGGACTAAAACTCTGAAAATTAGCCTGAGATTGAGACTAAGCATTGGTTGGAGTAGAACCCTGAAATCCAGAGTTAAATTTCTTCCCCTTGCCTTTATTCTTGAAATTGTTCCCCCTGAAATTGTTGTAAGTACCAGATCCTGCTTGTGGGACAAAAACATAAGGTCCAGTGTGGGAAGGAAATGGCAACTACTAAAACTATGTGAACTGAGGCATTTGACCCATTTGAGCCATATTAGGCATTAGAGCCAAGTGTGGCATCTGAGCAACTTGAGCCATTTGAGGACCTAGGGAAAACTGATAGGATGAGGAACCATTAACAAAGTTGCCAGAAAGGGTTTTTGTACCAGATGTCCCATCTAACTCATACATAGAACCTGAGCTATTGGCATACATTACAGTCATCAGTGGCTGTTTAAAACCTTCTTTAAGAGTTGCTTTTTCAGCTTTTAACTGAGACCTGAGTTCCTTCAGTGAAACTAGGTTTTCTCTTACTCTAATAACAGCCTTCATAATATTGTATTCTGGTGGTAAACCCCTGAAAGCAACAATGACAATGTCTTCATCATATATGAGTACACCCACTGCAGCTAACTGATCTCTGCTATCTTTGATCCTTAGAAGATAAAGATCAATAGATTCTGGTCCTTTTTTAATGTTCTGTAAATCAATTTTCATATGTACTATGTTTGTTCTGGTCATGCTAGAGAATCTCTCTTTCAAATTAATCCACATTTCCTTTGAACTTTGACAACCAATGACACAAGATAATGCAGCAAGAGACAAAGTCGCAGTGATAAGAGTCATCAAGGCTTTATCATGAATTTTCCAAACTTTGTAAGCATCAATTACAGAAGGGTTATTAATCATAGTGCCATCAACATTGTCAGCTGCAATATGTTTCTCAAGGCAGGGAATAGAATCATCAAGAAAACCCATAATGCCATTGCCCTCTAATAGTAATTCAATTTGAAGTTCCAGGTAACATAGTTAGAATCATCTAATTTGACTGTAATAGTATTACCAACACTTGGTATCAGGGAAGAAATAGGTGATTGAGTAAGAGCTAATTGTGTAGGAGTCACCATGTTTAATCAACAAATAACAATCTTTGCTTCAACTGTAAGGAATCAAGAATTGCAAACAAGAACCGATTGCTTTGCACAAAGTGTGCACAACAATTGATCAGCAAGTAGCAGAAATCTTCAACAAAAACACCAACAACCCGCGAGAAACCAACAATCGACTAGTAGAAACTAACAATCAACGCCTCAATCCACAACAAGATTCACAGAAAGATTCACAAAATGAAGCAATAAGTCAAGAAACTCAACAGATACCTTCAACTAGAGCAAAGAACTTCAACGACATCGATGAACGAGAGGAAAAACATAGGCAGACCCAAAAATCCCCAAATTTTAGGGTTTGAGTAACCAACCGACTTCGACCAGAAAACAACCAACTTCCAGGGATCAAGAGATCACTACCAGAACAAGAACGAAGAAAAGCAGAAACACCGGGATGGTCAAGCGATGGCGTCAGCCATTGCCGGCGATGATACCATGATAATAATGCTTCTGCTTGTAATGCAGATAAGCAACGGAGGTGAAAAGCACAAAGAACTAGAGAGAGAAAGAAGAGAGGGAAAATTTTATGTTTTTCATTACTTACAATTATGACCCACTTGTCTTATAAATACAACACACCTATAACTAACTCCAAGAGCCTCCAATACAAATGTGACACATGGCTATATCCTAACATATACGGGAGATGATAACCCATGTACAACTCAAGGAATTGGAAGCATCGGGATCCAGCACCATGATGGTGTGCTTCGAGAATTGCATGGTGTAAGGTACGTCCCAAATTTGAAGAAAAAATTGATCTAACTAGGCACTCTCGAGCCACAAGGCTACAAGTTTTACTCCGATAACAATATGCTCAGAGTTGCTAAAGGAGCACTTGTCATAATGAAAGGGCCTCAGAATGGCTTACTTTATATGCCATAAGGAAAGACTTTGGAAAATGGAGTTGCTATGGTAGTTGATGAAGTGCAAAGTGATAAAAGGGACTTGTCCGCATTACGGCACATGAGGTTGGGACATGTAGGAGAAAAAGTATTGCAAGGATTGATCAAGCAAGGGTGTTTAAAAAGAGTAAAAATTGGAAAGACAGAGTTTTGTGAGCACTGCGTTCTTAGCAAACAAACAAAGGTGAAATCTAGCTCAACTGTTAATCAAACGAAAGGATTTTGGACTATCTTCACTCTGATGTTTGGGGGCCTGCAAAGAATGCTTCTTTAGGTGGAAAAAGATGGTTTGTATCTTTTATTGATGACTACTTTCGCAGATCATGGATATATATGATGAAACGAAAGGACGAGGTTCTTGACATCTTCCTGGAATGGAAGAATATGGTGGAGAACAAGACTGGAAAGAAGATTAAGATATTGAGAAGTGACAATGGAGGGGAATATACCTCTGATCATTTCTTCAAAGTGTGTAAAAAGGAAGGGATTACTCAGCATTTCAGTGTTAGACATACTCTACAGCATAATGGGATTGCAGAGAGACTAAATAGGACCTAGCTCAAGAAAGTTCGTTGCATGCTATCTCAAGCTAAGCTGCCAAAGAGATTTTGGGTACAAGCTTTGAGCTATGCATGTCATGTGCTTAATCGACTACCATCAACAACATTGGAGGGTACATCAACAACATTGGAGGGTATAACACCCATTGAAGTGTGGTCTGGAGAACTAGGACTACGACAAGCTACAAGTGTTTGGATGCAATGCCTACTTTCATGTGAAGGAAAACAAACTGGATCCACGAGCCAAGAAAGCTGTCTTTATGGGATTCAATAATGGTGTGAAAGGCTTCAGACTTTGATGTCCCGAGTTGAACAAGATTATAGTAAGTAGAGATGTGACATTCGATGCAAGTCACATGAAATTGAAGGAAGATGTTCAGATGGTGGAGCTTGGGGAACAAGTAATTGTCAATTCACAGCCAAGTAAGGAAGTTGTGGAATAAGAAAGACAAGGTAATCAACTTGAGCATGAAGAGAGTGATCATGAAGAAGAAACACCATCAGAAGAACTAAAGATACAAGATGATTGCATAGCCAAAGGGAAGGGAAAAAGAGACACATCCCTACTTGCAAGATATAAAGATTGCATGGCCTGCATGGTATATGCATTGCCAGTATTTGAGGCTGAAATTCCTACTAATTTTGAAGAAGCTGTAAATAGTGAAGAAAAAAGTAAATGGCATGATGCAATGGACGATGAAATGCTCTCACTTCACAAGAATAAGACTTGGGAATTGGTGGAGTTTCCTAGAGGAAAGAAAGCAATTGGCTGCAAATGGGTTTATGCAAAGAAGGATAGAGGGGATGACAAAAGCTTGGTAAGATTTAAAGCTAGGCTAGTGGCTAAAGGATATGCTCAGAATGAGGGAATAGATTACAATGAGCTTTTTTCTCCTATGGTTACGCACTCATCCATTCGAATATTGCTTGCCCTAGTTGCACAATTCAACCTTGAATTGGTACAACTAGACGTGAAAATTGCATTCCTTCATGGTAATTTGGAGAAGAGAAAAGCAAAGAAAGATTGGTTTGTAAGCATAGAAAATCTCTTTATGGTTTGAAGTAGTTTCACAGGCAATGGTATTTAAGATTTGACAAGTTTATGAAGGGTCAAGACTATACAAAAAGTCACTATGATCACTGTGTTTATCACAAGAAGTTGAAAGATGGTTCGTTCGTGTACTTGTTAATCTATGTGGATGACATGCTCATAGCCTCAAACAATATTTCAAAGATAGAAAAGTTGAAGGAGCAAATGAGAAGGGAGTTTGAAATGAAGGATCTCAATGAAACCAAGAAAATATTGGGAATGGAGATCACAAAGGATAGACAAAAAGGTTCGTTGTGTTTATCTCAAAAGCAATATCTTGAGAAGTTGTTACAAAAGTTTGGAGTAACAAAAGACCCTAAGCTTGTAGGAAATCCATTAGGTGCTCACTTCAAGTTAAGCAGTCAACAATGTCCCAAAACTGATGAAGAAAGATGAAGATGGATGGTATTCCATATGCTAATTTGGTTGGAGGATTAATGTATGCTATGGTGTGTACTCATCCTGATATAGCATATGTAGCTAGAACTGTTAGTAGATTCATGCATAATCCTGGAAGAGAGCATTGGAATGCTTCTAAGTGGATACTAAGGTATTTACATGGAACAAGGGACAATGGTATTTGTTTTGAAAGATGTGATGAAGGAATTGATAAGTTCTCAGTTAGATATGTGGACTCAGACTTTGCTGGAGACTTAGACAAGAGAAGATCGACGACTGGTATGCGTTTACAATGGCAAAGGGTCCTATATGCTGGAGATCAATATTGCAACCAACGGTGGCACTATTAACCACAAAAGCAGAATACATGAAGCTATGAAAGAAGCAATGTGGACTCTGGGCTTTTTAGGAGACTTAGGTGTAGAACAACACAAGTTAGATGTATATTGTGACAGCCAAAGTGCCATTTATTTGGCCATATATCACGTACATCATGCTAGGACTAAGCACATTGATGTACGATATCATTTTGTGAGAGAAGTGGTAGTTGAAGGTGAGATTTGTCTAAAAAAAAGGTTGCTACAGAAGATAATCCAGCTGATATGTTGACAAAAATGGTTAATGCAGCTAAGTTCGAGCACTACTTGGATTTGGTGCAGTTGAAGCAAGTTTGATCTTGCGATATGGTGGAGTAACGGAAGTTGTTTAGTGCCTTGTTATGGATTTCGTGCCAAGGTGGAGATTGTTGGATTTGGCATTAAATCAACATGCCTAAACTAAAAAGGATTAGGATATCTTGGACGCAAGATATTTGGATTTGTGTTTCCTAGTTGGTTTGGGATTTAGTTTTAGTATAGGATTTGGTTTCCTATGTTCTAGTAACTTTGTGTAAACCTAGGACATCTATTAGTATAAATAGATGGATGTGGGATAGAGTTTTTTGAGTGAGAGTTTTTCAGAGCCATAAGTTTGTATACTTGAGAACACTTTGTGTTTGTGAGTTCTCTTGTATTTGTTGGTAATCAATAAAACTTCCGTTGTTAGAAGGTACTCCTATATTGGGGGAACTCTGAAATCGTTGTATTTTGTTTATTGCTTGATTGGTTTTTGGTTTAGTTTACAACAGAAGGGAAGTCAACAATGGAAGAAAGTCCGCATGTGCTTATGGAGCATCTTCTGTGAATAGTGGACCTTCTCAATGGGAAACTTGAGAAGTTTGACAATATGACGATCAATGATACCTTGGACCTTCTCAAACTCGTTGGAAAGTTCTTGGTAAAAGTTGTTGGAAGCCATTGTAGGAAAAGCTTTAAATTTCTAGAGAAATGTGAAGGTTTCCGTGAAAGTTTTAATGCTTGGAGAGAGTTCTGAGATTTTTGAAAGCGTAAGAGAAAAAGAGAAAAAATTCTCAATTTTTATAGGACAAATGATGAGGGGGGACTTTGAGGTTTTATAATTGTTTAATGAATAAATCTCAAAGTAACTCCCCTAATAATCACAATTGTAGGAATTGGAAGGGTTTGGGCAATCATTACAATATCTCATTATGCACGATAACAATGAGGTCTGAGTTTCAAGGCACGATCCCTAAAAATTGACTTTTCGGCATCTACGCGCTTGTAGTGTGGGACACGTGAGATGGCCGAAGACAGACAGACATCGTGGAACTTCAACACGTGTCGGTTTGTGGCGGTCGAGGGGAGTGGCGTAGATACGGGAATCGAGTGCATTACATGTTTGAGTTTGTGGGTCTTAACTTCCTTAGGACAATTGGCCAGGTGTCCTTGGTCGAGTAACATTTCACTTCTTCGAAACATCTTAGCCAAAGGTTCTTGGTCGAAGATTCCAGAAGCAAGGGGGCAATGTTTGGGCCTAAAATAATGGATTTGGGCCGAGTAAGATTATGGGATCGGCCCATAGTAAGACAGACTTAAGTCCCAAGTCTGTTTGGATAAGAAGGCTAGCCCAAAGTAGTTTAGCTGAGTTTGAATTAATGATGGACACTTGAAAATCAAGAATGAATTTAGCTAAGTCATGATTTAATTAGGAGTCTTCAAAGATCAGGATGGCATAATAAGATTCGTAATATTCTAAAGATCTAATTAGAACAAGGAGAAAATTGAATGCCAAGAGATGACTAGGTTCAGAGTCCTAAGTATGGTACGAGTGGTCGAGTTCAATCCAAATGAGAAGATGATTGATTATTGGATCAAGACATGTCGAGGATATTTAGTCTGAATGGGACTCTACCTCGACACCAGGTGAAAATCACTCCTATAAATAGAAGATGGTTTGCAACATTCAAAGGATCTTCAACACAACATACAAATCTACCTTGCGCAACTTCTCGCTCTACGTGAAACCCTCTCATCTTTGAGAAAAACACTAACCTCCCTAACTTCGTCAATCACATCTTACAGTTTGTATTGGACAACACTGTGTATGGCTACCTCGTCGAGCATGTCTTACATTTTGTATTGGACAACACTATGCTCGACAACCGACGACATCTTACAGTTTGTATTGGAGAACACTGGCATTGTAAAGTCAGACAGTCATGGAGCATCTTATAGTTTGTATTGGACAACACTACTCCAAGTTCGGTTGACTACCTATCCAACTCTCTATCAACAAGGGTTCTTTGAGTACTTGTTGGAAGAGGTCACTTCATTAGCTTTCTCGGTGAAGTGAGGTGTTACCAGGCTACATCGTTTGAAACATTGAAAGCCGAACTCATTTTATGATTGGATATTCACAAGTACATTTCAGAGTTCGGCACTTCGACGGCCAAACCACATTTACAATCAAGACACTTATCATCTTTGAATATTTGTGTCCATACAGTCTGATGGCACTTATATTTGCACAAATATAATTGAAGTAGTCGAGGCTGGTGCAGAGAGTTTGTGAACTTCATAGAGACTAGTAGCATTGTCTTCAGGCTCTAGAACCTAGAGGTCGAGACGAGTTCTTTCCTCAACCGTAATCGCAAAATATAGCAACGCATTTGAAACCACCACCACATTCATTCACTCACCGGCCGAGCTCAGTCGACGAGTTGGCACGCCTTGCATTCAACCGAATGACGTAGTTAGCTCATTAGATATTCAACATACGCGCCACGTAAGTTAAATAATTTTTAGAGTCAACAACATGATTGATCGTGTAACAAATAATCTGCTCCTGTTAGTACCAAATATAAATTTGCCACAAAACCTATATGTCCATCTTGATTTCTTGTATTAAAATTTGAAAGCCCCCTCCAACATCAACTCTTGCAATGTGAAACAGATCGGTGACGCGTAAGAATTTTCCTGTCAAAAGCTCATGGTTTTGAACCTTTTCACCTCTTTAAAATGAAAAAACACGTAATTGCAACCCTTTTCAATTTCCAACAACAACAACAAAATCCTGTCGCACCAAAAATAGAAAACCAAACAAAATCAACAAAATTCCTCTCTCGGCTCTCTCTATTACCAGTTATCGACTGTTACTCTTCTCTCTCTCTCTCTCTCTCTCTCTCTCTCTCTAGAGTAGCTAGTAAGCAAAAGATTAGGAGGTGCGCCAAAAGACCTTCAATCAAATACAGTACCCCACTCTCACTCCGCCTCTCCGACCTTGATAGATCCTAAACCTCCAAAACCAATCTCTCCCTTCATCCTATGCGACCATTGCCCTGAAAAGCTCTCCAGGTTTTACTGGACATCTTTTCCAGATTTTGAGGTAAAACAATGAACATTTTTAAATATTTTAATGTTTTAGTTCAGTTAATTTTCGATTGATTTGTGCTTCTACTCCACCTTTTCGATTGCCCATAACCTGTTTTTTGCACTTTACAATCCAAATCTTTGTTGGGTTTCTCTGCAAAAACCTGCATCTTCATAGGCGTCTCTTGCCCTTCCGTAGTTAGTTATGGTGTAGCATATAGTGGATTTTGATTGTTCTCCTCATTTCTTCGATTTCTTTTTTCAATTATTGCAAAAGGGTTTCTCTTCAAATTAAACTTCTGTTATGGATTTTACTTTTTTCGTGTAATTTTGAGCACAATGTATTTATTTGAGTAGCTAATGGAATTCGGTTTTACATTTTTCGTTTGGTTTGTATCTGGTTGTTTGCGGTAGTTGGTAATTGTTATTGATCTTTTGCTCGTTATGTTATCATTATTATTGTTGTTGTAGCTGGCATGTTTCGATTGGTTTTAGGAATTTATGGGGAAGAAAGTTAAGAAGAAGGCTAGAGCTCCTCCAAGGGAGAAGTTGGTTGCAGCCACTTCCCCAAAAAAAGCTCCCCAACCATGCAACCCAAGTGTTAAGGATGGTGACAATGGAGTTTCAGTTGCGAAAGAGAGAAGGCCTTGTCCTCATGTTGACAAAGGTGTAAATTTGGATAAATTGTCTGCTAAAATTGGGTCTTCAGGACCTGTTAGGTGTGAATATTGCAGGGAAGGAGTGCTTGATAGGAGGGGCAGTAAAGGAAAGGGAAAACATGGGAAGAAGAAAGGGAGCTCCTCCGTGGATTCAAAATCGGAGTCCAAAGCCATTTGGGTTTGTTTGGAGTGTGGTCATTATTCTTGCGGTGGGTTTGGACTTCCTACAACCCCTCAATGCCATGCAGTTCGGCATGCTAGGCAAACTCGTCACCCAATAGTGATCCACTTTGAAAAGCCGCAGATGCGATGGTGCTTCCCGTGCAACATGCTTATTACAATTGACAAGACAGAAGAGGATGGTGACCAAAAAGATGTGTTTGCGGATGTTGTTAAATTGATGAAGGGTCATTCATCGGAGGAATCATTGGTTAATGCTGAGGATGTGTGGTTTGTAAGTGGCAGTGTGACAAGCGAAATCAAATCAGCTAGCAGTATATCATGTGATTTGGATGGAAGAGTTGGTTATACAGTGAGAGGCTTGGTTAATCTGGATAACACTTGCTTCTTTAATTCTGTCTTACAGAACCTTCTAGCCATGGATAGGTTGTGGGGTTACTTCTTAAATTTAGATGCATCTACTGGAGCTCTTACTGTTTCCTTGAAGAAACTCTTTACTGAAGCAAAACCAGAGTCAGGAGTTAAGAATGTGATAAACCCAAGGTCACTTTTTGGGTGTGTTTGTTCCAAGGCTCCCCAATTTAGGGGGTATCAGCAGCAAGACAGCCATGAATTGCTTCGTTGCTTACTGGATGGATTGTGCATTGAGGAGTTGAGTATGAGGAAACGTATAAATTCTTCTCAGGAAAATGGGAATCCTTCAAATTCAGGTCCTACTTTTGTGGATACTGCATTTGGGGGCCAAATAGCAAGTACTGTTCGCTGTGTCGAATGTGGTCACTCCTCAACTGTGTACGAGTCGTTTTTAGATCTGTCATTGTCAGTTCCAACCAGAAAATCCCCATCTAAGACTGCCCAACCCACCTCTCGAGCAAAGAAGACGAAGTTGCCGCCCAAGAGGAGTGGAAAGCTTCGGTCTAAAAATAACAAAGAGAAGAATTCTGTACCATCACCAAGTGTTCCAACCCCATCAACCAGCAGTGAGGTTTCTGAACAAAAGGAATTAGTTGTAAATAGTCTATCTGCTGTCCAAGAATCTGCAAATGATGTCTGTGAGGATGCAGCAGAAGAAACATCACCTTTGTTAGATGACTGTTCATGGTTGGATTATCTTGATTCGGGAAATATCTTAGATGACAACGATTTATCTTCGCAAAATAATGATATTTCAATTCTTCAAGATTCCGAAAACAAGAATACACATCTTAATGATGTCTCTCTACAGAGTGGCTCTGAATCTAGTAATCAGGTTTTTACACCTAATGGGGAACCGAAAGTAAAGCCTGACTTTTCTTCAGTGAATTCTTGGGAGGAAGAGCTCCCATTACAGGTTCAGGATTCTGAAGTTTTTTTGCTTCCGTATAAAGCAGAGTGTTCTATCACTGAGGAAATCATGGGCGGCGAAGGTGAGGCCTCCTCCTCGGTTGTGGGTTGTGGACAAGATGACTTTGGCTTTGGGGATTTATTCAACGAACCTGAAGTTTATGGCCCCCCTACAAGACCCTCTTTAGGTGAGGGTGGCACGGACACTAGTATCATAGCTAGCGAGTCTGATCCAGATGAAGTTGATGATGCTGATTCTCCAGTGTCTGTAGAGAGTTGTTTGGCTCATTTCATAAAGCCTGAGCTTCTTGCCAGTGAAAATGCTTGGCATTGTGAGAACTGTTCCAAAACTCTTCAACGCCAAAAGTTGGAAGAAAAGAAGCAGGTAAAATCTGCTGCTAAAGTTTTGCTAAATGGATGTGAGACTAGAACACAAAGTGATTCATTGAGTTTAAATATGGGTCCGTGGCCTTCCGATGTCAGAAGGCTTGGTAATGGGAATGTCAAAAGCAATACTGGTTGTAACCAGTTTGGTGAAAACTTGGCTTTGCATGATGGAAAAATAAATTGCTTGAGCCAAAATTGCTCAGCAATTGAGAATGGTCAATCACATAAGTTGAATTCTGTTGTTTGTCGACGACAAGATGAGATTAAAGATGCTCCTCCAGTGCAATCAAATACTTCAGATTGCAATAACGCTTGCAGTCTAGAAAGTTTCAGTGATCAAGTCATTGATTCTAGGGCTGATGAGTCTAGAAGTGCTAGTTTCACCTCTGACACTGTATCGCAGACTAATGATGGGATATTGGATGGACATCGTGAATCAGAAGAAAGTGAGGATGAGGAAATAAATTCCAAACGTGTGAATGTGAAGAGGAATGCGACTAAAAGGTACCTCATCAACAGAGCCCCACCTATTTTGACTATTCATCTCAAGAGGTTCAGCCAAGATGCTCGTGGTCGCTTGAGTAAATTGAATGGCCATGTCAGTTTTCAAGAAAAAATTGATCTTAGGCCATATATGGATTCCAGGTATTTACCTTACTTTCTATTAAAGTTTATTTTACATTCAAAATGCCACAGAAATATTACTGCTTGTCATGGACTCATGATTTTGTTTTGGCCCTATCTTGGAAGAAACATTTAAAATGGTAGGATAACCATTTTATACTTTCATAACGGGAGGGGGTGAGCATGGTTAGCGCTAGTAGGTAGACAATACCAGCTTACGAGGGGGTGGTGGGACATGGTTGGGCAGATCATTTATCACCTCATGAACTTGAACTCTTAATATACACTACTCTGAAATGAATTATTCTATGACTACATAGAGGATGTCCCTGCATAGAGCTGAAAGGTGACTATACAGTTAATAGTATCTTTAGACCTTGTTTTCTTTGAAATAATGCAATGTGCATAGTTTGCAAGGTTCTAAATGACGCTAGGCGCTAGTTGGGCGGCAGGCTGGGGCCAAGCGCCTAGGCGGCTAGGCGGATTTAAGTAAATTTATTATATATTATTTATAAATAAGTGTCTATTTATACTTAAAAAAAACATATAATTATATTGGGATACATAAATTGCAAAATAGAATGACATTATAAATTATACAATATTAGAACATATTGAAAACATGGGTAACGTGCCTAGAATGAGTGTTCATCCAAGTAATCAGGGCAGTGGCCGGCGCTAGGTGGGGATTTTTAGAACAATGATAGTTTGTGTTCGTTTTGGAATTTTTACCTAAAATTTGAGAGTTATCATTAGATTGTGGTTCGCAGACACATTTGAAACATACGATAAGGATCTACATATTTGAATAGCATAGAATAGAATAGGCATCCAAGGTTCTTGCATAACCATTTGAGAATTAGTGTCAGTTATTACTGATTCACAAGGATCTAATTATCACATGCAAACTGGGTAAGACATGGTTCCAGAAGATGATCAACCATACATCATAGTTGTAACTCAAGCGCCTCTAGTGGTCTGAAACGTCATTAATCTTAGTAGCCGATGAAGTATAGGGAGGTGGGAATTAAGAGTCTGAAGAGACTAGACTCGAGTCAATGATTTTAATTATCATCCACCTTAGGGAGCCCTAAGTGAAACTCAATATGTGAAGCCATATTTGTGAGAGAGTGCTATAGTTATTCTCATCATTGCTTAAGTACCAAATTACCTCATCTTGTTATCCATTTATTTTTCCCCCATGTTACCAAATTTCCTTGAACTTTTTTTTTGGGTAAACAGCCAATTTAGTCCCTGAATTATCACCTTAGTGAAAATTAGGTCCCTAAATTATTTTTTCAGAAACATTAGTCCCTGAATTATAATAATCTGCCAATTACATCCCTAATGTCATATTCGAAGCTACTATATTTAATTTTTCGTCAATTTAAGTCGCGTTACTTGCATATGATACATATTGAAGGGTAGATTGGTAGTTTTTCATAAAGAAATAGTGTATGGAGTTAACTTTGGAGGATAAATTGATAGTTTTTCATAAAGAAATAGTGTAAGTTAACTTTTGAGGGTAAATTAGACATTAAATTCGCAACCTATATGAAATGTTAAGGGCTTATAGACGAGAAAATGATGATATTACACTCTAAAGTGTGTCAAGTGACTTAAATTGATGAAAATTGGATAAAATAGCTTTGAATATAATGGTAGGGATGAAATTAGCAATTTGTAATGAATATAGGGACTTATTTTACCGAAAAAATAATTCAAGGACCTAATTTTCACTGAGGTGATAGTTCAAGGACTAAATCGGCACTTCACCCTTTTTTTTTTGTTATTAATCTACTCTTTTCCCAATCTATTGAAGATTCTAGCCATTTATAGATCTTTGAAGGGATAGAATTGTGAGTGCACCATTGAAGAATGAATACACGTTAGTAATGGCGCCTTTTTCACTAATCCTGCATTTATAGGCTTCGTAATCATAGATGAGATATATGTTCTAAATCATAGGCGGAACACTTTCCCATATTTATACCAGTTTCCTCGTACAAATGTTCTTAAAAATTTTGTCAAGCCTGCACATCTAACCCTAATTATGCCCTGAGGTGAGATATAGTTATGCACCAGGAAATTTGCATTGGACTCTACCCAAAGGTTTTTCCTTGTACTATAGTTTTAGTTAATCCTAATTGATATTATCATGGCTTGACTCTACCCAAAGGTTTTTCCTTATACTGTAGTTTTAGTTATTCCCCCCTTCGATGGTCCTTGTCTTCAACTACCAATTTCTTATGGTCAAGGTTTTATTTAATTTTTCTCCATCAGATGTCTTAAAAACTCTACTCACAGTTGCCCCTTTTGCCTTGTCTGTTTAGCTTTTTCTTTTTTAGTCTCAATTGGCCTTGTCTTTTAATTCCTGTTTCATGGCAACTTCATTCTGAGCTATTGTGTTGAGCTGATGCATGTCCAGAAGGATTGTACCTCTTCATTTTGATTCTTATTCTTATCTTTTTCAGAATTTACTGCTTCAACGTAGTGTACAAATTTTGAACCAACCAAATCAAAGTGCATAAACCAATAATTAGGTTGACATCCGTATACAATTTATGAAGTCCAAGAGATCATTAACAAAGAACAAGAACTTGTATTTCAATGAAGAAACACCACACACGATAATCATGACATATTTAGTGGTTTAATGATCAATTGGAAGGTCATAGGTACTGGTTAACATTTTTTTTTTTTTTTTTTCTGGAAATAGGTAAAAAAAGGTACTTAGTCCTTTTTTCCTGTTGGAGAAAATAGTAGTGAAATTATTACACATGATGGAGGAATCATATTGAATGAATAGTTAACATACCAAGAGCATCAAGGAGAAATTAAGCTACATTAGTGCTTTCAACATTTAGAACTTTTTTTCATAGGTTTCCATACTTGTTTAAGCCTTTCTTTTCTGTTGTTCCATATGTTGTTTCATACATAGAGTTTGTTTTGATATCTTTTGGAAACAGAATCAAGTAGTCATTCTATGCATAATTGTTTTCACGCAGTTGAAATGATTCAGCTCTACAAACAATTACAATTTTTTTGCTTCATCTGATTTACATGAAATGCCAATTTATGGGTGAACCTTTTGTGAAATCATCATAATGTAAAAGATACTACCGATGCATATATCGACTCATAATGTAGTTACATGTGCTTCACATAGTACTTGTTTGCTCTTTTTGTTCCTAGTTTCCGCTGTGTGGTGGTGGCTGTGTTAATTGGTTGTACAGATTGCAAGTTACATTTCCAATTGTTAAGTGTATTAATAGTGTGGCCATGCTGTTCTTTTGAGCTTTACAGTTCCACAGATGGGGAGAAGTATGAATACCAGCTATTGGGGGTTGTGGAGCATTCTGGAACCATGAGGGGGGGCCACTATGTTGCATACGTGAGAGGGGGCGAAAGGGGCAGAGGAAAAGGTGAGAAAGAAAATATTGGTCATGTGTGGTATTATGCTAGTGATGCACATGTGCGTCAGGTTTCCCTAGGCGAGGTTCTTCACTCTGAGGCCTATATCTTATTCTATGAAAAAGTTTGAGGCGATTCCAACTTTCAATAGGATGTTGCTGGTGATTCTAAAGTTCCAGTTCTCAGCCTTCAAGCCACCCGAGCTTCCACATGGGAGAAACAAGAGATTGAGAGCGAGTGAGAGAGAGAAGAGTGAAGGTGAGTGAGAAAAAGAAGAGAGCGAGGGCGAGAGAGAACAGAGAGAAAGGAAAGCCAGAGGTGAGTGTACAACTCCGATTCCCATATGTTTTTTATACCCATTCTTTGAAGATGTATTGATCATTTAGATGTAGACCGCTAGTTATATCAGCAGAAAACGGGGTTTTCATTCTTTTACAGCCCCATTGCCCCAGGATCATTGGCTGCATCAATTGCTCAAGATTTCTAAGTAGTGTTTGTTGTTGACTAAGATTACTGTTTTAGACAAGAAGCATTGCTCCTTTGAGCTTCAATGAGAATTTCTTTTCATCCTTTAGATTGAGAATTGTTTCGGCACCTTAATAGTCCCTACATTACATGACCTAGACTTGAATATGAGTACGAATTGTTTCGGCTCGAAAGAGTGCTGGAATGTTTTGCAACTGGTAGATCAAATGACTTCTTTAATTTCTCACGCCCTTTATTATTTATGGCCGTTCGATTGTATGAATCAAATGAAAACTATGAAAAGGAGTAAACAGGAGAGTCTAGGAGGCCAAGAAAAAATGTGTTTAATTACCAAAAACAATTCGTGGCTGTTGCTATTCATCCTTTTGGTAGAGTTGATTTTTACACTGGTTCTCCGTTGTGAGGGTCACCTATATCTCGTGTTTTTGTCTCGTTCGTTTGCCTTCCAAGCCGTCTCCTCCTCCTTGTGGCACTCCCGTCTTTGTCATGCGTCCTCTGAAGTTTTATCTAAATTGTCTTTAAGTTCTATGTCTAAATTAAATAAGGCGCTTTGTGAGCCCTGTGCACTTTCGAAGTCCCACAAACTACCTTTCAATTCCAATAAATTATTGCTCCGTTCCCATTTTATTTAGTTCACTCGGATGTTTGGATGTCTTCAACTCCCTCTCTCTCCGGATTTCGCTATTATCTTATTTATGGAAGATTATGGTCGTTGCTCTTGAATCTTTCCTATGCATGCTAAATCCGAAGTATTTATGCATTTCGACTTGTTATATAATATAGTGAAAAATATATTTAATTCCTCCATTAAATTTCTTCAAATCAATGGTAGTATGCAATACATAAATCATTCATTTAAAATCTTTTGTCATAAAACTGGACTTGTCCATCGTGTCTCGTGTCCTGCACGCCTGAACAAAATGGCCATGCTGAATGCAACACCGTCACATATCTACTGTCATTCGTTTCCTCCTAAACATTGCTCATGCCCCGCCCTCCCTTTGGATAGAAGCCGCTCTGATATTGACGATCTCACGAAGTTTGGATTTCAATGAATTTTCATTTATTGATTTAATCTTTTACGGAATCAGCCACCTTCATAATTAATCTCATTCCGTCCTCGGTCATTGGTTGGTCTTGTTCTTATTTTCGTCTTTTCGGTCATCGCCCAAATTTGTCCTCCCTTCATACGTTTGGTTGTGCGTGCTACCCACATCTCAAAAAACGAATTAGTTACGCATAATCATAATTGAATATCAAAATATTATTAAGAAAAAATAGAAAACACCCTTGTAAAATAAAGCCAAAAATCGCTAAAGCTCTCTTCTCTAAATGCCGAATTAAAGTGTAAAATCATTCTAGCCCTTTAGGGCTCATAAATTAACATATAGATAGACCTAAAATCTGGAAAACCAAATAAAATAATATAACTAGAAAACACATTCCTATTTGATTTTGGGTAATTTGGGCAGCCGAAGAATCAACCCGTTTTAACCAAATCAGTACCGAAACTGGAATGTAAGGTACCGTTGAAAAGCTTAGGATGTCCCCTTCAAATTTGTAGAAGGTACTTTCCTCAAACAAACGTCATCTTCAATGACTTGAGGGCCAAAAACGCCAAAAAGGTTAATGTGGCAGCACTGGGCATCTTTCTTCATTTAATTACCGTAATCAAACGGCTAGTAAATAAAATATGAGACTTTGACACAATCATCTTAGAAGACTTGTGAATCCACTCTAATTGGAATTACTCCAAAATTCCTTCTTTTCATCTCTTTTTGCATAAAGTAGACTCACATGTCCTACAATCAAATATACAGCAAAATATCAAAATTCTCTCAAAATAACAAATAAGTTATAACTAAGATTAGGTATAAATATATATAATATCGACTCATCAAGTTCAACTGCCCGGGCTTTGTGGATCCTAAGCGCTCTCACCATGTTTGTAAGATGCATAAGGCACTATATGGTCTCAAACAGGCTCCCTGTGCTTGGTTCCAACACTTCAGTACTTTTATTCACCATCATGGGTTGGTACAAGTCATGGCCGATCCCTCCCTGTTCACTTTCCACCATGGTACGACTGATCTTATCTTATTACTTTATGTGTATGAGAATGTTGTATTAACTAGGAATAATTCTGTGGCACTCCAGTGCTTTATGGATCTTCTGAGTCATGAATTTGATACTAGAGACCTTGGTCCTCTTCATTATTTTCTGGGTCATGAGGTTCGTCGCGCTTCGGTTGGTCTCCATCTCTCTCAGACTAAACATGCTCTTGATTACTTAAGCAGACGAATATGATTGATTGCAAACCATGCAGTACCCCCATATCTTCTCATGCTTAATTAACTAATCAGGATGGTACTCCGCTTTTTGATCTTTCGGAATTTCGTCACCTATTGGGCTCCCTGCAATATCTCACTTTAACTCGTCCATATATTGCCTTATGCGGTCAATCATATTT
This sequence comes from Heteromeles arbutifolia, assembly GCA_024362995.1. Taxonomy (NCBI): domain Eukaryota; kingdom Viridiplantae; phylum Streptophyta; class Magnoliopsida; order Rosales; family Rosaceae; genus Heteromeles; species Heteromeles arbutifolia. Next base: position 31,324,282 of record JANCRC010000011.1, on the reverse strand, counting down.
CTCAGTTGAACATGGCAGTTATTTTCGACGCTCCTCCATCCCTCTTATGCTTCGTGGTTATTCCGATGCTGATTGGGCTAGGTGTCTAGACACTCGCCGCTCCACTTCAGAATTTTTAATTTTTCATGGGCCTAATCTGATTTCTTGGAGCTCCACTAAGTAACCGACTATCTCACCCTTTAGTGTCGAATTCGAATCCAGGGCCTTGGCTCAAGCTTGTGCGGAATATATGTGGCTTTCTTATAGTTTCCATGAACTTCGGTATCTGGTATCTTCCCCACGTTCTTATCTGTGATAACTTAAGTATTGATTACATGCTGCTAATCTGATTTTTTATGCTCAGACAAAACATATGGAGCTTAATTATCACTTTTGTTTGTGAGCGGGTGAAGCTTGGCACTCACAAGGTCTAGTTTATTCCTTCAGTTGATCAACCTGCGAATGTTCTCAACAAGAGTCTTCCCGGAATCGCGGTTCGAACTTCTGAGGTCCAACTTGTCGCTCCAAGACTGCCAAGTGAGGGGGCTGGGGGAGGGGGGTTGTTAGTATAAGAGAATCCGATTAGGATTCTATTGGGCTAGGTCGCTTGACTAGTATATATTTGTACTATTATGATATTAATTGAATCAACACAATTACAATTCTACATTTTCCTATAATGTGTTCGTAGTTCGAGTTCAAATTCAAGTCCTTTTATACTTGGTAAAAACATTTTGATTATGTAAGGCCATCTTTGGTCTTAGAAGACTAAACATAATCTTTGGCTATGTTTTAGTCATTCAAAAAACTAATATTTTAAAGAATGTTGTAGGGCTAAAATTTTCCATCTCTAGCAGGCTAAATCTTTCCATCTTGAGTTAAGATGCACATGCTGCCGCCAAGGTTCTTGAGGCTATCTCCAGTTATTGAGGGACTTTTAGGTCGAGTTGGACTTAGGCTTTGCAGATGTTGCCTCCCTTGGTTCGATTTCGTACCAAGTCTCAGAATATCTCGAAATAATTAGCACGTCTTAGGAAATATCCCAATTAGATCAATGACTCAAAGACAGCATGAATCAAATAATGAATTGCTCAAGTGAGGCATGCTGTGAAAGCTAGAAGCTTATCAGTTTAGCATGAGAGAGAGTTTGCATGGTTGCATCTTGTTCTAGGTTGGGTAATCTGGATTTTCTAGGGTTCTAAGGAGGCTTTTGTTTAGTGAAAAGGTTGAAGGGAGGTTAAGGAAAACCCTAAGGTTGCAAGAAGATGGTCCTTTCGAAGAGCCAAGACTGTTTGCACTTTTGCGAATGATTTTCCCTAGCTTGGTGCAGAACCTTGAATCTTCCCCTTAAATTATGTGTTACTTTTTCCCTTGTGATGATGCCCCACTCTGTGTACTCAGTTCTCCCCTTTTGTTGGTGAATGATGCATTTCCAGGCTTCGTAGGGAATCTCTAATTATGGCTAGGTCTTCCTTCCTCTTTCTCCTAACATAATTGTGACCTTCCTTATTGATATAATGCAGATGAGCTCTGTTGGCCTCGTGAAGACTGCGCTATGCCTCCTTCCCAAGGTCCTATTTTCCCAGGTCAATTTCTACAAGCGTTACTTCTGGTAACGCATCTCCTGGCTATCATGTGTCGCTCTTCCGCGTGAGCTAAGAAAGGAAAGTTAGCATCTCTCTTCATTAAATGCCTTTTTTGTTTTCATGTGAATTAAGACTTATGATTTGGTTCCTTCCTAACCGGATTGGTTGGCTTGCTAGGGAAAGAAGAAAACTAGGTTTGTTCTCTCTCAGACTTACCCACGTGGACTTCAAAGATTATGGACCCCCAAGCAGCCTAAAGTCTTTTATAATCTTGATTCCTCGTAAACCCGAAAAACTTTCGTAACCATTCACACCACAATTCACTCGGCAAGCCCCAAGCATGTGACTTGGGCTTATTTTAGCGTGAATAGTAGTTAGCGTAGTAAGGCATGGCGTGACGAATATGCATGGACTTGCATGGGCATGACTGTGAATATCTTCATTTCTCATTCCGCATCTTTGCATGTGTTTAGGCTTGGCTTGGGGCTTGTATAGAAATTGGGCTTTGAGACTTGATTGGGCTTGCATGTGATATTTTTGGCAGTGAAAAAAAAATAGAAATTTAGGTTTGGAGGTGGATATTTGGGTCTTGCATCCACAAACATGACCGAGGGATTCGATGTGGGCAGGCTCACAAAATTGGTTGTCGCGCCTCCTAGGTTATGATCTAGTGTGGTGAGCCACCTACATTCTTTTTTTTTTCTTTTTTTTTAAATCAACAGCTCAAATCCAACTTAATTAATTTTAACGGTAATAAAAAAGATGCAATGATTCAAATTTAAATTCAATGGTCAAAATAATATTATTAATTAATCCAAGTCAAATCTAACACAAAACTCCTCCAAAACTCTATAAATACCCATCCATTTTTTCACTAATCCGTAAAAAGATTAATTTCCTCATATTTCAATACCAAAAATTCAATTTTTCGGAAATTGATTTTTTTACGTCAAAATGTTCGTAAAAATAAAACAAGATAGATTATTTAAAAACTAATTCCATTGTAAGCAAAAAAAAAAAAAAAATATTCAAAGAAATACAAAACTTTAACAAATTACAAAGTTGGAGGTGTGAATTATATGTCCCTTACCTTTAGAGGAAAAAACTCACTAACCTCACACATATAGATAAATAGTTAAAAATATGAGAATAAATTTAGGATTTCCCACTCTTTTAGACCATTTTTGTGACAACCCGTCCCTACTTTTACAACTTTATTAATTTTAAATGAGTGAATTGATGAAAATGCCCCTAGAGGTGAGGGTATTGACTTTCGTTTACTAGCTTATAGTGAGATGTACGAAACGTTCTTTTACTGTATCCTAGTAGTACTCGACAATACGAATGCGTGAGCGCAAGCCGAATCAAAATCGAAGCTATGGTTAAAATTTTACGGAACTACAATCGTAAATGGCGTATTAGTAATTCCATTTTGAAAGATATTTTGTATTATTTGTGAGACATATGGGGCCCACGCCCCATTCCTTCATCCCTTACATGTGTCCCCTATCTCTCAGGACAATCACACTTCATTCTTTTTAAAAATATCCCCTCACCTCACTTCCATCACTCATTGGCTGCCAACTCTTTCTTTCCATCTAACCCTTTCAGCCCCTCCCTCTCATCTCTCATCTCTCACTTCTCTCTGTAAAAAAAAAATGGTGGAGCCGTGCAGCGCAACCACCACCTCGCCACCTCTCCGGTGAACTACATCAGAACCACCACTGCCATCTTACTGCCTAGACGAACTTCACGAAACCCAGAAGCGGGGGAAAACCCCCCAAGCCTTCTCGTCCTCTCTCCTCTTCAAACCATGGTCACCATCGCCCTTCTTGTGATTGGAAGACCACACGATCACCATCATCCTGTTGCAGTGGACCACCATCTCCCTCCTGCCGTTTTACTCAGGACACACAGGCTCGAGGACTTATTCCCATTCGGTGGCAACTACCACTATCTCACCGATCTTAGTGATATGGTTATCTTGAAAACACATTAAACGAACTCCTATAATTGTTGAGAATCACTTCTAAGCTTGATATATGATTTTTAGGCTTGTTTGTAACAAGAAACATTACAAGGAAGAAATTTCCAGATTTCTGGAAAATTTGACCTTAACCATTAGGCCACTTTTAGGCCATTCTCCCGGCCACCTCCGGCCACGTTTGGACCTCAAACTGGTATAAACATCTTCCTCACATTTCTAGCTTTGGTCTAGTTTTTAAATCACTGAAAATGACTAAGATTTGAGCTCGTTAGGAGCTCTGGAAGCCAGACCAAAAACCTGCAAAACGCAGGTTCTCGCGAGGAAGGCAAGTACGACGGTACTCGCAGGCGCTTGGGCGCGCGTGAGGGAGCCACCACGAGTGGTGTGTGGCGGCGCGTTTGGCGGCACGTGGAAGAGCCAGAAGTCCCTCCTAAGGTTCCTCGACGTGCCGGACCCGAATCCGCCCTCCGTTTTCTGAAATTCGATTATTTTAAAATAGTTCCTTTATTAGCCGTACTTTGTACGAAAATGCGTTTATACGTTACGTATTTACATAAATGATTTTGTTTCTGGGCGAAACGCATTGCAAGGACTCTCGATGCTACGAGGCGGGTTCGACTCGACGACATGATTTGTGAGTGGGTCTTTTCTTTGATATATATTTATATATTGGTTAGTTTCCATATAAACATTTCTTAAAGAATTTCCTACGTGATTTCCATAATTAAATTAAGGTTCGTAAGAAATGCCTTATTATTGGGAAATGATGAAATAACCCTACGGGATGCACATGTAAGCTTACAAAAAGGGGATGCCTTAATTATATCTATGGTCATTAATAGACTTATATTGACTAGAATTGTTGAATTACTGTGGCATGATTATATTTAAGTTATTTGCTCATCATTGTTGCACCGGTGTTAGTACTCGTCCGGGTCAAGGCCAGGCTTTCACATGTATGTGCACATCACATTGTATGCTCACTTTGGATCCATTGTAGGTGTCAGTCCTGTCGTACAGGTTGTAATAGGGAACTCTGATTCGTATGTGCTGGGCATAGTGCCAGTCTTCACGTGATTGTAATATTAGAGCATATATCATTATTACACCTAGTCATGTTCATGTCAGAATACCTTTATATGAACTCGTGTGTCAGCATATGTTGATGAGCATTCAATGTGATATGTTTATTTAGGCGAAAGTATGTGATTACAGATGTCTTGTATTTGGTTACGAAAGTTGTGACATATGGTATCCTTGAAATATTGCTGGTTATGGTAGGTATTTTTATACTATACGTAGTATGTATATTTGGGAACTATGCTTGTTTTATGGCGAGGGGTTATAACGTTTTCAAAAGGTTTTATTAAAACTTTATTTTCAGGCCCACTCACCCTTGTTTTGTGCCCCTCCAGGTTTTAGCAGCTTAGCTTTTGTTTCGACGAGGATTCTTGGCAAACCTTGGTGTAGACGATTACCCCGATGGTATAATTCTCACCCTATCTTACTATACTGTACTTATGTTATGATATCACGTGTGAAATGTGTTCATTCCCGCTCACAGTGCACTCTTAAAATTAGGCACTTTTAGGTTTAAATTTATTCACATATTCCACTACACTACACTTTATGGCTTTGTCACCTTCCAGGTGTCGGCCAGCACAGCTCGATTCGGAGTCCAAGTGGATATTCCGGGTCGAGGTGTGTCCGTTTGGTATCAGAGCATAAGTTAGGCAGTATTGCATTCATCACACGCGTGATGTAAGCATTCTCGGTTCTTAAGCCTAATTTTCAAATCTTGCCACCCCGTCGAGCACGAAAAATATGTTAACTTTTTCTAAGTTTTAAGTGACTTAGTCTACCTATCGACCTTTTAGAAGGATATTTTGGCGACCGCCTCTGGATTAAACAAAGAACCTCCCTGCCAAGGAAAGATGTACATTTGAGACAAGTTGATGGCCCTGAAGCAGGGCTACTATATCAATAGTTGTGCATCACGAGGGATTTATCTACCGACCAACTCCACTACCATCTAGTCATTCCTACCAACCTTTCCAAGTTAGGAACCAAGTATAACTTGATTCCTTGGCAGCATCCGTAAGTATAACATCGATTAGAATTCCTACTAAGTTTACTTCGCCAAGATTCCAGAAATGCCTTTAAGTGACAACCTGAAGCTAAAGTAGTAGCACTCGAAGGAAGAACTTCTAGGGGACAGTCACTTTTGGTCCCCGATAACACTAATCTTCTTAAACGCACTAGTTATCATTCCGGATCTTCAGGAGGAAGATCGACTTCCATTTAAGTCCATTCTAAGGTAAGTTATTAGCAAATTCCTTTTTCCGGCCTTAGAATGTTCCAACCAATACTAGTTTTTCGAATTTCTTTTGGTGATTTATTCGTCATTTCGAAGAGCATAGGCACATGTGTATGAGTTGTTATACTTACGGTTAGTAGAAAACCCCGAAGTAGTAAGTATTTTCCCTAGAATTAGTGAAACCACCTCACAGGACCAGTTCCTTATCAATCCTCTGAAACCATCTACCGAAGCGGGCTCTAACTTGTAATCGGCCTATGGTGGCGCTACAAATTGACGATACTGTCTGATATCCAATAACTGTTAACCAGTATTCAGGCGGTATGATTTCTGATACCGGACACATGTACTAGTTTCTGGGAGTGATACCTTTGTGCCAAAATGCCGGTTCACAATTTCAGGGTAGCGAACCATATCAAAATATCATTTGTGTGTTAATTAGCGAGGCGACTAATAGGCCGATTAACAGTGACTACTTGAGCCGAAGAAACTAAGGAGCAAGCTTTGTACTAAGACAGTAAACTCATAGTTGTTTTTACCTTATCACCTATCTAGGTAAACAAAACCTCTTCGACTAGCCACCTTTTTAATCACTTTCGCAGGTAGATGGTAGAATCGAAGTACAAGTAAATTTCTCACTATTAGAGTGAATTGAATATCGAGAAAGATGTGAAGATCTATTAGCATGTGTCGTAGAGAAGGTACTATTGTTTTACGTTTCAAGGACGTATATATCTTTGGAGTCATTTCTCCAAATTTTACTTGGGATATCACCAAATGATAATTAATAAACTAAGTTAACACAAACGATAATTAATAACTGCATAAAAATAATACAAATGTTAATTAATCTACATAAAATTAGTGATCATAATAATATTCACCACCTTGACTTGGTGGTGGATTTTGTGGTGAACTTGGTGGTGGACTTAAACTATATAGGCTTGAGATAAATCATCACCTTGAAAGATACTCCTTGTGGCACTCTTTTGCTTATCATGAAAGAACTTCTTCCTATTTGGAGTGTATTTGTTGAGGTCCTCCCTCATCATATCAAAATCGAACTTTTCTTAATCCATTTCCACTTGCTTCTCAAAGGCCAAGCGCATTCGGACCGTTTCTTCCTCCCGAGAGCTATGGGTTTTGATCAATTTTGCAACTCCAGAAGAAATCATTACACTAACCGGATCTTACATCTTCCCTTTTCTTTTTGCTTCCTTTTGCTTATCTCTTCCCAGGGGCCTTGCAAAGGAAGAAGTTGGGGTTACCGAATCGACACATTCATTGTCATCATTTGTGCTTGCGGTTTCACTACCAAATAATTTTTCCCATTGTTGGTCTGCATCGGTTCCCCCCATGGGACAATTCTTGAGGACGTCCCAAACATGATGCAACTTAAAAGCTTGATTTTTAAGTGTAGTTCTTGTCTTGTATATTGCCATTGCTTTGTGACCCTATGCAAAGAATACATAAATACAATTAGTTGCAAAACAAGATTATGTACATGACAAATAAAATATCAACAAAGAAACTCACCACTTCTATGGCGCTCTTTCCACTAGCCATGTCAACCACGGCTCTCTCCAAGCTTCCCTTCCATAAAGTGCACGCTTTGTTGATAACCTTCCACCGATCGTAAACACTACCAACTTCCATTTGATTGGCGTTGGAGTTTTCAGTGAACTTATCAACAATTTTAGCCCACACAACCTTTTTATTTTGATTCGTGACAACGACACCATCATCGCTAATACAAACCCATGCCAAGCACAAAGGACCATCTTCCTCTTATGACCAATTACGACCTTTAATATGATCTTTTGCCATCTTGAAAAATTTGGAAATGGGAAGATATGGTTTTGGAAGATGGTAGAAAGAAAAATTGGAAGAATTGTAGGAGAAAGGTGAGTTTTGTGTGGATGTTTGAACAAATACATAGGTATTTATAGAGTTTTTGTGTGAATTTTGAGTTAAATAATTTTTTTTATTACAATTTTAGCCGTTGGATTTAAATTTGGGCCATTAAATCTTTTTTCTTTTTTTTACTGTTAGATTTGATCACATTTGATCTTAAATGTTGGATTCAATAACTTTATAAATATAAAACTAAAAACAAAAGAAAAGAAACTTGAACCTAGATCGTTGGATCAACCAACGAGCCAATTAATCATAGCCATCTGATGACAAAAGTAGCCGTTAGGCTAAGGCCGACAGACCCACGTGCGTGGGACCCACCAATTGGTATGGCACGTCTAGCGCTGCACGATGGGCAGCTTGTCCTCGCACATGTGGCGGGCCCTCCACTATCCCAGTCTGATTTTCCAGTTCTAACCCATAATCCTAATTTGGCCCAAGGGTTGGAATGAAATTGGGGGGGGGGGGGGGGTGGAATAGAAGCTAAATTTTGAGACTTACTCCAAGAGTTAGAGTTGGTCCTAACGATAGCCATCAGTTTAAATAGTAAATAAGAGAAAAAGAAAAGCACCACCAGGCATCAAAACAGCAAAGTACGATAAAAACAGCAAAAGCTCTCTCTCTCTCCCTTTACCAACTAGTTTAGCAGCAGCTGTATCTCTGACCACCCTATAAGTCCATAACTTTTCTTTCTTTCCATGGCTCCACTCTCACTCTCCAACCAGCACCCATTAATCTCTTATCTCTTCTTCCTCACACCCATTGTCATATTGATAGGTATGCTTGGAATTCTGGGGGTCGATGGAGCAAATTCTCTGTTGAGAAAGTCAACAATCATACAAGATATTTGCCTACATTAACATACAATGAATATTGATTTGAGCAAATATGTTGGAATGATTACCTTCTTATTTAGTGTTGATTTTATCAATTAGCTAAATATTTACTTTCCTGCTTTGTATCAATTGTATCAATCATAGGAATCAAGTATAGGTTCCTTCTTATAAATACTTGTATATTGTAACTTTCAAATTAATGAGTAAAAGAAATATACAGCCATATTAAATTTAATTTGGATCAGAGCCTAACCTTGGCCGCGTGTGTACCGACGAGGACGTCGGGCCCCTAAGGGGGGTGGATTGTGAGATCCCACATCGCTTAAGGGAGTGGATCTTGTGAGCCTTATATGTATATTCTCATCTCTACCTAGCGCGAGGCCTTTTGGGAGCTCACTAGTTTCGAGTTCCATCAGAACTCCGAATATAAGCGAGTAGCGTGCGAGAGCACTCCCATGATGGGTGACCCACTGGGAAGTTCTCGTGTGAGTTCCCAGAAACAAAACCGTGAGGGTGTGGTAGGGGCCCAAAGCGGACAATATCGTGCTATGGCGGAGTCGTGCCCGGGAAATGGTAGAGCCCGGGCCAGGATGTGGTGGAGCCTGGGCCGGGATGTGACAATTTGGTATCATAGCCCCTCCTAGGCTCTTGTTTTTTATCGTTTCTTTTCACTTCTTCTTCCTTTTGGAATTTGAAAGTTTTTGCTGCCATGGGGGATAAAAAAAGCAATCAGGCAACTGATCCCTCTAGCCTATTTTACATCTATCATTCAGATTCTAGTTCTTCAGGAGGACCAAGTCTGAGCAATGAACAATTTCAATAATTGTTTGCAATGATGTCTAAGAAATTGGGCATTAACGCCAAGCCCCAGTGCCAACCATGCTACATGTGTGCCTTCCAAGTTTGGTTCCACATAATGGGCAGTAGATAGTGGTGCCACGGACCATGTATATAATTTGCCGTTGGCCCAAACAACTTTAAAACCACCATTGCCGCCAGTGGGTTTGCCAACTAGCACAAGGGTTCCAATTGATTCAATTGGAAATTTTCATTTTGGCTCAAAAATTTCTCTTTATGATGATCTTGGGATTGCATCATTTATGATCAATTTAATTTCTGTGAGTCGTCTCACTCGATCGTTATGATGTTCAGTAACGTTTTATCTTGATTTTTGTATTTTGCAGGACTTGGAGACGAGGATGATAATTGGTTGGGCGCGACAACGTAATGGGCCCTATTACTTAGTGGACGACAAAGGAGGCAAGATGTCATCACCACCTACCATGTCTTCGAAAGCATTCTCTATTTGGCATCATCGGCTTGGTCACCCATCCTTACCAAGACTTCATTATTAGCTAAGAATTTTCCCGAAATTTCCATTCCTACCAATAAAACTTGTGATGTTTGCCCTTTGGCAAAACAAACTCGGATCCCTTTTGGATTAAGTCATATAACTACTAAGCATGCTTTTCATCTTATACATTGTGATATTTGGGGACCCCATAGAATTTCTTCACATTCTGGAGCTCGTTATTTTCTTACAATTGTTGATGATTTTACGTGTTGTACTTGGGTTTTTCTAATACGTCATAAGTCTGATACACAACGATTGCTTAAATCTTTCTTTGCCTATGTTGACACACAATTTCATTGGAAAATTAAAATAATCCGGTCTGATAATGGGAGTGAATTTGTTTCCATGCATGTTTTTTTTCGTCAACATGGCATTATCTTTCAAAGGTCATGTGTTTCCACCCCTCAACAAAATGGGGTAGTGGAGCACAAACATAGACATATACTTCAAACTGCTCGAGCATTACAATTCCAGTCTAGTTTGCCTTTAAGTTTTTGGGAAGAATGTATCCTCACCACGGTGTACCTCATCAATTGCATACCAACACCACTCTTAAAGGCTCTCACACCCTACGAAAAACTTTTTGGTCATTCTCCTAAATACATTCACCTCCATAGTTTTGGGTGTTTAGTTTATACTACCAATTTAAACCCTAAGCATAAATTTGATGTTCGAGCTCGTGAATGTGTTTTTATTGGGTATCCTTTTGGGCAAAAAGCATATAAGTTGTATGATCTTAATTCCAAACAATTTTTTACAAGTCGGGATGTTGTTTTTCATGAAACGATTTTTCCATATAAAACATCCATTTCACCACCTACGGACAGCTACACTATCCTTCCATCATCTATTGTTGACCTACCTTCAACCCCAACACACCAAATTATATCATCACCTCCACCAGATGCCCACACTACATCATCCAACTCATCACCACACCAAATTATCTCCTCACCTCCACCAATCTCTTTATGGGTTGAAACAAGCTTCTCGACAATGGTTCTTTAAGTTTTCTCAAGCTCTTCATGCTGCAGGATATGTTCAATCCAAAGCCGATTATTCCTTATTTACCAAGCAACAAGGAAAGTCCTTTACAGTCCTTCTCATTTATGTTGATGAGATTTTGATTACAGGAAATGATTCACATGCCATGATAGTCTTAAAAGTTTTTTAAATACCAAGTTTCGTATCAAGGATCTTGGTAATTTAAAATATTTTTTTAGGCATAGAAGTGGCGCGCTCCAAGAAAGGTATTTTCATTTCACAACGAAAATATTTGCTAGATATCCTTGATGATGTTGGACTTTTAGGATCTAGGCCGGCAAAATTTCCAATGGAGCAAAATCTCAAATTGCTTCCTGATGAGGGAGAGGTTCTTAAAGATTCTGCAAAATATCGAAGATTGATTGGTCGTCTCATTTATCTCACCATTACAAGGCCAGATATTACATATTCAGTTCACCTATTGAGTAGGTTTATGCAGACTCCTCGAATTCCACATTATGATGCTGCTTTGTGTATTTTGAAATACCTCAAGAGTACCCTCGGCCAAGGCATAATGTTTCCTTCTCAAAATGATTTAAAGTTGAAGGCGTATTGTGATTCAAATTGGGCAGGTTGTCCTATTACTCGACGATCCACCACAGGTTATTGTGTATTTATCGAAAACTGTTTAATCTCATGGAAGAGCAAACGTCAGAAAACAGTGTCTCTATCGTCAGCAGAAGCAGAGCATCAGTCTATGGCAGCAATGTGTTGCGAACTAGCATGGCTGCAATACTTGTTTCATGATTTGAGGATTAAAACTCAAGGACCAGCGACCCTATTTTGTGATAACCAAGCAGCCATCCATATTGCCGCCGATCCCGTTTTTCATGAACGAACAAGACACATTGAGATTGATTGCCATTTTGTTCGAGATAAGATTATGGAAGGAAAGATCATCACCAGATTCATTCCATCTAAGGCTAAAATTTGAGCTTTTGGACTAAAATTTGACATATTATTATGCTTTTGGGCTAAAATTTGTTCAACTATGCATTTTACCCTTCAAGTTTGAAGACTCTTGTCGAGCATGCTCACCACACAAACAAGAAATTGTGATGGGCCAAGTTGACATAGCAAATCGGCAGTACATGTACATTACATCTCGGATTTAATCCATATAGGATGTTTATACAGTCATTCATAACGGTAAATATGGAGAAGCTGGACAAGGCTAGAAATGAGATGAATCCTACTTGGTTGAGGCAAACAGAATTACCTTCTCCTTGATGTCCTTGTGGCATTGGTTTGTACACCTTCTCTGTTAACAATAAGACACCAACAAAACAACATTTGAAACATCATCAGTAATGCTGTCTGCCTAATACCCCAAGTAATTCTCATAAAAAGACAAAAGTTTTGATCAACATTGGTAAATATGGGTCGCTAATGTGACATCCATTTTATTAATAATGGCTTCCTACTAGAAGAGAATAACCTCTACATATGCTAAGAACCGTCTAGTTCACAACAGAAAAAGGTAAGGAAGAATGCAATAATTGCATTTAGTGAGATATAATAATTAAAAATATATATTTTTGGTTCGGTATGGGAATACCGAAATATTGGAAAGACAATCCCGATTCCTATACCAAAATTTCGGTATTTTTTCAGTATGGGAATACCAAAATTTTTGGAAAATCGGTTTGGGACATTTTTGGTTTGAGATCGGTATTTTTTTGGTTTGGTTTGGGAATTTCCACCCCTAATTCCATCCACATCACAATTGGCCGACATTTTTACAAAGGCATTAGGCAAGGAACGCTTTGGTTCTTTGTTAGGCAAGTTAGGTGTTCATGATATTCACTCTCCAACTTGAGGGGGAGTGTTGAGAAAGTCAACAATCATACAAGATATTTGCCTAGATTAACATACAATGAATGTTGATTTGAGCAAATATGTTGGAATGATTACCTTCTTATTTAGTGTTGATTTATCAATTAGCTAAATATTTACTTTCCTGCTTTGTGTCAATTGTATCAATCATAGGAATCAAGTATAGGTTCCTTCTTATAAATACTTGTATATTGTAACTTTCAAATTAATGAGTAAAAGAAATATTCAGCCATATTAAATTTAATTTTCTCTGCCAGCACAACATGGTGTGTGGCTAGGAGTGATGCGAGCACACAGGCTCTTCAGACAGCCTTGGACTATGCATGCGGAGCTGGTGCGGACTGTTCTCCAATCCAATCCGACGGACTATGTTATCTCCCAAACACCATCCAAGCTCATGCCTCTTATGCCTTCGACAGTTATTACCAGCGCCAGGCCAAGGCCCCTGGTTCTTGCGGCTTCTCCGGCACTGCCACCATTGCCCAAACAGACCCCAGTGTGTCATTCATTTCTCTCTTCTTTTTTCAAGCCCCCACCCAGAAAAACAATAAGAAAAATAATTTTTTTCTTCTTTATTTTGTAGAAAAAAACCCATAATTTTATTTTTAATAATTGTTTTTTGGTTTTTTTCTGGTTAGGTGATGGGGACTAATTTGTTTATTATTGTTAATTTTCTTTGTGTAGGTTATGGATCTTGTGTGTACCCATCTTCTACAAGGTATGTTGCTCTTGCCCTTTCTTTTAATTTCTTTTACCAAAAAATATGGTCTTACATTTTATTCCTAGAATGCACTGTTTCAGTGGATGACTAAATTTACGTGTTTTAATCTGAACGTTACAATCTAGTTGTATATTAACGATTGAATCTCATACACCAATTGTGACATTCCACATCGTCCAGGGGAGTGATCCTTAAATGTATATTCCCATCCCTACCTAGCACGAGGTCTTTTGGGAGCTCACTGGCTTTGGGTTCCGCATGAACTCCGAAGTTAAGCGAGAAAAGGGCTAGAGCACTCCTAGGATGGGTGACCCACTGGGAAGTTGCTAGTGAGTTCCCAGAAACAAAACCGTGAGGGAAAGGTAAGCCCAAAGCGGACCATATCGTGCTACGGTGGTGGAGCGGGTCCGGAAAGTGATCCGGCCCGGGCCGAGATGTGACACCAATGTAATGTATGAATTTCTAGTTTAGTTTGAGTACATTTCTTTATTGAATGTTTTGATAATTTGATATGGTGATTGAAATTAAGTTTCTTCATGTTCACGCAATTGGATCTTTCTCTTTTTCTTCTTTAGAAATTTTAAGAGATTAGAAAATAAAGACATGGCTTTATATGATGACTATTGAGAAGAAAAACACTTTGTAGAAAACCATTCTCTTCTCTTTGGTTGCTATAATTCTCTGTACTGAAGGAATCCCGACAAAAGAGAAACAACAGAAAACGGAAACTTTGTGTCTCTCGGATGAAACTTCTTATGGACGTTTGACACGTCGCTTTCTGCATGGGATGTTGTTACTTATCGTCCGTTTCTAACGATAAATTTATTGCTGCCAATCATTTCACAGTTCTTCTCTCTTCTAAACACAATTGTGTATTTTAACTCTATTTATTGATTTTTTGTTTAAATTATTTTTCTGGGTGCATGCTTGACTAGGAAATTGGACTAGTATTTTGGTTCTGAAATCAGACTTCACCTTAATTTCCCACCGTTGGATTTGTCCTCAGTTGCAGCCAAACCAATGGTCAAGAATGGTTACCTTTTTTATGGGCAGAGTGACTGGCATATGGCACCTATTTTGGTGTAATGTAATTATGCACGAAGTAGGATTCTCTCCCTTTTTATTTCTATCTTTTTCTCTCCTCTTCTCTCACATTTTGGAGCATACTAGAAAATCCCAATTTGATTTCTTTGAAATAAGATTTTCCTTTTTTTTTTGGTATGTTATAAATACTGAAAGAACCAATTCATTGGAGAATTTGTATGATGGTATTGTTATGGTTTGTTCCATAAATTTCCCTACCAAAATATTCAATGGCAATAATGTAGTAGGATTTCAAATTCGATTATGTTTCACTTACAAACTGGATGTAGCCATGCTAATTAGGGCAGTATGCTAAGTTCAAATCTCCTTTCGTTTGAAGTAAAGAAAAAGATTGAAATAATGATTCACTTATAAATTCTATTTATCTTCTTAATGAAACATTTAATGTACTGTAATTACATTTTCTTAATCACTTGCTTACGTAGTTGTTTGGACCCAAAATTACATCATCGGCCCGTGCAATCAAGGTCATTGAGTGAGCATAGCTCCCAACCGTCAGATGGAAAAGTGAAGATAATTTTATTATTATTAAGGGATAATATCTTGGTTTTTATCATAAGGAATTATCTTTTAATAAGGAATTATCTTTTCTAAGATAAATGGGATGCAAACTATATCTGTGATTTGGAAATAAACAATATAGTTCGAGTTAAGGACTCTTATCACGTGGCATGGCTTGGATATGATGGTCATGATAGGCCTTAGCCTACAGTTGAAACAAGAAAATAGTGACGTGATGCGGCAGAAGGATATCATGCATGCATGGATAAAGACTGAAAGAATGGTGGGATAATTGGCACCACCGAATATCCTTAGCAGGATGCCAAGAATCTTAGTCAAATGGCATTGCATGCAAGACTTGCAGAGAAAGTGGAAGTATATCACACCGCTACAAATGAACACGTGGCCCCCGTTTTTCAAGAGATGTTTATTCAGGGTTGAGCTTTGGATTAATTAAAGGGGTCAGAATGAGATAAAGATAGGTTTTAGCCATGTTGGAAAAGTCAAAAGACTAAAACATAGGCTTTGGCCTGCAGAACGTAAATCGCTTCATGAGTTTGAAATGCAATTGTATTCTGCAATAGGTATCAGCCGCCAAATAAGTACAACATCCCTATAAATACAGAGGCAGTGGCAACGGGAAAATCACCTCCAATTCAACACACAAATTACCCTGTGTAAACTCTCGCTCTATGCGAAACCTCTCAACAACCTTGAGATTTTTATTTTATTTTGGGAGACTTTGGATGCGGTCCCTAACTATGAATATTCTTTGACTAAAACCTTGTTGGTTTTCAATTTTTGATCTAAGTCCCTGAAATTAATGTGATAATTTACTTCTATGTACGTTACTATATTTTTTTAAATTAAAAATTGAAATTTATAGTTGTTTATGTCACATCCCGGTCCAGGGTGGATCACTTCCCGAGCCCGCTCCACCACCTAGCACAATATTGTCCGTTTGGGCCCCGACCACGCCCTCACGGTTTTGTTTCTGGGAACTCACGAGCAACTTCCCAGTGGGTCACCCATCCTGGGAATGCTCTAGCCCCCTTCTCGCTTAACTTCAGAGTTCCTACGGAACCCGAAGCCAGTGAGCTCCCAAAAGGCCTCGTGCTAGGTAGGGATGAGAATATACATTTAAGGATCACTTCCCTGGGCGATGTGGGATGTTACAGTTTATATTAATGAGATTTTAAATAAAAAACCATAATTTGTGGGATTAAAAATATTAAAATATAAATATACTATTGTGACACACCCCGACCCGAATGGGGGGCGTGCTGGTCATCACGTGAGGGTGACGTAGCCTTGTGCATAGTGCAGAAGCAAGAATAATAAAGAGGAATACGAATAATGTCCAAATGCAATCCGAAAGGACGGATGCTAAATAAAGAACACCCAACGGTGATCCTACATTTGTGGTGATATGTCAAAATCTCCAGATATCCTCGTAAGCCACCAACAACTACTGCCAACTAGTACCTGGAGGGGCGAAAAACAGAAAGCGTGAGTGGCCAAAAACAAAGCTTTTCAAAATCATTTCATTTCTCAAAAGTTCTAACCCCTCACCGTAAAATCTGTATAAGTTCCCAGAAAATATAATATATAACCATATATCTCAAAACCATGCTCAGCAATAGTCATAACCAAATGTATGCCATGCCAAAGTATCTCAACCATATGACAATCACAATTCAGTGCACATATAAGAATGCCAGATATCACATCAGCCCACGGCTGCATATATAGCTCATAATCATCCTCAAACATAACAAATATCCTGCACACAAATCAGCACCGCCTCTTGTGGTCTGCACAACATAACTGGATATATAATAAATATGCTCTAGTGCTACGATCACATGAAGACTGTGCGAATAATCGCGGGTCACCTACGAGTCGAAGCCACCTATAGTGGTCTATACAACAAGACTGTGCACCTAACTTGGATCCAAGGCAAGCATACGATGCGGGAGGTGAACATCACGTGAAGGACTGTGCCCTAACTCTGGGCGGGAGCACTAATATCAGGTGCAGGTTTATGAGCTATCAATATATCACATAATTTCTCACATATCTCAACCCGTCTCATACTTGAATATAAACTTACCTGGCATTTACCTGTGCATCCACAACACCAATTCACATATATGCATAATATGCCAGTTCATATACCAAATATAAATTCATGCATGGCATTTAAAACATACTTTCATTTAAATTCGTTTTCTGGGAAAAACTCAATATATAGGTATATACAGAAAACCAAAAGCCCACTCACTTATATGTCGAAGAGTCGTAGCCCCCGAGCCTCAACTGATTGGGCTCGTCCTGAGGATAGGTCTCACCTATATGCGAAACAACTATAAAAACGTCATTTAAATGCACATAGACAAAATTCACTAACAACTTCTCATACAATTCTCAAATGGGGTATTTGAATATACCACCGTGACCTACTCAACCTTAGGAACATCCCCATATTTTCAGAAAAAATTTATGAACCCTCACGCGCCGCCACACGCCTGCAAGGGCACGGCCCTACGTGCCCCCACGCGCGGCCATAACCTGACGACATCCTAACTGCCGTTAGGAATATTCCGTTAAATCCTAATGGTAACAGTTAAAACTAACTGACGGCATTAGAATATTTTGTCAAACTTGACGGAATATTCCGTCGTCTTCAACCTTGGGACTCCGGCGACCGTCGCCGTCACCGGAAAACTGGGAAAGTTTTAAATCGCTATAACTCTTCCATTTTTCACCCAAACTTCACGAAACTTGAACCAAAATGAAGCATAGGACGAGTAGAACACAACCATACATGTTTCAAGGCTTGAAATCCTCGAAATCTCGCCGGAGAAGTCTCGATAATTTTGGCCAAATTTCAAACTCTTCGAACCTGTCTTCCCGACGTCCAAATCGCTTGGTTTTTCTTCTCCGAGCTTCGCGAGGATGATCTAAAGCTTCCTATGGCTTTAGAATTCACTGAAAACTTCACATTTACGTGTGTATGAATAGTGCACAAATCTGGGGGTTAGGGTTTCTCGGTTTCTTGAAGCTTTCAAGTCTCAAAAATGGTATAGACTAACTCAAAAGTTGAAGAGGAACACGAAAATTACCTTGTTGATGTCTATCCGTGTGTGAATGGATGAGCTTGGTGCTCGTCCGTACGTTGTACGAGAATGGCAGAAAACTGGAGATGGAGGAGAGAGAGTGTGAGTTTGAGAGAAAGAGCACAGGAGGGTGAGAGAGAGAAGGTTTTGGGTGTGTGTGTGTGGTCCTCACACTAACACATCACCAAATACCAAGAAATATCTAAGTCCCATAAAACAAATAATCCAAAACAAAATACGTACCACAATACGCCATTTAACGTCCAAGGGCAATTGCGTCATTTCACACCAATAAAAATGAAAATCCGGGACGGGCTGTGACAATTGTGTGTGTGTGTAAACATGGGTACATTCATCAAAATTAACCAAAAAATTATTGTATCAAAACATGGGTAGATTCTTCAAAATCACAAAAAAGAAAAGAAAAAGATATTAGGCTTAGTAAAATTAGTAAATTTCTTCGATTAAACTTAACATGGATACATTCTCAAATCAAATAAAAAAGAATGTACCCATATAAGTTTAAAAATGGATTAGAAAAAAATTGAATAGATTTTATATAAAAAAAAATGGTACATTTTAAATATAACAAATTGGTATATTTAAGAATGAGTACATTTTAAGATTAAAAATTTGAAAAAAATTACATGAATGGTACATATAATTAGCAAGGGTACATTTAGCAAAATTAAAAATGGGTACAAATAAATAAAAAAATATGGGTACAAATACAAATAAAACTTTATAAAATACAGGCACAAAAAGAAATTAATATATCGGTACAAATTAAAACTGAAAAGAAAATTTGTACAAATTAAAAAAGGGTTGCAAATTAAAAATGGGTACAAACTAAAAATAAAAATATATGATAAAAAATTTAGCCATAAATATAAATATACTAATTGTAACATTTTTAACATTAAATGAATATATTTAGGAATAAAAAATATTTTATTATTGAAATAATTAATGATGTTATTAATACCAAGGACCTTGATCAAAAAATGAAAAGGAATAAGGTTTTAATCAAAGGAGTAGCAAAATGAAGGATGAGAACCTAATTTCTCATTTTCTTTTTCCGTCGACACATCTTCAATTTGGATAAACAGCACTGTGATGGCAACTGGTGACATCTTCAGTTTGGATAAATAGCACTATTGCCGTAGAATCAGCCGACCGCGGAGCACCTTCAGTTTGGATAAACAGCATTGCGTCAAGGCCGACTGGTTATCTATCCAAGTCTTGGTCGAGAAGGATTTTCGAATCCTTATTGGTAGAGGTCATCTCATTAGCCTTCTCGGCGAAGTGAGGTGTTATAGGTTACTACATTCGGCACATTGAAAATCGAATTTGATATTGAACTTCGCAGAACTAGCAGCCTTGTCTTCAGGCTCTAGAACCCGAAGGCCGAGACGTATTCCTTCCTCGGCCGCAGTCGCAAGATCAAGAAGTCAGCAGCGCATAACCGAAGGACGTAGTTAGCTCATTAGTTACTCGGCCTGCGCGCCACGTAGACTTGGTAGTTTTTAGGGTCAACAGTAGTACATAACGTTTATCGTACATCGTGCGGCAATAAATTATTTTAAATATTTTTATTTAAAATTAAACACAAACATTACTTGACAAAAATTGATTGTACAATGTACAATAAACGAACACGAATCACTAATCCCTAAGATCCTTGCTAACAGGATTCAGAGTTGGCACATTTACCCTCCTAATTTTGAACACGGGCCCAAGATCAATTAACGGTCAAAAATTCAAACATGAAAAAGGAGGCTTGTGCATGTGGGCCATTGTCCAGTTTAGGACTGTATCTATATCTCACATGTAAATGTTCTTATTTTGAATTAAGTGTTTTGACTGGTCATCTTTTGTGTGTGTGTGTTTTTTTTTTTTTTTTGAATCTACCATAGTATTTACACTAAGAAAATGGGAGAGTAGGCTAAATTTTATACTGGGTTATCCATAAAAATGTGGTTTAACTTTGCCTTATAATTTATGGTGATTTTGATTCTGTGAGAAGAGAGTTTCTCAGACACACCCAGACCCAAAAGTGGGGCGTGCTGGCCGTCATGCGAGAGTGACGTAACCATGTGCACAGTGCGGAAGCAATAAAGAATAAAATTTACGGATCAATTAAAATCGAAACGCTAGCAATACTAGTGTAAAAGAAGTGTGAATTCCACTAATACAGAGCATAAAAGTCTACGTGCAGTCAAGCAAAAGTACTAAATAGAGATAACACCCAAAGGCGGTCCTACATAAGTGAGTTCTGTCAGAACGTCCGATGAGCTCCTCGTATGCCACCAACGAACACTACCTAATACCTGGAGGGGCGAAAAACAAAGTTGAGTGGGTCAGAAACAAATCTTTTCAAAACCTTTCTTTTCTCAAAAGTTATAACCCCTTGCCGTAAAACCTGTATAAATTCCCAGAAATAAAGTATATACTCATATATATAATTATCGAAATCCTGCTGGAAAATATGTATATATGAATGAATGTATGCCATGCCAAAGTATCATAACTGAATGCCAAATCATAACTCTGCGAATGTGATGGAATACTAGATAATCAACTCAGCCCTCGGATGTATATAACTCATAACAATCTCATCATATCATATATATATATATATATATATATATATATATATATATATATATATATATATATCCTCCACACACATCAATACCACCTCTAGTGGTCACTGCTTAACATCACTGTATATAAAATCATATGCTCTAGTGCTACAATCACGTGAAGACTGTGTGAATGATTCGCGGGTCACCTACGAGTCGAACCCACTTATAGTGGCCTATTTGACAGGACTGTGCACCTAACTTGGATCCAAGGCGAGCATGCGGTGCAAGAGGTGAACATCACTTGAAAGACTGAGCCCCTATCTTTGGGCGGGAGCACTAATATCAGTGTGCATGTTTATGAGGTCTAATCACATCACATCACATCATATCATTCGTTCTCATCATAACTAGAATATAAACTTACCTGTCCCTTACCTGTGCGTCCGCAGCACCAACATTAATATATGCAATCAATAATGCATAATAAAATAAATAGATACTTTGCATGGCATTTCATATCACATTTCATATCACACTTCACTTAAACTGATTTTCTGGGAAAAATCTCATTTATATAGGTATATACGGAAAACAAAAGCCCACTCACTGATAGGTAGCCAGGTTGTAACCCCCGTGCCTAGCCTGGCTACGCTCGTCCTCCGGATAGGTCTCGCCTATATGAGAAATAACTGAAATAACGTTAATTAACGCACATAATCGAACCTTAGAAATAACTTCTCATACATTGCTCAAATTTGGTATATGAATATACCACAGTGATCTACACAAATTCACGAACATCCCCATATTTTTAGAAAAAATTTCCGACCACCCACACGCCGCCATGCGCCGGCCTAGGCACGGCCAGACGCGCCCCCCACGCGCAGCCACGTGCTTGGCACACTGACGGCGTCAGTTAATGCCGTCAGAAATATTCCGTTATTTCTAAGTATATTCCGTTAATTAACTAACGGCATCAGTTAACGCCGTTAGCATATTCCGTCAAAACTGACGGAATATTCCTTGTCTTCTCCGGCAAGTCGTCGGTCGCCGGCGACTGTTCGCCGGTTTCTGGGTAAACTTCCAAACATGGTTTCTCACTCGTTTTTCAACCATTTTTCATAAAATTGGTACCAAAATGAAGCTATGAGCATGTAGAACACAACCATACAAGTTTCAAAGCTTAAAATCCACTAGATTTTACCTGAGGAAGCTCGATAATTCAGCCAACTTTGAAATGCTTCGATCTCAGTCCTCCGACGTCCAAAACCTTCCAACGAACCACCCCTAGCCTCGTGAGGACCTCCTAAAGCTCACTATGACCTTAGAATTCCCTGAAAAGTCCATATTTACGTGTGCATGAACAGTGCACCAAAACTGGGGTTACGGCGTGATGAATCGAAGGTTTCCCGTTCCAAAAACAGTATAGATGAACTCAGAATCTTACAAGAAGTTTAAATCTTACCTTAAAACCTTCGATCCGTGACGAAACGGCGTAGAATGAGCTTCGTCCGTACGTGCATAGTGAAATGGATGCAGAAATTCGAGAGAGAAGAGAGAGAGAAGGTCCACAGGAGAGAGAGAGAGTAGGTTGTATATGTGTGGTCCAACTTTAGTCCCTAACCACACAAATGAAACAAACTCTAAGTTCCAATTAATTTTCCAAAAGCTTAGGAAGGTAAATATTATCCAAATATATATGCCACACACACCTTAGCAACCTTTAGGGACAATTCTGTCTTTTCACATCCTCGATAAAAATAACATACTTTTCCGGGACGGGTTGTCACATTCTCTCTCTATAGTTTAAGAACAACTCAACATACAAGACATGGATATACAATCACGTAGTGTCCGTACCAATGATATAATAACATGTGAACAAAATCTTACTAATATTTTTATTCTATTTACACAGAATGCTACGGTGCACCAATGTCATATATATATAAGTCATTTTACCTTTAGTTTTAGTGAAGATATTCCAAGCAAGCATGGTCTCAAAAGTCGAAATATCCCACCTAGTGGTCCTATGCTGGTCCATTTAGCAGTGCACTTTAGCCCTTTTCTTTCCTTTGTGCAGCTAATTAAAATCCAGAATGCTTTTTTAACCCTAAGTTATGGTCTTTTGTTCGACACTTTAATTATGTTTTAACCACACTGCGTTATGCTATTGCAAATTTGCAGCGCGGCGGGAGGGACAACTTCACCTTCCACACCACCAACAGTTCCAAATGTACAAACGCCGACATCGACATTCACACCACCTTTCTCAGGTGGACTCACTCCCAGTGGATTCACTCCTGGATCGACCCCGATGATCCCTGACGATAACTCCAAAGCATCCCTCGACTCCATGTCCCCAACGATCTTGATGCCCATCTCCTTTGTGCTTGTTCTTTTATTTACCTAAAGTTAAACCCCCAGTGTAGGTCGTTTATTTTATTTATTTTTATTTTCTAGTTAATTACAGCAACAACATTGCCCTAATGCGGAAAAGAGGTTATACATTTTTTGTTAGAAGTTGGAACATTCGTTGTCTCATTTTTTCGCAGCCAGGTTACATGTATTAAGTAAAATAATGTCGGTTACATTCACGGTGTACCTTAACAACATACTTTCAGAGTCATCAAAAGTGACAACCATGTTTGCAGGAGAGGCAAATGCTCCATCTAAGCAAATAGAAAATCTAAAATCTTCTTCACCGCTTACGGTATACTCTCAGAGCTGCTATTTAGCATCTCTACTAACCTATCTCTCTCTCTCTCTCTCTCTCTCTCTCTCTCTCTCGTTTAGCATCTCTCCTTTGAGAGCTGATATTGAGGAGCAACTGTCAACCTCCTTATTTGATTTAAAAAACAAACATTGAACTACCTCTTTGAGGCTTTGAGTATAAGTTGTATAACTAGTTTCAGTTTCAATCTCCATAGCAACAGTGGTTGATAACAAGGTTCTAAAAGTCGCTAGGCGCTAGTCGGGCGGCGGGCTGGGGCCTAGCGCCTAGGTGGCTAGGCGGGGCCTAGGCGGACTAGGCAGATTTAAGTAAATCAATCATATTTCGTATAAATAAGTGTCTGCTTATACTTGAAATATATGTAATTTCATCATAAACTACAAAATAGAATGCATATATATTAAAAAGTATTGGAACATAATGAAAACATGTGAAATAAGGATATAATGTGTGTTCATTTAAGTATGCAACAAGTCTCTTACAATTTATTACAAAAAAAACAAAATGCAAAATGAAAGTTATCTATTTTCTGTTTAAGTGAGTTGCGACCTAGGCGAGTGTTTAGGCGGGTCTAGGCGGTCTAGGCGGGTGCCTAGGCAGTCTAGGCGGGTGCCTAGGCGGTCTAGGCGGTGCCTTAGTAGGTCTAGGCGTCCTTAGCATTAATCGAGACGATGGCCAGCCGCCTAGTGCCTAGGCAGGGCCTAGGCGGCGCTAGGCGGGGATTTTTAGAATAGTGGTTGATAATTTGATATCACGTTCTATATGCAAGAATGGCATCAATATGAATATGTGCAAACAGTGGCACTCAGAAATGGAATTACAGAACGAAGCAATATCAAGAATTTGTAGCAAGGTTTGACTCGTCATCAGTGAATCTGTTGGAGCAGTTATGTTTTTATTTATATATTTATGTTTTGTTTTATTAGAAATATTAAGTATATAATTGTTAGTTGTTGCTAATCTTATCAGTTAATAAGGAGTAATTGGAACCACATAAATATGTTTTGAGATTCCTTCTCTGTTTTGAGAAGAAGAACAAGTCTTAATCCATAATCCTTCCATAATCATTCCGTATTGATTTTTTTTTCCGTTTTGGATCTCGTCCGTTTTAATTTTTCCTTGATTTCCAACGGTTTTGAACCCCACATAACTCCTACAGGTTTGCACCCCAAATAACTCCTACAGTTTTGATTCCTTACGGTTTTGTAATCCCAACGTCTATATATATATATATATATATATATATATTATAGAAAAATAGATATGTAAGTTCTGCGATTTGCAAAAGGTAAATAAGAAAAAATTAGAAGTTTTACATAGATTGATAGCAACATATCGAAAGGGTGCAAGTTTGAAGGTTCTTCCATTGTGCAAAGAAGAACCTTATCAGAAGAAAGTTCTGAGCTGTTTTATCCTAGGGACGACGTGGTGTTTGTGAAACTACTTGCACACTTTGGGTAGAGCCGCGAAACGTCTTAAAGAGAGCGACTTAGTCCGCGACTCATCCCAAGAATCATTCACCACTCAAGGCTTCTACATTTTTCGGGTAACTTCGTTCCTTTATATTTCAGTGTACAACAAAATCAAGCATGATAGTGGTAGAGGCTGGACTATTGGAGTTGGACTCAGAGCAGGAAGTTGTACCATCACAACTGTTGGTACAAATTTCGCCTCTATCCGCAGATGTGCGCGAATTTAGTTCCAACAACATATATGAGATTGGAGAATTTAGTAAAATTTTGTGCTCCCAAGAAGGTTGATTGTTCTTGTGACAGCTCGTCCCGAAAAATTATGATTTTTATAATTTTATTATGTGGAATTTCGAAAAGGCCCTTTGAAGCATATGCCTTGATTTGTGTTGATCGCTTGTCATGATGTGTAAGACTTGCTTCTTGGCATATTCTCGTAGTACTCGTCGCTACGGACGCGTGGGTGCAAGCTGTTCGTAATTTGGAACTATATCGAATAAGTTATTAACGTTTGAAGTTGGGGGTTAAAATGATAATTTAATTGTTATTTGGAGAATTCTGGAAAAATCTGGAGTGCCACGTGGGCGGCCCAGATTAAAAGGAATAAATTTTGTGTGGTGGAGATTAGAAGGAAAGGATGAACATGGGAGAGAAGTGGACGAATAGGGAGAGGAGTGAGGAATAGGAGCCAATCAGAAAAGAGGGAAAGGGGGAAAAAAGAGGGAGAATGGGTGCGTGGAATCCCTGACTCGTGAGGATCCAACCCGACCCAGTCGGCTCCTACCTCCATTTCCGACGGAATTTTATCCTTTTTTCGGCAAATCTAAGTAAACACTACCTAGAAACTACTCCATAGTCTTCCCTCTTCCATATCCACCTAAGATTTGAAGGAATTTGGGTGTAAATTCATCAAAGGGCCGACGGCAGGGCTAAGGGTTCGTGGTGGCTATCCCTCATATTCTGGAACAAAACCCTCAAATTACCACCACCCATGGCATCCTCTTGAGGCCTAGAACAAAGCCCAGGCAGTGGTGGAGGCGTTGGAGCAAGTTTGGAGGTCGAATCGAATCACACCCAATTCTAGGGTTCTTATGGGTTTTAGAGAAATTGGAGCTCATATCGATCAAATTGGCCTTAGTCACAGGTATGAAAGTTGTTATACTCTTTGAGATATTCAATTTTGCAAATTTTGAGAATTTTTGGAGAAAGTTGAATTTTCCGGCGAGCCGGGGCGGTTGACCGCCACCCGCGGCGGCGCGTGGCCTGAGGGCCGCCAATGCTATCTTTAGCCTATATTGAATGCCTTGAGTTCAGTTTTAGTGATTGTGTAACGTAGACTGATTATTTGGGCCTAAATTCCTTACGATACGTCGTTAGGTGAAAATATGAATTAGCGATCCAACCGTTGGATCGTCACCAAACTTTGATACGTTGTAGTACTTAATATTTGAAGCATGTAGAAACTTACGGATCGGGAATCCGAAACATGGATCTTCCCGAATTGGATTTGTAAGTTCATAAAATAAAAGGTTAATCGCCACTCGATTTTGGAAATTGGCGGAGATCCAACCGTTGGATCATAACGAAACTTTAGTATGTTGTTCTATAAGCATAATGTGAATCATGAGAAGTTAAAGATGGGAATTCTGATATGCGGATCTTTCGGATTGAGTTATGTAGGGTTGTGGACCCTACCGTTGATCTTTGATCGACGGTTGACTTATGGTCAATGAGTCTTGAATCACTCTTGAATGCCCTTTAGGATGTGTTTTATGTGAGTTACGTGTTTTATCAACAAGTATTCTGAGATGTGATTTAATAATTGTTCTAGGCCCCGATCGTTCGGGACGCCTCTGTACTCATTCTAGGGAGTTGTAGCGTGGACTCCAGGTGAGTGGGCTTTTATTTTCAGTATATATATACTTGGCTGATTCCCAGAAATACGTTTTAAATGATTTTATGAAATTGAATGCCATGTCGAATGCCATATATATGTATTGCTATGTTTATGTGGTTATATGTTGAGGCACTGCGGACGCCAGGTAAGTTAGGTGAGTATGTATTTTTGTTATGATGATTATGGTGATATTGGTTAGATTAGCATATGGCTCATTTACCTGCACATCGGGGTTTGTGCTCCGCCAGAGTAGGGCTTAGCTTTCACGTGATCGTTCACCTCCCGCACTGTACGCTCACCTTAGATGCAAGGCAGGTGCTAGCCTGTCATACAGACCACTATAGGTGGTTCCGACTTGTAGGTGACCCACGATTCGTCGTCAGCCTTCACGTGACCGTAGCACCGAGCATCTTTATATACCTAGCTTGTCGTACAGACCACTACAGGTGGTTCCGACATGGGTGCAGGTTATTGATTGAGAGTTTGGATTGAGGATTTATTTGAGGAGCCATAGATTTAGCCGTACAGGTCACGAGAGGTGACTCCGGCTGACTTATATGCATTGCCGGCATGTTATGCATTGAGATATCACCTGATTGACTTTGATGATATTTGTTGCATGCTTTGATATTGGATATGGTTTATTCGAACATGGCAATATTTGAATGTTGGTTTTTAGTATGAGTACGTATATATTTTTCTGGGAAGTATATATATTTTTACAGAGAGGGGTTATAACTTTTATATCAAAGTGATTTTGTAAAACTTTGTTTTTGCCCACTCACGCTTTTTGTTTTGCGCCCCTCCAGGTTCTGGTAGCATAGTTTCTTTATCGACGAGGACTCGTGGCATATCTCAGTTCAGGTGGCTACTTCTGAGGGTATGATCTTTACCCACACTACTGTACATTACTTATGCTCTGACAACGCGTGTGAAATGGGTCCATACCCACTAACAGTGCACTCTGATATTTAGGCACCTTTAGGTTTAAATTTATTCGTATTCTTCCATCACTACACTTTTTGGCTTCGTCACCTTCCAGGTGTCGGCCAGCACAGCTCAATTTGGAGTCTTAGTGGACATTCCAGGTCGGGGTGTGTCAGTTCTTCTCAGCAATCAACAAGACTGATGGTTCTTCATCAGCAGTTGATATTGCTGTTGCAAGACAATATTCATGGCATGGAATGTCTGATAGGTATTTTCCAAGAGATCATGTTCAGTCAACTCTTCTTCACAATATTTCAGTAACGATTGAAGTTTACATACTTTAGAGTTATATTCATTCCAAGATTTAAAGTCAAATCTTCAGCCTTGATGGTTGCTCTAATACCCTTTGCAGTGAGATGGAGCTCGACGTCTTCAATCCACTTGAGGTAGTTTGTGTTTCAGATACATCCAAAGCAATGAAATCGAGTTTAGAGATGTTTGACATTTTGTATATGACCAAAACGTGAATTAGTTCTTTGAATAAAATTCAAGAGCATCATAGCTATGGTTCTAGGAGGATAGTTTGGTTTAATGAATTTACATCATCGAGATCAAAAATATTCAACATGGTTGGTGTGATTACTTGGATGTTGATGAAGATGGTGAAAAAGCTTTCGCGGGCTTTCCTTTGGTAGACACGTCATGCTGATAACATGTTGTGAAACTAATTATAAAGGTGGGTGAGAGAGAAAGAAGGGATGGGAGCAAGAGAGAGAGAAAAGGTTCAGGTGCATGGAAATTGTGTCTTCACCTCTTGGTCTTGTACTTTTATTTATACTAATCATGATGGGTTTTCTTGTATTGCATGCAATACAAACATATGAGAATTTGATCTCCAAATTCTACTGGGATTTTATTTTAAATTTACACAATCACATTCCAAATTAATAATTCTATGCACAACAAAAATTACATACTTTTGGGCAAGTTTCTTTTATTGAAAAACCAAATGAGAAATATGTACACAAAAATAGAATTTTGTCTTATTGAAAAATGTGGAAAACAATATTTGCATAATACACATATATACGCGTATAATATGTGTATAACTGTGTTACTCAATGTATCATCTACCAAGACTACAATTTGGGGTCCTTGGAGGTAGGCCTGGCAAACGGGTCGTGTTTGTCGTGTTTGTGTCGTTTTCGTGTAACACCTGTTATCTTAATGGGTCGTGTCGTGTCACACCTTTTATCTTAACGGGTCCTTAATAGGTTGGGTCACTTTACCCAACGGGTAAAGTGACCCGACCCGTTAAGAAATTTTTTATTTTTTTCCTTAAATTTGCACATACCACACATTGCCACATAAATATTACTTCAAAACATTAAAATACATTTGTCGTTTAAGTACTACATCTACATTTGTTGTTTATTATATACATATGCTCATGGTGCAAGTTAAATCTAGCTACCTAATCCCCCATGCTGAATTGTAATCATTTAACTATTGTGATTCGTGCATATGTGCTGCATAGCTTGAATACAGGTTTTGATACCGACTCTTACTATCCAATATTATATATGGTTGTGTTTTGACCAAACAAGTCTAATCCTCATGCATGAAGCGAGTTCGATCCAATAATATATATGGTTGTGTTTTGACCAAGCCATCACGGCGGGGTAAAACCATTCCATTTAAATTGCTCTGAAACAATGAACGAAAGCATTCTATAACATTTCCACGTTAAACCAACTGGTAAAAAGACCATGCCAAGTAAATATTCAACAGAAACTATGATTTTATACCGAGAATAGCAAGAACCAAGTCACAAAAGCTTTTAGCCGCTCTGGGGAAAACCCAGAGCACCTTGACTCTTAACAAAGAACATTAAACGAAAACACAGGCAGCGCCACCGCCAGTCAAGCACCCAATTCTGAGACTAAATACCTAACAACGACACCAACACCAAATTACGCAACCAGCAATCTATGGAAATACTAATAGAGAAGTTTTTAGGGCTAATATTATTATTAAGATGATGTAACATTTCTTCTGGTGCAGGGGTTGTGGATTGGTTTATCTAACTCAAAATCAAGTTGTGGATTGGTTTAATCTGCGGTGGTTACGCTACGCACAAATAATATCCCCTAACATACAATAAATCTGAGGATATTCATGCTTGAAAGAGGGTGAGGAGGAAGGTTGCGAAGTTCACAGAGAGAGATCGAGAAGCTACAGCCGCTACACATAATCACAATCAAGCACTACAATATACAAAATACAGATCGAACCTTGAATAGAGATGCAGAGTTGAAGTTCACAGAGAGGCTACATGGAAGAGGATAAGGAGGATGGTTGCGAAGGGAGATGCAGAGCTGAAAGTTCTCACACAACGGCAGAGAAGTCTGAGAGTGAGAAGAGAAGAGGATAGCCTCCAAAGTCCAACCTAATGCACAATGGACAGCTGAGATTAAATCTCAGCCAATCCAATGGTCACCAATTTTTTAAATTTAATTTAATATATAGATTCACCAACACTTAAGAGTTTATTCATATAACATGAGATTTTATGGTATCCCCTAGTGTAAATATTTTAAATTGATTCATTCATTGTATTCATATAGGGTCAAGGAGTGTAGCTGTAAAAAATCATCAAAATCGGAGTTAAAATAACCGTTAAATCGTGATTTTTTGTTTCTAACTGTTGAAAAGCTTTGTCCCGTTACTTGATCTCTGAATGTTTGTTTTTTGCGATTTTTTGCTGATGTGATCTCGAAGCATATACAAACAAGTTTGACAGTTGGGATCGTTGAATTTAGTTTCGTAGAATTCGTATCCCATCAAAACGATAGATTCACTAACACTTAGAGTTTATTTATACTTTCATTAAGTATAACATAAGATTTTGTGGTATCCACTTGTGTAAATATTTTAAATTGAAAATCAAATTCATTCATTTTATTCATATAAGGTCAAGGAGTGTAGCTAAAAAAAAATCATCAAAATCAGAGTTAAAATAACCGTTAAATAATATTTTTTGTTTTATAACTGTCGAAAAGTTTTGTCCCGTTACTTGATCTACGAACGTTTGTTTTTTGTGATTTTTTGCTGATGTGATCTCGAAGCATATACAAACAAGTTTGACGGTTGGATCGTTGAAATTAGTTTCGTAGAATTCTTATTCCATCAAGTTCAATGGTGTGTATATATATATATATATATATATTAATTAGGTAGATTTAAATTTATTTCTTTTGTACGTATAACACTTGAAAAATTAAATGGTATGTATATTTAAGCCGATCCAATGGTCACCAATTTTTAAAATTAATTTAATATATATATATATATATATAATTATTATAGTTTTTAGAGGTATAAAATTGTAATATTAATGACACACCCCGACTCGAACATCGGGACGTGCTGGCCGTCACGTGAGTGTGACGTAGCCATGTGCGCAGTGCGGAAGAATAAATATAGATAAGAAGTACTAGAATAGCACAACTAGAGATACAAGAGCATAAAAGAGTGTGAAAGTTAACAGCATAATTTACAAAGTTCGAGCATCCTAGGTGCAGTCCAGAAAGACATAAACAGGAAAGCCAGAATATTTACATGGATAGTGTACTGTCAGATATGCCTTGAAACCTCGCTTGCCACCAACGGTATCTAATACCTGGAGGGGCGCAAAACAAAAGTGTGAGTGGGCAAAAACAAAGCTTTACCAAAAACACTTCGATATAAAAGTTGTAACCCCTCTTTGTAAAACCTGTATACTTCCCAGAAAATATATATATACGTACTATCACTGAAAACCATCATTCAAATAATGCCATGTTCGAATAAACCAAATTCAGTATTAAGCATGCATCAAATATCATCAAATCAATCGGGTGATATCTCAACACAAATCATGCTGGCAATGTATATCAGTCAGCCGGAGTCACCTCTAGTGACCTGTACGACTGAATCTATGGCTCCTCAACCAAATCCGCAATTCATCTCTCAATCAATAACCTGCACCCATGACGGAACCACCTATAGTGGTCTGTACGTCAAGCTGGGTATATATATAAAACGCTCTGTGTTACGATCACGTGAAGGTTGGTGACGAATCGCGAGTCACCTACGAGTCGGAACCACCTAATGTGGTCTATACGACAGGTGGGCACCTGCCTTGGATCCAAGATGAGCGTACGGTGCGGGAGGTGAATGATCACGTGAAAGCTAAGCCCTACTCTGGCGACACAAACCCCTATGTGCAGGTAAATGAGCCATATTCTAATCTCATCGATATCACCACAATCATCATATCAAAAGTACATACTTACCTGACTTACCTGGCGCCCGCAGTGCCTCAACATATAATCACATAACATAGCAATGAATATATATATGGCATTCGACATGGCATTCAATTTCATAAAATCATTTTAAAACGTATTTCTGGGAATCAATCAAGTATATATATATACTGAAAACAAAAGTCCACTCACTGATAGGTAGATAGGTCGTAGCCCCCGAGCCTTGAGTGGCTGCGCTCATCCTCAGGATACGTCTCACCTATATGCGAAACAACTATATAACCGTTAATTACGCACATAACCCAAATCAGATAATAACTTCTCATACATTGCTCAATTGGGGTGTTTAAATATACCAACATGCTCTACTCAATCCCACGAACACCCCCATATTTTTAAAATAATTTTTTGGGAGTCCCACGCCCCCTCACGGGCCGGCCAAGGCACGGCAACATGCGCCGCCCACGCGCGGCCACGTGCCGTGCACACTGACGGAATCCTTAACGCCGTTAAGGAATATTCCGTTAAATCCCTAGAATATTCCGTTAAGGTTAACTGACTCCATTACCATCGGTTAGGAATATTCCGTCACCTTCAACCTCAGTTTGCCGGCAACCGGCGCCAGAGCCGCGTCGCCGGAAAATGGGTAATTTTTCAAACTATGATTTCTAGCCCAATTTTCAACCAAACTTCACGAAATTTACACCAAAATGAACCTTAGGACAAGGAGAAGAGGTTTATACCTGTTAAAATCCCAAAACTCGGCTAAAACTCGCTCGAGCAAAACCAAGAAATCTGGCCAACCCCCAAACTGGCGATCCCGACGTCCATAAACCTTCAATTTTGCCCTTCGAGCTTCACAAGACCATTCTAAACCTCTCTATGATCTTAAAATAAGCTAAAATACCACGGTTTTCGAGTGCATGAACAGTACCCTTCATGGTACTTCACAGTTTCTAGGGTTTTCGTGTGTCTAAACCTAAACTAAGGGTATGGTTATGATCACCAGGTCCTCGAGGTTACGAATATGGCACTTAGAGCTTTGATTCGTGACCAGATCAAAAGAAGCAAGGTTGTCCGTACATTTGCAGGGAAAAAGGATAGAGAGTTCGAGAAGAGGATGAAGAGAGTGACAAGGAGGTGGGGAGGGCTGTACACGTGTTGTGTGTGTGTGTGTGTGTGTGTGTATATACTTCTCATCCAATCCTATCCACATAAAATTAACAAACAAATATGGGTACCCCTACATAAAACTTTAACTTTATTCACACACCCTCTCACTCCCGCAAGGGTAAAAACGTCATTTCACATATAATATTTTCCTTAGTTCGAAACAGACTGTTACATTCTACCCACCGTAATAAAATTTTGTCCTCGAAATTTACTCAACAAATACAAACCACTAAAACTCTTAAAACAGTCGTGAGTACAACTCTTTCATCCTTTCTTCCGTCTCCTAGGTTGCCTCCTCCACTGAATGATTCTTCCATAAGACTTTCACTAGATGCACTGTCTTGTTCCTCAAGACCTTATCCTTCCAATCTAATATAGTGACTGGCTCATCCTCGTAAGACAAATCAGGATTAATCTCTAATTGCTGCGGAGGCAAAACATGTGATGGATCTGAAATATAATGGCGAAGCATCGACACATGAAATACATTATGCACTCTAGACAGCTCCTGCGGCAACTCAAGTCTATAAGCTACTTCACCAATCCGCTTAGAAATCTGATATGGTCCGATATACTTGGGACTCAATTTCCCTTTCTTACCAAATCTCACAACACCTTTCCAAGGTGATAACTTCAAGAAAACCCAATCGCCCACATTATAAGCCCGATCAGTAGCATGTCGATCAGCTAAACTCTTCTGACGATCTTAGGACGCTTTCAGGTTAGATTTAATCACCTGAATATTCTCTATAGTCTTATCCACTATCTCTGGGCCTTCTAGAATTCTTTCTCCGACCTCAGACCAACAAAAGGGTGTCCGGCAAGCTTTACCATACAAAGCCTCGAATGGTGACATACCAATACTCGAGTGATAGCTATTATTATAAGCAAATTCCATCAAATCCAACCGTGTATGCCATGCATCACCAAACTGCAAAACAGAAGACCTCAACATATCCTCTAATGTCTGAATCGTCCTCTCAGACTGTCCGTCAGTTTGAGGATGATATGCAGTACTATACAATAATCTCGAACCAGAGCCTCTTGAAATGCCGTCCAGAATTTAGAAGTGAACCTCGGGTCTCGATCTGACACAATGCTGACTGGCACGCCATGATACTTAACAATCTTTGAAATAAAAAGTTCAGCTAGCCAATTTAAAGAAAACTTCTCTCGAACTGGAATGAAATGTGCTGATTTAGTAAGTCGATCAACAATTACCTAAACTCCATCATAACCATTCCTTGTATGAGGAAGTTTATACACAAAGTCCATGGTAATGTCTTCCCATTTCCACTGTGGAATAGGAAGGGGCTGCATCCGTCCAAATGGCTTCTTCCTCTCGGCTTTAACCTGCTGACAAACAATACATCTACTCATGTATTCAGCAATTTCTCTTTTCATACCTGGCCAATAATAAAATGGTCGAATGGTATGATACATCTTTGTGCTTCCCGGATGCATAGCATAAGCTGAAATGTGTGCCTCATCAAGAATAGCTTTCTTTAACTCTGCATTATTCAGCAGGTACATCCTACCTTCTTGCATGAGCATGCCATTAGTCTCCCGAATTCGAAGATCTTTCTTATTCCCATCATTCCTTAATTGAATTAATTCTTGAACCTCGTCATCTTCCATTTATGCCTCGAGTATCCGATCAATCAAGATTGGCCTAACTTGGAAGTGAGCAAGTAAAGCACTTTCTTGATCATTATCCTCTGATTTTTCCATAACTAGCTTCACTCCAGTCGATCTTAACTTTGCCAGAAGAGGAACACGGCTCGTGTGAATAGTATTAATCCTACCCTGAGATTTCCGACTAAGTGCATCAGCTACTACATTTGCGCGACCTGGATGGTATTCAATCGTGCAATCATAATCACTCAGCAGTTCAATCCACCTCCGCTGACGAAGATTCAAATCCCTCTGGGTAAACAAATGCTGGAGACTTTTATGGTCTGTGAAAATCTTACATTTCTCACCATAGAGATAATGCCTCCAGATTTTCAATGCAAAAACAATTGCCGATAACTCCAAATCATGAGTAGGATAATTCCTTTCATGCTGTTTTAATTGTCTCGAGGCATATGCAATCACTCTGCCATGCTGCATCAACACACAACCCAAACCATTTAATGAAGCATCACTATAAATCTCGAAATTACCACTGTCGTCAGAAAGTGCCAACACTGGTGCCCGAGTAAGACAATATTTCAGTTGCTGGAAACTCCGTTCACAACTATCATCCCACTCAAATTTAACATTTTTCCTTGTTATCTTAGTAAGTGGCAATGCAATCTTTGAAAAATCCTGAACAAACCGTCTGTAATACCCTGCTAAACCCAAGAAACTACGTACCTCCGAGACAGTTCGTGGTTGCTCCCAATTCTCTATTGTTGCCACTTTATGGGGATCCACTTGTATACCCTGAGCTGAAATGACATGTCCCAAAATCACCACCTGATTCAACCATAATTGGCATTTACTAAACTTGGCATAAAGCCTACACTCCTTCAACCTTTTCAGCACCAAGCTGAGATGTCGCACATGCTCTGCTTTAGATTTAGAATAAACCAAAATGTCATCGATAAAAACAATGACGAATCGGTTTAAATACTGCTTAAACACCATGTTCATCATATCCATGAAAGCAGCTGGTGCGTTAGTCAACCCAAATGGCATTACCAAAAACTCATAATGACCATAACGGGTTTGAAACGCTGTCTTAGGAATATCATCATTCCTAATCTTCAGCTGATAATACCCAGACCTCAAGTCAATCTTCGAAAACACACAAGCTCCTCGCAGCTGATCAAACAAATCATCAATATGCGGCAATGGATAACGATTTTTAATCGTTACCCGATTCAGCTGCCGATAGTCTATGCACAGCCTCAAAGTACCATCCTTCTTCCGCACAAATAAAACTGGAGCTCCCCAGGGTGAAGTACTAGGCTGAATAAAACCTCTATCTAATAATTCTTCCAGCTGAATTTTCAATTCCTTTAATTCTGCAGGAGCCATTCGATAGGGAGTCAAAGATATAGGGTCAGTACCTGGCAACAATTCAATGGTGAACTCAACATCTCGATCTGGCGACAACCCCGGCAAATCATCAGGAAAAACGTCTGGGAAATGTCTAACCACTCTAACATCCTCCACTCTGCTAGCAACCTCATCATTCAGTACCACATGTGCCAGATATCCCTGACAACCCTTCTGTAATAATTTCTTGGCTCTCACAGCTGAAATGATACCATGCCTGACACCACTAGGCTCACCAACAAATGTAATTACCGGTAAGCCTGGTCGTAAGAACGTAACTTTCTTCTCATAACAATCAATGTTAGCTTGATTATAATGTAACCAATCAGTGCCCAAAATAACATCAAATTTAGCAAGATCTAACGGAATAACGTTAGCGGGCATAACTACATCCTCCACTAACACAGGGCATCATGGATACATCCACCCTACCTGGCATGTCTCACCTCTAGGCATAGAAAACTTTATCTCATAACCAAGGGGTGTGGGATTAGGTTGCGTCAATTGAGCAAATGTATGAGAAATAATCGAATGGGTAACACCACAGTCAATCAATACTTTAGCAAAATGTCGAAGAACATTTAACGTACCCATTATCAAATCAGGGTTGTTCTGAGCGTCCTGCATTGAAAGATTATGAATACGTCCCTGGGTCTGCTGACGTCCCCTTCATCCTCTGCTAGACTGGCCACTACGTCCAGGTGTACCACGACTCTGTCCCAAATGACTAGACTGTCTTGAAGTACCCGCGCTGCTTGAGGTAACTTCACCTTGCTGTGGCTGCACACCTGAATGCCACTGTGATCCACCTGCTGAATAGGGTGGATACGGAGCATGTCCTCTAGAATACTGAGGATATCTACCCTGATAGCCACTAGAATAATATGGATCATGGGAATAGGCATACAGCGCTGCTGGATATGGCACAACATCACCCTGATAATGATAAGTGCTCCCCCGACATGGCTGACCATAACCACTCGATGCTGGAGCTTGCTGACTCGGCACTGGTGCTGGAAAGGAAGGCATCAGCCTCTGCTGACTCTATGGACAATTAGCTGCTCGATGACCAAACTGTCCACAGGTAAAACACCCTCGAATACCCTGCCTACACTCGCCTGCATGTCGGCTAGTACATCTCTGACAAAAAAGAATTCCTGAACCACCAGAACCACCAACATCCCGCTGCCTCTGAAAACGCGACCCACCAGCAAATTTACCACCTCTGCGCTGGCCTGTGGAACTAAATCCTCCACTGGATGAACTCGAACTAGTCCGACTCTTCTTAAAACTTTGCGTCTTTCTAGGCCCCTGTGATACTATACCTTTACCTTTATCATTCTTCTTGGAATCGTCTTTTTCTTCTTCATCACTGTCACTAGGCAAGTTCTCAGAATCTTCAATCTGTAGCAGAATCTCATAAAACTCATGATAGGTCAAACAGGGAATCCCGGTAGCCAAAGTATGCCACTTCTTCCGAGTACCCAACTTGAATCGACGAAGCATTTCCGCTGGATTCATTGCCACTGATGTGAAAATTACTTGACACTCAAATTAAAACCCTATCGACGTAGTATATGAAAGTAGGGATCGTTTTAGGCCGGGGATTAGAAGGGATGCTAATCTACACAATTTAAACTCTAAAACACTAAACTAGACTCTTATGACTCAAAACTGACCAAATTGACTCAAAACACACAAACGAAGCTAAATAGACTCAAAACAGATACTAGAGAGTGAATTGGACAAATTCTAGACTAGTAAGACTCAAAACACAGAAAGGGGACAGATTTGGACGAATTTGACAAAACTAAAACACAAATAAAAACTGAGGGGGTTTTTGGACGAATTTGACAAAACTAAGTAAATTGCAGCAAACAAAGTAAGTTAAAACGAAATTAACGTGAATTCAAAGGTGAAAAGCTAGTTAGAGGATCATTCTCCACACATGAAACATATGCATACAAATTGATTTCCAGTATTGTTTCCTTAAACCATGAATGACAATGCCCCAAATTAATCGTGAATGCACAAATTAACTTTCAGATTTTCCTTAATTCGTTGAATTGGATGGATAACGCATCGACAATCAAATTATTCTTATCAAGTTCCCTACATGGAATACGCATAATAGAGATACATTCAAAGATCATTAAGTTCTATGAAAATCATAAGCATTGACAAGGCATTCGTAACTATGAAAATCATGATGATACTCCTGCCATGGATTCACTTAACACGATTGTGACTAGCAACCTTTACTACTCATAAATATAAGTTCATAACAACTAGGTGAAATTCCCTTATATTTTAGCATCAGATTCATGCATGCAAACTAAGTGTGTACCCTTAACCCACATACAAGAATAAGTTTTAATCAAACAGATAAGTGAATCGCATTCATGTTTTACGAAACAATAACTGGAGGTAATCAATTCATATTAAACATATGTCCATGGCTTCGAATTCACCTCTAACTAAGAAAAACTTAGTTACACATGTTCATAACAATTGAAAAGCAATCTAAAATAAACATTGAAACTAAAACAAGGGAAGAAAGAATTCAGGAAGTCTCCAATGGTTGCAGGTTGTTACGGCACAAGGTCCTCCTCCAATGGAAGCCACGGCAAAGCTCTCCTCCTCTCCTTCTTGCGGCAGAGGGTGTTTCTGTGCATGGATGGTGATGGCTATGAATTATGGTGTGGTATAGGGGGTGGTAACCTGCAGTAAAGCCTCAAAATATGTATATATAGGCATGGCAAACCCTAGGGAAATCAGGTTACGACTTGGACTTAGCAGAAATAAAGGATTAGGGCTCTAGGGTGCGGCACAAGGCTTAAATCCATCAGAAAAGGGGTTTAGCCCAATTAATTTCTGAAAAGGCTTTGCACAATCCAAATCCACAAGGGAATAGGCTAATTAAATCAGAATCCAAGAGGAATAAGGGTAGGGAAGGGGATGGAGTGCAAGGCAAGGCAAAGGCTTTCTAGAAAGGTTTGGGGCGCCAGATTTTTAGGACTTCTAGAAAGGAGTGTTGTGGCATGTTTCTAGATGGAAAAGACCTCCTAAAAACAGGTTTTAGGCATCCTATTATGAAAAGGAGTCCCCCTTGCAGCTGGAATTAAGATAGGATAAGATTAGATAAGGATAAGATAAGATAAGGTTAAGATAAGATAAGGATAAGATAAGATAAGGTTGGTTTGGATAATGTTCCATGTTTGTAGCTGATTCCTTATCTTCTTTGACTTGAATTTGTTTCTCCAACTTTTAAACACATTCCTTGCCTCATTTGAACTTCAAATTCGTCCATTCCTTGTGCTCCATATGCATGCAATCCATTTCAGCCCAGAATTGCTCCAAAATGCTCTAAAATGCACTTTCTTGCCAACTTTGCCAACTGGACCTACAAACACACGAAAATAGCTTAAAACACTATAATAAGTAAAAACTAAGTAAATGCAAGAAAACAACCTAACTAAGTCGCATAAATATACTCCTATCAGCCACCTCAGGGTGATATCTAGACAAGTTTGTAAACTTCCTGTAGTACTCGTTAGCAGACATCTTCTTTTGCTTTAAACTTGTAAACTCCTGTTTCTTACTGTTGATGTACGCATGAGTAATGAATCTTTTATGGAACAACTGCTTAAATATCTCCCAGCCTGCAGCTTCCTCTCGAGACAACTCCTCAGCCGACTGTTCCCACCAAGACGTTGGTTCTTTACCCAAAAACCACAAGACCGTCTCAACCCATCTGTCTGCAGGTAAACTCTCCTGACTCTGCATCAATCTAAAGGTCTTGTCAACATGATCGAACCATTTCTCAGCACCCTCGTGCCCTTCATTACCCACAAAAGTATTTAACTTCAGATTATAAATAGTTTCCAGATGAGTCATCTAGGGAGGTCGAAACGTCGACTAAATAGCATTAGCGATAGCTTCCCCTAATTGAGCTATATCAGGGAAACTAGGCTCAGAAATCGGACGTGGCTCACGTCGAGGCGGCATAATTCTGACAGAAGACACCAATTAGTTAGAATATTCACTAAGTACACAGGACTGCCCAACCTAGGCTCTGATACCAAACTGACACACCCCGACTCGAACATCGGGACGTGCTAGCCGTCACGTAAGCGTGACATAACCATGTGCGCAGTGCGGAAGAATAAAGTACTAGAATAGCACAACTAGAGATACAAGAGCATAAAAGAGTGTGAAAGTTAACAACATAATTTACAAAGTTCGAGCATCCTAGGTGCAGTCCAGAAAGACATAAACAGGAAAGCCAGAATATTTACATGGATATTGTACTATCAGATATGCCTTGAAACCTCGCTTGCCACCAACGCTATCTAATACCTGGAGGGGCGCAAAACAAAAGTGTGAGTGGGCAAAAACAAAGCTTTACCAAAAACACTTCGATATAAAAGTTGTAACCCCTTTCTGTAAAACCCGTATACTTCCTAGAAAATATATATATACATACTATCACTGAGAACCATCATTCAAATAATGCCATGTTCGAATAAACCATATTCATTATCAAGCATGCATCAAATATCATCAAATCAATCAGGTGATATCTCAACACAAATCATGCCAGCAATGTATATCAGTCAGCCGGAGTCACCTCTAGTGACCTGTACGATTGAATCTATGGCTTATCATGTGGTCTGTGTGACAGGCTGGCACCTGCCTTGAATCCAAGGTGAGCGTACGGTGCGGGAGGTGAACGATCACGTGAAAGCTAAGCCCTACTCTGGCAGCACAAACCCCGATGTGCAGGTAAATGAGCCATATTCTAATCTCATCGATATCACCACAATCATCATATCAAAAGTACATACTTACCTGGCGCCCGCAGTGCCTCAACATATAATCACATAACATAGCAATGAATATATATATATATGGCATTCGACATGGCATTCAATTTCATAAAATCATTGCAAAACGTATTTCTGGGAATCAATCAAGTGTATATATATATATATACTGAAAACAAAAGCCCACTCACTGATAGGTAGACGGGTCGTTGCCCCCGAGCCTCGCGTGGTTGCGCTTGTCCTCAGGATACGTCTCACCTATATGCGAAACAACTATATAACCGTTAATTACGCACATAACCCAAATCAGATAATAACTTCTCATACATTGCTCAATTAGGGTGTTTGAATATACCAACATGCTCTACTCAATCCCACGAACACCCCCATATTTTTAAAATAATTTTTTGGGAGTCCCACACCCCCTCATGCGCCGGCCAAGGCACGGCAACACGCACCGCCCACGCGCGGCCACGTGCCGTGCACACTGACGGAATCCTTAACGCCGTTAAGCAATATTTCGTTAAATCCCTAGAATATTCCGTTAAGGTTAACTGACGCCGTTACCATCTGTTAGGAATATTTCGTCAACTTTGACGGAATATTCTGTCACCTTCAACCTCAGTTCGCCGGCGACCGGCGCCGGCGCCGCTGCGTCGCTGAAAACTGGGTAATTTTTCAAACTATGATTTCTAGCTCAATTTTCAACCAAACTTCATGAAATTTACACCAAAATGAACCTTAGGACAAGGAGAAGAGGTTTATACCTGTTAAAATCTCAAAACTCGGCTAAAACTTGCCGAAGCAAAACCAAGAAATCCGGCCAACCCGCAAACTGGCGATCCCGACGTCCAAAAACCTCCAATTTTGCCCTCCGAGCTTCACAAGACCATTCTAAACCTCTCTATGATCTCAAAATAGGCTAAAACACCACGGTGTTCGAGTGCATGAACAGTACCCTTCACGGTACTTCACGGTTTCTAGGGTTTCCGTGGGTCTAAACCTAAACTAAGGGTATGGTTATGATCACCAGGTCCTCGAGGTTACGAATATGGCACTTAGAGCTTTGATCCGTGACCAGATCAAAAGAAGCAAGGTTGTCTGTACATTTGCACGGAAAAATGATAAAGAGTTCGAGAAGAGGATGGAGAGAGTGACAGGGAGATGGGGAGGGTTGTACACGTGTTTTGTGTGTGTGTGTGTATACTTCTCATCCAATCCCATCCACATAAAATTAACAAACAAATATGGGTACCCCTACATAAAACTTTAACTTTATTCACGCACCTTCTCACTCCCGCAAGGGTAAAAACGTCATTTCACATATAATATTTTCCTTAGTTCGGAACAGACTGTTACAATTAATATATATATATATATATATAATTATTATAGTTTTTTTAGACTTATAAAATTATAAAATTAATATTTTGCTTATCGTGTTACCCACTTGTATACCCGAACCAACCCGTTATTTTAATAGGTGCTTATCGGGTTACTCGATAACGATCCGATTCTTTATCGTGTCAACACGAATACCTATTAATTTCGTGTCATATCGTGTCGTACTATTGGGTTGTATCAGGAATTACCAGGCCTACTTGAAGGGAAAAACTAGTTAGACACTTTTCTGTTGACAGCAAGTTAACCAGAAATATTTTACTTTATTTATTTACGGGTAAATTAGCCAGTCTCTTTTTATTGACGGCAATCCGACCAATAACATAATAAATGTTGGGCAAAATTAAAACGACCATCCAATGAAAATTCGATTCTGCGTCTTTTCCTCTGACCTTTTGGACAAATCCATTTAATACGTTTTTTTTTTTTTCAACTTTTTTTTTGTAATTTTTTTGTCTTTCACAACTCATCTATTTAGCTTCTTGCTGTCCCAAAATCCAGCAAAATTACAAAATCAATAACATAGTCGAAGGAGAAGAAGAAAGCTTTTGTAACAGAGAAGATGAATATATTCAGATTAGCAGGGGATATGACCCATTTGGCCAGCGTTCTGGTTTTGCTCCTCAAGATCCACACCATCAAATCCTGTGCTGGTTAATTTTCTCTTTCTCCTTTCAATTTCTCTTCATTTTGCTCCCATTTGGTCCTTTTTTTCTGACTTTTGTTTTCTGGGTTTTGTTTGGTTGCTGAGAAAATGGCGGAAACGAATGAAAATTTTGAAGCTTTTTCTGTTTATTTTCGCTGTTTTGGGTTATATGGCTCAGCTCCCTGTGTTGGTAGAGGATGAGTTTACTTCGTTGAAGCTAAACATTATCAGATTTAGGGTTCAATGTTTTGCAAAAATTTGATCTACTTTGTGTGGAATTGAATATAGATTTGGACTTGGAGGTTTCCGAGGGTTAGGTTGAAGATAGGAGTGTAGGAATGATTGAGTTATGACGATTTCATATACTGTTATACTTTCAGTTTTGTTATGTGAGATTATATTACTTGTTGCTTATGTACTTTTCGGTAAAAGATAGCTGGGTTGTGGTGTTTACCAAGTAGTTAATATGATACCATTATGGATAAACAGGGGGATTTAAAGAGTCATAACTATTAGTTAAATAAAAATTCCATGAAGACACTCATCCCATGGTAATAAACGGATTCGGACTTTTTTCTTTTGGGCATGTGAAAGAATGAAGGTTTGCTGAAAGAATCATTGGAGTGTACCTAATTAAATAGGTTGTACACAGAAATTAAAGGGGAGATTTCAAACAGACACATCAAAGATGAAGCTTTCATCTCCATCATATAATGTCCTACCCCTTCAAAAATACTTCTGCTTCCCTTTGTTTATACAAGCTGGTACTTATCCTCAAAACCCGTTGCCTTATTCTTTTAAAAAATCTGCTATATCATCCTCAAAGTAAAGCACAGTTGGTCTTGGAAGCACCAATAGACCTGAGATAGGGCAAAATGTGTCC
Source organism: Heteromeles arbutifolia (assembly GCA_024362995.1). Lineage (NCBI taxonomy): Eukaryota > Viridiplantae > Streptophyta > Magnoliopsida > Rosales > Rosaceae > Heteromeles > Heteromeles arbutifolia. The sequence continues at coordinate 31,280,085 of JANCRC010000011.1, read as the reverse complement.
CAGAGCTAACAAACAATGCAGCAAGAGATGATATATAGATTCTCATTCCCTTCTATCTTAAGTATCTTTATGTTGTTACTTTTATTTTCTTTGCTTTTCTTGTATACTTTTTGCACACATGGGTAGGTTCCCCTTGGTGCTTGGAAGTGAACTTTTGCATGCAGAAAAAAGAGAGTTAGAAACTCTGCAGTGCAAACTGACTAGGCATATGAAGGATGAGATCATGTGGTTGATGTTTGTGTTCCTGTGGACCATATTATTTAGTCTGGAAGGAAACACAAGTTGTAAGATTATAAAGAGCTTCATCACAGTTAATGTTATGTATGAGTTTGTAAATGAAAGATTTTATTAAATATAAGTTTATTCATAAGGAGTTTGAACAAGCCGATTGGGATGGTGGCGTAGAGGTATGTGTATGAGGTGTGCTTGGCTGATTCATTAAGGAGAAAGGACCAAGGACAAAGTTGTACCTATGTGATGGGCGCTTGGATGTATATGGAGGGGCATGAGTTAAAGTAGTGTATGCAAATTATCATGTGATCCTAGAAGTCAATCGAATTGAAAACTGATTCTTTTAGAAGAGGTTGAAACATTTGACTGTATCTAGTACATTTTGCTAAATTGATTGTCGAGTGATAATAATTAAGTATTATATCCTATCCATTTTCCTACTAATCTGTTATGTAATGCCTGTTTGAAACTTGTATTGTCTCTTTACGATAAAGTTCTACTTCCCTTTTTTTGCGCAGGTGTTTCCTTGAAGACTCAAGAACTCTATGCTCTTGTCTTTGCAACCCGCTATTTGGATATTTTTATGAACTTCATCTCATTTTATAATACTGTGATGAAGTTGATATTTTTGGGTAGCTCTTTCTCAATTGTTTGGTACATACGGTGCCACAGGGTTGTTCGGAGATCATATGATAAGGACCAAGATACATTTCGCCATCTTTTTCTCCTGCTCCCTTGCCTCATTTTGGCCCTGGTTATAAATGAGAAATTCACTTTTAAAGAGGTATCTTTTTAGTTCCATTTTATTATTACTGGATAATATACCGATATCCTTATATCTTCTATTTTTTGTGGCTTCAATGTTGTTCATGTCTTAGTAGAACTATCTGACCAAGTAATAGTATCAATTAAATTATGACAGAGCAGGGAACGTTATTTTCACATTGCTCACAATCTCGTGTGATTTTACTAAATTGATTGAGCAGGTGATGTGGACGTTTTCCATATATTTGGAAGCAGTTGCCATACTTCCTCAGCTGGTGCTGTTGCAAAGGACAAGAAATATTGACAACTTAACAGGGCAATATGTTTTCCTCCTTGGGTAATAAACTACTTTTAACTTGTGTTTGGTCCTTCAGAAATAAATTGTTGTTCCACATGATTTGATTGTATTTGATACATTATAAGTTTGTCTTTTTTTCGCAACGCTTTGTTGTGTTCTCATGCGTATCATGTTTTCCAGCTTCATATTTATGCTATATGTGAGCCATAATTTGAATGTCTTATTGCAGCGCTTATCGAGCATTATACATATTGAACTGGATTTACCGCTACTTTACTGAAGAACGCTATGTCCACTGGATAAGTATGGCTCTCTCTCTCTAGACATGTCTACATGTGGTTGCTCCGCATTTGTGCATTAGGTGCCTCAATAGGTGTTATCGTGTTATCTGTCATACATTTTTACGCCAACTATTTCTCCTCCTGCAGCTTGGATCGCAGGGATTATCCAGACTTTGCTCTATGCTGATTTCTTCTACTATTACTTCCAGAGGTAGATGCTTTGCCATTTTTTCATATCACTAGCGTACGTTGATAGTTGTACAAAACACTGACTTTTCTTGTTCTGCAGCTGGAAGAACAATGTAAAGCTCGAGCTACCAGCTTGAAAAGGTCTTACATGTCCACTGCCTGTCAAAATGTTGCAATAGGATACTTGAATCTGTGGTAGTTTGTAGAAGCGTCATATTTCTTTGCTAACCTTTCCTTTAAAGTTTTTTTCCCCTTTGAATCTGTGGTAGTATTTGTTGGGCCACGACAAATATTCAATGTTGTCATTAAGCGGGGATTGGACTCATATAACCATATTACTCTCAGTTTGTTGCACATCACTTACAATCTCCACCAAGCAGTTTGTATGAATAGTATTCTAAAATGAAAATGTTGTACCGCAAATTCTTTTTATCATGCCAACGTTGTGTTTATTTCTTTTATGTCATTACGTGTGTATAAAGAGTCAAGGGAAATGATTTTCACTCTCCATTTTTTTCCTCTTGCACTGCGTTACTTGTTTCTTTCTTTTGATTCACCATTGATTTGTTCAATCCTGCGGCTTAAAACAAGGGGTGTGACCCTAGATTTATAGTAGTTGGAGGTGCGCTGCTTGTAGGCGACATTCCTGAAGTGGGTCTGGTCTCTTTGTTCTTCGACCAAATCTAAGTTGAGGGCGAGTCGTTTATCATTTTCATTCTGCATGTAGTTCTTGACTTGATACATGACTTGCTCAAGCTTAATTGCGAAAACTGCCTCTGCATCGAAGGAGAGTGACAAGGGAGTTTCTCCTATTGGAGTCCAATATGAAGTTCAGTATGACCAAAGGACTGGTTGTAGAAGTTTTGGCTAACAACCTTTAGCCTTGTACAAGCTTGTCTTAAGGTGCGCTTGATTATCTTGTTGATGGCTTCAACTTGTTCATTAGCTTGAGCATGGGCTGAAGAAGCGAAGCAGAAGTTGATTTTAAACTTAGAGCGGAAAGCCTTGAGCTTCTTGTTGTCAAACTATGACCCATTGTCGGTGACAATGGCATTAGGAATGTCGAATCTGCAAAGAATGTTTTTCCATATGAAGTCTTCTATCTTTGCCTCAATATTGGTTGCCAATGGTTCTACTTTAGCCCACTTTGTGAAGTAGTTATCTGCAACGATCGCATAGCAGACCTTGCTCTTCCTAACAGGCATTGGATCGATCAAATCTGCCCATTAGGCCAAGGGCCAAGGGATGACCATGGGGGTAAGAAGCTCAGGAAAGGAGTGAGGAATGGTTGCGTAGTGCTGATACTTGTAGGAGCGAGATATTTTGATGGCATCCTAGTGAAGTGTTGGCCAATAATATCCTTGGTGAAACGTCTTGTGTGCGAAGGACCTGGACCCAACATGGTTTCCGCAGACTCCTTCATGTATATCTCGAATGATAGTTTCCCCTTCAGCAGGCTTAAGGCACCTTAAGTACGGAAGGAAAACTATCCCTTTGTTGAACTTGCTTGACTTGGACTTTGTCATTTGGGAAAGTGCCATGAGTAAGGAATTTGTAAATTGGAGTGATCCAACTATCCCTTTGTTGTAGGTTGCATACTTCCACGACCACAGTGGTTGATGCTGCCAATAACTTGACATGAATGTTCCTTCCAACCTTGTCCTTCACCGCCAAAGCGAGGCAAGCTAAGGCACTCGCAAGACTGTTTACTGCTCAAGGAACTTGAGTGATCTGGTAGTGAAAGTGCTTGAGCACGAGTTGTGCTTGCACAATGTACGCTGCAATGGAGCTACCTTTAACATCAAAGTTGCTCATGATCAGGTTGACCACTAAATGAGAGTCGCCGAAGATATCAAGTTGCTTAACTCCAAGGTGTTTTGCCAAATGTAAGCCTGCCAAAAGGGCTTCATACTCTGCCTTATTGTTTGATGCCTTGAACTTGAAACGAAGAGCACACTCCATTAGAACTTTTTCGAGCGTAGTGAGGACAAGTCCCACGCCAGAACCTTGTTGGTTGGATGAACCATCAATGTATAGAGTCCATACTGGGAATGTTGGTTTTGCTTGTTGGGCCTCTGAAGGTGACGAAGTCAATGCCTTAGGTGTAGGAAATATGTGAAAATTGTAGGAAATATGTGAAATTTTAGAAATTTGTAGGCAAATAGGGAAATTTGTAAAAGTTGTAGAAATATGTAAAAATTGTAGGAAATATGTGAAATTTGTAGGAAATTTTAGAAATTTTAGAAATTTGAAAGAAAATAGGAAAATTTGTAGAAATATATGAAATTGTAGAAATTATTGTGTTTTCTTTCACAGATGGCATCGTAATTGATAACTAGTAGCCGTCGTTTTGCCTCCAATTCTTGTTAGAGTGACTTGGTGGCAGAGATACCCAGCGACACATAGACGACTATTGCCAAGACGAGGCTCGGCCCTATTACATTTGTTGTATCAAGACAAGTGCTTCGATCTGCTCGGTGTGTTCACAGTTGGAGACAGCATGATGCTGTGCTGCCCCTGTTGAGGGTGCAAAGGCCAATGCCGATTCGGTGGCCGTTTGTTTGGATGGAAACAGAGAACTCCCAACCTGGAAGAAGGTCAAAGTGAGAGGGATATGCAGAGGCTTGGCCTCTAATCGGACCAGCCCACTTTATCGACAGGCGAGCCTAAAAGTCAACAACTTGTTGACTCACTACAAGGGTGCCATCATCCGCACCAAGTGCCTCATACTCGCCCCTTCATGTAAGAAGCTCTCCCCTGCATCTCTTGTTGAAGCTCTTACTGATCCACACGTGAAGTTTACACAGATATTTGACCAATGGAAGTGGCTGACTGGCTGTGTGGTCATTTTCAGAGCCCGACATTTATGGTAGTTTTTTTTTATTTTAAATTTTAATTCCAATTTATTATTATTATTATTATTATTTTATATTTAATTTAATGATTTTTTATTTAATTTACAACATAAATTGGCAGCAAATAAGGTTAACTGTGAAGCAAAGTTGTACTTTGATCACTTCGATTCTCGACCTTTATCTTCCTGAGTTGAAGAACGGCGTGAGAAGGGTTCGCTTTTTCGGGAAGTTGAGGCTTAGGAGGATACACATGACAATATTGGCAATCATGTGCTGACAACATTTTTGTAAGTATTCTGTTCAAAATTTTAATTTCAAATTTCATTACACTTTCAAATTTTAAAATTATCATCGGTAATCTTAATTGGTTTCTCATTTTTTTGTAGGATTCTATATTACGGAAGAAGGACGAGTACCTCGCCAATATCTCTCAGCAACAAACCAGACATGCCAATGAAGGAGCTGACACGTGATCCAAAGTGTCTCTACAGTTACTGATGGACGGAGTTGGGCAATGGAACATAAAAAAGATATGCGGTCTAGGAATGGGTCCAGTTCGGGACCTTGGGAGATCTTCTAGCTGTTAGACTACAAGCGGGACTTTCTAGACTACAATTATGGATGCAAATTTCCGCCTTCATTTGATTGACGAATCTGCACCTGCAAAATAATAACACCTAAGATTAAGGCTAAAAGCCTCACATGCCCACGATGAATGGGGATGGGGGCTTTGGCCGAAGAATCTCCGATGCTAAAGTTAGAATTATGTAAAGAATGTGTTTGGGTGTTTGTGGGAAGCAAAAAGCCTCTTTAGGGGTAGCTAAAGCTTACTAAATTTTGGAGATAAATGGAGTATTTATAGGAGAGGAGGAGGGTGGGCCGGCCCTCTAGGGTTTAGGGGTGGCTGGCCCTAGGTGGTATTTTTGGGTGGAATATTTTTAAGGTATTTGTGTAAATAAATATCTTAGAATAATTAGGTAAATATCCTAAATAAATTGGATTAGGATTACTTACTTGAAAGAGGCATTCTTTGATTAGGAATGTATTTATGATAAGAATAAGGGATTATTCTATCATAAATACCTTTGACTTTTCCTACGGGCAGGGGTGCCTTGAGCAGTCGTTGATCTCTGATTGCTTTGCCTCAGCTGCGTGTGGTGAATAAGGCTGCTCCTTGCTCATTTAATAAGGGCAGTTTTGTCTTTCTTGGGAAATAATCCACGTGTCAGCTCTATGATTTTTGGAATTATTTTTGGCTCCACAACAATAGTTGGAGTGGAGCTAGCGGTCTTGCGCCAATGAGAAGAAAAACCTCCAGAAGAAGCGCGCCAGCAAGAAGAAGCTCTAGAAGCAGCCTTGTGCTAATGAGAGGAGGGTCTTATTGACACACCCCGACCCGGAATATCCACTAGGATCCCGAATCGAGCTGTGCTGGCCGACACTTGGAAGTTGACGAAGCCATAAAGTGTGATAGAGTATAAAATGTGAATAAATTTAAATCTAAAAGTACTTAAGTACACGAGTGCGCCGTGAGCGGTTATGGACCCCTTTTCACACGTGATGCAGAGCGAAAGTAAAATAAAGTAAGGTAATATATTGATTATACCAGCACAAAAGCCACCTATACCAGGAAGTGCCACGAATCCTCGTCGATACAGAAACTTTGCTACTAGAACCTGGAGGGGTGCAAAAATAGAAATTGTCAGTGGGCGAAAACAAAGCTTTTGAAAACATCATTTCTCTTCTCAAGTAACAACCCCTCGTCATAGAACATGTATACATTCCCATAAAATAGCATGCATATATATATATATATATATATATATATATATATATATATATATATCTCAAAACCATAATCAGCATAACAAAACCACAATATGCCATGTCAAATATCTCAGCAAAGAATAAGTAATTCAGGTGAAATAAATCCATGAAAAGTAATATGTCAGTCAGATCCACCTATTGTGGCATGTACAGCTGAACCTATTACTCATCAACATGCTAGTCGGAGTCACCTAACGTGACTTGTACGGATGAATCAATAGCTCATCAATATACTAGCCGGAGTCACCTAACGTGACCTGTACGGCTGAGCCTATAGCTTCTCAAATATCCCTGTACATGAGTCGGAACCACCTCTAGTGGTCTGTACGACTGAATCCATAGCTCATCACATATCCCTACACACGAGTTGGAACCACCTCTAGTGGTCTGTTCGACAAGCTGGGTGTAAAAATACGCTTAAGTGCTACGATCACGTGACGGCTGTGCGGAGTATCGCAAGTCATCTACGAGTCGGAACCACCTAATGTGGTCTGTACGACAGGCTGGCACCTACCTTGAAATCCAAGGTGAACGTGTGGTGCGAGAGGTGAATGATCACGTGAAGGCTAGGCCCTGTCCTCGACTGAGAGCACTAACACCGGGGTGCATGTTTATGAGCTCTAACTGCATCTCATATGACATTTACGATTCATGGGCAACCTATACGACAATGTCGGAGTTGCCTATTACTGCAACCTGTACGACAGTGTCGGAGTTGTCTAAAACATCAATATAGTCATGACATAAGTCAACCATTTCCATTAACACCATAAACTCACCTGAACTTACCTGTGCGTCCTGCGTTCCTCTTCGCACTTCAAAGCATCCACAATGATTAAGTTCAAGTAATATACATATGAATATGCCATGATGCAATCTAAAACTCAACCATTTCATAGTATTCCCAAATATATATCATGGCGTACTAACTATTAACTACCAAAACATAAAGTGAAAACGCACATGATTCATGACCAACAATTAACCACCAAAGCATGAAACTAAAACTCACCTTTACCACTTTCCATCACATTGCCAAATTTCCCAAACAAGGCTTTTGTCTCAATTATTGTATGGCTGCATCTAACATCTCATTGGACTGCCTATGTACCCTAAATAGGGATCAAGCCATTCTTAGTTCATATTTCCAAAATTCAACCCAAATCTGAATATATTCATTTAATCCAACATATACTACAATCGTATTAATATTCAAACCACAGAAGTCTGCTCCTTGGCCTATGTACCCTAAATAGGTCTCAAAAGCATAATTAGAATAATGAAATTTGTATAAAAACACAATGTCTGCTCCCTGGCCGTGCGCCGCCGCACCAGCCGCCGCGGGTGGCGGTCGGCCGCCCTGGCTTGCCGGAAAACTCAACTATTTCTAAAAATTCTCAAAAATTACAGAAATAAATATCTCAAAGAGTAGAGCAAACTTTATACCTGCGGCCAAGTCCAATTTGGCCTGGAAAGGCTCCAATTTTCCTCGAACCCGCCTGAAACCCTAAAAATTGGGTGTTCTTGATTCGATCAATCTGCAACACCACCGCCCCTAAAACTGCTTGGGCTTTGTTCCTGACCTCCAGAGAAGTGTTTTGTTGGTGGTGATTGAAGGTAAGCGTTTCAGAAATGGTTGGATTGCTGCCTAGTCACCCACGAAGCTGTGCGTCGGCCTTCATGATATTAGAACCAAAACTCTCTGTGTTTGGGCTGAGATGGTGGATGGGAGGCCACATGAGTGATTTACAGGTGATGGATGGTGGTGATTAACAAGAAAAATAGCAGAAATTTGCCGAATTTGGAACCGGGTTGAAATTGGGTTGTGCACGGGTTGAAAGGGAAGGGTTCCTGATCCCGTGCCTCTCACTCCTCTCTCCTTTCTTCCCTTCTCTTCCTCCCATTGGTCCACTCACCTCCTCATTCTCTGGTTCGTTCGCCTCCCATCAGATGGGAGCTTCCTCCCCTGTAGCACCTTCCTTCCATTTCTTCTTCTTTTCTGATTGGTCATATCTTTCTTTAAACTGATTGGTCCCTTATTTCCTTCCCTCACTTCTGATTGGTTACCATTCCCACATGGTGGGAGTTTTAATTAATTTATAACTAAACTTTAAATAACTAATTTCAAACGTCCGTAACTATACCGTTAGAACCCGGACTTGCAAACGGCTTACGCCTATGCGTTCGTATTAATGAGTACTACTGAAATACGCTAAAAGAATAAGTCATACATTTCTCTAGACGATGGTCAACGGAAGTCAAAACCTCCGCCTCTAGGGCATTTTCGTAAATTCATACTTTTAAAATTAAGAAAAACTGTAAATGCAGGGAAGGGTTGTCACACTTATGTCGTACATTGCTAGGGTAGCCCAAGCAATGACAGCCTATGACATTTGCCTTCGCTATCCTTCAAATGACCTTCAGCTGCCATCCCACCAACCACCCCCAGTAGTCGTAGTTAGTTTACTAATTTTTACATACAATTGTACAAATATTTTATTTATAATATAATTAAATAAATTTATTTAATATTGTGATTTTATTTTAAATTTTTAGATTAATAAAATTAGAACTAATTAATTTCTTTCAATTAAATATTTTTTTTAATTATGAATTTTAAAAGATTTAAAAAAAATTGCCTGCCAAATATTTTTGTGGAGCATGTCTTTTTGTATTTTGTATTTTTCATTAAATTAATTACCTGACGACTCTTTCGTTGGCCAAGACATTGTTAAGTTTTTTTATTTATGGAAAACCAAAAAGTAATGACGTCGGGCAAGTTTCATTCGTCAGGCTAAGTCGGTCAACAGACTAATGTCTTTGGAGAAACATAGATTACCAGACAAAATTATAATTTTTGTAGGGAAAATGTTTGAGCGACAGGTTTTGCTCGACGAGCATTGCCTGACAAAATGTTCTCGAGAAAAATTATAGCATTTTGTCGGGCAAAATTGTGACAGTCCATCCCGAAAAATTATGATTTTTATATAATTTTATTACGTGGAATTTCGAAAAGGCCATTTGAAGCATATGCCTTGATTTGTCTTGATCGCTTGTCATGACACGTAAGACTTGCTTCTTGAAATATTCTCGTAGTACTCATCGCTACGGACGCGTGGGCGCAAGTGGTTCGTGATTTGGAGCTATATCGAAGAAGATATTAATGTTTGAAGTTTGAGACATTTTAGTAATTTAATTATTTTTAGAGAGTTTCAGATTTTGTGGAGAAATCTGGAGTGCCACATGGGCGGCCCAGATTAAAAGGAATAAGTTTTGATGGTGGAGATGAAAGGAAAGGAAAGAAAAAAAAAAGAATAAGAAAAAAAAATAAGAAGAAGAAGAAGAAGAGAAGGGAAGCTGCCTGATGGCAGCAAAGGAGAGGGGAGGAAGAGAGCCAAAAGGAGAGGACCGAATGAGGAGAAGAGAGAGAAGAGACCGCCAATAGGAGGAAGAGGAAAGGAGGGAAAGGAAGGAGGAGAAGAAGGAGAGGAACCCACTGGGTTCCCCTTGACCCGTTTTCGACCTGCAATCTTCAACCCGTTTCCACCATAATTTCCGATGGTTTTCCATCGGATTTTCCAAAAAATGGACCCAGCTACTACTCCCAAACATCATCTAGCCCTTCCTTCTATCCATTCCACATCAAATTTGTCTAGATTTAGCCTTGATTTTGGACAAAGCCGTGCAAAAGGGGGCGCACAGGTTGGGTTCCTTTCCGTCACGATTTAAAGCTACCTCCTCCAATTACCACTACCATTAGACTTCTCTTGAGGCCTAGAACAAGCCCAAGCAATGGTTGAGGCGTCGGAGTTGCTTCGGAGGTCGAATTGGAGCACACCAAATTCTAGGGTTCTTACGGTTTTTGATGAAATTGGAGCTCTTATTGACCGAATTGGCCTTGGTCACAGGTATGAAAGTTGTTCCTTTCGTTGAGATCTTCAATTCTGCAAATTTTGAGAATTTTTGGAGAAAGTTGAATTTTCCGGCGAGTCGGGGCGGCCAACTTCCACCCACGGCGGCGCAGGCGGCGGCGCGAGGCCAGTGGGCCGTCAATGTTATTTTTAGACTGTGTTAGATGTTCTGAAGTCAGTTTTGATAGTGGTTTGACATAGGTTGATCAATTGAACCTTATTTCATCACGTTGCGTGGTTAGGTGAAAATATGAATTGACGATCCAATCGTCGGATCGTCACCAAACTTTGATACGTTGTAGTACTTAATATTTGAAGAATGTAGGAACTTAAGGATAGGGAATCCGACATATGGATCTTCCTGAATTGGATTTGTAAGTTCATAAAATAAAAGGTTAATCGCCACTCGGTTTTGGAAATTGGCGGAGATCCAACCGTTGGATCATAACGAAACTATAGTATGTTGTTCTATAAGAATAATGTGAATCATGAGAAGTTACGGATGGGAAATCTGATATGCGGATCTTCCGGATGGAGTTATGTAGGGTTGTGGACCCTACCGTTGATCTTTGATCGACGGTTGACTTATGGTCAATGAGTTTTGAATCATTCTTGAATGCCCTTGAGGATGTGTTTTATGTGAGTTATGTGTTCTATCGACAAGTATTCTTAGATGTGATTTAATAATTGTTCTAGGCGTCAATCGTTCGGGACACTTCCGTACTCGTTCTAGGGAGTATAGCGTGGACTCCAGGTAAGTGGGCTTTTGTTTTCAGTATATATATATACTTACTGATTTTCCCAGAAATCAAATTTAAATGAAAGTATGTTTTAAAATGCCATGCATAGAATTGATATGAAATGTATGAATTGGTATATGATGCATGTGTATGAAATGGTGCGGTGGACGCACAGGTAAGTATCAGGTGAGTTATATTGGGTGAATTATTGATGATATGATTTGTGTTGAGAGCTCATAACCTGCACCACCGGTGTTAGTGCTTATGTTGATATTTACCTCCCGCACCGCACGTTCCCTTGGATCCAAGTAGGTGTAAGTCCTGTCGTACAGACCACTTCTGTGGTTCCAACTCGTAGGTGACTTGCGATTATTCGCACGGCCGTTTTGATGAGTATAGCACTAGAGCATATTATTACACAAAGTCCTGTCGTACAGACCATTTTAATGGTTCCGACTCATGTGCAGGCATAGGTATTGAGCTATATGATTAGCCGTACAGGACCACTGCAGGGTCTTCGGCTGATTTATTATTCTACCTGATATATTTGCGTATCTTCATCATGTTATTGATGCATATAGCATGGCTTACTTTCATAATACTGATTTTGAACCATGATTTGAGAATATGATGATATACATATGTTTATATGCTATTTTCTGGGAAAGTATACAGGTTTTTCAGTGAAGGGCTATAAATGTTGATAAATGAGATGTTTTCGAAAAGCTTTGTTTTTGCCCACTCACGCTTTTTGTTTTGCGCCCCTTCAGGTTCTTGTAGCATAGTTTCTTTATCGACAAGGACTCGTGGCATATCCCAGTTCAGGTGGCTACTTCTGAGGGTATGACCTTTACCCACACTACTGTACTTTACTTATGCTCTGACAACGCGTGTGAAATGGGTCCATACCCACTGACAGCGCACTCTGATAGTTAGAGACCTTTAGATTTAAATTTATTCGCATTCTTCCATATCATCACTTTTTGGCTTCGTCACCTTTCAGGTGTCGGCCAGCACAGCTCGATTCGGAGTCCTAGTGGACATTCCGGGTCGGGGTGTGTCAAAAATTAATAAATTTAAGTTGATTGATTTTATGACCTAATTAAATAAAAACAAATTTAATAAATTTAAATAGAACAATCTGCAATATTAAGAGAAAAAGAAGGAAATTGTTTTTAGAAATCAAATTTAGAAAGCACTAGGGATCCGCCTTCACCTTAACAACCCTATATAGTTCTTCCAATTACTTATGACCTATACATGCATATTTCGAAGATTAGGTTATCCTAATATACGCCTACTTGGACCCCTAAAATAGAGCGTATATCAAACATGTAATCCGTCTGTAGTCTTTAGATCAAATATAAACATGCATGACTCATTAAGTTTTGTGAAACCTTTTGAAAAACCGTGCAACCCTTAAGATGTGGTATTCATCCTCAGTTTGCACATATTAATCACAACAAGCCTTCGTCAATTTCAGGGACCGACCTCTGACCAAAATTGCATCAAATTACTTTTCTAAATATCCTAATGGTCGCGAATCACTAAGATAAATATATAGGTTAAACCAGTGATTAACAATTCAAAACTTGCATGCATATAATCATAAGCAAATTGAAGAGAAACTACATATTCATGCTAAGGCTTGTGGCCTCACCCTAGCAAAAAGGGAATTAGTTACGCATATTCATAATAAAAATTACTAAGTTCTTTATAGAAATATTAAAAGATCGAAAATACCTTGAATGTAAAAGTCTGAAAATCTCTACGCTTGACTAATTTCCTCTCTCAATATTGCACGGAGAAGAAGAAGAATATAGTTAGGGCGGGCCAAGCGTATTTAACCTACTAAATCAAATCCTCCTAATAAAAGGTCTTCCAATCAAACTAGGAAACCAAATAAATAAAGTAAAATAAAATAAGAAACATAACCCTAAATTAAATGGGAAAATTCGCCTAAAATATGTGCAGCCACGTTTTGGACCCATATCTGCTCCAAAACTGGCCCAAAATAGCTAGATTTAAATCTTGGAATATTCTGAACACTTCTCTAGAAGGCCAAAAACCCATCAAAGGTCATCTTGGGCTTAAAAAATCGCAATTAAGCCCCGAAACCACCTTCCAGCACCACGCACTGCTCCTTTATTCGATCGCCATAAATAACTGTTCGGTAAAAAAATCCCAAAATTTGACACGAAAATGCCAAGGGACACACGAACATCTTACAATTTGAATCACTCCAAAATTCGTCTGTTTGACCACGTTTTGTTCTAGAGGAATTCGAATATCCTATACTGAAAATATAAAGCAAAGTATCAAAATTCTAATAAAATAATTACCAAAACATACTAAAACTAGGTGAAATACATAATATGAAATTGATTCATCATTAGGAATGGTCTCTGCTATCTTATTCACAAGTTCATATCACGTATTGCTTTCCCAATCAAGAGTTTGAGCATTTTGGAGTACAGAGAGGAGAAGAGCATTTCAATTCAATTTCTATGGATTCTTTAAGTTAGTACAATTTCTGCATTTAGGTTTACAATTTTATGTAGTTTGGATGTGATTCAATTACTTGATTAAATTGGTCAAATTATGAATTTAGTTATGGCATCTTTATTGCGAGTTATATATTAGTTAAAGTGTAAATAGTAGTCTGTTGTCCCACATTGACGAAGTACATATGTAATACCAATTGTAACTCCTATATATACTCCACTTTGGAGATTAATGAATATATAAGAAATTTCCAAATATTGTCATATATATTTTTGGTACTTACCATGTTTAGTTTAATATGGCATCAGAGCAGTTCGCTCTTGGTGACCTGTGTGCTTTAATTTTGTGCCCACCTTTGTCGTGATTTCCTTCGTTGGAAAAAAAAAAACAAGAAGAAAAAGAGAGAAAAAGAAAAAGAAAAAAGTGAATAGTGCTGTGCTACAGTACAGAGCCTGGCTACAGTGCGTTTTCGTGAACAGTGATCTAGTGTTATGGTAAATTGTTTTCATTCCGCTGTGTATCTTTTGTGCCTTTATTTTTTGTGATTTAGTTCGATGGCTCAATATAATCATAGTGTTGTTATGCATCTTGGTGGAACAAATAAATGGATAATTGATATTGGGGCTACTGATCATGTGACTAGTGACCTTAGAGTGTTTGATGAGTTAAGTGACTATGTTCGTGATCTGTATATTACTAGTGCAAATGGAGCACCTTCCCTTGTGAAGGGTGAAGGCACTATCTCTCTTACTCCGACCTTATCACTGGTCCGTGCTTTACTTGTTCCTGATGTTAAGTGCAATCTTTTGTCAGTGGGAAAACTTCTTGATACCTTATATTATTCTGCTCACTTCTACCCTATGTATTGTTATTTTCAAGACATTCAAACTCAGAAGATAATTGGTCGTGGTAAAAGAATAGGGGGTTTGTACATCTTGACTATGGAGGATACTGTTGTTTCTGGTTCAAATAATCATCAAGCTTTAAGTGCTAAAGTGGATGACAGACATCAAATTTGGTTGTGGCATTGACGATTGGGACATCCATCATTCTGTTATATGAAGCATCTATTTCCTTCTTTGTTTCACACTTGTAGTGATTCAAAGTTCAAGTGTGAAACATGTGTCATGGCTAAGAGTCATCGTGCTTCCTTTCCCATAAGTGATTCTAAAGCTACTTTGCCATTTGATTTAATTCATTCTGATGTGTGGGGTTCGGCGAAAGTTACTTCTAATGGATTCTGTTGGTTTGTTACTTTTATTGATGATTGTACTCGATTAACTTGGGTGTTCTTGATGAAGAATAAGAGTGATGTTCCTTTGCTTCTTCAAGAATTTTGTGCTCTGGGTCTACTGAATTTCAGACCAAAGTTAAGGTCTTCAGGTCTGACAATGGAGAAGAATATGTGAGTCACATTTTGGCATGTTTTTTTCGTGATCAAGGTATTATTCATCAAATGACTACTCCGTTTACACCTCAACAAAATGGTGTGTCCGAATGGAAGAATCGTCAAATAATGGAGGTTGCTCGCTCCTTGATGTTGGATAAATGTGTTCCCAATCATTTGTGGGGTCATGTTGTTTTGGCTGTTACGTATTTGATAAATCGTGTTCCAAGTAGGGTTCTTGATTTTCAGACACCCCTTGATGTGCTACAAAAACATGTTTCTCTTGTTTCTGTATCAAAACTTCCTCCGAATGTGTTTGGGTGTATTGCGTATTTGCATGTCTGCTCTCATCAGCAGAGTAAACTTGATGCATATGCTTTCCGATGTGTATTTATTGGGTATGCTAACAATCAGAAAGGCTATAAGTGTTATCATCCTCCGACTCAGAAAACTTATATTACCATGGATGTCACTTTCCATGAGGAAGTTGCGTATTTTGTGAAGCCCTCTTCTGACTCTGCACTTCAAGGGGAGAAGGGGAGTGAAGTGCAGATTCGAAGAGATAATATGGATGATGTGTTACAGGCAGAGTTGGGGACATAACCTATTATGTTGCGTGATACTGATCAGTTGGCTATAGATAGTGATCGGTCATATGTCATTCCAGAAAGTATTTCTACTGACGACAGATCAAATGTGCCCAATGAGGTACCTGTTAGTATGTCTGATGAATTACCTTCTGATGACCGGTTGCCTGCTACTGGTATGTCTAACGAGTTTCCTGATGATGGTTCATCCAATGATGATTCTTCTAGCAGTTTGGTACAAGATGGTGGCATACATGAGGTAAATTCTGACGATTCTTCTACTTATCAGTTGCCTCCACGAGCTAATCGTGGAAAACCTAAAGTACAAGATGAGCCTGATATGCATGCCAAAGCCAAATATCCTATCAACAATTATATGTCTACTCATTGTTTGTCCAAACCATATGCATCTTACATATGTCAGTTATCTAGTGTATTAATTCCAACAAAATTGCACGATGCTTTGTCTGACCCTAAGTGGGTTAATGCCATGAGAGTTGAGATGGAAGCTTTGGAAAAGAATTCTACTTGGGATTTAGTTCCTTTACCAAACAGGAAGAAAGTTGTTGGATGTAGATGGGTGTTCACTATTAAGCACAAAGCAGATGGTTCTATTGACCGGTATAAAGCCAGATTAGTTGCTAAGGGTTATACTCAAACCTATGGGGTGGACTATCAGGAGACTTTTGCTCCTGTTGCCAAACTTAATAATGTACATGTTCTTTTGTCCTTAGTAGCAAACCAGGATTAGTCTCTGTTGCATGTTAAGAATGCTTTCCTTCATGGTGATCTCAAGGAGGAAGTTTATATGGATCTTCCACCTGGTATCGGAACATCTCTTGGAAAATGTGTTGTATGCAGATTGCGAAAGGCTTTGTATGGTTTGAAACAATCTCCTAGAGTGTGGTTTGGGAGGTTTACAAGTTCAATGAAGAAGTTTAGGTATGTCCAGAGTCATTCAAATCATATATTGTTTCTAAAGTGACAAAATGGTAAGCTAACTGCATTGATTATTTATGTTGATGACATGATAGTGACTGGTGATGATCAGAATGAGAAACAACGCCTTTAAAAGTACCTAGCTACTGAATTTGAGATGAAAGAATTGGGTGAATTGAAGTATTTTCTTGGAATCGAGGTTGCACGATCCAAGCATGGCATTTTTTTGCCTCAACGGAAGTATGTTCTTGGTTTGTTAGCTGAAACAAGTATGTTAGATTGCAAACCTGTTGATACTCCGATTGAGCAGAATCATCGTCTAGGCTTATTTCCGGATCAAGTTCCTACTCATAAAGAACGGTATCAGAGGCTTGTGGGGGGATTACTTTATTTGTCTCACACTCGCCCTGACATTGCTTATGTAGTTAGTGTGGTAAGTCAGTTTATGCACTCACCTAGTGAAGCTCATATGGATGCAGTAATCCGTATTTTGAGGTACTTGGAGATGGCTCCTGGCAGAGGCTTGGTTTTCTCCAAGAATGGTCATTTGAATGTCGAAGGGTATACAGATGCAGATTGGACAGGTTCTATCACTAATCAGAGATCTACATCTGGATACTTTACGTTTGTGGGTGGTAATCTAATTACTTGGAGAAGCAAGAAACAAAAAGTGGTGGCTAGGTCAAGTGCTGAAGTTGAGTTTTATGGTATGTCTCATGGTGTATGTGAGTTGTTGTGGTTGAAAAAATTGTTGAGAGATCTTGGATTTAAACGCAAGGGTGCTATGAAACTCCATTGTGACAACAAGGCTGCTATTGAAATTGCTCATAATCTAGTGCAACATGATTGAACAAAACATGTGGAGATTGATCGACATTTCATCAAGGAAAAATTGGATGTTGGAATTATTATGTTTCTGTTTGTGGGATCTGAAGACTGTGTCTAATAGTGTGTTTTCCAACTCGCTTAACAAGTTGGGCATGCGTGACATCTTTGCACCAACTTGAGTGGGAGTGTTGCGAGTTATATATTAGTTAAACTATAAATAGTAGTCTGTTGTCCCACATTGACGAAGTACATATGTAATACCAATTGTAACTCCTATATATACTCCATTTTGGAGATTAATGAATATATAAGAAATTTCCAAATATTGTCATATATATTTTTGGTACTTACCATGTTTAGTTTAATAATCTTAAGAATTTGTTAGGCGCTTTAACCATCTTTTTACATGTGGGTTTGGTAAAGAGGATTTGATTTGTCACTTCAGCCCTTTTTTCTTAGAATTTTAACCTGTGAAGGAGCGGGAGAGAAAGAAGAGAAAAGAAAAATTACCCTAAAAATTCTCACATGAACCACATTAACAATTTAACACAGGAGAGGAGGCACATATTATATGGGTAATTTTATGGAACATTCAACATTGGTGTAAATTCTTCAGAGAAAAAAAGAGAGAGAGAATTTGGTGCTTCAAGGATTCCCTACGTGTTGTGTTTCTCAACAGGAAGACTCTCCAACTGCTTTTGTTATATTGCACATTTGACCTGGATTGCAAGCGTCTTTTTGATATCTGGGCAGCCATAAACAATGTTCTTCGAGAAAAGGTTGCGGTCAATCGGGACTGAGCAGCTAGTTTTTCCCAAGCAATGTTGTTCAACAACATCCTTGGTTAGAGGGGAGTTGTATTTTCCCAAGACGAAGCTGCCACAGACGCCAGCTGGATCTCCGAAGCTTGCAAACTCAACATCAATAACCTTCTTGTTCTTTGGACACTTGATGTCTGTGGATGTTTTGATAACATCGAATACAGGTTGGAAAATGCTATTCTTCCTTGCCCATGAATTCACATTCGGTGGATCATATTCAGTAATGAAGCTACATATAATATCTCTATTGACGATTAGGATCTCCATGTGTTTGGGATTGGCTCGCTCTTCCTCGAATACAACAAGAAGATTTTGTGTTGGCTTAATGAAGGACCTTGGGATGTGGTACTCGGCTTGAGTTGGTTCCCCGAGAGGAGAGAGGAAGGACATCCAGTGGCGCCCGATACTCTTACCATTCACCCATATCATTCATTTTCCCATTCCAGTCATTCGAATAGCGACATGATCATTGCCTTCTGGAGCATCAAAATAAGTCTTGTACCATGTCAAAGCCAGTGTTGCACCTATTGTTTTATGCCATTGAACTTGTTTTGATCCCTCCTCGGTGAACACTTGAAGCTTTCCTCCATTTAGACCCACCTGATGCCCCCATCCGGCTCGTGTGAGGTCCAGTGTTCCGGTGTTCAACCCTAGGACTGCTACGAGATTAGGCCCTGCATACCTATGCTCCATGTACGCTCCGCTATCCGGGAGTCCTATTGTCATCGCAAGCAGAGAAATCTAGTTGACCCCAGCCTTCAAGGGAATTGGTTTCTCAAAAATAAAGCTCTTCTCCTCATGGCTCCTATGTGCAAAACCAATATATTCACCATTGACGAATGCATGCATTGCGTGACCAAGACTTGTAATTCGAAGAATAGGTTTGATACTTGCCTTCATGGGCAAGTCTTGTGGACTCAGCATAAGGCTAGTTATGTACCACGCATAGTCTGTGGTATCTTTTAACAGGCTGTACAGCTCCAGCGGAGTCGGGTTATTGATTGGCGCTTGAAGAGTGGTAGGAATGGGTTCCAGAGATTTCCTCCATCTAAGATTGTTAGCAACATTTGATTGAACAAAGTTCCTTGAATTATGTTGCGCAACGATTCTCTAAGTGTTGAAAACCACGGTCTTGCAATCCGGGAGGATGCTAATGGAATGTGGTGGCACGTAATAATCCACACCCCTCCAATTAACAGTTGCTTCAGTTTTGAAATTTTTGTTTGTCACGAAAGCAACACAGGTGTTTGTTGCCGGCATCTCATAGAAATGAACCTCGGTGTCTGCGCTAATCTTTTGGACTCCCGGAACTCCCTAGAGCAAAGCCTTCCTGGAAAGCTTCAAAGCCTTGTACAAGTCCTTGAGGTGACTCCACTTGGGATCCCTTGGCAAACCATATTCATTGAGAGGAGCTTCATCATAGTAACGGGTGGTTGTGAAAATAGAACTTGTTCTTCCAAAATTTGTGCCACCATGGTACATATAGTAGTTGGTTAGAGCTCCGTTCCTTGAGAAATAGCGTGCAACGGAAAATGCAATATCCTTTACCGCTCTTTGTGAAGGAGGGTCACCAAATACTCTGTATTGAGCAGTCCAATTCTCAGTCCATAGAGATGGCTTGTTGGGTTTATTAGGGCCTGTGAAAGTGTCTCCACAATGTCTTCCGTTGCAAGTATTAATCACCAGATCAGAAGCGTCTTTCTGCTTGCACATGATCCATGGCACTCCAATGTTTTGGTTCACTGCGATCTCTGCTGCCCACCTCACGTAACTGTTTCACAATTCTCTATATGCAAGTTGGAACATGTTGTACTCATTTTCAATCTGCGCCAAAATGATCGGGCCTCCCTGTGGAGCAAACAGCTTCGCCTTTCTCAACTTGTTCACAATTGTATCCACATAATTCTTCATATGGTACTTGTATGCTGTGTTATTAGAGCGGAATATGATTCCGGGGACCTCCCTTAGCCAATAAGGAAGTCCTCCGTGGTTCCATTCAGCTTGGATGAACGGCCCAAGCCTAATGGTAACATACATTCCGTTTTCCTGCACAAGTTTGATGAACTTCACCACATCACAGTTTCCTTCAAACTTGAACTACCCTTGCACAGGCTCATGAATGTTCCAAAACACATAAGTTTGAATCACATTCAAGCCTCCGCGTTTGGCCTTCTTGAGAATATAAGGCCACATTTCTGCCGTGCTTCGCGTGTAGTGGATTGAACCTGAAAACAGAAGCTCGCGCTTCCCATTGATAATTAGTGACCTTCCATCATATGTCACCTGGCCAACCTGCTGTAATGATTGATTCTGATGCTGACGATGATGATGACCATCACGGGCATGATGTCCACGACCTTTAGCATGGGCAGCTACCGAAGCTGCTGAGATTAGGAAGGCAACAAGAGCAATTAAGAGCACCCGTTTTGATATCGCCATTGTCGTAGTTTGGTTTCGACAAGAAACTTATTCCTTCCTTAGAAGGAGGTGGGAACCAAGAAACTTGTGCTTTGAAAGTGCGAGAAGAGGGTGATAAAAATAAAGGGCGTCGAGAGTATTCGGTTAATGAGTCTTTCATGTTCATATTTGATCTGAACGTTCAGGTGGGTCGCATGTTAGATATACGTTCTAGGTTGGAGGTCCAAGTAAGACATACATTAGGAAAACCTAACCTTCAAAGTTGCATGTGCAAGTCACAAATGATTGGTAAAAATACATACGATTGTTAAGGTGATGGCAGAACCCTAGTACTTTTACAAATTGGTTTTCAAAAACTCTTCATTTATCTATTTCATTTTGGACAAATTTCTTGGTTAGTTTTTAATTAAAATCCGTTTTTAATATTATTAAAATTCAAAATAAACTTTTCCAAATTCTGTTTTCAAGTAATTAATTAGGAATTGGTTTTACATAAATTATTTAAATAATATTTGTAGAGGATGACCTTGCATGAACATTTATACTACAACTACATTATACTCTTGCAAGTTTTTTGTGTGACTTTAACCTGCTTTACGCACATACTAAAAATCCTCACTTTACCTTCAAAATTCTCGGTTGCATGACTTGATTGTTTTATTTCTATATTGAGGGTTGGTTGGTTGATTGATTGATTGTGTCATAAGCAATTTATCCTAAACATATTAAAAACTAGGGTGAACTGCCAATTTAGTCCATAAATTATCAACTAAATGCAAATTAGGTCCCTAACCTAATTTTTTTTTTCTTCAGAAAAATCAGTCATTGAATTATAAAAATCTGCCAATTACATCCCTAATATTATATTTGAAGCTACTATATTCAATTTTCCGTCAACGTCAATTTAAGTCATGTTACTTGCATGTGATGCACATTGGAGGGTAGATTGGTAATTTTTCACAAAGAAATAGTGTATGGAGTTAACTTTGGAGGGTAAATTAGAAGTTTGTGTAGACATAAATTTCATTACATACAAATGATGTATCACAAAGCTCCACATGGCATATGACTCATAGCAAATGGACAAGTCATTAATGACATGTGGCACAAATCAAGCAAAGGAAGTGTAAAACATTCCCAAAATTCGGCAAAGGGGAGAAAATCCCCTTTAAAATCAGCAAAGGGCCCAAAATCTCTCAAAATCGGGAAGAAAGCGAAAGCATCTTCACAAAATAAGTAAGAATTGAAGATTGCTCACAAATAAGCAACAAAGCCTATAAATTTCTGCCAATATGAGGAAGGTGGCTGAAATTAAGACACAAAACATGCCTAAATTCTCACATGGATGAATCCAGACACAAATCAAGGCCAATCCATCCAAAGGCATGGCTTTGGAAGTCTATAAATACAAGGTCCTAAGATAAGCATAAGGTCGATGATTTTGTACATTGAAGGGCCGAAAATTACACATTGAGAAGAACCTCTGCACAAATCTTTGAAGACTAATACACTACCAAAGCTCTCTTCAAAGAACGCACAACCAAAGTCGAAGCTTTCTTTCGACCAAAGCCGAAGCACTCCATGAAGAATCAACAAGCACCTATGCCAATTCCTTCAAGACTTTGTTGCAAGCTCAAAACTTGTAAGGACGTTCGTTTCAAGATCAAGTCGCCAAGACCCTTGAATCAACGAAATCTCACATCAACATCATCTTTGATGAACCTTGAGGTAAAGACCATCCACGCATTGTTTCAAGCTCAAAACTTGGAGCAATCGTTCAACCGTTCGTCCGAGATCAAGTCATCGCGACCCTTGGATCGACAACCTACACATCTACATCAAATTTGAAGACCGAACCAGAGGAAAATTGTAAACAAAGATTGTAACCTACAAATTCAAATCAATACAAATCTACTTTGTACACATGTTCTCGTTTCTTTCGATACAGAATTTTCGTGTTTTCAAATTTGTCACGCCCAGTAGGACCTCTCTGCCTCTCATCTTTGTCTTCAAATCCACAAGAAACACAAATGGCATCAAGAACTGATCAAGCTATTCCCATAACCAACGCGAAGAACAAGAACATCTTTGTCGCAAGTGGTGGTACTTTGGGCGTCATAACCCGAAGCAAGGCAAGAGCTCTTTCTGCCGTGCCTTCTACCCCTACATCAACTCTGCCGAAGGAGCAAAAGCACCTGAGGCACGAGCCTGTGATCACCCTAACCTCGCTAAGGGAGCCATGGGAAGAAAGCCGAAGGAGGTACTCCGAGTCATTGACTTCTGATGCTGACACAAGTAGCAGCTCGTATCCCGTAGCCATGCAAGTCATGACTACTGGTGCAACTTCCATCGAGGAGCAGCTGGCTCAAATGAATGAAGCAATTGCAAGGTTAACAAAGACTGTGGAGGAAAATGACTTGCAAATTGCCACACTCGTCAATCGACTGGAAGCGCAGCATAACGAAAAAGCTGACCACGACCCAAAGGTTGACCTACAAAAGAAGAAAATTGATGAAGATGAGGAGCCTCAGATAGAAAAACGGAGGAGAAGCTGGACCATGGGATCTCTCTCTATCCAGCAGCTGCATGAGATGATCACTAGTACCATTAAAGCGCAGTATGAATGAAGCTCACATGACTTCGTGCTGCATTCAAAGACTTACTCTAAGAAGATTGACGCCTTGAGGATGCCAAAGGGTTATCAACCACCAAAATTCATGCAATTGATGGTAAGGGCAATCCCAAACAACATATTGCCCATTTCATTAAAACCTGCAACAACATTGGGACAGAGGGAGACTACCTCATCAAGCAATTCATGTGTTCGCTGAAAGCTATCTCCTTTGACTGGTACACTGACCTCGAGCCCGAGTCCATGAACAGTTGGGATCAGCTTGAAAGGGAATTCCTTAACCGCTTCTACAGTACCCACTGCACCGTAAGCATGTCAGAGCTGACAAGTACGAAGCAGTGGAAGGACGAACCTATCGTCGACTACATCAATAGATGGTGTTCATTGAGTCTGGATTGTAAAGATCAACTTTCTGAAACCTCTGCCATTGAGATGTGTGTTCAAGGCATGCATTGGGGGTTACGTTACATCCTCCAAAGCATAAAACCAAGAACGTTTGAGGAGTTGGCAACTTGTTCCCACAATATGGAGCTGAGTATCACTAATCATGGGAAAAATGAGCTGAACACTGACTTCAAGAAGGATAAGGTGTTCGCCCCAAAGGTAGATAAGACTGGGAAGAAGTTCGCCAAGGAAGCCTTTACCGTCAACACTACCCCCATCAAGACCTCCTCCAGGCCCGTCAAGATCTCCTCCAAGATCAAAGCAAAAGAGATAAAGAGAGGTGAGCCTTCTTGCACCCAAGATAGGTACAAAAACACCTTGATGGAACTGGAGTAGAAGACATACCCTTTTCCGGACTCTGACGTGGCCGCAACGCTAGATGACCTGTTAGAGAAGAAAGTAATTGAGCTGCCTGAATGTAAGCGCCCTGAAGAGATGAATCACGTTAACGATCCAAGGTATTGCAAATACCATCGTATCGTGAGTCATCCGGTTGCAAATGCTTCGTCCTTAAGGAGCTCAACATAAAGCTAGCACAACAACGAAAAATTGAGCTTGACCTTGAAGATACGGCTGCAACTCACACTACTACAATTGTGTTTGGATCCTTCGATCCCGTGCCTCTCCAAGTGACGCATGCCCACTCCCGTCCATGCTCAAGCTGTATGGCACTTTCTGCACAACCATCGCTGGGGGCAAGTGACTAAGATGCACCTACCGACGACGAAGAAGGGTGGACATTGGTGACCTACAAAAAGACAAGGAAGCCAATGTTGGAAATGTGCCCTAAAACTAATCATACGATGATACTTTACGGACATTTCACATGTTAAACTAATCTAGTTTAATATAAAAGGCAGAGATTATTGTTTAAAGCTGTCTCATGTAAATGTTATATGCTTAAACGATAAGTCCAAGGAATATGTAATTGGGAGAATGTGATCTGAAGAAGTTAGATTCATGAGACCATTCTCTTTTGTTTACATATCCTAAACGTTCCTAATCATAGGATTGCCAATTGGGCATTGACAGTCCGTTAAGATCAGTACGTGCTATGTCTTTTCTTAGGGAGAGTGACTGGTCTCGAGTCATTGGTGTAACGAACACCAAGACAAGCATGTAGGTGCTCAATAGAGAATGAGTCTACTGAACGCAATCAACAAGGAGTTCTCATACTCATGTCACATGAGAACTCATGGTTGGGATAATACAAAGCAGTCATTTGACCTGAGGCATCATAGTTGTCTTGTGGTTAGGTCATGGATCTTTGACTATGTCAACGTCACTCCGTCAGAGCGTGTGCACAACATAGTTGGGGTTAAGCCACTTAGCCATGGAGGCAAGTGAATGCGCAACAATGGATCCCTAACCTTTAAACCGTTTGAGGGAGAATACTCTATGATATGATTAAGAATCTCTGGCCAAAGTATGAATGAGATTTATGAAGTCGTTCCAAATCATATTCAAGGTAATAAGATAAGTAAGAGAATCACATTGGATAGTAGACATGAATAAACTATCAAACTAAACAATGTGGTCAAGAGTATCATATTAGAGAAAGACCGTATTGCATTGTAATCCCAAACTGAATAGGTTCTCCAATCTCTTCTGATTAGCTTGTGTAGCCATGGCATACTGCTAGGTGTTACTCATGGTTTGTGGAAGCCCTAAAGGTGTATATTCACTAAAGGGAGAATTGAAAGTAAGTTTCAATTCACAATTGATTTGAAGAGTTCTAATCGCCCACTGACTCGCTAAAAGGAACCTAATGGATCGCACACCGTGTAAGGTAATGATTGAAGGATATAACGAAGATGAGTAAAGACAATTAAATAGTTGAATTGTATATGGCAAGGATTAATTAAAAGTTAATTAATCTAGAACAAAAGGTTTGTTTTAGGCCTTAAGTTTGTTTTAGGTTTCGGGACACAAAAGGGTTTTGGTCCACAAGGCACATAAGGTTTAAGTTGTGTGACAACAAAAGCAAAATGAGCAATTAACCTACTAACAATAGGGAGGCCGACCATGCTTAAAGAGGGAATGGGTTTTGGACTTATTACAAGTTTGCCACTCCAATGAAGATAGGTATAAATGTGACTTTATAGCTTTTTCTTCATTAGGGTTTTCTTTGAGGAAGATGAGAGAACATTAGCTCTCTCTTTCTCTCTAGAGAGGCCGGCCACCATGGGGGAATTTACTAGCATCTAATTCTTCCATGGTCATTCATCTTCTTCCTCAACCATCCTTGGTGTCGGAACTTAGAGGTCTCCAACTTTGGGGACTTTTGGAGAAACCAATTCTTCCATCCATATCCAAGAAGGCATGGAGCCAAGAAGCACAGTTCCTCCATCCAAATCCATGGAGCCAAGGAGCAAGGTGACTAAGTAAAGAAAGCCCTCACATGGGTGAATATCCTTTGCTAAGCAAAGAGGTGCTTCAAAGGTATAATAATTTCTCAACTCACTTTGTTCTTGAGTTGAGTCTTGGTTCACCACAACCACTAGGCCTTGAATTTCATGGGTACAGTTTTGTTTTTGAGTGCATACAAGCATGATTCCACCTTTTAATTGTTAAGTCCATGCATAGATGTTGCTCAAATGAACTAGTTTTCACAAATATTTCCTTCAAGTGGTACCAAGAGCCTAGGTCTAGTAGTTGGTTAAGCCTTTTGGGTTTTGTAGTTCATAGTCTTTGATTTGAATGTTGTAATTGTTACAAGCTTTATTCTTGCTTCTTTGAATGTAAATTTTGCTTGAAAATTTGCAATCTCAAATGTTGTAGATGTAGTTCATATGAGCATGAATTTTGGAGCTAAAATTTGGTGCCATGTTTATGGGGAAATTCGGCCAAATCCAAAGGGTGGATTTTTGGGTTCATGTTTGTCTTGTTAAAAGTGTTTTAAAGTGACTTTTGGAGCCCCTAAGTACCCTAGTATGGTAATATGTCATTTCCCTTAAGTTTGAGTGTTTTTGGGTGAAAAATGTTAATGGAGCTCTTATGGGTTTTCATGGATGTTCTTCATTGTTCTTGTTATGTTCTTGGCAAGAACAAAAAGGTTGGGAATTTTGATTCTAAGTTTTTGGTTGTTTACATAAAGTCTTGTTTAGTGATGAATGGTGTGACTTTTCTATCAACAAGACATTTTTTGAAAAAGTGATTGGAAAGTTGTAAGTGTGTTAGTCATGGTTGGTGTACATAATTGGTACTTTTCTTTCACACCCATACCTATTTTATTTCAACACCATACCTATCTTTTTCAACATACTTGACTTTGAATTTTCAACAAAAACCAACCCATCACTCATCACCAAAAACTGGCCACCCTACAAGTAGGGTACTTTTGGGGCTTTTATGCAATTGCATAAAGTTTTGATACTTTTGTGTATTTGCACTTTGACCTGAAAGTTTATGTTTTTACGTAAAGGCCCAAAATCACTAAAGGACAAATTGTTTTGCTCCTTTAATGAAGTTTTTGCATTTGTTGAAATTTTTGGGTTCTAGTTGTAATTACATGAAGTAGTGGACTTTTGTGTTTTTACGAAGTGACCTCAAAAGTTTGTGTTTTGTAATATAGCCCAATAGTTGAGGTTATTGCATTTGGCCCAAATGAGTTGAGAACAAAATAGTTTTGTATCTTTAAATGAGAATTGGATTTTCATTTCATTTAGCTCCATCTAAATCAATTCTATGGATACAAAAACCAAATGACAATGTTGCATTCAAGTTTAAT
Organism: Heteromeles arbutifolia; assembly: GCA_024362995.1. Classification (NCBI taxonomy): domain Eukaryota; kingdom Viridiplantae; phylum Streptophyta; class Magnoliopsida; order Rosales; family Rosaceae; genus Heteromeles; species Heteromeles arbutifolia. Next base: position 31,252,697 of record JANCRC010000011.1, on the reverse strand, counting down.
TAGTTAAAGCGTTAATTAATTAAAGAAAGGGCGATTATGAACCTACGTCTATGATAATTGAGCTATGTGAAAGGCCGTCTCTCAAATTTGTTTGAACCATGGGAATCTGTAGATTAGATTTTGGTTGTAATTTGATATGATCAAATGTTGTAAAAGAGCATAAGCTCTTCTTTACTTTAAAGTAATTTGATTTGTTCAAATGTTGTAAAAGAACATAAGCTCTTCTTTACTTTGAAGTGCTCCTTTCTTGTTTTATTTGATATGCATGAAAATGAAGTAGTAGGGTCCAACGCCCAATAAGAAAACACGCCTTAATATGATTAAACGCGTAACTAAAATGAATTACCATCCCTAGACCGAGATCTAACACTAGGCTCGTGTTGGATCGAATCAAATATTCAAAGTCATCCTGAGGCCCTAAGGCAACTATATAGTCCATCAATGAACGCAAAACTTATGTTAGTAGTACCATATACTCTTGCTTTAAAAACCGTTTTACAAGCATAGTGGGAGTATCATATACTACTAAATCAATCACATGGACCAATAGTTGTAATAGGACCAAATTGTTTTAATAAGATTAAAATGCGTGCTTATATGTGACGAGACCTAAAACCCTCAACCAAACATTATTAAGTCGATAAGCGTGAGAGTGCTTTGAACACTCTTTCGTGGCCTTCCACCTTGGTAGGCTTCGATCGTTTGTGACTCATACACCGACTTCACCCTATAATGGAGGAGTATAAAGTATGTGCTTACACTTAGGAGGAGTTCTATATACATACATGATGAAGTGAGGTAGGAAACGAGTTTAGACAACATGATATAACTCTGAGGGTATGCTTGAACCCCAACATGAACTGGCACAGTGGGAATGACTTAACTAAGTGCAATGACGCCAACATGATATAATTCTGAGGCAATCATTCTCTAGAGGCCAAAACAGATGGGTAATTACAAAAGTTGCAAATGGCTAAGAGTTATCCTCTCATCATTATTGTTGCTAGGCAAAATGATATAATTCTGAGGTGGGCTTGGTAATAGTGAGCCTCCCATACCCTACTAAGAGTTTCCTCCAAAACTCTCAAATTCCGATGAGGGATATGGAATTTTCCAAAAATAGTGGGTGATGTTATTTGATTTAAAGACCTAGATCAAATAGCTTAAAATCAATCAATTTATATTCGTTATGTATTTGTTTACCGATATATTTGCAAACGCTATCCAAAACTTGACAAAGAAAAGCCAAGGGCTTTAGTTTCGGAACTTGGTACCACAATCCCATAGATTGTCTTGAATGGATTGTATATGTACCTAAGTAGTCTCATCCTCACAATCTTTCTATTGATAATGTATCATTGGAAGAACATGTTAGATAAGTCTACCATAAAGAGGACAACACTTTTAGTGTCATAATTCTTCCATTACAAATTGTTGTATGAAGAAATAAGAGTTGCTTGGAACAACCCTTAGTTAACGCAAACAATAGTGCTTGTTTCTTTGTTAAATGAACAAGGAACTTGAGAAGTAAGCACAAGGGCATGGACACTTTATGTGCCATGATTCTTCACTTACAAATTGTTACATGAAGAAATGAGAGTTGCCTTGAACAATTCCTGAAAGTTTGTAATCATGTTTAGAATATAATGGTTGATTGACAAAAGTAGTCCATCAACATGGACTTATGATGATTTTGAATCATTGAGTGTTAAAGTGTTAAACCACTTCAGGAGACAGAAACTAGGCAAAGACTTCACCTTTGAGTCCCTATCCAAATGGTTCACTAAGTTTATTGTAAACTATATAGTGAACAATAACTGCACTCTCTCCAAATTGTTTGATGTGTATAACACAATTGAAATGAGTTTCAAGAGAGATAGTGGGAGGTTAAGGAACCATGATTATTGTAGTCAATGGAGAAGTCAAATGAAGAAGGCAAAATAACTCCAAGGGAACAAACTTTCTTTATGAAAGGATGGACATTGGAAGGGGTATTTGCAAGAAATGTCAAGAACACACCTTTCGAAGGTGCTGTAAATTATTCTTGAATAGTTCAAAACAGTTGGTTCTTCTACTTGAATGCTTGATTCCGTATTGGTAACTATGTTTTACAATCGTTGTAAAAGTGTGGCTAATAAAAAGTAGAAGATTAATGAGAGAAGAAAAGTACTTCACATTTGCAACGTGAATAAAATATAGATCTCTGCAAAAGCAAATAGTACTTATTTCCTCATTTGAACTACCCAAGAAATTGGAAAAACAAAGATTGTCTGTACATTCCAATTTGAATAAGGAACTTAAATCAGTCTCTAGAAGAGATGGATGAATGTTTTGTTTGACGAAACATTGTTCATTATTAATGAATGATTGGATTATTGTAATCTAATTGATTGTCTCTATAGTAGAGATGATGTGGTAGTGCTAACTGTTTAGAATATAACGATGCTTAAAACCCAAAAGGTAGCAAGATAGTGACTAATCCCACTGAGTTATGACACCTCTAAAACATAAATTACAAGTTGGCCATAAATGGATGCTTTGGATTGTTAGATCCGGATCCAATGCCCTCTTGTTAAAATTGTATAGAGGCGAAATGTTCGAATCTTTATTCTTTTGAAAAGAAGAAAGAATCACAAAGTTGTTGAGGTTAATTCACTTAGATGTTAGTGACACTTGTCCACAACATAATACTACTCATGTTGTATGACATTCACCAAAGATCCCTCTCGGTTGGACTATCGTTTATTTTGAATAAACAAGTCCGAATAATTTGCAAAAGGTTTCAAAGAATTCAAGAATGTAGGTTGATGAGTAAGACGTCTAAAGTAATTACCTCCTTAGATTTGATCCAAGGAAAAATAACACTTTAGAAGAGTTTCCTTGAAAGATATCAAGGAAAGTAGCATCAAATACCCATTTATAGGATATATACTTCTAAGACAATATGATTGTCAATTAGAAGATCTTCCAAAATTTTCATGACTCCATAGGATGTAGTTGGAAAGAAAGACAAGTCTTAATTGTATTAAGATTGGGGTTGTGTGCTAATAAGCAATATTTGTTTGAGAACAATCTTGTGGGATATCCTTAAATTAACCTTTGGATTTCACTTCTATAAAACAACTAACAAATGTTATTTGTTGAGTAGTTCATTGTAATCCTACAATAGGATTTGCCTAAGATAGAGCAAATGAAAGAGAGATAGAACTCAAAGAATGGGTTCTTTGAGAGACAAGATAATAATCAACAAACATAACAACCTAGTTCCTACACCACTAGCTCCAAGGTAGTCGAGAAGGATTTATAAACCGTCTCAGTTGAATGGTTTGAACTTTATGACTATGTCATAGAGTTACACCTTGAATGGTTTGAACTTTATGACTATGTCATAGAGTTACACCTCTTAATTCGAAAGAAATAAGAATGAAAATCCTTATGACTACATTGAGTTTATATACGACATATACACAAGGAAATGGTATAGTACCATTTGACCCGAAATATTGGAACCTTCATAGCTAATTGGTAGCTTAAGGTGACTATAGTCAACGAGATTGGTTGACTTGGAAGAAACCATCTTTGATATAGTCTTGGTTTCTATTAATTCGAGGACTGCTAGCTACAACTAAACGGTGATGCAATGTTTGGACATAATATGGGTTTCCAAAACCATTATCAAGATAGTCTTGATAACATATGTCTAAGACTATGAATCACAAGACGTGTAAGTTGTAGAAATCCATTCATCATGAATCTTAGCTAGCTAGTGGGAGCTATAAGCGTCTTATGAGAGAAAGATCAAATCTTTTGATTTCTCATAAAATGTAAATGAATCTTTTGTTTACTAGGTTTACAAAAGATTAGTGGGAGTTAATCATATTCCTAAATTTGAACATATTGTTGAAAAATATTAATATTTAGGTTTATTTTAGTATTTATTTTAGTATTTGGGTTTTGCTTGTTAGTTTAGGAATTGGGCCTAGCCCATCTGAGTTAGGGTTTCTTAGGTTTAGTTCTCTATAAATATTGCTTGTAATTTAGTTTGAGAAACAAGTCATTCGCAATGTAGTCTCTTGGAGTTTTGTGGCCGTTTTGGCATTCTTGTTTGTTTAATAATATTTTATTTTGTACTCTTGTTCGTTGCGCACGCTGATATTCAACTTGGTATCAGAGCGGGTTCAATCCAATCTTGTATGGTATCAGTTTGTTATATCGTTTTTTGTTTTTTGGTTTAGTTTTGGTCTCCAATTAGGCTTTCGCTTTCGCTTCCGCTTCGGTCTGTTCCCTTTGTTCTTCTTCCTCACTCTGTTTATTTTTAAGAGGCTTGTTTGTTTTTGAGAGGCCTACATGGGCATGAAATAAATATTGGTGCTTTGGTTATTTTTAAGGTCGGCATGGGTGACTTGAGAAAGTGGTTGTTTGGCTTGTATTGGGAAGCCTGTTGTTGCACACCGCAACGATTGCTCGAGTGTCTGGATTGGTGACCACTCCAGTGACGTGTACATGGTGAACTGGATTTTTTGTTGGTTTGTTCGGAAGTTCGCAATTGGCATTGGGAAAGTTTACACTAGCATTGGCATGGAATCTTGCACTAGCACTGACATGGAATCTTGCACTGGTATGGGAATCTTGCACTAGCACTGGCATTGGAATCTTGCACTGGCACTGGCATTGGAATCTTCCATTGGCACTGGCATGGTCTCTTGCACTGGCACTGGCATTGAAAACTTGCACTTGCACTGATGGAATTTCATATTGGAATTGGCATCGAAAATTAGCATAATGGAGCTTGCATCTGCATCTGCTTGTTGGCAAACTCATGTCGTTTACCGCCATAAGTTTGACGGGGGGTGTTGAAAAATATTAACATTTATGTTTATTTTAGTATTTGGGTTTTGCTTGTTAGTTTAGGATTTGGGCCTAGCCCATCCTAGTTAGGGTTTCTTAGGTTTAGTTCTCTATCAATATTGCTTGTAATTTAGTTTGAGAAACAAGTCGTTCACAATGTAGTCTCTTGGAGCTTTGTAGCCGTTTTGGCATTCTTGTTTGTTTAATAATATTTTATTTTGTAGTCTTGTTCGTCGTGCACGCTGATATTTAACTCATATTGATAGGAGCATATTTATGCGACTTAGTTAGCATGTTTTCTTGCATTTATTTAGTTAGTTATTGCTTATAAGAGTGTTTTAAGCTATTTTCGTGTGTTTGCAGGTCCAAATGACAAAGTTGGCAAGAAGATGCAATTTGGAGCAACTTAGAGCAGTTTTGGGCTTGGAATGGACATCGTATGCATGGATCAAGTTGGATGGACGAATTTGAAGTTCAAGAGAGGCTAGGAATGTGCAAAAGAGTTGAAGAAATTAATTCAAGACATTGAAGATAAGGAATCAGCTCAAAAGAAGGAAACATTATCCAAACTGCCTTATCTTATCCTTATCTTATCCAAACCTTATCTTATCTTATCCTATCCTAATCATATCCTACCTTAATTCCAGCTGCAAGGGGGAGTTATTTTCATATTAGGATACATAAAAACCTGTTTCTAGAAGGCTATTCCTTCTCCTAAAAACCTGCCGCACCCCCTATTCCTTTTCCCTTTGTTTTCTGCCCTTCTAGATGGCCGAGTTCTTGTGGGAGTTAAAGTAATTAAATCCTTTTCCTTGACAAATACCTGGAGCCGTGGGTATGCCCTATAAATACATAATTCCTGTAGCATAGTACAATACCACCCTCTACCATAACTCACCTACATCCATCCATCACCACCATTCACCACACATACCTCATTGTGCCGCAGATTTGCAAGGAAGGAGAAGAATCCATTTGGAGCCATGGTTGCCATTCAAGACGTTGGATTGTTGGAGCGTTTCCAGGTGTATTCTATCTTTGTTTTTAATGTTTAAATTTAATTGTCCTTGTTTAATTGCGAACATGAGGAACTAAACTCGTTTTAGCTAGGGGAGAATTCAAAGCCATGAACATATATGTGACATGAGTTGATTACATCCAGTTATTGTTTCATAAATCGTGAATGCAATTTGCTTAACTGTTTGATTGAAAACTTATTCTTGTATGTTGATTAAGGAGGCCTACTTAGTTTGCATGCATGAATTTGATGCTAAAATGTAAAGAAGTTTCACCAAATAGTTACAAACTTATATGTACAAGTAGTGGAGTTTGCTAGTCATGATCGCGTTAAGTAAATTCCTGGCAGGAGTGTCATGCTTGTCATTGTCACGAATGCCTTGTTGATACTTATGATTTTCATACAGCTTTGTATTTCTATTATGCTGTTCATGTAGGGAACTATCGAAGAATAATTTGGTTGCCGATGCATTGTTTGTTCAATTCAATGAATTTAGGAAAATCTGATGGTTAAAAAAGTGCTGTCACGGTTAACTTGGGGCGTCGAGGTTGATGGTTTATCGAAATAATAACTGGAAATCGATTTGTGTTGCATATGTGTCATGTGTGGAGAAGGACCCTCTAGCTAGCCTTTCACCTATCCAAAACACCCAATTTCATATCCCTTTAGTTTGGAGTCTTTAAGTTTGTTTGTTTTTACTTTAAATTCGTCAAAAACCAATTCCCCCTTTATATTTCGTGTCTTTTGTTAGAATTTGTCCAAACTGGTTTCTTTTTAGTGTTTTGAGTCAAGTTAAGTCAAAATTCGTCCAAAGTCACCCTTAGTGTTAGTTTTGAGTCATTCTAGCTTGTTTTGAGTCTTTAGAGTCTAGTTTAGTGTTTTTAAGTTTAATTTGTGTAGATTAGCAGCCCTAGTTAATCCCCGGCCTAGAACAATCCTTACTTTCGTATACTACAACTATCTTAATAGGGTTTAATTTGTGTGTTAGTTTGTACCACATCAAATTTTGGCGCCGTTGCCAGGGATTAGCAAAATTGCTAATCCCCCTTTGTTTCTGTTCGTGTCTTTTAGTTTAGATTAGTGTCTTTTATTTTGATTTTTGATTTTGTTTTGTTTTAGGTACTAAAGAAGCAAGATATGGAAATTGCTAATATTCAAGCTCAAATAGCGAATCTTACTTCTCAGTTGTCGCAATCTATCAGAAGGACCACAATGCAAAGTGTCCCTACATTTGGAGTGTCCTATGGGCAAGGATATCACACTAATCAATATCCTCAAGTAATTGAGAATGGAGGTTGGGATAGTGTCAATGCTTGGGGTTATCAAAGCTATAATCAATCAAGGAACAACATGTTTTCCAACACTTACAATTCAGATTGGAGAGATTATTCAAACTCTATGTGGTGGGAATCTCAACAAATTCCACACGAAGGATATTGGCAGCTACATGAAGAGTTATTTTCCAGACCTGCGCAGCCACCACAACCTCATATACAATATGCCCAACCAAACTCAGGTTCGTCAAAAGATTGTGATCAAATTCTTGATGAATTAATTTCTTTGGCGCAGGGCTCACAAAATCAAGCCAAGGAGGGTCAACAAGGAGAATATTGGCAGCCATATGAGGAGTTATATACAACGCCTATGCAGCCACCACAGCCTGCCCCGCAACAATTCCAACTGAATTCAGGTTCGTCAATAGATTGTGCTCAAATTATTGATGTACTAACTTCTTTGACGCAGGAATTACAAAATCAAGACCAAGTGATGAGAAAATTGAAGAATCAAATGGGAGAGATTGCGGAATTCATGAGGCAAATGCAAGAAGAAAGTGAACTCTCCGGCTCAACTGTTGAAATTGTTGAAGCTATCACCTTGGAAAGTGGCATGGAGGTTGGAGATGAACCCAAGACGTTCAAACCAAGCCAAAACATGGATGAACAACTGCTGCTCGAAGAAGAGGAGGATAACAAGGCCACGGCAAGGGAAGAACCACCCTTGCTGCAGCCTATCCTAGCCCCAACATCCTTGCCGCAGGCATCTAAGCAATCCAAGCCATCCATTACATGTAAGGTGGTTCCAAATTCGATTATTTCTAACGTTATTCCTCCGAATGTGCCTTTCCCTTGTAGATTTATGCAATCCAAGAAAGAAGAGGGAAAGAAAGACATCTTCCAAACCTTTCCAAAGATTCAAGAGAAAGAAGTGGCTGGGGAATATCAAGAATTCATCAAAGAGGATGTACTTGAGACAACCAACCCCAAAGAAGTTGCATTTTATGACACAGGACAAGTCACAACCCTCCCACTAAATCTGGCCAAGTCCAACATTCCAGAAACTTTCAAAGAAGTGGTGTTTGTCTTTGAGTTCTTGTCAGAGCACACAGGTAAGCCACCTCCCCGAATTTCAATTTTGTTTTATACTAATATGTTGTTAATGATTCAGGCACCCACTCTAGAATTTAAACCATTACCGGATCATTTCAAGTATCACCTCCCATTCAAAGATCAATTCCATGCCATGGGACTATGGGAGTTTGAATGAGGTATCATCAGGCTGGAAGACGTTAAAGTAAGCGCTTTTTGGGAGGCAACGCATGCGTTCAAATAAAGAAGACCTAGGAATCTCTTGCTCCACAACCAGATTTGCGTTCTTTAACCGTACTCTTTATTGCCTTTACTTTGCCATAATTGTCATGTTTGTTAGTTGTGTTGTTTGCTTGCTTACGTGCGGGTTTATGTTTGAAACATTAAGGACAATGTTTGGTTTAAGTGTGTGTGTGTGGGGGGGGGGGGGATAAATAAAGTGTTTTAATTGATATTTTCGTGGGATTTTATCACCCTATCACTGCTACAGTTGTTACTCACCGTTTTAAGTGTGTTTTGAAGTGTTTTAATGTGTCCTATAGCAGAAAATCCGAAAATATTGAAAAAAAAATTCAAAAAACTTTTGAAAAATACCAAAAGAGTTGTTTTAAGAGTCATTTTTTTTTGTGTGTTTGTGTCTTAGGGTGCCTTCCAACACAATGATGCGGATTTGATTTTTAATTGCATGACTATTAAAGAAAGTTACAAACATGGATTGAAGTTTGATATGCTCTTTGGTTTATGCTTAGTTGCAGTCGTCGTTTACGAATTCACATGTAATCACAAAGGAAAAAAGTCAGTTTTTGTAACATGCTTGAAGGAAGAAACTCAAACCAACGCTACAACCCTGAGAGACTTGAGCCTAAACTTTCTTTGGAGAGTTATTAATCATTCTTGTTTTCTAAAGTCGTTGCATGATCTCATTATTTCTTTGCTTGGTTGTTACTTAGAATGCGTTTTCATCACTATAGTTCCAAATACTAGAACTCATACCCATTTCATTCAGAGCATAAAATTGATTAGCATAACAAATAACAAGATGAAGTTGTTTAGTTAAACCAGAGCCAACAAGCCTTATCCCTTGCATATGTATTGTAGGTTTAACCCTGTTGAGCCTTATTTAGCCTATTTTCTTTGTTAGCTCACATTATCCTTACGTAGCCTAGTATAGGATTATCCATACCCTTGTTCTTCAAGGATAGTGAAGCATGACTTAGAGGGAATTCCTTTTGTTCTACAATTTTCAGAAAAACAAGTTTGGGGGAAAAGTTTGTCATTTTGAATTGGTGAAGTTGTACGTTTTGTGTTTCAAAAGAAAGAGAAAAAGAAAAAAAAAAGAAAAAAAAAAGAAAAAAAAAAGAAAAAAAAAGAAAAAAAGAAAGAAGAGAAAAGTTGTGAAAAGAAAAGAAAAAGAAGAAAACGAGTTGAGAAATAAGTGAGAATGAGCTCACATGTACAGGTTGTTGAAGAAAGTGCCCAAAAGTTTGAATCTGACCCTACAAGTTGTATGAATTTTCCCTTTGTGTTCAAAGTTGGTTGCTGCATTCAAAAGTGAATTCTAAGTGTTGATCTCATTGCTTTGCTTACTATTTCTTTAAGAACTTTTGTTTATCTCTTACCTTTCTTTGTTAGCCAATACCTTTGCCTAGTTACAACCCTTAGACTTCTATCTTGATTGTTGTGTGTTTCAATATGTGGAGTTTGAGATTGGTATAAGCATATGGTGTCCCTGGTTCTTGCATCTAAGTAGTAGCGTTCCGTCCATGAGATCATATACATATTATGTTAATAATTCTAGAAAGTGCCTTCTTTGTTATAACATATGTGAGTGCTAGTCTACATGTTTACATCAATCTTCTCACATATACCTAGTGTAGGGAGTGTAGTCAGAAAATCTGTGTGAAACTAGAGAGTATATCCGGTGAGGAATTGAGGGAATTCTCTAAGGCATGTTACTACATTCAAAACATTGTTTTAATTGATTAAATGCGAGCTATTGAGTGGCGACTGTGATTAAGTATGTGCTCAAGGGTATGGATGGCCGAAATCCATGGCAGTAGGGATTTTTAACATGTCATGTTTCATTGGAAATCCCTGAGGCGAATGTTGGAAGGTTTAGGTTATGTTTTGTTTTCTTTGTTTTGATCGAGGACTATCAAAAGCTAAGTGTGGGGGAATTTGATAGGAGCATATTTATGCGACTTAGTTAGCATGTTTTCTTGCATTCATTTAGTTAGTTATTGCTTATAAGAGTGTTTTAAGCTATTTTCGTGTGTTTGTAGGTCCAAATGACAAAGTTGGCAAGAAGATGCAATTTGGAGCATTTTAGAGCAGTTTTGGGCCTGGAATGGGCAACATATGCATGGATCAAGGTGGATGGACGAATTTGAAGTTCAAAAGAGGCTAGGAATGTGCAAAAGAGTTGAAGAAATTAATTCAAGACATTGAAGATAAGGAATCAGCTCAAAAGAAGGAAACATTATCCAAACTGCCTTATCTTATCCTTATTATATCCAAACCTTATCTTATCTTATCCTAATCCTATCCTACCTTAATTCCAGCTGCAAGGGGGAATTATTTTCATATTAGGATACATAAAAACCTGTTTCTAGAAGGCTATTCCTTCTCCTAAAAACCTGTCGCACCCCCTATTCCTTTTCCCTTTGGTTTCTGCCCTTCTAGATGGCCTAGTTCTTGTGGGAGTTGAAGTAATTAAATCCTTTTCCTTGACAAATACCTGGAGCCATGGGTATGCCCTATAAATACATAATTCTTGCAGCATAGTACAATACCACCCTCTACCACAAGTCACCTACATCCATCCATCACCACCATTCACCACACACACCCCATTGTGCCGCAGCTTTGCAAGGAAGGAGAAGAAGAATCCATTTGGAGCCGTGCTTGCCATTCAAGACGTTGGATTGTTGGAGCGTTTCCAGGTGTATTCTATCTTTGTTTTTAATGTTTAAATTTAATTGTCTTTGTTTAATTGCGAACATGAGGAACTAAACTCGTTTTAGCTAGGGGAGAATTCAAAGCCATGAACATATATGTGACATGAGTTGATTACATCCACTTATTGTTTCATAAATCGTGAATGCAATTTGCTTAACTGTTTGATTGAAAACTTACTCTTGTACGTTGATTAAGGAGGCCTACTTAGTTTGCATGCATGAATTTGATGCTAAAATATAAGGGAGTTTCACTTAATAGTTACAAACTTATATTTACAAGTAATGGAGGTTGCTAGTCACGACTGCGTTAAGTAAATTCCTGGCAGGAGTGTCAGGCTTTTCATAGTCACGAATGCCTTGTTGATGCTTATGATTTTCATAAAGCTTAATGATCTTTGATTGTATTTCCATTATGCTGTTCATGTAGGGAACTATCGAAGAATAATTTGGTTGCCGATGCATTGTCTGTCCAATTCAATGAATTTAGGAAAATCTGATGGTTAAAAAGGTGCTGTCATGGTTAACTTGGGGCGTCGAGGTTCATGGTTTATCGGAATAATAACTGGAAATCAATTTGTGTTGCATATGTGTCATTTGTGGAGAATGACCCTCTAGCTAGCCTTTCACCCATCCAAAACACCCAATTTCGTAACCCTTTAGTTTAGAGTCTTTAAGTTTGTTTGTTTTTACTTTAAATTCGTCAAAAACCAATTCCCCCTTTATATTTCGTGTCTTTAGTTAGAATCTGTCCAAACTGGTTTCTTTTTAGTGTTTTGAGGCAAGTTAAGTCAAAATTTGTCCAGAATCACCCTCAGTGTTAGTTTTGAGTCATTCTAGCTTGTTTTGAGTCTTTAGAGTCTAGTTTAGTGTTTTTAAGTTTAATTTGTGTAGATTAGCAGCCCTAGTTAATCCCCGGCCTAGAATGATCCCTAGTTTCATATACTACAACTATCTGAATAGGGTTTAATTTGTGTGTTAGTTTATACCACATCACATATATATGATATATTAATTTTGGAAATGAAAGGAATTCTGCTTCGTTAAAGTTATGACTTTAAACGATAGAAATCTATATACATGGGATGGAAATCTATAATGATAGATTTCGAGATATAATTGGATTATCTCAATCCCTATTGATAAAGATCTGGGAAGTTTCTCGAATGATAAATTTCAAATGAAAGGACAATTCCTGTCAGACTAGGAGTTGCTCTTCTATAAGGGAATGTACCCTTTTGACTCCTAAAGAAGCATAAAGCGTAAATAGAATCCTTTACGCATACACAGAAAGGTGATTTACGTATTTCATATTGTATGAAAAACATTGATATGAGTTGTGCCAAGATCAGTACAAGATGATATCAGTGCAAGCCCAGGATCAGAACCATGGCAACTGTTAAGTGAGTCCTTAAGTATTTAAGAAATAGTAAAGGATAGATTCCTGAAGAATGAGGAAGAATTAGAGTAATGCAATGGAAGCGTAATTGTATTAGATTATGAATCTAATATTGTATCCATCATTGGATGTCTCTTCATGATGAATGAAGAGAAAATATGATATCTCTTTATTATGACTAAAGAGATATTTGGGGGGAAACGTTAAAAGTAATGACTTTAGTGTGTTCCATCATGCAAAATATATCGCCATATAGAAGCTTACAACAACGTTGTTTGGATGGGAAAGTTCATTTATGAACTCTCCATTCGGTTCCAACCAGAAAGTGTCTCTAGTGTACCCATACTACGACACTAATGGGGCGATAGCTCAAGCCAGGGAATCAATGCCTCATCAAGATCCGAACTCAAATGAGAGACTGAACCACATGATTGAGAATCATGTATAATGGTAATGTCGTTATTCTCAAGGTTGCTTTTATGGTTAACATATAGATATCCATTATCTAGACCTACTACTCAGCCATTTTTGAAATGAAATCAGAAGAGGTATCATCACTAATGACCAAGCTAATTGGCTCTAGTGCAATTGGGAGATTGTTGGAAATGTGCCCTAAAACCAATCATACGATGATACTTTACGGACATTTCACATGTTAAACTAATCTAGTTTAATATAAAGGGCAAAGATTCTTGTTTAAAGCCGTCTCATATAAATGTTATATGCTTAAACGATAAGTCCAAGGAACATGTAATTGGGAGAATGTGATCTAAAGAAGTTAGATTCATGAGACCATTCTCTTTCGTATACATATCCTAAACGTTCCTGATCATAGGATTGCCAATTGGGCATTGACAGTCTGTTAAGATTAGTATGTGTTATGTCTTCTCTCAGGGAGAGTGACTGGCCTCGAGTTATTGGTGTGACTGACACCAAGACAAGCATGCAGGTGCTCAATAAAGAATGAGTCAACTGAATGCGATCAACAAGGAGTTCTCATACTCATGTCACATAAGAACTCATGGTTGGGATAATGCAAAGTAGTCCTTTGACCTGAGGCATCACAGTTGTCTTGTTGTAGGTCCTTGATCGTTGACTATGTCAAAGTCACTCCATCAGAGGGTGTCCACGACATACTTGGGGTTAAGCCACTTAGCCATGGAGGCAAGTGAATGCGCAACAAGGGATCTCTAACCTTCAAACCGTTTGAGGGAGAATACTCTATGATATGATTAAGAATCTCTGGCCAGAGTATGAATGAGATTTGTGAAGTCGTTCCAAATCACATTCAAGGTAATCATATAAGTAGAGGAAGACCATATTGCATTGTAATCCCAAACTGAATAGGTTCTCCAACCTCTTCTGATTAGAGTAGGTAGCCATGACATACTGCTAGGTGTCACTCATGGTTTGTGGAAGCCCTAAAGGTGTATAATCGCTAAAGGGAGAATTGAAAGTAAGTTTCAATTGACAATTGATTTGAAGAGTTCTCATCGCCCACTGCCTCGCTAAAAGGAACCTAATGGATCACACACTATGTAAGGTAATGATTGAAGGATATAACGAGGATGAGTAAGGACAATTAAATAGTTTAATTGTATATGGCAAGGATTAATTAAAATTTAATTAATCTAGAATGAAAGGTTCGTTTTAGGCCTTAAGTTAGTTTTGGGTTTCAGGACACAAAAGGGTTTTGGTCCACAAAGCACATAAGGTTTAAGTTGTGTGACAACTAAAACAAAATGGGCAATTAACCCACTAACAATAGGGAGGTTGGCCATGCTTAGAGAGGGAGTGGGTTTTGGACTTATTACAAGTTTGCCACTCCAATGAAGGTAGGTATAAATGTGACTTTATAGCTTTTTCTTCATTAGGGTTTTCTTTAAGGAAAGATGAGATAACATTGGCTCTCTCTTTCTCTCTAGAGAGGCCGGCCACCATGGGGGAATTTACTAGCATCTAATTCTTCCATGGTCATTCATCTTCTTCCTCAACCATCCTTGGTGTCGGAACTTAGGGGTCTCCAACTTTGGAGACTTTTGGAGAAACCAATTCTTCCATCTATATCCAAGAAGACATGGAGCCAAGAAGCAAAGTTCCTCCATCTAAATCCATGGAGCCAAGGAGCAAGGTGACTAAGGAAAAAAGGCCCTCACATAGGTGAATATCCTTTGCTAAGCAAAGAGGTGCTTCAAAGGTATAATAATTTCTCAACTCACTTTGTTTTTTAGTGCATACAAGCACGATTCTGCCTTTTAATTGTTAATTGCATGCATAGATGTTGCTCAAATGAACTAGTTTTCACAAATATTTGCTTCAGCCAAGACCACAAGCCACACGGCCAAAGGTGGAGCAAGGGAGACAGCACCGCCGCCACAACAATAGGAAGCCCAAAAGAAGCGTAAGAGCTGCTAAGCCAACTTAAGCTGGGGAACTTATGGAGCAAGAGCCACATATTCTTGCCTCCTTGCACGAGTACTTCCCATTGGACTTCTTCCAACAGTGCACTGCTGCTACCTATCACATGGTTGAAATGGAGATAGAAGAGCCCTCAAAAGGCAAAGTTATCGCCATCGAGGAACAAAAGACCCTTACGCCCAAAGAAGGTCTGCCGGCACACTTTAGCATCAAGGAGGCGCTGCGATTGCCTAAGGAGATGCGAAGAGCACTAATAGTGGTCTTGGCGAGTCCCGACGACCACGAGATGCAAGAAAGAAAAGATGAAGGCTTAAAGCTTCGGCCACATGAATATGCCACAAGCTATGCCGCTCATGACAAAGTCAACTTCACTGATGGAGACTTGCTACTAGGGTCAAAGCCTCACAACCGTCATCTCTTTGTCTCTGGTACATAATGGAGCGCAAAGTCAACCACATGTTTGTGGATGGTGGATCGGTCATAAACATCATGCCAAAGTAAACAATGACCACAGTCGGCATCAAGGTGGATGAACTATCCTGAAGCCGTATGATAATCTAAGGTTTTAACCAAGGAGGACAAAGAGCAATGGGCATGATCCGATTCGAGATGACCATTGACGAACTCAAGTCAAGCACGCTATTCCATGCGATTGGTGCAAGAACTTCCTACAACTTACTTTTAGGAAGGCATTGGATCCACGAAAATGAAGTAGTGTCGTCCATCCTCCACCAATGCTTAAAATTCTGCCAAGAACGAGTGAAGGTGATACAAGGCGACACTAAGCCATTCACCGAAGCTGAATCACACTTTGCGGATGCCAAGTTTTACATGGATGAAGAAATGGTGCCTGAAGCTCTTCCAAAGGAAATCAAATGCACAGGCAAAGCCAAACCTAAAAAGTAGGAGTGGCAAGCCATGCCCAAGAAGCAAGAAAGGGAAGTCGTGCCATTTTCAAACAAAAACGATGATGCGCCTGCCAAACCCACAACAACCAAAGGGAGTGTGACGCCCTCAAAAGGATCAAACACACCCATCTTCTGATACATCCCAATGTCAACAAGAAAGAATAGGCAATCCACATTCAAAACTAGAACAAGCAAAGCTGACACACAGCTGCACAAGGACGATGTAAAGCTGCTTAAGACAAATGCAGTTTTAACTCTGACACAGCTAGGCAATGCTAAGGTTTCAAAACCACCACAAGGTTTCTTAAAACCCCTGCCAAAGAGGGCAGAACCAAGCTCTCTTCCAACTAAGAGGACAGAAGAAGGTTTCGACCCAAACGCCTATAAACTCATGTCAAAGGCTGGGTATGATTTCAAATCTTGGGAAAAAGAATGCAAACACCGTCAATGAAAAAGAACGTGACCTCACCGAGACTCAACAGAAGTTAAAAGAGCATGGTTACGGAGTTGACAACAACAAAGCTGGACTTGGCTTCATACCAAATACACCCGTGAAGATTTCAAGCAAAGAGAAAAATGTTAGCTCTCAACACATCAGCGTGAGCGTTGAACAAGATCAAGATAAGCCTAAACCCGCCCCTCGAATGTCAGTCTTCGATAGGCTAAATTATTCAAAACCTAGACTTTCGGCACTTGATCGCATTGGTAGTCAAGACCGAACTTCCGTCTTCAAACGGCTTAACACGCCAACACCCTAAAGCTCTATTTTTTAAAGGTTGTCAAAACCTAAGAAACAAAGCAACATGGGTAGCTCTCCTCCACGACGGTTGGCCTTGGAAAGACTTGAAGAAACCAAGAAGCCTTTTATGAAGAGGAAGACAATGCCAAAGGAAGAAAAGCTTGACGATCTAGCAGAAAAAGA
Organism: Heteromeles arbutifolia; assembly: GCA_024362995.1. Lineage (NCBI taxonomy): Eukaryota > Viridiplantae > Streptophyta > Magnoliopsida > Rosales > Rosaceae > Heteromeles > Heteromeles arbutifolia. The sequence goes on along the minus strand of JANCRC010000011.1, from coordinate 31,235,864 downwards.
CAACGTTCGAAGCTCGATTCCTTCAAGTATGAAGCGCCAAGCAACCTTGGAAGTTGACATAAAAGGACAACTAAAGGTAAAGAGGAGCACCATTATCTACACTGGCCAATCTTCACGCCAACAAGCGCAAGAGGACGGCACTAAAGAGGAGGTCCAAGAAGTCTTCCACATCACAATCTAAGAAGAAGAAGAAGATGAAATCCTCGAGGAAGACGTCACTGCTGTGCCATCATAGCTCAAGGATGGGGGGCAAGCCATGGTTGATGATCTCAAGGAGCTCAACTTAGGCACAAGCGAGGAACCGAAGCCTATCTTTGTAAGTACACTACTAAGTGCAGACAATATCGAGGAGTACTACTAATTGCTATTAGAGTACAAAGATGTCTTTGCTTGGACCTACAAAGAAATGCCCATCCTTGACCCTACCATCGCCGTGCATCGTCTTGCAGTCAAGCTGGAACACAATCGATAAAGCAAACTTAAAGACGCTATCGATCCGAACTCATCCCATAAATTGAGGTTAAGATTGACAAGCTAATCGAAGTAGGCTTCATTCGAGAGGTGCAATACCCTAAGTGGATCTCCAACATCGTCGTTGTCTTTAAAAAAATTAGACAAATACGTCTTCACATAGATTTCTGAAACCTTAACGATGTTTGCCCGAAGGATGACTTTCCCTTGCCAATCATCAAAATCATGGTGGACACGACCTCTAGCCACGAGGTGCTTTCATTCATGGACGGCTCATCTGGGTACAATCAAATCCGCATGGCTCCCGAAGACGAGGAACTAACAGCCTTCCGCACTCCAAAAGATATCTACTGCTACAAGGTAATGCCTTTTGGCTTGAAGAACGTTGGGGCTACATATCAACGTGCAACACAGAAGATCTTCAACGACATGCTACATAAAAATTTAGAATGTTACATAGACGACTTAGTTGTCAAGACCAAGAAGAGATCCGACCACTTGAAGGATTTACGAATGGTGTTCGACAAACTATGACACTACAACCTCAAGATGAACCCGTTGAAGTGTGCATTTGGTGTCACCTCTGGGAAATTCCTTAGCTTCATTGTCAAGCACTGTGGCATTGAAATGGACCAGTCAAAGATCAAGGCCATTCAAAGCATGCCCGAGCCAAGGAATCTACACGAGCAGGAAAGTCTACAAGGACGACTTACCTTCATCAGACATTTCATCTCCAACCTTGCTGGATGCTGTCAACCCTTTAGTCGACTCATGAAGAATGACGCTTCAATCATATGGGATGATGCCTACCGCAATGCCTATGAGATCATAAAACGGTACCTGGGAAGCCCACCTGTCTTAGGAGCACCCGTGCCTGGAAAGTCGTTCATCTTATACATTGTTGCACAAGAAGGTTCCATTTGAGCACTCTTGGCACAAGAAAATGAAGACCAAAAAGAAAGAGCACTCTACTACCTAAGTAGAACCCTCACTAGTGCCAAGCTCAACTACTCACTAATCGAGAAGATGTGCCTTGCCTTAGTCTTTGCCGTCCAAAAGCTTAGACACTACATGAATGCTTACACCATCCACTTGGTTGCTAAAGCTAACTCGGTCAAGTAAATTATGTCCAAGGCGGTTCTGACAGGGCGACTAGCTAAATGGGCATTGCTTCTCAACCAACACAAGATCATCTATGTCTCAGCTAAAGCCGTCAAGGGACAAGCCCTAGCGGACTTCCTTGCCGATCACCCAATCCCAGCCAATTGGAAAGTCTCAGACGACTTGCTTGATGAGGAGGTGTTCTACATTGACATCTTCCCGACGTGGACAATGGTCTTCGATGGATCTGCATAAACAGACAGAGCAGGGGCAAAAGTAGTATTCATGTCACCATAAAGACAAGTACTACCCTATTCCTTTCGATTAAGCGAGCTATGCTTCAACGTCCCTGAGTACCAAGCGCTGATCATTGGACTCCAAATGGTGATCAACATGGAAATCACAACGCTAGAAGTGTATGGCAACTCCAAGCTCATAATCAATCAACTCTTGACTGAATATGAAGTGAGGAAAGAAGATCTCGTCCCATACTTCTGACTAGTAACTCAACTGCTACAAAAGTTCGAGGCTGTGACGTTAGAACATGTGCCAAGAAAAGAAAATCAAATGGCGGATGCTCTCGCTAACTTAGCCTCAAGTATGGCGCTAGGAGAAGACGAAGCTACAGACGTGCCAGTTTGCCAAAGGTGGGTGATCCCGCTCGTCACTGAAATGATACTGGATGATACAAACATCACCTTATTACTTCCAGTCGACATTGAAGAGTGGAGATAGCCACTAATCGACTACTTGGAGAATGGAAATCTTCTAGACGATCCTAGACACCGCTCTACCGACGCTCTTTTGAAGGAGTACTTCTAAGATACCTAGGTGAGGAAGAAGCCAATCAAGCCATGGAAGAAGCACACTCAAGCGTATACGGAGCACATCATTCTGGACCAAAAGTACTCTTCTAGCTCAAGAGAATGGGTTACTACTGGCTAAGCATGGTGAAGGATTGCCTGGAATACCCCAAAATGTGCTAAGCCTGCCAATTCCACACTAACTTCATACGTCAACCACTTGAGCCATTACACCCTACAGTTGCTTCAAGGCCGTTTGATGGATAGGGATTGGACGTCATGGTACCAATCACACCAAAGTCATTTACATGAGAAGCCTACATCCTAGCCGCAACGGATTACTTTTCCAAGTGGGCTGAAGCCGTACCCCTAAGAGAAGTCAAGAAGGAAACTGTCGTCTGTTTCATCAAGGAGCATATCATCCACCAATATGTATGCGTCGCTACATCATCACTGACAACGAAAAATAATTCTCCAACTGACTCATGGACGAACTCTGCAAGAAATACAAGTTCAAGCAGCACAAATCTTCCATGTATCATGCTCCGGCCATTGGTTTTGCAGAAGCATTCAACAAAATGTTGTGCAACCTCCTAAAGAAGGTGATCAGCCGAACAAAGAGAGACTGGCATGAAAGAATAAGTGAAGGAATTTGGGCATATAGGACGACACATAGGACTCCTACCCAAGCTATGCCATATTATCTCGAATATGGCGTAGAAGTTGTTCTGCCACTTGAAAGTCAAATCCCCTCACTAAGGATGGCTATACAAGAAGGCTTGACTGAAGAGGAAAATGAAAAGCTACGACTTTAAGAGTTGGAAGCACTCGACGAAAGAAGGCTTGAAGCTCAACAACACTTGGAAAGCTACCAAGCACGGTTATTCAAGGCATTCAACAAAAAGGTCAGCCCAAGGTCTTTCCAAACTGGAGATCTTGTCTTGGAATTACGAAGGCCCATCATCACAATTCATAAAACAAAAAGCAATTTCACATCAAAGTGGGATGGACCTTACGTAATACAAGAGGTCTACACCAACGGCACCTACCTAATCATGGTGGAAGATGACTTAAAGATCAGCTCCATTAATGGCAAATTCTTGAAGCGTTACTACCCCTAAACCAAACATACAATGCTCCTCGTCTACCTGAGCCTAAACTACACACGGCACAATACTCCTTGTTCACACGAGTTTAAAAGGCAACACTCAATGCTCCTTGCCTGCATGAGCCTAAACTGCACACGGCACAATACTCCTTGTTCGCATGAGTTTAAAAGGTGACACTTAATGCTCCTCGCCGGCACAAGCCTAAACGACACACGGCACAATGCTCCTCACCTGCACGAGACTAAACTTCACCCTTGCCTGCAAGAGCCTAAACTGCACATAGCACAAAGCTCCTCGCCTGCATGAGCGTAAACTGCATACGGGACAATGCTCCTTGTTCGCACGAGCTTAAAAGGTGACACCCAATGCTCTTTGTTTACACGAGCTTAAAAGGTGACACCTAACGCTCCTGGCCCGCAAGAGCATAAACTGTGTACGGCAAAACAAAAATCAAAATCACCATCAAAACCGTCAAAACCATCCAAAAAAAAAAAAAAAACAATCCATCACTCCTTTGAACTACGTCATGACTTAATCCCTTCTCAACCTAGGGTACGTAGGCAACTTGAAACTTCAAAACTTCAAGTACAGTCACATCATCAACAAAAACACAAACACTTTGAAGAATAAAGAGCAAATTCAAGAATGTGAATACTTTATTTCTTTAAAGGAAGAATTCAGCAACAAAGCCGTATTACAAAATGAGCAAAACACAAAGACGGCTTCTCCAGTAGTCAACAAGGTGCTATTCCAAGTCATAGCTCCACTAAGGATGCGATCGCCAAGAATCTCAAACAAAGTCGGTGGATTGTCACGAACATGGTGCGAAGGATTCAAAATAAGAATCCTCGATGTGCACGCCTTCTTCTTCGTATTTAGACAACCAAAATCTATCACCTCCCAAGATACGTTAGAAGACCATGACTTGATAAGCATTGAGTTGTCTTTTGCAGGAAGAACAGGCTCCTTAGGGCCAGTCAGCAGCGCATAAAGTTTCAACGTCGTTCCCCTATCTTGCGAATTGCCTTCCTTCACAAGAATAGTGATGGTGTTGCACTTAAAGCACTTGAAAAATACCATGGCTGCAATGAAAAAGAAGAAAAAAAGAAAAGAAAAGGCAACATAAGCATAAGGTGGGACGGCAAAAAATGGCAAGTTTCAGCCAATCTGCACAAGCGGGACGTTTTTGGTGATAATTCAACTTTCTGGATGAATTTTGATGCAAGGTCAATTGGAGAAAGAATCTAAGAGGCTGATGATCGTTGTGTCCAAATTTCATAATTTTCCCTAAAGCCAAACGTTCCAGTTTTCAAAGTTAATCCCGCAGAAGTTATTTTCCCGTCAAGACTGCACAGTTGTGGAAAAATTATGAGTTGAAGGCTTTCCCGATTTTTCCTAGTGGTGTGGGATATATGGCTGAAAAGATACGAGATAAATCTACGTTTCCCATATTTTTACAAAACTTTCCAAGAGAGAAATCGACCTCAAACTTGGCATGCAAATCAGATGACATGTTTCCAAAACCAACAAGGGAAATACGTGCTGTTTTTGCAACAAATGCGGCAAGGAAGAGAAAAGGAAAGAAAAAAAAAATTAAGGAAAAGGCTTCAAAATTTCCAAAACAACAAAGGAAAGAACCCCTCCTTGCCTTGGAAAATAAAAAGGGAAAGAAAATTGCCCTCCTTGCCGTGGAAATCAAAAGGGGAAAGGAAAAATGCTCCCTTCTTGCCGTGGGAAAAGAAAGGAAAAGAAAAAAAAATACAAGCATTAAAGCTTTCCAAAACCTTGAAGGAAATCATCAAGGCTTTCCAAAACCTTGAAGGAAATCATCAAGGCTTTCCAAAACCTTGAAGGAAATCAGCAAAGCTTTCCAACCTTTTGAAGGAAATTGAAGGAGGTTCCTACCCAAGAAAGAAAAAACATTTTTTTTTCCTACAACCACAAGGAAAAAATTCAAAATACACCAAATGTATTTTGCCAAAATTATGGAAAAAATCAATACGCACAATAAGTATGTGCAAATTTGTCCATTTTCAAATGTTCATTCAAGATCAAGCCTCTATGGCCCTTGAAGAAAAATTTTCATTTCTTTCAAGATCAAGCCTCTACGGCCCTTGAAAAAAATTTCATTTTTCACTCAAGATCAAGCCTCTATGGCCCTTGAAGACAAATTTCATTTCATTCAAGATGAAGCCTCAACGGCCCTTAAAGAAATGTTTCGTCCAAAAAATACGCCTTAGCGGCCCTTGATGAAATTCATCATCTCAATTTAAGATCAAGAGTCTATGGCCCTTGCAGAAATGTTTCGTCCAATAAATACGCCTCAATGGCCCTTGACGAAATTTATCATCTCAATTCAAGAAATACACCTCAATGGCCCTTGAAGAAATGTTTCGTTTAAGATCAAGCCTCTAAGGCCCTTGAAGAAGCAAGCTAATTCAAGATCAAGTCTCAATAACCCTTAAGTTAAAGCATTCACATTGCAGGACTTCAAAACATGTTTCCTACATGTGACAAGCACATGTCTACAACGCGCCTTGAAGTGGGGGCATTTGTAGACATATAAACTTCATTACATACAAATTATGCATCCCAAAGCTCCACATGGCATATGATTCATCACAAATGGACAAGTCATTAATGACATGTGGCACAAATCAAGCAAAGGAAGTGTAAAACATTCCCAAAATTCGGCAAAAGGGAGAAAATCCCCCTTAAAATCGGCAAGAGGCCCAAAATCTATCAAAACCAGAAAGAAAGCCAAAGCATCTTCACAAAATAAGCAAGAATTGAAGATTGCTCACAAATAGGCAACAAGGCCTATAAATTTCGGCCAATATGAGGAAGGTAGCTGAAATAAAGACACAAAACATGCCTAAATTCTCCCATGGATGAATCAAGACACAAATCAAGGCCAAATCCATCCAAAGGCATGGCTTTGGAAGTCTATAAATACAAGGTCCCAAGACAAGCATAAGGTCGACGATTTTCTACATTGAAGGGACAAAAATTACACATTGAGAAGAACCTTGGCACAAATCTTTGAAGACTAATACGCTACCAAAGCTCTCTTCAAAGAACGCACAACCAAAGCCGAAGTTTTCTTTCGACCAAAGCCGAAGCACTCTTGAAGAATCAACAAGCACTTGTGCCGATTCCTTCAAGACTTTGTTGCAAGTTCAAAAGTTGTAACGACGTTCGTTTCAAGATCAAGTCGCCAAGACCCTTGAATCAACGAAATCTCACATCAACATCATCTTTGCCGCACCTTGAGGTAAAGACCATCCAAGCATTGTTTCAAGCTCAAAACTTGGAGCAATCGTTCAACCGTTTGTCCGAGATCAAGTCATCGCAACCCTTGGATCGACAACCTACGCATCTCCATCAAATTTGAAGACTGAATCAGAGGAAAATTGAAAACATAGATTGTAACCTACAAATTCAAATAAATAAAAATCTACTTTGTACACGTGTTCTCGTTTCATTCGATTCAGAATTTTCGTGTTTGCAGTTAGATACATAACCTATATGAAATGCTAAGGGCTTATAGGCGAGAAAATGACAGTATTACACTCTAAAGTGTGTCAAGTGACTTAAGTTGACAAAAAATTGGATAAAATAGCTTTGAATATAATAGTAGTTAGCAATTTTTAATGAATTTAGGGACTTATTTTACCAAAAAAATAATTCAGGGACCTAATTTTCACTGAGGTGATAGTTTAGGGACTAAATTGACACTTCACCCTTGAAACTAAGAAACTACACTTGTATGGAAGTCATAAATATGTACGTTATAAAAACTTCTTGGACTACAACAACAATTGGTTTTGATTAGAAACACTTCAGTTGGGATGTAACGTCAACTCCAAATCATACTACTAGTACTAGTAGCACTAACTTCGAACAAAGACTTAAAATTAATTTCAAGAGACGATCTTTATTGAGTTTTAAACTTGGGTGGCGATTTTCACACACCCTATTTTACTTTTCTCTTACTCTCAAAGACACTGAGCATAAGTGATTTATTCACCCGCGCACTTGGCTTGTGCGGATGGTTTGTGATTCGGGTAGATAGTGTTTTGACAATGTATCCTAACCATATTGGTAGTATATAGATAGTTTATCATCATTGTACTGTCAATATAGTTTGAATACGTCGTCAATACTATAAATTTGATTGGAAAAGTAAATTGGGCCGTTTCGCACAAAAACACGAAAACAAAGGCCCAGTAACCTTAGATTAGAAACTAGGTAGTGGGCGTGTCTAAGGTGTAGACGAAGGCTGTGGACAATCCTTAACGGCTAAAAAGGGCGAGCTGACAAGTAGAACCGGGCCGTTGTGACCCGGTGCCTTTAGAAAATTTTAAATTTTTTTTATCCAGTTGGCATGTTTGTTTGACGGAGGGAAACAAGGGGTAAGCGGGAAATAGGGGTTGGCCATTGCTCGCATTGAAGAGGGAAAAAGAGGGGAAGAGAGACTGACGTAGGGAGTTGAAGTTTGCAACAGATTTGTGGTGGATCAAAGCTAGGTTGTGGCTGCAACCCGGTAATCCCATAACTTTAAATTTTTTTTGTTCACAGGGTGTGTTTGTGACGGCGAGGGAGTGGTGGATTAGGTTTTCTCCGCTGGGGAAGAGGGGCAAAAAGAGGGAAGCGTTGAAGGGTGTGCGCACGCTCGATTTATAGAGGATTGATGTTGTGCTTGGATTGGAGTTGACATGGTTGGTTCATCCACAACCTCAGAAGAAACCCAGATTGTGAAGGTGAGTGTTTGAATAATTGCAGAACCTATGTTATAATGCATTTCCATTGAAGTGTGGTTTTTTTTTTAAACCTGGGATTTGAAACCATAATGGTCGGTGGTCATCAGTGGATTTGGTTGAAATCATGAAAGTGTGATAAGTTGTGTCGTGTTTGTGTAACTTTGATGCAAGTAGAGGAGAAGAAGGGGTGGTGGGGTCTGGGTTTGGTTTTGGGGAAGACGGGAGGGGGAAGAAAGGGTGAGGTGATATGGGGTGGGTCCCCCATGTAAAAAAAATATTAAATGATTTTTTTTTAGTTTTTTAATATTTTATTAATTTTTTAATAGAGAATGGGCCCCGTCTCAAGCCACGTCACTATTTAACCGAAGAATTGATAGAAAACTGACGGAAGGTATGAAATTGTAAAAAATTCGTAGATGAGGTATGACATTGAAATTTTTTAAAGATGGGGTATGAAACTGTGACTGACCCAATACTGGAGGTAGTTTTATGTAATTTACCCTAATGTGAAAAATGATTGACCCCAATTGCATGGAAATAGAATTAAACACCAATTAAGGAACAAGTTCTTGTTAATTAGTTATAACGTACTTTACATTCCAGCAAATGGTTGTGTTTTCCTCCCTCATAAGACAAACATCAAAGCAAACAACTCAAGGAATTGTAAGAACACATGGAAGGTTGTAACCAAAAGTCAAAACTGATACGACTACCATCCATCTGTCCCTTATATATCATTGTCTTTCATGGAGTTTCTCAGCAAGCTTCTGACTACCACCTCCTTCTCTGAAGGAGGACCAACAAGTTTCTTGCTCGAATCAAAATAAAGAAGCATCGTATACACAATGGCGGTACCTATTAGTCAAGCCCTCTTGATTGCTCTTGTTTAAGTTGTGATTGCAGCCATGCTAGTCCATGCCAAAGGCCATGGACATCATCCACACGGTGGGCATCATTATCGTCATCAGAATCAATCATTGCAGGTTGGCCCCGTGACATATGATGGGAGGTCACTGATTATCAATGAGAAACTCGAGCTTCTATTTTCTGGTTCAATCCACTACATGCCAAGCACGGCAGAAATGTGGCCTGATATTCTCGAGAAGGCCAAACGTGGAGGCTTGAATGTGATTCAAACTTATGTGTTTTGGAACATTCATGAGCGTGTGCAAGGGCAGTTCAACTTTGAAGGAAACTATGATCTGGTGAAGTTCTTCAAGCTTGTGCAGGAACACGGAATGTATGCTACCATTAGGCTTGGGCCGTTCATCCAAGCTGAATGGAACCACGGAGGACTTCCTTATTGGCTAAGGGAGGTCCCCGGAATCATATTTTGCTATGATAACACAACATACAAGTACCACATGAAGAATTATGTGGATATGATTGTGAACAGGTTGAGAGAGGCGAAGCTTTTTGCTCCACAGGGTGGCCCGATCATTTTGGCGCAGATTGAAAATGAGTACAACATGGTCTAGCTTGCATATAAAGAATTAGGAAATAGTTATGTGAGGTGGGCAGCAGTGATTGTGGTGAACCAAAACATCGAAGTGCTATGGATCATGTGCATGCCGAAGGACGCTCCTGATTCGGTGATTAATACTTGCAATGGAAGGCATTGCGAAAATACTTTCACAGGCCCTAATAAACCCAACAAGCCATCTTTATGGACTAAGAATTGGATTGCTCAATACAGAGTATTTGGTGACCCTCCTTCGCAAAGAGCGGCAGAGGATATTGCATTTTCTGTTGCATGCTATTTCTTAAAGAACAGAGCTCTAACCAACTACTATATGTACCATGGTGGCACAAATTTTGGAAGAACAAGTTCTATTTTCACAACCACCCGTTACTATAATGAAGCTCCTCTCGATGAATATGGTTTGCCAAGGGATCCCAAGTGGAGTCACCTCAAGGACTTGCACAAGGCTTAGAAGCTTTCTAGGAAGGCTTTGCTCTAAGGAGTTTTGGGAGTCCAAAATATTAGCGCAGACACCGAGGTTTAGTTCTATGAGATGTCGGCAACAAACACCTGTGCTGCTTTCGTGACAAACAACAACCTCAAAACGGAATCAACTGTGAATTGGAGGGGTATGGATTATTACCTGCCACCACGTTCCATTAGCATCCTCCCGGATTGCAAGACTGTGGTTTTCAACAGTCAAAGAATTGTTGCACAACATAATTCAAGGAACATTGTTCAATCAAATGTTGCGAACAATCTCAAATGGACCAAGTATGTAGAACCAAATCTTAGAGCTCTTTAGGTTCCAATCAATAACCCGACTCCGCTAGAGTTGTATAGCTTGTTAAAAGATACCACAGACTACGCATGGTACACCACTAAGCTTGCACTAAGTCCACAAGACTTGCCCAAGAAGGAAAGTATTCAACTAGTACTCCGAATCACAAGTCTTGGTGATGCAAGGCACGCAATTGTCAATGGTGAATATATTGGTTTTACGCACGGGAGCCACGAGGAAAAGAGCTTTGTTTTCGAGAAACCAGTTCCTTTGAAGGCTGGGGTCAACCAGATTTTTCTGCTTGTGACGACAATAGGACTCCTGGATAGCGGAGCATACATAGAGCACAAGTATGCGAGGCCTAATCTCGTAACAGTCCTAGGGTTGAACACCGGAACATTGGACCTCACGCGAAACGGATAGGGGCATCAGGTGGGTCTGAATGGAGAAAAGCTTCAAGTATTTACTGAAGAGGGATCGAAACAAGTTCAATGGCAGAAAATAAAGGGAGTGGCAGAAGGTCTCACTTGGTACAAGACTTATTTTGATGCTCCAGAAGACAATGACCATGTTGTTATTAGAATGGCTGAAATGGGAAAGGGAATGATTTGGGTGAATGGTAAAAGCATCGGGCGTCACTGGATGTCCTTCATGTCTCCTCTCGGAGAACCAACTCAAGCTGAGTACCACATCCCAAGGTCCTTCATTAATCCCAAACAAAATCTCCTTGTTGTGTTAGAGGAGCAACTAGCCAAGCCCAAACCCATTGAGATCCTTACCATCAACAGAGATACTATCTGTAACATCATTACTGAATATCATCCACCGAATGTGAATTCATGGGCAAGGAAGGTAATCATTTTCCAACCTGTATTCGATGTTATCAAAACATTTGCAGACATCAAGTGTCCAAAGCACAAGAAGGTTATTGTTGTTGAGTTTGCAAGCTTCGGCGATCCAGCTGGCGTCTGTGGCAGCTTTGTCTTGGGAAAATGCAACTCCCCAGTATCCAAGGAGATTGTTGAACAACATTGCATGGGAAAAACTAGCTGCTTTGTCCCGATTGATCGCAAACTTTTCTCTAGCAAAAATGATGGTTGTCCTAACGTCAAGAAGACACTTGTTATCCAAGTCAAGTGTGCTATATAACTACATAAGGTGTTATAAGAGTGAATTTGTTATAAATAGGCAAAAGTTAGAGAGATAACCATTCTAAGGATATGAGCGAAGCAGGTGCAAAATATCGCACTATAACTTTAGTGGATGTAACACAAAAATATGGCAGATAAAGAGAGGGAGGGATACTCATATTATTTTTCTTGCTTTCTTTCGCATTGTATTTGATAACAGACAGAGTGCTCTATTTATAAAGAGACTCTCGTAACTACATCCATCCACTATACAATGATGATACTATTGAAAGTATCAAACACTATTACTAAGTCTTTGGACATTCATTTGAGTGGGCATTCACCCACTTATTTTTTAACACTCCCCTAGGGATGCCCACATATCAACATCGGTTGCCTCGTTAAAACCTTGCTTGGAAAAACCCAGTGGGAAAAAAACCATAGTGAAGGAAAAAGAGTACAACTTTACCTGGATTGTTGATATAGTGTTAAGTATGCTTATGTTGCCTCGTTAAAACCTTGATAGGAAAACCTAGTGGGAAAAATCCTAGTCGAAGGAAAAAGAGTACAACAAGCATGTATCATGGATGCTCCCCCTGATATTTATCTTCCCCTGATTCCGCATTCTTCAAATTTCGCTGATTGGTAAGTTGATCTAATCCGATACTCTGCGCTAACTTCTAAAACGTGCACTTTGGTAGAGACTTGGTGAACAGGTCTGCCAGATTTTCATTGGAACGGATTTGTTTGACTTCAATAACTTTATCCTTCTGAAGCTCATGTGCACTGAAAAACTTTGGACATATGTGTTTAGTCTTATTGCCCTTAATGAATCCTTCCTTCATTTGGGCAACACAGGCTGCATTATCTTCATGAATGACAGTTGGATTGTCTATCTTCAAAGGTAGACCGCATGAATTCCAGATATGATAGATCATTGATCTTAACCAAGAACATTCACGACTTGCTTTATGTAAAGCAAGTATTTCTGAGTGATTTGAAGATGTAGCAACTAGTGTTTACTTTGTTGAGCGCCATGAGATTGTTGTATCTCCATTAGTGAACACATATCCAGTTTGTGAGCGAGCTTTATATGGATCAGAGAGGAAACCAGCATCTGCATATCCAGCAAGGATCTGGTCATTTGTGGATTTCTCTGAGTAGAAGAGACCCATGTCTGTTGTCCTACGAAGGTATCGCAAAACATCTTTGACTCATTTCCAATGACAAATTATTGGAGCAGAGCTATACCTTACTAACAAGTTAATTGAAAAAGCTATATCAGGTCTAGTACATTGTGCTAAATACAATAAAGCACCTATTGCACTCAGATATGGTACTTTTGGACCAAGGACCATTTCATCATCTTCTTTTGGACGGAATGGATCTTTCTTAATGTCCAAAGAAAGAACGAACGACCATTAGTGTGCTGAGTGGATAAGCCTTATCCATGCCAAATCGTTTCAGGATTTTTTCAATGTAAGCTGATTAGTGGACCAAAATTCCATTAGCACAATGCTCGATTTGCAGGCTAAGACAATATTTTGTTTTCCCAAGGTCTTTCATTTCAAATTCGCTTTTCAGATATTCAGCAGTTTTATTGAGCTCTTCAGGAGTTCCAACTAGGTTCATATCATCAACATATACTGCCACTATAGCAAATCCAAAATTGGATTTCTTAATGAACACACAAGGGCAAATGACATTGTTGATATACCTTTCTTTGATCAAATATTCACTGAGACGATTATACCACATTCGTCTAGAGTGTTTTACCCCATACAATGATCACCTTAATTTGATCGAGAGCATACCTCGTGGTTTGTTAGTTGTTTCAGGCAACTTAAGTTCTGCTGGGACCTTCACGTATATGTCAGTATCTAATTCTCCATATAGATATGCAGTGATGACATCCATAAGTCGCATGTCAAGCTTTTCTGAAACACTAAACTTATTAATAACGGAACGTAATTGCGTCCATTACAGGAGAGTATGTCTCCTTATAATCAATTCCAGGTCTTTGTGAAAAGCCTTGTGCAATGAGTCGTGCTTTGTGTCTTGCAATCTCATTTTTCTCATTGCGTTTTCTTGTGAATACCCATTTGTAACCCACGTGATTTACATTAGGTGGAGTTTGGACTACTGGTCCAAAAACACTTCGCCTTTCCAAGGAATTGAAATCTGCCTGGATTGCATATTTCCACTTAGGCCAATCTTTCTCTGTTTGCATTCATCAACAGAGCGGGGCTCAATATCATCACTTAATATGATTTCAGTGGCTACTGCGAATGCGAACATATCATCGATGATTATTTCATTCCGATCCCACAATTCATTTGTACATGCATAATTTATGGAGATTTCTTTGCTTTCATGTACTGCTGTCTCTTCAGGGACATGTGTGTCATCAAGGACATTTTCTTTTTCTGGAAGTACAGAATCATGAATTGTGGATTTGTCATTCATTTTCTCTTCCTGAATGATTTCATTTAGATTCGCATATGCCCTTGTCTTTCTCTTTCGAGGGGCTGAAACTTTTGAACCTAGGGGTCTACCATGCTTCATGCGTGCACCAGATGAATCATTCGCTGCCACTTTATTTTGTCCAACAGAGACATCAATTCTTGCATGTGCATTTGCAGCTGGTATATGTGATTTAATCACTTTCATAGCATCATAAAATGCATCTGGCATTTGATTGGCAATACTTTGAAGATGAACGATCCTTTTCACTTCATTTTCACATTGAGTGCTACGTGGATCAAAATGAGACAAGGTGGGTACAACCCATGTTAGCTCTTGCCGTTTTTCTGGGACAGTTTTTTCTCCCCCTAACGACGGGAAGACTGTCTCATCAAAGTGACAATCAGCGAAACGAGCTGTAAACATATCACCTGTCAAGAGTTCCAAATATCTAATGATAGATGGTGACTCAAAACACACATAAATTCCAAGTCTACGCTGAGGTCCCATTTTAGTGCGTTGCGGTGGTGCAATAGGCATATAACAGCATAACCAAAAACTCGTAAATGTGAAATTTTTGGCTGATGCCCAAACACGAGTTGTACTGAGGAGTACTGGTGGTTGGCTATAGGTCTCAATCAAACCAATAATGCAGCATGTAAGATGGCATGTCCCTATGCAGAAACTGGCAATTTTGTTTTCATGAGCAGAGTGCGAGCTATTAACTGAAGCCGCTTGATTAATGCTTCTGCTAAACCATTTTGAGTATGGACATGAGGAACAGGGTGTTCAACATCAATGCCCACTGTTATGCAGTAATCATCAAAGGTTTGAGATGTAAATTCACTAGCGTTATCAAGTCGGATTGACTTAATGGGGTACTTTGGGAACTGTGCTCGCAACTTAATTATCTGAGCAAGAAGTCTCGCAAAAGCTACATTTCGAGTAGATAAGAGACAAACATGTGACCATCTGGTAGATGCATCAACCAAAACCATAAAATATCGAAATGGTCCACAAGATGGTTGAATAGGTCCACAAATATCCCCTTGAATTCTTTGCAAAAATGATGGGGATTCAGCATCAACCTTTAGTTCTGATGGTCTAATTACCAACTTCCCTTAAGAACAAGCCTTGCAAGGGTTATCATTTGAGATAGGAATGTCTCTGCTCAATAATGGATGTCCATTAGAGTTGGTGATGATCCTACGCATCATGGTGGATCCTGGATAACCCAAACGGTAATGCCAAAGCATGTAAACTTTTGAATCAATGAACTTCTGGTTCATGACAGTATGTGATTCAATTGTCTTTATGTATGTATAATACAATCCACTCGACAAACCACACAACTTCTCCAATATACGCTTCTCGGTATCATTTTCTGCATTTTTCGTTTCGATGTGTTATCCATTTAAACGTATGTCTTTGAAACTCAACAAATTTCAAGTAGATTGAGTAGCATACAATGCATTTTGTATGGACAATATTGTTCCATTTGGTAACATAATTTGGGCTTTCCCTGAGCCTTCAATTACAGCTGATTGGCCTAGTATTGTTGTTACCCTTACTCTTGTAAGCATCAAGCTTAAGAAATACTTCCGATCTCGAAGTATTGTATGCGTGGTTGCACTGTCTGCAAGACAAATATCTTCGCCATTTCTCATGTTTTGAGAATAACCATAGTTTTTTATCCATGCTTTCTGAGTAAAGGGGATCACGGTTAAAAACAACTTATAACAGGAAATTTAAATGCCACTTTTATTTAATTGAAATGCTAGTTTTAAACTACAAGTTCAGAATAATAAAAGTACATTAAACATAAATGATTTAGTTGGACCGATACACTTCATTCCCCCTTTCTACAATGAAGTCTGAGACATCTAGGTGTGTTGTGTTCAACTGTCCTGATAAGTCGCACACTGGATCAGGTATATCCATTGGTCTAGCCTGGTTGAGGAAATTAGTCCCGACACCCTTCTCCTTGATGGAGGCTTGATATAGATCTACCAGATGTTTTGGGGTACAACAGGTACGCGCCTAATGCCCATCGCCACCACACATATGGCAGGCCCCATCAGAGTTTCTAGGAGCATTGTTCATACGAACTTTGCTTTTGTGGGGATTTCCATTTTTAAAGCTTGGGCCTGAATTTTACCTTGGAACCTGGTTGTGAAACTGACCACCATGATTCTTGCATTTCCTGTTCCACCGGCCTCGCTTGTGGCCACATCCTCGTTTATGATTATCGCCACCAGAGAATGTGGCGTTCACTTCGAGGGAAGCAGCATTTACTTCTGGGAATGGTGTAGATCCAGTAAGTCGGGACTGATGATTTTTCATCAGGAGCTCATTGTTTTGTTTAGTTACCAGGAGCACAAATATCAGCTGGTTGTATTCAGTGAAGCCTCGCTCTCTATACTGCTGCTACAAGAGCACGTTAGAGGCATGAGATGTGCTGAAAGTCTTTTCCAGCATAGCTTCCTCTGTAATGATATCCCCACAGAGCTTCATCTGAGAGGTAATTCTAAACATCGCAAAATTGTATTCAGCCACTGACATGAAATCCTGGATCCTTAGTTGAGTCCACTCATAGCGGGCCCTTAGAAGAATCACCGTTGACTGGTGATTGTATCTGTTTCTCAATGCCTTCCAGAGAGCTAACAGATCTTCAACCGTTCGGTACTCGCTCTTTAGTCCCTCATTAAGATGGCGACGAATAAAGATCATAGCCTTCGCCTGATCTTTAGAGGATGAGCTGTTTTCTTCCATAATGGTATCTCCAAGATTCCCTGCTTCCAGATGGATCTTGGTATCCAGTACCTAGGTAAGATAATTCTTCCTAGTAATGTGTAGGGCAGCAAAATCAAGCTTTGCCAAGTTCGCCATTTTCTTTTCTTTCTGAAAGAAAAATGAGATGCGTAAGAACTTGCAATAATATGTATTCCTAGATGAATATAGTGTTAGAACTTTTGGTTCTTACAAATTTTTCATTTTGATCTTCAGGCCAAAAATGATAGGCACTCGAAACTTCAGGCTTGAGATTTTCATGATTAATGAGAAGGGCGATTGTATCGCACCATTCTCATCGAAACAAGCATAGGATGGGCGATTAGTCCGCACCACTTAAACAGCGGGAAAATTTAAATATGCGGAGCAGTTTAAATATGCAGGGCAGGGTAGGCGATTATACCGCACCACCTAAAATTGCGATAAAATTTAAATATGCAGAGCAAGGTGGACGATTATACCGCACCACCTAAAATTGCAGTAAAATTAAATCTGCAGCTCAAGATGGGCGATTGTACCGCACCATCTTTGATCGCAATGAAAATTAAAATTGCAGTTCAAGATGGGCGATTGTACCGCACCATCTTTGATTACAGTAAAATTTACATAAATAAACACCAGGTTAGAAATCAGGAACTACACCAATCAAGAAATTAAAGATATAAGTAACTGTTAAATTTAGAACGAGAAGCAGGCATGGTGCTAACAGTTCATCACGAGGGTGCATCATGCAGATGAAGCAGAGGAAGAAGAAAAACAGGAAAAACCTTAAAGGAAGCATTTTTTTTTTCTTTCGGTGAAGGGAGATGGGAACTATTTAAGGTTAGAAAGTCGTGCTGATAACGTGTTAAATAGGCAAAAGTTAGAGAGATAACCTTTCTAAGGATATGAGCGAAGCAGGTGCAAAATATCACACTATAGCTTTAGTAGATGTAACACAAACAGATGGCAGATAAAGAGAGGGAGGGATACTGATATTATTTCTCTTGCTTTTTTCGCAATGTATTTGATAATAGACGGAGTGCTCTATTTATAGAGACTTTCGTAACTACATCCATCCAATATACAATGATTATACTTTTGAAAGTATCAAACACTATTACTCACTATTACTAAGTCTTTGGGCATTCATTTGAGTGGGCATTCACCCACTTATTCTATAACAGAATTTATGTTTTCTGCCATTGTTCTTTCAATTGAAAATACTACTGCAAGCTCAAGCTTTATATTTATTGGTAGTTTTTTTTTTTTTTTTTTTTTGATAACTGGGAATGCAATATGACCAGGGCAAAGATGCTGATTACACAAAGAGGCCTACAATGAGGCAAGCAACAGAAAAAAAAACCCGGGTAATGCAAGGGGTGAATGAACCAAACGCATCAAGTAGAGCTAAAGACGCCACCCCTTCCATTACCATAACTAAATTACGGAGGGCAGGGAAGTCCATCATTACATAATATATGAATAAGTGAAGATGGGGCTTATCGACCCAAGTAAAGTCACACATCTCCACATTTCTTCGCGATACCAAGTGGTCTGCCGCCACATTGGCTGATCTTGGAGTCCAAGACCAGAGACAGTCCTGAAAGGATTCCTCAAGCAACTTACACCTCATCAGTGTTAGGAAAGCCTCCCACCTGCCATTTGAGATCTTACCCTTAAGGCAACAAATTGACTCAAGGGAGTCAGATTCAATCACAACATGATTCACACCCAAAGCAACAGCCAACTCGCAACCATTGCGGATCCCAAAAGCTTCAACAGCAACAGCCGAATGAGCATCAATACTACTTCTCCTAGCAGCAATGAAGGTGCCAAAAAAGTCCTGAGCAACAGCCCCAGTAAATCCCGTGCTCGTTGCGTCACCCAACTAGCATCGACATTGAACTTGACATACTTAAAACGTAGATGAGCCCAACGAGCCTGCTCCTGGGTAGCAGGGCTGTCCTGTGCAAAATTTCCCACTGGAACCCGAGATGTCTCCAGGAAAGCACGGGTAGTAGTTGCAATGGCAGCGAGCACTTATCTTGGGTTAATAGATTGATTTTGGAAAAGGAAACTGCACTAGCTTTCCAAATCTGCCAGCATGTGAATGCAACATAGGACAATATTCTGTCCAGATCAACCTTCGAAGTCCTAAAGGAATTAGTTAGAGTGAGAAGCCAATTCACCCAAGTTGTGATCAGATTCTGATTAACCCTGTAGTTCAACATCCCACCAAACCATACCACGTCCACCTAAGGGCAGAGAAGAAAAAGATGCTCAATAGTCTCCTCATGAGATTTGCATATAAGGCAGAGAGCTGAGGGACCAGACTTCCTCCTAAAAAGGCCTGCCGACGTAGCCAACGCATTATGCATTGTCTTCCATATGAAGCATCAGATCTTTGGAGGGGTATGAAGCTTCCAAATAATATTCCACATATTTCCTGGTACAAAAATAGAGGAGGACGATCCCAAGTTGACCCTCGGAGCAACCCTCCCGTGAGCACAGTGGTAGCCCGATTTTACTGAATAAATCCCACATTTACCAAAAGGCCAAATCAACCTGTCCCGTAAATTAGAATCACCAATCTGAGTATCCAAAATGGATTCATACTTCACCGATGAAATGAATGGTTTTAGAAAATCTATATCCCAACCTTCAGTTGCAAGACACAAAAGGGCCTCCACTCGTGTATTTCTACTAACATGTGCAGCACCGCTTGGAAGAGGGTGTCTATCTGGTAGAGTGGGGAGCCATCTATCAATCCAAACCCTGACCTCCTTCCCATTCAAAACCTGCAAAGAGGTCTCGTTCAACAGTAAATCTCGTCCCGAAAGTAGGCTTGACCAAGCCCATGAAGCTCTTCCACCACGCTTAGCATTAAAGAAAGAGCAATGAGGGAAGTAACGGGCTTTCAAAACCCGAGCCCATAGAGAATTAGGATCATGAATCAGCCTCCAACATTGTTTAGCAAGGAGGGTGTCGTTGAAGTCCCCGGAGCTACGGAACCTTAGACCCCCCACCACCTTCGGTAAGCCCAGATTGTGTCTAGAAATCCAATGAATATGGCGCTCATCTCCCTTGTGGCCCCACCAAAATTTAGAAATGATAGAGTCCAATTCATTCCAAACATTGGTGGGGAATTTAGATATGTTCATTAGGTAGGCGGGAATAGCCTGAACCATAACTTTTATCAATACTTCCCTTCCCGCTTGTGATAAAGTTTATTGCTTCCACCGTTGAATTTTCCCCAATATCATTTCTTTAACATAAGCCAATCCCTGTTTCTTAGATCTTCCCCATATGGCGGGCACTCCAAGATAAATCCTAGGGTTGTCCACCTCAGGCATCCCTAAAATTCCCCCAAGTTCCCCAGATGGCGGGCACACCGAGATAAATCTCAGGGTTGCCCACCTCAGGCATCCCCAAAATTCCCTCGAGTTCCCCTCGTAAGGTTGTAGGAAGATTTGCACTAAAGAACACACTGGACTTCAGCATATTTACTTGCTGCCCAGAAGCCGCACAATAATCATCGATAAGTTTCACCAAGTTAGAGCAATTCTTCTTTTCTGCCTTCAGAAAAATTAAGGTGTCGTCCGCAAAGAAAATATGTGAAATAACAGGCCCCTGAGGATTAATTTGAACTCCAGTGATCAATTTTGTTTCACTCGCTCTATGAATCAGCAAGGAAATGACTTCACTTACGAACAAGAACAAGTATGGTGAAATTGGGTCACCTTGTCGAATACCACAAGATGGAGCAAATTTTGAACCTGGTTGCCCATTAAGAATAATAGCAAAGTTTACAGTTGAAATACACCCCAAGACAAGACTGCACCATTTAGGATCAACCCCCATCTTTTCCATAACTGCCATAAAAAAATCCCATTCCACCCGATCATACACCTTTTGCATGTCAAGTTTAATTCCAAGTTTGAATTTCCTCATGGCTTTCTGAGTTTTGAGGAAATGGAATAGCTCGTGTGCAATCCCAACATTGTTTCCAGCCAAAAATACGTTCTGCGATGGGGAGATCAACTCCGGAAGCAGGGGCTTGATGCGGTTTGCCATGACTTTTGACAAAATCTTATAAGAATAATTGCACTGGCTGATTGGTCAGAACTGAGACACAGCATCCAGGTTTTGAACTTTTGGGATTAGGACAACAAGAGTAGCATTGATTTTGAGAGGATTTCCATTTCCGTTCATAATATCCTCAATCACACCATTAATCTCCACCCCCACATTCTCCCAAAAGGAATGATAGAAAATGCCCTAAAACCCATTAGGGCCAGGAGCTTTTAAACCACCCATATGCATTGCTGCAACTTTTACTTCCTCCACAGTCATAAGGGCAACAAGGGATGCATTCATCTCAGTAGTCACTATTGGATTAACATAATCTAAGACAGGCCCCCATTCCCGAGCACCTGCCAAAGTGAATAAATTAACGAAATGGCTATCAATGGTTTCCCTCACCTTCCTTGGGCAGTCGATCCAAACATCATTCTCATCCTTAATTTTTACCACTTTATTTCTCATCCGCTTCATTAATGTGGATTGGTGGAAGAAAGTAGTGTTAGCATCCCTATCTTGAAGCTATTTCACTCTCGACCTTTGTTGCCAATAGCTCTCATCCTGACTCCACAACTTGTCCACTTTGTTAGAGAGATCAGCAATCTGCTGAATATTCCTTCCCCAGTCCTCTTGAAGTTCCCCCAACTGGGCCATCATATCCTCAATCTGTTGCCCTCTGTGCTTAAATTTCTTACGGCTCCATCTCAACAGCATAGAGCGGCAATCATTAATCTTCTTATTCCATTTCCCCATATTTTCCCCCATGTACAACTTCTCCCAGCAGTTCTTTACAATGTTTTTGCATTCCAGTTCATGGGACCAGAAGGCTTCAAACCGAAAAAGGCTTCTACCCCTTCCCCCACACGGCTCCCCTTACACAATCACATGGCAATGGTCTGAGCCCAGGACTGTGCCATGGATTACCGAAGTGTTAGGCCAACAATCCTGCCACAATTTATTTATCATTCCTTGATCCAACCTCTCTTCCACCAGATTCCCAGTACAGGTTCCACGCCAGGTGAATTTCGGACCATTGAACTCCAAATCCATTAACTCCGTCTCCCTCATGAAGTCGTCCAGATATCTATGACGATTAGACCTTGCCTCCGCGCCTCCTGCTTTTTCCCAATCCCATAGATATTCATTGAAATCACCTCCACAGATCCAAGGAGTGGTAGAGGGGTAGAAGTCGTTAATCATCCCACGCTAGAAGGCCACCTTTTCAGCTTTATATGAAGTTCCATAAACCCCAGTGAATCGAAAGACAAGCTGGGACTCCTTAAGACAACATTGAGCATCTATAAAATGTTTAAATGAATCCACACCTTCAACCGCAATCGAATCATCCCACTAGATACTCAAACCTCCAGCCGTTCCGATCGGAGCAACATTGAAGCCATTCAGAAAACCCATCCGCCTTCTAACTCCTTTAACTCTATGGTCTTTCATCTTTTTTTTTCTGATAGAAAGCTCGTAGAGGGCCTATACTTTCTTATTAACCTATGTAAGGCTCTAACTACGGTGTCCGACGCAAGACCACGACAGTTCCACAACAAATGGATCATGGTGACCGTGCGGCTGTTGAAGGCCAGCCACCATCACCTCAGGATGAATTTCCCGTTCTCTTCTCGATCAGAGCTTGTCTTTCCTTTTCTGAAATTTCCTCCAAAAACTCCCACATATCTTGATACTCAACTAGGATCTCCTCAATCTCCTCTTCGGCATAAATTGCTTTTTCCATCATCAGACATCTCTCCCTTACACTCATTTTTCTTAGCTTCTCAGCTACTTTCCTTTTTTGCTCCACGACGTTCTCCTCTTCAAAGATAGATTTGCTTCTTTTCCTCGGGGCCTGATTCATCTCAATGCCTCCTACCTCCGCGACTCTCTTTGTTATGCTGCTTCCTGATTTCTCAATCAAATAAGGGTAGTAATTAATCTGACTCTCTCTGTTTTCCAGCATGGGTGCGACAGGCTCCATCAACTCATTCCTTAGTACCACCCATCTTGGTTGAGAATGTGCCACCTCAGTTATCTCTTCTATTGTCACTGAAGGAATCCTTGCATGTCTACTAAGCAGCTCCATAAAGTGAAGGTGTTGTTAACCCAATGGCCCAAAGTCCATCGCCACATGGTTGGTCATTAGTGGGTTTGTCACATTCACCATCCATTGGGTCAAGTCGGAGGGCTCACCCATTTTCCTTTTTGCTATTCTATGCCATCACTTTTGATTTTCCTTTCTATCACCTCTTCCAGCAAACAGAAAGGGCCCCATCGGGGTCTCAGCTTCCTTATTCCCAACACTCGCCGCGTTTTCAGCATGGTTTGATGAATTGGGCCTTGATCCAATTCTTCTGGTTCCTGCCCTTCTATGGTCATCATAGCTGATGACTGAAGATGTTTTTGTCTTCGTAATATCTCGAATTGGCCCCGTTCTTGTCCATTCACCATACCCTGCTACACCACCCTTCGTAGGATCACATGAACATTCTGTGTTCAAGTGACCTATTCTCCCACAGCGGTAGCAGAAGTCTTGAAGCCTTTCATAGCGGAATTCAATCCACGTGTCTTCGTTGTTACCCCGTGGAAGGCAACATCTTGTGGTGAGGGGATTCCGAGTATTCACCGTTACTTTTACCCTTAGAAACTCCCTATACTTTGAAAGATCTTCAAGCTCCACAACTTCCCCAATTTCCTTTGCAATTGGTCTGGCATTCTCCTCTGAGCTTAGGTAGAGCGAGACCCCTCGGATCTGGATCTAGAAGGGGATGAGCTCCATCTGTATTTCTTCCATAGCAAGTTCATTTGGCCACCTTGGGACAGAGAAATTCTGCTTCATTACTGCCCACGAAACTTGATTAAGAATATTTTCTACTGTGTTTTCATCTTGGGCAGTGAATATGAAAGTATTTTCCTTGACCCATTTTATTTCTACCTCCCCCAGCTCATTCCAAGTTGATCTGAGAATATTCCTTACTCCCCATTTATTGAGATTTCTATTAACCAAAGCCATACCCACAAGTTTTACCCCATTTTCCATGGTCGACAAATCCATGGTTCTTTCCAGATTGACCACCAATTCCTCAACCTCCTAGGTCGCCATTTGTCGCCGAGATTGAAATGTAATATGATCAGTACTCCTCCAAGTATAAGGCTGGTATACCGCGAGATCGCTCCCAAGTTTTTTGGTCTAAAAATTTCTTGCTCCCTTCCTTGACTCAACGTGTTGTGAATCTTTTCGTAAGTACAAGAAGACCAGAAGAATAAAGGGGGGGGTTGTATATACATGTTTGGTGCCCTTTTACAGCAGGTGCCATTACTTCTAGATCTGATGGTGGTATGAATGTCTGTGATAATGTTGGTAGACTCAAGTGGTTGCAAGTAATTACTTCTCCAAATTGGGTGAAGGCATTTATTTTGGTTGTGATGTGCAGAATCTTCAGATCTGTTGTCAGGTAGAGGAGGGAGTGACCCTTCCATCCCCCTGAACCTTCAGGCCTAGCCCACCTTGCAGATCTAGGATGCAAAAAGGGAGATTTGGTCTTTAAAAGGAAGAATATTTGAAGGATGCAAGGTAAAGACCGAACTGTTGATGGGGATTTAAGAGGGTTGGTAAAGTATTTAAAGGCTTCAGAAGGTTGGTCCACAAACTAGACAGGAGTAAAGACAAGGATCAGATTAGTAAAGACAGACTCTCACCCAAGAGAGAATAGCGCTCACAGAGGAGGACTCTCACACCGGAGAGAAAGCTCTCACAACGGAGAGAAGGAGGTTCCTAGTGCTGTGAATGTTTTGTTTGTTTGAATTTCTTGGTAGTTTTGAGATGTTCATTATCTTCTCTTTTTAGGTCCATACGCCAAAATACGGAGAAAATAGAAACCGCTTAGTTATCTAACTACGATTAAACTAAAAAGACTTTTGGGATTGAATTAGCAGATTCATCTAAGTAAAATATAGACCAAATAATCTCAGCGATTAAACAAATAGATGGCACACAATCCTTTGGCAACATCTACAGTTGCCAGATGATTCCCCGATTGTTTTTTCACACTGAACAAAGAAATGAGTGAGTTCCGCAAATAACGCACAGCAGAAACGTATAATACACAAAAAAATATAATGAGAGAGAGAGGGTGTGTGCGAGTGGCAAGTTTTTGTTAGTCACACCCCTAATAACAAACTCGTGGACGATTTCAGTGTCCTTGTGCTTTAGGTTCCAAGTCAGAAGCTTCAAGAAGAATTGATCATAACGAAATACGTAATTGTATTTTTCTATTTTCCTAGCAGCTCAATTCCATCGACAAGAGGAATAGTTAATAACAAAAAGATCTGAAAGTTGTAGTGAAAAGTAAAACCAATCGAGATGAATCCAAATATAACCTTATCTATCACACTACGTACTTCTGCTGTATTAAATTTTTTTTGTAGCTCTAGCTTCACAATGTTCTAGGCTCAGTTGACAGATTGATCAGACCTGAAAAAAAAAAAACAAAAAAGAAAAAACCAGATCAGACAATTCAGGTTTTACCATGTATATCCTCGAAAACGGAAAGCTAAAATACTGGGGACAAGAAGGATGCTGACATTTAGATCTGATCGTGCAGATGACTTACACGAGCAATAATTTGTATCCAACCCAAGCTGCTTTGACGTATCAAGCTCAAACTGAAACATGATCTACACCACGACAGACGAAAGCATACGAATAATGAAAAACTGCAAAGTCATAGTCTTATTACCTTGAGCAATGTATTGCCTGTCAGTTAAATGACATATGATAGCGCACACATCACCATCATCAATCATAATGAACTTGCAAATGTTGAAAATACAAAGCCAACATAAAAAGGAAAGCAAATCATTCATGAACCGAAAAGAATTTCTTGCAATACAGAAGCCGAGTAAATGTCTGATCGTATGATACAAATTAAATGAAATTGTAATATTCAAATTCAAGCTGCATATATAATTTACTTGTATTTAGGCAGCACATCAATCTCTTGTTTGCACATATAAGTTCCAATCCCTTTCCGGCATCTTCAATCTTCTTCAGAGTATTAGTCATATCTCTCCCTCTTCAAGTGTCACCAAACTGAACCCTAATTAATTTTTCATCATAATGCATCTTCTATGAACACTAACAACACCAATAAACTCAATCTCTAATGTTTAGTTGCAAATTGCATAGTCCAAAATGGCAAAAACAAAGATTTGTCTTGGGGGCCCTTGGGAAATTTAAATGAATTTAGAAGAAGCTAGCAGAGTCCATTAAACAGGGGCACGATCCAAATTGCGGGTGAAACATTTGGAGAGTAATGCTGTGTATTGGTTTCATCCACTAAATTGAAAACACCTATATTACTTGGCCTGATATCACTGTCAGATAATCTCCGTCGTCCAGATTTTGTCGCACCATCCATGTAATATATGGAATTGGGAAGGCACGAAGGAAAGTTCAAAGCCAAAACATAAAAAGAATAATTGTTACCCAGGAACAAAACCTCATCTCCAATACTTTTTAGCTTAACATGTTGTACAACGGACCCATCCCTCTCATTGAACACCAACTTGTAAACCATGAATACCTCAGTCCAACACTCCTCGCCCTAGGAACCTGCATTAACATTTTTTAAAAATCTCCGAACATGTAGTAGGGTTTAGGGTTTAGGGAGGCTTGGTTCCTACATTGGTTGATTCCACGAGATACGTTTTCTCAGCATAAATGATAGCGATTTTACCGTCTACAAAAGTAGTGATAAAAACACATGAAATACTTGCAAGAATATAAGGATGTTGTAGTATAGATGCTTATGCAAGGTCGTTCTCCTCAAGAACTATTTGGATAATTTATGTAAAAACAATTCTTAATTAACTACTTAGAATTAAAACTTGAAAAAGATGATTTTGAAATTGATTAATATTAAAAACGAATTTTAATTAAAAACTAATATGAAAGAGAAAAAAAGTTTAAATACCAATTTATAAAAGCACTAGGGTTCCACCATCACCTAACAATCCTATGAATCTCTACCAATTACTTATGATTTACACATGCCACTTTGAAGGTTAGGTTTTCCTAATATATATTCTCCTCATGATATTCAAGCAAGAACGTATATCTAACATGCAATCCGTCTATGATATTCAGATCAAATATGAACATGCAAGACTCATTAAGTTCTACGAAAACCTTTTGAAAAACCATGCAACCCCTAAGAGCGTGATATTCGCCTAGGTGAAATTACAATTATCAATCACAAGAAGCAATACTCAATCCTTCGGTGATATTCCGACCGAACTGCATCCAATTACTTGTCTAAACATCCTAATGGTGGCCAGTCATCAAGACAATTAGATAGTTTAAAACAGTGATCAATAATTCAAAGCGCGCATGCAATCAATCATAAGCAATTGAATACAAATTACATATTCATGCTAAGGCTCAAGGCTTCACCCTAGCAAACGGAAATTAGTTACGCATATTCATAATTAAAATCATAGAAAATATCATTAAGAATGAAAACACCTTAAAGTAGAAAATCTCCAAGAACCCTAGCAATTCTCTCTGTCTCCAAAGTTGAATAATAGAAAAAAGTGTCTAACCTAGGGCCGACTAAACCTTAAATACCCACTTAAGAATCCAACGCCAACCCTAGATTGTGGTTTTTCTTCTAATTAGGAAACTAATAATAATAAAACAACTAAGAAAATAAAGTCCTAATTAATCTAGGAGAATTTGCCAAGTACTTGTCCAGCCATGTTCTAGCCTCCGATATCCTCCAAATACAGCCCATAATAGCTTGTTTTGAAGATCAAGACGTTCTGAACACATCTCCAGAAGGCCACGAACCCATCCGAGGTCATCTTGGGCTCCAAAAACGCAATTCAAGCACAAAACGTCATTTTTCCAACACTGCGCATTGCTCCTTTATTTTATTGCCAGAAAATCACCGCTAGGTAGAAAAATCTGATATTTTGATACGATCAAGCTAAGTGACTCACGAACGTCCTCCATTTGGAATTACTCCAAAATTCATCCATTTGATTATGTTTTGCTCCAGAGGAAGTCGAAAGTCCTATATTAGAAATACAATTCAAAGTATCAAAATTCTTCCAAAATATTAACCAAAATACACTAAGAATAGGGTGAAATATATGAAATTGACTCATCAAAATACCCCCAAACTTAGCTTTTTGCCTGTCCTCAAGCAAAACAAATCAAGAAAACAAAAATAAAAGTTAACAAACTAAAAACTTAAATAAAATCTAGCTAAAACAAAATTTTCACCTTCAAGTTGCAATCCATAGAAAATGTTAAAAATCAGAACATCTTTCCAAATGCTCCAACCAATCCCACCACAGAGTCTAAGCCATTTAGAATCAATTAGAAAAGAATTCACAAACTTCCTTCGGTGTAAAGTGAACCATCATAGTTAAGGAGACTCGACTAAAACCCTTACCTCTCATCCCTTTTATTCACACTTCACATACTAACTTCACAGATATATACATATATTTTTTCTTTTTCGAATTTTTCATGTGATTTTTTTATTTTTTTTATTTTTTAGTAACAGTAGTGGTCGTGCAATGTCGGTTCACTTAAGCTTTCGATCCAACCCATGTAGCGAGCTTTAGGTCAATGACTCCCAAACCACTAGGGCTTTAGGGCACTAGGTGTAGAACACCCCTAAGGACTTATTAACTCGAGCTGGAAAGGCTACGAAACCAACTAACCGCCCTGCCCCATGCCAAAACTCTACCGTTTGATGCGAGAATCACTGCTGATTAGGCAGGACTGGCCCGGTTACTAGGTAAAGCCTCGGGTGGAACAATTATTACCTTATAACACATACTAACTTAATTTACTTAGAACAAAAATAAAAATACACTTAGACAAAAAGTAAGTCTTTCAATCTCACTCCCCACAAACCATGTTGGTTGATGTGCAAATTTCCGAGTATAATTCGTGAATTAGTGTCTAAGCAACGATAAATAGAAAAGACTTTACTGTGGGATTAATCTTCACCATGTCCATTTGTTCTAACGTTTAAAATAAACCATGGATATTAACCTAAAAACGAAAAAATTTTAACTGGCACAAAAAAGAAAATCCTAAAAATTCTTATTTCCCACCCCCAAACTTAAATCACACATTGTCCTCAAGGTGTGGAAAATAAAAGAAAAGACAAAAAGTAAAACTATAAATAAAACAAACATAAAATAATAACAAACAGAAAATAAACGAAGGGAATGGAAATGGGCAACCTGGAATGGTTCGAACCCAGGAGCTGCTGGCTTTATGAAGATGTGCTGACCAAGACGTACAAATCCACACATGTATCAAAGCCTAGCAACAGCTACAATTTAAGCTGGTGTAGGAGCTGCATTTGTCATTTGAAAAACCCTAGCCACTCTGGAACACGCATTGGATCCCCTTCCATTAGCCTCGAGCCCAGAGCCAAACGGCTCTCTGCTGTCCAGTCCCATCTCCTTTGCAGAAAAATAATAATATTATTTGTTGTAAAACCCGAATCCGCTTGTTCTCTTCTAGAAAAATGAGAGACATCTCTCATTACTCTCATTTCAAACCTATTCCTCTCAGCCCTCGCCCTCTCTGGAAATTCTGAAAAGGCATTCTTTTCTCCATTTTCTGTCAAGTCCATCGCCCATTCGTACAAACCTCCTACCTCACAGCAGCTTCTTTATTTCATCTAAGCGATGCACCCAAGTTAGCCATTCTACAACCAAGAGTGCAGCCACACACATCTCTGTATTTCTCTAACCCAATCATGGGAATGTGAGTCATCTCTACAAAAATCCGAAATCAGCCATCCCACTTCTGTCATGGAGATGTAGGCATAGTGCAGCTCCAGTCGTCCCACAGAAGTAAACATTGTCCTGATCTCTCACTGCAGGTCCCATATAAGCTGCACCATGCATGTGTATACTGATGTTCATCGTGTTTATGGGCATAGGTACTCGACCTGGAAGCTGAACAATAACAAGGAAAAAGAAAACCAGCTACGACATTGCAGATCCGGGCTTGCAAAGGTAAAAATGTTATTCTCCATCAGTGATGAACCCCCATATGTGAAAATGCCTCCTCATTACCCCCTGCATGTTTATACTGGTGTGCTAATTCGTGCAGAGTAAGCGGATCCATGACAGATCCAAGAGAGGGAATGCTCAACTGTAGATCCACTGCGCAGAAGGGAAGCTACATCTCAAAGACCAAGATCTGCCGATTTTTAAGGTATAAACACTCATCCCTGGGATGTATTTGGGTGCCAATCGGCAAAGACGATGTTGTTATGTCCCTGCATGGTCTCATATTTATGTTCTCTGTGCAGGATAGGCGGATCAATGATAGATCGGATGGAAGGAAAATGAATAGACAGGCTTCAGTGGACAAGAACTGCAACAGCTTCCAAGAGCCCAGATCGGTGTATCTGGGAGGTAAAACTTCATATCCCTTCCATCTGTGAATGTATGGTTGATGTTAACGTAGACTTTCTGCTGGGTGCAAGATTCAAGCATAAGACGCATTTTATTTATGTATGTCTTTTCTGTTTGCAACCTGCAATGAACCAAGAGTCGTGAAAATTAAAAACAAAGCTAAAATCAACATGCATAAATAAATAAGGAAATTGACATATTTTTGGATTCTGTTGTATGTTTTTTTATTTTTTATTTATTTTTTGTTATTTTTTATTTTTTTTATTTTTTATTTAAAAAAAAACACTTAGGTATTAAATGCATATAGAAATTTAAACGTAAAATAAATAAAATAAGGAAAGGGTTTGGAAAAATTTGGTTGCCTCCCAATAAGCGCTTTATTTTAAGTCTATAGCTAGACATCGCAGAAATCTGGTGGCTAAGTTACTGGATCCCTTAGAGTCAATGACTCGCGTGTTGTATCATAAGGTGATTCCAAGTATGGTTTCAGCCTGTGACCGTTGACCTTGAATTCATGACCTGTGACCTCATTTTTTATCTCCACAGCCCCATGCGAATTAACTTTAGTGACCACATATGGACCTGTCCAACGTGACTTAAGTTTTCCTGGAAACAACTTGAGTCTGGAATTGAAAAACAACACCTTTTGCCCTGTGTAAAATTCCCTGCGAAGGATGTTACTGTCATGAAATGCCTTAGTCTTGTCTTTGTAGATTCTGGAACTTTCATATGCATCATTACGAATTTCATAGAGCTCATTGAGCTCTAAATGACGCTTCTCCCCGGCCGAATCATATGCAAAATTTAGCTCCTTAATAGCCCAAAACGCCTTGTGCTCTAATTCCACAGGTAAATGACATGCTTTATCATAAACAAGTCTAAATGGCAACATCACAATTGGTGTTTTAAAAGCTGTCCTGTAAGCCCACAAAGCATCATTTAACCTTAAACTCCAATCTTTGCTTGTAGAGCCAACTGTTTTCTCCAAAATACGCTTTAATTCTCTGTTTGAAACCTCAACCTGCCCTTATGTCTGTGGATGATAGGGCGTAGCCACGCGATGTGTAATCCCATATTTGGCTAATAAAACAGCAAACTGTTTATTAATAAAATGCTTCCCCCCATCACTAAGAATCACACGTGGAATTCCAAAACGTGGAAATATCACCCCCTGGAGGAACTTCAGGACTACTAATCCTTGATTAGTTGGTGCTGCAATGGCCTCGACCCACTTAGAAACATATTCCACAGCAACTAAAATGTACTGATTTCCATGCGATGATGGAAATGGCCCCATAAAATCAATACCCCAAACATCAAATAACTCAACAATTAGAATACTTTGTTGGGGCATCTCATTCCTTTTGGATTGGTTGTCGACTCTTTGACACCTGTCACAAGCTTTGCACCAGTTATTTGCATCTTTAAATAATGTAGGCCAAAACAACCCACTTTGCAGAATTTTCTCTGCTGTCCTTTTTTGCCCAAAATGTCCCCCACATGCATATTGATGAGCAAAACGTAAAACGCTTTCTTGTTCAACCGCAGGGATGCACCTGCAAATAATCTAGTCTGAACAGTACTTATATAAGTATGGTTCATCCCAGAAATAATGCTTTACATCAGACAAAAACTTCTTTTTCTGCTGAAATGAAAAATCAAGATGCACCACACCGGTTGCCAAATAATTAACAATATCAGCAAGCCAAGGCATACTAATTTGGACAGCAAAGAGCTGTTCATCTGGAAAACTCTCACTCAATGGCAGAGAATCTGCCTCCGTAGCTGCTGGAATAATTAATCTAAATAAATGGTTAGCGACCACATTTTCACTGCCCTTCTTGTCTTTAATCTCTAGGTCAAATTCTTGAAGTAAAAGAACCCAACGAATCAACCTAGGCTTTGCATCCTTCTTCGACAACAAGTATTTTAATGCAGCATGATCAGTATAAACAATTATCTTAGCCCCAACCAAATAAGACCGAAACTTCTCTAATGCAAACACAACTGCCAACAATTCCTTCTCTGTGGTTGCATAGTTAAGCTGTGCATCATTGAGTGTACGACTTGCATAATAAATGACATGAGGAAGCTTGTCTTTACGTTGTCCTAAAACTGCCCCAACAGCATAATCTGAGGCATCACACATTAATTCAAATGGTAAGCCCCAATCTGGTGCAGCAATGATGGGTGCCGAAGTTAGGAGTGATTTCAACTTGTTGAACGCTTCTAAGCAAGCCTCATCGAAATTAAATGGTGCATCTTTAGCCAATAAAGTACACAAGGGTCGGCTGATCTTGGAGAAATCTTTGATGAACCGATGATAAAATCCTGCATGTCCCAAAAATGATCGAGCACCTTTTACTGAAGTAGGGGGTGGCAACTTTGCAATCACATCAATTTTAGCTTTGTCAACTTCAATGCCTTTGCTAGAAATTGAATGACCCAACACAATGCCTTGTTTCACCATGAAATGACATTTTCCCCAATTGAGCACTAAATTTGTGTCTTGACACCTCTCAAGAACTAATGACAAATTATGGAGGCACTGATCAAATGAATCCCCAAACACAGAAAAATCATCCATGAAAACTTCCACAATTTTTTCGACCAAGCCAGAAAAAATACTCATCATACAACGCTGAAAAGTGGCGGGTGCATTGCATAACCCAAATGGCATCCTTCGATACGCAAATGTCCCAAATGGACATGTAAAAGTGGTCTTCTCTTGATCCTCTGGTGCAATTGGGATCTGATTGTACCCAGAATAACCATCCAAGAAACAATAAAAAGCCCTGCCAGCCAATCTTTCTAACATTTGGCCAGTAAACGGTAGAGGAAAATGGTCTTTTCTTGTACCTGCATTTGGCTTCCTATAATCCACACACATACGCCAGTCTGTAGTTAAGCATGTAAGAACAAGCTCATTGTTGTCATTTTTAACTACTGTAATGCCTGTACGTTTAGGAACAACCTGCGTAGGACTCACCCATTTACTGTCTGAAATAGGATAAATCATACCTGCATCAAGTAATTTCATAACCTCTGTTCTGACCACCTCTTTCATAATTGGGTTAAGGCGGCGTTGAGCATCAACTGTTGGCTTCACATCGTCTTCCATTAAAATTCTGTGCATACAGATTGCTGGGCTAATACCCTTGATGTCGGCAATTGTCCATCCCAAAGCATCTTGATATTTTCTCAAAACACGAAGCAATTTATCTTCCTCTGTGGGAATTAAATCTGCTGCAACAATAACCGACAGCATTTCTGCAGCCCCTAAATATGCATATTTTAAATGTTCAGGTAAAGGCTTCAGTTCCAATTTGGGTGGCTATTGTCTGAACGGCTAAAGGGGCTGTTTAGGCTCCCCTAAGCTCTCGTAAACATTTCTAAACCTAGGCAACTATGTAGGCAGACTGTCCAATGCGTGAATATACTCAAGAACACCTTCATCTTCAGAATCTATTCCAATTTCCCCTTGTAAAACGTGCAGCAACTGATCTGTATGTGAACTGGCATAACAATTATCTGGAACGATACTGTCTAACACATCAATGCGCATACATTCTTGCTGTTCAGCAGGACGCTTTGTTGCCTCAAACAAATTAAATACCACAGATTGGTCTTGAACTCGTAAAGTTAGTGTGCCAGCTTCCACATCAATTAAAGTCCGAGCTGTTGCCATAAACGGCCTCCCCAAAATGATAGGTGTTTGAAGGTCTTCATCCATGTCTAAAACCACAAAATCTGCCGGTAGATAAAGATTATCAACCTTAATAATTAGATCTTCAATAACGCCTCTTGGATAAGTGATTGAACGGTCAGCTAGCTGAAGTATAATTGATGTGGGCTTTAAATCTCCTTGTCCCAATCGCTGGAAAACAGAAAAAGGCATCAAATTAATACTTGCACCCAAATCAATTAAAGCACTTTTAAAATCAGAATTTCCAATAGTACAAGAAATATTAAAACTCCCTGGATCTTTTTTCTTAGGTGGCAGTTTGTGTAGCAAAACTGCGCTGCACTGTTCTGTCAAAACAACTTTGTCCAAATCTGCAAGCTTCTTTTTGCTGCTGCAAACCTCTTTTAAAAATTTGGCATATGATGGAATTTTCTTGATTGCATCAAGCAATGGAATGTTGATTTGAACCTTGGATAATGTCTGCATAAAATCTTTGAGTTATTGATCTCTTGCTTGAGGAATTACACGTTCAGGATAGGGCAGTGGAAGGTCATAAACACGCTGAAAACTCTGTTTTGGGATAGTTTCTGTATCTGCCAGATTATGTTTTTCTACAGACTTTGCAGGTTCGGCTGGTTGTGTTGCAGATTTAGCAGAAATCTGCATTGCTGGCAGATCCTGCTCAGTGGAGCTTTCACGATTGTCATAACTTTTTCCACAGCGTAAAGTTCGAACAACATTGCAGTCATCACGTCCTCTTGGATTAGGCACTGTTTGACTAGGAAATTTGCCTTTTTCTCTGTCTGAAATTTGTGCAGCTAGTTGCCCAAATTGTTGCTCCAAACTTTTAATTGATGCTTCAACATTTTGAATTCTTTGATTGCTGCCTTCCATGAATGTTTGTGTTGTAGCTGCCAGTTTAGACAGTTAATCTTCCAAGGATTGTTTGGGTGGCACAAAAGTTTTTTGTACATGCTGGAATGGTTTTGAATTATTTTGATTATCACCCTATTTGAAGTTAGGATGATCCCTCCATCTTGGATTGTAATGAGTTGCATATGCATCATTCCTAGGCCTTTGATAACTGTTCATCATATTAACATGTTGCTCCACAAGCTCTGGGTAGGATTCTTTATGCGGGTAGCCCATGATATCATGTGTAGCCATGCTGCAGATAGTGCAAACTGTTGCTGCAAGTGCCTGCTGTTGTGTAGAATTCGCTATCTATTGTAAAATAATGTCAAACTTTGCATCAATTTTCTTCTCCATTTTTTCCATTTGTGCAGACATATTAGGAGAACCTGCTGATAACTCAAAAATGCCCATTTTCTGTGAATGTTCTGCTGCCCACTGTTGAGATTCTGTAGCCATCATATCAAATAATTCAAATGCTTCTCGTGCAACTTTATTTGATAAAGAACCCCCAGCTGATGCATTAACATGATTTTTAGATGTAGGATTAAGCCCATCAAAGAAAAAATTCATTTGTGTATCTGGATCAATATTAGCATGTGGACACTTTATGTACATCTCTGTATATCTCTCCCACGCTTCATGAAACTCTTCGTTTGGCTTTTGAGTGAATGTCATAATCTCCCGCTTGTAATTCAATGTCTTGGATGCTGGATAATATTTGTTCAAGAATATTGTATGCAATTGTTGCCAAGTAGTAATGCTATTAGCTGGTAGAGTGAACAACCAAGTTTCTGCCTTATCCTTCAAAGTGAAAGGAAAAAGACGTAACTTAATAGCCTCGGCAGAAAAACCCCTGATCAAAATATTTTTGCAACCCACAGTAAACTTTGCAATATGTAGGTTCGCATCCTCGTTAGGCAGCCCACGAAATGTTGGTAAAATTCCAAGCATGTGGTGCTTGATCTCAAACGAGTCACCTTCTTCCTGTTCAGGATACACAATGCAATTAGGAATATCATTGGCACGGGCAGCCAACGACTCTCTGAGTGGCCTGCCTGCTTCAGGCAATTGCAACGCCATTGTGGTTTTTCTGTCCACAAAATTAGCAAACAATTATTGCAAAAACGTGCCTTGCAGTGAACAGTCCTAACCCAAATTATTTTCTCGTCCCTGTCTGTACAGTGAGCGTTCGGGTTCTGGATCAAACTGTGCAATCTGGGCAGTTTCGGATCTGGTCTGGACCATATACTGTGCAGATCTGCAATAAAACAAAAATGTTAAAATAATTTTATTTTTGGTCTTTTTTTTTTGACGAAAAATAAGAAATCAGAAAGAGTTTAAACAAAAATTATCTAAAATACTCCCCGGCAACGGCGCCAATTTCTTGATAGCGATTTTACCGTCTACAAAAGTAGGGATAAAAACACATGAAATACTTGCAAGAATACAAGGATGTTGTAGTATAGATGCTTATGCAAGGTCGTTCTCCTCAAGAACTATTTGGATAATTTATGTAAAAACAATTCTTAATTAACTACTTAGAATTAAAACTTGAGAAAGATGATTTTGAAATTGATTAATATTAAAAACGAATTTTAATTAAAAATTAATATGAAAGAAAAAAAAGGTTTAAATACCAATTTATAAAAGCACTAGGGTTCCACCATCACCTAACAATCCTATGAATCTCTACCAATTACTTATGATTTACACATGCCACTTTGAAGGTTAGGTTTTCCTAATATATATTCTCCTCATGATATTCAAGCAAGAATGTATATCTAACATGCAATCCGTCTATGATATTCAGATCAAATATGAACATGCAAGACACATTAAGTTCTATGAAAACCTTTTGAAAAACCATGCAACCCCTAAGAGCGTGATATTCGCCTAGGTGAAATTACAATTATCAATCACAAGAAGCAATACTCAATCCTTCGGTGATATTCCGACCGAATTGCATCCAATTACTTGTCTAAACATCCTAATGGTGGCCAGTCATCAAGACAGTTAGATAATTTAAAACAGTGATCAATAATTCAAAGCGCGTATGCAATCAATCATAAGCAATTGAATACAAATTACATATTCATGCTAAGGCTCAAGGCTTCACCCTAGCAAACGGAAATGAGTTACGCATATTCATAATTAAAATCATAGAAAATATCATTAACTAGAAAAAGAATGAAAACACCTTAAAGTAGAAAATCTCCAAGAACCCTAGCAATTCTCTCTGTCTCCAAAGTTGAATAATAGAAAAAAGTGTCTAACCTAGGGCCGGCTAAACCTTAAATACCCACTTAAGAATCCAACGCCAACCCTAGATTGTGGTTTTTCTTAATTAGGAAACTAATAATAATAAAACAACTAAGAAAATAAAGTCCTAATTAATCTAGGAGAATCTGCCAAGTACTTGTCCAGCCATGTTCTAGCCTCAAATATCCTCCAAATATGGCCCATAATAGCTTGTTTTGAATATCAAGACGTTCTGAACACATCTCCAGAAGGCCACGAACCCATCCGAGGTCATCTTGGGCTCCAAAAACGCAATTCAAGCCCAAAACGTCATTCTTCCAGCACTGCACATTGCTCCTTTATTTTATTGCCAGAAAATCACCGCTTGGTAGAAAAATATGATATTTTGATACAATCAAGCTAAGTGACTCACAAACGTCCTCCATTTGGAATTACTCCAAAATTCATCCGTTTGATCATGTTTTGCTCCAGAGGAATTCGAAAGTCTTATATTGGAAATACAATTCAAAGTATCAAAATTCTTCCAAAATATTAACCAAAATACACTAAGAATAGGGTAAAATATATAATATGAAATTGACTCATCAATAAACTGGGAAGGGACATTCTTGCGGATTAAGCATCTTTGCTTCTATCAGCTTGCTATTAACATCAAAGTACAGAATGTTTCCCCATTTGCCAACTGCATAGACTTGGCCTTTGTGAAATATAGCATCAGTAAGCAAGCATCCCCTTGACCGCTTGTTGTAAATCCTTCTGTCCACCTCTAGTGAAAGCCAACTTGGAAACATGTCTGTAAATTACTACAAGCACACAACTGCCCGGATTCAAAGTGGGATCCTCAGACAAGATAACCTTAGGGAGGAAAACCTCGCAGTACCTGCGCAAGACATTGAAATCCAATCGAGGGAGGCGAATGGGGGCGGCTGCTTTTCTGAAAGGGTTGACCAGCGCTATAATCAATCTGCCTCGGTCTAGTACATCCATTGTGGCCAACCACCACAAGCATTGCTAGAACTACAATACCTTTTACTATTACAAGGCACCGGTAACTGAATGCCTTAGGATTTTCCCTCGGGAAAGCTGTAAAGTTTTCGCTTTCCTTGCACGATTATAGTCTTTTGCAAGAACAAGCCAATCCTTGCAAACCGCGACGAATCAGATATGGTCAATGGGTTCCAACGACTTATGAACAATCGAAAAGAGATCTTAACAATTGACCAGTCATGCTCAAGTTAGTGGAGGAACCGAAATTAAGGACAGTAAAAGGAATAAGAGAGTGAGAAATTAACCTCAAATCTCAAACATCAGGAGTCAAAGACATCTGTTTATTGAGAACAAAGTCCGACAATCAAGCATCGGATAATGTCAGCATCGACGCCATTGTCATTAGCTCGAAGCCTCGAAGGTCAAATCTTAACCAAACTATTGATAATGAGGTAGTGAGCTTCAGTGAAATGTTAGATTCCAGTGGAGAATGGATGGCGATGAAGATCACAGATTTTGAGTTTCTTCCTTCTTGTTTGGCTGTTGCCCGTTGGGTGGGTTTCAAAGTCAAGTTTATGTTATGACCTTGATTAGCTTAATCATAGTTAGTCATTGTATTAGTTAGTTAAATAAAGGTAATTAGGAAAGTTTGTTAAATTCTGTTAGCTGGCAGTGGGGTTCTGAGTACTATAAATAGTCAAATGTGTAATGGCTTTGCCTAGTGATTAATTTGATAAAAAAGAAATTAAATACAAAAATATTTAGAGCTCTGCTCCTTCATCTCTCCTTCCCTCTTCTTCCATAGCTTTATTGTGCTACTTGTAGGTTGATTAAGGGAATTGAGAATTGGGTTGTATAAATGGTATCATCCTTCTCGAATCCTGGTTTCCCTCTTGTGCACGCCCACCTGACCCATCTTTCTGCAATGGATGCGCGCCTCTCAGCTGCAATTGACTCCTTAAAAGCTTCGGTGCGTGCTACGGTCTGCGAAGATGTGGCTTCTATACTCGCTGCCATTCATAAGGCTGTGAATCCTGTACTCGACAAACTCCGCAGTGACCTTGCTCAGTTATGCCATGACTTGGCTCTCGGTGTGGTGGGAGATTCTGATCCAGCCTCGATGTGTTCCGAGGAAGCTGAATCGATCAAGGTCGATCACCACAAACCTCCAAACAGCGACCGCAACCCATTGCGAATTCCATCGACAATCCACGAACATTCCATTCCGCCATTGCTCTGATCTTCACCGATATTGCGAGCACTGGCAAATTTTACCGTCAAGCCGTACTTGAACAACTCCGCTGCATCTACAGTCTTGCTTCCGAAATCGAAGACAATGACCTCTGGTCCGCAACTACTCCATAAGCCCTCGTTCTTTGATACTACGAACACTGGACCTGAGGTAGTTATTAAATTAAGTATCATTTCAGCAAATTTGGAGGCTAAATTCTCTTCTCTTTTCAATGATAACTATAGTGCATACCTGAAAGATAAATTTGGATGGGTTAATTGGTATCCTGTGGGAAATTTTGTGAAGAAATATTTTTATGCATTGGAAGTGTTTGAGAAAATGTTTGAGAAATGGAGTGGAGACCAAATGGAAATATCTCACTAGAGAGATCTCTACAATTTTGAGAATACTAGTTGTATCTGGAATTCTTGTGGCTACACAATTGTTGTTGAGTTTTTAGTAAGTCAATTTCAAGGTATCTCTGCTACTTTTCACCAATATGCTACAAGTGGACCACAAGTTGGGGATGAGCTTTCCCAATTTCAAAATGTGGAGTTCGATCATGTTGCGAAGGCAATTGAGAATGTGGGGGTTAGATGGATAGCACTACCAACTGCTTCAATCTTATTTCATGATTTTGATGAAAAGTTTAAGAGACAAAGTGAATGCACTATGGGCACTTATTTTGAATTCATATTCTCTCTCAAGGATCACTGGGAAATCAATTTTGGTTCCTTGACTGTCGATCTACATGCTGATTTCCCTGTGTTGTTCACTAGTAACCTCGACTTTCGGCCGGTATAGGATCCCGGAGATGCATTGGCTCAAGCTGTAATGCTGATGCTCTATCTTCAGTGCAAGGAGGGCAAGCACATGGATAATCTTTTCAATGTTCAAAGACTTTTGCACTTGTTAGCAGTGTCTCGTAACATAAGAGGGGCATTGCTTTAGAGATTGAATGGTACTAAAAGAAAGCCTTAGTTGAGCAACTTGGTTGTCTTGCCA
Source organism: Heteromeles arbutifolia (assembly GCA_024362995.1). Lineage (NCBI taxonomy): Eukaryota > Viridiplantae > Streptophyta > Magnoliopsida > Rosales > Rosaceae > Heteromeles > Heteromeles arbutifolia. The sequence goes on along the minus strand of JANCRC010000011.1, from coordinate 31,195,391 downwards.
TCCAACTCCACTGTTCTGATTTCAATTTGGAAACAAATAATGAAGAAAACTGGTCCAAAAAGCATAATGGAGCTAATATTACTGTAGCTATGTTCCTTATTGTTGGTACAAATGTTCCCATTGTACAAGAGAGCTATATTCCCCAATACATGGCTGAATTGGCAAGGTATATGATTATGGTTTTTTCTGTACCCACATTCCTCGCCATTACTAGCAAATCTTATAATAACACAAAGCTAGCAACAAAGGAAAGAATGCAGGAGTTGCGTACTGATAAGATGGCTTTTGAGGTAAAAATGGTTACTCCTGATACTTCTAAAGGACTTGGTTGCATAGCAAGGGATGATGAAGGGTTAGTGCAATTTCAATGGCTTGATCATAGACTTAAGCTGGTCAAGAGGAACTATGAGCTCCCAACTTGGTATACTCTGGATTGGCGTCGCATTGAATTCAGAATCTCTGAAGGCGTTGATCTTATTGCAATGTCAGTTGTAAACAGTGCTGAAACTATGATGCAATTGAAAAATCACCTCTTCACCAAATCAGCCAAATCCGTAAGAGTTTTTGCTAAGGTTGCAGATGTTTCTGAAGCGGTTCGACAATATGCATTCAACATTGTCAGAAGTATTTCCATTGTTGAATCCTTATTTGATGCATTCGGCCAACAATGGTTTATTGTGAAGCTTATATATGCATTATGCTGGTTGTTAATTTTTATTCTTGGAATTGTTGGGATGCACTATGTGGTCAATTTGGTGGGAGGCTCAAAAGAACCTATAAAATCGATGGCTGCCATTGAGTCCATTGCTTTAGTGTTGGCATATTTCACTAACAAAAGAATTATTACTTTAATGCTTTACGATGGTGGAAGAATTGGTTATGGAAGAGAACATTGCAAAATGTTGCTGGGGAAAAGGGGAGTTGTGGATGTAAATGATTGTTGCAATTGTGCTATATATTTGGTGGACTCTGGGATGATAGATGGCAAACACCTATGTATTACTACGAACTCTCAAGTGGTAAGCTTGAGCATTGTGTCTTCTAGAAGGCCTGTGATCATTGCAGATGAGACCTATGCCACCAAGACTGATGCACTGGAAGCTGTTATGCATGCACTTGTCCATTTTTAGGGATCTCCGACTTTTGTGTGCAATCGGTATCAATTGCTCAAATTGGCTTTAATGTATACTGCTAATGAGAATTTGGAGTCTATAACCGACACATAAACTGAATTACAGTCAATGGAGTTTTTGGATAGGTTTGTCAAATGGTGCAAAAACATGAAGATTACAGATATTCTTGAAGAATGTGCAAGAAAGGCTAATGTAGGCATTGCTTACCTCAATTTCCATGACAGTGGAATGAGATTATCCTTTCTAAACATGGATGGGAAGTTGTCTACTGCCGCACTTGGGTATCACAAAGTGGTAAACGAGAATCAGAAGATATACAACATGGTTCAGATTTTGACAGAAGACTTATACACTGCCCAATTAAAGAGAAGTAGCCGCACTGGGGATAATGGTTGGAGTATTTCAGATGCTACGATGCATTCAATGAAGTCTATCACTAATGCCTTCAAGCTCATGAAATTTGGTGAGAAGAATCGTATGGTCAGTTCATCTACATTCAGTAACTGCAGCAGTCGTTCCTATAATGTCCTAATAGTCCATGTGAAGGGGAAAGATACTTTTGGAGGCACTCTACGCAATTGCCTTCATTTAGTGGACCTTACGGGAAGCGTAAAAGTGGAAAATTCTGGAGTTGCAGGAGATAGGAGGAAAGAAGCATAGTATATCAACAAGTCTCACACCCTTCAAGAAAACAGGAAATCCACACTTATGTTGGAAGACTCAGTTGCTGCCCGTTTCAAACAAGTTTTTCAATCCTTCAACCTTGAGGACAAGGTTGTTCTTAAGGGGTAGGTAATGTTATGACCCTGATTAGCTTAATCATAGTTAGTCATTGTATTAGTTAGTTAAATAAGACTATTACATGTAATTAGGAAAGTTTGTTAGATTCTGCTAGCTGACAGTGGGGTTCTGAGTACTATAGATTCTCCTTCCCTCTTCTTCCATAGCCTTCTTGTGCTATTTGCAGGTTGATTAAGGTAATTGAGAATTGGGTTGTATCAGTTTATTGACCTGCTCATTCTTCTGATGTTTCCAGCCCCAAAGAAAACAATATATATATATATATATATATATCTAATTATTTAATGCCAAGCAAAAAAATTAAAATAAATGCATAAAATATGAGGAATTGCTATTTATATTAAGATTTTTCATTTATGAACAATGCTTCTACTCAAGGATAATTAAAATTTCCACCTCGATCAAACCATTCGTGAATCGTGGCCAATTCACAAGACTTTGTATTTCTAATTGAAACAGTTAAATTGTACATTATTTTTTAAACATCATATCATATTTATTGAATTATAATATTTATTGAATTATTTTTCAAAATTAATTTTTAATACGAATGTTTTCGATCATAAACATTATTCTTCATTTATACTAAAATACCACCAAAACCAACCAAATCAAATCGATTAGTGCAATTTAGAGCTGATGTTTATAACGTAACACTAAAACTATATGAACGGTTCAAAAACGTACTAGTTCTCACTTATAGATCCAATCGACATGTAATTTTATTCAATCAAAACATCTGGTAATTAAATTGAGCCAACCACTAGCTCAGGTCTGGCAAACGGGTCGTGTCTGTCATGTTCGTATCGTTTTCGTGTAACACATGTTATCTTAACAGGTCGTGTTGTGTCACACATGTTATCTTAACGGGTCCTTAACGAGTAAAGTGACCCGACCCGTTATGACCCGTTCGAGAAAATATATATTTTTTCTTAAATTTGCACATACCACACATTGCCACATAAATATTACTTCAAAACATTAAAACACATTTGTCGTTTAAGTACTACATCTACACCCGAAAATAAGAGCCTAATAAAAAAACATTCATATACTACTAGTCTATTACAAAATATTAAATGTGCAAGGATATGCAAAATAAAAGAGTTTTTCTTTTCAAGGTTGTGAAGCCTTTCTCAAAAGTTTAAACCTTGCCAATGGAACTCAAAGCTTGCATGTTATTGCTTTTGCAAAATCCTCAATTTTCATCGATCATCATGAGGAAATTGTATTGGAACTTTGGCTTGATCTATTGCCTTCAAGAGTTATGTTATGATGTTTTCAGTAAGGTTTTCCACGTCAGAACTCTCTTTCGCATAAACTAAGTATAGAAAAACGAAACATTAAAAACCATTCAAATTATGAGACGTGAACGGAGGAGGATGCGAGAGAGATGCGGATTAAGGAGATGGCGCAGGAGTAAGTCTGGACTAGAGAGATCAGAGTGAATGAGAGGGAAGAGAAGGATAGCCTCTAACCTAATGCGGCTGAGATTAAATCTCAGCCAATCCATTGGTCACCAATGTTTTAAATTTAATTATATATATATATAATTATTATAGTTTTTAGGGGTAAAAAATTGTTAAATTAATATATATAATTATTATAGTATTTTTTTAGGGTTATAAAATTATAAAATTAATATTTTGCTTATCGTGTATCGTGTTACCCATGTGTATATCGGAACCAACCCGTTATCTTAACAGGTGTTTATCGGGTTACCCTATAACAACCCAATTCGTTATCATGTCGACCCGAACGCCTATTACTTTCGTGTCATGTCGTGTTGGATTATCGGGTCTTGTCAGGAATTGCCAGGCATACACTAGCTTATGTTATGTTTAATAATTGACGCTATTGTTGTCCTTAATTCATATATTTTAAGATTTATGAAACATTTGAGACAGGAAAAAACTCAATGCCCAAAGTTGGGCAAATTTGTGTTTTTTTATAGAAGAAATTAGGTTCTCATCCCTACTTGTTATATAGTATTGATTTCAACTTAATTGGTTTTAAGTTTTTAATCAAAATCCTTTGACTTCGTCCACATGTCATTTTTTAGTTGATTTTTCTTTTCAAATCATTTTCACATATCCTTTTGTTGGATTGTGTTCGGGAAAGTTGACCTGGTTGGCCTAATTTTTAGGGATTTGAAATTTGAAAACTTTTATGAGTTATATTACCTTCACAGTTAGTAGTGTGTTAATTAACCTCTATTGTAGGCGCAACCGTTTGTAGTATATGGCCTCCCTCATCCCTCAAATATTTGCCTATGCCTGCAATTTCCCCATTAGGATCGTCCATGCCTAGAGCATAGTGTTCCCTAATGCCTACTGTCGATGCAAATTTTCGCCGTCTTCAGTCGTGATGAAAATGCACCTGCAAAACAATCAACACCTTTGATCAAAGACCTAAGCCTCATGTGCCCACGAGGTGGGGGGGGTGGGGGGGGGGGTTTAGGTCAACGGATCTACGATGCCTAAGTTAGTTTCTCTGTGAGAGTAAAATGTTTAGGGCTTTTTTAGGGTTGCAAAAAGCTCTCTAAAATTGGTAGAATATGGGGTATTTATAGGTTAGGGACCGGCCATATAGGGTTTAATGGAGAAATATTCTCTAATCATTCCCAAGATATTAAATAGGAGATAATATCTTGAGATAATGGTGTAATTATCCTAATTTAAATAAATTAGGATTACTTACTTGATTGGAGTTATTCTTCAAATAGGAATGTATTAAAGATAGGATTTGGGTAATTAAACCTTATCTTTAATTCCTTGCCAATGGCAGGTGAGCTGTGGGCAGTTGTGTTCAGCAGCTGAGTCCTTCAGGGATGTGAACTGCGCGTGGGAACATTCGGAGGAATAATGTTAGAAGGAATTGACTTTGAGACAACCTTACCTTTATTGGACAAGTTAAAGTGCTTAGGAGGCTGTGGCAAGGATGATTCTACCCTTGCTGTGGGTTGGTCAATCTCCTCATCCTCGATCAGCAGCTTTTCATCTTTCTTTGGACTAGATTTGGATTGTTGTGGGTCTGTTCCAACCTCCTTGCCACTTCTTAACCTGATTGCCTTGGCGGTTTCAAATCCTCTTTTTGGATTGACAATGGTTGAGCTTGGTAGTTTGCCTTCTTCTCTGATTTGTCCCAAAAATTCTGCCATTTGCCCTATTTGTTTCTTCATGTCGGCCATCTCCTTGGCTTGGTTTTGGTACCCTTGTGTCAAAGTAGTTAGTATTTTAAGCGCATTATCCTCATACATTAACACACCTGAATTGGATTAGGTAGATTGTTGTTGAGACTGAGTTGGTGCGAATGGCCTCGGATAAAAACCCGGAGGTTGCTATCTAAATCCACCTTGTTGTTGAGGTTGTTGAGGCTCCCTTCACTTGAAGTTTGGGTGATTTCTTCAGCCCAGATTGTAAGTATTGGAGTATGGATCATTCCTTGACTGATTTGGGGTGGCGTTGGCACTTTCCCATCCCCCATTCTCTATTAATTGAGGGCATTGCTTAGAAAGGTGTCCTTGCATAGTGCACACCCCACAAACACTTGGTCTTTGTACTTTCATTCCTTCGGCAATCTGTGATACAAGAACAATGAGATTAGCCATTTAGGATTGCAATTCAGAAATTAAACTTACCTCATTAACTTGGTGTTGCCGTGGGGTGTCCCTTTGTCCAACTCCTTCGTATTGTTGTGCATTTAAAGCTCGATTTGCAATTAAGGTCTTTGCAGCAACCGATGTTTTGTCAACCAAAGCACCACCTGCCGAGGCATCTAGCATTTGTCTCTCAATGGGAAGAAGTCCTTCGTAGAAATATTGAAGTAGAAGCTCTTCCTTCGTTTGATGTTGAGGGCATGATGCAACAAGAGTCTTGAAACGCTCATAATATGCTGGAAAGGATTCTCCTTGGCTTTGTTGAATTTTGCTAATCTTCTTCCTCAAAAGAATTACCCTCGAAGTTGGGAAAAATTTCTATAAGAACGCTCTCTTCATGCTTTCCTAATAAATGACGGTTCCAGGTGCTATCCTTAGCCTTTTCCAAAATAGAGAATGGAAAAGCTTTCATCTTCAAAATGTTGCCATCTACGTTGATTGGAGTCATGCTTGAACATACTACTTCAAATTCCTTCAAATGCTTGTTTGGATCTTCCATGGATAGCCCATGGTATTTGGGAATATAATGCAGCAAGCTAAACTTCAATTCAAACTCATCGGCCTTGTCTTGAGCCGCCCTAAGATATTAAATGCATAAGGGCACGACATTGTCTAATCCCAAGGCTGAAAGCTCCTTGATTGTTCGATTGTCCACAGCCATGGCTTGTTCTTCCTCTTCCTCTTGGTCAAACTCAGATTCAGAGCTAGAACAAGGTGGCCAAGGTTCTGGCTCCTTCCTCTTCCTTCTCAACATTCGTTCAAAATCGTCGTCAAACTCCAAGATGTGTTCACAAACAGGTTGAGAACTTCGAGTCATAAACTAGTATCGAAAACAAAGAAAACAAAACTAAATCAGAAATCAAAACTAAAAACAAAATAAAAACACAAACAGAAACATGGGGGATTAGCAAATTTGCTAATCCCCGACAACGGCACCAAAAATTTGATGTGTTATAAACTAGCACACAAATTAAACCCTCTTGTTGACAATTGTAGTAAAGATGTAAGTAGGGATCGTTTTAGGCCGGGGATTAGGAGGGATTGCTAATCTATTCAAATTAAACTCTAAAACACTAAACTAGACTTAAAAACAGAAAACTAGACTCTAATAACTTAAAACAAACTAGAATGACTCAAAACAGCACAAAACAAGCAAATTGACTCAAAACAGGAACTAAAGGGTGATTTGGACGAATTTCTAACTAATTAAATACATGAAAACAGCTAAGTACGTCGCATAAATATGCTCTTATCAGCTGTACGCATGGAAATGGCAGCAGGTGTAGAAATCCTAAGCTACATAGGCTTGTAGAATTATTTCCCAATTTGAACTTGATCTTCTTTCTTGATTTGGAGATAGACTTCTTCTAGGAAAAGGAAACCAAATATTCCCAATACGTATTTGATTTTGCCTTAAGCAGGGGTTTAAATAAATTTGAAGAGCAATTTTTATTCGAACAAGGAAGACAAGCCAGAGGATATTTTTTCTTCCCCCTCCCCTAGCGTGCATGTTTACTTGTCTTTGCAAATAGTCGTCTCTCATTGTTGTTCTTCTTCTCCGTGCCACACCAAGGTAAGAAAAATTTGAATTTTCTTCTTCTTGAATTTTTTGGGGATTCTCGGGACTTGAGAAATTGGCTCGGTGGGTGCCAAGAGGGTTGATGACTCATGGCAGGGAGGCCATGGGCTGCTTGGTGGGTGCCAAGAGGGTTGATGACTCATGACAGGAAGGCCGTGGGCTGCTTGGTGGCACAGTGTGCTGGGTCGCAGAGAGAGAGAGATCAGCACGGGCCGGATCTATCTGGCTGATGCATTGGGCTTGGGCCTGCTGAAGGTTGGAGAAGAGGAGGAGAGGCCGGCTTGGGCCGGTCCTCTTGCTGGTGCACGCGATCTGGGCCGTAAGGCCTTGGCTTGCCTTTTAGGGCGCACTGGGTGTGGAAAAAGAAGGAATGAGGGCCGTGGGGCCTGGTGCAAGGGCGTCGGGCTTGCAGTCATTTCATTTTTTTTATTCTCTTCTCACGAGCTGTCTTCTAAATATTTTTCCTTGTACTTTTTTGTAAAGACTTTGCGATGTCTTTTTCCAACCTCAAAAGTGACGAATATCCTCCACCTTTGTACCGTCAAGGTGGTTCTTCTGGCAAGGTAGGTTACTTCAAGGCTGCGCATGTCAAGATTAATTCTGACGAGCTGTTTTGGGATTTTCTTGAGGCATACAAGCAAGCAATTCTTTCTGGGGTTCGTGTCAAGCGGGTGGAGGATGATAGTGGCTATGGACCATGTGGCGATGGCGCCTCCGCTAGGAAGAGAGCTATCAAATTCTATCTATACTACTTTGTGTTAGGATTTACTTTTCCCATGCCACGTCTTTTCCAGGAGGTGATATGCGCCATGAAATACGTGCCTGCTCAGTGATCCCCAAATGTAGTGTATGCGATGATGGGATTTTCGAACTTGAGCAGGTTCTTTGATCTTAGCTTGACCATAAATGAGTTCTGGTATTTCTTTAAGATTGGCCACAAGGAAGGTGTAGGGCAGCTGAGATCTCGCCATAGGTTGTTCGATGCTTCTAGCAAAGGTGATCATGATTGGGTAAGAGACACCTTGGAGGTGAGCGAAGAGTGAAAATTTGAATCTTCCCCTGAGTTACATGTCCCAACTACCTTTATTAGTGGTAAGTGAACTGCTTCATTCTTGTCCTGCTTGAATTTTTGTTCAGCTGCTCCATGACCTCAATTTATTGATCGGCTTTCTTACTTTAAGTAGATTCGGAGTTTGGCTCAACTCCAAGGACTTCGGTAGATATGAAGAAAGTGCATGTCACCTTGGGCATTCCTGCTGAGTACCGTGAGTGGCGCTGGCTGCTCAGCCCCCTTCGACATGAGAAATGTGGCCTGCCTCCGAATGAAGAGATAAAACGAATAAAGGACGAGGCACTGCTATAGAGCCTACTGCCAACGAGGGTGGAAAGAAAAGATCTTCCTCGCCTGCTCGTGAACCTTCAGCTGAGAAGAACCCAAGGACTTCCTCCTCTAATTATGGGAGCTCATCTGCTACTCTGAAGCTTGTTATTGATCTAACTTCCCCCAAGAGGGAGAAGAAGACCGTTGAACCTGAGCCTGCGAAACCTGCTGCTCCGAAGGTGGCCACATCCATTACTGAGAGACTTGCCCAGTGGAAGGGTTTAGTGACACCTCCGGTGTCCGGATTTGTATCAAAGCGTCCGTCGGGAGCTAAGTCTGGTTCTACTTCTGAGAGGCTAAACGCTATGAAAAGCGGGAAGGTGGACTCCGCTGCTAAGGTGGCATCTGGGCCTACTTCTCCTTCTGCCGCAACTAGCTCCCCTGTTGAGGAGGGGAAGTCTACTCGTATGGGCAGTTTTGAGAGATCCACTGAGTCTGAGACTGGAGAGTTTCCCTAGGTTTGTGCACTGCTGAAGGCTGAACTACTTAAGGATGTTGATGCATTCGCCAAGTTTGTTGATAGTGTTGGGAAAGTTGTCATCCACTCAGATTCTTTTGCGAATCATCTTGCCTACTCAAAGAGGTCCTCCCTTATTGCTACAATCCATAAGACTTTGATCCTGGCAGCTGAGTCCATGCGCATTGAGCAGGATGCTGTCGAGTATGCTACGGAGGCCAAGGTGGCGTTGGTGGCTCAACTTCGCTCGGCTGCTGAAAAGATTAAGAAACTCGAATCTGAACTCGCCATTTTGAAGGGGTCTGATATCTCTGCCCCCACTTCTTTGCAGCTGGAGATCGCTCGTGAGGAGGCTACCCATTTGAATGCTAGGCTTAGTTCGACTCAGGCGATGTTGGAAGCTGCAGAGAAGGAAGTCAGCTGTGTTTCTCTGGTGGTTGAGGACCTTGAGCGTGCCAATTTGGAGCTAGGATCTACTTGTTTTGCCAAGGATGATGAGCTTATCTTCATGCATGCTAAAGTGTCTCATCTCAATGAGGTTACTAGTAAACTTGAGTCTAAAAAGTGGATCTGCAAGGTGCGCTGTCTGTTAGCGAGAACCTGAAAAAGGAACTAAATGAGATGTAGGGTGCTCACACTGGGCTTGTTGAGGAGAATGTGTAGCTGAAGAATGAGAAAGCTGGTCACGAAGTAGCACTTGCTTCTTGTTAGGCCAATTTCTACAAGCTTGGCTATGTAGACCATCTTCAGGGCAAGCCGTCAAATTATGAGTTTTTTGAGAAAGACTTCAAAACTTTTTCCATTTCTCCATTTAATCTGCTTGATTTCTCGTTTGAGGCTGCCTTTGGTGGAGTAGATGAGGGTCAGGCAGTCCTAGCAAGGGTGATTGAGGATAAGTTGATGGAAGCTTTAGCTGCTATAAGCGATGTGGCTACCGAAGGCGTGCCAGCTAAGGAACCAGTGGTTGTGCAGGCTACCAAGGAATAGTCTTTTGGCTTAGACTTAGGAATTTTCTTCTTTTCCTTTTTTGATTTGCTTTGCTTGAGCTTTGTTGGCCTTCGAGCCGGTTTATCAATTTGCTAGAAATTTAATAAACAGCTTTTCTCATTTTTTACTTCATCCTTCTATTTGCCATGTCTTTTACGAAACTTTTCCATAGGACGGGCGGTAGGGTGAGCTGCTTCAATGAAGCAGTTGATCTCACGTCGTCATATAGGTTCTAGTTTCAGCTTTGGGGCTTCGGGAGCCTTGCCTACTTGAGGCGACTTGCAAAACTTTGTCGTAGGACGGGCAGTTGAGTTGGTTACTCTGATGGAGCAGTTGGCTCACGTGGTCACTTTAGGCTTTAGTTTGGCTTTGGGGCTTCTTGAGCTTTACCTGCAAGAGGAAAAATGTGAGATTTTTAACTTATAGAGTTGTCCGCCGAACTCGTGCTTCTCGTAAGAAACAGAGAAGGTTCGAGTAGCTACTATAAGTCGTGACACTCGACTTTGTTGGCTTCTTGAGCCTTGGCCCTCTCGGGACACGTTGCGAGATTTTTAACTTGTAGAGCCGTCGGCCGGACTCATGCTTCTTGTAGGAGGCAGAGGAGGTATGCGTAGCTACTATAAGTCGTGACACTCGACTTTATTGGCTTCTTAAGCGTTGGCCCTCTTGGGGCACGTTGCGAGATTTTTAACTTATAGAGCCTTTGGGCAGACTCATGCTTCTCGTAGAAAGTAGAGGAAGTCCGCGTAGCTACTATGAGTTGTGACACTCGACTTTGTCCCAGCAAAACTTAAACCATAGACCATCGGCTGGAAGTGCTGCTTGTAAGTAAGCAGGCAAGTCCGCGTAGTCATAGCAGGTGTAAGTCTCGGCTTATGGGTTACCTTGGGCTTATAGCGATAGGGTTGTCGACCAAGCATCTTACTTACAGAAGCAGACGACCCGCGTAACCACTTTAGGCGTCATCCCTGGCTCTCGGAGGCATTTTTGGCGTGAGTATAGGTGAAATTGCTCCTCAGAGACCATATCTTTCTGAGTCGCAGCTTTGATCTCGCAAGTCGCTTAACTAGTATTGCAACACTTTAAAATCAAGCCACTCATGATGATTTGCACGTCGAGGATAAACCATCTTGTTCACGTGACATCTTTCATGAGCAGGGGTCCTGCACTTAATTGTCTCATCCGGATAGAGACCCAGGTCCCGCGAAATTGAATCATTCAGTCGGCTAAGTCTGTTCTCGTGGAATGATTATTTTGGCCAAGTCTGGGAGTCTTCCGGCTCAGGCAGTCACTGACATCAGGGGAAACTGAGCAGTCGTACCACCCATCCACGTCTGGATATTCCAGATACACCACGTCTGGTCGTGCAGCGGGTGCCTTCTGCTTGTCGCAGGTGAGTTATGCCATATCTGGTCGTGTAGTAGGCATCTTCTATTTGTCACAGGTGAGTTATGCTATATTTGGTCGTGCAACAGGCATTTTGCTCATAGGCAATAATGTCATAACAACTAATAATCCTCGGCATGCGAGGTCTTATTTGTCGAGTTGCTTGAGTTTTTGAACGTTCTCATCTTGAACAGGGTCCAAGGAATGGTGGGAGGTCACACGTAGTACTTTCTCAGGTTGTAGGCATTCCACTGCTTTTCGATTTCTTTGTCGCTCATAGTGGTGAGGGTCTAGCTGCCCCTTCCGCCTACTCGGCTGATCTTGTACGGACTTTCCCAGATGGGTGCCATCTTTTTTTAGCCTTCCCATCAGGCGATGATGAAAGCTTTTTTGAGGACTAAGTCTCCTGGTTGGAATTGCCTGATTTTTGCCCCCTTATTATAGCTAGAGAGGAGATATTGCTGATAGGCCGCAATGCGGGTGATAACCCTCTCGCATTCCTCCTCTGCCAGGTCTAAGTTAGTGGCCATCTCATTCTCATTCTACTTTAAATCTGGCAATACAGTGTTGATACTTGGCACCACAACATCGAGAGGAACGATCGCCTCTGAACCATATGCCAGGGAGAATGGAGTTTCGCCGGTTGCTTATCATTTGGTGGTGCGGTATGCCCATAGAACACCGGGGAGCTCGTCTGGCCACTTGCCCTTTTTGTCAGAGAGGGTCTTCTTAAGGCAGTTGAGGATGGTCTTGTTGGACGCCTCGGCCTGCCCGTTGCCCTGCGGCTATCGGGGCGTGGATATGTGCTGCTTGATGCCATATTTTTTGAAAAACTTCGCCAAGTCTTTACCCATGAATTGCGGACCATTATTGGTGATGATGGACTGTGGGATGCCGAAGCGGCAGATGATGTTCTTCCATATGAAGTGCTCTATGTCTGTCTAGGTAGTCGTAGTCATGGGCTAGGCTTCGACCCATTTTGTGAAGTAGTCGGTTGCTACGATCATCATGCCTCTGCCCCTAGTAGCAAGTGGCATTGGTCATACCAGGTCAATTGCCCACTGCATAAATGGCCATGGGCTCGTCTGCGGGTGAAGTTCACTGGCAGGTAGTGCGGGCACGGGCTTGAAGCGCTGGCAGCTGTCCCACCTTTGTACATACTCCTTGGCATCTCTATGCGTGGTGGAAGTATAGTGGACTGCAGGTACAATGCTTGAGCCTAAAGCAGGCAATCCTGCAGAAAACTGTGGTGAAAATAATCCTGAGTCGATCACGGGACCGGTGGCAGGGATCTGGATCGCCGTAAACGGCCTTGGAATGGATTGGGTTACGGGCCGGATTGTCGAAACGGGTCATGGTGGGCGTTAGACCGGGGCCTGCCACCTTGGGCTTGCACGGCTGTGGGCCCTCCTGACAGTTCGGCTGCCACATCATGGCTTGCTGGCTGAGTGGCCTGGGCTTAAGCCCGTTAAGCTGCTTGGCTGGTAGCAGTTGCTGCATTCTGAGCTCGTGTTTGGGCTTGCTGTGCAGTGAGGCCTGCTGCTGTAGTGGGCTGGGCCTCTTGCTTAGGGTTTGCTGTGGCAGCTGCCAAGTTTTGGGCCTAGGCCTCCTGCCTAGGGTTTTGTTGCAGGCGGCATTGCAAAGGCCGAGGGGCGGGAGTGGTGCCGTGGCTGCTAGGTCATGGCAATGGTGATTGTGGCGCGGCTCCTTGGCGGTAGGGTTCCTCCTGCCGTCGCGTTGAGCCTTGAGGATCTTCTTCGTGGAGCTATGCCCTCGTCTCCACTCTTCGGTCCAAATCCTCGTACGTACAGGGTTATGTTCGTCGTAGTTTCTGAATTTCCTACCATTGTATCCATTCTCTAGGGATTGATCAAGAAACTTTTATAGAAAAAATTAATTGATACGACGTGTGAGAAATTTAACGTAATAGAAAATTCAAGAAACAAATGCGAGAGGCTTCTTCGAGTGTTTTGAATCAGCTCTCAATGAAAGCACCAATTTGTCGATACAAATTTCCGCCATCTTTAGTCTTGACAAAAATGCACCTGCAAAACAATCAACACCTTTGATCAGAGACCTAAGCCTCACGCGCCCAGGAGGGGGGGTTAGGTCAACAGATCTCCGATGCCTAAGTTAGTTTCTTCTGTGAGAGTAAAGTGTTTAGGGCTTTTTAGGGTTGCAAAAAGCTCTCTAAAATTGGTAGAATATGGGGTATTTATAGGATAGGGACCGGCCATATAGGGTTTAATAGAGAAATATTCTCTAATTATTCCCAAGATATTAAATAGGACATAATATCTTGAGATAATGGTGTAATTATCGTAATTTAAATAAATTAGGATTACTTACATGATTGGAGTTATTCTTCAAATAGGAATGTATTAAAGATAGGATTTGGGTAATTAAACCTTATCTTTAATTCCTTGCCAAGGGCAGGTGAGCTGTGGGCAGTTGTGTTCAGCTGCTGAGTCCTCCAGGGATGTGAACTGCGCGTGGGAGCATCTGAGAAGCCTGCCCATTCATTGAGGGCAATCTTGTCTTTCTTGAATGAAAGTTCATGTGTCGCCTCTAGAATTTTTGGGATTATTTTTGGCTCCACACCTACGTCTCAACGGTGCACATTGTGTTAAGTTGGGTGGTGGTGTACAAATGATGCTGAGTGTTTCTTGGTGAATTGTACAATTTTTGTACATTCTTTTCTTTGGGTACATTCTCTTTCAAGGTGCAAACACACACACAGTGGTTTTAGCATTGATTAGGGCAATATTTACGCATGTATATTCTTTTCCTTGGGCAGATTCTTTGTATCTTTTTAATAGTTTGTTGAGCCAAAATTAATGGGTACATTCTTTTCCTTGTGTTTTAGATGTACCCATGAGTTTTTTCTCTTATCTCCTTTTATTTGGGTACAATGTTATTTGGGTACGTACATTGTTGTGTTCATGCAGAAGCAGTGGCGGATCCAGGATTTTAAACTCGAGGGGTCCCAATAATAAAGGTCAAAAAATTTATAGACAAAAATAACATTGAAAAGTTAATTATAATACATTTCATTCAAAAATCATGTGCAAAACAACATTACAAGCTATAAAATCCTAATTCAAGCGTCCACGACGAGGTTTCATAGTCTGAAAATGTTTCATGATAGCTTCATTACCAATACATGAAAAAACATCTTTCTCAATGTAAACAACTAAGCTGTCACTCAACCATTGATCTCCCATTTTGTTGCGAAGTGGACCCTTAATGATATTCATAGCGGAAAATGTCCTTTCCACTGAAGCAGTTGCAACCGGTAAAACCAAAGCCAACTGAACAAGCAAATATACATATGCAAATGTTCGATGCAACCCTTTCTCCACCATTTTCTTAGCAAGCTCATTAATCCCCCGCAATTGAGAAAAATCATTATCAGAACGCACAAAATGAATGTAAATATCAAGTTGATCTTGAAGTGCCAATCTATCTCGATCCATGAAATCTTTAGGATACATCTGAGCAAGGCGAACAAGCTTCTCTTTATCAAAAGCTACAAATGAATCATTCGGACTCAAACATGCCAAGCAAATAAGCAATTCGGTATTACCTTCAGTGAAGCGATCATCTAATTCTGTAAGTTGGAAATCAATGACCTCAAAAAAGAGCTCCACTTTGTAATGATGACGATTGGTCTTTCTTGGAGCCTTACGCAATGACTTCCCTTGAATGACATATAAATCATCCATATTAGGCACCTCAATTTCATGTTCAACACAAAAAGATGATACTTTATCAACCAAAAGATCAAATTTTTCATCATTCCTCATGCAACGTAGTTGTTCTTTACATGTCTTGACTAAAGCCATTGCATTCACAATCTCTTGATCTTTTTTTTGCAATGCTTGTGACAAATCATTTGTAACTCCTAATATGGATTTCATCAAAAAGAGGAGGAACACAAACTCAAAAGATTGTAAATCTTTTAATAACCTTTTTGCTTCACCAGCACTATCATTGTAGCAATCTTCAACAATCATGTCAAGCACATCCACCACAGATGAGAACATTGTAATCAAACTAATCAAAGCACCATAATGTGAATTCCACCGTGTATCCCCAGCACGTTTGAGACTAGTTTCTTGATTTAACGCTTGCCCCGTTTCAAGACAATCATTTTCAATAGCTTTCATGAGATTTTCTTGTTGTTTCTCTCTAAGTGCATCACGACGCTTACATGAGCATCCAACAACATTCACCAAACTATTAGTCAATGTGAAAAAAGCGCCAACATCAGAATTTTTCTTTGCTACGGCAACAAGAGCTAATTGTAGTTGATGAGCAAAACAATGAACATAGAATGCCCAACTTTCTTCATCCAAAATTTTTTTTTAAGGCCATTGAACTCACCTCTCATATTACTCGCTCCATCATAACCTTGACCTCGTAGGTTGGAGTAGCTCAAATCATGTAGTTTCAAAAACTCATCAGTGGACTCCTTTAGTTTACTTGAAGTTGTTTCGGTAACATGTTGGACTCCCACGAACCTTTCAATTACTTGACCATTGTTGTCCACATAACGCAAAATCACCGCCATTTGCTCCTTTGTTGAAATATCACGTGATTCATCTACCATTATAGAAAAGAATTTACTCTCCTTCACTTCTTTCATAATAGCCTTAATAGTTTCGAAGGCACATGAATTGACAATATCTTTTTGAATTGAAGGAGCTATTAGCTTGAGATTTCCCGGAGCATTTTCCAACACAACTTCCTTTATTTTCTCATCATGATCCGCAAGGAATTGCAAGAGCTCTAAATAATTCCCCCTATTATTCGAAGTGTCACTTTCATCGTGGCCACGAAAAGGAAGGCCTTGTCGCAACAAGAACTTAGTGCAATCTATTGATGCATTCAAGCAAAGACGATATTTCATACACTCTTCTTCTGACTGTTTGATCACAACTGCTTCAATATGTGTCTTTTGGTTCATTAAATAACTAGCCGCTTCTCTAGCTTTATTGTGGAAACTACCAATAGGACCAACATGTTTGTCAAAACATTCTCTTGCATTCTTCCATTTCTTAAAGCCTACCCCAGTGAAGGCATCGCTTCCTAATTGTGAAAAGTTGATTTTAAAGAGATAGCAATGAAGACAAAATGCCGCATCTTTAGATATACTATACTCCAACCAATCATATTCTTCAAACCACGAAACAACAAATCGTCGTTTTTTCTTTGCATGCAAAGTGTATGGGAACTCATACTTTGTAGGCCTACAAGGTCCCATTTGTAAATATGCTCTTCGGACCTCATCTTGAATATTAGAAGGATAGTCTTTCATTCGAATTCTTTTTCCCGGGTCTCTCTCAAGATTATTAAAATCAATGTCACGCTCATTTTGTCTTGAGCTCGAACTACCCGAACAAGTAGATGGTGCTATTGGCTTTGGCTTGAAAAATCTTTCCATATTACTTATTTCAAAACTACACATTTAACCAAAAACACAAAACATATACCAATCAACCAATAAACTAAAATTCCATCTAAATTTCAATGATAAAGTGAGTATACAAACATAAAACATATCAACAATCATATCAATAATAGACTAAAAATCTCCACCAATATCTAATATAATTTAATTGAGATTAGATTAATACCAAAAAACTTACTTGAATTTTGAACCAAATAGTGGTGGCTTGGAGAATTGAAACAAGTGGAGGTATAATATTGAAGTAATGTAATTATAATATGGGATTGGGTGGGATTAGAAATTTAGGGTTTTGGGTGGATATGGGGATAGTGGGAATGGAAAAGCAGAGGAACGGGTGGGTGGGGGGGATTGGAGAAAGATGGCCCATAAAAAGGCGCTCAGGAATCATGGATGGACAAACGGCACCGTTTCTATTTCGGTTAAAAAAAAAAAAAAAAAAAAAAAAAAAAAAAAAACAAATTGGCCAAAACACTGCGTTTTGGACCAATTTTTTTAAAAGGCCCTGAGGCCCTGTTCTTTCTTCTTCCCCGCAGTCCTCTTCTCCATTGCAAGCTGCAACCTGGTGCAGCACATGACAGCACAGATCCCATGTTCGAAGGGTCCCCCAGAAAATTTCTAGCAGCATTTTAGGATCGCCGGAGGGTCCTGGGACCTCCTAGGTCCCTCTGTAGATCCGCCCCTGTGCAGAAGTACATTTTTGCTGTTGTCAAGTTCATGGGTACATGCAATATTAATTTATTGGGGGGTACATTATTTCGCTTGACACTACTCAGTAAAATGTGCAAAACTTTGTGCACAATTGTTTGCTATGTACATTGTTTTTAGTCTCATAATCCTTGAGATTTTTACCATTTATAATCCGATAATTATAAGATTTTAAATTTCATAAATAGTGAGATTTGTTAAATACAATTTTAAGTTAAAAGAGAAAATAACTAACATAAAATATATTAATGCTAATATGCAGACGTGTACAAAGTCAAAGGATTTTGATCAAAATATAAAAATCAATAAGGTTTCAGTTAAAAAATATTGGTCACTAGAGACCGCATCCAAAGTATCAATTTTTTTAGTACAACAATATATTTTATACTAAAAAGAAAGAGTATGGTTAAGCGCATAAAAAAAAGAGTAGAGTCTTCATTTCAACGACAACGTTGCAAGCAGTTTTAAGCTTTTCGTATCTTCACACACCAACGACGCTGCCCACCTCGCTCTCTGGTGCCATTGCAATTGTTTGCGCCGGTCTCAGCTGAACTCATGCCAAAATGGCGTCGTTGATGACAATGCTAAGAAGCAGCAGAGGGAACGCCTCCATCTTTGGCACGAGGAGGTGGGCCCACATCGCGGCCATGCCTCCACCGATGGGTGGAGCGATGCCTCAACCTAACATTTCACCGCCACCGTTAGTTCTGCCAGAGTCCGATAGGGACACAGAGGATAATAACAACATCGGGTTCGGGTTCTCGAGTTTCTTGTTCGGTGGATCCATGGAGCTCATGGCTGTTCCCAAGAGGAAGGTATATATGTCTCTGTACTTGGGGTTTTGGGTTTTATGGGTTTTAGGGTTCTGGGTTCTGGGTTCTGGAATTTATGTGTCGGATCATTTGTTTAGATTAAAAATGAATTCTTTTTGTTTTCATTTGAAATTGGCAAATGGGTTTTCAATTCCATGTTATATTGTTTGCTCTGATGATTTTATTTGGCTTGTGTATGGTAGAATTGCTTGTTCTTTTACTATTTTAGCTTTTTTGTTTTCATGTTTTTTGTTACTTGTTGAAGATTTAAAATCGAAGCTGGCATGTCATGCATACTATAACTTTGATGTTTCATTTGCTTTTTTTGTTGTCATTTTGTTATTGTAATGCACGTTTGGAAGATGCGGAGATTTGATATTTAAGGATGTATATCGTGCAGACTTCTCCCCACAAGAGAGGCATAAGAAATGGCCCAAAGGCTCTGAAACCTGTCCCGGTGATAGTTCGATGCAGGTAAGTGCTTTGTGACTTTTGTAAGCTTTTCATTTCAATGAGGATGTACTTCTGGAAATATTTCTACTGTACTATAATGAAATATAGTTGAATAGTTAGCTGGAGGTTTGAATTGCTATTGATAATTTGGTTGCGGATTATTGGAGAGAACTACAACAACAAACAACAACAAAGTCTTATCGCACTAAGTGAGGTTGGGTGTATAAATACTAGAATACACTCGGTTTTGCACCAAATTTTCCGTTAGCTCCAAGTACTCTATGTCTTTTCTTAAAGTCTCTTTCCAATTCTTCTTAGGTCTTCCTTCACCTGTTTTGCCATGAGCCTCTATCTAATAATCGCATTTTCTAACTAGAGCATTTGTAAGTCTTCGGTTCATATGTTCAAACCACCTTAACCGATTTTCTCTCATTTTATCTTCAATTGCGGCCACTTTTACTTTAATTCGGATATCCTCATTCTTAATCATGTCCCTTCTCATGTGCCCACACATCCAACAAAATATTCTCATCTCCGCTAACACTCATTTTGTGCACGTGGTGACGCTTGACCTCCAGCATTTCGTGCCATAAAGCTTGCTGGCCTTATTGTCATCTTGTAAAATTTTCCCTTGAGCTTTAGTGACATATACCATGCACACAACACACTCAATGCACTCTTCCATTTCATCCGTCCATCTTGTATTGTATGGTTGAGATCCCATCCAACTCTTCGTTCTTTCGCAAGATAGATCCGAGGTAGCGAAAGCATTCGCCTTTGGTACATCTTGATCTCCAATCCTCACACCTATCTCATTTGAACACATCCGCGCTGAACTTGCACTCCATATACTATGTCTCTTTTACTTACTTTAGCGAAGACCTTTAGATTCCAACAGGTCCCGCCAAAGGTTAAGCTTCGTATTTACTCTCTCTTGCGCTCATCTATCAGCTCTATATCATCTGTGTAAAGCATACACTAGGGATATCATCTTGAATATGCCTCGTTAAGTCATCCATTACCGATGCAAAAAGGCAAGGACTTAAAAGTCTTGGTGTAATCCTATGGTTTTGGGGAAACTTTCAGTTTGTCCTTCATGAGTTCTAACTGCAGTCCTTGCTCCATCATACATATCCTTTATTGTTTGGATATATGCTACTCGACTACTTTAATTATTAATGACCCTCTGTTGACCTGGTATAGAAAATGTCGGTATTGTTTGTGTGACTTCTTAGACAATTGAAGTTTATGGTTGATTTAGAATCCATGTCTTGAGTCGATGAAATACTTTTTGTTTTGCCTGCAAAACAGCATGGAAAATGATTTGACAAATTCGGGAAAAGCACGAAATGAAGAAAATTAGCTGTTTATGTTTTTATTGGAGATGCATTATAATGCTTAAGCTGTTCTTGTAAATGGTTAAGAAAAGATATAATATTGTTTGTCACAAAATATGAGAACTTGTATGTTCTTATGTTTTTCGCTTCTTGTTCAGTAAACCCGGAACCTAATCTCGTGACAACCCAGTATGTAGTGTAGTTGTGTATGATTTTAGCTTATATTTGCAATGAAATTCAGCATATAGCAATAGAATAGTAACTTTGTCGTGTAATGGTTGGTTGCAGGGCTTGTGGTCGTGTTAAGCTACCACACTTCTATTGTTGTGGCGGTAGGGAAAATGCCGGTGAGCGTGATGGCTCAAGAAGTTGAGATTGAAGTCTACAGAGCACCCAACCGTAGTAGACGTGTAGGATAGAGAGGTTGAAAGTGTTTTAGACTTGAGAATCGATCTGCAGCTTTCTATGTCGAGTTTGTTCTTTCTTTTCCCTTACCAGTATACAGTTTATATCAAATGGCTTCTTTCTTTTTCTGTTATTGGGCAAAAACTGAGACATGTGCTAGGGCTTTAAGCAAAATAAACGAATTGGTGTTTTCTTCACTGAATGAAAGGCAATTTTTCGCCTCAGGTGCTGTTCGTCCTTCTAACGTTCCCTGAACTTAATTACTACCGAATGAAAGTTAGTTGTAATCCATCCTTAGAACTTACGGGGCCTCAAAACATGAGGTCGTCTTTTGCATGGAAGCCGTAAACGCTTCAGCTTCAAGAAACAGAAAACTATCTGGAAATTTCGGAGGCCATTTTTTTATAAAGCAAAGTAAATTAAGCAAACATCCTGAACCAGATGAAGCTTACAAAAGTTAACCATAACCAAAGAGAGAAGAACATAACAAGATAGTAAGATACTATGATATGCCGAAAGTATCACATTCACAACTACAAATCTGGTAGGACGTTGACAGAATGAATCCTACATTGTGGAATCAAAGTCTTGCACGAGACTTCAAAATGATTTTTGTACCCCTCAACGCATTGTCTGCTCACATTCTTATACAAATGCATTCAACATACACAGGTCACCATGCTCAAAATGCAAACAACGCCCTTCATATCCAAGTCCCAAATTGAAATTCACAAGTGGGTCTAACGAGATAAACCTGAAAATTCACCAGTTGAGTTGCATTATAAACTCCATATCGTGATACGATTTCCTACAGATACAGGTAGTGACCGTGGTATTGAATTACAAAAGCCATCTGCTGTTAATGGTCACCAGCAAATGCAGATAGAGACCAGATCGAATTTTCTCAAAAACTTACCAATGCAAGAAACAAGATTACAAAACCTCGCACCAAAACCAGATCGAAATTTATAATTAAACTTGTAACAAATTGTTGATTAAGAGCACCAAAAGCAGAAGAATTTTGTCACATACCGTCCAGTTCTAAAACCTCGCACAAAAACTTACCAATGCAAGAAACAAGATTACAAAACCCTCTAATTTCTAACATCCAAAAAATCCGAGGAGGCAAGCCCTTATAGTTCTGTCACAAGTTCATCTCCGTATAAATGTAGCAGTTCAACAAGCTTAGGTATTAAATATTAGACAGCAAAATTGACTGTTGACATTGCGTGGTGTTAAATAATATAGGCGTCGTCAAATAAACGTAAAACATAAAACTTGAGCGGTGAAAGCAGATCCAGATTTCTCCAGTTACACATCAGTTCTGCAATTATGCATGAATACTTGAACAATGATACACATAAAAAGAAATTCAAGTTCAGTTGAAACACTTGCACATTACGATACTTAAAACTAAGGTTATGGTTGAAGATGACAAACTTTATAAAACCAGTAACAGAAAAATGGCTCCGTCGAATTTGATATCCATTTGAAATCTTCTTGTGAAGCCGGGAGCTTTAGCCATAAAACTTAAAAAGTCAGTGATAGAAGGATAAACTTCTGTATGTTAAGAAAGGTAAGTAATATCATTAGCATTCGAATGCAGGCAACTATCATCCATTATATGCTAAAAAGAAAATCAAACTGAAACATAAACCAAGCAAGCTATTTGGAGAAGAATAACGCACAAATAGAAAGTAAGTGTTGGTGAGGTAATTTTTCTGACCTCAAAAACGAGTGCCATACGGCTTTTGGAACAAGATTCTTCCTTGAACTTCTTGTTTCTTCCTCTTTTCCCAATTGCAAGACCGAAATGCATATTCAGGTGAGGAATAACTATAATGATATAAGCTCATGAAGTACCGTTGTTCTTTACTTGCAGTTACCTTATTCTGACTTGCTCTTTCCATCTTTTATTTCTCAACCGAACAGGTTCATCTTCTCTTCCACCTAATGATGAAGATAAGAATGACGGAGATAAGAATTAAAATAAACCACTCAACGGTAAGATAAGACATGGAAACTTCCACTCACAGCATACATACTTTTTCAAACGCCAGCATCAAAACAAGTTACTTCCTTATTTAAAATTATGAATCATGGTTAATGTAGATAAAAAAGGACATCAGAGGCTGGGAAAAGAATCTGTTACGAGCAGCTTCGTCAAGATGTCCTCAAACTTCACTCTACGAATCTAGATAAGTTATTTCTTCTTCTGCAGGCTGAGAAAAGAAAGTTACTTATTATCTCAACTATGCAATTGTTTCCAAGAGCACCAACTTCAAAACAACTATGCTATTGAAAATCTAGAGACAATATAAACTTCCAGTAAGTTGGCCTTGTGCTCGCTATTACATGTACTGAAGATTTATTAATAACTGAGCCGACCAGAACAAAATCCTATATGTCCTGGTAAAATGGTTAACATCTGGTATCCGTATATCCTACATCTCCTCCTAGCTCTGTCATCAGATCTTGCAACTTGTTCAAGACCACATTCAGTGCATTCAATTCTGTTCTTAGCTCAAATGGTTTAAGGCTAGCGGCTTAGAGACTCTTCTTCGTCTTTCATCTCAATATAGTTGAATAATTAAAATTACTCAAGCAAAAGGTTAAGAATATTAATCAAGAGAATGAAAACAAACTCAAAGAGAACAAAATACAATCAAATATACTACATTTAAAAAAACACCATTTCCATTTGATATCATGAATTGAATTAGTTGAAGCTGAGAGAAGAGGGTGTAATCTTAGCTAATTAGTTGATTTAGTGAATCTGCTCGACGCCTCGTGCTAATGATCTGGATTATTTTCAGTATGAATTTGATTAGAGATCCCACAGGATGCACAAGTTGGTTAATTAAAGTGGTCAAGTGAACCCGGAAGCTCATATTTATTTCTCAGTGACAATTTTGCACTCAATTTCTGAAATTAACAGGCATTACTTATATACCCTGTGTTTCTTTCTGATTATCCAATTAGGTCAATAAACAGAAGAAAAAAATAGTAACGTAGAAGGAACAATATATCAAATTAATATTATAACCAAAAAGTACAACTAGCTACTAAATAATCATCCCTCCCTAACAAATTTGGCAGGATTACATCCGCCAGCAACAAAACAGAGCAGAGATGACGTTAATCGGAGAAGTTGATGATTATGATAAGGTTGCCTCCCTCATTGTCATCCCCATCAAATCATCGGAAAATGGAAGATCATCGTCTTCATCGTGTCAAGCAAAAAGCATTAAGAAGTGCAAGTTGATCATAAAGACCCAAAATACAAACACCATTTCCCTAACAACCTTTACTAGCTGTCACACCTGAAATTACTAATATGAGAAGCAAGCTTCAATATTTCTTCATCACTCCCATCAAAACCAGCACAACCCCCGGGCATCCAGAAACACAAGGTCTTTGCATCCTCACAGAATGGCAACAATATCATCCCGACCAAGCTGATCACAGTTCCTCAGAGTTAAGTACTTAATATTAGGCAGGAACTTGACAATTAACTTTAACTCATCTATACAAGGCCATCCTAGCAAACCTAAAGCACAAAAGTTCTTGCAGTGAATGCTGATCTGTTCAAAGATTTTCTCAAGATTAAATTCGCCTTCCAAATACAACTCCTCCAAAATTTTCCACTTGCATATGAGTTCTGGAAATATGTGGGAATTATCATCCAATAGCTTCTCGGCCAAAGACAAAGACTTGAAGCCAGGACACCTGAAAACAAAATTAAGGCAACATAAGCACAACAACAAACAACAAAACAAACAAAGTAGATTAAAAGAATATGGAGAAGTTAAAATAATCTTGAGAATAGAACATACGAATCCACAACAAACATCAAGGCTTCTTCAGTGCACCATTTAATAAGCTTGAGAGTAGTAACTTTACCCTTGCTACGGTTGATGACAAACTCTATAAAACCAGTGGTGGAACATTTACACATTTTAATTTCATATTGAATTCGAAGTATTGGTCTTCCTCTGATGGTAGGAACCGTATTATCTTCTGCATAAAAACTAAGGACCTCAGTAGGCGACCCAACTAATCAATTGAGGATTGATCTTACTTCCATAAAATCGACACTTTGCCAGCATAATGGATCGAGGGTTGCTCTGAACCATGACTTGCATACAAAAGGGACACCACAGACCAGTGACGCCACGCAGACTCTTCCAAAAACATTCACAAGGCACTCAAAGTGTAAATCCTCCCACCTTCTTTGAACCTCCATCTACAACAAAACAATGTGGACTCTCAACCTATTATATATGGAAAAGCAGAAGACAAAACAGAAATTAAGGCTATATTTGGTGAGAAACTTCCAAGTTACAAATTAAGGGGATTGAGGCAAGTTAATAATAGATGAACAAAATGTTAGATGAGATCAAAAATACACTTATGAGCATTACAACGTATGTGGGAGAGATTTGAAAATCACCCCGCGTGCATGCTGGGGTTAACCCAAAAAACCATACCAAGGAGGGCATAATATAAATAAAAATATGTGGTTGTTTAAAAGATTTGAAAATCACCCGCGTCCACTCTCCTGCTTACAAGATTCAAATAATTAAACGGGGACCACGCTCAAGTATGTGGTTGTTTAACAGAAGAGGCCAACGAGGCAAGCTCGCCGCATCTCCAACATGAATCTGTGATTTACTGGATCTTGGTCTCTTGGGGTGCGAAAGTGGCATGGGGAACCACAGCGGTATGGGGGTCGGAAATCACCTTTGCAATTTGATTAGTACTACGCGTACCATCTATCGGAGAGACAGGGTCTTGTCTCTATTACACCATCTCTAATTCTTGGCCTAAAACCTATTAGATTAAAATCTAAAATTTTTAGCCTAAAAAATCTAAGATCTGTTTGGTATGAATCCAATTTTTTAAATTAAAAAACACTTTTTAAGTTTTAGGCCTTAAAAACTTGTTTAGTATGACTATTTTCAAAAACTGAACTTAAGACTAACTCAAAAATATAGTATGTTTTCTAAAAACATAAAAAGTGAGTTTGTAGAGTTTTTAAACTTAAACTCTCCTTTATTTTCTCTCCCTCCTCCCCTCTCACTCCAAATCTATCTCTCTCTCTTTTCTTCTTCTCTCTTTTATTTTTTTACCTTTTTCGTCTCTCCTCCAATCTGTTCTCTTCATTCTCTCGGTTCTTTCTCTCACTCCTCTTCCTCTCTATCTCGTCCGATCCTCGCTTTTCTTTCTCTTTCCTTCAATCATCTCTTACTTTCTTTCATCTTCTCTCCTCTTTCTCCCTCTCCTGCGACCCCCTCCTTTTAGATCTCCTTGTATAGTTTAAGTCGTAAGATTTAAAAATTTTAAATCGTAAACCAATCAAATTTTTTAGTCTTAAAGAAAATTGTTTTCAAGAAATGTTCTTAAAAAATGTTTTGAGAAATGATAAAAATTTTCAAATAAGATACCAAACAGGCCCTTAGGTTTTAACCCAAAAATAATTTTTCGGCTCTAACCCTTATGGGATAAAATTTTAGCCCCAGATTATTAAAAAAAAAAATTAAGCTAATTTTTTTTAAATAAACTTTTAAAAAAAAAATTATGTAGACTTATCCTAAATTAATTTTATAAACATTTTAATATAAAAATATTTAAGTTTCGATAAATATTGAAAAATCACTAAATCGACACATGAAACTAATGAAACACAATGGAAGAATGTGAAACACATGATAGAGATGTATAAACACAAAACACATGAAACACACAAAACACATGTGAAATACATACAAAACACATGATAGAGATGTATAACACATGAACCACACGAAACACATACCAAATACATACGAAACACATGAAACACAAACCTTCAATCATTCTCTATATAAGCATATATTGAATATCTAACCATCACACAACATATTCACCAATCATCCAACTTTCATAGTGTTTTTGTTTTCCCAAGATCATTTATGGGTGATAGAAGAAGGCGTAGCTTGGCAATTCATATGGCACAATACCAAGCAAGCCTTGCAACTGGAGATGCAGAAATGAATAATGAAGAAGCCGAATTTACAAACTCGTTTATGCAATATGAGCACCATGCCGAATCTAGCTATCGTGGTTTTGTCACAGGACGTTCATTTGTGCAGCATGATAACCGGACGATGAAAGACTATTTCATTGAATGTCCGAGATATCCTCTTCATAATTTTTGGAGGCGGTATTGAATGAGGAGAGAGCTTTTTGAAAGCATCTTGAACGCAGTTGTCCATCATGACCACTACTTTGCAAGGAAGATAGATGTCGTAGGCCAGCAAAGTCTATCACCTCATCAGAAGCTCACATTTGCATTTCGGATGCTAGCTAATGGGTACTCTGCAGACTCAACTAACGAATATTGTCGATTTGCGGAGAGTACTGCTATTAAGAACCTCAAGCATTTCTGTAAGACAATTGAAGCCATATATGGAGCCACTGTAACGAACCGAAATTTCTAATTCGGACGCTAATTACTAAGATAGGCCCCAAATTCATTTTCTTAGCAAATTTCACTAAAAGATTAATCTCAGGTATTTTATTATGGTTGCATCTAACCTTCTCGTTAGACTGCCTACATACCCTACTAAGGGATCAAGCCATTTGTAGTTCACATTATGCTTCTAGAACAATATACTAAAACTTCATCATCCAACGGTCGGATCTCCGACAATCAAGAATTCAAGTGCGCGGTCGACGTTTTATTTTACGAACTTATAAATCCAATTTGGGAAGATCCGTATATCGGATTCCCGATCTGTAAGTTCCCAAGGTCCTCAAATATTACGTATTATAATGTCTTAAAGTTTGGTGACGATCCAACGGTCAGATCGTCGATTCCCAAATTGCCCACGTAACGTATCGTAATGAATTTAGGTTCAAACGATCAACCTACGTCATATGAATATCAAAACTGAATTCAAGACATCTAAAAGAGTAGAACAAACTTTATACCTGCGGCCAAGTCTAAAAATTACAACTATTCTTAAAAATTGTAAAAAATTACAGTAATAAAGATCTCAAAGAGTAGAACAAACTTTATACCTACGGCCAAGTCCAATTTGGCCGGGAAAAGCTCCAAATTGACTCGAACCCACTTGAAACCCTAAGGTGGGTGTTCTTCGATTCGACCTCCTCGGTGTTCCAACACCCCAACAACTAGTTGGGTCTTGTTCCTGGGTCCAAGGGGAGTTGATTAAGGGTGGTGGTGGCTGGTGAAATTCGCCGGATTGGAGGAATCACCGTCAAACCCCCATGACGCCGTGCGTCTTCCTTCACGAATTTGGGCCTTAAACCCCCCAATCTGGGGTTGAAATGATAGAGGAGAGGTTATGGAAGATATTGTAGGTGAAGGTGGGGTGAAAATCGTCTGAAAAACAGCTGAGAATCCCCCGGAATTTCGCCGATTCAAAACCGGGTTATCATGGGTGCACGGGTAGACGGGATAGGGGTTTCTTCCCTCCTCCCCCTTTATTTATGATTTTCCCCTTTCCCATTAACTGATTAGGCCAAAAACCTAGCCCTTCCTTTGTTCTCCTCCCACCTAGTGGGAGTGTAATTTATTTAACAACTTTAGTTTAGTAACACGACTTCAAATGTCTGTAACTATACCATTATAATCCAGACTCGCAAATGGTTTTCGCCTACGAGCTTGTAGGGCCGAGCTCTATCCAAACATGCCAAGAAATACGATAACACATATGATGATAGAATATGTCCTCATAAACTTACGTTTTGTCAACGAGGGACATTTTCATCATTTTACTTCCCAATAAAAAAAATTTCCACATAATCATATATATTAAATTTTCGGGGTATTTATAGAGTTTTTGGGTGAATTTCGAGTTAAATTTTTTTTTTAAAATTATTTTAGCCGTTGGATTTAAATTTGGACCGTTAGATCTTCTTTTTTACCGTTAGATTTGAATATATTCGATCTCAGCCGTTGGATTTAATAAATATATAAATAAAAAACTAAAATAAAAAAGTTTGAATGTGGACCATTGGATCAACCAACGGCCCATTTGAATCTGGCCGCATAATCAGAAAAAGAGCAGTTAGGCTCATCAATGCAAGCAGAAAAGTGGGCGACAAGCCCATGTGGGTGGGATTGTTTCTCCTGCTGGGCTTGGCACGTGTCGGGCGTGCGTGAGTCCAGGGCTGGCCAGTGAGCTTTAAACGCCTGTTCTCACTCTCACTTGTGGGCTCCACCACTATCTTTGGCCTAAATCTTGGTCTGAATTTGGCATTTTTTTAATTTATTTTTAACACATAACCGCATTTTAGCACAAGGGTTGAAATGAAATAGGGGGAATAGAAGAGAAATTTTGAGACTTCTCCTAGGGTTGGACTTGGTCTTAGAGAGATGATAGAAATAGATAGTAAACATAATATTTTTACTGTAATTTTCTTTTTCTTTTTTCTCTTTAGTTTCTAAAGGATTTTAAAATAGATTAATGTGGTGCTTCTAACAAAAATGCTTATAAGAAATATTTTCTACATAAGTCGTCGAAAAAAAACAATGATTTAATATACAGGTTCTTTAAGAGCAATTCCACCCCAAAGGACTTTGTGCCAGCACCCAGCCCATTTATCAACTCAGTGAACAGTAATAGACCCCAATGAACAGTAATAGGCCAATGCATGTCCACCTCTAAAAAATTGCACTGGCACACAGTCTAAAAATGCGCTGGCACAAACGATCTCCACCCCTACAAAATGTGCTGGCACCCAGCCCATTTATTTTTTTTTTAAATTTTTTCTAAAAGAATAAAAAAAATAAAATAGTTTTAATTTCGGATAGGATTTTTAACCAATCTCGTCACTCCACGTGTCATTACCCGAACGTACTGTTTTGTGAATAGATTTCTACTAAGTTTTTCAACCAATCCGCTAAGATTTTCAACCAAACCCGACACGCCACGTGTCACTATCTGTTTACAATAATTTAGCCAAGATTACGATAAGATTTTCAACCAATCTCATCATGCCACGTGTCATTATCCGAACGTACTATTTTCTCGCTTATCCATCTCATTACTCGTAATCGGGTTATGAGTAGTGTGAACCCAATATTCACACAACGTAACATCTTCAATGAGCTTCCACGAAAAAAAAAATTTCTCTCAAAGTGTAGACAATATTGAAATGTAGATAGTGTAGAAAGTGTAGAAAATTTTGAAATGTGGTGTAAGGTGGAAGATGAGGGTTAGGTACTTGTAGAAAAAAAAATAACTTTTTTAAAATTTTTTTGTATTCTTTAAAAAAAAATTTGTATTTTTAAAACTGATTTAATTAATTCTTAATAAATTTTAATGTAGTTAATTAATCTGGACCGTTGGATTTGAAAAATATTCAAATCCAAGAGCCAAGAAGCTACCACGTGGCCAACAGTCATAATTCTGACCGTTGGGCCTTTTTTTTATTATTTATTTTTGGGGGAAAAAACGTGGACCATTGATTTGTGATCGGACGGTCCAGTTTAAAAGTAAAATTCAAATTTTTTTTACCTTTGTAAATCCAACGGTCTAGAAAAACTAGCCGTTGGAAATCCAACGGCACTGAGAGGGCCGCGTCGCCATGGTTCAGGTGAAGAACAAGTGGGCTGACAGTGGGCCCCGCCGCCTGCATTCATGTCCCCTACTCGCGCCCACGCGCGAGTGAACTGCACACTCCAGCCAAATAGGCCGGTCCCTAGGTCGGTCAAAAATGGGCTGGTCTGTTGCTTGGCTTGGGCTGGGTGCCGGGCAAGTTTGTGGGCTGGAGTGAATGCACTGACCCCCAACCTGGTTTTTTAACTAGGTACTGGCACATTTGCACTCCAGTGGAAGTGCTCTAAGACATGGAAACTTCCACCCGCACCATAAATACATTTTCAAACGCCGGTACCAATACAAGTCACTTCTTTATTTAACTTTACGAGAGGTTGGGTAAAGAATCTATTACGAACAGCTTCATCAAGATGTCCTCAAAGTTCACTCTACAAAATCTAGACAAGTTATTTCTCCTTCTGCAGGCTGAGAAAAGAAAGTTACTTATTATCTCAACTATAAAATTGTTTCTAATAGCACCAACTTCAAAACAACTATGCGATTGAAAATCTAGAAACAATATAAATCACTTGAATATGGTCGAATCAAAATCCTATACGTCCTGGTAAATGGTTAACATCTAGTATCCGTATCCCTTGCCTCTCCTCCTAGCTCTGTCATCAGATCTTCCATCTTGTTCGAGACCATATTCAGTGCATTCATTTCTGTTATTAGCTCGAATGGTTTAAGGCTAGCGGCTCATAGAGTTTTCATCTTCCATCTCCTCCCACACATTGAGCGACACGACGTAGAACTCCATTAAAAGTACTCAAGAAACAAGTTAAGAATATTAATCAAGAGAATGAAAACAAGCTCAAAGAGAACGAAATACAATCAAATATACAACATTTTAAAAAATACTGTTTCCATTCGATATCATGAATTGAATTAGTTGAAGATGAGAGAAGAGGTTGTAATCTGAGCTAATTAGTTGATTTAGTGAATATGCTTGAGGCCTCATGCTAATGATCTGGATCATTTTCATTGGAAAATGGAAGATCCTCGTCTTCATCGTGTCGAGCAAAAAGCATTAAGATGTGCAAGTTGATCATAAAGACCCAAAATACGAACACCACTTCCCTAACAGCCTTTACTAGCCGTCACACCTGAAATTACTAATATGAGAACCAAACTTTGATATTTCTTTATCACTCTCACCAAAACTTGCACAACCCCGGGCATCCAGAAACACAAGGTCTTTGCAGCCTCGCAGAATTGCAACAATATCATCCCGACTAAGCTGATCACAGTTTCTCAAAGTTAAGTACTTAGTATTCGGCAGGAACTTGACAATTAACTTTAACTCATCTATACAAGGCCATCCTAGCAAACCTAAAGCACAAAAGTTCTTGCAGTGAATGTTGATATATTGTTAATATTGTAAAACTTTTTATTGATTTTATACAAAATCACCCTTAATAAATCTTGCTTCTCGCATTGGTAATTTTATGTGCGAGGCTTGTAAAACTGGACGGTAGGAAGCCTGCTTTTACTTTCCTGACCTCTATGATCCATGTTTTTGATGATTATGATGAACTTTCCTTTATTATTGAAAGAACTTCCAAGAGACATCGGTACAACTATTTTCTTTCATTCATCTTTCTGACTGAGATAAGTTAAACTTTTCTATTTTCTTTCTCCGTAACTCTTGCTCCTGATCCACAACATTTCCTCTCATCTTCTCTAGCTTTCGTTCTAGCTGCTTTAACCCAAGCAAAATACATATTCTCCTGTTGTTGATGCTCTTAAGCAACATTTCGTTGCAAGTTTAATTTTAAATTTCCTATGATATTGATGTTGCTCTTTCTGTGCTTCAATTAGCAGCTGCTGATTTTGAAAAAATCTGACCTGGTTTTTATCTGCATTCATTGGTGAATGTATTACAACAAATGCCTCTTGTGACTCAACTGGTGCATTTTCAGGTTTCACCTTGTTAGACCCACATGTGAATTTCAATTTGGGAACCTTTGGGCTTAAGTAAAGGTTTTAAACCTGAGAAGCTTCAACTGTAGCAGAGATTTCAGGTGTCACCTTGTTTGTCCTAGTTTTTGGCAGAGACTGACTAGATGGATTCAGACTAATGGATTTTCCAGATGCGTTGTTCAGATGTTTTCCACACATATACTTAGGACAATTTTTGTTTGTTCTCATATGTCCAATCTGACCACATGTTGTACATTTGAAACTTTCTCTAACCGGCTTTTCCTTCTTCAACACCTTTAGACCATCTATTGATATTTTCAGTTTCTTATTCATTACACTCAAATGTATAGCAGCGGCATTGTTCTTCATAATTTCTTACCAGTCTTGTTTCTATTTCGAAGATTATCAACCGTTTTTGCTTCACCAATTGGATTCTCTTTTGAAGCAAAGGATCCACCAGGTTGGGGTGCACTAATTGTTTTCTATTCTGGCCTACCATCATTTTTGAAACTTGTTCGCATGGCTTGCTTTCCCATAGTTTCATCATCATCCATGAGCAACCTGCATAATTCAATGGCTCCATCTTCACATTCCTCTTCTGACAATCGCTTTCTCTTTTTAAGCCTTTTATCACCATCCTCTTTACATGCTTGGATTTATGGTTACCTCCTAAGCCTACACCTTCATCACTTTCTTCCGCTTCGAGCAAATTTTCTAAATCATCGACAAAGGAATCTAGATTCTTATTGTTTACTTTACTATCATTCTGTGACAATCCTTAACTTTACGATTTTATAATTTTAAAAGTGTGAGTTAACCAAAATACCCTTGGAAAAGAGATTGTTAACTTTCTTTGATTATCATTTTGTGACGTGTACGAGCTTCTATTTTACCATATTCTTGAAGTACTCAGTGGTACGAATGCGTAGGGGCAAGCGGAATCGAAGTTGGAGCTACGATGAAGATTTTACGAAACTATGAAGTAGAAGGGCATTTTAGTAAATTCATTATTTCAGACTTTCATCCTTATTATTTTATTATTTTTTATGGGACATCTGTGTCTGTGGGACCCACCCATATAGGTATTCTCTCCTCTTTGTCCCCGTGTCCTCTCCTTTTGTCTCTCCCGGACATCTTTCTCTTCACCCACTCCACCTATCCTGTGTCACCCCATTCTCTTGGACCTCTCATTTCTTGCCACCTCACATCTCTCAAACCCTCAACTCTCTCTTTCTCTTCTTCCTTGGCAAGAACCGAGAGGGTGCAATAGCCTCGAACCACCACCACTCCCTGTCTCAGGCGAGCCAAACCTTTAAGTCACCACCAAATCTCGCCACATCGGTGAAGGTTATCAATGTTCCAACCCATAACTAGAACTAAGGTTACGAACTCAAACCCTAGAACTCGACCTCCATATTCTCCGACGAGGACTTCTCAGATTTCAATGTGGGTGAGTCTTGAAATTAACCCAAAACTTAGTGGATCATGTTTTGGTTTGTATTTCTAGCTTTCTCTAAGGTTTTTGTTAGGAGTTTGGTGCAAGAAGCAAAACGGGAGGAAGTTCCCTAGTTTTTCGGGGAGAGATCCGGTTCCTTCGAGCCATTTTCCAGCCAATTCCAGCCACGGCAGGACCCCATGTTGGTATATTTCTCTTCCTCTCCTTTTGAGCTTCAAATTGGTATATTAGATTGCTAGTTTTGGTTGAATTTCGGAGCTAAAGGAGTCGGAAACGTTTCCCGGCCAAATTTCTCCAAGTTCCGGCAGTTGCAGTGGCAACCAGCCGGAAAAGAAGAAGAGAGAGAAAAAAGAAAGAAAGAAAGAAAGGGGCCTAAGCCCAACCCTAGCCCAAACCCGGCCCAAAAAATTGGGCCACTGTTCCAGCTCAGCCCAATTCTGAAATGGGCTCAGAATATTCTTTGTATTGATTTTTTCAGAAATTTCTCGAAAACCCTCCTAGGCTAATTTCGACGTCCCGAGTCGGTTTTTGACATCCATTTAGTGAAATTCCAAAGCTTTTTAGGGTTGACTGTTGACTTTTGTTGACTTTTTACGAAAATTGCCCGGGACCCTTCTTAGCGTATTTCGACACGCTAATTCCAAATCCGCACTCCATTTTCCCAAATTTAATCGTTTTAGTTGAGTTTTACTGATGGTACCCAATATTATGCTTAGGTGCGATTGCTGTCGGAGACTCCAACTTTCCTAGTTCGAGCGGCTGGGATCTCGCAAGTATCTATGAGTGTGTCTTTTCTTTTATATAGTATATATATAGTTGTTAGTTTCCATTTATACATTTCATAAAGAGTTTCCTTCAATACGCCTAGATTAGGGTAACGTTTATAAGATTTAGCGCATTGATAAAAATTATGAAGTTATGCTACATCCTACAGGATGCGCAGGTATGCGTATTATTATTGATGCCATAATTATATTTACGGCTATGAATGATATTATGTTGACTAGAATTATGGGGTATATTTATGTTATTTGCTCATCGTTTGTTGCACCGGTGTTAGTACTCGTCCTGGCCAAAGCCAGTCTTTCACGTGTATGTGCACATCGCATCGTACGCTCACTTTGGATGCATTGTAGGTGCCAATCCTATCCTTGATTTCTAGGCAATTAGGACTCGTATGTGCTGCACATAGTGCCAGTCTTCACATGATTGTAGTACTAGAGCGTATGTCATTGTTACACCCAGTCCTATTCATGTCAAAATATCTTTGCATGAACTCATGTGTCAACATGTGTCGATGAGCACTCGATATGATATGTTTGCTTCTGCGAGATTATGTGATTATGGACATCATGTGTTTACTTACGAAATATTGTGCCATATTGAATTTTTGGGATATTGCAGGCTACGATAAGTATTTTCTTACTATACGTAGTATGTATACTTTGGAAACTATACTTGTTTTACGGCGAGGGTTTATTATGTTTTCAAAAAGGTTTTTACAAAACTTTATTTTTAGGCCCACTCACCTTTGTTTTTCGCCCTTCCAGGTTTTAGTAGTTAAGCTTTCTTATCGACGAGGATTCTTGGCAAATCTTGGCATTTGAGATTACTTTTAATGGTAAAATTCTCATCCTACCTTACTGTACTTTACGTATGCTCTGATATCACGTGGGAAATGGGTTCATTCCTGCTCATCAACGCACTCTTATATTTAGGCTCTTTTAGGTTTTAAACTTATTCACATTTTTCACATCACTACACTTTATGGCTTCGTCACCCTCCGGGTGTCGGCCAGCACAGCTCGATTTGGAGTCCAGGTGGACATTCCGGGTCGGGGTACGTCAGATTCTCACTGGAAAGCTTCTATATCATCGCAATCACATTCTTTTTAGTCTTCTTAACTATCAATTCATCCAAAATGTTGAATTTATGAAGAACCTCTTGAGCAGTCTTCTTGGATAATCTGCGTAAATCAACATCATATTTTTCAATAACATCGGGATCTCTTTAACCACCAGCAGGGTTTTCTTTACTGGTGCTGTGTGTTTTTCAGAATTTGAATTCAGTTGCTGAGAAGTTTTTTCCATTGAGTAGTGTTCATCATTAGCAACATTTTGCCAACTAAATTGACCTCCATGATTTGCAGGGCGAGTAACAACCACAGACCTTAAATGAAGACAAAGGTGTTCATGATCAGTATCTTTGTTATCCAAAATCTCAAAAAGCATTTCCTCATCTTCAAGATCAAGGATAAGCTTTGGCTTCTAGGTAGGAATAATGTCAGGGTCCCATATTATTTGGTCTAGCCAAGATTCTTTTAGCATCCCTCAGTTTTGTGAACAAAGTTTGTGAATTAATTACCTCACACTTGACTCTGTTGACCCTTCTCACCAGCGTTCTTCATGTGTAGGCGCAAAAGTTGGGGATGGAATCTGCTTTCCAACAAAGGAATTGATGAATTTCTTGAGCCAAAAGGCTCAAAAGAACTGGATGAATCTCTTAGCGGAATCTTACAACTGCCAGCAGAAGTATCAATTACTAAAGGAGACTCACCCCAAATAATTTCATCTTCCCAGTCTTGTAGATTAAGAGGGTAAAAGTTAAAACTCAAAAGTGATTGCTTTTCATTTTCTGCAGAAGGATTTACAGTTTGATCCCGTTTCATTGGTTCAGAATGAAATGTGAATTCTTCATTTTTGCATAGTCCAAATCATTGTCATTGAATGAGGACTCAGGCATGTCATGTTTCTCTTTTGAAAGTGCCAGTGTCAAAGATTGAAACCCCTTTAAGAATGCCTCTTCATCGTTCTCTTCAAAGACAACACGAGAAACATTCCATGATTTATCATGCCTATTATGGTCTCTCTTCTGTTATTCATCATTCCACAAAACATAACTAGTATCACCAAAGATTTTGGAAAATCATAAGGTGGACAATCCGTCTTTTATGCAAAGAACTGCCAGCAGCTTGGAAGTGGAAATTTTATCGCAAAACACTTCACCCTTCTTAACCGGTAAAGAAATGGTCTGAATCTCAACATCAACGCTGAAGTTCTCAACCACCTGATCATGTTCCACTTGCAGTTTAATTTTGTGACTTGTGGTTGAGTGCACCAAACTAGCCAACGAAACTTGATGAGCAAGAAAATCATATTCCTTCCTGGGCACCTGATTACATTCAACATTGTCTTCAATTTGTAAGCCCTCATCATAATTTTCATCATCAGACATAGAACCTGCAATGTCAGTGGTGGGCAACAAAGTATTTAATGAAAATCGATCGGCAATAAAATCAAATTCCGTTCTTGAGAACAAGAGATCATGGTTGTCCTGGTATTTTTCCTCGTCATCTTCGTCCATTCCATCTCGAGAGTCGTCATCCAATTGTAACAATCCATTACTATGCCTTCCTTTCTGGCAAGGTTATGTGCGTCTCAAGAAAACATGTACAACATTTAAGCAAAAAAATTGCACCTCTTTTGTGTCTGTAAGGAAGAAATATCTTTATCCTTTTTGACAGTTGTGATGCCTTTTGTATTTTGGACTTCGAAGGGCAGAGAGCTGGGCAAAGTGGGTATCTTAAAGACCATGACAAAATCGCGCAATTGCTTGTTTGGTTTAATTTATAAATGATAGGGGTGGGATCATGTTTTGTCGCCATCGATGTGGGATAATTGGAATAACAAATGGAACAAGTAAATATCCCTCTTAAATAGAACCTAAATATCTCTCTCTCATATTGAATATGTTTAGATTGAATATGTTCGGCTTCTGAGAGGCTCGTTGCTATAGAGCGAGAAGGTGGATTCTGCTACTAAGGTGGTGCCTAGGCATGTTCCTCCTTCTACTACGACTGATTTGTCTACTGAGAAAGGGAAGTCTGATCGCATTTGCAGTTATGAGAGACCCACCGAGTCTCGAGCTGGGGATTTTCCTGAGGTCTGTGCACTGCTGAAGGCTGACCTGCTTGGGGACGTCGATGCATACCCTAAGTTCGTTGATAGTGTGGAGAAAGTTTTCGTCCACTCAAACTTTTTTGCGAAGCATCCTGCCTACTCAAGAAGATCCTTGTAAACACGAAAATTCTGTAACGCATGAAACGAGAACACGTGTACAATGTAGATTTGTATTGATTTGAATTTGTAGGTTACAATCTCTGTTTACAATTTTCCTCTGATTCAGTCTTCAAATTTGATGTAGATACGTAGGTTGTTGATCCAAGGGTCGCGATGCCTTGATCTCGGATGAACAGTTGAACGATTGCTTCAAGTTTTGAGCTTGAAACAATGCGTGGATGGTCTTTACCTCAAGGTGTGGCAAAGATGATGTTGATGCGGGATTTCGTTGATTCAAGGGTCTTGGCGACTTGATCTTGAAACGAACGTTGTTACAAATTTTGAGCTTGCAACAAAGTCTTAAAGGAATCGGCACAGGTGCTTGTTGATTCTTCAAGGGGAGTGCTTCAGCTTTGGTCGAAAGAAAGCTTCAGCTTTGGTTGTACGTTATTCAAAAAGAGCTTTGGCAGCGTATTAGTCTTCAAAGATTTGTGCAGAGTTGTATTTATAGACTTCCAAAGCCATGCCTTTAGATGGATTTGGCTTTGATTTGTGTCTTGATTCGTCCATGGAAGAATTTAGGCATGTTTTGTGTCTTAATTTCAGCCACCTTCCTCATATTGGCCGAAATTTATAGGCCTTGTTGCCTATTTGTGAGCAATCTTCAATTCTTGCTTATTTTGTGAAGATGTTTTGGCTTTCTTTATGATTTTGATAGATTTTGGGCCCCTTGCCGATTTTAAGGGATACTTTCTCCCTTATGCCAAATTTTGGGAAGGTTGTGTACTTCCTTTGCTTGATTTGTGCCACATGTTAATGATGACTTGTCCATTTGTGATGAGTTATATGCCACGTGGAGCTTTGTGATGCATCAGTTGCGTGCAACAAAATTTACATGTATACAAATGCCCCCACTTCAAGGCGCGTTGTAGTCATGTGCTTGTCACATGTAGCAAACGTGTTTCGAAGTCCTGTAATGTGAATGTTCTAACTCAAGGGTCGTCAAGACTTGATCTTGATTTAGTTTGCTTCTTCAAGGGCCATAGAGGCTTATTTCTTGAATTGACATGATGAATTTTGTCAAGGGCCGTTGAGGCATATTTCTTGAACGAAACATTTCTTCAACGGCCGTTGAGGCTTGGTCTTGAATGAAATAAAAATTGTCTTCAAGGGCCATAGAGGCTTTGATCTTAAGTGAAAATGAAAGTTCTCTTCAAGGGCCGTAAAGGCTGAGTGAAAATGAAAGGTTTCTTCAAGGGCTGTAAAGGCTTGATCTTGAAAGAAATGAAATTTTTCCTTCAAGGGCCGTAGAGGCTTGATGTGAGATCCCACATCACCCAGGGGAGTGGATCATGTGAGCCTTATATGTATATTCCCATCTCTACCTAGCGCGAGGCCTTTTGGGAGCTCACCGGCTTTGGGTTCCATTGGAACTCCGAAGTTAAGCGAGTAGCGCACGAGAGCACTCCCATGATGGGTGACCCACTGGGGAGTTCTCGTGTGAGTTCCCAGAAACAAAACCATGAGAGCTTGGTCGGGGCCCAAAGCGGACAATATCGTGCTACGGTGGAGTCGGGCCCGGGAAGTGGTCCCGCCCGAGTCGGGATGTGACACTTGATCTTGAAAGAAAATTTGGAAATGAATAAATCGGCACATACTTATTGTGCGTATTGATTTTTCCATAATTTTGACAAAATACATTTGGTGCGTTTTGAATTTTTTCTTGTAAGGAAAAAAATGTTTTTCCTTTCTTAGGTAGGAACCTATTTTAATTTCCTTCAAAATGTTGGAAAGTTTTGGTGATTTCCTTCAAGGTTTTGGAAAGCCTTGATGATTTCCTTCAAAGTTTTGGAAAGCTTTAATGCTTGTCCTTGGGTAAGTAGGATGTGCATTTTCTCCTTTCCCTTTCTTTTTCCCACGGCAAGGAGGGCGTTTTTCCTTTCCCTTTCTTTTTCCCACGGCAAGGATGGGTTCTTTCCCTTTTTGTTTCCTTTTCTCTTCCTTGCTGATTTTTGTTGCAAAAACAGCATGCTTTTGTTTTGGGAAACTTTGAAGATTTGTCCTTGGTTTGGGAAACATATCATCTGACTTTCAAGCCAAGTTTGAGGTCGATTTCTCTTTTGGAAAATTCTGTAAAAATATTGGAAACGTATCTTTATCTCTTATCTTTTCAGGCACATATTGCACACCACTAGGAAAAATCGGGAAAGCCTTCAACTCGTCATTTTCCTACAGCTGCGCAGTTCTGACGGGAAAGCAACTTCTGTGGGATTAACTTTGAAAACTGGAACGTTTGGCTTTAGGGAAAATTATGAAATTTTGACACAACAATCTTCAGCCTCTTAGCTTCCTTCTCCACTTGGCCTTGCATCAAAATTCTTCCGGAAATCGAATTATCACCCAAAACGTCCTGCTTGCGCAGATTGGCTGAAACTTGCCTTTTTTTGTTTGGAATTTGCTTCCTTCTTTTGGTTGGAATGTGCTTCCTTGTTTTGATTTTCCTTTTGCTATTTGGGTATGTATTTCCCTTATAGCATTAGGAAGCAATTGACCCCTATTTATAGGACACTTGGGTGTGTATTTTTTCACAATTCACATCCTTGCCATGTGCTTGCTGTTGTGCTTGCTGCTGTGCTTTGCCATGGGTTTTGCTGCTGTGCTTTGCCGTGGGTTCTGCTGCTTCCTTGCCGTGGGTTTTGCTTGCTTGGAGCTTGTTGTAGTGCGTCACTTTTATGGTGTGGTGATGTGGAAAAGACTGCAGCGGGTTTGCGCTGTGTAGTGCCTTTTGGTCACAGTTTTCCCTCGGTGGTGACGTTGTTGTGCAGTGCAAGAAACTGCTTGCGTAATCGCTGCAGGGTTGCATAGTGTGATTGTGTAGCATTTTGGTTTTCTTTTCCACTGTAGCGTGCGTTGAAAGACCGTCTTGTAGCTGCCCTCTTTGTCGTGCAGTGCAAGAAACTGGTTACGTAATCGCTGCGGGTTTGCATAGTGCGATTGCGTAGCATTTTGGTTTTCTTTGCTACTGTAGTGTGCATTGAAGGACCGTCTTGTAGCTGCCCTATTTGCCATGCAGTGCAAGAAACTACTTTTGTAATCAATGCGGGTTTGCGTAGTGCGATTGCGTAGTATTTGGGTTTTCTTTGCTACTGTAGCATGCGTTGAAGGACCATCTGGTAGCTGCCTTCTTTGCCGTGCTCCTCAACCTTTTGTGGCTGATTTCTTTTCATCATTGTGACTTTGTCATTGTTACCCTTCAACGCTCATGAGGTTTGTCTTGCATGTCTTTTGCTTTAGTGAAGCAATCTTCTTCTTTTTTGCCGTTCCACCTTATGCTTATGTTGCCTTTTCATTTTTTTTTTCTACAACCATTGTATTTTTCAAGTGCTTTAAGAGCAACACCATCACTATTCTTGTGAAGGAAGGCTAATCGCAAGATAAGGGAATGACGTTGAAACTTTATGCGCCATTGACTGGCCCTAAGGCGCTTGTTCTTCATGCAAAAGACAACTTGATGCATATCAAGTCATGGTCTTCTGACGTATCTTGGGGGGTGACGGATTTTGATCGTCCGAATACGAAGAAGAAGGCGTGCACGTAAAGGATTCCTATTTTGAATCCTTCGCACCATGTTCGTGACAATCCACCAGCTTTGTTTGAGCTTCTTGGCGATCACATCCGTAGCGGAGCTATGACTTGGAATAGCACCTTGTCGACTACTGGAGAAGTCGTCTTTTTTTTTTGCGCATTTTGTAATACGGCTTTGTAGCCGAATTCTTCCTTTAAAGAAATAAAGTATTCACATTCTTGAATTTGCTCTTTATTCTTCAAAGTGTTTATGTTTTTGATGATGATGTGACTGTACTTGAAGTTTTGAAGCTTGAAGTTGCCTACGTACCCCGGTTGAGGAGGGATCAGGTCATGACGTAGTTCAAAGGAGTGATGGATTTTTTTTTATGGTTTTGGCGGTTTTGATGGTGATTTTGGTTTTGTTTTACCATAGATAGTTTGTGCTCTTGCTGGCCAGGAGCGTTGGGTGTCACCTTTTAAGCTCGTGCGAACAAGAGCATTGTTGTCGTGCAGTTTAGGCTCGTGCGGGCGAGGAGCATTGTTGCCGTGTGCAGTTTAGGCTCATGCAGGCGAGGAGCTTTGTGTTGTGTGCAGTTTAGGCTCATGCAGGCGATATTAGGGAGAATGACAAGTCATCCAATACAATTACTGTTAAATAGTTTGTTAATAATTAGTTCGGTTAGTAACTGTAATTAGTTAAGGTAGTTGAGGGGTATTCTTGTAACTAGCCTAAGGCAGCTAAGGCTATATATATTCACATCTGTGTAACTGATTTATTCATTCAATACAATTGGAAAACTTACAGAGGAAGTTTTCTGTTTCTATATGGTATCTCGCCATTCTACTTCACAGCACCGACCTTCTCTTCCGGTCGTCAAATCGATCGATTCTTGATCGATTGTTGCTTTCCTCTCTCTGATTCTTTGATTTTTCGTCTCCGATCTCTCTTGAATCT
The DNA here is from genome assembly GCA_024362995.1 of Heteromeles arbutifolia. Taxonomy (NCBI): domain Eukaryota; kingdom Viridiplantae; phylum Streptophyta; class Magnoliopsida; order Rosales; family Rosaceae; genus Heteromeles; species Heteromeles arbutifolia. Next base: position 31,153,254 of record JANCRC010000011.1, on the reverse strand, counting down.
TGATCTTTGCAAGATATGGCTACTCAATTTGAATCGTCACCAACTAGATCGTCTTCTCCGATCATCTCCCCTTCGGACCAAAACCCTAATTCTTCTTCTAACCCAAGTCATCTGAATTCATATACCTCTCTTACAATTCACAACATCGGCAGTATGGTGCCGATCAAGCTGAAAAGATCCAACTATCTACCATGGCGAGCATTGTTTGCTCCAATTTTCAGGCGATACAAACTTTTTGGTATCATTAATGGCACTGAGATTTGTCCTTCGCCATTATTGCATGATCGCTCGATGAACCCTGCCTTTGAGGATTGGTATGAAAAGGATCAAAATCTCTTGATCTAGCTTAATTCGACCCTATCAGAAGAGATCATTCCATTCACGGTTGGGGTTTCCTCTTCTAGCGAGCTCTGGGTGAAGCTTGAACAGGGTTTTGGTGGAGTTTTAGAGGCTCACATTCACCAATTAAGATCATGACTTCAATCAATTCAGAAAGGATCTCAGTCTATCTCTGACAAATATGTCACATCCCGGCCCGAGCTCGACCACTTCCCAGGCTCGACTCTGCCATAACACGATATTGTCCGCTTTGGGCCCCAACCACACCCTCATGGTTTTCTTTCTGGGAACTCACACGAGAACTTCCCAGTGGGTCACCCATCATGGGAGTGCTCTCACGCGCTACTCGCTTAACTTCGGAGTTCCGATGGAACCCGAAGCCAGTGAGCTCCCAAAAGGCCTCGCGCGAGGTAGAGATGGGAATACACATATAAGGCTCACAGGATCCACTCCCCTGGGTGATGTGGGATCTCACAAAATCAAGGAAATTGCTGATTCCTTGCAAGCTGTTGGTGCTTCAGTGTCTGATCGTGACCTAATTGCTACCACACTACATGGATTACCTGATGAATTCGAGTCCTTTATTGATTCCATCATGCCCTCGTTATCTTCTACATCCCTTAATGAACTTCATGTCTCTTACTCACCAAAGAGTTGCATGTGGCTCGCCGTAAGACTATTGGTTCATCCTCTGCAACTGCCCTTTCAAGCCTTCTCAGTGCAATCTTAGCCTCCCCTGCTTCCTACTCCATCTGCTTTTGCTGCTTAAAACCAACCACTTCACTCTGCTTCTCAGTTTAACTCAAATCGTGGTAACCCAACTCGAGCTAATTTCTCCTCAAATCGCATCGATTGCAATTTTCATAATAATCGTGGTACTTTCACTAACAATCGTGGAAATCGAAATTATCAAGGCTCTCGCAATTATCAAAGTTCTTCCACTTTCAAAGTTCCTTGTCAAATCTGTGGTTCTACTAGTCATGAGGCAATTGACTGCTTTGATCGTATGAATCCAGACATTTGTGGTCGAATTCTTCCAGCCAAACTTGTTGCTATGTGTGTGCATTATTCAGCCAAACCTTCTCAACCTTGGTTAATTGATTCTGGCGCCACTTCCCACATCACCAATGATGTAGCTAATATTTCTTCTCCTACTCCTTACACTGTAGAGGACAAAGTGTACATTGGAGATGGTAAAGGATTATCTATCCATAATATTGGTTCATCATCTCTGCACACTCCTCATAATTCCTTTAAGCTAAGAAATGTTTTACATGTTCTTTTCATGAAACATAATCTCTTGTCTGCTTATCAATTTCTTAAGGATAATAATTGTTCATTGACTCTTGACCCTTATGGATCCACTGTCAAGGATCACATTTCGGGGAAGATGCTTTTGCAAGGACTTGTTAGGGATGGTTTCTATCCCCTACAAGGTTCCACTAGTTCTCATACTTCTCCACCTTCAGCTTTTCTCAGCATCAAAGCACCTATCACAGTATGGCACAAGCGCTTAGGACATCCTTCCTCAATTTTTAGAAGGGTCATATCTACCAATAATCTTGCACTGCAAGGCAAGAAGACTATTGATTTTTTATGCTCAGATTGTGCACTTGCTAAGAACCACAAGCTTGCTTTTGGAGTGGCTTGTTCATCAACAACTCAAAGTCTCCAACTTCTGCATTGTGATCTATGGGGAACTGCCTCTATCACATCTAATAGTGATTTCAAGTATTACCTACTTCTTGTTGATGACTTTAGCAAATATAGTTGGTTTTTTCCATTGAAGTCCAAGTTCGATGTATTTTCTACATTTCTTACTTTCAAAAACTGTAGAAAACTTCAGTGGCAATAAAATCAAGATTATGCGTTCAGATTCAGGGGGTGAATTCACTAGGCACTCTCTTGCTTCATTTCTTAGTGCACATGGTATATTACATCAATTTAGTTGTCCACATACTCCTGAACAAAATGGAGAGAGAAAGCACAGACATCTTGTTGAGACAACTCGAACATTACTTGTTCTCTCTCATGTTCCTCAGGTTTTTTGGGTTGAAACATTCTCCACTACAATATATCTTATTAATAGACTTCCTATTTCTGGTCTTACAAAGTCACCTTGGGAACTTCTCTTTAACCAGCACCCAGATTACTCTAAACTGAAAGTCTTTGGCTGCTAATGTTATCCATGGCTTAAACCTTACATTCACAGCAAATTTGATGCTAAGAGCAAAAGTTGTGTGTTTTTGGGATATAGTCTTCAACATAAAGGCTATAGGTGTCTTGATCCCATGACAAATAGAATCTACATATCAAGACATGTTGTCTTTGATGAAAAATCTTATCCATTTAAGTCACTGCAGCTCCACAGTTCTAATTCAGAGACTTCACCTTCAGAATATTCTCCATCTTTGTACCTTCACTTCAGCAAACACTTCTCAAGTTCTCCTACTGCCAGTAACTTTTCCGAACCATAGTGTACTTATGTACCTAATCCTATCACCCAAATCTCAACTTCAACTGAGAATCCTTCATGCAATCAGTCAATGGATAAGTCTCACAGTTCTTCCAGTTCTGTCTTTCTCAGAGAATCCTCTCTAGTACCTATTCAGACAAGTTATCCACCTATTCCTGGGAATACACATCCTACGATTACAAGATTTAAGGCTGGAATATACAAGTCTAGAGCTTATGCAGCAACGAAACATCCACTTCCAATTGATCTTGAATTTGTTCCCAGTGCTTATTTACAAGCATAAAGCATGCTCAATGAAGAGCTGCAATGCAGGTTGAATATAATGCTTTAATCACCGTAGGCACTTGGTCTCTTGTTCCATCTCATCCTTCTCAGAATGTAGTTGGTTGTAAATGGGTGTTCTGGGTCAAGAAAAATCATGATGGAACCATTGACAGACACAAAGCCCGCTTGGTGGCAAAGGGCTTTCATCAACAAGAAGGAGTTGATTTTCAAGAAACCTTCAGTCATGTTGCTAAACCAGTTACCATTCGGATTCTTCTTACACTTGTTGTCCAATTTAATTGGTTTTTGAACCAATTAGACATTAGCAATGCATTTCTTCAGGGAGATTTAAAGGAGGATGTTTACATGCAACAACCTCTTGGTTTTATTGATCCTAACTTTCCCAATTTTGTTTGCAAGCTGAAGAAATCCTTATATGGACTTAAACAAGCTCCTCGAGCTTGGTTTGATAAATTGTTTCAAGCCCTTCGTACACTTGGGTTTCACCAATCCCAATCTGATGCTTCTTTGTTTGTCCTTAATGGACCTCAGTTGGTCATTGTCCTTGTTTATGTGGATGATATCTCAGTCACTGGACCCAACTCTCACCTCTATCAATAGTTTATACAACAACTTAGCACTCAGTTTCTAGTGAAAGATCTTGGTCCTTTACACTATTTCTTGGGGTTTGAAGTACACAGATCTAACAAAGGACTTTTTCTACATCAGACCAAGTACTTACTTGATCTCCTTAAGAAAACAAATATGGAGGGTGCAAAACCTTGTTGCACTCCTCTTGGTTCTAAGAAATTGGATCACAGTGAGCCTCTCTTATCAAATCGCACTGAATATCACTCTATAGTTGGTGGGTTACAATATCTCACTTGGACTCGACCGGATCTTGCATTTGCTGTCAATCAGATATGTCAATTTATGCATGCTCCAAGAGAACAACTTCTTCAAGCAGCAAAAAGGGTCCTCAAATTTCTTAAAGGTTCTATTTCCCATGGTTTATGGTTCACTAAAGGTCCTATCAATCTTTCAGCATACTCTGATGCTGATTGGGCTGGCTGCACATTTGATAGGTGGTCTACCAGCGGATATTGTGTATTTCTTGGCTCTAATCTCATTAGTTGGAGTGCAAAGAAATAAAGCATTGTTGCTCGTTCCTCTACAAAAGCTGAATATCGTTCTTTAGCATATACTGCTGCAGAACTCACTTAGGTCTACAAAATTCTCAAAGATCTTTATTTCCTTTTACCTACAATGCCTACGCTATGGTGTGATAATATCTCAGCAATCTCTTTAGCATCTAATCCTATTTTTCGTGCTCAAACCAAGCATGTTAAGACTGACTATCACTACATCAGGGAGTTGGTACTAACAAATCTCATCAAAGTCCACTATGTTTGCAGTGAAGACCAATTGGCTGATATCCACACCAAATCTTTGTCTAAAAGCAGACTCTCTTATCTTTGTTCCAAGCTTCTAATTGGAATCCTCTATGATTCCTCCTTTAGCTTGAGGGGGTGTATTAGAGAGAATGAGAACTCATCCAATACTATTACTGTTAAATAGTTCGTTAAAGCTAAATGTAATTAGTTCTGTTAGTAACTGTAATTAGTTAAGGTAGTTGAGCGTATTCTTGTAACTAACCTAAGGCAGCTAAGGCTATATATATTCGCATCTGTGTAACTGATTTATTCATTCAATATAATTGGAAAACTTACAGAGGAAGTTTTCTGTTTCTATAGGCGAGGAGCATTGAGTGTTTGGTTTAGGGGTAGTAATGCTTCAAGAATCTACCGTTGATGTGGCTGATCATTAAGCCATATTCCACCATGATTAAGTAGGCGTCATTGGTGTAGACCTCTTGTATTACATAAGGTCCATCCCATTTTGACGTGAACTTGCTTTTTGCCGTGTGAGTTGTGATGATAGGCCTTCGTAATGCCAAGACAAGATCTCGAGTTTGGAAAGACCTTAGGCGGACCTTCTTGTTGAATGCCTTGGATAACCGTGCTTGGTAGCATTCCAAGTGTTGTTGAGCTTTAAGCCTCATTTCGTCAAGTGCTTCCAACTTTTGAAGTCATAGCTTTGTGTTTTCCTCTTCAGTCAAGCCTTCTTGTATAGCCATCCTTAGTGAGGGGATTTGACTTTCGAGTGGCAAAACATCTTCCACGCCATATACGAGAGAATAAGGCGTAACTTGGGTAGAAGTCCTATGTGTAGTCCTGTATGCCCAAAGTGCTTCACTTATTCTTTTGTGCCAGTCTCTCTTTGTTCAGGCGATCACCTTCTTCAGGAGGTTGCACAACGTTTTATTGAATGCTTCCGCAAGACCGTTGACCGAAGCATGATACATGGAAGACTTGTGCTGCTTGAACTTCTATTTCTCGCAGAGCTCGTACATGAGTCAGTTGGAGAACTATTTTTCATTGTCGGTGATGATGTCGTGCAGTATACCATATCGATGGACGATATGCTCTTTGATGAAACGGACAACAGTTTCCTTCTCGACTTCCCTTAGGGGTACGGCTTCAGCCTACTTGGAGAAGTAATCTGTTACAGTTAAGATGTAAGCTTATTATGCAGATGACTTTGGTGTGATTGGTCATGCGACGTCTAATCGCCATGCATCAAAAGGCCACATGGCAGCTGTAGGGTGTAAGGGCTCAGGTGGTTTATGTATGAAGTTGGCGTGGAATTGGCAGGCTTGGCACCTGTTGGTGTATTCCAGGTAATCCTTAACCATGCTCGACCAGTAGTAACCCCTTCTTTTGAGCTAGAAATGTAGCTTTGGTCCAGACTGATGCTCTCTGCATATGCCTGAGTGTGCTTCTTCCATGGCTTGATTGGCATCTTCCTCACCTAGGCATCTTAGAAGTACTTTTTCAAAAGAGCATCGGTAGACTGTTTCTTTGAAGTAGAGGAAGCGAGGCGCTCATCAACGTATTTCAAATCGGTATCTAGGATCGTCTGGAAGCTTTCCATGCTCCAAGTAGTCGATCAGCGGCTGTCTCCACTCTTCAGTGTCGACTGGAAGTACTGAGATGACGTTTGTGTCATCTAGTAGCATTTCAGTGATGAGTGGGATCACCCATCTTTGGCAAACTGGCATGTCTACAGCTTCATCTTCTCCTAGCGCCATACTTGAGGCTAAGTTAGCAAGAGCGTCTGTCATTTGATTTTCTTTCCTTGGCACATGTTCTAGCGTCACGGCCTTGAACTTTTGTAGCAATTGAGTTACTAGCCGGAAGTATGGGATGAGATCATCTTTCCTCACTTCATATTCAGCCAGGAGATTATTGGTTATGAGTTTGGAGTCGCCATACACTTATAGTGTTGTGATTTCCATGTCGATCGCCATTTGGAGTCCAATGATCAGTGCTTGGTACTCAGCGACGTTGTTGGAGCACAGCTCGCTTAATCGGAAGGAATAGGGCAGTACTTATCTTTGTGGTGACATGAATACTACTCATGCCCCTGCTCCGTCCGTTCGTGTTGATCGGTCGAAGAACATTGCCCACGTCGGGAAGATGTCAATGTAGAACACCTCTTCGTTAGGCAAGTCATCCAAGATTTTCCAATCGGCTGAGATTGGGTGATCGGTTCCCTAGGGTTTGTCCCTTGACGGCTTTAGCTGAGACGTAGATGATCTCGTGTTGGTTAAGAAGCAACGCCCATTTAGCTAGTCGCCCTATAGTGTCTTAGCTTTTGGACGACAAAGACTAAGGGCAAGGCACATATTCTCAATCAGTGAGTTAAGTGCGGCACCAGTGAGAGTTTTATTTAGGTAGTAGAGTGCTATTTCCTTTTGGTCTTCATTTTCTTGTGCCAAAAGTGCTCTAATGGAACCTTCTTGTGCGGCAATGTATAGGATAAACAACTTTCCAGGCACGGACGCTCCTAAGATAGGTGGGCTTACCAGGTACCGTTTTATGCTCTCGAAGGTATTACGGCATGCATTATCCCATATGAATGGAGCATCATTCTTTATGAGTCGACTGAAAGGTTGACAGTGTCCAGCGAGGTTGGAGATGAAGTGACTGATGAAGGCAAGCCGCCCTTGTAGACTTTTCAACTTGTGTAAGTTTCTTGGCTCCGGCATGCTTTGAATGACCTTGATCTTTGATTGGTCTACTTCAATGCCACGGTGCTTGACAATGAAGCCGAGGAACTTCCCAGAGGTAACGCCAAATGCACACTTCAATGGGTTCATCTTGAGGTTGTAGTGTCGTAGTTTGTCGAACACTATTCGTAAATCCTTCAAGTGATTGGATCTCTTTTTGGTCTTGACAACTACGTCGTCTACGTAACATTCTACCTTTTTGTGTAGTATATCATTGAAGATTTTCTGCATTGTGCGTTGATATGTAGCCCCAGCATTCTTTAAGCCAAAGGGCATTACCTTGTGGCAATAGATACCTTTTAGAGTACGGAAGGTTGTTAGTTCCTCGTCTTCGGGAGCTGTACAGATTTGATTGTATCCAGAGGAGTCGTCCATGAATGACAGTGCCTCGTGGCCAGTGGTTGCGTCCATTATGATTTCGATGATTGGCAAGGGAAAGTCATCATTCGGGCAAGAGTTGTTGAGGTCGTGAAAATCTACGCAAACATGTATTTGTCCAAATTTCTTAAGGACAATGACGATGTTGGAGATCCATTTAGGGTATTGCACCTCTCGAATGAAGCCTGCTTCGATTAGATTGTCAAGCTCGATCTCAATTTACGGGATGAGCTCAGATCGATAGCGTCTTTAAGTTTGCTTTATCATTCGCGTTTCAGGCTTGACTGCAAGACGATGCACGATGATGGTAGGGTCAAGGTCGGGCATTTCTTTGTAGGTCCAAGCAAAGATATCTTTGTACTCCAAGAGCAGTTGGTAGTACTTCTCGATCTCGTTCGCACTTAGTAGTGCACTTACGAAGATAGGCTTTGGTTCCTCGCTTGTGCCAAAGTTGAGCTCCTTGAGATCATTAACCATGGCTTGCCCCACATCCTCTTTAGTGTTGTCCTCTTAGGCTTGTTGGCGTGAAGATTGGCCAATGTGGATGATGGTGCGCCTCCTTACCTTCAATGGCCCTTTTGGTCAACCTCCAAGGTTGCTTAACGTTTCATCCTTGAAGGAATCGATCTTTGAACGTTGTCTTTTTTTGCTAGACCATCGAGCTTTTCTTCGTTTGGCATTGTCTTCCTCTTTCTAAAAGGCTTCTTGGTTTCTTCGAGTTTTTCCAAGGCTGACCGTCGTAGAGGAGAGCTAGCCATGTTGCTTTGTTTCTTGGGTTTTGACAACCTTTCAAAAACAGAGCTTTAGGCTGTTGGCGTGTTAAGCCTTTTCAAGATAGAGGTTCAGTCTTGACCACCAATACGATCAACTGCCGACATTCTGGGTTTTGAATGGTTCAGCCTATCAAAGACTGACATTCGAGGGGCGGGTTTAGGCTCCTCTTGATTTTGTTCAACGCTTACACTGATGTGTTGAGCGCTAGCATTTTTTGCTTTTCTTGAAATCTTCACAAGCGTAGTGGTGTGAAGCCAAGTCCAACTTTGTTGTTGTCAACTCCGTAACCATGTTCCTTCAACTTCTTTTGAGTCTCAGTGAGGTCACGTTCTTTGTTGTTGACGGTGTTTGAAACCTTCTTTCCAAGATTTGAAGGGGAGGCAAAATCGTACCCAGCCTTTGACATGAGTTTGTAGGCGTTTGGGTCGAAACCTTCTTCGATCCTCTTGGTTGGAAGAGAGCTTAGTTCTACCCCCTTTGGCAAGGTTTTTACGAAACCTTGTGGTGGTTTTGAAACCTTAGCATCCCTTAGCTATGTTAGAGGTAAAACCGCATTTATCTTAAGCAGCTTTACATCGTTCTTATGTAGCTATGTGTCAGCTTTGCTTGTTCCAGTTTCGAATGGGGATTGCCCATTCTTTCTTCTCAACATGGTGATATATTGAACGATCGGTGTGTTAGATCCTTTTGAGGGCGTCACATTCCCCTTGTTTGTTGTGGGTTTGGTAGGCTCGTCATCGTTTTTGCTTGCAAATGGCACGGCTTCCCCTTCTTGCTTCTTGGGCACAGCTTGCCACTCTTTTTTTGGTGCTGCTTTGCCTATGGATTTGATCTCCTTTAGAAGAGCTTCGAGTACCATGTCTTCATCCATGTAGAACTTGGCATCCGCGAAGTGTAATTCAGCTTCGATGAACGGCTTGGTGTCACCTTGTATCACCTTCACCCCTTCTTGGTAGAACTTTAGGAATTGGTGGATGGTTGACGGCACTACTCAAGTCTCGTGGATCTAAGATCTTCCTAAGAGCAAGCTGCAAGAAGTTCTTGCATCAATTATGTGAAAGAGCGTGCTTGACTTGAGTTCACCAAAGGTCATCTCTGCTCGGATCATACCCATCGCTCTTTGTCTTCCTTGGTTAAAACTTTGTATTAGGAGGTGGTTACGGGATAGTTCATCCACCTTAATGCCGATTGCGATCATTGTTGATTTTGGCATGATGTTTAGGGCTGATCCACCATCCATAAGCATGCGGTTGACTTTGTGCTCCCTCATGTACTCAGAGACGAAGGGATGATGGTTGTGTGGCTTTGACCCTAGCAGCAAGTCTTCATCAGTGAAGTTGATTGTGTCATGAGCGGCATAGCATGTGGCATATTCATGTGGCCGAAGCTTCAAGCCTTCGTCCTTGCTTTCTTGCACCTCATGGTCGTCGGGACTCACCAAGACCGCTACTTGTGCTCTTCGCATCTCCTTAGGCAATCGTAGCACCTCTTTGATGCTAAAGTGTGCTGGCAGGCCTTCTTTGAGCGTGAAGGTCTTCTCCTCCTCGATAGCGATAGCTTTGCCTTTCGAGGGCTCTTCTATTTCTATTTCAACCATGAGGCAAGCAGCGACAGTGCACTGTTGGAAGAAGTCTTTCGGGAAGTACTCGTGCAAGGAGACGGGAATGTGTGGCTCTTGCTCCATAGGTTCCCTAGCATATGTTGGCTTAGCAGCTCTTACGTTTATTTTGGGCTTCCTATTATTGCGGCAGCGGTGCTTCCTCCCTTGCTCCACCTTTGGTCGTGTGGCTTGTGGTCTTGGCTTCCTTGTATTTCTGCAGGTCATCAAGGTCCATCCTTCTTCATCGTCGGTATATGCATCTTGGTCATTTGCCCCCAACGATAGTTATGCAGAATGTGCCATGCAACTTGAGCATAGACGGGAGTGGGCATGGATCACTTAGAGAGGCAGAGGATCGAAAGATCCAAACACAATCGTAGTAGTGTGAGTTATGGCTATGTCTTCAAGGTCAAGTTCAATTTACCCTTGTTGTGCTAGCTTCATGATGAGCTCCTTGAGAACGAAACACTTGCCAATTGGATAACTCATGATACGATGGTATTTGCAGTACCTAGGATCGTTAACGCGATGCATCTCTTCGGGGCACTTACATTCAGGTAGCTCGATTACTTTCTTTTCTAACAGGTCGTCTAGCATTACGACCGCGTCAGAGTTCAAAAAATGGTACGTCTTCTGCTCCAGTTCCCTCAAGGTGTTTTTGTACCTATCTTGGGTGCGAGAAGGCTCACTTATTTTCATCTCCTTTGCTTTGTTCTTGGAGGAGATCTTGACGGGCGCATAAGAGGTCTTGATGGGGGTAGTGTTGACGGTAAAAGCTTCATTGGCGGGCTTCTTCCCAATCTTGTCCACCTTCAGAGCAAACACCTTATCCTTCTTGAAGTTGGTGATTGGCTCCTTTTTCCCATGATTGGCGATACTCAGCTCCATGTAATGGGATCGAGTTACCAACTCCTCAAACGTTCTCGATTTTATGCCTTGGAGGATGTAATGTAACCCCCAGTGCATGCCACATATCTCAATGGTGGAGGTTTCAGAAAGATGATCTTTGCAATCCAGACTTAATGAACGCCATATGTTGATGTAATCGATGACAGGTTCATCATTCCACAGCTTCGTACTTGTTAGCTCCAGCATGCTTACGGTGCGGCATGTGCTATGGAAGCAGTTGAGGAATTCCCTTTCAAGCTGGTACCAGCTGTTGATAAACTCAGCCTTGAGGTCGGTGTACCAGTCAAAGGCATTACCTTTTAGCAAGCGCACGAACTGCTTAACGAGATAGTCTCCCTCCGTCCCAGCATTGTTGCAAGTTTCGATGAAATAGGCAATATGTTGTTTAGGATTGCCCTCTCCATCGAATTGCATGAATTTTGGCGACTGATAACCCCTTGGCATCCTTAGGGTGTCAATCCTTTTAGAGTATAGCTTTGAGTACAACACAGAATCATGCGAGCTTCCTTCGTACTGCGCCTTGATTGTCCTTGTGATCATCTCTTGCAACTGTTGGATATAGAGAGATCCCATGAGCGTCGCAACTTGGTCCACCTCCAGCTACTCTTCCGCTTTTTCCACCAAAGGCTCATCCTCTCGTCGGTTTCTTTCTTTGGTGGATCAACCTTTGGGTCGGCTTTCTCGTCGTGCTACGCCTCCAGACGGTTGAAGAGTGTAGCGATCTGCAAGTCCTTTTCCTCCACGGTCCTTGTTAGCCTTGCGATTACTTCGCTTATTTGTGCCAACTGCTCCTCAATAGAAGTCGCACCAGCAGTCATGACTTGCATAGCTACGGGATAGGAACTGCTGCTTGAGTCGGCATCGGAAGTCAACGACTCGGAGTACCTCATCAAGCTTTCTTCCATTGGTGCCCTTAGCGAGGCCAGGGTGATCACCGACTCGTGCCTCAGGTGCTCTTGCTCATTCGGCAGAGTTGATGTAGGGGTGTAAGGCACAGCAGAGAGAGATCTTGCCTTGCTTTGGGTTGTGACACCCAAAGTGCCACCACTTACGGTAAAGATGCTCTTGTTCTTCTCGTTGGTAGTGGGAACAACTTGATCTTTTCTTGATGCCATTTATGCTATTTTGCGGGTTTAAAGACATAGATGAGAGGCAGATAGGTCCCACTGGGCGTGCCAAATTTGTAAACACAAAAATTCTGTAACGAATGAAACGAGAACACATGTACAAAGTAGATTTGTATTTATTTGAATTTGTAGGTTACAATCTCTGTTTACAATTTTCCTCTGATTCAGTCTTCAAATTTGATGTAGATACGTAGGTTGTTGATCCAAGGGTCTTGATGACTTGATCTCGGATGAACGGTTGAACGAATGCTTCAAGTTTTGAGCTTGAAACAATGCGTGGATGGTCTTTACCTCAAGGTTAGGCAAAGATGATGTTGATGTGGGATTTCGTTGATTCAAGGGTCTTGCCGATTTGACCTTGAAACGAACGTCGTTACAAGTTTTGAGCTTGCAACAAAGTCTTGAAAGAATCAGCACAAGTGCTTGTTGATTCTTCAAGGGGAGTGCTTCGGCTTTCGTTGAAAGACAGCTTCAGCTTTGGTTGTATGTTCTTCGACGAAAGCTTTGGCAACATATTAGTCTTCAAAGATTTGTGCAAAGATTCTTCTCAATGTGCAATTTTCGACCCTTTTGTGTGTCTTGGATCTTTGTATTTATAGACTTCCATGGGATTTGGCTTTGATTTGTGTCTTGATTCGTCCATGGGAGAATTTAGGCATGTTTTATGCCTCAATTTCAGCCACCTTCCTCATATTAGCCGAAATTTATAGGCCTTCTTGCCTATTTGTGAGCAATCTTTAATTCTTGCTTATTTTGTGAAGATGTTTTGGCTTTCTTTCTGATTTTGAAAGATTTTAGGCCCCTTGCCGATTTTAAGGGATACTTTCTCCCTTATGCCGAATTTTGGGAAGGTTGTGTACTTCCTTTGCTTGATTTGTGCCACTATGACTTGTTCATTTGTGACGAGTCATATGCCATGTGGAGCTTTGTGATGCATTAGTTGCGTGCAACGAAATTTACATGTCTACAGTCCTCCTAGCTTGCTACAATGCATAAGACTTTGATCTTGGCAGCTGAGTCTATGCACGTTGATTAGGATGATGTTGAGTGTGCTAAGGAGATTGAGGTGGCATTGACGGCTCAGCTTCGCTCGGCTGCTAAAAAGAATGAGAAGCTCAAATATGTACTTGCCATTTTGAAGGGATCTGATGTCTTTACCTTAAATTTTGTGCAACTGGAGACCGTTCATCAGAGGTCATTGATTTGAAGGCTAAGCTTAGTGTGACTCGGGCAATGTTGGAAGTTGCGGAGAAGGAAGTCAGTCCCGTTGCATCAGTGGTGAAGGACCTTGAGCAGGTCAATTCGAAGCTACGGTCTACTTGTTTTGCCAAGGACGACGAGACTGACTTCATGCATGCTGAAATGTCTCGTCTCAAGGATATTGCCAGTAAGTTTGAGTCCAAGGTAGTGAATCTACAAAGTATGCTGTCAGTTGGCAAGAACTTGAAAAATGAACTAGATAAGCTACATGATGCTCACACTGGGCTTGTTGAGGAGAATGTGCAGCTGAAGAATGAGAAGGACAATCACAAAGCGGTGCTTGTTTCTTGTCAGGCTGATTTCTAGAAGCATGGCTATGTAGACCATCTCCAGGGTAGGCTATCGGATTATGAGTTTTTCGAGAATGCCTTCGAGACTTTCTCCTTTTCTCCAGTTGATCTGCTTGACTTCTCGTTTGAAGCTGCCTTTGGTGAAGTAGTAAAAGGTTAGTCTGTCCAGGCCGGGAAGGCTGAGGATGAGCTGATGGAAGCTTTGGCTGTTGAGAGCGGTGTGGCTAGTAAAGGCGTGGCAGTCCAGGAACCAGTTGTTGTGTAGGCTGTCGATGAGGAGTCTTTTTGCTTAGACTTAAGAATTTTCTTCTTTTTCTTTTTTGTTCTGCTTTATTTGAACTTTGTCGACCTTCGAGCCAATTTATCAATTTGCTAGAAATTTAACAAACAGTTTTCCTTGCTTTGATTCATCCTTGCTATTTCGCCATGTCTCTTGCGGAACTTAACCGTATGACGATTGGCTAGGCGAGCTGCTTCGAGGAAGCAGTCGTTCCCACATTGTCACACAGGTTTTAGTTTCAGCTTCGAGGCTTCGGGAGCCTTGCCTGCTTGAGACAACTTGCAAAAGTTTTCCGTAGGAAGAACAGCTGGGTCGGCTACTTCGATGAAGCAATCGATCCCACGTCGTCATTTTAAGCTTTAGTCTTGGCCTTGATGCTCAGTTAGCTTTACCTGCAAGAGAAAATATGCAAAGTTTCTAACTTATAGAACCGACGGCCAGACTTGTCACTTTCATAGAAAGCAGACGAGTTCGCGTAACTGCTATAGTTGTGAACTTTGGCTCTGACGGCTGCACGAGCCTTGGCCCTCCTTGGGCATGTTGCAAACTTTCTAACTTATAGATTTGGCAGTGGGACACGTGCTTCTCGTAGAAAGCAAAAAAGTTTGCGTAGCTACTATAGTCGTAAATCTCGGCTTTAGCGGCTTCACGAGCCTTGGCCCTCCCTTAGGATGTTGCAAAATTTCTACCTTATAGAGTTGGTGGCCGGACACGTGGTTCTCGTAGAAAGCAGAGGAATCCACATAGCCACTATAGTTATACATTTCGGCTTTAACTCTTGCAAAACATAAATCATAGACCGTGGATCGGAAACGCTGCCCGCATAGTCATAGTAGGTGTAAGTCTCGACTTACAAATTACCTAGGGCTGCCAGTCGTTAGGTTATCGACCGAGCGTCTTACTTACAGAAGTAGACGACCTGCGTGACCACTTTAGGCGTTGTCCCTTGCTCTCGGAGGCGTTTTAGGCTTAAGGTGTATGCAAAATTACAACTCGATGGCCATATCCTTCAGGGCTGCTGGTCCTTTAATCTTCTAAGCTGCACGCAGCTCGATAGGGATCTCTTGGGCAGTAATTGTAACTGATTATGTAGGTTGCTTGACTAGTATTGCAACACTTTAGAGCTGAGTTACGTTGATGAAGACTACACATCGTGGGAGACCATCTACTCACACGAATCTTTCATGTGCAGGGATTCTGCACTTAGTGTCTATTCCGGTTAAAGACTCGAGCTCCCACGAATTAAATCCTTTAATCAGCTAAGTCTTTTTAGGAAAAAGTCCATTATGGCCAATTCTAGGAGCGTCCTAGCACATGTAGTCCAAGCATTCAGGGGAACTGAGCGGTCGAACAACCCATCCATCTCTGGAGATCCCAAACCAGTTTACCTTCTCTTGATGGGAGAGCACACGCCATGTCTGCTAGGGCAGGGGCGTCTTCTGTTTTGGAAAGGGTGGTCAGTTGGGATGTTTATGCATTCGGCCCAGGCTTGTGAATAATTCCTTCGATCTTCATTGAAAATAGAGAAGTGTATTAACTTTGCTTGTAGGCAGAAATAACATAACAATTGATAATCCTCGGCATGCAAGGTCTTGTTTGTCGAGCTACTTGAGTCTTTGAACTTTATCTGTCTTAAATAAGGTCCAATGAATGGTGAGACGTCACACGTAGTACTTTCTCAGGTTGTAGGCATTCTACTTCTTTTTGATCTCTTTGTCGCTCATAGTGGTGAGGTTGTAGCTGCCCTTCCCACTTACTCGGCTGATTTTGTACGGACCTTCCCAGATGGGATCCATCTTCTTGAAGCCTTCACGTCAGTCGGTTATGAAGGCTTTTCTAAGGACTAAGTCTCCTGGCTGGAACTGCCCGATCTTCGCCCTTTGTTGTGGCTGTAGATGAGCTGCTGCTGATAGGTCGTAATGCAGGTGATAACCTTTTTGCACTCTTCCTTTGCCAAGTTTAAGTTTAAGGCCATCTCCTTCTCATTCTGCTTAGAATTCGAAAGTACAGTGCTGATGCTGGGCACCATGATGTTGGGAGGAATGATCCCCTCAGAGCCAAACGCTAGGGAGAATGGAGTTTCACTGTTTGCTCGTCTAATCTAGCCATTTGCCCTTCTTGTCTGAGAAGGACTTGTTGAGGCAGTCGAGAATGGTTTTGTTAGATGCCTCGGCCTACCCATTGCCCTGCGGATACCGAGGCGTGGACATGTGCTACTTGATGCCATATTTTTTGAAGAACTTCGCCAAGTCTTTGCCCACGAACTGTGGGCCGTTGTCTGTGATGATGGAGTGAGGGATGCCGAAGCAGCATATGATGGTCTTCCATAAGAAGCGCTCTACATCCATCTGGGTAGTTGTAGTCATGGGTTTGGCTTCAACCTATTTTGTGAAGTTGTTGGTCACTACGATCATCATGCATCTGCCCCCAGTGGCAGGCAGCATTGGTCCCACTAGGTCAATCGCCCACTGTATGAATGGCCAAAGGCTTGTCTGCAGGTGGCGTTTGTTGCCAGGTAGTGCGGGCACGAGCTTGAAGCGCTGGCAGCTATCGTACCTTTGTACATACTCATTGGCGTCTTGATGCATGGTTGGCCAGTAGTAGCCTACATTAAGAGCTTTTGGGGCTAAGAGAGGCCTCCAAAGTATCTTCAGGTCAACCATGCATCACAGACGTCTTCAGGATTGAGCTAAGTATCTTTAGGTCGTCTGGAGGTAATAGCAAACGGAGATGTGGTTCTGAGAAGGATCTACGAACGAGCATGCCCTTCCACAGCATCCAGCCTTCATCTAGAGCTTCTTAGACTCTAGTCTGTCTACGAACAACGTTCCATTGTCTATTGTAGTCAATGATGGGATCTTGCCAACTTGGGGTTATGTTGATATGCGCCACCTCGACTGCTGATTCCGTATCTATGCGCGGCTTCTCCAAGTACTCGACCAGGATAAAGCGTTTGAGCTGATGGTTTAAGTTAAAGCCAAGGCTTATTAGTGCATCTACGTGAGCATTTTCAGCTCGTGGAACCTAAGTAAGTGTGTAAACTTGGAACATCGCTAGCTGCCATCGTTCCTTCTCGAGGTACCGTGTCATCCTTAAATGCTTTGCTGCGTACTCCCTTGAGGTTTGGTTGGTGATCAGCTAGGAATCTAAATAGATATTGAGCTTTTTAACCGCTAGGTCTTTCACCAATCGGAGACATGCTAGTAGAGCTTCATAGTCTGCTTTGTTGTTTGACACTTTGAAGCTCAGAGTGATTGCATGTTTGAGCATTGAATCGTTTGGGGTAGTGAGGACTAGACCTACTCCCGAGCCTTGGTAGTTAGATGATCCGTTAACGTGTAGGTGCCAGAAATCTCCTATAGGTGGGGCTAGTGCGGCTACGGTGTGCTCGGCTGCCTCTGGGGTGTTTCTGAGTTGAGTTGCTGCGTCTTTTCGGCTTGGGGTGAATTTTGCTACGAAATCTGCCAATGTCTGGGCTTTTATCACCGTGCAAGGTTGGTATGCTAAGCCGTATTGGCCAAGTTCCAACGCCCATTTCATCAATCATTAAAAAGCGTCTTGACTATGCAAAACTAATCGCAATGGGTAATGGGTCATGACAATAACTGGATGTCCCTGAAAGTAAGGTCTGAGCTTCTAGCTGCAACAAGTAGAGCCAAAATTATCTTTTCAATTCGGGTATCTGGTTTCTGCATCGATAAGAGCTTTAGATGTGTAAAATACAGGTAGCTAGGCCCTTAGATCTTCTCGTATGAAGGCAGAGCTCACTGCTACTGTGATACCACCAGATAGATGTATAAGTTCGATGTCAGGTACTGCTTCAGGTCCTGAAATGCTTTCTTGTACTCATCATCCCATTCATCATTTTGCACCATCTTGATTGCCTTGAAGAAGGGCTTGCATCGATCGGTGGATCACGAGAGGAAACGGTTGAGTGCAGATGCTCATCTAGTCAGACTTTAGATCTCATTCAGAGTCGTGGGAGACTTTATGTCCAGGATTGCTCTGATTTGCCTTGGATGGGCATGGGCCCCGATTCTTCGCTGGGTTACAAGGTACCCTAAGAACCGGCCTAAGGAGACTTTGAATGTGCACATGTCAGGGTTAAGCTTCATTTTGTACTCTCGGAAGATGTTGAAAGTCTCTGCCAAGTTATCGATGTGGTTTAACTACCCCTTGCCTTTCACCCTAATATCATCAACGTAGACCTTCATGCTTACTCCAATCTGCTTTCTGAACATCATATTGACGAGTCGTTGGTACGCAGTTCATGCGTTCTTAAGGCTAAAGGGCATGACCTTGTAGCAGTATGTGCCTCGCTCAATCACAAATGCGATTTTTTTCCTTGTTAGGCTCGTGCATGGCAATCTGGTTTTGGCCTGAGTATGCGTCTAAGAAGCTGAGCAACTGGTTCTCGAATGTTGAGTCAATAAGGAGGTCGATTCGGGGAACCAGATAGTTATATTTAAGGCATGCCTTGTTGAGGTTGGTGTAATCCATGCATACTCTTCATTTACCCTTCTTTTTTTTCAACACTAGCACGACGTTGGCCAGCCATGCTGAGTACGCCACTTCCCCAATGAATTTAGCCTCTAGTAGCTTGTCAATCTCCGCCTCAATAATCGCTACTCGCTTAAGTGTGAAATGTCACCTTTTCTAGATCATAAGTTTGGTAGCGACGTTGATGTGCAACTTGTGGCAAGCTATCGTTGGATCAATGTCGGGCATGTTAGGGGGTGACTATGTGAAAACATCACGGTTTTTCGTAAGGAAAGCCATGAGTTTCTCTTTCTTCGTCAGGCTCAAACGTTAGTCGATCCTAGTCGTCTTCTTCGACTGGTGGGGGTCAAGAATGATGTACTCTGCGTCCTCCTCGGGTTTCCATCCTGATTCATCTGCCAAGGCATCATCGACCTTGACGCCATCTCCTTAACCCATATGTTGTGATTACTATTTAGTGGTGGTAGAATTGTCTTTCTGCACTTCAGCTACTACTATTGGGGCAAAATACTTTTTCTTCATCTCCTTGAGAACTTGTATAGTGCATCGCTGAGACATGGCCTGGTTACCTTTGATCTCTCCAACTACTCCTCCCAGGATGCGCAATCAGATTTTCTGATACTCGACCAGGGTCACAGCTCCAATCTTCACTAGCTAAGGTCGACCCAATATCCTATTATAGGGAGATGGATCGTTGATGATCATAAAGGTCTGCGATGAGACAATTGGAGGGCTGGTTACGTCGAGCGTGATTGTGCCAATGGTAGTTGAGGTAAGTCCGTTGAATCCGGTCAAGACCTCCATTTTGCGTTTGATCATGTTTTCCAGGCCCATCTTCTGGATGATTGATAGTTGTAGACTGTTGACTAAGTTACCGTTATCCATCATAATTTTGTTAACGATGGCATGGGCTAATTGGATAGAAATCACCAAGGCATCATCGTGGGAAAAGTCTACACCCTTAGCGTTCTACTCAATGAAGTCCACGATTGGTCCAGGTACAGCATCTACAGCTTAAACCTGAAAGACCGATCTCGTCTGCTGGATCTTCCTCTTTTTGGAACTGTTGGTGGCCCCTAAATGCTCAGATTTGGTGAAAATGTCGTTGATTCGGATGTCTTGGATAGGGGTTCAATATCAGTATCAACGTATCCCCTCGGCTGGGCGGCTGGCTTGTTGACATACTCGTCGTATTTGCCTTGCTTCACAAGCATCTCTAGATACTTCATCCAAGTGATGCAGTCATTGGTTGTTTGCATTGGACCTCTGTGGAATGCGCAGTACTTCATTTGGTCTGTCTTTAAGGTATCTCCCCTCATGGGCTGCGACATCTTAAACCATGGCTTGTCCTTGAGGTTGTGAAAGATCTAGTTGGTCGGGACTGAGAACTTGGTGTACACCTTGGGCACTGAGCCTTCTTTCACTAGGGATCGGTCTCTACGTTTGCTTCATTGCTTGTATTTATCATTGAAGGGTTTATCACTCGCCTTCTTCTGAGTAGGCTTCACATCTTTGAGCGGCTGCTCAGACGACTTTTAGGAGCACTTGGCCTCATCCCAGAGGGAGTGCTTATCTGCTGAAGCATAAAAATCTATCAAGATCAAGTTCTCGCCCATGATCAGCTCTCTAAAAAGTAGGTGATCTGCTGAAAGCCCCTTCCAGAAGGCTGAGCTTGCAATGTTATCATCACATCCGACAATCTTCACCTTTTCTGCCTTGAACTTCTTGATGTATGTACGGAGTGACTCATTCGAGTTCTTGTTTATGTTGAAAAGGTGGTCAAACCTATTCTTAATCGAGCGATAACACTAATATTCTTTAGTGAAAACCAAGGAAAGTTTGCTGAAGTTCTGGATTAAGTATGGCGGCAGGGTGTGAAATGTGGCGGCAAAGTGTCATTGTTGCCGTAGAGGGTCATGGCACTTCAGTAGTGCATCAGGTGTCTGTCCGGATGTTCATCTCCTTTGAACAAGGTGAAATGTGGCGAGCTAAACTTCCACAGTGGCTCCGTCTACTCAATCTTGTCTGTAAATGGTGACCTGCTCATATTGGCCACATCTCTTCTAAAGGCACCGTCGTTAGTCTCAATACGCTGGAATCCGGGCAGCTACTCTGCTACGAGCCTTTATACTTCCTTCTAGATTTGTCTCTGGTGGGGCAGCAAAACCTCTGGATGCCCCCGGTGTTGACCTACTAGTCTATATTGCTCTTCTGCATGTCATACTTATTTGTGCCGTGGTCGCGGTGCACGTGATTCATGTGTGGTGGAAGCGTAATGGACTGTAGGTACGAAACTCGAGCCCAGAGCGGTTATTACTGAAGAAAGTGAAGGAAAATTTGTGAAAAACATGTTCATTTGAGCAACATCTATGGCATGCAATTAACAATTAAAGGTAGAAACATGCTTGTATGCACTCAAAACAAAATATTACCCATGAAATTCAAAGCCTAGTAGTTATGGTGAACCATGACACAACTCAAATCTTAAAGAAAGGAGTTGAGAAACTTTTATACCTTTGAAGCACCTCTTTGCTTGGCAAAGGTTAATCACCCATGTGAGGGCCTTCTTTCCTTTGTCTCCTTGCTCCTTGGCTCCATGGATATGGATGGAAGAATTGATTCTCCAAAAGTCCCCAAGGTAGGAGACCTCTAATTTTCGACACCAAGGATGATGAAGGAAGAAGATGAGTGACCTTGGAGGAGGAAGGATTGCTAGCTAATCCCCTCCAAGGGGGCCGGCCTCCCAGAGAGAAAAATGAGACAGTTATCTCTCACTTTTCATCCTTAGAAAACCTTAATGGGGATGGTAAAAAGATACCCCTTCTATGCTTTTAACTTTTTGTTCATTTTTGGACCAAAATGTCCCTCCTCTCTATATGGCCGGTATTTCCATGCCTTTGGGTTGTTTTGGGCTTCTTGAATTTTGGTTGTTAAGTTGTCATACAACTTAAGCTAATGGGCTTAACAATTCGAAGCCCAATTTGGGCTTTAAGGCCCAAATCCAACTCAAGGTTTAAAACGAACTTATTCGTTTGATTAATTAACATATTAATTAATCTTTGCCATAAATAATTAAACTATTTAATTGTCCTTACTCATCTTCGTTATATCCTTCAATCATTACCTTACAGGGTGTGCGATCCATTAGGTTCCTTTTAGCAAGGCAGTGGGTGATTAGAACTCTTACTAATCGATTGTGAATTGAAACTTACTTTCAATTCTCCCTTTAGTGATTATACATCTTCAGGGCTTCCACAAGCCATGAGTAACACCTAGCAGTATGTCATGGCTACCCAAGCTAATCAGAAAAGGTTGGAGAACCTATTCAGTTTGGGATTACAATGCAATACGGTCTTTCTCTTATACAATACTCTTGACCACATTGTTTGGTTTGATAGTTTATTCATGTCTACTATTCAATGTGATTCTCTTATTTATATGATTACCTTGAATGTGATTTGGAACAACTTCCTAAATCTCATTCATACTCTGGCCAGAGATTCTTAATCATATCATAGAGTATTCTCCCTCAACGTTTGAAGGTTAGAGATCCCTTGTTGCGCATTCACTTGCCTCCATGGCTAAGTGGCTTAACCCAACTATGCCGTGGACACTCTTTGACAGAGTGACTTTGACATAGTCAAAGATCAAGGACCTAACCATAAGACAACTATGATGCCTCAGGTCAAATGACTACTTTGCATTATCCCAACCATGAGTTCTCATGTGACATGAGTATGAGAACTCCTCGTTGATCGCGTTTAGTGGACTCATTCTCTATTGAGCGCCTACGTACTTATCTTGGTGTCAGTCACACCATTGACTCGACACTAGTCACTTTCCTTAAGAGAAGACATAGCACGTATTGATCTTAACGGACTGTCAATGCCCAATTGGCAAGCCTATGATCAGGAACATTTAGGATATGTATACGAAAGAGAATGGTCTCATGAATCTAACTTTTTTAGATCACATTCTCCCTATTACATATTCCGTGGACTTATCGTTTAAGCATATAACATTTATATGTGACGGCTTAAAACAATAATCTTTGCCCTTTATATTAAACTAGATTAGTTTAACATGTGAAATGTCCGTAAAGTATCATCATATGATTGGTTTTAGGGCACATTTCCAACAGAAATATGGGGTGAAAATACCCCTGGATCGATTGTCGAGCCAGTGGCCAGAATCGAGATAGTCGGTGGTGGTGTCGGATTGGATTGGGCTGCAGGGCGAGTCGCAGAGTGGGCCTACCGACCTGGGTGGTTGAAGCGTGTGTGGGGAAGCGTTGGGGTCGCGCGTAGGCTGGCTGACACTGCGCGCTGGGCCACCACTTGTTCCTCGTGGGCTTTGGCCTAGCTGGCAGTCAGGAGGGCTCGAGCTGCCTCTGTAGCAGCCTGGGCCTGGTCTTTAGCTTGGGCCGTGGCGGCTTGGCTGCTTGCTGGGCTCCAGCTGATGCGGCTTGGGCTGCCTAGCTGGCAGCTTAGGCCTCATGGGCTGAGCTTGCAACTTGGAAGGCCTAGGCCGCATGCTCTTGGGCCATGGAATGGACCTGGGTCTCCTACCCAGAGCTTTGTGAATTGAGGCGCTGCAAGGCATGAGGTGCTGCTCCTTGGGCCGTGGCCTGATGACCGCACCGTGGCTGCTGGTTCTCGACAACGGTGGTGGTGTGGCCCCGCGACGATGGGGTTCCTTCTCCAGTCGCATTAAGCCTTGAGGATTGTCGTCTCGGGGCTATGTCCTCGTCTCCACTCTCTAGTCCAAATCCTTGAATGTACGGGGTTCTGTTCGTCGTGGTTTCAGAATTTCCTACCATTGTATCCTTTTCTCCAAGGATTGATCAAGAAACTTTTCTAAGGAAAATTAATTGATACGATATGTAAGAAATTCAACGTAATAGAAAATTTTAAAAACCAATTGCGAGAGTCTTCTTCGAGTATTTAGATCACCTCTCAATGAAAGCACCAATTTGTCGATGCAAATTTTCGTCGTCTCTAGGTTTGACGAAAATGCACCTGCAAAACAATCCACACCTTTGATCAGGGACCTAAATCTCACGCGCGCACAAGGTGGGGAGGTTAGGCCAATGGATCTCCTATGCCTAAGTTAGTTTCTCTGAAAAATAAAGTGTTTAGGGCTTTTAGGGGTAGCAAAAACTTACTGAAATTTGGTAGAATTGGGGATATATATATGGGAGAGGGTCGACCATAGTGTTAGGGTTTTACCCTACATATGGCGACATCCTATTGGCCAAGGTTTATGGAGAAATATTCTCAAGATATTAAATAGGAAATAATAATCTTGAGATAAGGAGCAAATATCTCTAATTGATTTAAATAGGGATTACTTACTTGAAGGGACTCAAGCTTCAATTGTAACAACCCATCCCAAATTTTACGGCTTTAATAACTTTAAAAGTGTTAATTAACGAAAATGCCCCTAGTGGTGAGATTGTTGACTTTCATTGACCGTAATTTTGTGATGCGTACGAGCTACTATTTTACCATAGGCTCGAAGTACTCAACGGTACAAACGCGTAGAAGCAAGCGAAATCGAAATCGGAGTTACGACGAAGGTTTTATGAAACTACAAATCGGAAAAACACTTTTGTAAAAATTACTATTTATTATTTTATATATTTCTCATAATTATTATATTATTATTTTAAAATTACTTTATTATATATTATTATTTTAATATTATTTTGGAGAATCGCTCGGACATTAGAATTTTAGTTGTGACCTTTAATTCCTCAATCACCCAACAAATACTCTATTAAACGAATCTTTACCGTTGGTGAATGAATATTCTGGAAGCTACGGTTGTAGCGACATGTTATTCATTCAATCCAATTATCTTGTACTCTATATTTGATGGACTTATTTTGACCCTTAGATTCTTGAGTGTTCTTTTAGCCTTATCAACATAGTTTTTCACTAAATTCGAGAGAAATTCACTATGAATTTGCTCGCTAAGGCGTTGTTGTAACAGCCCGTCGTGGAGTTTTCGTACGGTGGATGTGAAAAGACTAAAATGCCCATAGGCATTAATTATGGTAAGTGTGTTTTTACTTTGAGTGTGGTTGTATTTGGACCCCACACACACACACACACACGCACACGCACACACATTCACACCCTTCTTTTCCTCCCTCTCACTCCTACACTCTCTCTCTCTACCTCTGACACACTCTCTCACTCTCCTCATTGGCTTTTGTATGGACAAGCACAAATCCTCCCTAAACCTGGCAGATCGAGGACGTGAAGTACCCCATCGTGTTCCTGAGGTCCATACGAACTCGTTGGTACCAGTTGCAGGTAAGAAAGCCTTCAAAAACCCGAGCTCCCACAATCTCCGATTTTTTCACTATTCATGCTCACATAAAACCTTGTGTTTTTTGAGATTTCAAGTTCATAGGAAGCTTAAGGAGGTCCTTAGGAAGCTCGGAGTGCTTCGTTGGAAGAAATTGGATGTCGGAATAGCGAGATCGGGAAATTTCATTTTGGCCGGAATTATCGAGGCTTTTTCCGGCGAATCCCCAGCGAGTTGGGGGTCGAGTCAGGTATGGATGTGTTCATCTTTGTGAGATCTTCATTTTGGTATAAAGTACGCAGAAAATGGTGCAAAAATGAGTGAGAAACCATGTTTGGAAGTTTTTCCAGAAACCGGCGAACAGTCGCCGGCGACCGGCGACTCACCGGAGAAGACGAAAAATATTCCACTAGTTTTGACGAAATATGCTGACCCCGTCAATTAGTTTGGACGGATTGCGTTAGGTTTTAATGGAATATTCCTAGCAGCGTTACTGTACAGTTACACGTGCCAGGCACGTGGCCGCTAGTGGCCGGCACGTCTGGCCGTGCCTTGGCCGACGCGTGGCGGCGCATGGGTAGTTGGAAATTTTTTCTAAAAATATGGGGATCATCCTAAGATTGTGTAGATCGCAGTGGTTATTCATATACCCAATTTGAGCAATGTATGAGAAGTTATTTCTAAGGTTTCGTTTATGTGCGTTAATTAACGTTATTTCAGTTACTTCTCATATAGGCAAGACCTATCCAGAGGACGAGCGTAGCCAGGCTAGGCACGGGGGTTACGACCCGTCTACTTATCAGTGAGTGGGCATTTGTTTTCCGTAAATACCTATATAAATGAGTTTTTCCCAGAAAATCAGTTTATATGAAATGTGATATGAAATGCGATATGAAATGCCATGCAAAGTATCTATTTATTTATTATGCGTTATTGATTGCTTATATTGATGTTGGTGTTGAGGACGCACAGGTAAGTGGCAGGTACATTTTATTTACTAGTTGTTGAGAACGAATGATGTGATGTGATGTGATTAGAGCTCATAAACCTGCACACTGATATTAGTGCTCCCGTCCAGAGAGGGGCTCAGTCCTTCACGTGATGTTCACCTTCCGCACCGTATGCTCGCCTTGGATCCAAGTTAGGTGCTCAGTCTTGTCGAATAGGCCACTATAGGTGGGTTCGACTCGTAGGTGACCCACGATTTATCGCTCAGTCTTCACGTGATCGTAGCACTAGAGCATATTAGTTTCTTATCAGTGATGTTGTGCAGACCACTAGAGGTGGTATTGATGTGTGTGCAGGGTATATATATGATGATATGATTGAGATGATTATGAGCTATATGATATGATGATTGTTATGAGCTATATACAGTTGAGGGCTGAGATGATATTTAGTATTCAATCACATTCACAGAGTTATGCTTTGGCATTCAGTTATGATACTTTGGCATCGCATATACATACTTTCATCCATACATATTTCCAGCAAGATTTTGAGAATTATATATATGAGTATATACTTTATTTTTGGGAAATTATACATGTTTTACGGCGAGGGGTTATAACTTTTGAAAAGAAAGGTTTTGAAAAGATTTGTTTCTGACCCACTCAACTTTGTTTTTCGCCCCTCCAGGTATTAAGTAGTGTTCGTTGGTGGCATACAAGGAGCTCATCGGACGTTCTGACGTAATTCACTTATGTTGGACCACAGTTGGGTGTTATTTCTATTTAGTACTTCTGCTTGACTGCACGTAGATTTTTATGCTCTGTATTAGTGGGATTCACACTTCTTTTACACTAGTATTGCTAGTGTTTCGATTTTAATTGACCCGTAAATTCTATCATTTATTGCTTCCGCATTGTGCACATAGTTACGTCACTCTCACGTGATGGCTAGCACGCGCCTCCCTCGGGTCGGGGTGTGTCAGATTGGTATCAGAGCATAAGTTTGGCAGTCCTACATATCATGTGAATATTCTAATTATCTTGGTGTTTCTGTCAGAACTATGCCGCCTCGTAGAGAGCCACGTCAGTCAGATGAACCTAGTTTCCCTGATATAGCTCAGTTAAGGGAAGCTATAGCGAATGCTATTCAGTCAGTTATTCACCTGCCTCAGCGGTCCCCTCTGGAGTCGGTTCATAATTTGAAGATAACCACTTTTATGGGGAATGAAGGCCCCGAGGGTTCAGAGAAATGGTTGATGCATATTAAGAAGACTTTCAGGTTGATGCAGAGTCAGGGGAATCTATCTCCAAACAGATGGGTCGAGACGACTTCACGGTTTTTGGGTAAGGAACCAGCTTCATGGTGGAGTCAGTTGGCTGATGAGTTACCCTAAGAAGAATCTAGAGATTGGGAGGTATTTAAGCAGTTGTTTTATAAGAGATTCATTCCTCCTGCTTACATTGATCGTAAGAAATAAGAGTTTACTAGTTTGAAGCAGAAGAAGCTGTCAGCTAATGAGTACTACAGGAAATTTACCGATCTATCTCGTTATTATTCGGAAGTTGTTACTAATCTGGTTGAAATGCTACGTCGTTTTAAGTTGGGCATTAAGAAGAAATGGCGTACCATTGCGACTGCGATTCCCTGTACTACTTATCATGAGTTTTATAAGGCTTTACTTCAGATTGAGGATTCTGTGAATTTGCCTAGCGACAGTGAAGAGGAAGAGAAAAATGGGAATCAGAATAAGGATAAGGGTAAAGGTCATTTCTTACAAGGGCCTCGCCAGACTCAGAGCTTTAAGCGTAGTGGGACTAGTTCTAGTTCTTCCAGTAGAGGTTTCAGTTCCACAGGCCAGAGAGGAGGTGGTAGATTCTTCAGAGATTCCAGATCCCAGAGGCAGGGGAACTTTGGTAGAGGAAATGCACCCTGGTGCCGTAAGTGTGGTAGTCGACATTTAGGAGAATGTCGAAGAGGTAACAGTGGTAGTTTTACTTGTGGTCAGGAAGGACATCAAGCTAAGTATTGTCCTCAAGGCCAGCAGAGGCCTCAGCAACCTCCTTTACCACCGCCAGCTCCAGCTCAGCAGTTTTCAGGACAGGGTGGTTATACCCAGATGGGTCGTGGTGGTGCATACCACTATCAAGGGGATTATGTTCCCCATTCTTCGGGACAGTACCAGTACCCGCAGGATCCCTATCAGTAGGGCAGTCATGGACAGCATTCAGGAGGATATATGCCTCAACAATAGTACTCTGGAGGATATATGCCTCAGCAGCAGTTTTCAGGTGGTGGATCCCAGTGGCATTCTAGAGGACAGTATCAGCAGGTTGATGCTACTACCAAGTGGAGTCGGGTTTTCCAGACAGTATAGTCAGTCAGGACAAAGGCGTAATCCTTAGGGACGAGGAGTTCATGCTAGCAGAGGCAGAGGAAGACAGCAGAACCAGGGACGTATCAATAACCTTTCGCTGCAAGATGCTCAGAACAATCCAGATTTGATCATGGGTACGTTAAATATTCTTGGTCATTATGCTAAAGTGTTGATTGACTATGGTGCTACTCATTCGGTAATTTCTCATACGTTTGTTCAATTGACACAACTTCAATCTTCACCTCTTGGGTATGAGTTAGAGTTTGCTATGCCTAGAAGGGAAAAGTGTTATGTAGATTATGTTTACCCAGGTTGTCTCGTAGTAGTGGAGAATGTGGTTATGCTTGCTAACCTCACTTCGCTAGGCATTGTGGATTTTGATGTCATCTTAGGCACAGATTGGTTGCATTGAAACCATGCTAAGATTGACTGTTACAGGAAATCAGTGACCTTTCATCGTCCTGGATTACCTGAGGTTACATTCTTTGGTGAGCCTAGTGGATTGAGGCATGGAATCATTTCAACCGTGAGAGCCAAAAAGTTACTAAGGAAAGGTTGTCAAGGGTACTTGGCTCACGTGGTACTGAATGATGATGCTCCGGTTAGCATGGAGAATGTCAAGGTGGTTAGACACTTTTCTGATGTTTTCCCTGATGAATTATCTGGATTGCAGCCAAACAGAGATGTGGAGTTTGCTATTGATTTACTACCAGGTACTGATCCTATTTCTTTAACTCATTATCGTATGGCTCCTGCCGAGTTAAGAGAATTGAAGATTCAATTACAAGAGTTGCTTAATAAAGGTTTCATTCAACCTAGTACTTCACCTTGGGGAGCTCCAGTTTTGTTTGTAAGGAAGAAAGAAGGTACTTTGAGGCTTTGCATTGATTACAGGCAATTGAATAGGATGACGATTAAAAACCGTTATCCTTTGCCTCGTATTGACGATATTTTTTATTAACTCAGAGGTGCCTGCGTATTTTCTAAGATTGATCTAAGGTCTGGTTATTATCAGTTGAAGATCATGAGTGACGATGTTCCTAAAACTGCTTTCAGGACTCGTTATGGTCATTATGAGTTTCTTGTGATGCCATTTGGATTGACGAATGCACCAACAGCTTTTATGGGTTTGATGAATAAAGTGTTTCAGCAGTATTTGGATAGATTCGTCATTGTCTTCATTTATGACATCCTGGTGTATTCTAAGTCAAAAGCAGACCATGTTCGACATCTTACTTTGGTGTTGAAGAAGCTGAAGAAACATAAATTGTATGCTAAGTTCAGTAAGTTCCAATTCTGGTTAGATCAAGTTGCTTTCTTGGGGCATGTTGGTTCAGCTCAGGGTAATCGGGTAGACCCTCAGAAGATAGCCGCTGTGGCGAACCGTCATCGAGGTACGGAGTTTCCTTGGTTTAGCGGGTTATTATCGGTGATTTGTTAAGGATTTCTCAGTTATGGCTTTACCACTAACGAGGTTGACCAGGAAGGAAGTTAAATTCGAGTAGGATGATAATTGTGAGCATAGTTTCTAGCAGTTGAAGTATTATCTCACTCATACACCTGTTTTGACTCTTCCTGATGATAGTGGAAATTTTGAGGTTTACAGTGATGCTTCTTTGAATGGCTTGGGATGCGTGTTGATGCAGCATGGTAGGGTAATTGCTTACGCTTCGCGTTAGTTAAAGCCTCACGAGATGAATTACCCTACGCATGATTTGGAATTGGCAGCCATTATTTTCGCTTTGAAGATTTGGAGACACTATCTCTATGGTGAGAAGTGTAGGATTTTCTCAGATCATAAGAGTCTCCAGTACCTGTTCACACAAAAAGATTTGAATCTTCGTCAGCGGAGATGGATTGAGTTGCTAAGTGACTACGATTGCACGATTGAGTATCATCCTGGACGTGCTAATGTAGTGGCTGATGCTTTGAGTAGGAAATCTCAAGGTCGAGTTAATGCTTTGTATGCTTCTCGTATTCCTCTTCCTGTAGATTTGAGGTCTACTGGAGTGAAATTGGAATTGGAAGAACGAGAAAAAAGAGCTGTGGCAGAGCAAGAAAGAGCCTTACTTGCTAGTTTCCAAGTTAGGCCTATTATGATCGATCATATACTCGAGACTCAGATGAATAATGAAGAGATTCAAGAGCTAATTCATTTGAGGAATCAAGGGAAAAAGAAAGATCTTAGAGTTCGAGAGACGGATCACATGCTTATGCAAGGAAATAGGATGTACGTGCCAAATAATGAGGAATTAAATAAGGCAATTCTTGATGAGGCACATATTTCAGCTTATGCGATGCATCCAGGAGGAACTAAAATGTATCATACCATTAGGCCATTTTATTATTGGCCAGGTATGAAAAGGGAAATTGCTGAGTATGTAAGTAGGTGTATTGTGTGCCAACAGGTTAAAGCTAAAAGAAAAAAGCCGTTTGGGTTGTCATAGCCCTTCCCGTTCCACAGTGGAAATGGGAAAATATTACTATGGATTTTGTGTACAAGCTACCTCGTACACAAAACGGCTATGATGGAATTTGGGTGGTTGTTGATCGGCTTACTAAGTCAGCGCATTTCATTCCTGTGAGGGAAAAGTATTCTTTGAACAAGTTCGCCGAGTTGTTCATCACAAAGATTGTGAAGTATCATGGACTTCCTGTGAGTATTATTTCAGATCGAGATCCAAGATTTACTTCTAAGTTTTAGATAGCATTCCAGGAAGGTTTGGGTTCAAGATTACTGTACAGCACGGCATATCATCCTCAGACAGACGGACAATCTGAGAGGACGATTCAGACTTTGGAAGATATGCTAAGATCTTCGATGTTGCAGTTTGGCGACGCTTGGCATAAGCGGTTGGATTTGATGGAATTCGCTTACAACAACAGCTTTCACTCGAGTATTGGTATGGCGCCATTTGAGGCATTATATGGCAAGCCTTGTCGTACACCCTTATGTTGGTCAGAGGTTGGTGAACGAGTTTTAGTGGGCCCTGAGTTAGTGGAGGAGACAACTCAGAACATTCAGGTTATTAAGTCTAATATGAAAGCGGCCCAAGATCGCCAAAAGAGTTTAGCAAATAGACACGCCACTGATCGAGTGTACAAGGTTGGTGACTGGGTATTTCTGAAGTTATCGCCGTGGCGAGGTGTAGTACAATTCGGGAAGAAAAGCAAGCTAAGTCCTAGATTCATCGGACCTTATCAGATCACCGAGCGAGTTGGTGAAGTTGCTTAAAGACTTAAGTTGCCGTCAGAGATGTCTAAGGTACATAATGTGTTTCATGTATCGATGCTTCGTCACTATGTGGCAGATCCTTCTCATGTGACACCTCATCAACCCATAGAGATCAGTTCAGATTTGACTTATGATGAGGAGCCGATGACGAAACTTGATTGGAAAGAAAAGGTTCTGAGGAACAAGACAGTACATTTGGTTAAAGTCTTGTGGAGGAACCATTCAGTGGAAGAAGCGACGTGGGAGACAGAGGACAGGATGAGAGAGATGTACCCGAGATTGTTTTATGACTACTAGTGGATGGTTTTGGTTGTGTAAATTTTGGGGATGAAATTTTTATAAGGAGGGTAAATTGTAACAGCCCGTCCCGGAGTTTTCGTACGGCAGACGTGAAATGACTAAAATGCCCCTAGGCATTAATTACGGTAAGTGTGTGTTTACTTTGAGTGTGGTTGTATTTGGACCACACACACACACACACACACATTCACACCCTTCTTTTCCTCCCTCTCACTCCCCCACTCTCTCTCTCTACCTCTGACACACTTTCTCTCTCTCCCTCTCGATTTTTGTACGGACAAGCACAAATCCTCCCTAAACTTGGCAGATCGAGGACGTGAAGTACCCCATCGTGTTCCTGAGGTCCATACGAACTTGTTAATACCAGTTGCAGGTAAGAAAGCCTTCAAAAACCTAAGTTCCCACAATCTCCGATTTTGTCACTATTCATGCTCACGTAAAACCTTGTGTTTTTGGAGATTTCAAGTTCATAGGAAGCTTAAGGAGGTCCTTAGGAAGCTCGGAGTCCCTCGTTGGAAGAAATTGGACGTCGAAATAGCGAGATCGAGAAGTTTCATTTTGGCCGAAATTATGGAGGCTTTTTCCGACGAATCCCCGGTGAGTTGGGGGTCGAGTTAGGTATCGATGTGTTCATCTTTGTGAGATCTTCATTTTGGTATAAAGTACGTAGAAAATGGTGCAAAAATGAGTGAGAAACCTTGTTTGGAAGTTTTTCCAGAAATCGGCGAACAGTCGCCAGCGACTCGCCGGAGAAGACGAAGAATATTCCGTCAGTTTTGATGGAATATGCTGACGCCGTCAGTTAGTTTGGACACATTCCGTTAGGTTTTAACGGAATATTCCACGAAATATTCCTAGCGACGTTACTGTACAGTTACACGTACCAGGCACGTGGCCGTGCGTGGCCGGCGCGTGGCGTCGCGTAGGTGGTCGGAAATTTTTTCTAAAAATATGGGGATGATCCTGAGATTGTGTAGATCGCAGTGGTTATATACTCAATTTGAGCAATGTATGAGAAGTTATTTCTAAGGTTTCGTTTATGTGCGTTAATTAACGTTATTTCAGTTACTTCTCATATAGGCGAGACCTATCCAGAGGACGAGCGTAGCCAGGCTAGGCACGGGGCTTACGACCCGTCTACTTATCAGTGAGTGGGCATTTGTTTTCCGTATATACCTATACAAATGAGTTTTTCCCAGAAAATCAATTTATATGAAATGTGATATGAAATGCCATGCAAAGTATCTATTTATTTATTATGCATTATTGATTGCTTATATTGATGTTGGTGCTGAGGACGCACAGGTAAGTGGCAGGTAAATTTTATTTACTAGTTGTTGAGAACAAATGATGTGATGTGATGTGATATGATTAGAGCTCATAAACCTGCACACTGATATTAGTGCTCCCGCCCAGAGAGAGGCTCAGTCCTTCACGTGATGTTCACCTCCCGCACCGTATACTCGCCTTGGATCCAAGTTAGGTGCTCAGTCCTGTCGAATAGGCCACTATAGGTGGGTTCGACTCGTAGGTGACCCACGATTTATCGCTCAGTCTTCACGTGATCATAGCACTAAAGCATATTAGTTTATTATCAGTGATGTTGTGCAGACCACTAGAGGTGGTATTGATTTGTGTGCAGGGTATATATATGATGATATGATTGAGATGATTATGAGCTATATGATATGATGATTGTTATGAGCTATATGCAGCCAAAGGCTGAGATGATACTTAGTATTCAATCACATTCACAGAGTTATGCTTTGGCATTCAGTTATGATACTTTGGCATGGCATATACATACTTTCATACATACATATTTCCAGCAGGATTTTGAGAATTATATATATGAGTATATACTTTATTTCTGGGAAATTATACAGGTTTTACGGCGAGGGGTTATAACTTTTGAAAAGAAAGGTTTTGAAAAGATTTGTTTCTGACCCACTCAACTTTGTTTTTCACCCCTCCAGGTATTAAGTAGTGTTCGTTGGTGGCATACGAGGAGCTCATCGGACGTTCTGACAGAATTCACTTATGTAGGACCACCGTTGGGTGTTATTTCTATTTAGTACTTCTGCTTGACTGCACGTAGACTTTTATGCTCTGTATTAATGGGATTCACACTTCTTTTACATTAGTATTGCTAATGTTTCGGTTTTAATTGACCCGTAAATTCTGTCATTTATTACTTCCGCACTGTGCACATGGTTACATCACTCTCACGTGACGACCAGCACGCCCCTCTCTCGGGTCGGGGTGTGTCAGTTGTGGACTATAATGTTTAGCTACATAGTGTGTATGTCACTACTGTATCTCACCGTGATACGTGTTTCACTTCCAAGTCTTGTGAAGTCTTCTTGAAGTCTATGAGTACAAAGTTGTTATTTGGTACCACACTTCACCATCAGACTAACGGTCAATCTGAACGAACTATCCGGACCTTCGTGGCATGTTGCTTTTATCCATTCTATAGTTTTAGCATGATTGCAGTAGACACTAATATACAACGCTTATTATTCTGGTTTGGGTATGTTATCGTTTAAAGTGTTGTATAAAGATTTCATGCACAATACATGATTGACGGAAGAGTATTGCAAACAAGTATTTGAAGAATTGAATTTATGTAGCAAATTTGTGTGCTATTGACATTATCACTCGAGGGGGTAGTATTTGTGCGCGATTGAGGCATTAACCGGATGATTTATGTGTATTTCCCAATGAGGGGCAAGATGGTAATATTGCACCCTCAGGAATTATTTGCTTACTTATCGTGACAACAGTGAGTTATCGGTATTGCGAGTTGCAGACTGTAATATCGATAACTTATTCGTTGGGCTCGTTAAGCAAGTGGACATTTAGGCCAGTCTATGTTAGTATTTTTATTTATTTAATTATTGATTGTTTGGGCATGACCCAAAGATACTACATACATATCTTCAGAGTACGTGATGCTACAATGTGTAAGTGAAAATTTTTCTATTTTCAATTTTGATTTCAATACAATTATTTTAACTTCACTTTATTATATACGTATTTTGACGATATGTTACTATATATCTATTTTTGACTTTATGTTTTTATAAAGGATTTTATATTTTAGTATTGTACTAAAGGAGAAGGAAAGTATGAGTTTGGAGGCATGAAAGAGGAATCATTGCAATCCGATCGCGACGGAATGACATTCTCTTTTATGCAACCGCTCTAACTTGATTTCTTCCTTATATATACATTTTTTTTCCTATCTTTTTCAAGTATTTTATGTATAACAAGTGATCTCAAATTTCGGAGACAAATTTTTTTTAAGGTGGGTAGATTGTAACAACCCGTCCCAAATTTTACGGCTTTAATAATTTTAAAAGTGTGAATTGACGAAAATGCCCCTAGTGGCAAGATTGTTGACTTTTGTTAACCGTCATTTCGTGACGTGTACGAGCTACTATTTTACCATATTCTTGAAGTACTCGACTTGCAAGCGGAATCGAAATCGGAGTTACGACGAAGGTTTTATGGAACTACAAATCCAAAAAATACTTTTGTAAAAATTACTATTTATTATTTTATATATTTCTCATAATTATTATATTATTATTTTAAAATTATTTTATTGTTATATTATTATTTTAATATTATTTGGGGGATATTTTAAGTATTTTATTCATTTCTATTTGGCCCATGGGGCCCACACATCCTAAACTCTCCACTATCTTCTTGGCACGTTTCCTCTCTTCCACCCCAATCTGGGACTCTCTCTACGTTATCCTTTACCTTTCCCGGCGACAGCACAGCAATGATGGCCACCACCATCGCCACCTCTCAGCTCTGACGACGACGTCGAGTTCTACTCTTCCCCGTGAACATTCACCACTTCCTTCCCTATCATGAACTCAGACCAAACCTTTTAAACCTTGATAGCCATTGTACATTTATCCTCCGATGAACCACTAGCGAGTTCTCAATGATTCCGACCAAGGTAAAGGTTTGGACCACTCAATTTGCCTTCCCTATCGTATTTTAAACATGATCGACTCATTATACGTGTGTTTTGGTGACGATCTAGTACATAAATCAACTCAGGGAACTTTTTCCTAGATTTCGGCGAGCTCGTGAGTTGTTGCAGGTGTTTTCAGACCACTTTCGACCACAACTAGTCTTCGTGTTTGTAAATTCTTGTTCTTCTTTTCCTTAGCTTCAAATTGACTTAAAAATTTCTAAAAATAGTCGAGAATCGAGCTCGAACAAAGCTCGGGAAGGTCCCGGCCAAAATACCGATGTTATTCTTCGTCGGGTCTACCGGGTTCAACCGGCGAGCCCAACGGGTCGACCCAACCCGATATATAAAAAATAAAAAATAAAAAATAAAAAGTCCAAATTTGGATCCGTGGGCCAGATCTGCCAGACCAACCCAAATCCCTTTCTAAAATTAAAGGGAATATTCCCTTGGAATATTCTGTTAAAGTTAACTGTTGACCGTTAATTGATATTTTGTTGACTTTTTTCGAAATTTTCTCGGAAACCCTCCTAACCTAATTTTGATGTCCTGAATCCATTTTTGGCATCCATTTAGTGAAATTTCAAAGTTTTAACATAGTTGACCGTTGGGGCATCTTGGTTGACTTTTCAGGGTTGATCGTTGACTTTTCGTTGACTTTTTACAAAATTTGCCCAGATCCTTTCTTAGTGTATTTTGACGCTCTGATTCTCAATCTGCACGCCATTTTCCCAAAATTGATCGTTTAAGTTGAGTTTTACTAATGGGTCCCAATATTATGCTTAGGTGCGATTACTATCGGAGACTCCGGCTTTAGTTCAAGCGGCTAGGATCTCACAAGTATTTGTGAGTGAGTCTTTTCTTTTACACAGTATACATATATTTATTTAGTTTCCATATATACTTAATAATGAATTTTCTATGTGATGCCATGATTAAATAACGTTTATAGGAAATGTCGTACTGTTGGGAAATTATGAAATAATCCTACAGGATGCACAGGTAAGTTTACTATAAGGGGATGCCTTAATTAGATTTACGAACATGAATAGTATTATGTTGATTAGAATTATCGTTTTATCATTGCATGATTATATATACGATATTTGTTCATCGTGTGCTAAACTGGTGTTTGTACTCGCCCGGACCAGGGTCAGGCTTCACATGTATGTTCACATTGCACCATATGCTCACTTTGGATCCATTGTAGGTGCCAGTCTTGTCCTAGATTGCTATAGGCAATTAGGACTCGTATGTGATGCGCATAGCGCCAGTCTTCACGTGATTGTAGTACTAGAGCATAAATTATTTGTTTACACCTAGTCATGTTTATGTCAGAATACCTGTGCATGAACTTGTATGTCAGCATATGTTGATGAGCACTCAAAAATGATATGTTTGTTATGCGAGATTATGTGATTATAAGATGTTAGGTGTTTATTTACGAAATATACTGTGACGTATTGAATTCTTGAGATATTGCAGGCTACGGTAAGTATTTTCATACTATACGTAGTATGTATATTTTGGAAACTATACTTGTTTTACAGTTAGGGGTTAATATGTTTTCGAAAAGGTTTTTACAAAGCTTTACTTTTTGGCCCATTCATCCTTGTTTTTCCCCCCTCCAGGTTTTAGTAGCTGAGCTTTCGTATCGACGAGGATTCTTGGCAAATCTTGGTATAGGAGGTTACCTTCGATGGTATAATTCTCAATCTACTTTATTGGATTTTACTTATGCTCTGACATCACGTTTGAAATGGGTTCAATCTCGCTCACTAGCACACTCTTACATATAGGCACTTTTAGGTTTAAATTTACTCACATTTTCCACATCACTACACT
The DNA here is from genome assembly GCA_024362995.1 of Heteromeles arbutifolia. Lineage (NCBI taxonomy): Eukaryota > Viridiplantae > Streptophyta > Magnoliopsida > Rosales > Rosaceae > Heteromeles > Heteromeles arbutifolia. The sequence continues at coordinate 31,115,911 of JANCRC010000011.1, read as the reverse complement.
TTATGGCTTCGTCACCCTCCGAGTGTCAGCCAGCACAGCTCGATTCGGAGTCCAAGTGGACATTCTAGGTCGGGGTGTGTCATCAATTTGGAATGTATTAAAGATAGGATTTGGTAATTAATCATTATCTTTAATGTTTTGACTTTTCCTTGCCAATGGCAGGTGACCTATAGACAGTCGTTTTCAGTTGCATGGACTTTCTGGGGTGTGAGCTGCGCGTGGGAGTATTTGAGAAGTCTGCCCGTTTAATGAGGGCAATCTTGTCTTTCTTGAGCAAAAGTCCACGCGTCGCCTCTAGAATATTTGGGATTATTTTAGGGTACACAGTTAATATAATATGTACGTACCTTTTACACAATAAGGATGAAGATGCAATTTTTGCCTAACACACTGTAGACATATAAATTTTGGTGAAATGAATATTCAGTGACAATTAAGTTTTGACATGCAAGCCTTACGTGGAGCGTGTCATGCTCTTACAAATTGCACACATAGCATGTGACTCACCAAAGTCGAACGAGTTATGGAGAATGACGTGTCGACATCTGGCGAAATGCAAAAAATTCACCAGATTAAATTGACAGTGGAAACAATTGAGGAATTACCTTTTATCTAACTGATTTAAATTCACACATAAATCATGTCAATTAATTTAATTGGTTAAATTACCAAGTAAGTTAATTTGGTTCAAATTAATACCAAAGCAAGGAAATTGGCCAAAAAAAATGAGATTGGCCAGAAAATGAATACGTAAGGTTAATTGGTTAAATTATCAAGTAAATTGATTTGTTTAAATTAAGAGAACTATTATTAGCACTCAAAAAATCTCATTCTACATTCCTTCACAAATTAATTTTTCTTTCTAATTATAGAAAATTTGGAGTACAAAATGAGATTTTTAAAATGCCAATAACAATTTTCCAAATTAATACTAAATCAAATTTAAATTAAGTTTTAGTCAATACAATTCATGAAGACAAATTCCATAAATCAAGGCCCACAAAAGAATTGACTCAATGCAAAGAATTGATTCTCGTGGAGAATCAACAAGCACAACAAATACATGTGTTCATTCATCCATAGTAATGTCACAAACCCCACCATGTAAAATCGCTCGTGGTCCCGTGTTGTTCAAGATCATGCCTCAATGGCCCTTGAAGAAATCTTGTCCCGATTCAAGATCAAGTGTTTGCCACCCTTGGATCAAATATCAAGAGTGAAGATTGGATCAGAGAAATATTCTTGTATAGAATAAAGCACAAATTTATAACCCTAAATACTCACTAATACAATTTTATTAATTTGTACAGGAAATTTGGTGTTTACACCCACGAACACGATGTAGTGTATCACCCTAAATTTTGAGGGGATTACTTCTTTCCTAAGTTAACAATGTACGTGTTGAGCGGTGAAGCATCAATACATACACAAAATGAGTGTAGCAAAGATGAGAACGTTTCGTTGGATGTGTGGCACACGATGACACACCCCGACCTGGAAATCAGGGCGTGCTGGCCATCACTAACGTGACGTAACCATAATGCAATGCGGAAGCGATAAGATAATAGAGTTATGAAAGACTAAAAGCCGAATACTAGCAGTACAATCCAAATGACATGCTAGCAAGAGCTTAAGTGTGAAATACACATAATCAAAGCATAAGATTCTAAATGCAGTCAAGTAGGACAATTACTAAATTACAACACTCGAAGGTGAGTCCTACATGTGTGAAGTCCGTCAAAATGGCCGTGGGGATCCTCGTTAGCCACCAAACACTCCTAACTATAACCTGGAGGGGTGTAAAACAAGGTGAGTGGGTCAGTAAAACAAAGCTTCCAAAACATTTCCTTTACGAGTCGGAACCACAGAAGTGGTCTGTACGACAGGACTTACACCTACTTGGATCCAAGGGAGCGTGCGGTGTGGGAGGTGAATATCAACATAAGCACTAACATCGGTGGTGCAGGTTATGAGCTCTCAACACAATTCACATCATCAACATAATATAACTCACCTGATACTTACCTGTGCGTCCATCGCATCATTTCACACATATGCATCATATATCAAATCATATAGTTCATATCAATTCTATGCATGGCATTTTAAAACATACTTTCATTTAAATTCGATTTTTGGGAAAATCAATAAGTATATAGGTATTTAATGAAAACAACTGCCCACTCACTGGTATGTCGAAGGGTCGTAACCCCCGTGACTCCTTTGATTGCGCTCGTCCTCGGGATAGGTCTCACCTATATGCGAAACAGCTATAATAACGTTATTTAGAGCACATAACCAACAATTCACAATAACTTCTCATACAATGCTCAATTGGGGTGTTTGAATATGCCAACGTGATCTACACAACCTCACAAACATCCCCATATTTTTAAAATAATTTTTGGACTAGCCACGCACCCCCACGGTCCGTGAATGGCACGGACCTACGTGCCCCCACGCGCAGTCACGTGCCAGGCACACTGACGGCAGACCAAACGGCGTCAGGAATATTCCGTTAACTGCTAACAGCATCCGTTAGATTTAACTGACGGCGTCAGGAATATTCCGTCCAAACTGACGGAATATTCCGTCATCTTCTCCGGCGACTCGTCGGTGTGTTCGCCGGCTTCTGGGTAATTTTCCAACTATGGTTTCTCACTCATTTTTCATCCATTTTTCATGAAATTGGTACCAAAATGAAGCTCTAAGCATGTAGAACACATCTAAACAAGATTCAAGGCTTGAAAATCACTAGATTTTACCTGAGAAAGCTCGATAGCTCGGCAAACTTTAAAAACCTTCGATCTCGATCCTTCGACGTCCAAACTCTACCAACGAAGTACCCCGAGACTCGTGAGGACCTCCTTAAGCTCACTATGAGCTTGAAATTCCCTGAAATGCAAGGTTTTACGTGTGCATGAACAGTGCACATTTTCGGGGTTAGGGTTTCTCGCCTAATCCGAGGGTTACAAGTTCCAAATTTGGTACCAAAATGCTCATAAGGTTGCAAGGATCAAGAATCTTACCTTTTTTACGTCGATCTGTGAAGAAATGGACGAGTTCCAACTTCGTCCGTACATGAACAGTACACGGGAAGGTGAAAAACCGAAAGGGGAGAGAGAGAGAGATAATGTCCATGGGAGAGAGAGAAAGAGAGTGAGGGTAGGTTAGATGTGTGTGGTCTACAATCCTAGCCACACAAAAATAATACCATAAGTTCCAATAATTTTCCAAAACTTAGGGATAGGACATAAAAACCAAATATAAATGTCACATACCTTAGCAAACTTAAAGGCAATCCCATCATTTCACGTCCTCGATAAAATAATTCTGGGACGGGCTGTGACAATCTACCCTCCTTATAGAATTTCGTCCTCGAAATTTACACAACCAATCGAACCACTAATACCCATAGAACAACCTCGGATACATCTCTCTCATTCGATCTTCAGTCTCCCAAGTAGCTTGTTCCACTAAATGGTTCCTCCACAATACTTTCACCAAGCTCACTGTCTTATTCCTTAAAACCTTGTCTTTCCAATCCAAGACAGTCACTGGTTCCTCATCATGCGTCAAATCTGGATTAATCTCCAAAGGTTGAGGAGGAATCACATGTGAAGAATCTGAAACATAATGTCGAAGCATCGAGATATGAAACACATTATGCACCTTGGATAACTCTAGAGGCAACTCTAGCTTGTAGGCCACTTCACCAACCTTTTCAGTGATCACATAAGGTCTTATGTACCTAGGACTTAACTTGCCTCTCTTTCCAAACCATACCACACCTCTCCAAGGTGATAATTTCAAAAATACCAAATCACCCACATTATAAACCCGATCAGTGGCATGCCTATCCGCCAAACTTTTTTGTCGATCTTGGGCCGCTTTCAAGTTAGACTTAATCACCTGAATATTCTGAATAGTCTCCTCCACTATCTCAAGGCCCACCAAAGCTCGTTCACCTACCTTTGACCAACACAAAGGTGTACGACAAGCTCTACCATAAAGTGCCTCAAAAGGTGACATACCAATACTCGAATGAAAACTATTATTCCAGGCAAATTCCATCAAATCCAAGCGGTCATGCCAAGAATCACCAAACTGCAATACTGAAGATCTTAGCATATCTTCCAACGTCTAAATGGTCCTCTCAAATTGACCATCAGTTTGAGGATGATAAGCAGTGTTGTAAAGCAATCTCGTACCAAGAGCTTCTTGAAAAGCTACCCAAAACTTAGAAGTGAATCTTGGGTCTCGATCAGAAATAATACTCACTGGAACTCCATGATACTTCACAATCATCCTAATGAACAATTTAGCCAACTTGTTCAGAGGATACTTCTCCCTCACTGGAATGAAGTGCGCTGACTTGGTAAGCCGATCTACGACCACCCAAACACCATCAAAACCATTATGCGTTGATGTGATAAAAGTTAAGCACTCAAATTAAACCCTCTTGTTGTCAAATTGTAGTATAAATGCAAGTAGGGATCGTTCTAAACCGGGGATTATGAGGGCTTGCTAAAACCTCTAAACTGACTTAAAATACAAAAACAAAGTTAAAAACGTTTGGAAAGACTCAAGGGACTCAAAACAAACTCAAAAGACTCAAAACAAGCTAAAAACACTCAAAACTGCCTAAAAACACAATCTGGGCAGTTTTAGACTCTAAACACTACTTTGGACGAATTTAGGGTTTTGACTTGACTCAAAACACTCTAAAACACAAACAAAACAGATTTTAGACACTTTGAAACAAGAAAGTAAGTGGGGGTTTTGGTTTTGACAAAATTGAATCAAACAAACAAATTGTGAAACTAAACAGATTCTAGAACGAATTTAGGAAATAAGATGAGGGATGGATTAGATAGAGGTCCGTTCTCCACACATGACACACTTGTATATGAATTGATTCCAATTGCTTTTCAATAAACTTTGATGCTCAACACCCCAGATTAACCGTGATGCACAAATTAACCCTCAGATTTTCCTTAACTCATTGAATTGGATGAATGCATGCAACAACTCAAATCATTCTCCAAAAGTCCTCTACATGAATGCATAATAAAGATACAATCAGAGATCATTATGTTTCATGAAAATCATAAGTGTTGACGAGGCAATTGTAACTATGAATGCATGATACGTTTGCTAAGAATTCAATTAACGCAATTGTGACAATCAACCTTCACTACTCAGGAATATAAACTTGTAACGATTAGGTGAAACTCATTTATATTCTAGCACCTGATTCATGCATGAAAACTAAGTATGCATCCTTAATAAACATACACAGATCAGTTATGAATAAAACAGATAATTGAATTGCAATCATAACTTATCAAATCACAATTGGCAGAAATTAATTCATATCTCAAGCATGTTCATGGCTTCAAACTTCCCCCTAACTAATTAGGGGCTTAGCCACTCATGATTACAGCAAGATCAGGGAGTAATAACAAAATAAATATTGAAAACAAGAACGAAGTACACCTAAAACGCTCTAATCTGCAAGCATGAAGCGCACAGGTTCTTCTTCTTCCCCAACTAGCTGCGGCACAAGGGTTCAAGGGTTCAAGGGTGTGTATGGACGTATGAAAGGGTCAGAGATGGATTTAGGATGGATGTAGGTTGCGGCAAGGCTTGGAACATGGCTGGAATTGTGTTTGGATGTGTAGAATGGTGGTGTGGAGTGCGGCAAAGGGTTCTGTGATGAATGGATGGGGTCCTGCGGCAAAAACCCTAAAACATATATATATAGGCACCTCAAAACCCTAGGTCAATCAGATTGGGACTTGGACTTAGCAGAAATAATGGATTAGGGCCCTAGGGTTCGGCATTTAGTTTGGAAAAGGAATTGTGGTCCAATTAATTTCTGAAAAGGATTTGTAGAACCCAAATCCACAAGGAAAAGGGCCTAACAATCAGAATCCAAGAGGGAAAGGGCCTGAGAGGTGCGGCACAATAGGATAAGGGCAAGGGAATGCCTTGCAAGGCAAGGCAAAAGGATTCTAGAAGGAAAGGAGGCGCCAGATTTTTAGGGTTCTAGAAGGAATGTGTTTTGTGGCAGATTTTGGGGTTTCTAGAAGGATTTGAGGCGCCACTTTTGTAGGACAAAGGATAGGACTTCTAGAAAGTGTGTTTTGAGGCTGATTTCAAGCCTTTTTCTCTTCAAACTCGTCCAACAACTTGCCTCCATGCTTGCACTATCCAATCTTGGCTCAAAAATGCTCTAGAATGCTCCAAATTGCTTCTTTTTGCATACTTTGTCCTTAGAACCTGAAAACACACGAATTTGGCTTAAAAGACTAAATAACTAAGAACTAACAACGTAAAAGCACAAGAACAAGCTAACTAAGTCGCATAAATATGCTCCTATCAAATTCCCCCACACTTAGCTTTTGCTAGTCCTCGAGCAAAACAAAACAAACAAAACAAAACAAACACCAAACAAACTAGACCTTCCAACGTTCACCTCAGGGATTTCCAACACACATGACATATTCAAGATCATCATAACCATAGATTTTTGTCATCCCCACACTTTAGTACATACTTAATCACAGTCACCATTCATTAGCTCGCATTTAACCAATTAAAACAATGCTTTGAATGTAGTAACATGCCTTAGAGAATTCACTCAATTCCTCACTAGGTACACTCTTATTTTCACTCAGATTTTCTAACTACACTCCCTATTCTAGTTATATGTGAGAAGATTGATGTAAACATGAAAACAAACACTCACATATGTTTATAACAAAGAAAGCAATTTCTGGAGTTAATAAGCATGTTTAGATATGATCTCATGAACGGAATGCTACTACTTAGATGTGAGAACCAGGGACACCATATGCTCATACCAATCCCAAACTCCACATATTGAAACACACAACACTCAAGATAGAAGTATAGGGTTGTAATAGGGCTAACGGTATTGGCTAACAAAGAAAGGTAAGGGAAGCAAACGTTATTCAAGCAATAGTGAGCAAAGTACTGAATATGACACTTAGAACTCCCTTTTGAAAACGCAGCCACAAACTTTGACAATAAAGGGAAGATCACACATTCTTAGGGCCGAATTCAACTTTTTGGACCCTTTCTTCAACAACCAACACTTGTGAGCTTATTCTCACTTATTTTTCAACTCTTTTCACACATTTCACAACTTTTTCTTTTTCTTCTTCTTTTTTCCACGAATTTTTTTCTTTTGTTTTCTTTTTTTTTTTTTTTCTTTTCTGCCCGTGCCTCTTTTAATACTTGGCACACACCCACACACAAAAATCCCTTCCCCCACACTTGTTTGCTGCCTACTAACGAACAAAGGGAATTCACTCTAGGTCATGCTTCACTACGCCTTAAGAACAAGGGTAAGGATGGTCCTAATCTAGGCTAGGTAAGGATAATGTGGGTTAACAGAGAACATAGGCTAAACAAGGCTCAAAAGGGTTAAACCTACAAAACAAATGAGAAAGGGAGAAAGCTTTTTGGCACTGGTTCACTACACAACTTCATCTTGTTTATGTGTTATGCACTTCAATATCATGCTTTGAATGAAACGGGTATGAGTTCTAGTATTTGGAACTAAATGATGAAACGCCTTCTAAGTAGCAACCAAGCAAAGAATGATGAGATCATGCAACGACTTTAGAAAACAATAAATGCACAGATTTTTAACTCTCCAAAGAACGTTTAGGCTCAAGTCTCTCAGGGTTGTAGCGTTAGTATGAGATTCTTCCTTCAAGCATGTTACAAAAACTGATTTTTTCCTTTTTGATTAAACATGAATTCATGAACTATAACCATAATCAAGCATAAAGCAGAGAGCAATTCAAACATCCATCCATGTTTATAACTTTCCTTAATAGTCATGCAATTAAAAACAGAATCCTCATCATTGTGTTGGAAGGCACCCTAAGACACAAACAAACACACAAAAACAACTCTTTTTGGGTTTTTCAAAACAATTTGTTCAAATTTTTATGAAATTTTCGGATTTTTATGTCAACACACACAAACAGACTCCAAAACAGCTTAAAAACACTTAAAAACACTGAAAACAACATTTAAAGTGATAGGTGATAAAATCCCACGAAAATCATGCAAAAACAATTTGTGTACCCCCCCCACACTTAACCCAAACATTGTCTTCAATGTTTCAAACATAAACTAACATAAAAACAATCAAACAAGCAACACATAAACATAGAAAGATAAAGGCAACAAGGAAAAAGGGTGAAAGGAAGCAAATCTGGATGTAGAGCCGATTCTAGGTGTTCTTCATTGGCATGGGTTGCCTCCCACAAAGCGCTTGCTTTAACGTCTTGCAGCCGGACGAATACCATCTTTCAAGCTTCCTTGGAGCCCACGGCATGGAGGGGTAGGTCCTCCACCACATGCTCCTCAAAGTTCTCATACAGTGGATCGATGAATGGAAGGGGATAGTGATGTTTGCTGATTGGTGCGTTGTGTTCCCTAAGGTTCATGTAAATTCGCCCACCATCGAGGATTTGCTTGGGTACCTGCACCAAAGAAGGGAACCACCTATCAATTTTAATGGGAATTGGCTTTGGATTAGGTGGCTTACCTATGTGCTGTGATGAAGTGGCAGCATTGTGAACATTTTTCCCCATGGTGTTTTTGGCCAATTTGGGCATTTTGAGGGCAGTGGCCGTATGGTCCTTGTGCTCCACTCCAATTCCTTCGTCTTGTATGGTTCTTGATGCATCCTTTGTGCCTGGTGTTGTACGGTCCGGCCTTATTTTTTTAATTTTATCAATGGCAAAACAAGAATGAACAACATTAGGATTCTCAACAGACTTAGAAACATTAAATTTAATCTTATCACCACCAAACTTCATAGTTAACGTCCCCTTGGCCACATCAATCTTGGTTTAGGCTGTTTTCATGAAAGGTCTTCCAAGTAGAATTGGCATTGGGGAAGAATGGGCCGACTCTCCCATCTCAAGCACATAGAAATTAGCCGGAAAAATTAAGTGGTTCACCTGCACTAAAACATCCTCCAAAACACCTTTTGGATAGGCATTAGAACGATCAGCCAATTGAATAATCACTCCATCATTTTTCAGTTCGCCTAAGTTCATAGATGCATAAATAGAATAAGGCATGACATTTATTGATGCACCTAGATCTAACATGGCATTTTCAAACCGAGTATTTCCTATAACACAAGGGATTGTAAAACTACCCGGATCTTTACTTTTAAGGGGCAGTTTACGTTGCAATACGGCTGAAACATTTTCACTTACCTTGACCACCTCTTTATTTGACATTCTTCTCTTGGTTGTGCACAGCTCCTTGAGAAATTTGGCATATTTCGGGACTTGTTTAATTGCATCAAGTAGTGGTATGTTCACTTGCACTTTCTAGAATGTTTCAAGAATGTCCTTCTCATTCTCATCCTTCTTCGATTGCATGAACCTACGAGGAAAATGAACATTGGTCAGATTAGTGTTAAGTGAATTTGAAACCAATTTACCTTGTTTGGCCGAGTTAGGAAGGATAGGGGCCTACGGCATAGGTTGTTTCACCCTTGCCGTGGGTGTGCTAATGCTCCCTTCCTCGTTTTGCAGCTTTCCATCTTCTTTCTGGGCAGATTTGGGAGTGTTGGACTCAGTTCCAACTTCTTTTCCACTACGCAAGATGATAGCTTGGGCAGATTCGAATCCTCCCTTCGGATTCACATTTGTCCCACTAGGTAGCTTACCTTGTTCTCTACTGAATTTCCCCATGAATTCAGCCATCTGTCTCACTTGTTTCTTCAAATCTTCCACTTCCTTGGCTTGATTTTGCATGCCCTGCGCCACATTAGTTAATAATTGAACAAGTTGATCATTATCCATGGACGTATCTGTTCTAGGTTGGCCCGGAAGTGGTTGATTTTGTTGGTATGGCCTGGGAACCCAGGGGGCTTTTGCCTAAATCCCCCTTGTTGTGCAGGTTATTGGGGCTCTCTCCACTTCATATTAGGGTGATCTCTCCATCCGGGGTTGTATGTGTTCGAGTATGGATCGTATTTGGTTTGATTTTGGCCTTGGAATCCAATAGCATTGGCAGATTCCCATCCACCATTCTCGATCAACTGAGGGCAATTCTCAGATAGATGCCCTTGGATGGAGCACACAGTGCAAACCTGATTTTCTTGTGTTTTGGACCCAATTACAACCTGAGACACAAGAGAGGTAAGATTAGCTAATTGTGATTGAATTTCAGAAATTGCACTTACCTCATTGACATGTTGCTACCGTGGGTTCTCTCTCTGTCCAACACCTTCATATTATTGTGCATTGAGGGCTCGGTTTGCAATCAAAGTCTTGGCAGCCACCAGGGTCTTGTCAACCAATGCACCACCCGCCGAAGCATCTAACATTTGGCGTTCAATGGGGAGGAGTCCTTCGTAGAAGTATTGAATGAGCAGCTCCTCCTTCATTTGGTGCTGTGGATATGAAGCAACAAGAGTTTTAAAACGTTCATAATAAGCTGGGAACGACTCACCTTGATTTTGTTGGATGCCACTAATCCGTTTCCTCAAGAGAATGACTCTTGAAGTTGGGAAAAATTTCTCCAAGAACGCTCGTTTCATACTTTCCCATGATGTAACCGTCCCAGGTGCTAGTTCATACAACCAATCTTTAGCTTTATCCATTAGAGAGAATGGAAAAGCTTTCATCTTCAGGATGCTGCCATCGACATTCACCGGGGTCATGCTCGAACAAACTACTTCAAACTCCTTCAAGTGCTTGTTTGGATCCTCCATGGATAGCCCATGGTACTTCGGAATATGATGTAGCAAGCTTGACTTCAATTCAAACTCGGCGGTAGTATCTGGAGCTGCCCTAGGATATTGGATACATAGAGGCGTTGCATTGTCCAATCCCGAGGCTGAAAGTTCTTTGATCGTTCGATTATCTGCAGCCATGTCTTGCTCTTCTTTTGAATCCTCTTCAAATTCAACTTCAGTTTCGGAATTAGAACTAGAACTAAGTAGATTAGGTTCTGGATTCTTTCTTTTCCTTCTCAAAGTTCGCTCAAAATCGTCGTCAAAGTCCAAGATGTGCTCACGAACAGGTTGGGAACTTCGAGTCATACACTAGTACCTGAAAACAAGAAAACAAAACAAGTCAGAAACTAAAATAAAAACAAAATAAACGAGAAGAAAAGGACCAAGGGATTAGCAAGGTTGCTAATCCCCGGCAACGGCGCCAAAATTTGATGTGATAAAAGTTAAGCACTCAAATTAAACCCTCTTGTTGTCAAATTGTAGTATAAATGCAAGTAAGGATCGTTCTAAACCGGGGATTATGAGGGCTTGCTAAAACCTCTAAACTGACTTAAAATACAAAAACAAAGTTAAAAACGTTTGGAAAGACTCAAGGGACTCAAAACAAACTCAAAAGACTCAAAACAAGCTAAAAACACTCAAAACTGCCTAAAAACACAATCTGGGCAGTTTTAGACTCTAAACACTACTTTGGACGAATTTAGGGTTTTGACTTGACTCAAAACACTCTAAAACACAAACAAAACAGATTTTAGACACTTTGAAACAAGAAAGTAAGTGGGGGTTTTGGTTTTGACGAAATTGAATCAAACAAACAAATTGTGAAACTAAACAGATTCTAAAACGAATTTAGGAAATAAGATGATGGATGGATTAGTTAGAGGTCCGTTCTCCACACATGACACACTTGTATATGAATTGATTCCAATTGCTTTTCAATAAACTCTGATGCTCAACACCCCAGATTAACCGTGATGCACAAATTAACCCTCAGATTTTCCTTAACTCATTGAATTGGATGAATGCATGCAACAACTCAAATCATTCTCCAAAAGTCCTCTACATGAATGCATAATAAAGATACAATCAGAGATCATTATGTTTCATGAAAATCATAAGTGTTGACGAGGCAATTGTAACTATGAATGCATGATACGTTTGCCAAGAATTCAATTAACGCGATTGTGACAATCAACCTTCACTACTCAGGAATATAAACTTGTAACGATTAGGTGAAACTCATTTATATTCTAGCACCTGATTCATGCATGAAAACTAAGTATGCATCCTTAATAAACATACACAGATCATTTATGAATAAAATAGATAATTGAATTGCAATCATAACTTATCAAATCACAATTGGCAGAAGTCAATTCATATCTCAAGCATGTTCATGGCTTCAAACTTCCCCCTAACTAATTAAGGGCTTAGCCACTCATGATTACAGCAAGATCAGGGAGTAATAACAAAATAAACATTGAAAACAAGAACGAAGTACACCTAAAACGCTCTAATCTGCAAGCATGAAGCGCACAGGTTCTTCTTCTTCCCCAACTAGCTGCGGCACAAGGGTTCAAGGGTTCAAGGGTGTGTATGGACGTATGAAAGGGTCAGAGATGGATTTATGATGGATGTAGGTTGCGGCAAGGCTTGGAAGATGGCTGAAATTGTGTTTGGATGTGTAGAATGGTGGTGTGGAGTGCGGCAAAGGGTTCTGTGATGAATGGATGGGGTCCTGCGGCAAAAACCCTAAAACATGTATATATAGGCACCTCAAAACCCTAGGTCAATCAGATTGGGACTTGGACTTAGCAGAAATAATGGATTAGGGCCCTAGGGTTCGGCATTTAGTTTGGAAAAGGAATTGTGGTCCAATTAATTTCTGAAAAGGATTTGTAGAACCCAAATCCATAAGGAAAAGGGCCTAACAATCAGAATCCAAGAGGGAAAGGGCCTGAGAGGTGCGGCACAATAGGATAAGGGCAAGGGAATGCCTTGCAAGGCAAGGCAAAAGGATTCTAGAAGGAAAAGAGGCGCCAGATTTTTAGGGTTCTAGAAGGAATGTGTTTTGTGGCAGATTTTGGGGTTTCTAGAAGGATTTGAGGTGCCACTTTTGTAGGACAAAGGATAGGACTTCTAGAAAGTGTGTTTTGAGGCTGATTTCAAGCCTTTTTCTCTTCAAACTCGTCCAACAACTTGCCTCCATGCTTGCACTATCCAATCTTGGCTCAAAAATGCTCTAGAATGCTTCAAATTGCTTCTTTTTGCATACTTTGTCCTTAGAACCTGAAAACACACGAATTTGGCTTAAAAGACTAAATAACTAAGAACTAACAACGTAAAAGCACAAGAACAAGCTAACTAAGTCGCATAAATATGCTCCTATCATGCGTACGTGGAAGCTTATACACAAAATCCATAGTGATATTTTCCCACTTCCACTGAGGAACTAGAAGCGGCTGCATCAACCCAAACGGCTTTTTCCTTTCTGCTTTAACCTGTTGAGAGACAATACACCTACTTACATATTCTGCAATCTCCCTTTTCATACCCGGCCAATAATAAAATGGTCGAATGGTATGATACATCTTACTTCCTCCTGGATGCATGGCATAAGCCGAACAATGTGCTTCATCCAAAATTTCCTTCTTTAATTCCTCATTATTAGGCACATAAATCCTATTCTCTTGCATAAGCATACCGTCTGATTCCCTGATTTTGAAATCTTTCTTCTTACCTCTCTCAACAACCTCAATTATATCCTGAGATTCCTCATCATTCACCTGGGCTCCACGTACACGATCAACCAACATTGGCCTGACTTGGAAACTGGCAAGAAATGCTTCCCTTCGATCTTCCATTTCCCACTTTACTCTAGTGGACCTCAAATCTGCAAGAAGAGGAACACGACAAGCATACAAAGCATTAAGTCGGCCTTGAGGTTTCCTACTCAGTGCATCAGCTACCACATTTGCACGACCAGGATGATACTCAATCGTGCAGTCATAATCACTTAGTAACTCCAACCATCTTTGCTGACGAAGATTAAGATCATGCTGAGTAAAAAGATACTGAAGACTCTTATGATCTGTGAAGATCTTACATTTCTCACCATAAAGATAATGCCTCCAAATCTTCAAAGCAAAGACAATAGCTGCCAACTCAAGGTCGTGAGTAGGATAATTCCTTTCATGAATCTTCAACTGCCGAGAAGCATAAGCAATCACTCTATTATGCTGCATCAAAACACATCCCAAACCATTCAATGAAGCATCACTGTAAATCTCAAAATTGCCACTATCATCAGGAAGTACCAATACAGGTGCATGAGTGAGGCAATACTTCAACCGCTGAAAACTTTGCTCACAACTATCATCCCACTCAAACTTAACATCCTTCATGGTTAGCCTTGTTAGTGGTAAAGCAATCATAGAAAAATTTTGAACGAATCATCGATAGTACCCTGTTAGACCAAGGAAACTCCGTACTTCAGTGACGATTCGTGGTTGCTCCCAATTCTCCACTGCTGCAATCTTTTGAGGATCTACTTGAATTCCATGTGCCGATACAACATGCCCTAAAAATGCCACTTGATTCAACCAAAACTGGCATTTACTAAACTTGGCATACAAATGATGCTCCCTCAATTTCTCTAACACCAAATAAAGATGTCGAATATGCTCTTATTTCGACTTAAAGTATACCAGAATATCATCAATGGAAACAATGACAAACCTATCAAGATATTGCTGGAATACTTCATTCATCAACCTCATAAAAGCTGCTGGCGCATTAGTCAATCCAAATGGCATCACCAAAAACTCATAATGTCCATAACAGGTCCTAAAAGCCCTTTTAGGGACATCCTCGTCTTTGATCTTCAACTGATAGTAGCCAGATCTCAAATCAATCTTAGAGAATACACATGCACCCTTAAGCTGATCAAACAAATCATCAATACGAGGTAATGGATAACGGTTTTTAATCGTTACCCGATTCAATTGCCCGTAATCAATACATAATCTCATAGTTCCATCTCTCTTTCTCACAAACAATACTGAGGCTCCCCAAGGTGAAGTACTAGGTTAAATAAAACCTTTATCAATTAATTCCTGCAACTGAATTTTCAACTCTCTCAATTCAGCCGGAGCCATTCTATATGGAGTCAAAGATATAGGGTTCGTACCTGGAAGCAAATCAATAGAAAACTCCACATCTCTGTCTGGCGGCAATCCAGGCAAATCGTCAGGAAATACATCAGGATAATGCCTGACTACTCCAACTTCCTCCACGTTACTAGGAGCAACATCATTTAACACCACATATGCTAAGTATCCCTGACAACCTTTCGATAACAACTTCTTTGCCTTCATGGCAGAAATAACACCATGCCTCACCCCACTTCTCTCGCCCACAAACATAACCTCAGGTAGTCCAGGACGATGAAAAGTGACTGATTTCCCGTAACAATCTATATGGGCACGATTATAATGCAACCAATATGCCCCTAAAATCACATCAAAATCCACAATATCTAACGGGATAAGATTAGCTGGCATAGCTACATCATCTATCATCACTGGCCACCCTGGATAAATGCTATCAACATAACATTTGTCCCCTCTAGGCATAGCAAACTCTAAATCAAACCCTAGAGGTGTAGGATGAGGTTGTGTCATTTGAGCAAATGTATGAGAAATCACAGAGTGCGTAGCACCACAATCAATCAAAACTCTAGCAAAGTGACCAAGGATGTTTAACGTACCCATAATCAAGTCCGGATGGTTCTGAGCATCTTGCAGTGAGATGTTGTTAACACGTCCCTGGGTTTGTTGTTGTCCTCCACGACCTCTATTACTTTGATTACCTCGCCCCTGAGAACTACGTCCCTGTCCTATCTGGCTAGACTGCCTAGATAGTCCTGCACTGCTAGCAGCAACCTCTCCCTGCTGGAACTGACCTCCCTGATACCACTGAGATCCGCTAGCTGGCATAGAAGGATACGAAGTATAACCTCCAGGATTTTGGGAATACCCACTCTGAAAATAAGGATCCTGGGAATACTGATACTGTCCTGAAGCATAGGGAGCGGCATCACCCTGATAATGGTAAGTAGCACCACCCTGACTCATCTGACCATAACTGCCTGCTCTGGGATTCTGCTGAATCGGCGCTGGAGGAGGCATAACAGACTGCTGAGGCTCTGCTCACTCTGGGGACACTGTGCAACTCTATGTCATGTCTGTCCACATGTATAGCGAGCACTGCTACCTCTCCGGCACTCCCCATAATGTCTGGAATTACAAAGGCGGCATAATGGAGGACCTGAACCACCAGCACCACCAAAATCTCTTTGCCTCTGAAACCTGGGTCCACCAATAAATCTTCCACCTCTCCTCGGGCCTGTAGCAATAAATCCTCCACTAGAAGAACTCGAGCTCGCTCCACTTTTCTTGAAATTCTGGGTCTTACGGGCTCCCGAAGTCAAGGAACCTTTACCCCTATCATCTCTTCTCTGCTTATCACCATTCTTATCTTCCTCTTCTTCACTTTCACTAGGCAGATTTTTGGAGTCCTCAATCCGAACCAAAATCTCAGAAAACTCATGATAAGTGGTGCAAGGAATAGCACTGGCAAGTGTCCGCCATTTCATCTTTGTTCCCAACTTAAAGCGACGAAGCATTTCCACCTGATTAACAACCACTTCTGGATCATAGTGAGATAAATCTATAAACTTCCTATAGTACTCATTCGTCGACATTTTCTTTTGCTTCAGCTGAGTGAACTCTTGCTTCTTACGATCAATATACTCTGGAGGAATGAATCTTTTCTTAAATGTCTCCTGAAATGTTTTCCAGTCAGCTGCTGCTTCAGGTGACATAAATTTAGTCTCATTTTCCCACCAACTTGCAGGTTCTCTTCCTAGAAACCACGTAGTAGTCTCAACCCATCTACTAGCAGGAAGATTCCCCTGACTCTGCATCACCTGATAGGTCTTCTCAATACAGTCTAACCACTTTTCTGCTCCTTCATGACCCTCATTACCAATGAAATGGTCCAACTTCAGATTATAAATGGTCTCCAAGGGTGTTCTCTGAGGAGGACAAAATGAAGTCTGAAAGGCATGGGCTATGGCTTCCCTTAACTGAGATACATTGGGGAAACTGGGCTCAGAAGAAGAACGTAGATCCCTACGAGGCGGCATAGTTCTGACAGAAGACACCAAAGAAAATTAGAAAGTTCACAATTTATACAGGACTGCAAACCTAGGCTCTGATACCAAACCGACACACCCCGACCTGGAAATCAGGGCGTGCTGGCCATCACTAACGTGACGTAACCATAACGCAATGCGGAAGCAATAAGATAATAGAGTTATGAAAGACTAAAAGCCGAATACTAGCAGTACAATCCAAATGACATGCTAGCGAGAGTTTAAGTGTGAAATACACATAATCAGAGCATAAGATTCTAAATGCAGTCAAGTAGGACAATTACTAAATTACAACACTCGAAGGTGAGTCCTACATGTGTGAAGTCCGTCAGAATAGCCGTGGGGATCCTCGTGAGCCACCAAACACTCCTAACTATAACCTAGAGGGGCGTAAAACAAGGTGAGTGGGTCAGTAAAACAAAGCTTTCAAAACATTTCTTTTATCAACATATATAACCCCTCACTGTAAAACCTGTATACTTTCCCAGAAAATAGCATATAGTATATATATCTTAACATATTCTCAAATCATCGTTCAAAATCAATAGTATGAAAGTATGCCATGCCATATGCATCAAAACATAGTGAGGATATGCAAATATATATCAGGTAGAATAATAAATCAGCCGGAGACCTTGCAGTGGTCCTGTACGGCTAATCATATAGCTCAATACCTATGCCTGCACACGAGTCGGAACCACAGAAGTGGTCTGTACGACAGGACTTGGTGTAATAATACGCTCTAGTGCAACTCTCATCAAATAGCTGTGCGACGTATCATAGGTCACCTACGAGTTGGAACCACAGAAGTGGTCTGTACGATAGGACTTACACCTACTTGGATCCAAGGGAGCGTGCGGTAAGAGAGGTGAATATCAACATAAGCACTAACACCGGTGGTGCAGGTTATGAGCTCTCAACACAATTCACATCATCAACATAATATAACTCACCTGATACTTACCTGTGCGTCCACCGCATCATTTCACACATATGCATCATATATCAATTCATATAATTCATATCAATTCTATGCATGGCATTTTAAAACATACTTTCATTTAAATTCGATTTCTGGGAAAATCAATAAGTATATAGGTATATAATGAAAACAGCTGCCCACTCACAGGTATGTCGAAGGGTCGTAACCCCCGTGACGCCTTTGATTGCGCTCGTTCTTGGATAGGTCTCACCTATATGCGAAACAACTATAATAACGTTATTTAAAGCACATAACCAACAATTCACAATAACTTCTCATACAATGCTCAATTGGGGTGTTTGAATATACCAATGTGATCTACACAACCTCACAAGCATCCCCATATTTTTAAAATAATTTTTGGACTAGCCACGCGCCCCTACGCACCGTGATGGGCACGAACCTACGCGCCCCCACGCGCGGTCACGTGCCAGGCACACTAACGGCACACCAAACGGTGTCAGGAATATTCCATGGAATATTTTGTTAGCTGCTAACAGCATCCGTTAGATTTAACTGACGGAATATTCCGTCATCTTCTCCGGCGACTCACCGGCCACCGGTGAGTTCGCCGGTTTCTGGGTAATTTTCCAACTATGGTTTCTCACTCATTTTTCATCCATTTTTCATGAAATTGGTACCAAAATGAAGCTCTAAGCATGTAGAACATCTAAACAAGATTCAAGGCTTGAAAATCACTAGATTTTACATGAGAAAGCTCGATAGCTCGGCAAACTTTAAAAACCTTCGATCTCGGTCCTCCGACGTCCAAACTCTACCAACGAAGTACCCCGAGACTCGTGAGGACCTCCTTAAGCTCACTATGAGCTTGAAATTCCCTAAAATGCAAGGTTTTACGTGTGCATGAACAGTGCACATTTTCGGGGTTAGGGTTTCTCACCTAATCCGAGGGTTACAAGTTCCAAATTTGGTACCAAAATGCTCATAAGGTTGCAAGGATCAAGAATCTTACCTTTTTGATGTCGATCTGTGAAGAAATGGACGAGTTCCAACTTCGTCCGTACTTGAACAGTACACAGGAAGGTGAAAAATCGAGAAAGGAGAGAGAGAGAGAGAGAGAGAGAGAAAGTGAGGGTAGGTTAGATGTGTGTGGTCTACAATCCTAGCCACACAAAAATAATACCATAAGTTCCAATAATTTTCCAAAACTTAGGGATAGGACATAAAAAACAAATATAAATGTCACATACCTTAGCAAACTTAAGGGCAATCCCGTCATTTCACATCCTCGATAAAATAATTCTGAGACGGGCTGTGACACACGAGAAAAGACAAGATTAGGTATTAGGATATCCGAGGAAAATTAGGAGTAGCCGAAATTAAAGATAAGATGAAAGAGAATCGGTTAAGGTGGTTTGGACATGTGAAACGAAGACCTACAGATACTTTAGTTAAAAGATGCAAGTACGAGACAGAGGTCCAAGGCCAAAGGGGTAGAGGAAGATCTATGAAGACTTAGAAAGAGACTATAAGAAAAGATTTGGACTACTTGAAGGTAAATTTGTGAAAAAAATGTTCATTTAAGCAACATCTATGGCATGCAATTAACAATTAAAGGTGGAAACATGCTTGTATGCACTCAAAACAAAACATTACCCATGAAATTCAAAGCCTAGTAGTTATGGTGAACCATGACTCAACTCAAATCTTAAAGAAAGGAGTTGAGAAACTTTTATACCTTTGAAGCACCTCTTTGCTTAGCAAAGGTTAATCACCCATGTGAGGGCCTTCTTTCCTTTGTCTCCTTGCTCCTTGGCTCCATGGATATGGATGGAAGAATTGATTCTCCAAAAGTCCCCAAGGTAGGAGACCTCTAATTTTCGACACCAAGGATGGTGAAGGAAGAAGATGAGTGACCTTGGAGGAGGAAGGATTGCTAGCTAATCCCCTCCAAGGGGGCCGGCCTCCTAGAGAGAAAAGGAGAGAGTTATATCTCACTTTTCATCCTTAGAAAACCCTAATGATGAAATGGCTATAAAGTTGCCTTTATACCACCTCACAATGGAGTGGCAAACTTGCAATTAAGCCAAGTTCACTACCCCTCTCTATATGGCCGGCCATTAAGGGTTCATTGGGCTTTCAAGCCCTTTGTGTTTTCAAGTTGTCATACAACTTGAGCTAATGGGCTTGACATTCAAATCCCATTGGGACTTGCGGCCCAAAACTAACCCAATGTCTATAACGAACTTATTCGTTTGATTAATTAACATATTAATTAATCCTAGCCATAAATAATTAAACCATTTAATTATCCTTACTCATCTTCGTTGTATCCTTCAGTCATTACCTTACACAGTGTGCGATCCATTAGGTTCTTTTTAGCGAGGCAGTGGGCGATTAGAACTCTTACTAATCGATTGTGAATTGAAACTTACTTTCAATTCTCCCTTTAGTGATTATACATCTTCATGGCTTCCACAAACCAAGATTGACACCTAGCAATATGTCATGGCTATCCAAGCTAATCAGAAGAGGTTGGAGAACCTATTCAGTTTGGGATTACAATGCAATACGGTCTTTCTCTAATACAATACTTTTGACCACATTGTTTGGTTTGATAGCTTATTGATGTCTACTATCCAATGTGATTCTCTTACTTATATGATTACCTTGAATGTGATTTGGAACGACTTCCTAAATCTCATTCATACTCTAGCCAGAGATTCTTAATCAAATCATAGAGTATTCTCCCTCAACGTTTGAAGGGTAGAGATCCCTTGTTGCGCATTCACTTGCCTCCATGGCTAAGTGGCTTAACCCCAACTATGCCGTGGACACTCTTTGACGGAGTGACTTTGACATAGTCAAAGATCAAGGACCTAACCACAAGACAACTATGATGCCTCAGGTCAAGGGACTACTTTGCATTATCCCAACCATGAGTTCTCATGTGACATGAGTATGAGAACTCCTCGTTGATCGCGTTCAGTGGACTCATTCTCTATTGAGCACCTACGTACTTGTCTTGATGTCAGTCACACCATTGACTCGAGACTAGTCACTCTCCCTAAGAGAAGACATAGGACGTACTGATCTTAACGGACTGTCAATGCCCAATTGGCAATCCTATAATCGAGAACATTTAGGATATGTGTACGAAAGAGAATGGTCTCATGAATCTAACTTCTTTAGATCACATTATCCATATTACATATTCCTTGGACTTATTGTTTAAGCATATAACATTTATATGAGACAGCTTAAAACAATAATCTTTGCCCTTTATATTAAACTAAATTAGTTTGACATGTGAAATGTCCGTAAAGTATCATCATGTGATTGGTTTTAGGGCACATTTCCAACACTACTTGGATCTAACATAAGTCATGGCACAAAACCGAGCGCAATGACGTTCTAGGATTCATATAACTAATCCCACTTTTTTTTTTTTTTGAACAATCGATATTATCTACACTAAGAGGATGGGGTGGGCTTAGCCTCACAATGGGCTAGCAATAAATTGGTGCAAATTCGCCTTTGGCGAGATTTGAACCTAAGACCTCTCATTAATCAATGAAGAGAAATACCACTAGACTGTAGTACTAGTGGCTATTACCAATCCCACTTAGTAAAATAAGATTTTGTTGTTGTTGTCCGTTCAAATCTATTTCCTTCTTCAATTAGGATTGTATTATTTCCTATTCTTCGTTACCCTCGTATCTCGTTTTCCTAAATCGAAATCCCAACGACCTCCGTATCTTGTTTTTCTATAAATACCTCCTGGACATCCATCCCTATGGAGAACAATCCTATTAAAATGGGCCAAAGACACAAAGATAGTGAAAAATCCAAATCCAAATCGAAAAGGGAAGCCCAGAACTCCCAAAGGAAAGAGTTAACGGCTACAAAAATACCCACTTAATTCCCACTTCCCCACTGCCCTGCCTTGCCTTGTCTCCCCAAACCCTTCTTCTCTTCTCCCTCTCTCCAAGTCTCTTAATAATCCATCACAACTAAACATAACACAACACAACAAAACCCTTCTCTCTCCCTCTCTCTCTCTCTCTCTCTCTCTCTCTCTCTTAACAGGTGATCTCTCTGTCTCTCTCTCTACCTCTCAATTTTATATAATTGATTTATTTATATGAAATGAGACTATTTGATTTCTTGATATTTCCGGCCTGTTGATGCTTTCATAAATTTTGCCTATTTTAGGGTACATTTTAATTATATTTTTTAAATATTTTTAATAGAGTTTTGACTGCTGTTAAATTTTAATTTCAAAATAAGACTAGGGGCTGTAGGGATGCTGGTGTTTTCAGTTTCAAGGGTTATAGATGAGTGGGACCCTCAATCACCACAATAGGGTTTTGGGCTTCAAAAATCCCATCGGACGGTGGCGGAGGTTTCTTCAATTTTAAGCTTTTTACTTGCATTGCACAGATGTCACTAAAATTATGTCTTGGTTCCAAAAGAAAATCTTTTTGCTTAATTGAGCATCTATAAGCAAAGAGATTTTCTTTTGAAACCAATGACATTTTTTCAATGACATCATATGTCAATAGATGTTTATCGTTCATCTAATAGATATTTGTCATATGACGTCTTTAGTTACGAGAAAGTTTCTTTCTATGAGAGTACGCAAACGAGGTTAGTCTAGCCATATGTCCAATTTACTCCTGCAAGGGAATGTGCAAAGGGGTAGGCAAAGTACACCTACTCTATCCAAGTATGCATCTTTGCCTACTTCAAAAAAAAAAAAAAAAAAAAAAAAAAAACCTATGGAATATTGGGCCCCACATAATATAGAATTATTTTGTCTACTTGGTTTGCTTGGTTTATTGGAGTGACCAATATTTTCACGGGGAATAATGGTAGTCAACATTATGGTACAATTTGCTTACCTTGGTTAGATATTCACACGGAGACGCATTAAGATATTGATATTAAGCTGTTGAGGTTAGACCAAGTGGTGAGCGAGAGTAAATGGGTTAGGATTATGATCGGTTGAAGGATGAAGATGTAAGATATAAGATATTAATTTTATCATATTATGAATCTAAATTATTAAGTTGTAGAATTGATTGAGTATGCAGTTTATATTCACAATTTGAATTATCGGTTATGTGTAGGGATGGCAACGGTTCGGTTTGGGGACGGAAATGCTATATCCATCCCTATAACCACGAAAAATAACCATATCCATAACCGCAAATTAACCCTCAGGTATTATCCATAACCATACCCACCGGGTAACGAATTCCCCATCGGTTAACGGGTATATCCATCTTCGTCAATACAAAAAATATATTCGTTCAATTGAGAAATTATAAGTTAGTAGATATCAATTTCGTCATTAAACATTTGATGTATAAAATGATCATAATGAATGAATCTTGTTGAGTATAAAAATTAAAACACTGATGATGTTGGCTTGTCTTTGTTATGTCCTATAAGCACCATTGAGTTCGCATTGATTTTGATTCAAAACTTTACTTTCCTACAAAATGCAACTTTTGTATTCTCAAGGTAATGGTTTGGTGAATAATAGATATATATATATATATATATATATATATATATATATATATATTATACTATTATATTATATATAAATTATATTATTTACTAATCAGATCGGATTCGGTTATGGATACGGCTTGGGGACCTCTATAATCATATCGAAAACCATAACCGAATAATATAAACGGTTTTTCCCCATATCCAAACCATACCCGAATTTTCATATCCAAATCCAATCCATTCGGACGGTTATCCACGGTTATCGGGTTTAACGGTTATAATTGCTATCCCTAATTATGTGAAATAGGAACTGTTACTGGTACACAAAAAAATAATCTTGGCCTTTTCTCTTGTATTTCTGTGAGGGAGAGTTTGTGCTTGGAGGAGTGCAAGATGATTTTTCTAGAGCGTTAGTAATAATACTCTTCAGAAGTTTGAGGCAATATTTGTTACTTAACTACATGTTTTTTTTCCTTGCCCTAAAATTCATAACTTATTCACATGGCAGTCTGCATTAGTGTACTGTAAAACAAGGCGTTAGCGAGGAAGCAAGACACTAAGACATTTCTTGACCGGAAAGAAAAGCATTCTCACAATTTCTTGCATTATTTTCTTGGAAAATTTTTCTTCGAAACGGGAAAGAAAATCAAGATGGAGAACACACCGATAGAAAACGCATTGGTGTACGTACTGAAACAATTACAAGGAGTCGAGCATTTCATGGATGCTCAAGAGAAGTTACAAAGGAGCATATACGAGAGAGGGTTTTTTCTCTGCAGAAAAGTTCGGGAAAAACTTCGGAGTAATGACAAGTTCGTCGAATTCCTAAAGCAACTGCACTTGTATAGCAGTGGAGTTATAGATCTGACCGAGTTTTTGAATCTGGTCGATGACGTACTTCGAGCCGATCAAGATCTTATGAACGAGTTTGATGGTTTTCTGGAGCACTGTGAGAAGGAGCAAATGCATTGGTCGCTTAGGAGTGAAAGCTGACGTAGAAACTTGTTAACTTGTTCTAGTTTTCGATTCGTCTTTGTATTCATGTATATGGCAGGCAGGAACTAATTTAGATTCGTTTTTAATGCGTTGATGTAGAATGTTAAATTTGAGTTAGTTAATGCACGTTAAATTAGATGATTCAAAGCGTTTATCCTTGCATTTGGTGCCCATTGTTCGAATGCCCCCCTCTCCTCATCGCTCGTATGAAAACGAAAAGGAGAACTTTAATGAATTTTGGCAATGTTACTGGATAGCAACGCAACCTTTACTTGTTGGTCCTCTTTTCCAACTCAATTCTTTCGTTGTTTTCCAAATCTTACGAGTATGACTTGATTTTCATTACGAGAGACTTGATTTTCATTCCTCCCATAATGAAAATCATTGTGGAACGCATAGTTACAATGGTAAAACATCGAGAGAAGAAAACATTGAAAACATTTTGCAAAGAACAACAGTTTAGGTATGATCGTAACACTACCCACCAGACCCCGACGAGGGGTTACCAATATACCGAAATTGGTAGAAATCCAGTAGACAAGTCTCATGATCTGCATTTTTCTATCGATATAAAAATCTGGATTGGTATAAATAAAAGGTGCTGCACTAAAAACTTGCACCAGGGTAAGAATACAAATACTTCATTTACAAAGTCAAATTAACTTGCACTCAAAACTGGTACTAGAGATCTCACGTATCTGTATAATCTACAGACTGAATTGTCCTTACAAGCTCCTTCAAATTGGCTAGGACATGGCGCGGTCCTACGCTCTCAACGCCAATGTAATTCAAAAGCTGCTCTATATCCTACACTCACAAAAGCAACGCTACGGTCAATATAGCCAAGCGTGACAATTTTAATGGTTAAGATAGTAAATGAAGCAAAGCAAAACAAGAAGAAGAAAGTACAGTACAGATTTAGGTGGGTTAGCAGAAGAAAGACAAGTACGGAAGGATGACGTTAGAACAAGTGTTTGCACAAGTCTTCAAACTAGATTCATGTTAATTTTTTATAAATTTGAATTAGAATGTAAGAATTGATGATTAATTCACTTATTTAACTATATATGAAATGATTGTGTTTAATTATTAGGATCTATGGTGTTGTTTGAGTATATATCCAGGCATTAAGGTAATTTGTCAAATTGAGATTTGCCTATATAAATAGCCTTTCCGTAATCGGATTTCAGACTGGCATGTTGATCGATAATGATGGAGAATTTTGATTTACCAAAAAAGTCTACTTGTTCTAGTTATGCTCCTCTTCTCTCTAGGAATTGTTCTTAGCACTCCAAAATTGTCATTGTTCACTTTACTTAATTTTTTCCAACACGGAGGAGCGCAGGATAAGTATTTTGGACTGCTAACAACAACTCCATTTCTCCCTCTCTTGTATTCTTTCTTCATCTCTTCTACTTTCCCTCTCTATTCTACATTAATTGGGTATCAGGGTAAACTTTGTTGTAAATAACTGAAGTTACCAAGGTTACTATTACCAAAAAGCCCATTCAAAAGGACAACTTTAGCGCACACAAATGCACGAATGTCAAACAAATGAAAAGATAATAACCACACACCAAATAATAGGAATTACTCTAATCTGAATAGGTGTTATGGACCCCAAGGCAAAAGATATGAACAAATTTGTACCTTGTTTAGTAAGAATAGAGCATATGCGGCTCTCGTTGTGTCTTGGCCATCTAGAAAGAGAGGGAACTCCACATGCTTCACATCCGTTGAAACCACTGTATGTGACGACACATCAGATGAAGTAGGCTCTACGGATGGTCCATAATCAATAATATAGGAATGGGAACCACCCAAACGCAATGGATAACGCAATGGAACTTTTAAGTACGAAGCTATAAGTAAGACAGCCTGCATTCAAAATCAATATAAATAGAGCATTCTTATTTAAAACAACTGCGGCTAAACAAACAAAACAAATTGGCCCCTAGGTAATGCACTTGAACATGATAGCATCTTAAAGTAGAAGCTGCCAAATTCATCATGTATGAATTAGTAACTTAATAGTTTGTATCAAGCAAAGAAAGCGTACTACGCACATGACCGACATATCCCAGGGCTGTTGCAGACCTCCGAACCTTCTTTTTGTCAGTGAAAAAACTCATCATTTTAAAAGGCAGCATTGTCAAATGGAGACCTAAAATTGTCAATGTTCCTTGATTTGCATGTTTAAATCGAGCAGAATTACCTGTAACATTTGAAGAAGAAATACAAGAAAAATATAGTCTGAGTACAGAAGAATACATTACCAAAGGTTATTACCCTTGACACGAAGCACATAATGATTATTTCAAAATAAATTTTCTTCAAGAGAAAATAAAACTGGATATGGATATTTTGATACTGCAGCCAATTAAATCATTAAGAATATATATCCCTATCAAACAAATAGATAAAACATTGCCATAGTATACAAATATGATGTACGTGAAAAGCTTCAAGAGCAAACATCCACAATGTGGACAGCCCTATTGTTCGAAAGGTACTGTGTTTTTTAATTTTCATTAAAAGTTTTGTTTATGAGTTGAAACTTAGTTTATCTTTAAAGTGTACAATAGAGTTTAAGGGTTACAGTTTGTTTAGCTCTAGGGTGTAGGGCATTAGCGCAAACTTAAAATCTTAAACCATGGATGGAAGGGGAAATAACGTAAATATTGAATAGCACAGGACATTCCAGTGCTGACATCAGTTGAGAGGCAGCCTCAAGTTCTACTCACATACACACACACACACACATAATCTACTTCTAAAAAATGATCCTGCATTGGGGATCGTGCACCGTCGACCAGCAAGAGATCCTGAAATCCGAGCAAGGAAAAGCTCACAATCCCAATCAGCAACACCATAAAGAATTGCTCATATTTTGAATAGAGATCTAGGTCATGCATTGAGAACTCGAAGAAACAATTTTAATAACAATACATTTATACTCAGACAACATTAACAAGTTAAACAAGCACTTACACAATTTAGGCACAAGAGAAACAAAAATTAAATAAAAATTAATTCAAATGAAAGCCACATCTTATGACAGTTGGGATAACAAATGTTGCCATGGTATCCAGAATTTCATGAATGTGGATAGATAACATAGGAAAGAGTTGTAGTGATTGCTTGAAACATTAGCCTTTCTTTTCCTTCATTTAGCCATATGGGTATTTACTGATTTTTACCTCAGTTACTCTCTTTCAGATTCCACAAATTAAACAAGGTATTGTAAGACATAAAACAATATCTCAGTAGCATTTACCTGATCTACTAGTGTTAGGAAATGATTCAAGTTCCTGTTCTTGTGCAGGACCCATAGTGAACTTTACAGGATATAGCAATGAAACTTGTGATATCATATGTTGTTGTCGCCTTCTTAGCATCTTTTGCAAGTTTTTAAGATGAACATACCCCTTGTCACTGGATAGTAGCTGATTTGACTCCTGTAACAAAAGCGTAAATCAGATTTTCCACCAGACTGCATAAATCAATTACTAAAATGTAACAGTAACTTTTAAACATGAAAAGGTGCATTGAGAAGAAAAGTTATTGATTTTGAAGAAAAGTATAGCATGCCAAATTTGGATTTTTGGCAATGATCATAAAGCAAAAATAACATTAAAAGTGATAAAAAGAATCAGCCAGATGAAACGAAACAAAAAAATAAAAATAATCAAGCATATGCATGTATATGCACAACTACAACTAGTTTTTTAATTCAAAAGTGACCCAATCTAAGTAATTAACAGTGCTTCCTAGTCATATATATTATTTACTAATGGTAAAACTTAAATTAGTCGCAATGAGATTTTGAAAGAGAATATGCAATGGCAAAAAGATTTTGTTTTCCAATACACGTCACAACCCAAAAATGTCTAGAGTTTATAATTCTTTTTTTTTTTTTTTTCAGAAGAAACGATAACACTTTATTAAAATAATAACATGATTTACAAAATAGTGGATAAGAAATCCACCATCTAGAAAAACTAGCTAAGACCTCTCAAGTAGATATATTTACAAGTACATAACCTCAACCAAAATCATTTTACGGCTGCTAAGACCTCTCAAGTTTATAATTCATAAGTATACAAACTCTCTTGCGCACAACGACAGTTTGGTACATAATAATCATAATCAATTTTACCTCCAACCGCTTCCTAGCAACAGATAGAGCTGTCCCAGCAACCAATAGTGACCTAAGCTCTATACTAAGTTGCTCCTCTTTCATTTTTGTATCCTCCACAGCAAGCATAGAATGCCTTGATATGTTTCCCATCACCATTTGTCTGGCCTCCAGTTTCTGCTGCATCTCCTCAAGCTCATTTGATCGTCTCAATGACTCAGCTTCAACCTGCCAACAACAATGCCGCCCGCTAACCCGCGGACTAATCAATTAAGGCCTGATCAATCAAGTAACAACACAATGTGCTAGTGATGAGTCTGATGACCTCGCGCACAATCAGAAAACAATTTCAATTGGTCCTCAAATTTCGTTTCTTACATCCACTCCGCAATCAAAGACAGAAATATTCATTTATAGAATTAAATTACAACGTCCACAATTTCTACTTTCAGATCCTAATACCAGCAGTTTGGCTGAAACAAGATTAAATTATCAAAAATAAAATATAAAAATCGCCTTCTCATACTAACACCGGAACAGTTCTAACTAATTCCCCCAAGTCTGTTAATCCAGCAATCACAAAAACCCAGTTATATCCAAATAACCAAGTAAAGAACTATTTAAACTTCAATTTCTAACTCCACAATAAATAAAATAAAACCTCCATAACCCTAATAAACTGCATTTTCCCAGAATATCAAAAGCACGAAAGTTGAGCATCCACTAGAACCCTACCTCAATGAGAGACTCGAGATTCCGCTGAATACTCAGCTTCTTCTCCTGAGCTTCGCTGAGAGCAGAAGAAAGACTCCATAACCTCACAATCTCTTGCTCGAATTCCTCCCATTCGATCACCTTCACATTTTCGAGATCGCTCTTCTTCGGCTCTGCAGGCTGGGCTCGATCTCGTTCCATTAAAAGTTGGATAGATAGTTGCGATGCGGCTTGAATTTCAGACAAGGCCAGGGGATAGACGTCATTGTCCCAGAATCACCAATTAGGGTTCAGGACACATTTTCTCGGGAAAATGTTTTGGGGGTTTTTTTTTCTCGGGAAAATTTCTGCTTTTTTTGGGTCGAATGGAGAAAATTTTTATGAGGATTCTTATACCAGTTTGAAAGAAGGATTTGATAAGCAAAGAATGACAAGTGGAAGGGCGACTGGAAGTTGGCGAGGATTTAAATGTCATTTTAAGCGGACCAAGCAGATCGCTGTGCCAGTAAAGTGCATTATAGAAACTAGCCTTCATGTGCAGAGGTTATTTTTTGAATCAGATGTGCCACGTACGACTTATACTTTTTAAATGTATTTATATGCGTAAATTGACAAAAGAAAAATCAAATATTTGAAGTAAATAAATTATTTTAGATTATGCTAGAAGAAACCCCTCATAAATCACTTAAAGCAGCTGAATTCACATAATAAAATCGATCTCTATAGAATTTACATTAAGAATAGAAAAAATAATATTTAATAAACAATTGATTAAATCATATTATTGCTAACCAATTGTGAGGCTAAGCACACCCCCTCATCCTTAGTATAGATAATATAACTTGTTAAAAAAAAAAACAATCATTTGACAATTAATTTAATCACATGCGAAAGACCTTTTTTATAACTGGCATTACACGCCTCTTAAAAATATTTTAAACGTGTTTAAAAATAGAGAAAATAATATTTAATAAACAACTGATTGAATCACATTATTGCTAGCCTATTGTGAGGCTAAGCCCACTGACACACCCCGTCCCAAGGAGGGCGTGCTGGTCATCACGTGAGAGTGACGTAACCATGTGCACAATGCGGAAGCTAATAAGATAAATTTAAATACACATTTAGCGCAAAAGGAACATCTGGTTGCAGTCAAGGACAATGGCTAAAATATAGCACCCAAAGGTGAATCCTACTTTTGTGAATTCTGTTAGAACTCCTTTTCTTCCCTCGTGCCAACCAAATCTCTACTACCTAGAACCTGGAGTGGCGAAAAACAAAGTTGAGTGGGTCAGAAACAAATCATTTTCAAAACCTTTTCTTTTCTCAAAAGTTATAACCCCTCGCCGTAAAACCTATAATAATTTCCCAGAAATATATAATACGTATATACTTATCTCAAAACCATGTTCAGAAATAGTGATATGCAAGGTATATGCCATGCCAAATATATCTCATCAAATTATATATCTATATCAGGTGACAACTCATCATATCTCATAACATGTTCATCGAGTGATCAGCTCGGCTGAACTATAGCTCATAATCAATCTCATCATCACATATAAAAACATATCATGCACACGAGTCGGAACCACCTCACGTGGTCTCACCGACAAGACTGGGTGTAAATAAATACACTCTAGTGCTACAATCACGTGAAGACTGAGCGCTAATCGCGGGTCATCTACGAGTCTAACCCACCTATAGTGCTCTATTCGACAGGACTGAGAACCTAACTTGGATCCAAGGTGAGCGTATGATGCGAGAGGTGAACATCATGTGAACGATTGAGCCCTGGCCCTGGGCGGGAGCACTAACACCGTGGTGCAGGTTTATGAGCTTTCAATACATCTCACATAAACATCAAATCATATAATCATTCTCTATCATCAATATATGCTCACCTGATACTTACCTGTGCGTCCACAGCACCAATTACCATTATATGCAACTACTAATGCATGAATAAATAGATATATATACTTTGCATGGCATATCATATCGCATTTCATATCACATTTCGCTTAATTGATTTTCTGGGAAAAATCTCATTTATATAGGTATATACGGAAAACAACTGCCCATTCACAGATATGTCGAAGCGTCGCAACCCCCGAGTCTCGATTGATGGCGTTCGTCCTCAGGATAGGCCTCACCTATATGCGTAATAACCGAAAAACGTTATTTAACGCACATAACCAACAATAGGTAATAACTTCTTATATATTGCTCAATTTGGGTATATGAATATACCACAGTGACCTACACAATCTCAGGATCATCCCTATATTTTTAAAATAATTTTCCGACGTCTCACGCGCCGTCACACGCCGGCGAGTGCACGAACCTACGCGCAGCCACGTGACAGTCACACTGACGGCGTCAGTTAACGCCGTCAGGAATATTCCATCCTAAAACAAGTATATTCCGTTAAAACTAACCCGACGCCGTTAGGTTCCGTTAAGAATATTCCGTCAACTTGACGGAATATTCCCCTTTCTTCTCCGGTGCTCCTCCGGTGCTGTCACCGTCGTCGGAAACTGGAAAAACTGCAAACCTTAATATCTTAGTCCATACTAAACCAAATTCCGTGAAATTTGTATCAAATTGAAGCTCTCGACCAGTAGAACAAGATCTTACCTTTCAAAAGTCCTAAAACCGACGGAAACTTGCCAGAAAATCCCTCGATAATCCGGTTAAACCTACAACTCATCGAACCTGGGCTTCCCGATGTCCAAACTTCATGAAAATGGTACTCCGAGTATCATGAGAGTGTCCTTAACCTTGCTGCAAGCTCCAAATCCTTTGAATGTTTCAATTTTTACGTGCACATGAACAGTGCACCAAAATGGGTCTCTCGGGTTTCCGGGTTTCCGGGTTTCCGAGGGTTCCAAGCCTCAAAACAGGTGTAGATGAACTCACCAAGTCGAGATGAACACAATGGAAGAAATTTCAAGGTCGATCTGTGTAGAGATGGGGAGGTTTGAGTGTGGTCCGTACGCTTGTACGGATGTTGTAGAAAAAGTCGAGGGAGATGGAGGAGAGAGAAGGTACACGGGAGAGGGTGATGTGGATGTGTGTGGTCCTAGTTGGGTCACCAATCAAAACCAACAAAATCTTAAGTCCTTTAGTTCCAATTGGGTCCAATCATTTAGGGAATAGAATAATTGGCCTAATTTCTTAACCCAAAACACAAACACACAACCAATGTTCAAGGGTAAAATTGTCTTTTCACATCCACTGTACAATTTTTTTTCGGGACGGGCTGTTACACCCACCCCCTCTCCCTTAGTATAGATAATATCGTTTGTTAAAAAAAATTCATTTGATAACTTATTTAATCGCATTATTATCCACGTGCGAAAGACATTTTTTATAACTGGCATTACACGCCTCTTAAGATGTTTTGAACGTGTTTAAAAATAGAGAAATTGAATCACCTTATTATTATTATCCGCGTGCGAAAGACCTTTTTTATAACCGGCATTACACGCATCTTAAGATGTTTTGAACGTGTTTTAAAATAGAGAAAATAATATTTAATGAACAACAGATTGAATCACATTATTGCTAGCCCATTGTGAGGCTAAGCCCACCCCCTCCTTTTTAGTGTAGATAATATCGTTTGTTAAAAAAAAAAAAAACAATCATTTGACAACATATTTAATCACATTATTATCCGCGTGCGAAAGACTTTTTTTATAACCAGCATTACAAGCCTCATAAGATGTGTTGAATGTGTTTAAAAATAGAGAAAATAATATTGAATGAACAATTGATTGAATCACATTATTGCTAGCTCATTGTGAGGCTAAGCCCACTCCCCTCCCATTTAGTGTAGATAATATCATTTGTTAAAAAAAAAAAAAAAAACAATCATTTGACAAATAATTTAATCACATTATTATCAGCATGTGAAAGACTTTTTTTTATAACCGGCATTACACACCTCTTAAGATGTTTTGAACGGCTTGGTGACACCAAAATCACTATAACAACATCTGATTGAATCACATTATTGCTAGCCTATTGTAAGGTACTAATTTTTTTCAAAAAAAAATATTTACTAATTTATCACCGGCACTATGCGCCACTTAAGATGTTTTGAACACAATATTCATGATTTTCCTTTTTTTTTTTTATTATATTTTTCTTTCCCCTTCACATGGGCACCATTGACACACCCCGATCTGGAATGTCCACTAGGACTTTGAAATCGAGCTGTGCTGGCCGACACCTAAAAGGTGACGAAGCCATATAAAGTGCAATGATAAAGAAAATGAGAATAAATTTAAACTTAGAAGTGTCTAAATACCAGAGTGTGCTGGTGAGCGAGAGCGAACCCATCTCACATGTGATGTCAGAGCATAAATAAGTACAGTAGAGCGGGTAAGAATTATACCCTCAGAAGTAGCCACCAGAACTGAAATTTGCCAAAAATCCTCGTCGAGACGAACAGTCAGTAATCAAAATCTGGAGGGGCACAAAACATAACATGTGAGTAAGCAAACCAAAACTTTGGAAACATAATTCTAGAAATGCAATAACCCATCACCGAAAACCGTATAATTCCCCAAAATAACAATACATATGTATATAAGAATCATGCTGAAGAACGGTAACAACCAAGGTATGCCATGTCGAAATATCTTAGTAACAACTATGTAAGCAAGATGAAATAAATCAATATAAAATGAATATCAGCTGGAGTCACCTACAGTGACCTGTACGACTCATCCATATCTCATCAATCACTGCTAGCATATATCCCATCAATCACTGCTAGCACATATCTCATCATATTTCATCAATCAATGCTAGCACATATCTCATCAATCAAGGCTA
Organism: Heteromeles arbutifolia; assembly: GCA_024362995.1. Classification (NCBI taxonomy): domain Eukaryota; kingdom Viridiplantae; phylum Streptophyta; class Magnoliopsida; order Rosales; family Rosaceae; genus Heteromeles; species Heteromeles arbutifolia. The sequence continues at coordinate 31,081,725 of JANCRC010000011.1, read as the reverse complement.
GCACATATCTCATCATAGCTCATCAATCAGTGCTAGCACATATCTCAACAATCAATGCTAGCACATATCTCATCATATCACATCAATCAGTGCTAGCACATAAGTCGGAGTCACCTATAGTGACCTGTACGACTTATCTATAGCTCATCAAATATCCCTGCACATGAGTCGGAACCACCTCTAGTGGTCTGTACGACATGACTGGGTGTAAATAAGTACGCTCAAGTGCTACGATCACGTGAAGACTGTGTGAATAATCGCGGGTCACCTACAAGTCGGAACCACCTATAGTGGTCTGAACGACAGGCCTATGCACGTACCTTGGAACCAAGGTGAGCGTAAGGTGCAGGAGGTGAACATCACGTGAAGGACTGTGCCCTGGCCACGTGCGGGAGCACTAACACTGGGGTGCAGGTTTATGAGCTCTAAATGCATCTAACACCGCATGTACGACTCATAGGCAACCCGCACGATAGTGTTGGAATTGCCTATAACATAAATGTAGTCATGCCATAATCCCATCATTTCAACAATTACTATATACTTAGGGGTGGATTTTTTTGCCAAATTACCGTGCTAACCGAATTACCAAGTGTGCCATACCAATTTTGTGCCAACGGTAATGGTACGGTATTGTACCGTACTGAAATTTCGTGGTACGGTATTGGTAATGGATACCATTACCACGGTATTACCATACCGTACCGAAAATATAATATAATATACAATTTATATAAATTATATAATATATAATTATAATATAACACATATTTATAAATTATAATATACATATATATATATATATATATTTACAATGTATGAGATATCAGCAGCTAAGGTGAGGTTTAAGTTAAAGAGGTGAGTCTTGTGGTACTGCTTTATGTTTCCGTTGAATAATCAACCGGTACTGCTAAGGTGAGGAATTTAGGCTACGCATTGTCCTTGTAGACCTATGGTACTGCTTTATGTTTCCATTCTTTGTTTCAGGCTTATAATTTTCAAGTAATTCATCAACATTTCATGTGGCTGTAAATCCATTTGGGCACTTGCTATGAGAATTTTCTTTCGTCTATGCATTTGGTTTATATATCTTTGTCTTATTACAGAGGCACAAAATATGAAATGTTGAACAAAACAAAAACATATTTTGTCCCAAAATAAAGTGGCAATTATCATTGCCATACCATGACAACCAAACATTTGGCAATACCAAACTTCGGTATACTGAAAGTTTGGTATGGTAATGGTAATAGATTTTACCAAACCGAAACTTTTGGTACGGTAATTGGTATGAGGGTTTTGGTATGGTAACCGTACCGAATCCACCCCTATATATACTCATCTGAACTTACCTGTGTGTCCTGCGTTCACATTTGCGCTTCAGAGCGTTCACAATAATTATGTGCAAGTAATATACATATGGATATACCAGGATGTAAATTTGAAATACAACCATCTCATAATATTCCCAATTAAATAAACATACATACAAATGGCATAAAATGCATAAGCTGCAACGCCCCACTCCCGAACTATTTACCTTCAGAAATAATTATCGGTGATAAACGCAACTAAACACTAGTTTAATTAACTATCATTACTAACTATTTTTCACTTCAATGTTACGATTCTTCACACATTGATTTATAACCAACATTTAACCACCAAAACATAAGGTTAAATCTCACCTTTTCCACCAATCTCCTTCACATTGCTCAATTTCCCAAATAAGGCTATTGTCTCAATTATTTAGTCTCATTTATTGTATGGCCACATCTAACGTCTCGTTAGACTGCTTACGTACCCTAAACAGGGATCAAGCCATTCGTAGTTCACAGTAATTATATGAAATATTCAATTTATAAATGTTGTGAAATTATCAATCACATATATATATATATATATATGACAGAAAGGAAAAGACCCACTCACCTGGAGTCCACGCTACAACTTTCTAGCACAAACATTGAGGCGTCACGAACGATTGGTGCTTAGAACAATTATCAAATCACATCTCAGAATTCTTGTCTATAAAATACATAAATTACATAGAACATATGTCTACGTAATTCAATCCGGAAGATCCACAAATTAGATTTCTGATCCGTAACTTCCAAGGATCCACATTATGCTTCTAGAACAATACCCCAATGTTTCATTACGATCCAACGGTCGGATCTCGGCCAATTGTCAAAACCAAATGGCGGTTAACATTTTATTTACAAACTTACAATTCCAATTCAAGAGGATTTGTACAACCGATTCCCAAACCGTAAGTTTCTAATATCCTCAAATATTACGTACTATAATGTATTAAAGTTTGGTGGCAATCCAACAGTCGAATCGTCGGTTGTTATAATAATCAAGTGGCGGACCTTAATGGAACTAAGTTCAAACGACGGAATTTCATCAATCGGACTTCACAAATGGAACCAAGGTATTCAAATTTAGTCTATGAAGGTCAGGGGACACCTCAGCCCACACGCCGCCGCAGGTGGCAGTTGGCCGTCTCGACTCGCCGGAAAATTCAATTATTTCTAAAAATTACCAAATTTTACAGGAATGAAGATCTCAAAGAAAGGAACAACTTTCGTATCTGCTACGAAGTCCAAAAGTGGACGGAAGGTGGTCAATTTTGCCCACAAAGCTGGCTGGTGCCTAAAGCTTCCTGGTGTCGATTCGTCGTCTATGGTGGTCCAACGGGGTCAAGGTTGGTTGGGTTTTGTTCTTGGGATGATGGGCTATAAAGCCCAAGTGGTGGCATTGGCCATCGCTTTGCCGATTTGCCAGAAAATCAAAAAGGGTGGCCGGAGCACGGTGAGAACCGTCAACTTTCGTGGCCTCAAACTGCCACATACAGAGGTTAATCAAGGTGGTTCTTGGGTGGATTTTGTAGAGGGGAATGAGAGCTTCAAGATGGCGGTGGTGGCGTGAAGAAATTCCACCGAAGTTGGCCGGAATCGGCCTTGGAAGTTGGGTGATCACGGTGGTGGCGTGCACGGGAAAGCTGGGAGCTTTCTCCCTTTTTTTTTTTTTTTTTTTCTTTTCTGATTTCTGATTGGGCTGCTGCCCTTTTTCTACCTTTTATCTAATTGGTCCTCCTTAACCAATTAACTAACTTTAAATAACCAACTTCAAACGTTCGTAACTATACCGTTATAATCCGGACTTGCAAACGGCTTTCGCCTATGTGTTCGTAGCAACGAGTACTACCTAAATACGCTAAAAGAATAAGTCATACGTTTCTTTAAACAATGGTTAACGGAAGTCAAAGTCCTTGCCTCTAGGGCATTTTCGTCAATTCCATTGATTAAAATAAATAAAAACGTAAAATTAGATACAGGTTGTCACAATCTACCCCCTTAAGAAAATTTCGTCCCTGAAATTTAAAATCATTTGCTTCACAAACTTTGAAAATAGGAAGAATAAAATATATGTACGTAACGAAGAAATTAAGTTAGAACGGTTATATCAAAAAGGGAAAATGCCGCTCCATCGCGATTCAAAGTGCATTATTTCTTTTTTTCTTTTTTTCATGCCTCCGACTCATACTCTCTTCTTCTTCAGTACAATACTATAATATAATAGTGTAATACCCGTATAAATAAAACAATGTAGTAAGAAAAATAATTGCACGACACAAATCAAAGCCCAAAATGAAAATGGACCTCGCCAAACATTCGTCGTGTCACGAATTAATGAGTCCGAACCATAGCTAACTAGTAAATGTTGCCGAAAATTAGTGGTCTTGCCCACTTGCTTAGTGAACCTAACAATTAGACCATTGACATTTAAATCTGCAGTCCACAATATTGACAACTCACTATTAACATGCTAAGTAAATAATAAATTCCCGAGGGTGAAATATTACCATCATGCCCCTCATTGGGAAGTACACAATTAACGTCTAATCAATTCTTTACCGCGCTCACGCACTCCCCTTCCTTGGGTAACATCAACAATAGGATGACATTTTTATAATGTCAACTCTCACAATTGAACACTTGTTCGTAAAACTCCTCAGTCAAGCAAAGAATCTCCATTCCAAATCTCCATAGTGTAACAACAAAGACCAATAATTTCTGTAACCGTAGTTACAAGCATTTCTAGTGAAAATAAGTATCATATACAATCATGCTACAACTATAAAGCAATAAACGTAACACACCAAGAAAGTTTGGTTAGTCCGTTCAAAATGGTTGTTAGTATAAGGGAAATATATAGTCAACAACAACTTACTACACGTGGCCTTCCAGAAGGCTTCCCAAACACTTGGAAATAAAACATGCATCCCGATAAGATACGATTGTGACATACATGTCATGTAATCAAGCTAACATAGTCCGCAACGCCATAGCAAGCAAATTCATAGTGAAGTTCTCTCAAACTTAGTGAGAAAGGGACTACGTCACGAAGGCTAAAAATTTATTCGAAAATTGAGGGTCAAAGAAAGTCTATTAAATATGGAGTACGAGGTAACTGGATTGGATGCATAACATCAACTACAACAGTAGCTTTCGAGATATTCAATCACCAAAATCTCCACAGAGAAGTGTCATCTAACCTTAGAAATAAAATGATGACTGTTGACTTTAGGTCATGAATAAGATGGTTCGTTTCCAACGGTTCTATCCGTTGGAAAATAAAAGCAATATTCCTTCATGTTGCCTCTGCCCAGTCGAAACATTCAAAGAACACGTCACACTGGATTTCGAAATGATCATAGTCAACAAAAGGTGTAAAATAAGGGTAAGATGAGACAACACTTCAGTAATCAGAAACTTTAATCATTTCCACAACCCAAACTAATATAACTTGCCTCGGCCGTAAGTGAGGAAAACACTGTAGCCGAAAGGTTTGAGGTTCCTATGATAAAGTGTTTTGTCCCTCGTTGGGTAAATTCCTAATTGGTAAACTTTGAAACTAAGTTTCTCAATGACGTTAGAAACGTTAGATATGAAGGAAGGAAAATTTGTGTAATACTAAGAAGTGGGTCGATGATGTACATCACTTAACAATTTGGTAGTATCCTAGGTAAGATTTTGGGATATGACGTCAAAAGTATGCATCCTCGAAATATACAATACTACTAACCAACTCCACGACACGAACAAAAGGTCTTCACAATTTCCTCGACATTCAAATCACTCAACCAACGAGATATCATCTCGTACCTCGATTCTACTGTCTACCTGTAAAAGTGATCGAGAGGTGGCTAGTCCAAGAAGTTTCGTTTACCTAGGTAGGTGATAAGGTAAAAACAACCATAAGTTTACTGTCCTAATACAAAGCTTGTTCCTAAGCTTCCACGATCCTAGTTTATTCGGCTCAAGCGAAGTAGTTCATTGATCCTAGGAGGATTTGATTACTGCTTTTCGGATTTCTACTACCCCCAGGATATGACAACTCACACTCGCAAGCCTATTCTCACCCATTTAATAATTATAATTATGAAAGCAAAATATGGGAATTAGCGTTGGTTGAAAAATTCCAAGGCTGGGAAAAGACCTTGCTAAAGATCTACTTTCAAAAAGGACTTTATCGAGAGTCGATCATCCTCCTGAAGGTCCAGCAAGAACACAAGTACGTTTGAAGATATTAGTGCTAACAGGGACCAAAAGTAACTGTCCCTCATATGATCTTCCGTGAAATGCTACCACTTTAGCACCAGATTGTCGCTTCAGGCATTTCAAGAATCTTGAAATACATGGTTATCAATACACTAACTTAGGCCATCAACTTGCCTCAAATATACACATTTTCTGCACCAAGAATATCTTCGTTTAATTCTAAGGACAAACGCCAAAATGATTTTCTAGAATGTCGTCAAGACCATAAAACTGCCCAAAACTGAAGAAAAGCTAACATATTTTTTCCGTATTCGACTAGGTGGCAAGATTCGAACATTAGACACAAAAACCAAGAATGCTCACATCACGCCTGTGATGAACACAATACTACCCAACTTATGCTCTGATACCAAACTGACACACCCCGACCCAGAATGTCCACTGGGACTCCGAAATCAAGCTGTGCTAGCCGACACCTGAAAAGTGACGAAGCCATATAAAGTGCAATGATAAGGAAAATGTGAATAAATTTAAACCTAGAAGTGTCTAAATACCAGAGTGTGCTGGTGAGCGGGAGCGAACCCATCTCACACGTGATGTCAGAGCATAAATAAGTATAGTAGAGCGGGTAAGAATTATACCCTCAGAAGTAGCCACCAGAACTGAAATTTGCCAAAAATCCTCGTCAAGACAAATAGTCAGTAATCAAAACTTGGAGGGGCACAAAACATAACATGTGAGTAAGCAAACCAAAACATTGAAAACATCATTCTAGAAATGCAATAACCCATCACCGAAAACCGTATAATTCCCCAAAATAACAATACATATGTATATAAGAATCATGCTAAAGAATGGTAACAACCAAGGTATGCCATGTCGAAGTATCTCAGTAACAACAATGTAAGCAAGATGAAATAAATCAATATAAAATGAATATCAGCTGGAGTCACCTATAGTGACCTATACAACTTATCCATATCTCATCAATCACTGCTAGCACATATCTCATCATATTTCATAAATCAATGCTAGCACATATCTCATCAATCAAGGCTAATACATATCTCATCATATTTCATCAATCAATGCTAGCACATATCTCATCAATCAAGGCTCGCACATATCTCATCATATTTCATCAATCATATTTCATCAATCAATGCTAGCACATATCTCATCAATCAAGGCTAGCACATATCTCATCATATTTCATCAATCAGTGCTAGCATATATCTCATCAATCAATGCTAGCACATATCTCATCATATCTCACCACTCACTGCTAGCACATAAGTCGGAGTCACTTATAGTGACATGTACGACTTATCCATAGCTCATCAAATATCCATGCACACGAGTCGGAACCACCTCTAGTGGTCTGTACGACAGGACTGGGTGTAAATAAGTACGCTCAAGTGCTACGATCACGTGAAGACTGTGCGAATAATGACGGGTCACCTACTAGTCGGAACCATCTATAGTGGTATGTATGATAGGCCTATGCACGTACCTTGGATCCAAGGTGAGCGTAAGGTGCGGGAGGTAAACATCACGTGAATGACTGTGCCCTGGCCACGGGCGGGAGCACTAACACCGGGGTGCAGGTTTATGAGCTGTAAATGCATCTAACACCGCATGTACAACTTATAGGCAACCCGCACGACATTGTCGGAGTTGCCTATAACATAAATGTAGTCATGCCATAATCCCATCATTTCAACTAGTACTATATACTCGCCTGAACTTACCTGTGTGTCCTGCATTCACCTTTGCACTTCAAAGCGTTCACAATAATTATGTGCAAGTAATATACATATGGATATACCAGGATGTAAATCTGAAATACAACCATCTCATAATATTCCCAATTAAATAAACATATATACAAATGGCATAAAATGCATAAGCTGCAACGCCGCAATCCCAAACTATTTACCTACAGAAATAATTATCAGTGATAAACCCAACTAAACACTAGTTTAATTAACTATCATTACTAACTATTTTTCACTTCAATGTTACGATTCTTCACACATTGATTTATAACCAACATTTAACCACCAAAACATAAGGTTAAATCTCACATTTTCCACCAATCTCCTTCACATTGCTCAATTTCCCAAACAAGGCTATTGTCTCAATTATTTAGTCTCATTTATTGTATGGCTGCATCTAACGTCTCCTTAGATTGCCTACGAACCCTAAACCTGGATCAAGCCATTCGTAGTTCACAGTAATTATATGAAATATTCAATTTATAAACGTTGTGAAATTATCAATCACATATATATATATATATATGACAAAAAGGAAAAGACCCACTCACCTAGAGTCCACGCTACAACTTTCTAGCACAAACATTGAGGCGTCACGAACAATTGGTGCCTAGAACAATTATCAAATCACATCTCAGAATTCTTGTATATAAAATACATAAATTACATAGAACATATGTCTACGTAATTCAATCTGTAAGATCCACAAATTAGATTTCTGATCTGTAACTACCAAGGATCGAAGTTATGCTTCTAGGACAATACCCCAAAGTTTCATTACGATCCAACGGTCAGATCTCTGCCGATTGTCAAAACCAAATGGCGGTTAACATTTTATTTACAAACTTACAATTCCAATTCGAGAAGATCTGTACGACCGATTCCCAAACCGTAAGTTTCTAATATCCTCAAATATCATGTACTATAATGTATTAAAGTTTGGTGACGATCCAACGGTCGTATCGTCGGTTGTTATAATAATCAAGTGGCGGACCTTAATGGAACTAAGTTCAAACGATAAAATTTCGTCAATCGGACTTCACAAATGGAACCAAGGTATTCAAATTTAGTCTAGGAAGGTCAGGGGACACCTCGACCAACGCGTTGCCGCACGCACCGCTGCAGGTGGCGGTTGGCCACCTCGACTCGTCGGAAAATTCAACTATTTCTAAAAATTACCAAATTTGACAGGAATGAAGATCTCAAAGAAAGGAACAACTTTCATACCTGCTACAAAGTCCAAAAGTGGACGAAAGGTGATCAATTTTGCCCACAAAGCCGGCGTGTGCCTACAACTGCCCGGTGTCGATTCGTCGTCTATGGTGGTCCAACGGGGTCATGGTTGGTTGGGTTTTGCTCCTGGGATGATGGGCTACAAAGCGCAAGTGGTGGCATCGGCCATCGCTTTGCTGATTTACCGAAAAATAAAAAAGGGTGGCTTGTGCACCGTGAGAACCGTCAACTTTCGTGGCCTCAAACCGCCGCATACAGAGGTTAATCAAGGTGGTTCTTGGTGGATTTTGTAGAGGGGAATGAGAGCTTCAAGATGGCAGTGGTGGCGTCAAGAAATTCCATCGGAATCGGCCTTGGAAGTTGGGTGATCGCGGTGGTGGCGTGCACGGGAAATCTAGGAGCTTTCTCCCCTTTTTTTTTTTCTTTTCTGATTTTGGATTGGGCTGCTACCCTTTTTCTACCTTTTATCTAATTGTTCCTCCTTAACCAATTAACCAACTTTAAATAATCAACTTCAAACGTTCGTAACTATACCGTTATAATCCGAACTCACAAACGGCTTTCGCCTATATGTTCGTTCCAACGAGTACTACTTAAATACGCTAAAAGAATAAGTCATACGTTTCTCTAAACAATGGTTAACGGAAGTCAAAGTCCTTGCCTCTAGGGCATTTTCATCAATTTCATTGATTAAAATAAATAAAAACGTAAAATTAGAGACGGGTTGTCACAACCATCAACATTCACTCATCCTTCCATTTTTTTATTCTTTTCTCTCTTCCCATTTATATTTATATTATATTTTATAATGACCAAATTACCAAATTACCCCTGCATTATTTGATATATTATAATGTGCTGCTTTTGGATTTTTTTGGTTGAGGGGCAATTTTGTCCTAATATTTTTGTCAAAGCCGTGACACTAAAACTGGCCTCCGGCTTTATATATAGATATTTCATACGTTGGTTGCTGAAATAGAAAGAGAGATATGAATGATAAAGGCTGCTTGACTGTGGCCATGAGCAGGATTAAATTTTTTATAATGTTTTTGGGCTCGAAAATGGTGGATAACTGTGGCTTGGCGCTAGTTGTCCCCCTTTAATGATGAAAATGTCTAAAGTGCTCATGTATAGATATAATATTGAGGTAGTGTAGATATTATTGTTACGATGTTCGTGTAGTATTAAGATAATGTACATAATGTTGTAGTCGATTATGTGTAGGATACTAAAATATCTTTTAGATAGTTTCCTAGTTGTAATTGTATTACTTGGAGAGCAAGTTTTCTCTCTCCCGTATTAATATAAATAAAGACACAATGCATGAGAAATAATGTGTAGTAAAAATCCTCCATATTCAGTCTTCACGAATTTGCACCTACAAAACAAATAAACACATTTGATCAACGGCCAACGCCACATGTGCCCATGATATGGGGGGTTTGGTCAATGGATCTTTGATGTCTAAGTCAGTTTCTTTGAAATAGAGAGTTTAGGGATCAATTGTGTAGCCAAAGCTTACCAGAAATTAGTGGAGATGGGATATTTATAGGAGCTAGACCGCCTACATATGTGGGTTTTGCCTAGACATGTGTCGGCATTCGATTGGCCAAGTTAAGTCATCTGTAGGATGGATGGGGAAAGAATTATCTTAAAAATATTATTTAATAAACAATATCTTGGGATTATCTTGTAGTATCTATGATTATGATTGCTTGCTCAATTGAGTTGGTCTCCATTTAGAAGAGTAATAAATATAAGATTTAGTAATTAGTCATACATTTAATGTTTTTTACTTTTCTCCTTGCCACGGGCATAAAAGCTTGATGAGGTTGTGTCATTTGCTTAGGTCTTAAAGGATGTTGTATTGTGCATGGATTAAATGTGGCCTTGCCAATTTAATAAGGGCATTCTTGTCTTCTTTGGGTCAAAGTCTACATGTCAGTTTCATGATTTTTTGCTCCACAAATGTCCTCACACGGGCTATATTGTGCCCAAGAAAGGGCAGATGGTGTAGAAATCCCAAGTTGAGTGTGTGACAGCCCGTCCTGGAAAATTATTCTCGAAGGTGTGAAAAGACTAAATGCCCTTGGACTTTAATTAATGTACGTGTGTGTTTAAGTTTGGGGGTGGTCCAATTCATTTGGTTCCTAAATTAGTGGACCCAATTAGAACAAAACTTATCCTTGTTTTTGGTTGGTTGTATTTGGACCACACACACACACATCCACACCACTTTCTCTCTCTCACTCCCGTACTCTCTCTCTCTCTCCTTCTCTTTCGTACGGACAACATCAAAACCATTCTAAACCTTACAGATCGAGGGTGTTAAGGACACCATTATGTTCCTGAGGTCCATACGAACACATTCCTACCATTTTCAGGTAAGAACTACTTCAAATTCATGTGGAAATCGTAGATCCGATTTGGTCATTGTTCATGCTAACGTGAAAACGTTTGTTTTTGGGAATTCTAAGCTCATAGAAAACTTAAGGAGGTCCATACGAAGCTCGGAGTGCTTCGTTGGAAGGAATTGGACGTCGAAATCGTGAGATTGAGACTTGGCCAGTTTTCCTCGAAATTTCCCAGCGAGATTCTGTGGTTTTTGGGACTTGAAAGAGGTATAAACTTGTTCTAATCTTCGTACGCTTCATTTTGGTATATAGATCGTGAAAAATGGTGAAAAATTGGAGAAGATAGGACGAAAATACAAAATCCCCAGTTTTCGGCGACGGCAACGGTCGTCGGAGTTCTGAGGTTGAAGATGATGGAATATTTCGTCAATTTTGACTGAATATTCCAACGCCGTCTGTCATCTTTAACTGTTACCGTTGGGTTTTAACGGAATATTCCTAACAGCGTTAACTGACGCCGTCAGTGTGCCTGTCACGTGGCCGCACGTGGGGGCGCGTAGGGCCATGCCTTGGCCGGCGCGTGGGTGGTCGGAAAATTTTTCTAAAAATATAGGGATGTTCGTGAGGTTGTGTAGATCACGGTGGTATATTCATATACCCAATTTGAGCATTGTATGAGAAGTTATTAGCTAGAGTTGGTTATGTGCTCTTAAGTGACGTTATTTTAGTAATTTTGCATATAGGCGAGGCTTATCCGGAGGACGTGCGTAGCCAGGCTAGACGTAGGGGCTACGACCATTCGACATATCAGTGAGTGGGCTTTTGTTTTCAGTATATATATACACACTTGACGTTTTTCCCAAAAAACGTATTTAAAGGAAATGAGATTTAAATGCTTATATATACTTGACGTTTTTCCCAGAAAACGTATTTAAAGGAAATGAGATTTAAATGCCATGTCATACTTGCATCATATTTTAGCATATGCATTATCATAATTATGCATATTATTGCATGGTGCTGCGGAGGCCCAGGTAAGCTACATGTGAGTATATTATGTTGGTAACGGTTATGAGATATGATGATGATGATGATGAGATATATTAGAGCTCATAATCTGCACCCCGGTTTTAGTGCTCCCGCCCAGAGTTAGGGGCACAGTCCTTCATGTGATGTTCACCTCCCGCACCACACGCTTATCTTGGATCTAAGTTAGGTGCACAGTCCTGTCGTATAGACCACTTTCAGTGGGTTCGACTCGTAGGTGACCCGCGATTAGCACACAGTCTTCACGTGATCGTAGCACTAGAGCGTATTATTTTACACCCAGTCTTGTCGGATAGACCACGTGAGGTGGTTCCGACTCGTGTGCAGATATGTATATACATGATGAGATATGTGACGTATATACATGATGAATTATGTGATTGAGATAAGATTGAGAAATGAGCTCTAGATTTCGCCGTATAGATCACGTGAGGTGACTTCGGCTAGCAGATGATTTATAATACATTGCATCACCTGGCTTACATTTGTTATATTGTGATATTGGGCATGGCATACATATATGTGGATTTCGATATTTCTGAGTATGACTTTAAGATATATACGTATGTATTCTATTTTCTAGGAAACTATACTTGTTTTACAGCAAGGGGTTAGAATATTTGAGAAATGAAATGATTTTGAAAAGCTTTGTTTTTGCCCACTCACGCTTACTATTTTTCGCCCTTCCTGGTATTAAGTAGGAATTGTTCGCTGGTGGTTTACGAGGGCTTGACAAAGGTTCTGACAGTTCCCCTTCCATGTAGGATCACCTTCGGGTGTTGTTTAATTAGTATTTTATGCTTGACTGCACTTAGGCTAGTTAAGCTCTGTTTGTGTAATTCATACTTATTTCGAATTCTTCTTATCTTTATCGCTTCCGCAAAGCGCATATGGTTACGTCACGTTCACATGACGGTCAGCATGGCTTGATCTCGGTCGGGGTGTGTCAGAGTGGATAAGCCAAAAGTTGTTTATTGATTTTCCTTAGATTGTAAGGTTTGACTTGAAGTTTAAGTCTTCTAGGAAAGGGAAATCAACCGCCTCTAAAACTTATTTAAGTCTACCTTAAGTAAAGGGTTAAATAAATTAAGAGAACAATTACTCCTAACAAGAAAGAGAGAAAACTAGGGAAATTACAGCCCCTCTTGTAGTCTTCTTCTTTATTTGCCCTGGAAAGAGTTGATCATCCTCGTCTTCTTCTCTGTGCCACACCAAAGGTAAGAAATTTTTTATTTTTTATTTTTTGCTAATGAACTAGAGCCTCAGAGCTACTGGTGTGGCTCAGCATACAGCCAAGAAGGTGGATGGCGTGGCTGGGAGCCACGGTGTTGGAAGATACGGCTCAGCTAGGGCTAAGGATGAAGGCGTCGCTAGTTAGGTTCGGTTCATGGCTAGCTCAGCCCAGGTGCAGGGTTCAGCTCGGGCTGATGATTGGTAGTCAGAGTGCGTTAGGCTGGCGCGACTCTGGGCCTGTCTTGGTACGAGTTGGACTTGCAACCTGATTGAAGGAAGAGAGAGGCATGGTTGTTACTGGGCCTTGTGCTGACTGGCAGAGAGAAGAGGGAAGTGTCAAGCTTGCCTTGGGTTGGACCTCGATGGGCCGTGGTGGCCTATTGCTAGGTTCCTGCGGCTTTGGGCCTATGGGCGTGGAGATGGTGGTTGGGCTAGGCCTGGCCGTGTGTTGCTGCTGCAAAATATTATACCTCGGGACGTGAGGTGTTGGGTTGCGGCCTGGTGCCTCTTCTTAGCCCTTCCCTCTTTTTTTATTTGTCTCTCAAACGGTCTGCTGAGTAGTTTCCTTATGTATTTGCGCAAGAATTTTTCAACATGTCTTCCACCCTAGGTTTTAAAAGACTCTAGGCGCTAATCAGGCAACAGACTAGGCCTATGCAGGAGCCTAGGCAAATTTAAGTAAAATTTTTAAGGTAATTTAGGCAAAAATCATAAAAACTTTACTATTTATCCATATATCAATGGCATATTTTTGTTTTGGGCTTAATCAATGATATATTTTTATTAATTAGGCATAGGTCAATGATGGATGTTCCATGGGCTTTAAGTCATTATAAATAGTTAGAACTTAACTTTTGTATTCTTCTCTCTCCTTCTCTCTCTTTGAATGTCATATGGTCTTTAAGATATTATAAATAGAACATGAATATTCTATCATTCTCTCTCTCTCTCTCTCTCTCTCTCTCTCTCTCTCCCTTCGTTTACATGGAGGAGTCTGCTCAACTCAAGGGAATAGAATAGGGATGGCAACAGTTCGGTTTGGGGACGGAAATGCTATATCCATCCCCATAACCACGAAAAATAACCATATCCATAACCGCAAATTAACCATCGGGTATTATCCATAACCATACCCACCGGGTAACGGATTCCCCATCGGTTAACGGGTATATCCATCTTCGTCAATACAAAAAATATATTCGTTCAATTGAGAAATTATAAGTTAGTAGATATCAATTTCGTCATTAAACATTTGATGTATAAAATGATCCTAATGAATGGATCTTGTTGAGTATAAAAATTAAAACACTGATGATGTTGGCTTGTCTTTGTTATGTCCTATAAGCACCATTGAGTTCGCATTGATTTTGATTCAAAACTTTACTTTCCTACAAAATGCAACTTTTGTATTCTCAAGGTAATGGTTTGGTGAATAATAGATATACAAATATATATATATATATATATATATATATATTATACTATTATATTATATATAAATTATATTATTTACTAATCGAATCGGATTCGGTTATGGATACGGTTTGGGGACCTCTATAATCATATCCAAAACCATAACCGAATAATATAAATGGTTTTTCCCCATATCCAAACCATACCCGAATTTTCATATCCAAATCCAATCCATTTGGGCGGTTATCCACGGTTATCAGGTTTAACGGTTAGAATTGCCATCCCTATAATAGAACTAGGAAACATACACTACATTGTAGTGTGTGAATCCAAAAGTAAAAAACTAAACCATGAAACGAACATTGCATTACAATGTCTGAATCAAAATATAAAAAAATAGAGCCAGGAAACATACATTGTAACAGCCCGTCCTAGAGATTTCGTACGACGGATGTGAAATGACGAAAATGCCCTTGGGCGTTAATTAAGGTACGTGTGTGAATCTAAATTTGGGAGTGTTTGGTTGGTGGTATTTGGACCACACACACACACACACATTCACACACTCTTTCTCTCTCACTCTTGTACTATTTCTCTATCTCTCAGACTCTCTCCCTTTCTCCCTCTCGGCTTTTGTACGGACACAACCATAACCCTTGCAAACTTAATAGATCGAAGGTGTGAAGCACCCCATTGTGTTCCTGAGGTCCAGACAAACACATTGGAACCCATTTCAGGTAAGGATACCTTCGAAAACCTGAGTTTCCGATTTGGGTACTATTCATGCTCACGCAAAATGTTGTGTTTTTGGAGATTCTAAGTTCATAGGAAGCTTAAGGATGTCTTTACGAAGCTCGAAGTTCTTCGTTGGAAGATTTTGGACCCCGGAATCGCGAGATCGGGGAGTTTCATTTTGGTCGGAATTATCGAGGCTTTTTCCGACGAATCCCCGGCGAGTTGGGGGTCGGGTCAGGTATGGATGTGTTCATCTTTATGAGATCTTCATTTTGGTATAAAGTACGTAGAAAATGGTGCAAAAATGAAGGAGAAACCATAGTTGGAAATTTTTCCAGAAACCGGCGATTCGCCGGAGAAGACAAGGAATATTCTGTCAGTCTTGACGAAATATGCTGATGCCATCAGTCATCTTTAACTGTTACCATTGGGTTTTAATGGAATATTCTGAGGAATATTCCGGACGGCGTTAACTGACGTCGTCAGTGTGCAGATCACGTGGTCGCGTGTGGAGGCACATCTGGCCGTGCCTTGGCCGGCACGTGGGTGGTCGAAATTTTTTTCTAAAATATGAGGATGTTCGTGAGGTTATGTAGATCATGGTGGTATATTCATATACCCAATTTGAGCAGTGTATGAGAAGTTATTTCTAAGGTTTCGATTATGTGTGTTAATTAACTTTATTTCAGTTACTTCTCATATAGGCGAGACCTATTCGGAGGACGAGCGTAGCCAAGCTTGGCACGGGGGTTACAACCCAGCTACTTATCAGTGAGTGGGCTTTTGTTTTCCGTATATACCTATATAAATGAGATTTTTCCCAGAAAATCAGTTTAAGTGAAATGTGATATGAAATATGATATGAAATGCCATGCAGAGTATCTATTTATTTTATTATGCGTTATTGATTGCATATATTAATGTTGGTACTGCGGACGCACAGGTAAGTGACAGGTAAGTTTATATTCTAGTTATGATGAGAACGAATGATATGATGTGATGTGATGTGATGTGACGTGATATGATATGATATGATTAGAGCTCATAAACCTGCACAATGATATTAGTGCTCCCGCCCAGAGATATGGGCTCAGTCTTTTACGTGATGTTCACCTCCCGCACCGCATGCTCGCCTTGGATCCAAGTTAGGTGCTCAGTCTTGTCGAATAGACCACTATAGGTGGGTTCGACTCGTAGGTGACCCGCAATTTATCGCACAGTCTTCACGTGATCGTATCACTAGAGCATATTAGTTTATATTCAGTGATGTTGTGCAGACCACTAGAGGTGGTATTGATGTGTGTGCAGGATATATATGATATGATTGAGATGATTATGAGCTATATGATATGATTGAGATGATTATGAGCTATATGATATGATGAGATTGTTATGAGCTATATACAGCCGAGGGCTGAGATGATATCTAGTATTCAATCACATTCACAGAGTTATGATTTGGCATTCAGTTATGATATTTTGGCATAGCTGTTGGAAATGTGCCCTAAAACCAATCATATGATGATACTTTACGGACATTTCACATGTTAAACTAATCTAGTTTAATATAAAGGGCAAAGATTATTGTTTTAAGCCGTCTCATATAAATATTATATGCTTAAACGATAAGTCCAAAGAATATGTAATAGGGAGAATGTGATCTAAAGAAGTTAGATTCATGAGACCATTAATGTGATCTAAAGAAGTTAGATTCATGAGACCATTCTCTTTCGAATACATATCCTAAATGTTCCTGATCATAGGATTGCCAATTGGGCATTGACAGTCCGTCAAGATCAGTACGTGCTATGTCTTCTCTTAGGAAGAGTGACTGGTCTCGAGTCATTGGTGTGACTGACACCAAGACAAGTACATAGGTGCTCAATAGAGAATGAGTCCACTGAACGCGATCAACGAGGAGTTCTCATACTCATGTCACATGAGAACTCATAGTTGGGATAATGCAAAGTAGTCATTTGACCTGAGGCATCATAGTTGTCTTGTGGTTAGGTTCTTGATCTTTGACTATGTCAAAGTCACTCCGTCAAAGAGTGTCCACGGCATAGTTGGGGTTAAGCCACTTAGCCATGGAGGCAAGTGAATGCGCAACAAGGGATCTCTAATCTTCAAACGTTGAGGGAGAATACTCTATGATATGATTAAGAATCTATGGCCAGAGTATGAATGAGATTTCTGAACTCGTTCCAAATCACATTCAAGGTAATCATATAAGTAAGAGAATCACATTGGATAGTAGACATGAATAAACTATCAAACCAAACAATGTGGTCAAGAGTATTGTATTAGAGAAAGACCGTATTGCATTGTAATCCCAAACTGAATAGGTTCTCCAACCTCTTCTGATTAGCTTGGGTAGCCATGACATACTGCTAGATGTCACTCATGGCTTGTGGAAGCCCTGAAGATGTATAATCACTAAAGGGAGAATTGAAAGTAAGTTTCAATTCACAATCAATTAGTAAGAGTTCTAATCGCCCACTGCCTCGCTAAAAGGAACCTAATGGATGGCACACCGTGTAAGGTAATGATTGAAGGATACAACGGAGATGAGTAAGGATAATTAAATGGTTTAATTATTAATGGCTAGGATTAATTAATATGTTAATTAATCAAACGAATAAGTTCGTTATAGACCTTGGGTTAGTTTTGGGCCTTAAGGCCCAATGGGCTTCGAACGTCAAGCCCATTGACTTAAGTTGTATGACAACTTAATGACTAATGATTCACAAAGGTCCAAACAGCCCAATAAACCCTTAAGGCCGGCCATGTTGATAAATGAGTGGGTTTTGGACTTATTACAAGTTTGCCACTCCAATGAAGGTAGGTATAAATGTGACTTTATAGCCTTTTCTTCATTAGGGTTTCTTTTGGAGAAAATTGGAGAGAACATGTCTCTCCCTTTCTCTCTAGGAGGTCGGCCCCCTTGGAGGGGATTAGCTAGCAATCCTTCCTCCTCCAAGGTCACTCATCTTCTTCCTTCACCATCCTTGGTGTCGAAAATTAGAGGTCTCCTACCTTGGGGACTTTTGGAGAATCAATTCTTCCATCCATATCCATGGAGCCAAGGAGCAAGGAGACAAAGGAAAGAAGGCCCTCACATGGGTGATTAACCTTTGCTAAGCAAAGAGGTGCTTCAAAGGTAAAAAAGTTTCTCAACTCCTTTCTCTAAGATTTGAGTTGAGTCATGGTTCACCATAACTACTAGGCTTTGAATTTCATGGGTAATGTTTTGTTTTGAGTGCATACAAGCATGATTCCGCCTTTAATTGTTAATTGCATGCCATAGATGTTGCTCAAATGAACATGTTTTTCACAAGCAATCCTTCAATGGCATACATTCATTCATATATACCTATTTTCCAGCAGGATTTTGAGAATTTTATATATGAGTATATACTTTATTTCTGGGAAATTATACAGGTTTTACGACGATGGGTTATAACTTTTGAGAAAAGAATGGTTTTGAAAAGATTTGTTTCTGACCCACTCAACTTTGTTTTTCGCCCCTCCAGGTATTAAGTAGTGTTCATTGGTGGCATACGAGGAGCTCATCGGACATTCTGACAGAATTCACTTATGTAGGACCACCATCGGGTGTTATCTTTATTTTAGTACTTCTGCTTGACTGCACGTAGACTTTTATGCTCTGTATTAGTGCAATTCACACTTCTTTTACACTAGTATTGCTAGTGTTTTGGTTTTAATTGATCCGTAAACTCTATTCTTTATTATTTCTGCACTGTGCACATGGCTACGTCACTCTCACGTGACGGCCAGCCCGCCCCACTTTCGGGTCGGGGTGTGTCAGGGGGATTCTGTTCCTTATTCTTTGGGACAGTACCAGTACCCCCATGATCCCTATTTCAGCAGGGCAGTTATGGACAGTATTCAGGAGGATATATGCCTCCACAGCAGTACTCTGGAGGATATATGCCTCAGCAGCAGTATTCAGCTGGTGGATTCCTGTGGCATTCTGGAGGACAGTCTTAGCAGGTTGATGCTACTACCAGTGGAGTTGGGTCTTCGAGACAGTATAGTCAGTCAGGACAAGGGCGTAATTCTCAGGGGCGAAGAGTTCACGCCAACAGAGGCAGAGGTAGGCAGCAGACCCAGGGACGTATCAACAACCTTTCACTGCCGGATGCTCAAAACAATCCGGACTTGATCATGGGTACGTTAAATATTCTTGGTTATGTTAAAGTGTTAATTGATTGTGGTGCTACTCATTCTGTGATTTCTCATACGTTTGCTCAATTGACACAACCTCAATCTTCACCTCATGGGTATAAGTTGGAGTTTCCTATGCCTAGAGGGGAGAAGTGTTATGTAGATTATGTTTACCCAGGTTGTCCCATATTAGTGGAGAATGTGGTTATGCCTGCTAACCTCACTCCGCTAGACATTGTGGATTTTGACGTTATCTTAGGCATAGATTGGTTGCATTACAATTATGCTAAAATTGACTGTTACGGGAAATCAGTGACCTTACATCGTCCTGGATTAACTGAGGTTACATTCTTTGGTGAGCCTAGTGGATTGAGGCATGGTATTATTTCAGCTGTGAGAGCCAAAAAGTTATTAAAGAAAGGTTGTCAAGGGTACTTGGCTCACGTGGTATTAAATGATGATGCTCTGGTTAGCGTGGAAAATGTCTAGGTGGTTAGACACTTTTTTGACGTTTTCCCTAATGATTTACCTGGATTGTCGCCAGACAGAGATGTGGAGTTCGCTATTGATTTACTTCCAGATACTGATCATATTTCTTTAAGTCCTTATCGTATGGCTCCGGTGGAGTTAAGAGAATTGAAGACTCAGTTACAGGAATTGGTTGATAAAGGTTTCATTCAAATTAGTACTTCACCTTGGGGAACTCCAGTTTTGTTTGTTCGGAAGAAGGACGGTACTTTGAGGCTTTGCATTGATTACAGGCAATTGAATCGGATGACGATTAAAAGCCGTTATCCTTTGCCTCGTATTGACGATCTTTTTTATCAACTCAGAGGTGCCTGCGTATTTTCTAAGATTGATCTAAGGTCTGGTTATTATCAGTTGAAGATTAGGAGCGACGATGTTCCTAAAACTGCTTTCAGGACTCGTTATGGTCATTATGAGTTTCTCGTGATGCCATTTGGATTGACGAATGCACCAGCAGCTTTTATGGGTTTGATGAATAAGGCGTTTCAGCAGTATTTGGATAGATTCGTCATTGTCTTCATTGATGACATTCTGGTGTATTCTAAGTCAAAAACAGATCATGTTCGACATCTTACTTTGGTGTTGAAGAAGCTGAGGGAACATCGATTGTATGCTCAGTTCAGTAAGTGTCAATTCTGGTTAGATCAAGTTGCTTTCTTGGGGCATGTTGTTTCAGCTCAGAGTATTCAGGTAGACCCTCAGAAGATAGCAGCTGTGGAGAATTGAGAGCAGCCGCGAACCGTCATCGAGGTACGAAGTTTTCTTGGTTTAGTGGGTTATCATCGACGATTTGTTAAGGATTTCTCAGTTATGGCTTTACCACTAACAAGGTTGACCAGGAAGGAAGTTAAATTCGAGTGGGATGATAATTGTGAGCAGAGTTTCCAACAGTTGAAGTATTATCTCACTCATGCTCCTATTTTGACTCTTCCTTATGATAGTGGTAATTTTGAGATTTACAGTGATGCTTCTTTGAATGGCTTGGGATGCGTGTTGATGCAGCATGGTAAGGTAATTGCTTACGCTTTGCGTCAGTTAAAGCCTCACGAGATGAATTACCCTACACATGATTTGGAATTGGTAACCATTATTTTCGCTTTGAAGATTTGGAGACACTATCTCTATGGTGAGAAGTGTAGGATTTTCTTAGGTGAGAAGTGTAGGATTTTCTTAGATCACAAGAGTCTCCAGTATCTTTTCACACAGAAGGATTTGAACCTTCGTCGGCGGAGATGGATTGAGTTGCTAAGTGACTACGATTGTACGATTGAGTATCACCCTGGACGTGCTAATGTGGTGGCTGATGCTTTGAGTAGGAAATCCCACGGTTAGGTTAATGCTTTGTATGCTTCTTATGTTCCTCTTCTTGTAGATTTGAGGTTTACTGGAGTGAAATTGGAATTGAAAGAACAAGAAGAAGCTGTGGCAGAACAAGAAAGAGCCTTACTTGCTAGTTTCCAAGTTAGGCCTATTCTGATTGATCGTATACTCAAGACTCAGATGAATAATGAAGAGATTCAAGAGCTAATTCATTTGAGGAAACAAGGGAAAAAGAAAGATCTCAGAGTTAGAGAGACGGATGGCATGCTTATGCAAGGAAATATGATGTACGTACAAAATAATGAGGAAGTAAAGAAGGCAATTCTTAATGAGGCACATATTTCAGCTTATGCGATGCATCCAGGAGGAACAACAATGTATCATACCATTACGCCATTTTATTATTGGCCAGGTATGAAAAGGGAAATTACTGAGTATGTAAGCAGGTGTATCATATGTCAGCAGGTCAAAGCTGAAAGAAAGAAGCCGTTTGGTTTGTCACAACCACTTCCCGTTCCACAGTGGAAATGGGAAAATATCACTATGGATTTTGTGTACAAGCTTCCTCGTACACAAAACGGCTATGATGGCATCTGGGTGATTGTAGATCGGCTTACTAAGTCATCGCACTTCATTCCTGTGAGGGAAAAGTATTCTTTGAACAAGTTAGCCGAGTTGTTCGTCACGAAGATTGTGAAGTATCATGGAGTTCCTGTGAGTATTATTTCAGATCGAGATCCGAGATTTACTTCTAAGTTTTGGATAGCATTCTAGGAAGCTTTGGGTTCGAGATTACTGTACAGCATGGCATATCATCCTCAGATAAACGGACAATCAGAGAGGACGATTCAGACTTTGGAAGATATGCTAAGATCTTCGGTGTTGTAGTTTCGTGACACTTGGCATAAGCGGTTGGATTTGATGGAGTTCCCATATAGCAATAGCTTTCACTCAAGTATTGGTATGACGCCATTTGAGGCACTATATGGCAAGCCTTGTCGTACACCTTTATGTTGGTCAGAGGTTGGCGAACGAGTTTTAGTGGGCCCTGAGTTAGTGGAGGAGACTACTCAGAACATTCAGGTTATTAAGTCTAATATGAAAGCGGCCCAAGATCGCCAAAAAAGTTTAGCAGATAGACATCCCACTGATCGAGTGTACAAGGTTGGTGATTGGGTATTTCTAAAGTTATCGCCGTGACGAGGTGTAGTACGATTCGGGAAGAAAAGCAAGCTAAGTCCTAGGTTCATCGGACCTTATTAGATCACCGAGCGAGTTGGTAAAGTTGCTTACAGACTTGAGTTGCATTCAGAGCTGTCTAAGGTACATAATGTGTTTCATGTTTCGATGCTTCTAAAGGAAAATTTGTGAAAAACATGTTCATTTGAGCAACATCTATGGCATGCAATTAACAATTAAAGGTGGAAACATGCTTGTATGCACTCAAAACGAAACATTACCCATGAAATTCAAAGCCTAGTAGTTATGGTGAACCAAGACTCAACTCAAATCTTAAAGAAAGGAGTTGAGAAACTTTTATACCTTTGAAGCACCTCTTTGCTTCGCAAAGGTTAATCACCCATGTGAGGGCCTTCTTTCATTTGACTCCTTGCTCCTTGGCTCCATGGATATGGATGGAAGAATTGATTCTCCAAAAATCCCCAAGGTAGGAGACCTCTAATTTTCGACACCAAGGATGATGAAGAAAGAAGATGAGTGACCTTGGAGGAGGAAGGATTGCTAGCTAATCCCCTCCAAGGGGGCTGGCCTCCTAGAGAGAAAAAAGAGAGAGTTATCTCTCACTTTTCATCTTTAGAAAACCCTAATGAGGATGGTGCAAAGATACCCCTTCTATGCTTTTAACTTTTTGTTCATTTTTGGATCAAAAGGTCCCTCCTCTCTATATAGCCGGATTTACCATGCCTTTGGGTTGTTTTGGGCTTCTTGAATTTTGGTTGTTAAGTTGTCATACAACTTAAGCTAATGGGCTTGATAATTCGAAGCCCAATTTGGCCTTTAAGGCCCAAATCCAACTCAAGGTTTAAAACGAACTTATTCATTTGATTAATTAACATATTAATTAATCCTTGCCATAAACAATTAAACTATTTAATTGTCCTTACTCATCTTCGTTATATCCTTCAATCATTACCTTACACGGTGTGCGATCCATTAGGTTCCTTTTAGCGAGGCAGTGGGCGATTAGAACTCTTACTAATTGATTATGAATTGAAACTTACTTTCAATTCTCCCTTTAGTGATTATACATCTTCAGAGCTTCCATAAGCCATGAGTGACACCTAGCAGTATGTCATGGCTGCCCAAGCTAATCAGAAGAGGTTGGAGAACCTATTTAGATTGGGATTACAATGGAATACGGTCATTCTCTAATACAATACTCTTGACCACATTGTTTGGTTTGATAGTTTATTCATGTCTGCTATCCAATGTGATTCTCTTACTTATATGATTACCTTGAATATGATTTGGAACAACTTCCTAAATCTCATTCATACTCTGGCCAGAGATTCTTAATCATATCATAGAGTATTCTCCCTCAACGTTTGAAGGTTAGAGATCCCTTATTGCGCATTCACTTATCTCCATGTCTAAGTGGCTTAACCCCAACTATGCTGTGGACACTCTTTGACGAAGTGACTTAGTCAAAGATCAAGGACCTAACCACAAGACAACTATGATGCCTTAGGTCAAAGGACTACTTTGCATTATCCCAACCATGAGTTCTCGTGTGATATGAGTACGAGAACTCCTCGTTGATCGCGTTCAGTGGACTCATTCTCTATTGAGCACCTACGTACTTGTCTTGGTGTCAGTCACACCATTGACTCAAGACTAGTCACTCTCCCTAAGAGAAGACATAGCACGTACTGATCTTAACGGACTGTCAATGCCCAATTGGCAATCCTATGATCAGAAACATTTAGGATATGTATACGAAAGAGAATGGTCTCATGAATCTAACTTCTTTAGATCACATTCTCCCTATTACATATTCCTTGGACTTCTCGTTTAAGCATATAACATTTATATGAGACGGCTTAAAACAATAATCTTTGCCCTTTATATTAAACTAGATTAGTTTAACATGTGAAATGTCCGTAATGTATCATCATATGATTGGTTTTAGGGCACATTTCCACAATCTCCCACCTGCACTAGAGCCAATCAGCATGGTCATCCGTGATGATACCTCTTCTATAGTCATTTCAAAAATGGCTGAGTAGTAGGCCTAGACAATGGATATTTATATGTTATCCATAGAAGCAACCTTGAGAATAACGACGTCACCATTATACATGATTCTCAATCATGTGGTTCAATCTCTCATTTGAGTTCGGATCTTGATAAGACCTTGATCCCTGGCTTGAGCTATTGCCCCATTAGTGTTGTAGTGTTGATACACTAGAGACACTTTCTTGTTGGAACCGAATGGAGAGTTCATAAATGAACTTTCCCATCCAAACAACATTGTTGTAAACTTCTATTGGGCGATATATTTTGCATTCATGATGGAACACACTAAAGTAATTACTTTTAATGTTTCCACCCAAATATCTCTTTAGTCATAATAAAGAGATATCCAATTATCTCTTCATTCAAAATGAAGAGACATCCAATGATGGATACGATATTAGATTCATAATCTAATACTTTTACGCTTCCATTGCATTACTCTAATTCTTCCTCATTCTTGAGGAATCTATCCTTTAGTATTTCTTAAATACTTAAAGACTCACTTGACAGTTGCCATGGTTCTGATCCTAGGCTTGCACTGATATCGTCTTGTACCGATCTTGGTATAACTCATATCAACGTTTTTCATGCAATATGAAATACGCAAATCACCTTTTTGCGTATGCATAAAGGATTCTATTTACACATTATGTTTCTTTGGGAGTCAAAAGGGTACATTCCCTTTTAGAAGAGCAATTTCCCAATCTAATTGGAATTGCCCTTTCATTTGAAGTTTATCTTTCGAGAAACTTCCTACATCTATCGTCTATCAATAGGGATTGAGATAATCCAATTATATCTTGAAATATATCATTATAGATTTCCATCCTATGTATATAGACTATGTCTCCCATATACATTCTATCATTATAGAATGTTTAAAGTCATAACTTTAACGAAGAAGAATTCCTAAACTTAATATATCATATATATGTTCAAATTTAGGAATATTATTAACTTCCACTAATCTTATGTAAACATAGTAAACAAAAGATTCATGTACATCTTTATGAGAAATCAAACGATTTGATCTTTCTCTCATAAGATGCTTATAGCTCCCACTAGCTTGCTAAGATTCATGATGGATGGATCTCTACAACTTACACGTCTTGTGATTCCAAGTCTTAGACATATGTTATCAAGACTATCTTGATAATGGCTTCGGAAACCCATATAATGTCCAAACATTGAATCACTATTTAGTTGTAGTTAGCAATCATCGAATTAATAGAAACCAAGACTACGTCAAAGATGGTTTCTTCCAAGTTAACCAATCTCTTTGATTGTAGTCACCTTAAGCTACCAATTAGCTTTAAAGGTTTCATTATTTCGGGTCAAATGGTACTATACCATTTCCTTGATTATATGTCGTATATACACTCAATGTAGTCGTAAGGATTTTCATTCTTATTTCTTTCGAATTAAGAGGTGTAACTCTATGACATAGTCATAAAGTTCAAACCATTCAACTGAGACGGTTTATAAATCCTTCTCGACTACCTTGGAGCTACTGGTGTAGGAACTAGGTTGTTATTTTTGTTGATTATCATCTTGTCCCTCAAAGAACCCATTCTTTGAGTTCTATCTCTCGTTCATTTGCCCTATCTTAGGTAAATCCTAGTGTAGGATTATAATGAACTACCCAACAAACAACATTTGTCAGTTGGTTTATAGAAGTGATATCCAAAGGTTAATATAAGGATATCACACAAGATTGTTCTCAAACAAATATTGCTTATTAGCACACAACCCCAAATCTTAACACGATTAAGACCTGTCTTTCTTTCCAACTACATCCTATGGAGTCATGAAAATTTTGGAAGATCTTCTAATTGACAATCATATTGTCTTATAAGTATATATCCTATATATGGGTAATTGATAACATCCAATGAACTAAATCTTCTTCGAGTTAGTTCTTCTCCTAATGGAGAAATCCATTATCTCATGATGCTACTTTCCTTGATTTCTATCAAGGAAACTCTTCTAAAGTGTTATATTTCCTTAGATCAAATCTAAGGAGGTAAATACTTTAGACGTCTTACTCATCAACTTACATTCTTGAATTCTTTGAAACCTTTTGCAAAGTATTCGGACTTTTGTTTATTCAAAATAAACGATAGTCTAACCGAGAGCGATCTTCAGTGAATGTCATACAACATGAGTAGTATTATGTTGTGGATAGGTGCCACTAACATCTAAGTGAATTAACCTCAACAACTTTGTGATTCTTTCTTCTTTCCAAAATAATAAAGATTCAAACATTTCTCCTCTATACAATTTTAACAAGAAGGTATTGGATCCGGATCTAACGATCCAAAGCATCCATCTATGACCAACTCGTAATTTATGTTTTTAGAGGTGTCACAACTAAATTGGGATTAGTCACTACCTTGCAACCTTTTGGGTTTTAAGCATCATTATGTTCTAAACAGTTTAACACTACCGTATCATCTCTACTATAGAGACAATCAATTAGATTACAATAATCCAATCATTCATTAATAAAGAATAATGTTTTGCCAAACAAAACATTAATCCATCTCTTATAGTGACGGAATTAAGTTCTTTATTCTAATTGGGATGTAAAGACAATCTTTGTTTTTCCAATGTCACAGCCCGTCCCGAAATCTTTCTAGCAAGGACGTGAAAGGACGGAATTGACCCTAAAGATTACTAAGGTGTGTGTGACATATACATTTGATTAGTATTCTCCTTCCTAAGTTTTTTTTGGAAAAATTTATTTGGAACTTAGATTGTATTTTTTTTTATGGTGTGGTTAGGGTTAAAGTGGACCACACACACATACAAACCCTCCCCCTCTCTCTCTCTCTCTCTCTCTCTCTCTCTCTCTCTCCCGTGGACTTCCTCTCCCTTCTTTCTCGATTTTTTTTCTACACCCGTGTACTGTGCATGTACGGATGAGCACCATAGTCACCTCAAACTTCACAGATCGAAGGATTTAAGGTAATATTCTTGTTCCCTATCTTCCCCTGAGTCCATTGGTACAAGTTTTGGGACTTAGAACCCTCGAAATCACGTCGAAACCATAACCCCGTTTGATAGCACTGTTCATGCACACGTGAATTGTTGGTTTTCAGGGAATTCTAAGCTTATAAGAAGCTTAGTAAGGCTCCGAGGAAGCTCGGAGTGCTTCGTTTGAAAGAATTGGACGTAGGAATCGTGGGTTTGAAGCTTGGCCGGAATTTGTGGAAATTACCCGGTAAGATTTCATGACTTTTAGAGCTTTAAATTGATATAGTGTGATTCTATAAGTTAGGAGCTTCATTTTGATGTAAAGATCGTGAAAAATGGTGCAAAAATGACCGAGATATCGAAGTTGGAAAATTTCCCCAGTTTTCGTCAGTTTGGACAGAATATGCTAACACCATTAGTTAAGTTTAACGGTTTCCGTTAGGAGTTGACGGAATATTCCTGACGCCGTTTAAGAATCTGTCAATGTGCCTGGCACGTGACCGCGCGTGAGGGCACGTAGGTCCGTGCCATTTATGGCGCGTAGGGGCGCGTGACAGGTCCAAAAATATTTTTAAAAATATGGGGATGTTCGTGAGTTTGTGTAGATCACGTTGGTATATTCAAACACCCTAATTGAGCATCGTATAAGAAGTTATTTTGTATTGTTGGTCATGTGCTCTAAATAATGTTATTATAGTTGTTTCACATATAGGTAAGATCTATCCCGAGGACGAGCGCAATCAAGGGCGATGCGGGGGTTACGACCCTTCGACATACTAGTGAGTGGGCAGTTGTTTTCGTTATATACCTATATACTTACTGATTTTTCCCAGAAATCGTATTTAAATGAAAGTATGTTTTAAAATGCCATGCATAGAATTGATATGAAATGTATGAATTGGTATATGACGCATATGTATGAAATGGTGCGGTGGACGCACAGGTAAGTATCAGGTGAGTTATATTGTGTTGATGATGTGAATTGTGTTGAGAGCTCATAACCTGCACCTCGGTGTTAGTGCTTATGTTGATATTCACCTCCCGCACCGTACGCTCCCTTGGATCCAAGTAAGTGTAAGTCCTGTCGTACAGACCACTTTTGTGCTTCCGACTCGTAGGTGACCTGCGATTATTCGCACAGCTGTTTGATGAGAATTGCACTAGAGCGTATTATTACACCAAGTCCTGTTGTACAGACCATTTTAATGGTTCCGACTCGTGTGCAGGCATAGGTATTAAGCTATATGATTAGCTGTACAGGACCACTGCAGGGTCTCCGGCTGATTTATTATTTCACCTGATATATTTGTGTATCTTCATTATGTTAGTGACGCATATAGCATGGCATACTTTCATAATACTGATTTTGAGTTATGATTTGAGAATATGATGATATACTTATGTTTATATGCTATTTTCTGGGAAAGTATACAGGTTTTACAGTGAGGGGTTATAAATGTTGATAAATGAGATATTTTCGAAAAGCTTTGTTTTACTGACCCACTCAACTTTGTTTTACGCCCCTCCAGGTTATAGTTAGAAGTGCTTGGTGGCTCACGAAGATTCTCACGGTTGTTCTGACAGACTTCACAAATGTAGGACTCACCTTTGGGTGTTGTAATTTAATAATTGTCCTACTTGACTGCACTTAGAATCTTATGCTCTGATCGTGTGTATTTCACACTTAAATTCTCTCTAGCAGGTCATTTGGATAATACTGCTACTTTTAGTCATTCATAATTCTCTTACCTTATCGCTTCCGCATTGCATTTATGGTTACATCACACTTATGTGATGGCCAGCACACCCTGATTCTCCGGTCGGGGTGTGTCATCCAATTTCTTTGGTAGTTCATATGAGGAAGCAAGTACTATTTGCTTTTGCAAAGATCTATATCTTATTCACGTTCCGAATGTCAAGTACTTTCTCTTCTCTCATTAATCTTCTACTTCTTATTAGCGACACTTTTACAACGATTGTAAAACATAGTTACTAATACAGAATCAAGCATTCAAGTAGAAGAACCAACTGTTTTGAATTATTCAAGAACAATTTACAACACCTTCAAAAGGTGTGTTCTTGATTCTTGCAAAACATTTCTTGCATATACCCCTCCCAATATCCCTCCTTTCATAAAGAAAGTTTGTTCCCTTGGAGTTATTTTGCCTTCTTCATTTGACTTCTCCCTTGACTACAATAGTCATGGTCCCCAAACTCCCACTATCTCTCTAACTTATTTCAATTGTGTTATACACATCAAACGATTTGGAGAGCGTGCGGTTATTGCTCACTATATAGTTTACAATAAACTTAGTGAACCATTTGGATAGGGACACAAAGGTGAAGTCCTAGCCTAGTTTCCGTCTCGTGAAGTGGTTTAACACTTCAACACTCAATGATTCAAAATCATCATAAGTCCATGTTGATGGACTATTTTTGTTAACCAACCATTATGTTCTAAACATAATTACAAACTTTCAAGAGTTGTTCAAGGCAACTCTTATTTCTTCATACAACAATTTGTAAGTGAAGAATCATGGCACTAAAAGTTTTCATGTCTTTGTGCTAATCTTCATAAGTTCCTTTGTTCATACAACAAAGGAATAAGCATTGGTTGTTTGTGTTGTCCTCTTAATGATAGACTTATCTAACATGTTCTTCCAATGATACATTATCAATAGGAAAATTGTGAGGATGAGACTACTTAGGTACATATACAATCCATTCAAGACAATCTATGGGATTGTGGTACCAAGTCCGGAAACTAAAGCCTTTGGCTTTTCTTTGTCAAGTTTTGGATAGCGTTTGCAAATATATCGGTAAATAAATACATAACGAATATAAATTGATTGATTTTAAGCCATTTGATCTAGGCCTTTAAATCAAATAGCACCACCCACTATTTTCGGCAAATTCCATATCCCTCATCGGAATTCGAGAGTTTTGGAGAAAAATCTTAGTAGGGTATGGGAGGCTCACTATTACCAAGCCCACCTCACAATGATATGATGTTGGCTAGCAACAATAATAATGAGAGAGTACACTTACTCATTTACATCTTATGTACGTACCCATCTTATTTGGCCTCTAGAGAATGAAGCTTCACAATGATATGATGTTGGCTCCATTGCACTTAGTTAAGTCATTCCCACCATGCAAGTTCGAGTAGGGGTTCAAGAACAACCTCACAATGATATGATGTTGATCATTCTCGTTGCCCACCTTCACAACATCATGTATGCATATAAAACTCCTCCTGAGTGTAAGCACGCACTTTGTACTCCCCTATGATAGGGTCAAGTCGGTGTACGAGTCACAAACGATCGGAGCCTACCACGGTGGAAGGCCACGAAAGAGTGTTCAAAGCACTCTCACGCTTGTCAACTTAATAATGGTTTGGTTAAGGGTTTTAGGTCTCATCACATTTAAGCATACTTTTTAATCTTATTAAAATAATTTGGTCCTATTACAACTATTGGTCCATGTGATTGATTTAGTAGTATATGATACTCCCACTAAGCTTGTAAAACGGTTTTTAAAGCAAGAGTACATGGTACTACTAACATAAGCTTTGCATTCATAGATGGACTATATAGTTACCTTAGGGCCTTAGGATGACTATGAACCCTTGATTCGATCCAACACGAGCCTAGTGTTGGATCTCGGTCTAGGGATGGAGATTGATTTTAGTTACGCGTTTAATCATATTAAGGCGTGTTTTTCCTATTGGGCGTTGGACCCAACTACTCCAATTTCATGCATATCAAATAAAACAAGAAAAGGAGTACTTCAAA
Source organism: Heteromeles arbutifolia (assembly GCA_024362995.1). Taxonomy (NCBI): domain Eukaryota; kingdom Viridiplantae; phylum Streptophyta; class Magnoliopsida; order Rosales; family Rosaceae; genus Heteromeles; species Heteromeles arbutifolia. The sequence continues at coordinate 31,050,301 of JANCRC010000011.1, read as the reverse complement.
GTAAAGAAGAGCTTATGCTCTTTTACAACATTTGATCATATCAAATTACAACCAAAATCTAATCTACACATTCCCATGGTTCAAACAAATTTGAGACGGCGTTTCTCATAGCTCAATTATCGTAGGCTTAGGTTCATAATCACCCTTTCTTTAATTAATTAATGCTTTAACTAATTAAACTAGAATGCAACATTGTCATTTGGTTTTTGTATCCATAGAATTGATTTAAATAGAGCTCAATAAAATGAAAATCCAATTCTCATTTAAAGATACAAAACTATTTTGTTCTCTACTAATTTGGGCCAAAAAGCAATAACCTCAACCATTGGGCTATATTTGCAAAACACAAACTTTTGGGGTCACTTTGTAAAAACACAAAAGTCCACTACTTCATGTAATTACAACTAGAACCCAAAAATTTCAACAAATGCAAAAACTTCATTAAAGGAGCAAAACAATTTGTCCTTTAGTGATTTTGGGCCTTTACGTAAAAACGTAAACTTTCAGGTCAAAGCACAAATACACAAAAGTATCAAAACTTTATGTAATTGCATAAAAGCTCCAAAAGTACTCCCATTGAGGGAGTGGCCTGTCATGGTATAGAGGAGTGGGGTTGAGACACTTTTGAAATTATTTTCAACAAAGTGAATGGTGATGGGTTGGTTTGAAAAAGTGATTTCCATGAAACATGGGAAAGGGTTTTTGACAAGAATAGTGATGTGAATAGTTGAAAAGGTATGGGTGTTGATTGAAAAACTTACCATCCATCACTTAACAAAAACTTTATGTAAACAAACACCCTTTTTGAATCAAAACAACAAACCTTTTTGTTCTTGGCAAGAACATAACAAGAACAATGAAGAACATCCATGAAAACCCATAAAAGCTCCATGAACATTTTTCACCCAAAGACACCCCAAAAACTCTCAAACTTAAGGGAAATAACATATTACCATACTAGGTACTTAGGGGTTCCTAATGTCACTTTAAAACACTTTTAACAAGACAAACATGAACCCAAAAATCCACCCTTTGGATTTAGCCGAATTTCCCAAAAAACATGGCACCAAATTTTAGCTCCAAAATTCATGCTCATATGAACTACATCTACAACATTTGAGATGGCAAATTTTCTAACAAAATTTACATTCAAAGAAGCAAGAATAAAGCTCGTAACAATTACAACATTCAAATCACAAACTATGAACTACAAAACCCAAAAGGATTCGCCAACTACTAGACCTAGGTTCTTGATACCACTTGAAGGAAAGCTTGTGAAAAACATGTTCATTTGAGCAACATCTATGGCATGCAATTAACAATTAAAGGCGGAAACATGCTTGTATGCACTCAAAACAAAACATTACCCATGAAATTCAAAGCCTAGTAGTTATGGTGAACCAAGACTCAACTCAAATCTTAAAGAAAGGAGTTGAGAAACTTTTATACCTTTGAAGCACCTCTTTGCTTAGCAAAGGTTAATCACCCATGTGAGGGCCTTCTTTCCTTTGTCTCCTTGCTCCTTGGCTCCATGGATATGGATGGAAGAATTGATTCTCCAAAAGTCCCCAAGGTAGGAGACCTCTAATTTTCGACACCAAGGATGATGAAGGAACAAGATGAGTGACCTTGGAGGAGGAAGGATTGCTAGCTAATCCCCTCCAAGGGGGCCGGCCTCCTAGAGAGAAAAAAAAGAGAGTTATCTCTCACTTTTCATCCTTAGAAAACCCTAATGAGGATGGTGCAAAGATACCCCTTCTATGCTTTTAACTTTTTGTTCATTTTTGGACCAAAAAGTCCCTCCTCTCTATACGGCCGGTTTTCCCATGCTTTTGGGCTGTTTTGGGCTTCTTGAATTTTGGTTGTTAAGTTGTCATACAACTTAAGCTAATGGGCTTGACAATTCGAAGCCCAATTTGGCCTTTAAGGCCCAAATCCAACTCAAGGTTTAAAACGAACTTATTCGTTTGATTAATTAACATATTAATTAATCCTTGTCATCAACAATTAAACTATTTGATTTTCCTTACTCATCTTCGTTATATCCTTCAATCATTACCTTACACGGTGTGCGATCCATTAGGTTCCTTTTAGCGAGGCAGTGGCCGATTAGAACTCTTACTAATCGATTGTGAATTGAAACTTACTTTCAATTCTCCCTTTAGTGATTATACATCTTCAGGGCTTCCACAAGCCATGAGTGACACCTAGCAGTATGTCATGGCTACCTAAGCTAATCAGAAGAGGTTGGAGAACCTATTCAGTTTGGGATTACAATGCAATACAGTCTTTCTCAAATACAATACTCTTAACCACATTGTTTGGTTTGATAGTTTATTCATGTCTACTATCCAATGTGATTTTCTTACTTATATGATTACCTTGAATGTGATTTGGAACAACTTCCTAAATCTCATTCATACTTTGGCCAGAGATTCTTAATCATATCATAGAGTATTCTCCCTCAACGTTTGAAGGTTAGAGATCCCTTGTTGCGCATTCACTTGCCTCCATGGCCAAGTGGCTTAACCCCAACTATGTCGTGGACACTCTTTGACGGAGTGACTTTGACATAGTCAAAGATCAAGGACCTAACCACAAGACAACTATGATGCCTCAGGTCAAATGACTACTTTGCAATATCCCAACCATGAGTTCTCATGTGACATGAGTATGAGAACTCCTCGTTGATCGCGTTCAGTGGACTCATTCTCTATTGAGCACCTACGTACTTGTCTTGGTGTCAGTCACACCATTGACTCGAGACTAGTCACTCTCCCTAAGAGAAGACATAGCACGTACTGATCTTAACGGAATGTCAATGCCCAATTGGCAATCCTATGATCAGGAACATTTAGGATATGTATACGAAAGAGAATGGTCTCATGAATCTAACTTCTTTAGATCACATTCTCCTTATTACATATTCCTTGGACTTATCGTTTAAGCATATAACATTTATATGAGACGGCTTAAAACAATAATCTTTGCCCTTTATATTAAATTAGATTAGTTTAACATGTGAAATGTCCATAAAGTATCATCATATGATTGGTTTTAGGGCACATTTCCAACAGCTTCATCACTACGTCTCATATCCGTCGCATGTGATACTTCATCAACCATTGGAAATTAGCCCGGATTTGACTTATGATGAGGAGCTGGTGACGATACTTGATTGGAAAGAAAAGGTTCTAAGGAATAAGACAGTGCATTTGGTCAAAGTTTTGTGGAGCAACCATTCAGTGGAAGAAGCAACATGGAAGACATAGGATCGGATGAAAGAGATGTACCCGAGGTTGTTTTATGAGTGCTAGTGGATGGTTTTGGTTATGTAAATTTCGGGGACGAAATTTTATAAGGTGGGTAGATTGTAACAGCCCGTCCCGAAGATTTCGTACAATGGATGTGAAATGACGAAAATGCCCTTGGGCGTTAATTAAGGTACGTGTGTTAATCTAATTTTGGGAGTGTTTGGTTGGTGGTATTTGGACCACACACACACACACACACATTCACACACTTTTTATCTCTCACTCCCGTACTCTCTCTCTCTCAGACTCTCTCTCCCTCTCTCCCTCTCGGCTTTTGTACGGACACACCCATAACCCTTGCAAACTTAACAGATCGAATGTGTGAAGCACCCCCATTGTGTTCCTGAGGTCCAGACGAACACATTGGAATCCATTTCAGGTAAGGATACCTTCGAAAACCCAAGTTCTCATAAGCTCCGATTTGGGTACTATTCATGCTCACGTAAAGTGTTGTGTTTTTGGAGATTCTAAGTTCATAGGAAGCTTAAGGAGGTCCTTACGAAGCTCGGAGTGCTTCGTTGGAAGAATTTGGACGTCAGAATCGCGAGATTGGGGAGTTTCATTTTGGCCAAAATTATCAAGGCTTTTTCTGGCGAATCCCCGGCGAGTTGGGGGTCAAGTCAAGTATGGTTGTGTTCATCTTTGTGAGATCTTCATTTTGGTATAAAGTACGTAGAAAATGGTGCATAAATGAAGGAGAAACCATAGTTGGAAATTTTTCCAGAAACCGGCGATTCGCCGGAGAAGACAGGGAATATTCCGTCAGTCTTGACGAAATATGCTGAAGCCGTCAGTCATCTTTAACGGTTACCGTTGGGTTTTAACAGAATATTCTGAGGAATATTCCTAACGGCGTTAACTGACGTCGTCAGTGTGCATATCACGTGGCCGCGGGTGGAGGCGCGTCTGGCAGTGCCTTGGCCGGCGCGTGGGTGGTCAAAATTTTTTTCTAAAAATATAGGGATGTTCGTGAGGTTGTGTAGATCACGGTGGTATATTCATATACCCAATTTGAGCAGTGTATGAAAAGTTATTTCTAAGGTTTCGATTATGTGCGTTAATTAACATTATTTCAGTTATTTCTCATATAGGCGAGACCTATCCGGAGGACGAGCGTAGCCAGGCTAGGCACGGGGGTTACAACCCGGCTACTTATCAGTGAGTGGGCTTTTGTTTTCCGTATATACCTATATAAATGAGATTTTTCCCATAAAATCAGTTTAAGTGAAATGTGATATGAAATGTCATGCAGAGTATCTATTTATTTTATTATGCGTTATTGATTGCATATATTAATGTTGGTGCTGCGGAGGCACAGGTAAGTGACAGGTAAGTTTATATTCTAGTTATGATGAGAATGAATGATATGATGTGATGTGATGTGATGTGACATGATGTGATATGATTAGAGCTCATAAACCTGCGCACTGATATTAGTGCTCCTGCCTAGATATAGGGGCTTAGTCTTTCACGTGATGTTCACCTCCCGCACCGCATGCTAGCCTTGGATCCAAGTTAGGTGCTCAGTCTTGTCGAATAGACCACTATAGGTGGGTTCGACTCGTAGGTGACCCGCGATTTATCGCACATTCTTCACGTGATCGTAACACTAGAGCATATTAGTTTATATTCAGATGTTGTGCAGACCACTAGAGGTGGTATTGATGTGTGTGTAGGATATATATGATACGATTGAGATGATTATGAGCTATATGATATGATTGAGATGATTATGAGCTATATGATATGATGAGATTGTTATGAGCTATATACAGCCGAGGGCTGAGATGATATCTAGTATTCAATCACATTCACAGAGTTATGATTTGGCATTCAGTTATGATACTTTGGCATGGCATACATTCATTCATATATACCTATTTTCCAGCAGGATTTTGAGAATTTTATATATGAGTATATACTTTATTTCTGGGAAATTATATAGGTTTTACGGCGAGGGGTTATAACTTTTGAGAAAAGAATGGTTTTGAAAAGATTTGTTTCTGACGCACTCAACTTTGTTTTTCGCCCCTCCAGGTATTAGGTAGTGTTCGTTGGTGGCATACGAGGAGCTCATCGGACGTTCTGACATAATTCACTTATGTAGGACCACCTTCGAGTGTTATCTCTATTTTAGTACTTTTGCTTGACTGCACGTAGACTTTTATGCTCTGTATTAGTGGAATTCACATTTCTTTTACACTAGTATTGCTAGTGTTTTGGTTTTAATTGATCCGTAAACTCTATTCTTTATTGCTTCCGCACTGTGCACATGACTACGTCACTCTCACGTGACGGCCAGCATGCCCCACTTTCGGGTCTGGGTGTGTCATACATTGCATTACAATGTCTGAATCCAAATGTAAAAATTAGGAGTCGCGCGAGGTGTAAGGCACAAGAGGCGTGAAAGTGATGGAAAAAACAAAACTAGGAAACGAGCACTACAACGCAGTGTCTGAATCCAAAAGTAAAAAATAAAACTAGGAAATGGACACTGCATTACAGTGTCTAGATTCAAATGCAAAAGAGAACATGTAGGAGGCGTGTGAGTGATGAAAAAACAAAACCAGTAAATGGATACTACAACGTAGTGTCTGAATCCAAATGTAAAAAACATAATCAACAAACAGACACTGCAACGCAGTGTTCGATCCGTATTGACTTATTCCAAAATATAAAACTATGAGAAAATGGGTGTTAGTTGAAGTGGGTGCCAACTGTAATGGCATATTTTGTAATTTTTGTTTATTTTAAATGGATATCACAATACATGATTGACTTATTTATAGTTAACATAAATATTGTTAATATTGTAACTTTTTATTGATTTTATACAAAATCACCAAATTTTTTATATATAATTGTTTGGACCCGATTTTACACCATCAGCCCAAGCGATCGAGCCCGTTGAGTGGGCATGGTTCTCAACCGTTAGATGAGAAAGTGGAGATAATTTGGTTATTAAAGGATAATATTATAATTATCTTTTAATATGAATTATCTCGGTATCTTCTTAAACCAGATAAATAGAATGCGATTCATATCCCGAATAAGCAGTACAATTCGAATTGATTTGGGATGTCTGACAGCACTTGGAAGTAAAATGAATTTAAAATTCATTTGATCAGAGTGATGATGAGGTGAGGATGAGATAGGGGACCTAAGGGGGCTAGGTTTATCAACAGTTGTCAAATGAAGAGAATTAATGATGGACTTGACCTGCATGCCGTGTTAAAGGCTACCAGCCATATATATATATATATATATATATATATATATATATATATATATATATAATTGATGACATTAGGTCTACGAACTCATTGGAAAGGTGCAAACTTTGTTTTTCGCAGACCTAATGTCGCCAATTTTATATATATATATATATATATATATATATATATATATATATATATATATATAAAACAAAGTTTGAGAGTCTTTCTCAGCTTATCAACCAGTGCGTATTTGTCACTATAAATACAGAGTCCCAAGCAACATTCAAAGTCCCTCCAACTCAACACACAAATCTGCCCTGGGCAAACCCTCACTCCACGCGAAACCTCTCAACAACCTTGAGATTTTTATTTTCCTTTTCGCCAACACATCTTCAGTTTGGATAAACAGCATTGTGAAGGCAACCGATGAACATCTCCAGTTTGGATAAACAGCACTGTAGCCGTAGAACCATTCGACCGCGGAGCACCTTCAGTTTGGATAAACAGCACTGCGTCGAGGCCGACTGGTTATCTATCCAAGTCTCGGTCGAGAAGGATTTTCAAATCCTTATTGGCAGAGGTCATCTCATTATCCTTCTCGGCGAAGTGAGGTGTTATCAGGTTACTATATTCGGCACACTGACGGCCGAATTTGATATTGAACTTTGCAGAACTAGCAGCCTTGTCTTCAAGCTCTAGAACCCGAAGGCCGAGAATTGTTCCTTCCTCAGCCGCAGTCGCAAGACGCAGAAGTCAGCCGCGTGCTCAACGCAACATCACCAAATTTTACTCCTCGACCAAGCTCGGCCGTCGAGTTGGCACGCCCCGCACACAACCAAATGATGTAGTTAGCTTATAGATTACTCGGTCTGCGCGCCACGTAGGCTTGGTAGTTTTTAGGACCAATATTTTGGGACGCCCGGTGGGACCCAGTGCTAAAACTACGAAGTTCACATGATATATCAAGATCACAATCAGGATGAGATTTGGCGCCTATTCAAGGAAATTGTCGAGCAACAAAAATGTCTTGACCAGATCGTTGAAGCAAATAAAGAAAGGCAAAAATCTTTCTCTCAAATGATAAAGGTGAAGGTTCATCACAGCTTACAAGATCAATGGTTAAATGAAGATAGAGCTCGATATTATGAGTGGCTCGATAAGAAAACGCATTTTGGGTTCAAATCAATTTCATTTAAAGAATGGTTGGCTCAAAAGATTGGGGGGCAATTTTTCACTCTGGCCACAATTAAAATTCGGCCTAAGAAGATTGTCGAGACAGTCGAAGAAACACCTAGGCCACCTATTGATTTGGTTGAGACTGAAAGTGTGGTCGGCCTAGAAGGAAAAGTTGAAGTTTCTAAGCCACAAATCGACACAGAAAATGATTCGTCAGAGGAGTGCTTCAATGACGAACAAGGCTGAGACATAGGCCTAGCCGAAAAAACCACGCCAATCGACATGATTATTGGTGATAAAGTCGATAAGGAGAAATCTCATTTGGCCAAGTTATTTGGATTAAAAGCCGAAATTATGTCTGGGGGGCATAATAATTGTTCAACATATTCGGTGCCCGAAAATGAAAAATATTTCAACAAGTCAAAAATATTTGGAGAAAATTCTTTATTTGGCCTAGAGCGAAATCAATTTGAGAATTTTGATATTAAAAGATCTCGGCTTGGAATAAAGCATCGTTGGCCTCCTCATGTTTATGGTTCGGCCACTTTTATTTTCATTTGCTAAATTATTTTCTTCACCATTCGGCCTCTTGGCCGATACTTAAGAAAGTAAGGGGCAATGCCTCGTACACAAAAAGCCGAAGGAATGGAAGAGGCCAACGGTATCCCAAAAAAAAAAAAAAAAAAAAAAAAAAACGTAGTCATGATGTCCATTTTGGTGATGTTTAGTTGGCCACTTGGCCACTAATTCAACATTGCCGTATACAGCTTGTTTCAGGATGCCATTACCGAGAAGAAAAGTGGTAGGCTTCCGCCCATGAATGTGAGGTTACAGGTGGGGAGTCATGATCAGTTTAATGTCATGTCAGAATACAATTGGGAAGGCAAATTTTTTAGGTCGAGCTCGGCCACCTCGTCGAGATATACTGTTATTTGTGCATTCGGCCAGCCCATTTTGCCGAGCTCGACGAGTATGAGTTGGTGCTCGGCAGAAAAATCATGGGTCTTTTGCAGACTTCGACCCCATAATTGTTTTCTCGGCCAGCTCGCCAAGGTCTCTTTCAAGACGTGTCAGGCTATGGAGTGGATTCCTCAACCATATATTTCTTTGACTGTGCTAATTTCCTTAACCATTCGGCTTACGGGCCAAAGCTCAAGGAAACTGGGGGCAATGTTTGGACCCGATTTTACACCATCAGCCCAAGCGATCGAGGCCATTGAGTGGGCATGGTTCTCAACCGTTAGATGAGAAAGTGGAGATAATTTGGTTATTAAAGGATAATATTATAATTATCTTTTAATATGAATTATCTCGGTATCTTCTTAAACCAGATAAATAGAATGCGATTCATATCCCGAATAAGCAATACAATTCGAATTGATTTAGGATGTCTGACAGCACTTGGAAGTAAAATGAATTTAAAATTCATTTGATCAGAGTGATGATGGCTATTGTTGATGAGGTGAGGATGAGATAGGAGACCTAAGGGAGCTAGGTTTATCAACAGTTTTCAGATGAAGAGAATTGATGAGGGACATGGCCTGCATGCTGTGTCAAAGGCTACCAGCCATATATATATATATATATATATATATATATATATATATATATGCACATACATACATACATACATACATACATATATATATATATAATTGGCTGTTGATTAGATGGACGTTATCCAAGCATGCAGGTTATCTTGGATTCGATGAGATAAGATGAGTTTTAATAGTTTGGGAGTCTTTCTTAGCTTATCAACCAGTGCGTATTCGTCACTATAAATACAGAGTCGCAGGCAACATTCAAAGTCCCTCCAACTCAACACACAAATCTACCCTGCGCAAACCCTCGCTCTACGCGAAACCTCTCAACAACCTTGAGATTTTTATTTTGCTTTTCGCCAACACATCTTCAGTTTGGATAAACAGCACTGTGAAGGCAACTGGTGAACATCTTCAGTTTGGATAAACAGCATTGTAGCCGTAGAACCATTCGACCGTGGAGCACCTTCAGTTTGGATAAACAGCACTGCGTCGAGGCCGACTGGTTATCTATCCAAGTCTCGGTCGAGAAGGATTTTCAAATCCTTATTGGCAGAGGTCATCTCATTAGCCTTCTCGGCGAAGTGAGGTGTTACTAGGTTATTATATTCGACACACTGACGGTCGAATTTGATATTGAACTTCGCAGAACTAGCAGCCTTGTCTTCAGGCTCTAGAACCCGAAGGCCGAGAATTGTTCCTTCCTCGGCCGCAATCGCAAGACGCAGAAGTCAGCCGCGCGCTCAACGCAACATCAACAAATTTTACTCCTCGGCTGAGCTCGGCCGTCGATTTGGCACGCCCCGCACACAACCGAATGACGTAGTTAGCTTATAGATTACTCGGCCTGCGCGCCACGTAGGCTTGATAGTTTTTAGGGTCAACGATAATATAAATAGGGAATTGTTATTAGCACTCCAAATTTTCATTTTACACTCCAAACTTTCTATATTTAAAAACAAAAAAAACACTTGTGAGGACTGTAGAATGAGATTTTTGGAGTGCCAATAACACTTCCCTATAAATAAGTGGTTATTTACACTTTAAAAAATATACTTGTATCAAACATTTGAGCTTATTATTTTATTTTAAGTTTATTAGTTAACAAATAACATAAAAAAAATATCATACTTATCCGTAGTATGATTTACCATATGCTTGAAATAATTGTTTTATTTGGTAATAGGTTTTCGTACTTATGATTTTGGATGCTATACAAGGTTTACAATGATGAGTTATTATATTACGAAAACAAAAGTTTTATTAAATTCTTTTTTTTGTCCACTAACACTTTAGGTTTTGCACCCCCCAAGACTTAATAACTAGATTTTAGTTGCGTGCAAGGGATCTTGGTGATTCTGACATATACTCCAATTAATGCAAAAAAATTATTTCATGTTAATAGTGTAATATCCATCTTACTCAGGATGAGGATATTGTTTCCTATAGTGTAATGTTATGTATCATTTTGACACTGCATGCATTTGTGATAAGGGTTTATCCTGCACTGAAAAAAGAGAGAAAAAGAAAGGGAAAACCTTGGGGGTGCTAAGGAGAGAGAGTTTTCTGGACTCTATGTGCTTTTGATTTTATTGAATATGTCTTTGAACTCGTAACTTGAAGTTTGATTTGATTGAATGTGATTGTTTGATATGCTTAGAGAGAGGCCTTTGGGCGAAGATTTGGACTCAGTGCCAAGCGACTCGAGACTCCTGAGTTCCACCGACCGCCGAGAGTGGTTGTGAAAACGAAGACAATCATCAATGGCGGGCGTATCGCTCAAGTGCGGCGACTGCGGGACTCTGCTGAGGTCGATTGAGGAAGCCCAAGAGCATGCCGAGCTCACCTCCCACTCCAACTTCTCTGAGTCCACCGAAGCTGTTCTCAATCTCGTTTGCTCTTCCTGCGGCAAACCTTGCCGATCCAAAACTGATACTTCCTCACTTTTTCTTCCTTCATCGAATTTCGAGTTTTTTTTTTTTTTTTTTTTTTGTTAATTCAACTTTTTTATTTCAAAGGATTTGCTTACCTGGGTCAGCTTAATTTTCATATGCGTTAGTTGGATTAAGATATTTGAGGTATTTGCTAGTGGATTTCGGAACTTTTTATCGGATTTTATTCTCTATCGGAATTTCAATTGTTTTTTCTTTCAAATTTCGCCTTTTTCGTGATTTGTTTATCTTGTTCAGTAGAATTTCAGCTTAATTTACATTTGTATTAGTTTGAATTCAGTATTTCTATTGTTAGTGTATTGAATTTATCATTAAATTTTGAAACTTTTTATTTTATTGCTGGTGGATTAAAATTCAGTTTCATTTGGATTCGAGAGTTTTTTTTGAAAGATCTTTTGGTTATTTGGGGTTAGAGATGAGATATGTAATAGGGTACCGAGTTAAATGAGTGATTACAGCAGAGGTTTATATTTGGTCGATTGGAGATTAGAAGTCTGGGCAATAATGCAAATTGTTTGGGTGCTTTGATTGTGCAGGAAAGTGATTTGCACACCAAAAGAACTGGGCATACTGAGTTTGTTGATAAGACTGCGGATGCAGCTAAACCGATAGGTTTGGAGGTTCCAAAGGCTACTCCTTCTGGGTCCGAAGAGGCTGTTTGTGCAAGTATCCATGCGCCAGAAGGTACTTCTTCCAGTTCAGTGTGATGTAAAAGCATGAAATTTGTAGTTTAATTTTTTAGTTACAAATAGGTTGTTATTTGTACAGTTTTAGGTAGATGTTTCATTTCTGTATGAGTTTGTTGACCTTTTGTAACGATAACTAGAGGTTTGCTGTTTGGATATCTTACCACCCTAAAACGTAGCCACTCACCCGTGAATAATTCCTGCTCAGATCTCAATCCTAGACTTTTTCTCTTCTACGCCGTCCTTAGTCACGCGATTGTTACTTTCTTTGTGCCTTTTTGTGCATGGTTTCTTGCTGTTGGCAAGCCGGTTTTGTTTGAAGGGGCTTTGGTTCCTTTTGGATTGATTTTGTACCTTCGGTAGTCGATGACCTTTCACATTGGTTTTATTTTTTTCTTTTCAAGGCAGATTGTGTAGTTATACTCAAATTAAGAATCTAAATATATGACACATGTAGTTCTAATTGTTGTTTTGTTAATGGTCTTTCTTCCTTTAAAAAATATTAGCGATCTTTCTTCGAAATTATTCATCGGGAAGGTTGTCAGCAGTCAGGGCTTAAAAGTAATGGCTGTAGATCAACATGGAGAATGAACTTTAGTTTTTCTACTCAATTCCTGAATCAGGCTTTATAACCTGTATATTTATGAATGGAAACATACTGCAATTGTTATTTTATTTCTTGATGTTTAGTTATTTTGGCTACTCTGGTTTATTAACTCTATTAGTACCTGATTTATTCATTATCTTTTTCATCTAGAAATGGTCGCCCCGGAGGTTGACAAAAAGCTGCATGAGGAACTTGAAGGAATGGGCTTTTCAACAGCACGGGCAACCCGTGCACTTCACTATTCTGGTGAGCTGATGATGAAAATAAAATTTTCTTTCAATTTGACATTGAAGCTTCTGTCTCTAGGCTTGCTTTTAGTGGCTTTATTTTACTTTTCCCAATCTTTTGTTCCTCTGACAAAGATGGTGGGTTCCTATAATACTACAATCCGAACCTTCTAACACGGGACCATTACAATAACGACATATTGCCCCGCAAATAACACTTTGTTGGAGTTTTTAGGATGACAACAAAACCTACTGATTCTGTAATAGTCTTGAAATCTGGAAAGTATATGTATTCCCATTAATTTGTGGACCATACAAAAAAGCTTCTGGAAAATGAAGAGATCGAAGAAATGAAAATAAAGAACCAAAATGGATTATATTGCCAAACGTGTCCTAACATAGAGTTTTATCAAGAAAGTTGTTAGAAATTTAGAAAGATAAGACTCACTAACCAATGGATTTTTGAGTCCAATCTTTCCCCTTCATAGATTTTTGTTCTCTTTCCCCTCCCTGCTAAAGTTTGAGTATACTGTACTATTAAGTTATACTTAGACCTACCAATGGATCGGTTTTTGTGGAAATTTAAGTTGGTTTGAATGTGTTTTTCATAGATTGTTTGAATGTACAAGAGGGTATATATAAAATGAGGAAGATGGTTACAAGCAACCTTCCCTTGACAAACTCTACTAACCGGGTAAACCCTAAAGCGGTCACCCCTTAAATTAAGGGAACACAGCAAATAACTAGCACACAAATATCAACAAGTCAACTAGTTGTCACTCTTCCTCAAATTAAGGGATGAAGCTTAATAATGAATCCCATGAAAAGAGAGAAATTGAGGACTGACATCATGGGTACCAGTAGGCCTGGCAAATGGGTCGTGTCTATTGTGTACGTGTCGTTTTCGTGTAACACATGTTATCTTAACGGGTCCTTAATAGGTCGGGTCACTTTACCCAACGGGTAAAGTGACTTGACCCTTTATGACCCGTTAAGAAAATATATATTTTTTCTTAAATTTGCACATACCACACATTGCCGCATAAATATTACTTCAAAACATTAAAACACATTTTTCGTTTAAGTACTACATCTACACTCGAAGATAAGAGCCTAATAAACAAACATCTATACACTACTAGTCTATTACAAAAATATTAAATGTGCAAGGATATGCAAAATGAAAGAGTTTTTGTTTTCAAGGTTGTGAAGCCTTTCTCAAAAGTTTAAACCTTGTCAATGGAACTCAAAGCTTGCATGTTATTCCTTTTACAAAATCCTCACTTTTCATTGATCATCATGACATAAGATTTTGTGGTATCCACTACTGTAAATATTTTAAATTGAAAATCAAATTCATTCATTGTATTCATATAGGGTCAAGGAGTTTAGCTGTAAAAAATCATCAAAATCAGAGTTAAAATAACCGTTAAATCCTGATTTTTCGTTGATGACCGTCGAAAAGTTTTGTCCCTTTACTTGATCTCTGAATGTTTGTTTTTTGCGATTTTTGGCGTATGCAATCTTGAAGCATATACAAACAAGTTTGACGGTTGGATCTTTGAAATTAGTTTCGTAGAATGCGTATCTCATCAAAACGATAAATTCACTAACACTTAAAGTTTATTTATACTTTTATGAAGTATAACATAAGATTTTGTGGTATCTACTAGTGTAAATATTTTAAATTGAAAATCGAATTCATTCATTGTATTCATATAGGGTCAATGAGTGTAGCTCTAAAAAATCATCAAAATCAAAGTTAAAATAATCGTTAAATCGTGATTTTTCGTTGATAACCGTCAAAAGTTTTGTCCCATTACTTGATCTCTGAATGTTTGTTTTTTACAATTTTTGGTGTATGCGATCTCGAAGTATATACAAACATGTTTGATAGTTGGATCGTTGAAACTAGTTTCGTAGAATGCGTATCCCATCAAACAATAGATTCACTAACACTTTAAGAGTTTATTCATACTTTCATTAAGTATAACGTAAGATTTTGTGGTATCCACTAGTGTAAATATTTTAAATTGAAGATCGAGTTCATTTATTGTATTCATATAGGGTCAAGGAGTGTAGCTGTACAAAAATCATCAAAATCAGAGTTAAAATAATAGTTAAATCGTGATTTTTCGTTGATAATCGTCAAAAAGTTTTGTCCCGTTCCTTGATCTCTGAATGTTTGTTTTTTGCGATTTTTAGCGTATGCGATCTCGAAGCATATACAAACAAGTTTGACGGTTGGATCGTTGAAATTAATTTCGTAGAATGCGTATCCCATCAAAACGATAGATTCACTAACACTTAAGAGTTTATTCATACTTTCATTAAGTATAACATAAGATCTTGTGGTATCCATTGGTGTAAATATTTTAAATTGAAGATCGAGTTCATTCATTGTATTTGTATAGGGTCAAGGAGTGTAGCTGTAAAAAATCATCAAAATCAAAGTTAAAATAACCGTTAAATCGTGATTTTTCGCTGATAACCGTCGAAAAGTTTTGTCCCGTTACTTGATCTCTGAAGGTTTGTTTTTTGCAATTTTTGGTGTATGTGATCTCGAAGTATATACAAACATGTTTGACGGTTGGATCGTTGAAATTAGTTTCGTAGAATGCGTATCCCATCAAAACAATAGATTCACTAATACTTAAGAGTTTATTCATACTTTCATTAAGTATAACATAAGATTTTGTGGAATCCACTAGTGTAAATATTTTAAATTGAAGATCGAATTCATTCATTGTATTCATATAGGGTCAAGGAGTGTAGCTGTAAAAAATCATCAAAATCGGATTTAAAATAGCCTTTAAATCGTGATTTTTTGTTGATAACCGTCGAAAAGTTTTGTTCCGTTACTTGATCTCTGAATGCTTGATTTTTGCGATTTTTGGCGTATGCGATCTTGAAGCATATACAAACAAGTTTGACGGTTGGATCATTGAAATAAGTGGTTGGATCATTGAAATAAGTTTCGTAGAATGCGTATACCATCAAAACGATAGATTCACTAACACTTAGAGTTTATTTATATTTTCATTAAGTATAACATAAGATTTTGTGGCATCCACTAGTGTAAATATTTTAAATTGAAGATCGAATTCATTCATTGTTTTCATATAAGGTTAAGGAGTGTAGCTGTAAAAAATCAACAAAATCAGAGTTAAAATAATCGTTAAATCGTGATTTTTCGTTGATAACTGTCGAAAAGTTTTGTCTTGTTATTTGATCTCTGAATGTTTGTTTTTTGGAATTTTTGGCGTATGCTATCTCGAAGTATATGCAAACATGTTTGACAATTGGATCGTTGAAATTAGTTTCGTAGAATGCGTATCCCATCAAAACAATAGATTCATTAACACTTAAAGAGTTTATTCATACTTTCATTAAGTATAACATAAGATTTTGTGGTATCCACTAGTGTAAATATTTTAAATTAAAGATCGAGTTCATTCATTGTATTTATATAGAGTCAAGGAGTGTAGCTATAAAAAATCATCAAAATCAGAGTTAAAATAGCCGTTAAATTGTTATTTTTTGTTGATAACCGTCGAAAAGTTTTGTCTCGTTACTTGATTTCTGAATGTTTGTTTTTTGCGATTTTTTGCTAATGCGATCTTGAAGCATATACAAACAAGTTTGACGGTTGGATCGTTGAAATTAGTTTCATAGAATTCGCATCTCATCAAGTTCAATAGTGTATATATATTTATTAAGTAGATTTAAATTTATTTATTTTGTGCGTATAACACATAAGAAATTGAATGGTATGTATATTTAAGCCGATCCAATGGTCACCAATTTTTAATATTTAATTTTATATATATATATATATATATATGTATATATATAATTATTATAGTTTTTAGGAGTATAAAATTGTTAAATTAACATATATAATTATTATAGTATTTTTTTAGGGTTATAAAATTATTAAATTAATATTTTGCTTATCGTATATTGTGTTACTCACGTGTATACCCGAACCAACCCGTTATCTTAACAGGTGCTAATCGGGTTATCCGATAACGATCCGATTCGTTATCGTGTCGACCCGAACACCTGTTAATTTCGTGTCGTGTCGTGTCGGGTTATCGGGTTGTGTCAGGAATTGCTAGGCCTAGGTACCAGTCACCCCATATCGCAGCCCATATCGTCCAATAGTTTTTTATCCGGATCTGATCTGAATCCAATGTGATATGGATTGACATTCTCAATGTGATGTTCCGAATCTGGTAACCTGTTAGCTAACAAATCAGATATGGATTTGAGTCGATACAATCCTATAAAATACCATTGATAAATGGATCAAATGTGGATTAGGCCGATCCAATCAAAATCAGATCCGTTTACCGGTCTAGTTTACTCTTGTCCATGTTTCTTGATTTGGTCACTAACTCAGCTTTCTTTTCATTTGTTGTCAAATCACTCATTGCCTACGCAGGAAAGGGTTGGTTCAGTAAAAGGCGGCCTCGAGTTTCTTGAGTTGTGCGAGTTTGAGAGAGTGGAAGGGGAAGAGTTCTTGCTTCTTCCTAGGGAAAAGGTTGACATGGCAGTGCTGAACTCAGCTGGATCGGAGCTCGACTCTGCAATCAAGAATCCCTTTTTCGCTCCTTTAAGTTAAAAAGATTGATGTCTGGATTTGTTTATTACAGCACCATTTTTTCTCCTTTTTGATAGAATAATTTTTTATATATGTTTAATATGCAGAAACCTAAGACGCATTTCTTGCATCATTTTATTGACATCGATAACTGTATCGGGTGTCAACTGTCAAGCCTCGTATTGTGAATGACCAATAATGTCTAATGATTTTGTCAAAGAGAGCTGAGGGAAGGGGCATTTAACTTGGATAGTGGTGTCACTTAATACTACAGTCTAATAGTGTTCTTCTTCATTTGTAAGTGAGAGGTCTTATATTCGATTCTTTTCAAAAGTGAATTTGAATCATATTATTGTTAGTCCTAAGTTCATCCCCTATTTCTTAATGTAAATAATATCATTTGTTCAAAAAAATAAAAGAAAAAAGGACAGTGGTAGCATATTTGCATTAAGTCATCTTCCTATTATATATGACCAATTCGGGAAAAGTACTATCGTATTCCTTTCGTTAAATTACATATTTCGTGTCAATAGTTCGTTGAATCATTTGTCATTAAAATGTATTACTGAGGATCAGCAGTCCAACCTTTAACAAATAACAGAACGACTGTTAAACTTGCTTTTATTTTTGGTTTCCCTTTTTCTTTGGTTCCAACTTCATGTCTTTTTCTAAAGTTAAAGGATTTGGATCCCATCGAGATTCAAATTGTGGTGATCCTAGTGATTCTCACATTCTAGCCATTCATCGTACATCGTGCAAACATAAATTATTTGAATTTTTTTTATTTAAAATTAAATACAAATAGTACCTAACGAAAAATGACTGTACAATATACGACGAACGACTAAGATATGAGGATTTCTAGGATCCCCACAAAGAGAATCCAGAGATGATCCTCATCCAAAGTTAAAGTAATCTCTTTCCCTAAAATTAAAGTAAAATCTATTTTCGTAAAGTTAAAGTAATCTCTTTTCCTAAAGTTAAAAGTAATATGAACCCTTTTTTCTTAGGAGCATTTTTACTTACCATCATGTATTATGATGTATGTTCACTATCTTATTTATTATCGTTAGAAGAATTTGAATTTCAAGATTCGTATAGTAGATAAGCATAAATTTCAAAATTCAACTCGACTAACGGTGATAATAGAGTGATGAGCTTTACCATCACTTGAGAGTGGTGAGCAAAAAAACATTCTTTTTTCTTTGGTGCCAACTTCATCTCTTTTCATAAAGTTAAAGTGACATGAAGCCTTTTTTCGTGCAATTTCTTTCTCAAATTAAGTGTTCTAATTACTGGAGTTGTGAGCTCCCACGACCTTTAATGCCAATTGATCGCCTGCTATCCACACCTCTTTTGCTAGGATGGGCAAAACTGGAAATCGAAACACGAATCGAACTGAATCGCACTTAACAATTCGGTTTTTAAAGTTTTAAAACGGTTTCGATTTAAAAACAAACAACAAGCTAAAAAACGATATAGTTTCAGTTCCTAATATATGGAACCAAAAGGGAACCAAACTGAACCACATAATATAAAAAATATTTAATTTAATAGCCAATTAGGTGTTTTAATGTAATTGGTTATTTGATCGAGTACAATCAACTCAACCACATCGTAACATGGCCACTATCCAAACTATTAGGGGCGTAGTCAAATTATGTTTTGATAAGATTTTAATATACTTTAAAATCAAAATGTAGTTATTTAGAATTTTAAAATAGGATTTTAAAAACTTTAAAAACCAAAGTGTGGTCAAATTAAGATTTGAGAGGGTATAAAGAATACATCCAAATCTAGGTACTCAATTAAAATTTTTAAAGAGTCCACACATATTTAAGTGTAGTGAGAATGACAGAGATTTGTTGAGATTTTAGTGACCAAGGATTTTGATGGATTTAAGGGTGGGTTTGGGATTGTGGTGCTTAAAAAAAAAAAAAAAAAAAAAAAAGCTTCTTAAGAAATTTGGAACATCAAATATGTTTGGTAAAACAAAAAAAAAAAAAAAACTGCTATCAATGATAGTAGTAAAGTATAGAAAAGAAGAAATATGATCTACTGACACACCCCGATTGAAATCGAAGCGTGCTGGCCGTCACGTGAGGGTGACGTAACCATGTGCACATTGCGGAAGCGGAAAGATATAGAGAAATAGGAATAAATTAAAACCAAACCACTTGCAGTACTAACTAAGATAATGTGCTAGTGCGAGATTAAGAGTGAATTCCAATAATTTAGAGCAAAAGTAACCTAGTGCAGTCTAGCAAGACAATTATTAATAGTACAACATCCGAAGATGATCCTACATGGAAGGTGAACTGTCAGAACTTTTGTCAAGCCCTCGTAACCCACCAGCGAACAATCTTACCTAAAACCTGGAGGGGCGCAAAACAAAAAGCGTGAGTGAGCAAAAACAAGGTTTTACAAAAATCATATTATTTTCAAAAGCTCTAACCCCTCGCTGTAAAACCTGTATAATTTCCCAGAAAATAGTATACATACGTATATATCTCAAAACCATGCTCAATATATCCAAACGACATATATGTATGCCATGCGTATGCTATGTCCAATATCACAATATAACTACTGTAAGCCAGGTGATGCAATTCAATATAAATCATCTATCAGCCGAAGTCACCTAACGTGATCTGCATGGCGAAATCTAGAGCTCATCTCAATCATATATCTTATCAAGTATATACATATCTCAATCTCATATCTCATCATGTATATACATCTGCACACAAGTCGGAACCACCTCACGTGGTCTGTCCGATAGGACTGGGTGTAAAATAATACGTTCTAGTGCTACGATCACGTGAAGACTGTGCGAATAATCGCGGGTCACCTACGAGTCGAACCCACTGAAAGTGGTCTATACGACAGGACTGTGCACCTAACTTGGATCCAAGATGAGCGTGTGGTGCGGGAGGTGAACATCACGTGAATGACTGTGCCCCTAACTCTGGGCGGGAGCACTAACATCGGGGTGCAGATTATGAGCTCTAATATATCTCATCATCATCATCATCATATCTCATAACCATTACCAACAAAATATACTCACCTGTAGCTTACTTGGGCCTCCGCAGCACCATGCAACATTATGCATAAATATGATAATCCATACACTAAAATATGAGGCAAGTATGACATGGCAGTTAAATCACATTTCTTTTAAATACGTTTTCTGGAAAAAACATCAAGTGTGTGTATATATATACTGAAAACGAAAGCCCACTCATTGATATGTAGACGGGTCGTAACCCCCGTGCCTAGCCTGGCTACGCTCGTCCTTCGGATAGACCTCGCCTAATTGAGAAATAACTAAAATAACGTTAATTAACGCACATAACCAACTCTAGTTAATAACTTCTCATATATTGCTCGAATTGGGTATATGAATATACCACTGAGACCTAATCAACCTCAGGAACATCCCCATATTTTTAAAATAATTTTCTGACCACCCATGCGTCGGCCACTTTCCGTTAAATGCTAACGGTAACCGTTAAATATAACTAATGGTGTCAGAATATTCCGTCGCCTTCAACCTTGGACTGCGGCGACCGTCGCCATCGCCAGAAAACTGGGAAAATTTCTAAACCCTATATCTCTGCCATTTCTCAACTAAAATGCACGAAAATTGAACCAAATCAAAGCTTATAACAAGAGGGACAAGATTATACCAATTTCGAGTTCCAATGATCGTTGGATCTCGTCGGAGAACCCTCGAAATTCTGGCCACCTCTGCAACTTCTCAGTTCTACGTTTTCCGACGTCCAAAACCACCCAACGAGACACCCTGAGCTTCGTAAGGACCTTCTTAAGCTTCCTATAAGCTTGAAATTTCCAAAAAAAACCAAAGTTTAACGATTGCATGAACAGTACTCAATTCGGAGATCATGGTTTCTACGTGAAATCGAAGGTATTCTTACCTGGAATTGGTACCACTTTACTCATATGGTCCTTAGGAACACACTGGTGCACTCAAAACCCCTCGATCTACCAAGTTTAGGAGGATTTTGGGTGCTTGCCGTACAAAATGGGAGAGAGAGAGAGAAAGAGCACGGGAGTGAGAGAGAGAGAGAGAGGGTATGGTGTGTGTGTGTGTGGTCCAGCTAGTCACCAACCAAAAACAACTAAGAAAATATCTTCCTCCTATTGGGTCCAAACTAGTTGGATTTAAAATGATTGACCCAAAAATAAGGCTTAAACCACACCACACAATTAAACATCCAAGGGCAAATTCGTCTTTTCACATTATCGATACAAAAATTCCAGGACGGGTTGTTACATCTACCATGTTTCTAGAAAAAAAGTATTTTTTTTTTCAAAACATAGTGATTAGTGCTCATTTAATGAAATTTTCAAATGTCAAATACACCCCTACATATTTTACAAAATTATAATCTTTGCTCCTACATTATACTCTTTAGCAATTATTATATCACATTAAATACCGTATCTTTTTTAGTTATTTAATATATTCACATAATTTTATATAAAAGTTAACCAAACACTAAAACACTATTTTTTTTTTGTTAAATCACTTTTACAAAAAAAAAAAAAAAAAATTATCAAACACGCAGCAACTTTATTTTACAGTTATTTATTCTCATAGCACACAAAAAATACAATGGTTTTTAAAAAGCACGTCAATGCCAAACGAACCGTTGATATAAATTCCAAATGCTTTGAAATCCAAATTTACTACATCCCTAGACAATAGAGACTCTCTCTCGACCCTCAATCGACACAGACATCTCCTTCGCTCCTCTCTCATGTCCTCGACTAGTAGACCCCGACTCCTCACTCCTCTTCATTTCTTTGGTTCCGTCCTATCACATGGTCATAAAACAATTCCTCTTCTCAACAGCAGTCGTTAGGCCTCCCACCAATAGTTCAGTCGGGAGATAGCGGCCTAAGGTACGGCTCGATATTAACCTAATGCGCGCTGTTGGGCTGCAAACCGCCACCAATCCCGACCAACCTCGACTCCTCACTCCTCTCACAGACTTTCACTTAAAATCGCGACCCAAGTCGAGATTCCTCCGCTTCTTTCCAGCTCCGGCGTGCTAATATGGTAAGAACTCTGAACTTAGAACTTCTATTAGTTAATTTAGTTATATATTTGTGAATAATTTTGGGTATTTGTGATTAATTTAGGGTTAGGGTTAGGGTCCATTTGAATCAAGTAAAAGGGGATCTTTGTGATCTTGATCTCACCTCTGTTGCTGCACCAATTAAATCATAGATTCGATGCTAGAAAAGAAAACTGTCATGTTCATCAACAACATCGCCTTTGTCTTCATCTTGGTTTCTGAAGCTACCATACACATCTATGGAGAAGTAGTTTTTGTTTGTGCACGTATCACCCGAGTTTGGTTTCATATAAGACTGAATGTAGGGTTTGGTGTGGGGTTAGGGTTTGGTGTGGCGTATGTGTTTCTCTTTTTTTCTTTTGTAAATATGCGTGTGAGGCGGATCAGAGGCAAGGTGAACAAAGCATGCGCTATGGGCCTCACGTTAAATTAGGCCTCATATTTTCTTCGTACCCTTATTACATATATAGCTTAAATTTTTTATCATTCATTGTATTCTTGATTAGAAAGAAGGAACCAAAATCTCGTGTTCTCATAAATCTAATATGATGTACCTCAAATTTATATAGTTCTGAAGAGAAAAAAAAAATCATATAAAGGTACTAAACTAGGAAGGCCTTATTCATTTCCATTGTTTTTCTTATTACTATTTTGGCAATCTATTTGATCTGACCGATTAGGGAAAAGATGATATTTCTTTTTAAAAGTAAAATATATAAGTTGTATATAAATATTACACACACACACACGTATAACATTTGTTTTGTATTTTGTTGAAGTACATATTTTGTATCAATAACTCGTTGAACATTTTGTTGTTGAAAACTGGTATTGACAATTTATCAAACATCATGTTGACAGTCCATCCTTTAAATAATAACAAACGTCTTGTTGAACTTCTTTTTATTCCTCTACATATTTTGTAACAATAACTCGTTGTATCATTTTGCTATTGTAAGGTGTTATTGACAACGAGTTATTGATACAAATACGTAAAAGAATAAGAAGAAGTTAAAGTGAGACGTTTGTTATTTTTAAAATATTTATTTATTTCTATTTCTTCAATAATATGTTAAAAATATGCATAGAAAACGCCAATTTTATATGTATTATTGAAACATGTGTAAAAATAATGTGTATTAAATGTGAAAAGTACATAAGTACATGTATAATATGAGTATGGTATGTGGGAGTTTTACAATTTAATGAATCATTAAGAAGTATACGGAAAATGGAAGTATTTTTGAAAAGTACTTATGTATGTGTTTAATAGGCGTATTATATTTACTAACTATGGTATTATACAATAAATTGGCGACACAAGTAAAACTCTAACACATACATGTACCCACTTCATTAGAATTATTAATTGAAATTGTTTTTGGGAGTCTGAAGATCACAAATGTTACCTTCGATGTACATTATAATTAAATACAACTAATTGGGAAGACCAAAAGTTCAATATACACTAATATCACTCTTTCCTTTCCAATAACAGAATCGTTCATCGCACCCCTTTAAAAAAGTCTTATTAAAAGGGGCGGCCCTGCCTTTCTAATTTATCTTCGTATCACCTGGGATTCGATTTGCATTCTCATCATCTGGAGAAAGATTTGAATTAAGTATGGGAAATATCAAATATATAAAATAGTATTTTGGGGAATTTCTGATATATTTTATTAATCTCCAATGTGGAGTGTTTGTGTATATATATAGGAATCACAAGTAGTGTTACATATGTATTTCGTCTATGCGGGATAATAAGTCTATTTACACTTAACTAATATATACATATAGAAAGACTTTTGAATATGTGATATAAGGTCTTTTTTTTTCTATTCTCTCTTTGATTTTTTTTTCTTTTTGTTTTTTTGTTTTTACAGTGTAGTGTTTTATGTGTGGATTTCGTTATATATATATATATATATGTATATGTATAATATATTGACATATTCATATTTGTATAACATAAAAAAATCATTTCTTTAGATGAATCAAAGATGGGAAGACTTAAACCCGGACATTTTGGCGAATGTGTTTGGAAGAGTTGGTTTGGAGTCACTGCTTCTGGATGTGCCTTTTGTATGCAAGTCGTGGTATAGAGCAACCCTCACTCCTTCGTGCTGGGAGTGTCTAATCTTTCCGACCATTGCAAGTAGCTATCTTGGTGATTCTGATGATTCTGAAAGCTGGCGTTATGTCACTCTTTTGGAAAGATTTGTTCATGAATATCGAATTGATGAGAGTCGTTTCTCTGTCACTGCATTCATAAAGTTTGTTGTCGGCCGCAGCAGAGGGCATGCTACTGTACTCAAGTTACCTGCATATACTTCAGAAACAGCCTTAAAATATGTTGCAGACGTGTAAGATTTTCCTCAAGTAAATCAAAATTATGATAGTTTTATTTTTAAATGAATATATATAGAGTTTTATTAGTCTCTCCATATAAATGAGCCTTTGTAAAATTTTGTTTGCAGGTGTGGTGAGCTCAAGATTTTGTTTTTGTCTGGAGGTTTGGTTTATAGTAAGTCAAGCATAATTTCTGAACTTATTCATAAATGGAAACATTTGGAGACTTTGATACTGGGGAGCAGCTACGAATTGGAGAAAATACTTTCACAGGTTAGCATTCACTGCTAGGAGTTTTGTGGCTTATGTGTGTCTAATGCTAACATTGGAAAAGATAAGGCAATGGCAATTGTTAACTTGCTGCCTAAGCTTAAGAAGTTGAACTTGAGTGAGGCAAAAATTGATCGGGATGATCTTTTGATGTTACTACGGGGGTGCAAAGAGCTTGTCTTTCTGGATGTGAGTAACTGTGTAGGTTTTGATGAGGTTGATGAGGAAATATCAAAGCTTGCTTCTCATATTACTAATTTCAGATGTGAGGGATCTACAATTTATGATTCAGATGATTACGATAGCCATATTTCGCTTGATGATGTGGTGTATGATGGATACAATTCTTACTAGTCTGGTTAGAAGCCTTACTTGCAGATCTAGCACGTCCATCTGAAATTTTCTTAGGGGAGTTTACTGTTGTTTACTTAGTGTTGTGTTGTGTTGTGCTGGCCATTCTCAATATGAACATGAACTAAGCCCCCTTATGTATTACTGAATCAATGTGGTTATAATATTATATATATATATATATATAAGTGTTATTGGCACTTCAAAAATCTCATTCTGCACTTCAAAAATCTCATTCTACACTCCTCACAAGTGTATATATCTTCCAGCATTTTGATATCCTGGAATTGCCTCTTCTTTTTTCCTTTCTGAATTTTTCTGAGTTCAATTGTTCAACCGTACCACAATTAGAACCGAAAATTTTGTTTTGATTCGTCTGCGTTTCATGTCTTATTTGTTCTGTTTTTTGCTAATTGAATGGTAAATTAACTTTTGGTTTCAAACAAATTCAACCAGCAGTCCATTTCTATTTTCAAACAAAGAGCTAGCGTGTGTATCTAATACCTCTATTCGAAAACACATTTTTGGTTTGTTTAGAATTTAGTCGTCTATTCTTATCTAAATGGTTCCTTACTAGAAATTAAGCCCCCTTCATTTATTTTTTCATTTTGTTTAGAATTTAGTCATCAATCCCAAAACACATTACAAACTTTAGATTTCTCTTTTAATATTAATTATTAATTATTGAGTACATTTTTGCTCATCCCCAACATTTACTGTTGATTTAGTTTGGTTTAATTGATCCAAGGCATGAAAATCAAAATTTAAATTAATTTAACGGCAATCAGTGGAAATGAAAGATGGTGAGCAAAAGTATTCCCTTAATTATTAGGGACAACCTCTCATTTTTCCAGACATTAGGGGTAGCATCTCATTTTTTCAGTCCTACTTTCAGTACAATTCAAACCGAGGCAGATCTAATTGTGGCAATTTCAATTCAAATAGGGTAATTGCAATTTCAACAACAATCGTGGAAATTTCAATAATAATCGTGGCAATTTCAACAGATCCAATTATCAAGGCTCTTGATCCTCTAGATTCAAGATCCCATGTCAAATATGTGGTTCCACTAATGAAGCTATTGACTGCTTCAATCATATGAATCCTGATATCTTTGGCAAAGTGTCACCAGCTTAAATTGCTGCAATGTGTGGTCATTACTCAGCCAAGCCTTCTCCCTCCTGGCTTCTTGATTCTAGAGCTACCTCTCACATTACGAATGACATTGCAAACATTTCATCACCTACCCCCTTCACTAGAGGAGACAAGGTTTATGTTGGCAATGGTAAATGTGTCCATTCATAATGTTGGTTCATCATCTTTAAATACACCTCATGCTTCATTTCAGTTGAGCAGTGTATTACATGTTCCTCACATGAAACACAATTTGTTATCTACTTATTAATTTCTCAAAGACAATAATTGTTCTTTGACACTTGACCCTAATGGACCCATTGTCAAGGATCGTACTTCGGCGAGGATGTTTTTGTGGGGACCAGTTAGGGATGGCTTCTATCCACTTCAAGGCTCTTGCAATCTTCCTACATCATCACCATTAGCTTTAATAAGTGTAAAGGAACCTGTGAAGGTTTGGCACACGAGATTGGGTCATCCATTCTCTTCCATTGTCAGAAGGTTAATATCTAGTACTAAACTTGCACTGTAAGGGAAATCATGTTGACTTCTTTTGTTATGATTGTGTTGTTGCTAAGAGCCACAAATTACCATTTGGAGCACCAAATTCATCCATAACTCAAAGTTTACAGTTACTACACTGTGATTTGTGGGGACCTGCTTCCATTCCTTTTGTTAGAGGTTTTAAATACCACTTGTTACTTATTGATGACTATACCAAATATAGCTGCTTCCATTCCTTCTGCGTTCAGATTCAGGGGGTAAGTTCGCTAGTACATCATTTCATTCATTTCTCAGTAATCATCGTATACTACATCAATTCAGTTGCCCCCGTACCCCTGAACAAAATGGTTGTGCTTAGCGAAAGCACATACATCTTGTTGAAACTGCCAGAACATTGCTTGTTGCATCTCACATACCTCATGTCTTTTGGGTTCAAGCATTCTCCACTGCAATGTATCTCATAAATAGGTTGCTCATTTCAAGAAATGCTAAATCTCCTTAGGAAATTCTCTTCAATCAACATCCTAACTATTTTAGGCTCATGGTTTTTGGCTACAACTGTTTTCCATAGCTTAAACCCTATGTTACTTCCAAGTTGGATGCCTAGAGTAAAAGCTGTGTATTTTTGGGTTATAACCTTCAACATAAGGGCTATTAGGGGTGAGTTTGGTTTCATTTGGTTCCCTTTTTTTGCTAAAACTGAAACCGAACAGAACCAAGTTTCGGTTCGGTTCAATTCAGTTCGATTTTCTTTCGATTTGTTTTTTTCGGTTTGGTTTTGATTTTTTTATTTTATTTTATAAAACTTGATCTTTTTTTAATATGGAATTTAGAAAATAGGCTTGCATTGGTAGACTAATAATAAGAAAATGGGGAAAGTGGGAAGCTAGATGTACACATACAAGATCATATAAACCAATCATTTCTGTCAACAACCTAAATTGCAAAGAAAAATGATCACCATATGGTCCGTATCTATTCAAAAAGCAAACAAATAGAGAAGCTCTTCCAAGTTCCAAAGCCCTCCAAAACTTTCCTCTATAATCAATGGAATATCCTCCCTAATTGAACCAAGTATGCTCCTTGAAAAAGCCCTAGGCTTAGTTTCAAACTTGGCAACAAAGTTTCACATAAGAAACATCATGGGCATACATTCATAAAGTGCAAAGGGATTCGGTTCGGTTTGGTTTCCAAACCTCCAAAACCAGAATTGAACCAATAAAGTTCGATTTGGTTCAGTTTTCCTTTTTTCGGTTTTTGGTTTTTATATTTCGATTTGGTGTTCGGTTCGGTTCGGTTATTTTTTGGTTTTTGGTTTTTTGAACCCACCCCTAAGGGCTATAAATGTCTTGACCCTACTACCAAAAGTGACACACCCAGACCCGAGATGTTTACTTGGACTCCGAATTAAGCTGTGTTGGCCAACACCAGGAAGGTGACGAAGCCATAAAGTGTAGTGAAATGGAAAATGTGAGTGAATTTAAACCTATAAGTGACTTAATGCAAGAGTGAGCATGTGAGCGGGACTGAACCCATTTCACACGTGATGTCAGTGCATAAGTAAAGTACAGTAAAATTAGAATAAGAACTATACCATCATAAGTAATCTCCTATAACAGCGTTTGCCAGAAATCCTCGTCGACACAAGCACTGCCACTAAACCCCAGAGCGAGTGGGCCTGAAAATAAAGTTTTGTAAAAACCCTTTTCGAAAATGTATAACCCCTAGCCGTAAAACAAGTATAGTTTCCAAATATAACATACTATGTATAGTATGAAAACACTTTCCGCAAAATAGCAATATTTCAGAAGTACGATAAATCACAATATTTCACCTATTAAAACGTATAATAACCGATAATCACAATATCTAGCATAAAGGAAGCTATAATATTGGGTACTCATCGACATATGCTGACACACGAGTTCGTGCAGAGGTATTCTCACATGAACATGACTGGGTGTAACAATGATTTACGCTCTAGTACTACAATCATGTGAAGACTGGTGTTATGCGCATCACATACGAGTCCTAATTGCCTATATAAATCTAGGACAAGACTTGCACCTACAATGGATCCAAAGTGATCGTACGGAGCGATGTGAACATACACGTGAATCCTAGCCCTGGCCCGAGCGAGTACCAACACTAGTGTAGCATGCGATGAGCAGATAACGTAAATATGATCATGCAACGGGAAATCAATAATTCACGTCGACATACTACTATTCAATAAAATATTAATCATGGCCATAAAGATAATCTCATAATAGTACGCATACCTGTGCTTCTCGTATGATTTAGGATAATTTCATAAATTCTGTTATTTCGCTAATTCTTATCAACGTTAGTCTAATCTAGGCATACGTAGAAAATTCTTTATTAAATATTTAAGTGGAAACTAAATAAATATATAATATTTAAAAGCAAAGACCCACTCACAAATCATGTCGTCGGGTTGAACACACCTCGCGGGCATCGAAGGTCCTTGCGATGTGTTCCACCTAGAAACAAAACCCTTTACGTAAATATATAACAAACTAACGTAAATTCACGTATTCGTACAAAGTACGGCTAACATAGAAACTATTTTAAATTGATCGAATTTCAGAAATCAGAGAACGGATTCGAATTCGGCACGTCGAGAAACCTAAGGCGGGACCTCGGGTTCCTTCACGCGTTGCTGCACGAGCCGCCACAAAGTGGCTACACAGGCAGCCACGCGCCACACGCGCTGGCCACCTTCATGCGTCCACGCGCGCCCACCTGCCCGTGAGTACACTTGTACTCGCCTTCCTTACGAGTTCCCAGATTTTTTGTATTTTTCCCTCAACTTTTAGAGCTCATTTCGAGCTCATACACAACCAAAATCGATGATTCAAAAACCAATTTGAAGCTAGAAATGTAGGGAACAAATCCATACCAAAGTGGGGTCGAGTTATGGTCGGTGTTGGCTGAAAAAATGGGCTGAAAGTGGCCGAACGACAACGGTTTTTATTTTTTTTCCAGAAAACTAGGAATTCTTCCCCGTGGTATTTCTGCACGAAAAACGTCCCTAAATCCATGTATAGTATTAATAAAATGAAATATTCCCACAAAATGTTCCAATTTAAAGTAATTTTGAGCCTTACCTCGCTTGGCATCGGCGAGAGTTTGCCAGAGGAGATGATGAACAGTGGCCAAAAGCCACCGTGCAGCCACATCTTGAACCAGGGTGTGTTGAATTGACTGAATAACGGTGATGCTGACCTCTCATTGAGGCAAGTGGTCTGGGTTCGATGGTTTCAACGAAAGACGGCAGTGTTCCGTCGTGATCGTGTCTGCATAATAGCAAAGATAAGAGAACGAAAGAGAGAGGTTCAAGGGCCAAGTGTGTTATTTGGTTTGCTGCAAAGATTGTTGTCGACGTTGAAGGTTGGTAGCTTCTGTGTTGCCCTGTGCACAGAGATGAGCGAAATTTGAGAAGGAAGGAAGAGTCCGAGAGATGACGGAGACGAGAGGGGGAAATGGGAGAGTTAGAGAGAGTTGAGAGGGTTTGGAAGAGAGAGAGAGAGAGAAAGAGAGAATCCGAGAGTTTTAGTAGAGGGAACACAGAAGTGAGGGAAATGAGGGGGGTGTGGACCTCACTTTGCACACAGCCCAATCCACAAAAAGACGAACAGAAAAATATCTTCCGTAAACGTGAAATTACTAAAACGCTCTTCACGTTCGTAGTTTCGTAGAAATTTCATTGTAGCTCCGAATTTGATTCCGCTTACGCCTACACATTCTTACCATCGAGTAATTCAAGAATATGGTAAAATTATAGCTCATACATGTCACAGAGTGACGGTCAACAAAAGTTAACAATCTCGCCTCTAGGGGCATTTTGGTCAATTCACTTATTTAAAATTAATAAAGTCGTAAAATTAGGGATGGGTTGTTACAAACAGAATCTATATATCTAGACATATAGCTTTTGATGAAACTACATATCCATTTCTGTCAATTCAGCATCAAGATCATAGTACATTTACCCATCACAGCTTGCTCCTGCTTCATATGATCTGCAATTCATAAGCTCTAATACATCTAGTGCGTCTCCAATTCACACTTCTGCACAAGCCAATCCTTCAGCATCTCCAAGGTCTACATCTACACCTCCTACATCTTCAATCTATGTTTCTTATCAAAACAACAATACCAATTTTTATTGTTGGTAATAGGTATATTAGATTACTTTAAAATTTTTAAGGTTATTGGACACTTTTTAGTTTTTAAATTTATAAAATTCAAATTAAAGGCTTAAGAGAAAAGGTTTTGGGATAAAAACATCATTGAATAGGATTTTTTTTTAAAAGTTCAAATTTGGGCCGAAAAACAAATGGCCTAACAATAATGACATTTGTTGTGGCTTATTTTATCTGACAAGGAGAGGGGCACACGGCAGAGAGAGAGAGAGAGAGTAGGGAGAGAGAGATGTGTTTGTAGGGTTGTATAGAGGATCTGTTACTCCCCCTACATAGTACCTTTATTTATAGTAATATGGGAGGGAAGAATCATTCTCCTCCAAGGAATACAAGTCCTAATAGGGAAGAATACCTAGTATCAAATCTAATCCAGGATTTACACAATCACACTTAAATACAAAGTTTATAACACTCCCCCTTGAGTGTGTAAATACTCAAGTAGATTTGCATCATGTAGAGTTGGGGAAGTTGACTCGTCGACACTGATTCTGGGAACACGCTAGTCTCAAAGTAAAGTAGGAACTTGCATATGAAACTAAGTCTCACAAAAAATCCTATGGCTATGGTAAAACTTGAGTAGGGACAAAATCCGTAGTCTAAGGAAAAATGCGTGAGTAATGCAAAGTCAAATAAAACGTCTGCGGGACATCATTAGGGATATGATCAACCCAAGGTGGGTGCCTCGTCAAAACCTCGTTAGGTAGCAAAAACCTATAGGGAAAATGCTCCTAATCATAGGGGAAAAGAGTACATTAAGATCAAGCTAGTATACTTTAGGATACTCCCCCTTAGTTCGACATAATTCCAAAAAGAATTAACAATGTTACAACTCAGAAAGTTTACTCATACCTATTCCTTGAACAAGCTTCTAAAATGTCGCATTTGGTAGTATTTGGTGAAGAGGTCGACCATATTGTCTTGTGAACGAATTTCCGTGACTTCGATCTTCTGATGCTCTTGCTGTTGATGTGAGAAAAAGAACTTCGACGCAATGTGCTTATTGTTGTCTCCTTTGATGTAACCCTTCTTGAGTTGTTCAATGCATGATGCGTTGTTTTCTTAGATCATCGTCGGGACGTCAACGACGGGGTAAAGATTGTAGAAGCTTCAAATATGGCCCACAACTACTCTCAGCTAGAAGCATTCCCGAGTTGCTTCGTGTAAGGCGAGAATTTCAGCATGGTTAGATGAAATGGAAACTAAGGTCTATTTAGTTGACCTCTGAGAGATTGCGGTGCCTCCAATGGTAAAGACATAACTCGTTTGAGAGCACGCCTTGTGCGGATTAGATAAGTATCATGCGTCAGCATAACCAACAAGGTGAGAATCGACTCAAGATAAGGGGGTGTGGCATCACTCGAGGATCCGTAGGCATATAACAGGCCCAGATCTGTAGTACTCTTAAGGTAACGGAAGATGTCTTTAACACCAGTCCAATGTCTATGTGTTGGTGCATTACTATACCTGGCCGAAAGATTAACAGTGAAGGAGATGTTGGGTCTAGTGCATTGAGCTAAGTACAATAAAGTGCCTATCACACTTAGATAAGGAACTTCAGGCTCCAAAATCTCTTCATCATCATCCTTTGGACGGAAGGGGTCTTGTTTTGCATTTAGCGATCGAACGACCATAGAAGTACTCAAAGGCGTCACTTTATCCTCGTTAAAGCTACGCAACACCATCTGGCTATAGTTCGATTGATGTACTAAGATTCCATCTGAATGGTGCTCTATCTTGAGACTGAGACAATATTGAGTCTTTCCTTGATATTTCACCTCAAATTCTGACTTAAGGTGCACGTCAGTTCTCTCGAGCTCTTCAGGAGTTTCGATAAGGTTCATGTCGTCAACATAAATTACAACAATCGCAAAACCAAAATGTGACTTCTTAATGAACACATAAGGGCATAGTTTGTTGTTCATATATCCCTAACTAGTCAAATACTCACTCAGATGGTTATACCACATTCTTCCGGATTGCTTTAAACCATAGAGTGAATGCCTCAGCCGAATTGAGAGTGTGTTCTGGGGTTTGGAAATATTTGATCCAGTTAATGTAAGTCCTTCGGGAACTTTCATATAAATTTTCTTATCAAGATCCCCATAGAGATATGCAGTTACTACGTCCATCAGCTGCATACTTAATTTTTTCGAAAATTACCAAACTGATAAGGTAGCGAAAAGTAATCACATCCATAACGAGTGAATAAGTTTCATCATAATCAATCCCGGGGTGTTGTGAAAAGCCTTGCGCAACAAGATGAGCTTTGTAACGTACAATTTCATTCTTCTTATTTCGCTTCTGAACAAAAACTCACTTGTGCCAACGGGCTTCACATGTAGAGGAGTATGAGCTACATGTCTAAACACCTTACGTTTCACAAGCGAATCGAGTTCGACTTGGATTGCTTGTTTCCAGTTTGACCAATCAGTTCTATGTCTACATTCATCAACGGAATGGGGTTTAATGTCATTGCTTAACATGATCTTAGTAGCTCCTGCATATGCTAATGCATCGTCGATGATGATCTCATTTCTTCACCAAACATCATTCAAACTAGCATAATGGACCGAAATCCCTCGATTCTCGGGAGGTAGATTCGTCTCTTCAAGGACGCTTCCGTAATCTAGAATTTCCTCATGAGTTAGATAGAATGAGTAGGAGATAGTCGGATTCACGGTAGGCTCAACAGGGGCCTATGTCGTGGGTTTCCTCTTCTGGGGGTGTGAATTTTTTGAACTAAATGGTTTGCATGCTTTTGTGTAGGGTTAGAGGATTGGCTAGCCGCTAATGTATGTGGATCGTCCAAAGTGGCATCTTGGGCCTCCAAGAGGGAAGTCCGTCGTACATTTGGTACATCCATCTTTGTAAGCACATTCGTTGGAATATGTGATCTTGTCACTCGGGCTAGATCTGTGAAAGCATCTGGCTTGCTCTGAGCTACGCTCTGAAGATCTAATATGCACTGCACTTCAGTTTCAGACTGAGCGGTGCGGGGATCTAAATGAGACAAAGTGGGAATCGTCCACAATAATTCGTGTCGTTCATTAGGAACGATGACGTTCTTGTCTCTGCCTAATGACAAGAAGACTGTCTCATAGAAGTGACAATCCGCAAAACGAGCGGTAAATAGATCACATGTCAAAGGTTCTTAGAACTAATAATTGAAGGAGAATCATATCCGACATAGATTCCCATCATTCACTGAGGCCCTATTTTCATACGTAAGGGCGGCGAAATCAGCACATAGACCGCACAACCAAAAATGTGTAGATGCGATATGTTGGGTTCGTATCCAGTAACCAACTAAAGTGTGTTATATGGTTGGGTTGCAACAGGCCTCAGGTAGACGAACATGGCTGTGTGCAATATTACATGACCCTAAGCAGCGATCGGGAGCTTGGTACGTATAACCAATGATCGAGCAATCATTTGTAAGCACTTAATGAATGCCTCTGGTAGGCCGTTCTGGGTGTGAACATGGGGTACTGGATGTTGAAATTCAACCCCAACTGACATGCAATAGTCATCAAAAGTTTTAGATGTGAATTCTCTAGTATTATCCAATTGAATAGATTTGATTGGATAATCAGGGTGTTGAGCCCTGAGCTTGATAACCTGAGCCAACAGTTTGGAGAATGCAGCGTTCCTTATGGACAACAAGCACACGTGTGACCAACTTGTTGAAGTGTCAACCAAAACCATAAAATATCTAAATGGTCCACATGGAGGGTGAATCGGTCCACAAATGTCCCCCAGAATCCTTTGTAGAAAAAATACGAGGATTTGAACGAATCTTGTCATAAGAAGGCTTAATAATAAGCTTTCCCATAGAGCAGGTTTGACATGCGATTCCTTGAATTGAACCTAAACTTCGGGTTAGTGGATGCCCATGTAAAGATTTGAGGATGCGGCGCATCGCTGTTCGTCAGGGTGTCCTAAACAATCATGCCAAAATTTAATTTCACGCGTAGTCCCTGAGGTAGGGCCAACCACATAGTGGCTCTTGATAGGGCGTATGGTTGTAGTATACAGACCACTCAGGATACGCTCCATGTTCTCGAGAATACGCTTCTGGCCATATTTGTAGGAAGTGATGCATAGAAATTCCACTCCATTTTCTACATAGGTTTCAGTGTGGTAATTATTATCTCTAATGTCCTTGAAACTCAACAACGTTCTTCCGGAATGGAGAATAAAATGCCTCATTAAAGGTCAAGATTGTATCATTAGACAACATTATACGTGCCTTACTGTATCCTTCGATCAGGTTGGATGGTCCTGAGAAGGTTGTCAGAGGTGCATTCTTAGGTACACTGTTGGTGAAATAGATGCGTTCATTCAAAACGATGTGTGTGGTTGCACTATTTGCCATACAACTAACTTTCCCACTAGTCATACCTAGAAAAAAAAAATTAATTTGAATTGGTTGCATGCATAAAAGTTCTAAAAACAAATATCCATTCAAAATAATTTAAGTATTCAAGGATGGTAATTAAAAAAAAACTTAATATCCAAAAACAAATCACCAACAAATAATTCAAAAATAAAGGAAAATTGTTCAAATTTAAACCAAAAATAAAGAGGGAGTTTGGCCACTAGGTGGAATTTGGCCCTAGGTGTTCTAAAATTCAACTAAAAATAGTTCATGCCTAAGATTCTAATCTTCCATAAGGGTAATAGCCTCCTGAAAGTCAGAAACCTCCATCTTGGTACTCTCCGATTCATTTACTTCATAAAGTTTGATTCAAACTTCTTACAACGAGAATGGTATTCAACTACAACCTTCAGGGGAACACGGCAAACACGGGACCAATGGTCATTTGAACCACAACGGTGTCCGCATCCATGGTGTCCGGTGCTTTACCCTTATTCTTGAAGTTCGAGGCCTTGGGAGCGAGGTTAGAGTGCTTTTGGGCTCGGTTTCCTCCTTTAGACAGGCATTGGCTTTGTCATGTAGGAGATTTCTCCTTTCGGTATAAATGTCTTTACTCTTCTTTTACTGCAATTTACTTATGCTCTGAACATCACATGTGTGTAATAGGCATATCCCCCTCACATGCACACTCTAGAATTAGTTACTATATGCTTTTAATTTCTTCACATTTTCCACATCACTATACTTTATGGCTTTGTCACCTTCCAGAAGTCGGCCAGCACATTGCGATTCGGGTGTCTAGGTGGACATTCCGAGTCGGGGTGTGTAAGTTTGGTATCAGAGCATAAGTTTGGGCAGTACTGCATTCATCACACATGTGATGTAAACATTTTCGATTCTTAAATTCTAACGTCATAGTTATGCCACCTCGTCGAACACGAAATATGCTAGCATTTCATGAATTTTGGGCGACTTGGAACGACTATCGCTGACACTTTTTGACGACTTACCGACCTTCTAGAAAAACGCTTTGGGAGCCGCCACTAGACTTTACATGAAGAACCTATTTGCCAAAGAAAGTTCCGAAATGAAGACGTTTTGTTGACCCTGAAGCAGGGTAGCTGTATCGAAAATTGTGCACCACTGAAAATTTTACTGATCAATCCCAATTACACTCCAGGCATCGTTACGAACCATTCTTTGTTAGAAAACCGCAAGCCCTTTCATCCTTAGCAATCTTTATTTATTGTGCCACATTCTAGAATTTCCTCGAGGTTTTGCTTCACCTTGAAGTTTTTGAAAAATGTCTCGAGTGACGATGTTAGTGCTGAAGTTGTTGCACTCAACGGAAGAACATCTGAGGGACAATCACATTTGGTCCCCGACAATGTCAATCTTTCAAACATATTAGTTATGATTTCGGATCTTTAAGAGGAAGATCGAATTTCGATAAATCTCATTCTGAGGTAAAGTTAACCACAATTCCCATTCTCGAGCTTATGGTAGTTTCACAAACACTAGTTTTTATAATTACATACCAAAAGCAGTAATCAGTGTTCCCAAAAGTGACAAAATCATCTTATAAGAGCAGTCTCCCTATAAATCTTACTTACTCTTTCGACCGCGCCCTAGGTAGTAGCCAGTGACGCTAATTGCCACCAGAATGAGATTGTCTTGTATCCAAAAGCTGTCATCCATTATCCAGGTGGTATGATTTCTTTATATTGAAAATATATTGTGGTATATGGATATCATACCATTGCCAGGACACTGGCTCACTGTTCCATGGAGACAGACATTACTAGAATACCATAGAGACATTATGTAGTGGCACGGCTGACATCACACACCATCGTGAAAACTTAGAAGTAAGCCATGCAGGAGAACACCAAACTCATAGTCATGTCATTGACATTAACCACTAGTAAGTCATATTATCCTTGTTTGTTCAAATACTTCAATCACATGGTACCTTAGTCGGGTACGTCTCTAGAATTTCAATGCCATAAGGCAAGTCTGTTATGTCCAGTGTGAGTGTAGTGGTTGCACCGTTTCCATTACCAATCTGGTAATGCCAATTAATCTTATTTTGTTGGATATCATGGAATTCCACGTAATCCAAGAGATGGGTCAACTACATTATTATTATTCCTTTGGTGGAGCATCGACAGAAAGTAGTCATTTTTCGACGACCTGTCATCCCTATGGTCAGCTTCACTGGCAAACATCAGAAACTGAAGCACAACTTAATCCCTGCCATAAAGACAAAACATTTATAGAGAAAAGTTGTGAAGGCTTATTAGCACGTGTTGTAAAGGAAGACGACAATCCAATACAGCTGGAAATTGCCTGTGATACCACTAAATTGAGATGTGTGAGGCACCATTGATCTACATCCACGTATAACACCTATTTTCCTTGAACATTCATCGTAGAGACCTTTGCTTCCATTCATGAAGAGTAAAGACCGAACCTTAAGATTGTACATTGTTTACTAGCAATTCAATTGGGTGACGATTAAAAACCGTTAATCCATATCTTGAATTGAAAATCTCTCAGACCAACTTTATAGAACCCGAGCTTTCTTAGAGATTAATCTGAAGTTTGGTTGCGACCAGTTGAAGATCAGAAATGATAATGTTCCTAAGACTGCGTTCAAGACTCGACATGTTCATTATGAGATCCTTGTAATGTCATGCGGGTTGACGAATGCTCCAATATCATTCATGAACCTGATAGACCATGCATTCTGCCTATGTCCCGAAAGATTCGTGATAACCTTATCGAGAACTTCCTTATTTACTCCAATAATAAAGTCAAACTTTCTAAACACCGATGATGTGATCTGAGCAATTTCAAAGAGAATTACTTTACACTAAATTCCCCAAATGCCGGTTTTGTTTAGATCATGTTTCTTTTTGGGAGATGTGAGCTTAGCAGATGACATTCTTGTCAATCCCTAAAAATGTTGTAGTTGTAAAAACTAAAAAATAAAAAAATAAAAAAATTTGGAAATCCCCACAAGGTTTTGTGAAATACGAGGTATCCTTGGTCTTGTCGATTACCATTAATGGTATGTGTTAAATTTCTCCGCCATATTCCTTACAAAGTTGGCCAG
Organism: Heteromeles arbutifolia; assembly: GCA_024362995.1. NCBI lineage: Eukaryota > Viridiplantae > Streptophyta > Magnoliopsida > Rosales > Rosaceae > Heteromeles > Heteromeles arbutifolia. Next base: position 31,011,533 of record JANCRC010000011.1, on the reverse strand, counting down.
GAAATAAGTTAGTTTCGTTTGAGACATGGATGTAAGTTTCTGACAACTAAGGTGTTGTCTCTTTTCGACTATTGTTCTTATGTTTTTCGATGACATCAATAATTTCGAAATCTACATTGATACTTCACTTAATGATCTAGCTATGTTCTGATGCAGCATGTAGGGTAACCGTTTATGTCTTCCAACAGTTGGAGCCACATGGAGTGACCTATCTTACCTATGACTTAGAGTTGACAATTATTGCCTTTACACTAGAAAACTTGATGGTTTCTCTATGGAGAAATGTGCCAAAATCTTCATCGACTCCCTTAACCCTCTCAAATACATCTTTACTTGGAATAAGCTTAATTTCACACAACGGCGATGGAAAAATTTTATCTACGTCTACGATTGCACCATCATGTACTACCCCGGTTGTGCAAACGTAGTTGTTGACGACTTCAACAGAAAAGCACATGAATGATCGAATACCTTTCAACCTGTCCTATTCCATTTCAATTAGAATTCTCGAGTACTGATATGACATTATTTACTGATCATCAGAAAAATCTTGTTAGCTAATTTCCAAGTTCGACCTTTCTACTTTTGATTTGAGATGAGAAATGAGATTGCTTAGTCATTAAGTAAATACCTGATTTGTTAGCAAGTCAAAGCAGAAAGAAAGAAATCGTTCGAGTTGTTATAGTCACTCCTTATATCCGGATGGATATAAGAGAATATCACCATGGACTTCATGTATAAGCCACCTCATACATGTGGAGACTGTGATGATGTTTCAGTGATTGTCGACTGACTTACTGGGGTGCTCATCTTCTATCGATCCATGGAGACACTCTCTAGAGCACTTGGCAAGATTCCGTCCCACATTTATTCTTATTTTATTCCTGAAAGATGAAAAATTTTGAAACGCCCATGGCTGACTAAGTGGAAATCCTATGTGGATTTCATGCGTGGACATCTGAGTCCTTATCACTTTCTGTTCATTTTCACATCTTTCTAGGTGGTACATGTTCTTACGAATACGTGATTGCGAACGATGCGTAAATCAGACGATTTATGCACTTTTCCCATTGAGGGGAAAAATAATAATTTTGCAACCTCGGGATTCCATTACATGTTTATCGAGACAATAGTGAATTGTCGATATTGCGGGTTGTAGACTTTAATATCGATAATTTATTTGTTGGGTTCGTTAAGCAAGTAGGCAAGTAAGCACGTCTATGGTAGTATTTTATTAATTAGGCCTTGTGCCTAATTAATTATTGTTTGGGCTTGACCCAAAGACACACACACACACACCTACTCTAGTAGTGCTTGTCACTACGATTGCGTGGACGCAAGTGATACTGAATTCGGAGAAACCACTCCATTGAAGAGGCTGCATGGGAAATGGAGAAACATGTGAGAGACTTGTATACGTACTTCTTCTTTGATTAAATTCTTTTGTTTTAATTTCGAGGACGAAATTTTCTTAAGGGGGTAGATTGTGACATCCTGTTCCGAAATTTGTTGTATTTTATTCTTAGCAATAGTGAAATTATCATAATGCCCATGAGATACCACATAGGCCTTCCACGTGGACCTCAATTTTCCTTTCACTTCCCAATTTTACTTTACTATTTCTAAATAATGCTCATTTTTTCGAACTCATGGACGCAAACGGAATTGAATTCGGAGTCTTTGTGATGTTATTACCTTTCTTTTTGCAAGAAATACATTTGAAAGTTTACATTTTCTACCCTATAGCCATAATTGAGCGGTGGGACCCACGTTTAATTTTTAAATTGGGATTGGAAATCCCATTCTGTGACTTCCTTTTAAATGTAGCAGATCCTTTTGTTTTTAATCATCACATCCATTTACTTAGCTTTCTTTATTATTTCTTTTTCACTTCCACTCTTCCCTATGTTTCTACCGTTCTCTCTCTATCTCTCTACCCAGGCCAGGTAAGTCTTGACAAGACCCGATAACCCGACACGACACGACACGAAATTAACAGGTGTTCGGATCGACACGATAATGAATCGGGTCGTTATCGGGTAACCCGATAAGCACCTGTTAAGATAACGGGTTGGTTCGGGTATACACGTGGACAACACGATACACGATAAGCAAAATATTAATTTTATAATTTTATAACCCTAAAAAAATACTATAATAATTATATATATTAATTTAACAATTGTATATCCCTAAAAACTATAATAATAATTATATATATATATTAAATTAAATATTAAAAATTGGTGACCGTTGGATCGGCTTAAATATACATACCATTGAACTTGATGGGATACGAATTCTACGAAACTAATTTCAACAATCCAACCGTCAAATTTGTTTGTATATGACACACCCCGACCCGGAATGTCCACTAGGACTCCGAAATCGAGCTATGCTGGCCGACATCTGAAAGGTGACGAAGCCATAAAGTGCAATGATAAGGAAAATGTGAATAAATTTAAACCTAGAAGTGTCTAAATACCAGAGTGTGCTGGTGAGCAGGAGCGAACCCATCTCACACGTGATGTTAGAGCATAAATAAGTACAGTAGAGCGGGTAAGAATTATATCCTCAGAAGTAGCCACCAGAACTGAAATTTGCCAAAATTCCTCGTCGAGACGAACAGTCAGTAATCAAAACCTAGAGGGGCACAAAACAGAACATGAGAGTAAGCAAACCAAAACTTTGGAAACATCATTCTAAAAAATGCAGTAACCCCTCACCGAAATCCGTATAGTTCCCCAAAATAACAATACATATGTATATAAGAATCATGCTAAAGAACGGTAACAACCAAGGTATGCCATGTCGAAATATCTCAGTAATACTAATAACCATGTAAGCAAAATGAAATAAATCAATATAAAATGAATATCAGCTAGAGTCACCTATAGTGACCTGTATGACTCATCCATATCTCCTCAATCACTGCCAGCATATATCTCATCAATCAAGGCTAGCACATATTTCATCAATCAATGCTAGCACATATCTCATCAATCAAGGCTAGCACATATCTCATCAATCAAGGCTAGCACATATCTCATCATATTTCATCAATAAATGCTAGCACATATCTCATCAATCAGTGCTAGCACATATCTCATCATATTCGATCAATCAATGCTAGCACATATCTCATCAATCAAGGCTAGCACATATCTCGTCATATCTCATCAATCAGTGCTAGCACATATCTCATCAATCAGTGCTAGCAATATGTTAGTCGGATCCATCTCTTGTGGCCTGTACGGCTGAACTCTAGCTGATAAATCATGCCTGCACACGAGTCGAATCCACTTAAAGTGGTCTATACGACAGGACTGGGTGTAAATAATATGCTCTAGTGCTACAATCACGTGAAGACTGTGCGAATGATCGCGGGTCACCTACGAGTCGAACCTACTTAAAGTGGTTTATACGACATGACTGTGCACCTACCTTGGATCCAAGGTGAGCGTAAGGTGCGGGAGGTGAACATCACGTGAAGGACTGTGCCATGGTCACGGGCAGGAGCACTAACACCAAGGTGCAGGTTTATGAGCTCTAAATGCATCTCATATCGCATGTACGACTCATAGGCAACCCATACGACAGTGTCGGAGTTGCCTATAACATAAATGTAGTCATGCCATAATCCCATCATTTCAACTAATACTATATACTCACCTGAACTTACCTGTGTGTCCTGCATTCACCTTTGCACTTCAGAGCGTTCACAATAATTATGTGCAAGTAATATGCATATGGATATACCAGGATGTAAATCTGAAATACAACCATCTCATAATATTCCTAATTATATAAACATATATACAAATGGCATAAAATGCATAAGCTGCAACGCCACACTTCCGAACTATTTACCTTCAGAAATAATTATCGGTGATAAACCCAACTAAACACTAGTTTAATTAACTATCATTACTAACTATTTTTCACTTAAATGTTATGATTCTTCACACATTGATTTATAACCAACATTTAACCACCAAAACATAAGGTTAAATCTCACATTTTCCACCAATCTCCTTCGCAATGCTCAATTCCCCAAACAAGGCTATTGTCTCAATTATTTAGTCTCATTTATTGTATGGCTGCATCTAACATCTCATTAGACTGCCTACGTACCCTAAACAGGGATCAAGCCATTCGTAGTTCACAGTAGTATTAAAGGCATTCACAGTAATTATATGAAATATTCAATTTATAAATGTTGTGAAATTATCAATCACATATATATATATATATAGAAAGGAAAGGGCTCACTCACCTGGAGTCCACGCCTTCCTAGCACAAACATTGAGACATCAAGAACCATCGTCGCCTAGAACAATTATCAAATCACATCTCAGAATTCTTGTCTATAAAATACATAAATTACATAGAATATATGTCTACGTAATTCAATCTGGAAGATCCACATATCAAATTTCTGATCCTCAACTTCCAAGGATCCACATTATGCTTCTAGAACAATACCCCAAAGTTTCATTACGATCCAACGATCGGATCTCCGCCGATTGTCAAAACCAAATGGCGGTTAACATTTTATTTTATGAACTTACAAATCCAATTCGGGAAGATCCGTACATCAGATTCCCGATTCGTAAGCTTCTATGGTCCTTAAATATTACATACTATAATGTATTAAAGTTTGGTGACGAGAGAACGGTCGGATCGTTAGTTGCTATAATAAGCAAGTGGCGGACCTTAATGGAACTAAGTTCAAGCGACATAAATTCGTCAATCGAACTTCACAAACAGAACCAAGGTATTCAAATTTAGTCTAAGAAGGTCAAGGGACACCTCGGCCCACGTGCTGCCGCAGGTGGCAGTTGGCCACCCGACTCGACGGAAAATTCAACTATTTCTAAAAATTACCAAATTTTACAGGAATGAAGATATCAAAGAGAGGAACAACTTCATACCTGCCACAAAGTCCAAAAGTGGACAGAAGGTGGTCAATTTTGCCCACAAAGATGGCGGGTGCCTAAAGCTTCCCGATATCGATTCGTCATCTATGGTGGTCCAACCGGGTCAAGCCGGCGGGTGCCTAAAGCTTCCCGATGGCCATTGCTTTGCCGATTTGCCGGAAAATAAAAAAGGGTGGCCGGAGCACCGTGAGAACCGTCAACTTTCTCGGCCTCAAACCGCCACATACAAAGGTTAATCAAGGTGGTTCTTGGGTGGATTTTATATAGGGGAATGAGAGCTTCAAGATGGTGGTGGTGGCGTCGAAAAACTCCACCGGAGTTGGCCGGAATCGGCCTTGAAAAATGGGATGCCACGGTGGGTGGTGCACGGAAAAGTTGGGAGCTTTCTCCCCTTATTTCTGATTGGTCCCCTCCCTTGTAGCCGGTTGGTCCCCTATATTGTGCCTAAAATCTGATTGGTCTTCACCCCACAAGGTAGGAATTTAATTTAATTAAAACTAAACCTTGAATAACCAATTTTGGACGTCCGTAACTATACCGTTATAATCCGGACTCGCAAACGACTTTCACCTATGCGTTCGTACCAACGAGTACTATGAGGATATACTAAAAGAATAAGTCATGCATCTCTCTAACCGACGGCCAACGGAAGTCAAAGTCCTTGCCTCGAGGGCATTTTCGTAAATTCATGCTTTTAAAATTAATAAAAACTTAAAATTTGGGACGGGTTGTGACAGTATATGCATCGAGATCGCATCAGCAAAAAATCTCAAAAAACAAACATTCAGAGATCAAGTAAAGGGACAAAACTTTTCGACGATTATCAACGAAAAATCACGATTTAACTGTTATTTTAGCTCCGATTTTGATGATTTTTTACAGCTACACTCCTTGACCTTATATGAATACAATGAATGAATTCGATCTTCAATTTAAAATATTTACACTAGTGGACACCACAAACTCTTATGTTATACTTAATGAAAGTATAAATAAACTCTAAGTGTTAGTGAATCTATCGTTTTGATGGGATACACATTCTACGACACTAATTTCAATGATCCAACCGTCAAACTTGTTTGTATATGCTTCAAGATCACATACGCCAAAAATCACAAAAAACAAACATTCAAAGATCAAGTAATGGGACAAAACTTTTCGACGGTTATCAACGAAAAATCACGATTTAATAGTTATTTTAACTTCGATTTTGATGAGTTTTTACATCTACACTCCTTAACCCTATACGAATACAATTAATGAACTCGATCTTCATTTTAAAATATTTACACTAGTGGATACCACAAAATCTTATGTTATACTTAATGAAAGTATGAATAAACTCTGAAGTGTTAGTTAATCTATTGTTTTGATGGGACATTCTACGAAACTAGTTTTAACGATCCAACGGTCCAACATATTAAGTGTTAGTGAATCTATTGTTTTAATGAGACATTCTACGAAAGTAGTTTCAACGATCCAACTGTCAAACATATTTGTATATACTGCGAGATCGCATACGCCAAAAATTGCAAAAAACAAACATTCAGAGATAAAGAAACGGGACAAAACTTTTCGACGGTTATCAACGAAAAATCACAATTTAACGGTTATTTTAACTCCGATTTTGATGATTTTTTACAGCTACACTCCTTGACCCTATATGAATACAATGAATGAACTCGATCTTCAATTTAAAATATTTACACTAGTGGACACCACAAAATCTTATGTTATACTTAATGAAAGTATGAATAAACTCTTAAGTGTTAGTGAATCTATCGTTTTGATGAGATACGCATTCTACGAAACTAATTTCAACGATCCAACCATCAAACTTGTTTGTATATGCTTCGGGATCGCATACGCTAAAAATCGTAAAAAAACAAACATTCAGAGATTTAGTAACGGGACAAAACTTTTCGACAGTTATCAACGAAAAATCACGATTTAACGGTTATTTTAACTCCGATTTTGATGATTTTTTACAGCTACACTCCTTGACCCTATATGAATACAGTGAATGAACTTGATCTTCAATTTAAAATATTTACACTAGTAGATACCACAAAATCTTATGTTATACTAAATGAAAGTATGAATAAACTTTGATGGGATACGCATTCTACGAAACTAGTTTTAACGATCCAACCGTCAAACATGTTTGTATATACTTCAAGATCGCATACGCCAAAAATTGCAAAAAACAAACATTCAGAGATCAAGTAACGGGACAAAACTTTTCGACGGTTATCAACGAAAAATCACGATTTAACGGTTATTTTAACTCCGATTTTAATGATTTTTTACAGCTACACTCCTTGACCCTATATGAATACAATGAATGAATTCGATCTTCAATTTAAAATATTTACACTAGTGGATACCACAAAATCTTATGTTATACTTAATGAAAGTATAAATAAAATCGAAGTGTTAGTGAATCTATCGTTTTGATGGGATACACATTCTACGAAACTAATTTCAACGATCCAACCGTCAAACTTGTTTGTATATGCTTCAAGATCGCATACGCCAAAAATTGCAAAATCAAACATTCAGAGATCAAGTAACGGGATAAAACTTTTCGACGGTTATCAACAAAAAATCACGATTTAACGGTTATTTTAACTCCGATTTTGATGATTTTTTACAGCTACACTCCTTGACCCTATACGAATACAATGAATGAATTCGATATTCATTTTAAAATATTTACACTAGTGGATACCACAAAATCTTATGTCATGATGATCGATGCAAATTGAGGATTTTGTAAAAGGAATAACATGCAAGCTTTGAGTTCCATTGGCAATGTTTAAACTTTTGAGAAAGGCTTCACAACCTTGAAAACAAAAACTCTTTCATTTTGCATATCCTTGCACATTTAATATTTTGTAATAGACTAGTAGTGTATGGATGTTTGTTTATTAGGCTCTTATTTTCGAGTGTAGATGTATTACTTAAACGACAAATGTGTTTTAATGTTTTGAAGTAATATTTATGTGGCAATGTGTGGTATGTGCAATTTTAAGAAAAAAAATATTTTTTTTAACGGGTCAGAACGGGTTGGGTCACTTTACCCGTTGGGTAAAGTGGCCTGACCAGTTAAGGACCCGTTAAGATAACAGGTGTGACACGACACGACCAGTTAAGATAATAGGTGTTACACGAAAACGACATGAACACGACAGACATGACCCGTTTTCCAGGCCTACTCTACCCACTCACTCAACAATTAATTTCCACTACAATACACTCAGACTCTCCCTCATGTCTCAACTCTCTCCCGCAGCTCTCCCTCTCAGTGCACATCAAAACACCACCATAACTACCTCCAAAAATTCTCAAAGCATCACCATCTCCTCCAAGCTTCATCTAAAGCCACCCAAAAACTCTCAAAACACCAAGGAAACTCGTCCAAAATCTCGTGGCCGTGACTAATTTGGGAAAAATACAAAGTTTTCGTTTCGCATCTCGACAGAGTTCGACGAACCAAACCATACTAAACCACTTTCTTCTTGGTAAGCTTCCACTTTCTTTCTCAGGCTATCCTTCAAGTTCTAGTGGATTTTCAAGCATGCATGCAAGTATTGGTGTGTAGACATTTTCTAAACTCGTTATTTTTTCGGCGAGTTGTAGGATTTTTCCAAGCTAAACCCAGCTAAACTTTGTTGATTTGGTCATATTTGAAGGTGTAGGACGATTTCCTACAACCCCTAGACCACAAATTTGAGCTTGCATGCTCGAAACCCGCTCTGTCTAGAAAGTCCTAATTATGGCAGTCGCTTTTAAGCCAATTTTCGATCACCTCCGGCCAAGTTTTGGTCCCCAAAGAGGTATAAAAATGTTGTCCTCGTCCTAAGCTTCATTTTGATACCTTTTGTGTGAAAAATGGTCGAGCAATGACTATGTTGTGCTATTTTAGAAATCTTCGACGAAAATCCCACTTTTGTGCAAACTAGGGGAAATTAAGTTGTTTATATTAATTATTATTAGTTTAATAATTAGTGTAGTAATTTTCCGTATAGGAGTAGACCACCTGGAGGAGTACCGTGGGCATAATAGTTGGACGGTTATGACCTACATGTATATGTGAGTGGTCTTTTCGTTTTTACGTATATATATGTATATGTGATTTTCCTAACAACCTGCTTTTCTATATTATGATGTGACATGCCATGTTTAGCTTTACAAATAGACCTTTCATACACTTAATGTTTTTAATATTATTTGTGAGCATAAACTTGTGGCATGACATCCTTGCGTTTTATCTGCTCATTACACGGTGTCTCTTAGTTATTTGTACTGTCCTGGGCTAAAGACCAGCTTCACGTATAGTTCACATGCACCGTTTACATTCGGTTTGGATCTAGAGTTAGGTGCCAACCTGTCCTTTTGTGTGATGTTTTGGACTCGTATGTAATGTGACTAGCGCAGCTCACGTGATGGACTTGAGTGCATACATAAATTAATGAGCATTGATTTCTTGTGATAACGATTTGAGATTTAATGTTGAGATACCTTGTTATAGTGCCCTACATCCCTTGACTCACTTGTGTTGCAGGGTACCTATTACATACTATTATTATAATATTTTCGGGAAACTATATACTTGTTTTACAGCGAGAGGTTACACATTTTCGAAAAGGTTAACAAAACTTTATTTTTCAAGCCCACTTACCCTTGATTTTCGCCCCTCCAGGATTTTAGTGGCAAAAGATTCCTGACGACAAGGATTGCTAATAAAAGCTGTCATGTAGAAGACTTCTCCTTTTGGTATAAATGTCTGTACTCTTCTTTTATTGCAATTTACTAATGCTCTGAACATCACTTGTGTGAAATGGGTCAACCCCACTCACATGCGGACTCTAGAATTAATTACTATATGTTTTTAATTTATTCACATTTTCCACATCACTACACTTTATGGCTTCGTCACCTTCCAGGTGTCGACCATCACATCGTGATTCAAGTGTCTAGGTGGACATTCCAAGTCGGGGTTTGTCATATATGTTGTGAGGTCCAAGCCCAAAATTGGGCTGGAGTAGGCCCGGGCTGATCAGGCCCCAAAAAGAATTAGGTTGTGAGCCCAGTAGCAGCAAACGGGCTGCAAAAACAAGCCCAAAAAATTAAAGGCCCATATGGGCTCTGATCAGTTGTGGTAAGGAGCAGGGTAGGCCTTTAAGCCCACACAGAGGTATACTCTGGTGCTTCACGGTGCGGTGCACCGATGTTCCAATGTCGGGCTGGAATCCGGTGCGACATGGTCGGATGAACTTAGGGAAGACGCAATCCAGTGTGTCGCAGGACATGGGGACACCATAACCACTGGCTGGTGTCACATGCTGAGTCCAACAGAGGCCCAATTAGGCTTTATGGTGCAAGCCGAGAGAATCAAAGCCCAGTGGGCTTAGGTTAAGTCCAAAACACCCCAGGTCTGAACTGGGTTGTGTCGTCGGGGAAGGAGATCGGTGCTGCCGCTTCAGGTGGCAGGATTTTAGGACATGGTTCTCAGTGCAAAGTCGTGGGTTTGACGGCGAGCTAGTTCCTAGTGACGGAGGGAGGTACCTCAAAGTCGGGGAGAACGAAAGAAAAACCCATGAAATTCAATGACAAACCCCGACCCGAGAATCAGGGTGTGCTGGCCATCACATAAGCGTGACATAACCATAAATGCAATATGGAAGCGATAAGGTAAGAGAATTATGAATGACTAAAAACCGAATAGTAGCAGTATTATCCAAATGACATGCTAGAGAGAATTTAAGTGCGAAATACACACAATCAGAGCATAAGATTCTAAGTGCAGTCAAGTAGGACAGTTATAAAATTACAACACCCGAAGGTAAGTCCTACATTTGTGAAGTCTGTCAGAACAACCGTGGGAATCCTCGTGAGCCACCAAGCACTTCTAACTATAACCTGGAAGGGCGTAAAACAAAGTTGAGTGGGTCAATAAAACAAGGCTTTTCAAAAACTTCTCATTTATCAACATTTATAACCCCTCACTGTAAAACCTGTATACTTTCCCAGAAAATAGCATATAAACATATGTATATCATCATATTCTCAAATCATAGTTCAAAATCAGTCTTATGAAAGTATGGCATGTTATATGCATCAATAACATAATGGAGATACGTAAATATATAACAGGTGAAATAATAAATCAACCGGAGACCCTGTAGTGGTCTTGTACGGTTAATCATATAGCTCAATACCTATGCTTGCACACGAGTCGGAACCATTAAAATGGTCTGTACGACAGGACTTGGTGTAATAATACGCTCTAGTGCAATTCTCATCAAACAGATGTGCGAATAATCGCAGGTCACCTACGAGTCGGAACCATAGAAGTGGTTTGTACGACAGAACTTACACCTACTTGGATCCAAGAGAGCGTGCGGTACGGGAGGTGAATATCAAAATAAGTACTAACACCGGGGTGCAGGTTATGAGCTCTCAACACAATTCACATCATCAACACAATATAACTCACCTGATACTTACCTGCACGTCCACCGCACCATTTCATACATATGCATCATATACCAATTCATACTTTTCTTATCAATTCTATGCATGGCATTTTAAAACATATTTTCATTTAAATTCGATTTCTGGGGAAAATCAGTAAGTATATAGGTATATAACGAAAACAACTGCCTACTCACTGGTATGTCAAAGGGTCGTAACCCCCGCGTTGCCCTTGATTGCGCTCGTCCTCGTGATAGATCTCACCTATATGCGAAACAACTATAATAACATTATTTAGAGCACATAACCAACAATACAAAATAACTTCTCATACGATGCTCAATTGGGGTGTTTGAATATACCAATGTGATCTACACAACCTCACGAACATCCCCATATTTTTTAAATTATTTTTGGACCTGTCACGCGCCCCCACGGGCCAGAAATGGCACGGACCTACTCGCCCCCACGCGCGGTCACGTGCCAGTCACACTGACAATTTTTTAAACAGCGTCAGGAATATTTCTCGGAATATTCCGTCAACTCTTAACGGAAACTGTTAAACTTAACTAACGGCGTCAGCATATTCCGTCCAAACTGATGGAATATACTATCTTCTTCTCCCGCGAGTCGCGGGTCACTGGAAAACTGGGGAAATTTTCCAACTTCGATATCTCGGCCTTTTTTGCACCATTTTTCACGACCTTTACATCAAAATGAAGCTCCCAACTTCTAGAATCACGCTATACTAATTTAAAGCTCTAAAAGTCATGAAATCTTACCGGGTAATTTCCACAAAATCCGGCCAAGCTTCAAACCCACGATTCCTACGTCCAATTCTTTCAAACGAAGCACTCCGAGCTTCCTTGAGACCTTACTAAGCTTCCTATAAGCTTAGAATTCCCTGAAAACCAACAATTCACGTGTGCATAAACAGTGACATCAAACGGGGTTATGGTTTCGATGTGATTTCGAGGGTTCTAAGTTCCAAAACTTGTACCAATGGACTCAGGAAAAGATAGGGAACAAGAATATTACCTTAAAACCTTCGATCTATGAAGTTTGAGGTGATTTTGGAGCTCGTCCGTACGTGTACAGTACACGGGTGTAGAAAAACTGAGAGAGAAGAGAGAGGAAGTCCACGGGAGAGAGAGAGCAGGTTATGTGTGTGTGTGGTCCACTAATACCCTAACCACACAAACAAATAAAATACAACTAAGTTCCAAATAAATTTTCCAAAAACTTAGGAAGAGGGATATTAACCAATTGTATAAATTACACACACCTTAGTAGTCTTTAGGGATAATTCCGTCCTTTCACATCCTCGATAGAAAGATTTTAGGACGGGCTGTGACATTCAATCTCAAATTTCATCCAAATTCGATGAAATTCTTTTGGAATTTCAATGATTTTGGTCCAAAATCACGACACTGTGTCGTGAATTGCCAGAAAAACGTACGACAAAGTCGTGGTCTCGCTGCAGGCAAGTTAAGGTTTCTGGGTTAGATGCCATAAGTGTCGAGTTTTCCAGGTAAAGCTGATGGCTTTGTGGGTTGGCTCGGGTCATGGGTTTGAAAAACCCTAGAAAAATTATTTTTAATTTTTTTCAATTTCCAGATTAATTCAATGCACATTTAACAAATAATTTAATGCATGAACAGATATTTGATGCAATTTATGCCAATATCAATTCACATAATTCAATAATTATGGATATAATGTATACACAATTTATGAAGAAACTAAAATTTGAAAAACGTAAAGTTGGGTCATGCATTATGGTGAATGTTCATGCTATCAGGGCTGCAAAAATATCAAGATAAAAAATGTTGTTTTGGAAGAACCTGATTGCATGATGATATTGATGAACTGGTTTGAAGTAGAAAAAAACTTCCACATCAGATTCCTAAGCAGAGTAGTATGAGCGTGCTGATAACGTGTTGTGGCTTATTTTATCTAACAGAGGAGAGGGGGCGCATGGCAGAGAGAGTAGGGAGAAAGAGATGTGTTTGTAAGGTTGTGTAGATGATGTGTTATTCCCCCTTACACAGTGTCTTTATTTATAGTAATAAGGGAGGGAAGAATCATTCTCCTCCAATGAATACAAATCCTAATAGGGAAGAATAACTAATATCAAATATAATATAGGATTTACACAATCACACTTAAATACAAAGTTTATAACAGCATTGCTATTATCATACCATGCCAACCGAAAATTTTGACATACCAAAATTTGGTTTACCGAAAGTTTAGTATGGTAATAGTAATGAATTTTTCCATACCAAAAGCTTGGTATGAAAATTGGTACAAGAGTTTTGGTACAGTAAACCTACCGAACCCACCCTTACTACTTAGCATCCAAAACTGATCAAATTACATTATAAACCTTATAGCTTAGCTCATTTTCACTTGGATACATAAATTTAAGAAATACTAGACAATAGAAAGTTTCCAAGTCCATGCCCAAGTACTTATTATTTCTTGGGTTGTAATTGCTATTTTATTAGGGTCAGCCATTATAGCCGTTTGTAATCCACAAACCATTCCTACTGATTAGGGTTTAGGGTTTAATGGAATGTGTTTGACTTACTTAAGTTTGAATCTTCCCCATCATAATTTAGATGAAATTAATATAATTATTGTATTTATGTTAAAAAAATAAACCCAAAATGTTTATATATATATATATATATTTATATATAGTTGCCTATAGACATCTCTTATGTTACGAAATAATTATCAAACACTCCGTATCATAATTTAATTGTAATAAACTTGGAAAACCAGCAACAACAGTGTGGCATGTTATGATTCAACTGTCAAGAAGGTCAAAGCCCATGTCCCTTACTACTATGATTTAGTTATATTCCTCTTAATTTATAAATAAGAAGCCTTAAGGAACGAATTTAAATATTATTATGGTTCATCTATTGTGAGGCCTAACATAATATTTGTAAAGAATAAAAAAATAAAGAGTCAAAGCACACACCTCACCTCAATCAATCTCTCTCCGTTCTCTGTCACCGGCCCTCGTCTTCCTTCCTCGGACAAGGGACTCGTGGCGACAAAACAAGCAGAAGAATGAAGCTCCGTCGTCAGCTCACAGAAACACTCCAAAAAGAAATAAAGGAACCCTAGAAATTCAATCCAATCGATCAAATTCCCCCAAATTGCATGTTTCACTCACCTCAAATGGTGAAGAAGCGAGTCCCCGAATGGCTCAACAGCTCGCTCTGGTCCTCCTTCACGCCCTCCCCTTCCATCGACGACGATCGCGTCCAACGCTACACCTCCAATCCCACCGCCGCCGCCACCACCACTCCAATTTCTAGTTCTTCTGCCTCCGACTGTGAGCCGCCTTCCACGGTTGACCCGCCAATCCCTGTTACCCCTCCCAAATCCACCAGAGAAGACAAGCATCTTCCCGAGCCCCAATTCTCAAATTCATTTCCGGATCACGAAGACAAGAGCAACAACACCGCTCCGTCCCCCGAAGATATCTCCAGACAGTCTCAGCTCTTGGCCGAGGTTTGCCCCTCACTCTCTCTCCCTGTGCATGTATTGCTGATGAATGATTGGGTTTTTCTTAATTTTGTGTTTGCAGCTGTCGAGGAAGGTGATTAATTTGCGCGAATTGCGGAGAAATTCATCTCAGGGCATACCAGATGGTGCTGGGATACGGTCTACAGTTTGGAAGGTGATAATGTTTCGGTTTTTTTATTTTTGTTTGATTTCATTTCGTGTTTAGGACGTGTTTATTTCTAGAGAAAATGTAGGCAATTTCTCGTAAATTTAGCTTTATGATGGACAGAATGATGCTTGAGGACTTGAGAGTTACCCATCTAGCCGATGGAGCAGGACATAGTAAAAGAAGTGTGCAATTCTGATTTTACCTGTTGCAGCCAAGGAACTGGATTAGTTTCAATGGTTGATAATTGTTCCTTGCAGCTTTTACTCGGATATCTACCACCGGATCAGGGACTTTGGTTGTCTGAGTTAGCTAAAAAGAGGTCACAGTACAAGCATTTTAAAGATGAGCTTTTGATGAATCCTGTAAGTCATGTTTACTGTTTTATCTCTGTCATTTGTTCTTCTTGTTTGGATTTTGAAGATCAAACAGAAAAGCTAGATTGATGACATAAGGTTAAGAGGTTGCTTTGATCTGAAGGGCTGCTAACGCTTTTCTATATAGGGCAAACATTGCTCTAGAAAGTTGCTACAAATTTTAATCACAGTTGTTCAAATTCATAGAGATGTTGAAGAATAAAAAAAATTGATAAGATTCAAGCATCAGCTGGTAATCCTATTAGTGAAAAGATTGGTTAGCGGCCGATTTTTGTCCTGGAAAGACTATGTCATTAAATTCATTCCTGAAATTGAGAGGAGCGTAACCCACCAAGTTTTACTGCAAATGTTACAGTCTTGTCATCCATGGCAGTACAGTTATCTTTGTTTCTCCTTGTAGTATTTTATATTGCATGTTTCTTGGTGACCGCTTAGCCAGCTTTGTGGGATTTTAATTTGTTAAGATAAATTGAAAAATGAAAGGTCATAATATGCTATGTGGTTCATACATTTTTGCATTTTTTAAATTCTGTGAGAAATGGCTTTCTGAATGTTTCCTTTGGCTAGTCAGTCAGAAATCACAAGGAAGATGGATACCTGCACTACTTGTGACAATGATGAATTAAAATTTCAAAGCAAGGGGTTGCTATCAAGATCAGAAATACCTCAAGGGGAGCATCCATTGAGTCTTGGGAAGTCCAGTGTCTGGAATCAATTCTTCCAGGTAATTACCCAATTGACTTGCTCAATTGATTTACCGAGCAAACTTGTGATTTACCGAGCAAACTTGCTCAATTGATTTATCGAGCGAACTTTCTTCCAATTCCATAACGTGCACAATGCAAAATAATGTTTTTTATAAGCCAACTCTGTAAATAAATATTTTTCAGAGTAATAAAAATTATGGTACAAACAAACCAACTGTTGTTTTTGGCAGAATTGATAAGAAATGTAAGGTTTTCAAGTATAATTGGGATGTGCTTCAGTTGTAAGTCAAGAGCATAGCTTGTTTTGGCCATATGTCTGATGTAACTCATATTTCCAATTTTTTGTGTAAATCTTAGTTCCTTGTCATGTTGTACCGTTATAGAATGGTGGTAACAATTTCTGGTGCAAGACCTCAGTTTTATATGTAACTCCAATTTTGGGTCATGTAGGACACAGAGATCATAGAACAAATTGACCGAGATGTAAAGCGCACGCATCCAGACATGCACTTCTTCTCAGGAGACTCTCAAGATGCTAAATCTAATCAGGTTTTTGTTTGATGTCCGGCTCAAACTATGGTACAGACCCGCCATAAGATTGTCAAATACAAGCCATTTGGCTGACTATGTATATAACAATTTCAGGATGCTTTGAAGACCATCCTGGTTATATTTGCAAAGCTAAATCCTGGTATAAGATGTTAGGAGTACTGGTGTAAAGCACCAGATTAGTTTTAGGCTGTGTGGGTTAGTTAGGGGAATACTAAAATAGTTAGCTTTGATATTTATGTATAAATATCTCATGTACAGAGAATGGTTAAAATAATGAAAATCATTTTCACAATTCTCTCTCTCTCTCTACATTCTCTCTCTCTCTAATCTCTCTCTCTTTCTTCAAGATTCATTTCTTACTCACTAAGTTCTTACTTTCAACATGGTATCATCGCCGGAGTCCACCGACGTTGATCTCCCGCTTCCGTGTTCTTAATTTTCTTGCAATTTTCTTTCCTGCCAAACAGATTTTTCTCGTCTTCTCTTTTCCCCTTTCTGTGCAAATTCGCCATGACTGTTGTGGAGAACTCTACCAATTCTTCCTCCTCAGCCGCGATTCCTCCTACTGATGCTCTGAATTCTCCGATTACCTCTGTCACCGTTCAGAACATCGCCGGCATGGTTCCGACTAAGTTGAATCGGCACAATTACATCACCTGGCGCAGCCTCTTTCTTCCAGTTTTGAAGCGTTTCAAGCTTTTAGGGCTTCTCAATGGCACCGACATCTGTCCTTCTCAATTCGTTTGTGATTCTACTGGCACTCGAGTTCTCAATCCTGCGTATGAAGTTTGGTGTGAGCGAGATCAGATCTTGATGATTTGGATCAATTCAACTCTCTCTGAAGATCTCCTTCCTTTGACTGTTGGTATGGATGATTCCACATCTCTGTGGCTTTCTCTGGAAAAACGCTTCGCTGGAGCTTCTCGTTCACATGTTCACAGTCTTCGTGCCAAGATTCAGACGATCCAGAAAGGTGAATCTTCGATGACTGATTACCTTAATTCAATTAAAGAAATTTCTGATAAATTGGCTGCTGCGGGTGAATCGATCTCTGAATCTGATTTGGTTGCCTATATTATGTCTGGTCTTCCTGAGGATTATGAATCTTTTGTCGATTCTATTGAAACCAGAACTGAATCTGCTACTTCTGATGAAATTCATGGTTTGCTTTTGAGTAAGGAAATTTCTCTTCAAAAGCGTAAAAATCGAGCACCGGCATCCACTCCATTTCATGCATATACTGCTCAACCCTCTCCTAATTCTGGTTACCACTCTGGATCCCGAGGGAATTATCGAGGCCGCAACCAAAACCGCTCTAAATTCAATCAGAATCGTAATTTTGGGGGTAATCGATTCAATCACCACACTGGTGGGATTCTTGGTGCTGGTCCTTCCCGATCTGGCGGTTATCAGTCTGGTCAAGCCCCTTTCCTCTCTGGAAAGTCCATTCCATGCCAACTTTGCAATCAGCATGGTCATCAAGCTCTTCATTGTGGTCGTCTTTCACAATTTGCTGCTTCAAAGACTACTAGTACTACTCATGGTTCTGGTTCTCCTCAGTTCTCTGGTTATTCACCTATGGCTATGTCTGCAACAACATCTGCTCCACCACATTACTGGATAACAGATAGTGGGGCTTCTCATCATGTTTCTCCAGATCCTTCTTTCTTTTAACTCTGCTATTCCCTACACTGGCAGTGACCAACTATTTGTGGGTGATGGTAAAGGTCTGTTGATATCACATATTGGTCATGCCTTTATACGCACACCTCATACAGTTTTTCGCCTTAAAGATGTCTTACTTGTCCTTCAAGCTTCTCATAATCTACTATCTGTCTACAAATTTGTCAATGATAATTTCTGCTCTCTCACTTTTGATCCGTTTGGGTTCTATATCAAGGATCTACAAACTGGGAAGACGCTTTTCCAGGGCCCCAGTGAAGGTGGCCTCTACCCTTTCTACTGGACATCTTCAAATGGCTCTTCTGGAATAACAGTGTCTCCTCGTGCTTTGATGGTGGCGAAGGCTGACATTCATCTTTGGCATAGGAGGCTTGGACATCCTTCTAGTGCTGTCTTACAATCTGTGTTACATAATCATCGTTTACCTATAACTGGTTCAGTGCATAAAATGCCATTTTGTGTTGCTTGTCGAATGGGCAAAGCTTCTAAGCTTCCCTTCTCTGTGTTGCCTTGTACTTCAGTAAAGCCTTTTCATTTGGTTCATGCTGATGTATGGGGACCCTCCCCTTCACTCTCTTGTACTGGTTACAAATACTACCTAATACTAGTGGATGATTTTACCAAATACAGTTGGTTATATCCTTTATATCTTAAATCGGATGTTGCTTCAGTTCTTATCAATTTCATTCTCAAAGTTCAAACACTGTTTGCCTCTAAAGTTCAATGTTTGAGGACTGATTCAGGGGGTGAGTTTTTAAACAACAGACTTCAAGATTTCTTTAATGCTCAAGGTATTACACATCAGCTGAGTTGTCCACACACACCTGAACAAAATGGATGTGCAGAGCGGAAACATCGTCATGTTGTTGAAATGGGCAGAACTCTACTTTCTCAGAGTGGTTTACCACCTAAATTTTGGGTTGAATCTTTTCAGACATCAGTTTATCTCATCAACAGGTTGCCTTCACAGACTTCTTCCTTGAGTCCATGGGAAAAATTATTTCAAGCTCCACCGAAGTATCATACATTGAAGCCTTTTGGATGTGCATGTTATCCATGGCTGAAACCTTACTCTGGACACAAGTTAGAACCAAAGAGTAAGCTGTGCATTTTTCTGGGCTATAGCTTAAATCACAGTGGATATCGGTGTTATGATCCCATAACTGAGAAGCTCTACATTTTAAGACATGTGGTGTTTGATGAGAGTACTTTTCCTTATCTCAATCCTCATTTTTTACCAGCTTCAAATTCTGTACTATCTCATTCCACACCTATCCCTTCTTCCATCTCAGTTACTATACCCGTGCCATTTACTTCCCAACCTGCAGAATCTCCAGCTCAACCATCTGTTAGTCCTCATGTCTCTTCTACACCACAAATACCTGATCCTACATCTATTCCATCATCCTCTCCTTCACCTCTACCAGTTTCTCATCCCACTGATATGGCCTCGGGTTCCACTCAACCTATTGCCGCACCTCCCAATACGCATTCTATGATCACTAGAGCCAAAGCTGGTATTCATAAACCCAAAGTTTTCACTGCTACTAAGCATCCCCTTCCATCTTCAGTTGATCCTCTCACCCAAATACCATCTGCACCAACCACTTATCTTCAAGCTTCCAAACATGCACCTTGGATGGCAGCAATGCAAGCTGAATTTCAAGCTCTTCAATCCACTGGTACATGGGATTTGGTGCCTCCTCATCATTCTTACAATCTTGTCGGTTGTAAATGGGTCCTCAAAGTGAAACACAAGGCAGATGGGTCTATCGAAAGGTATAAAGCACGTCTAGTTGCTAAGGGTTTTCATCAACAAGAAGGTTTGGACTTCTCTGAGACTTTCAGTCCCGTGGCTAAACCACCTACTATTCGGATTTTGCTTTCCATTGCAGTACATTATGATTGGTTCATTCACCAATTAGATGTTAGCAATGCATTTCTTCATGGTCAGTTAAAGGAGGATGTCTATATGGTGCAGCCCCCAGGCTTTGTTGATACTTCTAAGCCTACCCATGTTTGCAAACTTAAGAGGTCTCTATATGGTCTTAAACAAGCGCCTCGCGCCTGGTATGAAGCCTTTTATCGGGCTCTTCTGTCCTTGGGCTTCTCTGCATCCTCATCTGACACTAGTCTTTTTATCAAGAAAGACACAACTATCACTTTCATCTTGGTCTATGTTGATGATATAATCATCACTGGCAGCTCCTCTCAAGTCTGTCAAACTATCATTTCTCAACTGCAAGCTATTTTTCCTGTCAAAGATCTTGGTGATATACACTACTTTCTGGGCATTGAAGTGACACGATCTTCCAAAGGTCTATTTCTTCATCAGTCAAAATATGCCTTGGATCTCCTTAAGAAAACTGATATGTTAGG
Organism: Heteromeles arbutifolia; assembly: GCA_024362995.1. Lineage (NCBI taxonomy): Eukaryota > Viridiplantae > Streptophyta > Magnoliopsida > Rosales > Rosaceae > Heteromeles > Heteromeles arbutifolia. The sequence continues at coordinate 30,990,724 of JANCRC010000011.1, read as the reverse complement.
CGTCAAGCCCTGCAATACTCCAGTTAGTTCTTCTAAACTGGATCACTCAGGCACACCACTTGCAGATCCTACTTATTACCAGTCCATTGTTGGTGCATTACAGTACCTTACCTGGACTCGTCCTGATCTAGCTTTTGCTGTGAATCAAGTGTGTCAACATATGCAAACTCCTCGAACTATCCATTTGCAAGCTGTTAAGCGTATCTTACGATATCTCAAAGGCACTATTGACTCCGGACTATGGTTCACAAAGGGTGCTCAACATCTTACTGCTTGGTCTGATGCAAATTGGGCTGGTTGCCCTGTTGACAGACGATCTACAAGCGGTTATTGTGTGTTTTTGGGATCCAATTTAGTGGCTTGGAGTGCTAAGAAACAGAACACAGTGGCTCGGTCTTCCACTGAGGCCGAGTACAGGTCACTTGCCAACACTGCTGCAAAAATTTCATGGATTTGCAAGATACTTTCTGATATTTCATTTCCCCTTCTGCGTACACCTGTTATATTCTGTGATAACAAGAGTGCTATTGCACTAGCTTTCAATCCAGTCTTTCATGCTCGAACAAAGCATGTTGAGATTGACTATCACTATATCCGTGAGAAAGTTCTTTTGGGCCAGATTGATGTCCAACATGTTGGTACAGTGTCACAGATTGCTGATATTTTTACTAAGTCCCTACCTGCTGATCGGTTTCTCTCCTTGACTGACAAGCTTTCAGTTCGATCCTCTACCTTCAGCTTGAGGGGGGATGTTAGGAGTACTAAGGTGTAAAGCACCAGATTAGTTTTAGGCTGTGTGGGTTAGTTAGGGGAATATTAAAATAGTTAGCTTTGATATTTATGTATAAATAACTCATGTACAGAGAATGGTTAAAATAATGAAAATCATTTTCACAATTCTCTCTCTCTCTAATCTCTCTCTCTCTTTCTTCAAGATTCATTTCTTACTCACTAAGTTCTTACTTTCAACATAAGATATGTTCAAGGGATGAATGAAATTTTGGCACCACTGTTTTATGTATTAAAAAATGATCCCAACGAGGAAGATGCGGTAAGAGTGCCATATGTTTTTTCTATTTAGTTTACAAGCCACTCTGTATTTCAATTTCAGACCATTGCATGTTCTTATACGTGTTCATCTGTATGTGAGGTTTAAAATTTAGGTACTCGGTGTTTGGAGATGTTGACTTTCTGGTTGTCATTCATTTAATTTGAAATGCATGTTCTTCTGGTATATATATTCATATGGTATACATTTCCAGACTTGTAGGCTTAATTATGAAAAAAGGGCAACATGCACAAAATAAGGGGCAAATGTTGACCCCAACTCACAGGTGGCAGAATTTAATTCACCTGAAGAAAAAGAATTGAGAGCAGTTTATCATGAAAACTATTCAGCATTGCCTATGTTTTCTCTATAACAAAAGAAAATATTGAGCAACTGATTATAGTGTTGGCTGTGAACGATAAATTGTGTTAATGCACGGACAAGGGATGGACACAATGATATACGTCAGTTTATTGTCATTATGCTTTTGTGCAATAACACTTTCATTATCATTCTATTTATCGTATTAGGTCACTTTTGCTCATTGTTTCCAAATGTCAAGTTTTGTAGGCCTCTGCTGAAGCAGACACGTTCTTTTGTTTTGTTGAATTATTGAGTGGCTTCCGTGACCATTTCTGTCAGCAACTCGATAATAGTGTTGTTGGAATTCGTTCCACAATAACAAGGTTGTCACAACTTTTGAAGGAACATGATGAAGAGCTATGGCGTCATCTCGAGATCACAACCAAAGTAAGACATTCTCTATCTTTGAATATGTTTTTCTCTAAATCAAAATGGGTGGCTAATGGTCGAGTGTGGCACACTTGGGATACCTTCTGTTTACTGATTTTTGTAGCTAGATAAGGTAATCATTGTGCATATGTTTTACAAATTTGAACAAAACCTTAAAGGTCGAATTATCTGTTATCAAAGTTTTTAATGTTAATTTTCTTTTCAATACGCGCTTTATTACACCTCGAATAAATATTGCCTTGACACTATTTTGCTATTAGATTCTTTCTATTTCTGGGTCCAAGCTTATCCAGTGACTGCCTATCACTTTCTTTTACTAATCTCCTAAAAGATTTGATCAAAGTCAATAATTTTTCCAAGATGGCTGAGAGAACTATTGTCACCTGTTGACAGCCTTTGAAATAGTAAAATACTGCTTCAATATTCATCATGTTAAGGTTTTCAAGGTGATTCGAGAATATCATATTTAGGTCGCCAGAATTCTTTATATAGGACTGACTGGGTTCTTATTTTAAATGGCAGGTCAATCCCCAATTTTATGCATTTAGGTGGATCACCCTCCTCTTAACCCAGGAATTCAATTTCGCAGACAGCCTTCACATTTGGGACACACTTTTAAGTGATCCCGAAGGTCCTCAGGTAGTATCATATCCTTTCCAACTTTAGGTTACTTATTATTTCCTCTCTTTTGTTTTCAGGGTGTTAATCACCACCCTTAGATTGTCAAAAACTATCAATCTTGCTTGTGGTTGAGGTCCTGAGGACTAAGTCACTCCTCGCTTTTTGGGTTTGCCTTTGCTTTTGGCTCTGTCTTTATGTTTGTTCGTTTGTAGGCTAACAATGAATCTAACAAACAAATTGTAGGAAACCCTTCTTCGAGTATGCTGTGCAATGTTGATTCTACTAGCAGGTGATTTTACCTCAAATCTCAAACTACTGCAGAATTATCCTCCAACAAACATCAGCCATCTGCTCTACGTTGCCAACAAGTTGCGTGTACAATCCTCAGGCTAATTTACCTTACACACCCTCACTCCCATTTTATTTTTCTCTTCCTTCATTTCGTGATTCAAATGTCCATGTTTTGTAAATGACTGGGTGTATATGCTCTTAGAGTAACAACTGATTGCTTTAAATTAATTAATTTGGTAGAATAGTCTGAATAGTCCTCATCTTTACAAGGATGAATTGTTGAATGTGGATTATTTTTTTGTTGGGACGCTAGTCATACGACTTGTTCCGTGGTTTGTCGAGTGGATTGTGGTTATTTTCTATATATTTCGTTTACACTTTGTTCTTTTATCAATACTTTATAAATTCATATCGCTATAAACCGGTCGACCTATTGAATTTCAGTCGGACTTGAGTGGTAGCGAAACTAGCAGAGGTTCGGTATGGGATCCTAAACCGAAAATTTTGGTAGGGAATTTAAAGATCAATTTCAAACCGAAATTTTGGTATTCCTAATTTTCAAGATTTCCGAAATATTATCGGTATTTCGGGATGGTTCGGTATTCCCAAATTTCATATAAATTGGAATACCAATCATTCATACCAAGTCAAATTAACATGGAACCAAAATAAAATAAGTTAAGTAACAAACCTAGAAGCAAAAAAAAAAGTTACAAAATATGTTTGAAAACTAACCATACGATTTTTTGATTTCGTGTTGAAGAAATATACACATTTGGTTGAGAAGCAGCAGTGCAGGGTGAGTGTGTGAGAGGTTTGTACCGGCATATGTGGCGATAAAAGGCTATGGTTATTACCTGTAGCCAAAATGGCAGAGTTAAAATTCTAGAAATCCAAGAGTTGGATGACAACGTTGAACAAATGGAGCAAAGGGCTATGGTTACTACATGTAGACCACACCAATTATATTGCTACTAGTAGTTTGCAACAATTCAAATGTCCTTTTTCAGTACTTGAATTCAACTTCAACTATAACATGCATGCAACCAAAATAAAATAAGTTGAGTAACAAACCCAAAAGCAAAAAAATAAATTGCAAACTATAGTTCCAAAATAAAATAAGTTCCAAACCAAAAGCAAAATGAAAAGCTTAAATATATATAATAATATAGATATAATATTTATTTTTGTTCGGTATGGGATTACCGAAACATTGAGAAGACAATACCGATCCCATACCGAAATTTCAGAATCGGTTCGATATGTCATTCCGAAAATTTCAGGAATTTTGGGAATTTTTTCTAGCCCTAAAGCAGAGTAGGGTTGGTTCAGATGTACCTATTTCAATGTTTTAAAAAACTTGCCTCAAGGAGCGCCTAGGGCGCCCTTGAGGCTAGGCGCCATGGATAACGCCTCAGTTTTGCTGGAGTGGGCGAAAGGCTTCGCCGGAGCCGCCTAGGCACGCCTAGGGCCGCCTCAGTGGCTTTTTTTTTTTTTTTTTTTTTTTTCTTTACTCCCAAACCCAAATTTTGGGTAGGATTTTAACTACCTCATACCTCTTCCTTGCACTTTTGTCTCTATGCCTTTTTGCTGATTTTTATTTTTTATATAATGGATGTGTGTTGTTTGTATGCATTGTTATATATGTGCTCAGGATGATTATTGATTAATAATCTTCTTCTTTTTAATATAATATATATGTATGCTCAGTGTATATATTAAAAAATTTAGGTCCCGTGAGGCTTCACCTCACGCCTAGGCCGGGCTTCCCCTCGGACGCCTCGCCCACGCCTCACGCTTTTTATACATTGACCTATTTTGAGATTTGAGACTGGCAATGTGGGCTATTGGAATAGAGCTCATCCCAGATGGGTAGAACAAAAAGCTATTCAGGAGGAGATTTGAAATAGCCCCTATATTGACAAATCACTCGCGAACAACGTGAAATTATGTCCCGAGGCGGCAAATCACAATTTGACATATGCATAAAAAAACAAGGTTAAGGCCGCCCCATTCGAGCTTGGGAGCTTTCGAAATGGACAGATATATCAACTCAAGTGCACAAGAACCAGAATGAGCATACCAAAAAATGTTATAGTAATTGTGCATTTTGTTAAGGTACAGAAAAATCATTAGACCATGACCATAAATGGCAGAATCATACAAGCAAGTCAAACCAATATATTACAATAAATCACATGTATTGTATATGTTTAGATCGCAGCATAACAAATTAGTCAACTATCGACGTGTCTCGTGTGGTTTATACTCCAGCCGCTTGATCATGATCAAGAAGAAACCAGAAATTCAGACTCGGTGAAAAATCATCAACTTGTATGATCAAGAGGAGCATGAAAGATGAGTAAATATCCGAATGATGAGTAAAAACAACATGGAATTGCTTGTGAAAGAGGTCATGAAAGGAAATTTCTTCAAAGGAAGTATTTAAACAGAAAGAAAATATGGATATCATGATTACCTCAAAGGCAGAGTATGAATTGAGAAACTCCATTCCTTGTCAATTAGGCAACCTCCAGGCTTCATCAGTGATTTAGTATGGTCGTGGAACAATCACCCGCTAAAAATCCTCCTACTACTTTCTCATCCTTCTGCCACAGATATTGTTGAATTTGATTCCAGGCCATCCGTAACTTCACTCAACTGGCTGTCCAGAATTTCCAAAACATTATCTGGTGGACATTTATCTGCTGGATTCTTAGGAGACGTTTGGCAGAAACATTCCGGCCAAGAATTTGTATAGAAAGACTCAGGCGGGATCCGCTTGTGGGGCCCACCAAGGTTAGTATTGAGCATGGCTTTCCTAACTGCTTCTTCAAAACCAGCTGTCCGTCCCTTCTCTCGATCAATGAAGATTGGAGCAAGAGCTTTCCTATCCGGTCTAATTGTGGTCCGGAAGCCATAATAGAGGCGGTGTCCAAAGAGATTGTTGGCAAAGTTGCTAGGGCCATCATATGTAGGCATAAAAATATCAGAGAGGAGGCAAACCATGTAGTCCACTGCAGACCCTAACAATCCCTGGGTGTTTTCTGCTAGCTCGTCTGTGGGATCCACAGAACTGTGGGTCTCAAGGTGAGGGAACAAAGCCCGAAACGGTTTCATGAATCTATGCCCACCAAATAGTTCACCAGCAGCTAGATATATCCTGGTAGAATTGTTAAACCTCATTGCACGTAAAATAAGGCCGACCTGCATACAAAAGGGGAACAAGCTTGTTTGCATTTTATATACAAAATGTCATCTGGTATCTGTTGGTAAGAACAACATAAGCTGCCGATGCAATGCAAGGTAATAATCTTTAATATTGATGGGTTCCATATACTGTAAAATGCAAAAAAAATAACAAGAAAGATAATACCTCTTCAGGAGTTAATGGGCATTTTCCTATGGCTCTTCTTTCCTCATAGACGAGCTTCTTTGGCGCAAAATTTTCTTTTCGATACTTCTTCAAAATCTCTTGCTCTTTGGGGTTGAAAATATCAAAGCAGCTGCTGAGTTATCATACCAGATGTTAAGTCCTCACATAACATTATGTTTCAAAATCTGAACCCATGAACTATTTTGGTCTTAGTCCGAAACAAAAAAATAAAAAAGAATTATTCAGTCATGAAACAAACAGATTGTGCCCCTTGCCTAGCTAGTCTAGTGGCCATGAAAGATGAAATTTCCACACATGATATAAAGGCCAACAATCTAGTCATTATTCATTTTATGTAAGGATTTTGCTAATAACATACCTCATTTTTGTGAGACTATATAGATAGCACTGTTGTGCTTGGAATCTTAGTTTTGACCAATTGACACTACAAAAAAAGATTAAAGTTCAGTTAAAGTAGTCGAGTTCAATTATGGTTCAACCTTTTTTTTTACCTCTTCTCTCTCCTTGTTCTGCTCAATTAGTATCAAACAAACCCATATCCTATGTCCCTTATAGCATTGTTATGCTGGGAAATGGAAACTATGGCAGCATTGGTTAAAGGGAACCCCCATTCCCACTGACCCTAAATATTTTACAAAAGTAACATCAAATCTTTGACAAGTTTAACTCAAAGTATGCGTACACAAACATTTTTCTACAAGTAATTATGTGCATGGTTTGCTTCAGTTTTTTTCCACTCCTATTACATTTTACCATATGGAACAAAGTCAACCATTCATCTCAGATCCGACCCTCCACCTCCATGCAGATGAAAACTTGAGCATAACAAGATAATCAGATAAGAACGTACCCAGCATATCCATCTCAAAATGAAGATGTATGGACATGAAGTGACCTTGTGAGCGAAGCTTATCTACGATTGATTAACTTAACTTCATTATATTTGACTTAAACCTCAGAGCATGATAGTTAACTCTGCATCTCAACCGTTGATACTCAGCGTTGTCAATCTCTTCTGCCAAGCGATGTGAAAAGGGAGTAAGATAAATAGCACCACGCTCCTTCATTTCGCAAATGCATCTGTAGTATACCAACTGATAGGAGCATCTCGAGGGGGACGAAGCTGAGACAAGGTTTAGAGGAAGAGGGAGTCAACATTTCAAACCTATTGAAGAACTCAAATTGATTTCTGATTATGAATTTGATGATAAAAATACTGATGTTATACCTGTACACCTTTTATCTTCTTGGTCTTCCCATTTTTGAGAATTTCTGGTATTTTTTCTACAATTTTTACATCATACCTCAATGACTTGATAAAATGCTCAACATCATAGATACCGCCGAAACCACTGCACATGAACATAATAATCTATAAACTTAACAGAAACAAGCGAACAATTAACCATGAGAGCACAGTAGACACATTACTGACAGTTCCTCAGAACGAATTCCTTTTGCTTTTCCAAGAAAATATAATATTTATGTCATTACCATAAAATATGAAGGGAGATATTCATATGAAACTGTGCAAAAAGATGCAAATGGCTGTACAGGAAAATCCATTCATGCAGATATCTTGAAGCTTTCTCTTTCCATTCAACAAAGTTATAGACCAGTCACTAAAATGTCTTCTAATTCCTCCATAATTATGAAAATGTTACAGACAGTGACTAATTATATGCGACATGTCTCCTATGTAGCTACGTGTTTGTCACAAATTTATCTACCTTCTCTCTCTTGTCTTGGTTAATACTTAATAGCCTCAATCAGAAAATAAAAGTTTATAAGTCTCTAAAATGTGAATTTGAATACACCAAGAAACCAAATCTGCATATGTGAATTACTGATCAAAGAACCATTGAAAATAGATACCTGTCATCATGCCAAAAAGAGTTCGCATCCAGTTCTGGCAGCACAAGTGTAGCGTTCATGATTCTTGCTGCAAGAACAGCATTGCATATCTAAAACATCCAAGAGAGTAATAGAAGGCAAATATTTCCCTTGTAAGATACATGAGCGAAAATATGTAATTAGTAATTACAGATTACAGATAAAAACAAAAAGATATGAAAACGTAAGTAGCCATTAGTCTCACTTGGTGGAGCTGCCACAATAGAAGCATCAGAACAATTGTAAAACGAATTTACTGAAACCAAAGCACAATACTCATTGGGAAAACAAGAAAAGACATACAGGGCCAATCAGATCGGGGAGCTAATGATGGTCTCCAACCACCAGAATCAGCACTTCTCCAAAGTTCATCCAAGTTTATCTGCGTAAACATGGTAAGAATTATGAGTCAGAGGTTCAACAAATAAATAAGTAGTTCCAGAGTCCCGGAATTTCTTTAACTTTAGAACGTTTGCCTTGAACGAACTGAACCTTTCAAGAAATGGATAGATGGAAAACACGTATAGTTCTAAAAGACGTTAGGCGCTAGTCAGGCAGCGGGCTGGGGCCTAGCGCCTAGGCGGCTAGGCGGAGCCTAGGTGGGTGCCTAGGCGGACTAGGCGGATTTAAGTAAATCTATTGTATTTCGTGTAAATAAGTGTCTGTTTATACTTAAAATATATATAATTTCATCATAAACTAGAAAATAGAATGACATATATATTATGAAGTATTGGAACATAATGAAAACATGGGGAGCAAACATATAATGTGTGTTTATTTAAGTGTTCAATAAGTCTCTTACAATTTATCGGAAACAATAAAATGCAAAAGGAAAGTTATCTATTTTCTATCTAAGTGAGTTGCAACCTAGGCAGGTGTCTAGGCAGGTCTGGGTGGGTGTCTAGGCGGGCGCCTTAGCAGGTCTAGGCACCCTTTCTTAATTTTCAAACGCCTAGGCATTAATCGGGGTGGTGGCCAGCCGCCTACCGCCTAGGCGGGGCCTAGGCGGTGCTAGGCGGGGCCTAGGCGGTGCTAGGCGGGGCCTAGGCGGTGCTAGGCGGGGAATTTTAGAACAGTGCAAATAATATATAAGCTTGCGAACATTAAAACTTTCACCTTAGCTTCCCAATTTTTAATAGGCCACCTTAAAATATCAATGTAACGACTATTATCAATACCACTACCCTAACATTATACATCCTTAATTTCCAACAATCTCATCCATAACAAAGATAAGGCTCGGTACACAGGAGGCAAAACAAAGCAACAGAATTTAGCTTCTGGCGACACTCAAATCACTGCCTCAACACAATAATATACCTAGAAACGTCCCCAAAATACACTGTTTCTATTCAAATAGACCTCCTAATTCCCAGGCATCAGTGGCATTCACCTAAAAATTATCAGAATTTAAGTAAACCATCGTCCTTTTCAAGTTAAAGCCCGAGCTGTCATTTGAAACAAAGCACTTCTTCATCGTTATAACTACCTCCGGAAAGCAAACCGAAAGAGAAATGCCTAAACTACATACCAATCTCTACTCAGACTGAGATATTAAAACCACCAAATTCGGAAAAACAACTAAGAAATATTTTCTCAGCAACCAAACAGACCAGACTTCTTCCAAGACTAAAATTGAACGGAGTAAATCCAAAAGGTCAGCTTCGAACTAAGCTCGGAGCCAAAGCCAGATCCACCACCACCGCCATTGGTCGTGGTCATAACCAGAAACGAAATGCTGCAGATCAGGAGAACCACGACGCCGATCAAAAGCCTCCCAAACGTGCCCTTTATCGCTCCTCCTCCTCCTCCTCCGGCAGCTTGGTTGGCATGCTGCCGCCCCGGTCTGCATCAAATCAACGGAAAAAATTGGGATTAATTTTGTGCTTAGTTAGCGGGAAAGTTGAGAATCGGAGTGAGGTAATGGAATGGAATGGAATGGGAGCAGTTGAGATTTACCTTCGCATTGTAATTTGCGTTGAGAAAATTGAGCTTCTTTCCTTCCTTCCTTCCTTCCTTCCTTCCTTCTTTGTTTCTTACACTTGAACCTTCCTTCCTTCTTTGTTTCTTACACTTGAACCGCTGCCACTTTGTGATCTCAAGTCAAGCTCATCGATATCGATATCGATGATATCGAAAATATCGGTAGTTCAAAATCACGGAAATTTCGATGGAAATATCGAGATATTATCGATATCGATAAAAATTGAATAAAAACCATAGAAATTGTAAGAAAAACTTGGAAATTTTTATTGAAACTTTGCAGGATGTTTATTTAGTCAATTATCTATTAGTTTATCACAAAAAATTGGAAAGAAATGCATTGCAGGATGGATTTAAGTGATTTAAGTTGATTATATAGAGAGCTGACAAATATTATGAGTGTAGAAAATATGTAGTAATTAATGAAAGAAGTTTAAACACACCATAATCATTTATATATAATGAATTAGTACAATATTTTACACTTTATACATTGCATGGTAAGATACATGAGTGATTTAGTACCACATAGAGTTCCTATGAGGTTCAAAATTTTCACTATCTTCATCATCTCTATGTGTAGAGTAAGTGTATTTTAGCATATTTTCACAAAAACATAAGTGATATGGTGGTCAAGGTGTTGAAGGCGTAAAATGGGAGGGGTTCGAATCCCCTTGGTGTTTTTTTAAACGGTTAATCTCTATTTACTACCCTAAGTTTCGTGGTTTTCAACATTTGGTACTGAAGTTTTTTTCATCCCAGAGTCATACCTTAAGTCTTAATTTTGGGACAGTTTCATACATCCGTTAAGTTTTTCGTTAGAACTTCTGTTAACTAATGACGTGGCGCCCACGTGGACAATAAATAAGCGCCACGTGTCAATATAAGTCCACATTTAAAAAATAAATAAAAAACAGAAAGAAAAAAAAGGGGAAAAAAAACCCATTTCTGGGCTCCCTTTCCCCAAACATCCCTTCTCCTTTGCACACCCTTTCCCCAAACATCCCAACCATGTACGAGCTCCACTTTGCCGTGCCCATGTCTGGCACTATCCTCAACAACATCAACACCCGCCTGGACACCCGCACTGTCTCCGTACTCCTGCGCCACAGTGAAGCCATTTCTCTCTTCTCGCCGAACACCCCCTCCCCTCGACTCGTCCTCATCGCCGACGATTCGAGCGCGTTGTCACGCGTAGCACCACTCGATCACTTTCTGTGCACATATGAGGACCTCGTGGACAGAGGCGACAAGGGGTTCAAGGGGGTCCCGCCGTCGAACGAATGGGATCCAATGACTGCCACATTGTCGAGAGTCGTTCACCGCCATAGAGAACGATGTAGTGGCGGCCGAGGGTCTTCAAGTCACCGATCTTGTTGAAGACGAGGAGGAGGAGGGAGTCTAGGAGGCGATCGAAGAGGTCGTTGTCAATGGGGGTGTAGGGTTCCAGACGACAACGACGAATTCCTCCGATAATATCGCGATATATTGACGATAATTAAGTAGATACTCGTGAAAATATCGTTCTCTCACAAAAACGATACTATCGACGAAATATCGCCGATAATATCAATATTTTGGTCCATGGTCTCAAGTTTAAGCTAAAAAAAATTAAACAAATAACAAAATAAATTGTGTTGCTGTTGACCCCTACACTGGGGAGTAACTAATGAGCTTTAAGTTTTTTTTTTTCTTTCTGGTTGATTGCTGATGCAGGCGTGTTAATTCACTAGCGAGCTCGATCGTGCGTATAAGATGAATGTGGTGGCGCGTTGATGAAACGCGCTGCTAACTTCTATACCGAGTGACTTTCAGCCGAGGAAGGAACATTCTTGACCTAAGGTTCTGTGAACTTAAAGACATGGTTATGCCTTTTGTTGTGAATTCTTTATGGCTTTCAATGTGCCAAACACCAAGTAATGAAGTGACCTAGAGAGAATCAAAGACTCCTCGTTAGCCGACACTTGAAAAGGTAATCAACCCAAATAAAAGTAATGGTTATTAGCCAAACTGAAGCACACCTAGACAGACTGATTCAACGACTCCAATGATGTTTAACCAAACTGAATATGGCGTAGGTTTGTCAACTCAGTGAAATTTAACCAAACTAAATATGTGATGTGATGATGGAGGGGTTTGTAAAGCAGTAGTATTTTCTCAGGGGTGTGAGAGGGTGTCACGTAGAGCGTTTGTTTGTGTTTTGAGTTTATGGTCTCTTTTACGTTACAAAACCACTTCTATTTATAAAGATGAATTTTATGATGGCCAAGTACGCCGAATTGTAAAATTCTGATAATATTCCAGTTCCTCGACATATTCTTTGAATATAATCAAAGTTATTCTCAGCCGAAACTTTAAAACCATCTTATCTCAAGATCTTCCACCTGCATTAGGACTCTAAACTTGACCTTATTATAAGATGAATTCATACTCTATCTAGAAACAAATCTTGATCTTAAACAATTAATCTCAATCTTATCAGAAAGCAATTATGATTCTCGAATGGTCCCACTTCGATTAAGACTTGGCCAAATTAGAAACCAATCTTTGAGTCGTCCTACTCTGTCCAAGACTTAGCTACTTTAGCAGCACTACTTTGTCGAGACTCAAATCGACCAAAAATGTTAATATAGGCCCAAACATTGCCTTACAATTTCCTTGAGTTTCGGCATGTACGCCGAATATTTAAGGAAATTAATCCTTTAACTGCTAGTTTCTTCAAGTCTCTCGGTCTGGAAGTACAAGACTGAAAATAAGATACCGCCGAGCTCAGCCAAACAATAATATGAATATGTTTACCCTAAATATTACAAAGCCTACGTGGCACGCAGGGTGAGTAACTATGACCTAACTACGTCTTTGTTGTGAATGTGGGCGTGCCAACTCTCAATTGAGCTTGGTCGGACAAGTAGAATAGATGTGGTGATGGTCGTGTCGAATGCGCTGCTGACTTCTGTACTCAAATGATTACGATTGAGGAAGGAACACGTCTCGGCCTTGGGTTCTAGAATCTGAAGACAAGGTTGCCTAGATCACTGCTAAGTTCATGATCTCTTGCAACAAGTTTAGCTACCACGACTATATTTTGATAATATAGGTGCACAAAATTAGTGTTGGAAAATATTAGTATATTATAATTATTTGAGTTTGCTTGTTAGTTAGTATATGGGCCTAGCTCATTCGAATTAGGGTTTCTAGGTTTTGCTCTCTATAAATATAACTTATGGTTTAGCATGAATAACAAGTTAGTCACGATGTAGTCTCTTGAGATTCTGTAGCCATTTTGGCATTCTCGTTTGTTCAATAATACTCTTATTATTTTTGATAGTCTTGTTTGTGGCGCACACTGATATTCAACTTGGTATCAGAGCAAGTTCAATCCTTCGGTATTTGATCTGCTTTGGTTGTTATCAGTTTCGTCTAGTCTGTTGCTTCTGTCCTGTTGTTGTTTGGGTTTGGTTTGATACTAGAAAAAAAAAATTGATGAAGCTTTGTCATGCTTCGCCTTTTTCCGCATCAGATCATCAGCAAGTTGCGTTTGCAAGCACGTTGTCGCACCACCATCTGTTGCCGCTTAAACCCACATTCAGCCTCGATCCATCACTGTCTTCCTCACTGTCCACCATTTGTTTTGACGAAGCCCAGATCCAAGAACCCAAACTCAGATCGAGTTCGTCTTTGCCCTGCACTCGTACACGCAGTCGACTCCCATGAGTTAGATCTGTCAACCCTTGGATCACTGCCGCTGTTTCTGATCCGCATGCCCATACACCATGAACCATACCCCGATCGAACCAACTTGCATCTGCACCCTGATTTGTAGCTGTCGTTGCCCAATGTTGCTGCAGTCTGACCCGTTTGCATATGCACCTTGTTCCTGAACTCGCACAGTTTTCTGATGAAAACCCAGATTTCTGCACTCTCGTGTTTTGCAGGTTCTTTCTAGAGAGACCACCTAGAAAAGAGGGAGAGAATAAAGAAAAAAAAACAAATAGAAAAAAAAAAAAGAAAAATGAAGAAAAATGATGAAGTTGCCATTGTTGGGCTATTGTTTAGCTCATGCTGATTGTTTTTGGAGGCCCGCATGAGTGGACCTTAAATGAGTGTGTTGGTGCTCACCTCAACGATTGTTCGAGTGCTTGGCATTGTGACCACTTGAGTAATAGTATTTTGTGTTTGTTCGTTTGTTGCTACAATTGAGATATGGAAATTTCGTCCGTTTAGTGATGGGTTCTTTCTACACTGTCAATACTAGCCAGTCTGAATTAGATCAGTTTGCTAGCCAGAATTAGCTTGCCAACAAGAATCAGTTTGCCAATCCAGTCAAGTCCAGTTCGCCAGTCAAGTCAAGTTCACAAGTCAAGTCAAGTCAAGTTCACAAGTCAAGTCAAGTCAAGTTCGCCAGTCAAGTCAAGTTCACAAGTCAAGTCAAGTCAAGTTTGCCAGTCAAGTTAAGTCAAGTTCGTAAGTCAAGTCAAGTCAAGTCCAGTCAAGTTTGCATGCCTGCCAATCCGCCTAATGGAGCCAGTCCGCATCTGCTTGTTTGCAAACTCATGTTGTATACCGCCATGAGTTTGACGGGGGCTGTTGGAAAATATTAGTATATATTATTTGAGTTTGCTTGTTAGTTATTATATGGGCTTGGCTCATTCGAATTAGGGTTTCTAGGTTTTGCTCTCTATAAATATAGCTTATGGTTTAGCATGAATAACAAGTTAGTCACGATGTAGTCTCTTGAGATTCTGTAGCCGTTTCAGCATTCTCGTTTGTTCAATAATATTCTTATTATTTTTGTTAGTCTTGTTTGTGGCGCACACTGATAGTCAACTATTAGTATCAGGCTACAGGGACACATGTACTCAAAGGAAATGCAAGCTTTGATGGTGAACGTGGTTCGACCATCTGAATGTCGAACTGCAAAATACACTTGAGAGTAACCAATCATAGAGCACTTCATGTAGCTAAGAAGCTGATGAAGTGACATCTTTTGGTGAAGAAGTCAGAAACTATTAACCGATCGAGACTTGGACAGATAACCAACCAACCAGAAGCAATGAGTTCACCTGTCCAAACTGAAGGTGCTCCTAAATTGCATGATTCTACTGGTCCAGTGTTGTTCATTTATCCGAACTGAAGGTATCGCTAATTGCCACCATCAGTTGCTAACACAGTGCTATTAGTTCAAATTAGGGATGTGTTGATGAAGAAGGTTAGGATAGAAGGATTTCGCATAGAGCGTTCGAATTGTTTGTTGAGTTCAAGGGGCTTCTCTTTATGCACAAAGTCTTGTATTTATGGGGTTGAATTTTCTTTGGCGGTCGTGCTATAGGATTACATGCAAGAACATAATCTTATTTCTCCAAAACACTAGCTTTGTCCAACTTAAACACCGCCATCTCACACGTTGCATGCCTGCATGCACACTCCATACTATAGCAACCTTATCACCTTAATCACTTTAACTCTATTTGGTTGCTGGGTGACTTGTCTCATTAGTCTTATCACCCTTATCCTTGTGCAAAAATGTGATTAATTTAATAACCACATGATAGGGGCATATTTATGCACCTTAGTTAGCTTGTTCTTGTGCATTTATGTTGTTTTTCCTTAGTTAAAGTAGTCTTTTAAGCTAGTTTGATGTATTTCCAGGTTCTAAGGGCAAAGTATGCAAAAAGATGTAATTTGGAGCATTTTAGAGCAGTTTTGGAAGTGGAATGGATATCACAAGATTGGAGCAAGATGGATGGACGAATTTGAAGTTCAAGAGAGGCTAGGAATGTGCAAAAGAGTTGGAGAAATAAATTCAAGTCAAAGAAGATAAAGAATCAGCTACAAAGAAGGAGAATTATCCAAAACATTATCCAAACAACCTTATCTTATCTTATCTTATCCAATCCTTATCCTATCTTAACTTATCTTATCCTATCCTAATCCTTTCCTAACTTAATTCCTGCTGTAAAAGGGTTTTAATTTCACTTTAGGACACCTTATCCTTGTTCTATAAGCATGCCGCACCTAGCCTTCTAGAACATCTGATTTCCTTGCCTTGCAAGGCTTTCTAGAAGCCTTATCCCTCCTTATCCAAACCTGCCGCACCTTAGGCCTTTTCCCATTAGAAATCTGAATGTTTTAAACCTATTTCTGGATGGATTTGGCTTTCTAGAAGTCCTAATCTGATTTACCTAGGGTTTTTGGTGCCTATATATATTTCTACACCCTTTGCCGCAGGTACCACCCTCTATATACATCATTCATCCATCCACACAACCTTTCTTGCCAGAATTCCTTCCCCAACCTTAGCCGCACCTATCCTTCACCATTCTCCATAGTTTCTGACCTAATTCACTCCCTGCCGCACCATACATCCATCCTAGCCAATAACCCAACCTTCTACACCATTCATAACCCCCAAAAACTCATTACCAACCCTTGTGCCGCAGCAAAGAAGAGGAGAAGAAGCCCTGGACGTGCATGCCATTCAAGTTCGAATTGCTAGAAGTTTTAGGTGTTTCCTTTCCTTTGATTTCAATGTTTAAATTCAATACTCTTTGTTTTGTACGTATGAGGAACTAAACCCCCCTTGGCTAGGGGGGATTCGAAACCATGTTTATGCTTGCTATATGACTTGATTACCTCTAATTGCGTTTCATAAGTTGTGAATTCAATTTACTTATCTGTTCATATTAAAACTGATTTGTGTGTGTTGATTGAGGTGGCCAACTTAGTTTGCATGCATAAATCTAATGCTAGGATATAAGGAAGTTTCACCTAATCGTTACAAACTTATATTCACAAGTAGTAAAGGTTGATGATCTCAATTGTGTTAAGTAAATTCTTGGCATAAGTATCATGCGCTTTCATAGTTACAAGTGCCTCGTCAATACTTATGATTTCCATTGAACGTAATGATCTTTGATTGTATCTCTAGTATGCGCTTTCATATAGAGAACTCTTGAAGAATAATTTGATTGTGATGCGCATTTTCCGTCCAATTCATTGACATAAGGGAAATCTGAAAGTTAATTTAAGCGGACCTAATTAATTTGGAGTGTTGAGAATTCGTGGTTGATTGAATTGCAATTAGAAATCGTCTTGTATGCAAGTATGTCATGTGTGGAGAAGAACCTCCTAGTTATCCCATCATCCATAGTTTTCACCCAATTTCGTGCAGATTTCATTAGTACTTTAAGTTTCTTGTTTTGTTTTCAAATTCGTCAAAACCCAATCCCCCTTTACTTTGTTGAGTCATATTAGTTAGAAACTGTTTTAGTTTGTGTTTTTGAGTGTTTTGAGTCAAGTTAAAACTTATTTTCGTCCAAAATTGTGTTTAGAGTCCAAAACAGCCAGTTTGTGTTTTTAAGGCAGTTTTGAGTGTTTGTTTGCTGTTTTGAGTCTTTTGGGTTGTCTTAGTGTTTTAGAGTTTAGTCTTGCATTCTTTGAGTCTAGATTAGTGTTTTTAACTTTGCTTTTATGTTTTTGAGTTAGTTTAGAGGTTTTAGCAAGCCCTCCTAATCCCCGGCCAAGAACGATCCCTACTTACATACTTCGCTACAATTGATAAAAAGAGGGTTTAATTTGTGTGCTTATATATTTCGCATCACCACATGGCTACCCTCTCTTATCCTTATCACTCCAACCATCAAAATCCTCATGCCAATGTGATGATAAAGTCCATACAATTTGTTCGTCATACAACCAAAGATAACCTCAATTAGAGATAATTATTACGATAAAGCCAAAATAATTAATATCTCTAAAGGCCATTGAAAGTTATCCTAATCTTTCTTCGATTCAACAGTTTAAAATTCATGAGTTAAACGTGTAAAACCGGGATTCTTCCTTCACCCAACGACCTCAAATTAAATGGCCGATAATGGAAAATTGGGTTGAAACAGAACCTTTTTGGCTGAATTAGATATGGACATTTTCAGCGAAATAGATATTAACCTTTTTGGCCGAATTTAACCAACCAATCCACATGAAGGCCTACCGACTAAAATGGGTGGCCATTAAAATTGTAGTTTTTTATTATTTATTATTTTTTCATTTTTTAAACATACAATGGCTTGTTGCCCCTCTTATTTTCTTATGCATCCGCGTGAACAACCGAAGTGTTGAGAAGTAAAAGTTTTAATAAATGGAAATATAAGTAGCCCAACCATGATAAGGAGGAGGTTCACGATGCTTTTATTCTAAGCTAAGATCTTATTATATGTAGGGGTGGGCATTTGGAACCGAAAACCGAAATCGAAACACAAAACAAACTAACCGCACCGATCGGTTCAGTTTTTGGGATGGGGAATGCCGGCAAGTGGGGTATATGTGCTCCCAAAATGGTTACAGCGGTCATATGAAAAATTAATACAATGTTCCTATTAAAATCTATCTTCTTCTTCCTTCCATTCACTACTGCCATTATTGACGGCTCTGGTTGATTTTCCAGCTCCGTTTGTGGTCCTAACAAAACCTAGCCCACCAAACGGATTAAATTATTTTTAAAAGAATGTCAAATTTGTAAATAAATCAAAATCACCTAATTGTCACTGTAGCTTAACTATAGTGCCAATTTCCTCCCTAACTTTAGAATAGAGTAATAGTAATGCAATATGTATGATTTATGTGCAACATGACTTCATTGAACATTAAAGCTAAATATCTATCCCTTACAGATTAGACATAGACCATTCTACTGAGCATGTTAGTGGTAAAGAGAGTTAGTTAGAATGTGTAATGTATATGCCATGGTCTTTATTGTAATTATTTAGAAGTGTTAGGGACAATTCTGTAAGTGTCCACCAGGTCACAAATGTATATATAACAATTACTGTTGTAATTATCATTCAGTTAATGAAAGTGAGATTACTTACAGAAGAATATATTTGAGATTCTTTACGATATCTCTCGCCTACTGCTTCACCGCCTTTTTGATCATCCTCGTTTTCGCCCTTCTCTGATTGTTGGTGCAACTTCGATCATCTCTCTCTGCAACTCAGTATTGCTTTGGTACTTCTCCGATCTTCTTCTGTATCTTCGCAATGGCTTCTCACTTTGCATCTTCGACTTCGATTGAGTCGGTTCAACTCCCAAACACTAATTCCCCAAATCTGTCAAATTCCTACACTTCTCTCACTAACCAAAACATTGGAAGTATGGTTCCAATTAAGCTCAAAAGATTCAATTACCTTGTTTGCTCCAATATTCAGGCGCTACCAGTTTCTTGGTATCATTGATGGCTCAGAACCTTGTCTTCCACCACTACTTCTCGATCGATCACTTAATCCAACCTTTGAGTTGTGGTATGAAAATGATCAAAATCTTTTGATTTGGCTAAATTCTACACTCTCTGAAGAAATCATTTTCTTCACTGTTGGTGTATCTTCATCACGTAATCTCTGGATTAAGCTTAAACAACTCTTCGGTGGTGTTTCTGATGTACACATTCATCAACTTTGATCGCGCCTCCAATCACTTCAAAAAGGCACTGAATCTATCTCTGATTACTTGCAGCAGATCAAAGAAATTTTAGATTCTCTCACTGCTGCTGGTGCTATAATTTCCGATCATGACCTAATTGCAGCAGCTTTTGCTGGCTTCCCTGAAGAATATGAGTTCTTCATTGATTCTGTCATGCTTCGCCTCTCACCTACCTCTCTTGATGAATTGCATGGTTTATTTCTCACCAAAGAACTCTCAATGTCTCGTCGCAAGAAAATTGCAACTTCAAGTGCACATGAGCATTTTCATGCCTTCTCTGTTCAATTTCAGGCACCAATTTCTTCCTACACCACCTCTTCAGGTGTTTGTTGCTCATAACAATCAACCTTTGCAGTTTTCATTCAGGTACAATTCCAACTAAGGCAAGAATACTAGAGGATATAACAATAATCGTGCAAATCGTAGCTCTTATCATGGAAATCATGCTAATAATTCTTGGGGCAATTATCAAAATAATCAAAAATCATCATTTTCTGGCACTAAAGTACCCTGTCAAATCTGTGGCTCAACAAGCCATGGAGCTATAGACTATTTTGATAGGATGAATCCAGATATTTTTGGCAAGATATCTCCACCTAAATTGGCTGCCATGTGTGCGCATTATACTTCTAAGCCACTTACTTCTTGGCTTCTGGATTTTGGTGCAACCTCCCATATCACCAATGATATTTCGAATATTTAGTCTTCTGCTCCATATCAAGGTGAAGACAAAGTCTATGTTGGAGATGGTAAAGGTTTGTCAATAAATCATGTTGACTCCTTTGTTTTACATACTTTCACTCATGCTTTTAAATTGCACAATGTCCTGCATGTGCCCCAAATGCAGCATAATTTACTATCTGCATATCAGTTTCTCAAAGATGGTCATTACTCTTTAACACTTGGCTCTGGTGGATCTCTTGTTAATGATCATTCTATAGGGAATAAACTTTTGCGGGAACAAGTTAGCAAGGTTCTAAACGACAGTAGGAGCTAGTCAGGCAGCGGACTGGGGCTTAGCTCCTAGGCGGCTAGGCGGATAGGCGGATAGCCGCCTAGCTGAACTAGGCAGATTTACGTAAATCTATTATATTTCGTGTAAATAAGTATCTGTTTATACTTAAAATATATATACTTTGATGATAAACTACAAAATAAAATGACATATATATTAAGAAGTATTGGAACATAATGAAAACATGGGGAACAAGCCTATAAAGTGTGTTCATTTAAGTATTCAACAAGTTTCTTACAATCTATTGGAAAAAAAAAATTAATTCAAAATGAAAGTTATCTATTTTCTGTCTAAGTGAGTCGCAATCTAGGCGGGTCTGGGCAGGCTAGGCCGGTGCCTAGGCAACCTAGGCGGGCGCCTCAGCAGGTTTAGGTGTCTTTTCTTAATTTTCAAACATCTAGGCATTAATCGGGGCGGTCGCCAGCTGCCTAGCTTCTAGGCGGTGCTAGGTAGGGATTTTTAGAACAAGTTAGAGATGGCTTCTATCCTCTCCAATGTTCCTCCCAAGTGTCAAAGGTTCCTGCAATTTCTCATTCTGCATTAATAAGTGTCAAAGCTTCAGCTTGAGTATGGCATAAGTGTCTAGGACATCCTTCCTCTCATATCTTTAGAAGAATAATAACTAGTAATCGACTTGCACTACATGGTAAAGCTTATGTGGATTTCTTTTGCAATGAATGTGCTTTTGCCAAGAAAGGACAATGTCTCGAACTTCTGCAAGTTTAGAACTTCTTCACTGTGATGTTTAGGGCCCCTCACTAACTGTGTCTGTGAGTGGTTATAGATGTTTCTTGTTAATTATTGATGATTTTAGCAAGTATAGTTGGTTCTTTCCATTGCAGTTTAAATCCAAAGTGTACTCTACCTTTGTTACTTTCAAAAGCTATGTAGAAACACTAATTGGTAATAAATTAAAGGCTTTGAGATCTAATTCAGGGGGTGAATTTACTATTCATTCTTTCAAGTTTTTCTTAAATCTCATGGCATACTTCATTAGTTTAGATGCCCTCATACCCTGAGCAAAACGATTATGTAGAGAGGAAACATAGGCACTTGGTTGAGACTACTCGAACTCTGTTAGTTACTTCTCAAGTACTTCATCAATACTAGGTTGAGGCATTCACAACTACCACCTATTTGATCAATCGATTACCAATCTCTAGTTCACTTCAATCACCCTGGGAATTGCTTTTTAAAACTTCTCCAGATTATTCCAAATTGAAGGTTTTTGGTTGTACTTGTTTTCCTTGTCTGAAACCATATGTGTCTTCCAAGTTAGATGGAAAAATTAATTTGTGTGTATTTCTTGGGTATAGCCTTCAGTGTAAGGGTTATAGGTGTCTGGATTTACAAACTCACCGAGTGTACATCTCAGGACATGTGGTCTTTGATGAAACCACTTATCTATTTCATGATGCAGCACTACAATCTACGAAGTTCTCAGTTGCCAATTCTCCTCTACCTGCTTCTTTGGATCTTCAATTCTCTATTCCTCAGTTCAAAGATAACTTGCAACACAATTCAGCACCTACTACATCTTCTACCTCATGTGATGTTCACTCTAAGAGTCTCATTGAGTCTCTCCCTATTCCAATTACATCTGAATCTGTAACTGACATAGCCATTGCACCTGCAACTGCTCCCATCTTTAGAAATATTCTTCCAATGATCATAAGATCCAAGGCTGGCATTCATAAACCCAAAGCGTATTCAGCTACAAAACATCATTTATCTACCACACATGATGACTATGTTCCCAATACTTATCTTCAAGTATCTAAGTTTAGTCACTGGAGGCAAACTATGCAATATGAATTCAATGCCTTTTTAACTATTGGAACATGGTCTTTAGTTCCATCAGTTGCTCATCAAAATGTAGTTGGATGTAAATGGGTTTTTAGGATAAAAAGAAAACTTGGTGGCATTGTTGACAGATATAAAGCCGGCCTTGTGGCTAAAAGCTTTCATAAACAAGTAGGCATAGATTATCAAGAGTTTAAAGGAAGATGTTTTTATGGAGCAACCACCTGGATTTCATGATCCATCCTTTCCTTCTCATGTCTGCAAATTCAGGGAATCTCTATATAGCCTAAAACAGGCTCCTAGAGCCTGGTTTAACAACTTGTTCAAAGTCTTACACTCTTTTGGGTTTCATCAATCATTCTCTAATGCTTCATTATTTGTGATCAAAGCCCTTGTGTTGGTCATCGTTCTTGTATATGTTGATGATATTTTGGTCACAAGTCCTAATTCTACAATTTGTCAACAATTCATTGATAAACTCAAATCTGTCTTTCCAGTGAAAGATCTTGGTTCATTACATTACTTCTTGGGGCTTGAAGTTCAAAGGACTGCTTTTGCATCAAGGAAAATATCTTCTTGGTCTCTTTACCAAGTCTAAAATGGAAGGAGCTACGCCATGTTCTACCCCATTGAGTACACAAAAACTTGATCATAGTGGTCCTCTATTGTCTAATCCCACTGAGTATCAATCTATTGTTGGAGGTTTACAATATCTCACTTGGACTCGGCCTGACATATTCTTTGCAGTGAACCAAGTTTGTCAGTTCATGCATGCTCCAAGGGAACAAAATTTATAGGCTGCTAAAAGGATTTTGCGTTTTCTCAAAGGCATACTTTCTCATGGTTTGTGGTTCAAGAAAGGATCACTTCATCTATCTGCATACTTTGATGCAGATTGGGCTGGCTGCATCTTTGACAGATGATCCTGAGTGCTTCTTGTATGTTTCTGGGATCTAACTTGATTAGTTGGAGTGCAAAGCAATAGGCTACTGTTGCACGATCCTCAACAAAGGTTGAGTACCGGTCCTTAGCTCACATAACAGCAGAAATCACATGGATTTGTAAAATCTTCAGTGATATTGGTTTTTCATTGCTTAAACTTCATGAGCTCTGGTGTGATAATGCATATGCAATTTCTTTAGCTTCCAATCTAGTGTTTCATGCATGGACCAAGCATATAGAAATCAATTATCATTACATAAGAGAGTTAGTTTTGGCAAAATTGCTCAAGGTTCAGTACATATGCAGTGAAGACCAATTGGCTGACATACACACTAAATCTCTCTCCAAAAATAGATTTCAATTTCTTCAATCCAAGCTTTCTCTTGGACCCTTTGATTCCTCCAAGTTGGGGGTGTAAAGAGAGTTAGTTAGAATGTGTAATGTATATGCCATTGTCTTTATTGTAATTGGTTAGAAGTGTTAGGGACAATTCTGTAAATGTCCACCAGGTCACAAATGTATATATAACAATTACTGTTGTAATTATCATTCAGTTAATGAAAGAGATTTCTTACAGAAGCAGATATTTGACATTCTTTAAGTGGATCTTGTTAACAAACTAATTCCGCACTTTCTTTTTATTCTTATTTCATATCTCTTGGATTAGATTGAATAAATAAAAAAAGAATCAAGTGATAAACACAAGTAAGGAATGCAGGAGAAAGAAAACAAAAGTGTGAAGATCACTACACCAAAATTATTTTGTTCTTACGTGGTCCTAGCCCAAACACAAGGTTGAAGTTACGAATCCATATTATTAACCCTTTTGTCGGTCTATCCATTAAGTTAACAGGATGCAAAGTGTAAATGTAAAACAACAATCCGACCTTAGCTCAGTTGGTAGAGCGGAGGACTGTAGTTGGAGATAACAGACATCCTTAGGTCGCTGGTTTCTATAATTTCCTTAAAACGAACGCGCATGTTAGCGGTCACTTGCAGATATTACACTTTGACCCCCCATTGCTGATTTGCTTTCTCTCGCCAATCGCCATACGTTGGCAGAAAAATCTCCTTTTCGTTTTCTGAACCACTCCTAATATGGTAAGCCCATCGGATCTTTGACGCCATTTTGTACTTTTTCTACTCTCTGTTTGGTTCCCGAGTAAGTGTAACCCTTAAGAAAAATTTGAGATCATTGCACCAAATTTTGCATCTCTAGGGCATACTATTCGCTTAATTTCCATTACCTGTTCACCGAAATGTTGTTTTACACTTCTTTCTAACTCGATTATTTTTTCATTTTTTATTTTTAGTCGAACACATTGCGATTGTACTTGGCGTGCATAAGGAACACTCTCGATGCCGCAATGTGCCTGCAGGTATTCACATTGTCAATAGTTTTTCGGGTCCAGTTTTATGCGCTAGCCGAGCCCTTTTAGCGTTGTTAATTTCGATAGAGCTCTGATTTCTTCTCTGGCTGCCTGTTTTTCATGTTGAATATCTGTTATGTTTATATGTAGAATAAAAAAAATTGGGTAGATTGCACTTGTACCAGTATTCAGATGGGAATTGGTGAATTTTATAATGCCTGATTGATTCTGTACCGTGTGCGTGTGATACGCTGCTTGCAGAATTTTCCTTGTCAAGAAGTTGAAAGGCATAACAAGCCGGAAGTTGAGCTAAAGTATGTTCACTTGCTGTCGCCTTAAATTCTTTAAATAGGTCGTTTCATATGAACAAGCCGGAAGTTGAGCTAAAGCATGTTCACGTATAATTCATTACAGTTTAATGCTTACTGTTTTAAGAAATACTTAAATTAGTCGTTTCATATGGAAGTTTAATGCAAAGTGCTGGGAGAATGATGTAAGGAAATCCAAATTAGTCTTTGGGAACATTGTGCCATTATTATTTGAGAGATCCCATTCCCTAAACTGTCATAAGAAATAAAAAATGGAGCACTCTTAATCGTTGAAAAATCTTTGTAGCGCTTTTACAGGCATGATACGTATTGGATATTAAGTTTACCTCATAATTCAGGATTTATGCCCATTCCTTATTTTAATGGGAAACAAAGTTTTATTAAAACTACTCCAAAATATATTAAAAGATGTCTCCCCTAGGAAGATTATCGAATTTCCCATGCCTCACCCGTGTCCTCTGGTGAAGCTTTCGTCCTTCAGTTTTTCACTCTACATGTTTTTGCAAGTATTCGTGCACATTTACAAGGTCTTACAGGAACAATTTTGTTGCTAACATAGAAATATTAACTAATGTGTTTTGCCAAGAAAGTTTTAATCTTCTCTAAAATGTTTTGCAGGACCAGCTCAGAACTTCTACTAAATCCGGTAAGAACCATCGTTTTTGCATGATAAAGAACAGTCGTCGCCACCCTCTTTTTTTCCTATTCTAATCTTTATGCTTAAAAAAGTTGGTTTTTTGCCTATACGACATATACGTAGATCCTAATGCCCTACACTATGTCAGGATTCACAGTTTTCTTTTCTACACCTAATTTAAACATGGCAGAAGTTGTGAAATTAGAATTAGAGATTTTGGCAAGGATACTTCACTTCCATTCCTAAACTTTATTCGTGACATTTTCCCCATTTTTGAGACGAGTTCAGTACCAACAGATTATGGAATTTGAGCAAATTAAATGTGGACAACTTGAACCTGTAACTAATAACATGGACATAATCATGAGCATAGATTTCTGAGTAGTTCTACGTCCTCTTTTTACTTTGTGTATAAAATGTAAAATATACTTTAAGATCCCATGCCATATGCTAGGAAATAGCTATTCTTGGTAGCTCTTCAAAAAAAAAAAAAAATTTCTCTGTTTGTGGTGTGTGTCAATAGTGAAACATCTAGACTTCATAGTTTATGGTTACAGGATATTAAAGTTGTCAATGAACGTATGAACTCTGATGAGCCAGATACTCCTAAAAGGAATATGATTGATATCTTGAGCCCATATTACCAAGCTTTTTCCGTAAAAATTTGACATTGAGTTTTTTGTATTATTGCTGTCACAGGTTTTGATATGTCGAAATGAGGCTGAAAAATGCTTAACAGAGACATCAATAAATTCCCTTCGGATAAGCCTCAAGGTGAATATACCTTAACATATAGTTGGTATGCTCAATAGCAGATGTTCGCTTGGATAAAAAATAAAAAATAAAAAAAATAAAAAAAGAAAAAAAGCGAGAAGCTACGTATTTTGAATTGGGGCTCCAAGTTTGTAATCTGTGTACTGTCTAATTTTTAGGATAGGTTACAGTTCTCACCTGCAAGATTTGTTGTTGTATATAGATTCTTAGAATTGAAATCAATATCCCATATTTTTTCCCTTATCTCCTTTTTTGTGCGTTCTCTCTTGAATAGGTAAAGCAGGCAGATGAGCTTGAAAATATACTCACTAAAAAATTTCTTAGATTTTTGTGTCGATGAGAGTAGAAGCATTTCAGGTGTCGAGGAGAAAGCCAGTGCTGGTACTTTAATTCTTTCACGTGGTTCAAATTCGACTTTGTGAATTATATGGCTCGAAAATGTGAATGGGAATTTTCATGGTTGTTTAGTCAATAGGACAGCATATTTTGTAGATGAAGTCCCAAATTATTACTCAGCCCTTTTTAATTTGCTATTGCAGGGTTACAATATTAGTTTTCTGGTAACAAATTATCATTGTGAGGAGATGTAGAAGCACAAGCTCATCGATTTTATTGTACAGTTCATGGAGGCAAGCATTTTTCCAAACCCTATCAAATTGCATGATTTTATTGATTGCGTGCTTAAACGGTTGCTCAATTCGTACTGTTTCAAACAATAACGTCAATGACTCAATATATACCTTTGAGTGTTGCCTCTAGTTGGATGGGTAGGTTGTTTTTGGAACAAGCAAATTTATGGCTCGTTTGGAAGTGCTTTTAAACTGACGGAAAGCGCTTTTGGTGGAAATGTTTTTGGAACCAATCCTTAGTAAAAACGTAAGTGAATCATTGGAAAAATACTTGAAGTGCTTTCTGAAAGAAGCACATAACTGGTGCTTCTTCCAGGAAGCACATTAACTGCTTTTGAAACCCACAAACATTCTCTCTAAAAGTGCTTTCAATCATTTTAAAAACACTTCCAAATGAGCTTAATTTATTTTATTTGATATATGCACTTGAGCTTGAAAGAAAATAATAATATCGACATGCTGTTTATGAACAGCATATATTTAGAAATAGATTTAGAATGTGGGGGTGGAAATTTAACCATTCAAACTCAAAACGTTACACAACTTGAAACTCACACAAATATAATATTATCAACATGTACACGATTAACACTGTGTGCCTAGTATAATAATATGTTATCTCATATACAAAATGATCACTTTATTAACATAAGATTAGGTACAAAGTTAATCGTGTACATGTCGATAATATTAATATTCGTGCGAGGTTAGGGTTGTGTAACGTATTGTGTTCGAATGGTTAAATCTCCACCCGACATTCTAATTCTATTTCTAAACATATGCTTATTCATAAACATAAATATGTCGACTAATCTAGTTTTGATATGCTGTTATGCTTATGATTGAGATTCTTGCTCCATTGCTTCTTGGGTTGCAGGATATTGATAAAGAGATAAGTGAATTAAAGATGTCGGTAAACACCCGGGGGAGGGTGGTCGCCACGGAGTTTTTGAAACAATTTATGTAATATTTCTGCCACCAAGTTGTATATGAATTCGGCTTTCACATACGCTGTCAAACCATCTGAAATTTTTTCTGTATATCAGAAGTCCAACCATGTTTTTACAGTCAAAATGCAAATTTCACTTTCTTTCAGTACCGTCTCATAACGGTTTGGACTTACCTTTGTCTTTTCCTTCAGCGTGCCTCTCTTCCCTTGCCTTGCTTCTCATGAACGCCCAGCAGTACTCCAGGTCGAGGAGTCCCTTGATGTAGTTCCTCAGCGTTAGACAATTCCGAGTTGTATGGCTGTTGTATTGGTGGAAAGAGCAATACTCGTTCGGCTTTTTCTTAGCCAGATGTTAAGGGAGGGGCTTCAGCCACTTAGGAGCAACTCCACCCCTAAAAAATGAGTTGGTCCAAAGTCCATTTAATCCACCTAAATGAATGGTAATTGACTGCAACAAACAAGTTTTTAAAATTTGATCTCTTCCATCAAAACGGAAGCGGATTCTTCAGGGTTGAGGTAGGTATACTGTCTTTATTCTTGAAGTTTGGGTCTTAGGTGCTAAGGATCACGCTTCTGGTCGCGATGCCACCCCCTAACAGGCCCTGATTATACCATATGTTGGAAAACAAACCCTAAAGTGGGTGGGAGAGAAAGAGAGAGACAGATCGACCCAGACATGGGTTTGAAAGGTTCTAGCCGAAGCTAGGGGGGTATGTTTGGCACTCTCTGGCCGAAGATAAATGGGCAGATTCTCTAGGCTTCTGTCGAATCAGAGCCTTCTGTCCAGTACACCTCTGTCGAAGCATAGCATGTCCTTCAGTACATCCCTCCGAAGATGGGCATGTTTTTCAGTGTGCTCCAATCGAAACTGGGTCAGACCATTCGATAGACTCCAACCGAAACTAGGTCTATATTGTTCGGTACCTCCTTGTTAGTTCCTTTTGGAATTATATCAAACTAAGGGGGAGTATCCTGAAGTATACTCGCTTGATCTTAATGTACTTTTTTTCCTATGATTCGGAGCATTTTTCCCTTTGGGTTTTTGCTACCTAACTAGGTTTTAACGAGATACCTATCCTTTGTTTGCCATACCCTTGTGTACATCCCATAGACGTTTAAATTAGCTTTGCATTAACTCACATTTTTTCTTAAGACTATGGGTTTTTGTCCCATATAGGTTTTTACCATAGCTGAATTTTGTGAGACTTATTTTCATATGCAAGTTCCCTTGTTTGAGACTAGTGTGTTCCCAATCAGTGTCGACGATTCAACATCCTCAACTTTAACTGCTATGGATATACATTAATTGTGATTGTGAAATCCTAGATAGATTTTGTTTCTATATTATCTATTATTCTAGTTATTCTTTTTCTATAGGATTGTACTTTACTTGAAGGACAAGTGAATCCTATCCTCTTATTTTACTATAAATAAAGGCAGTGACATAGGGAAGAACTACACACAAGAATCCCTACGCATTCCTAAAATCTCCACTCACCCCCTCCCTCAGTTAAATAGCCACAACAAAGAATATATTGTTGAACTCGCTTTAGGAGTGTGATTCCAGCCAACTGAAGGAAAGTGATTCCCATGAAGTTCTATGTATCACACTCACTTTTCCCAAACTAGTGTGGAAGGCCTTAGTCTGCGTATTAACTATTACGCCATTTTAGCACGGGTAAAATTATTTACAAATCCAAAATCTGCGTACCCCTTTTCATTTTGGCTATAACAATGGCCTCTTAGAATAAACCCAGTTATGCCAGAATAAGTAATAAAGGGTGTAGTATTCTTTTCAAGTACAGGTACCCACACCCACACTCGGGATAAGTTATGTATTTTTTGTTTTCCAGCTACAAGGAGACGCTGTGCATTACTTGGTGAGAAGTATGACACCAAACGACGAAGATCAACACAGCATAAGAAAGATGTCTAGAAAACTGTTCAATAATAATAAGGATGCAAATCCTATTTGGGCAACAAGCACTACTGGCAGTCCTCAATAAAGACCCCTCGCATCATTCCATAAATCCTCATCACAACATAATATGTACAAAAGGAACGGGAAAAGATTATCCTGAAAACAACAGAGCATGCAATAAAGAAAGGGTCTTCCTTTCACTGAACATGACTGTTTCATTGAATAAGTTACCAACGTGCAGATCAAAAATGATAAAAGTTTAAACATTAGGGTTCAATGCTTCTTGAAATTGTAGTTTTAAAGGTCGCGAAGTAGCGAGTATAGTTTAAGTTACCAAAAACACCTAGACAATAAGGGTACATTTGGAATAGGGGTTTTGAGGCTAGGAATGGATTTAAAATATCACCACATTACTAAAGTCCTCAGTTTGGGGTACTTAAAATCCACCACCACAACCCCTCGTATTTACAACATGATGCATCCAACCAAGATTACAAGCAAATATATTAGAAATTCTGTCAAATCATATTATTCTGAATAGGTTAGCCAAACAAGAAATCATGAAATCTTGGGAACCTAAATCATGTGTTTCTAAATCCCATAATTTTGAAATTCCTTGGGTCAACTTATCTCATTCAAAATGTCGTGAAGTATAATGTTACATTACTTGACATTACCAATCACTCACAAAAAAGCATTGCAACAATTTTTAACATAGAGAATTTAACTTTGAAAATCAAAACCAAATGGTAAGTATTCCTCTAATTTTTTTTTTTTTTTTCCCGCAAAACTCCCTTTCCAAATACTGTGACATACTGTGGCCAGTTTGCTGATTTTATTTCTTCATGCAGAAGAATTGGCGATTACAATCATTCCATCACTAATTTCCAATAAGATCAGGTTGTTTCTTCCTCACTCATAACTCATCAGTGTAAATACATATATTGCATCAATAATAACAAGTGTAACAACAACAACAAAGCCTTTTCCCACTAAGTGGGGTTGCCTATATGAATCCTAGAACGCCATTGTGCTCGGTTCTGTGTCACGTCTTCCGTTAGATCCAAGTACTCCTAAGTCTTTTCGTAGAGTCTCTTCCAAAGTCTTCCTAGGTCTTCCTCTACCCCTTCGGCCCTGAACCTCTGTCCCGTAATCGCATTTTCTAACCAGAGTGTTAGTAAGCCTTCGTTTCACATGTCCAAACCACCGTAACCGATTTTCTCTCATTTTCATTCAATTTCGGCTACTCCTACTTTACCTCGGATATCCTCATTCCTAATCTTATCCTTTCTCGTGTGCCCACACACCCAACGAAGCATTCTCATCTTCACTACACCCATGCAACACCAATTTTATGTACGTGTTGATGCTTCTGTGGTACTTTTATGCGCAAACGGAAGCGAATTATAACAAAGTACTAATATCAACGTCGTAGGTGAAAACTAAAACAAACAATCTCAAACTAACAAAAGAGATTTACGTGGTTCGGCATAAAGCCTACATCCACGAGCGAAGCACGACGAGGAATTTCACTAAACAAACGGAGATTACAAAAGAGTGTTTAAACTCTCACAACCCAAATCCCACAAATTACAAACCCTAAATCAAACGAGTAGAGAACCCAAAACTAATGGAGAAGATTCTCCCAAATTGCTCTCTAACTCACAAACTCACAAATTGACTCTCACCAAATTGCCACACAAAAGAGCCACACAAAATACACGAACCCTAAGGTCCTATTTATAGTGCATAGGACTTAGGTTACAATAAGAATCCTAATAGGAAGTAAATCCAAATCCTAATCAAATAGGTAATTAACAAAATCTCTCCACCAATGAAACCAACTAAGAAGTCAAAATCCAAACCCAAATAGGACACCAAAACCAAATAGGTAACACAAACCTAATTTTTTGCATTATCCTAATTTTGAGCCGTAAAACCCAACAATCTGCACCTTGGCGAGAAATTAACAAACTTCCAAATCAAATACAAACTTCAAATTTGGGATACCAAAATACAACCGCAAACGTGCACCAAATTCTTTCGAAACTGATCTCCACCTAGACTCAAAAAATCCAAAAGTCTTCAAACTTGAAATTTCCTCCAATACCTTCTCCAACAAATTCCATTACGGAAACTAACAAATACGAAACAAAATCCAAGTAAAAAGCTTGAACATATGAACAAAAAGTGCGAATTGCACTCCACCCAAAGAGATTGAGTACCAAGCTCCACCTCCTCACATAACCTTTAGAGGAGTTCAGAACAACAATATTCTGCAATGTTTGCATCAACATTAGCAAAAAGACTTGTCAAACGGCTTCTTTTTGCCCTTGAGTTTAGGGCAATCTACTTTCCAATGACCTTCCTTATTACAATAGCTACACGTGTTCTTTCCAAGTTTGCTCCTTTCCTTATTCATTCCTTGAACTACCAAAGCTCCATCTTGTGTGTCAGACACTTTATTCTTTAGCTCTTTAGAATTCAAAGCGACTTTAACATCTTCCAAACTAAGACTTTCTCTACCAAATAGCATGGTATCGATAAAGTGTTCATACGAAGGAGATAAAGAACACAACAAAGTTATCGCATAATCCTCATCACTAATTTGGTCGTCCACACTTTTCAAATCCATCATAAGTTTATTGAATTCATCAACATGCTTATGAATTGACGTACCTTCATCCATATGAAGAGTATGCAAACTTTTCTTCAAATACAACCATTTAGCAAGGGATTTGGTCATTTACAAGCTCTCCAATTTTAGCCACAACTCCGGTGCAGATTGATGTTACCAACTTCACGCAAGACTTCATTTGATAAAGTCAGCATGATTGCTCCAAGTGCCCGCTCCATAACGTCTTCTTTTTCTTCATCAGTCCACGAATTCGGCAAAGCCTTCACACCCTTTAGCGTTTTTAAAAGCCCTTGTTGAACTAACAAAGCACGCATCTTCAATTGCCAAATACCAAAGTCATTGCCGTCGAACTTTTCAATATCAACTTTCACTGATGACACAGAAGGCTTCATGATGACTGCCAAGCAAAGCCCAAGCCGAAACTTGGGCTCTGATACCACTTGTTGTACTTTTATGCGCAAACGGAAGCGAATTATAACAAAGTACTAATATCAATGTCGTAGGTGAAAACTAAAACTAACAAAAGAGATTTACGTGGTTTGGCGTAAAGCCTACATCCACGAGCGAAGCACAACGAGGAATTCACTAAACAAACAGAGATTACAAAAGAGTGTTTAAACTCTCACAACCCAAATACCACAAATTACAAAACCTAAATCAAACGAGTAGAGAACCCAAAACTAATGGAGAAGATTCTCCCAAATTGTTCTCTAACTCACAAACTCACAAATTGACTCTCACCAAATTGCCACACAAAAGAGCCACACAAAATACACTAACCCTAAGGTCCTATTTATAGTGCATAGGACTTAGGTTACAATAAGAATCCTAATAGGAAGTAAATCCAAATCCTAATCAAATAGGTAATTAACAAAATCTCTCCACCAAGGAAACCAACTAAGAAGTCAAAATCCAAACCCAAATAGGACACCAAAACCAAATAGGTAACACAAACCTAATTTTTTGCATTATCCTAATTTTGAGCTGTAAAACCCAACAGCTTCACCGCCCAACATTCCATGCCATAAAACATTGCTGGCTTTATTGCGGTCCTATAAAATTTTCCCTTGAGCTTCAATGGCATACGACGGTCACACAACACGCTGGATGCACTCTTCCACTTCATCCATCCAGCTTGTATTCTATGGTTGAGGTCTCCATCCAACTCTCCGTTCTTTTGCAAGATATATCCTAGGTAGCGAAAGCAGTCGCTCTTTGGTACTTCTTGATCTCCAATCCTCACCCAACTCATTTGAGCCTCCGTTTGCACTGAACTTGCACTCCATATATTCTGTGTCTTTGATTGACTTAGGCGAATACCTTTAGATTCCAACACTTCTCTCCAAAGGTTAAGCTTCGCATTTACTCATTCCTGAGTTTCATCTATCAATATTATATCGACTGCGAAAAACATACTCAAAGGAATATCATCTTGAATATGTCCCGTTAACTCATCCATTACCAAGGCAAAAAGGTAAGGACTCAAAGATGAGCCTTGATGTAACCCTACAGTTATGGGGAAACTTTTGGTTTGTCCTTCATGAGTTCTTACAGCAGTCCATGCTCCATCATAAATATCCTTTATAGCTTGGATATATGCTACTCATACTCCTTTTTTCTCTAAAATCCTCCAAAGAATGTCTCTTGGGACCCTATCATACGCTTTTTTCCAAATAAAGACCATGTGAAAATCCTTTTTCATATCTCTATATCTTTCCATCGATCTTCGTAAGAGATAGATTACCTTCATGGTTGAGTGCCCTGGCATGAACCCGAATTGATTGTCCAAGATGCGTGTCTCTTGCCTCAGTCTATGCTCAATTACTCTCTCCTAAAGCTTCATTATATGGCTCATTAACTTAATACCCCTATAGTTCATGCAATTTTGTATGTCGCTCTTATTCTTGTAGATAGGCACCAAAGTGCTCTTTCGCCACTCATTTGGCATCTTCTTCGTTTTCAAAATCCTATTGAAAAGGTTTGTGAGCCATGCTACACCTGTCTATCCCAAGACTTTTCACACTTAGATCGATATATCATTTGGGCCCATTGCTTTTCTATGCTTCATCTTTTTCAAAGCCACAACCACTTCTTCCTTTCTAATTCGACGGTAAAAGGAGTAATTTCTACACTCTTCTAAGTTACTCAACTCCCCTAAAGAAGTACTCCTTTCATGTCCTTCGTTGAAAAGATTATGAAAATAACCTCTCCATTTGTCTTTGACCACGTTCTCTGTAGCAAGAACCTTTCCATTCTCATCCCTAATGCACCTCACTTTGTTTAGGTCCCTTGTCTTTTTTTCCCTTGCTCTAGCTAATTTATAGATATCCAACTCTCCTTTGGTATCTAGTCGCTTATACATATGGTCAAAAGCCGCTAGCTTAGCTTCTCTTACAGCTTTCTTCGTCTCCTTCTTCGCTATTCTATACCTTTCACAGTTTTCATCGGTCCTATCCTTGTATAAAGCTTTACAGCATTCCTTCTTAGCCTTAACCTTTGTGTGTACCTCCTTCCACCACCAAGATTCCTTTTGATTTGGAGCAAAGCCCTTGGATACTCCTAATACCCCTTTTGCTACTTTTCGGATACTACTAGCCATGGAATCCCACATTTGGCTCCCTTCCCCTCTCTATCACAAACGCATTGGGTGATTACTTTCTCTTTGAAAATGATTTGTTTTTCTCCTTTTAGATTTCACCATCTAGTCCTTGGGCACTTCAAGGTCTTGTTCTTTTTTCTCTCTTTTGATATGTACATCCATCACCAACAAGCGATGTTGATTAGCCAATCCCTCTCCCGGTATAACTTTGCAATCCTTACAAGTTATACGATCCCCCTTCCTCACTAGAAGAAAATCTATTTGTGTTTTTGACGACCCACTCTTGTAGGTGATCACATGTTCTTCTCTCTTCTTAAAGAAGGTGCTGGCAAAGAAGAGATTGTATGCCATTGCAAAATCCAAGATGACTTCCCCATCCTTGTTTCTCTCCCAAAACCACGGCTACCATGAAAACCTCCATAGTTGCATGTCTCCTTGCCCACATGTCCATTTAAATCTCCTCCAATAAATACCTTCTCCATCTGAGCGATTCCTTGCACCAAGTCTCCAAGGTCTTCCCAAAATTTTTCCTTCAAACTCGTATCCAACCCTACTTGAGGTGCGTACGCACTAATCACATTTATGAGTTCTTGTCCTATTACAATTTTGATTGCCATAATTCTATCTCCTACCCTCTTGTCCACGATGATGCCAACACCATTTCTCGTTCTATTTGTGCCCGAATACTAAAGTTTAAAACCTGAGTTTTCGAGATCCTTTGCTTTAAGACTAACCCACTTAGTTTCTTGGAGGCACATAATACTTATCCTTCTCCTCACCATAACTTCCACAACTTCCATAGATTTTCCCGTTAAGGTTCCTATATTCCACGTTCCTAAACGCATTCTACTCTCTTGAACTCTACCCTCCTATCCTAGCTTCTTCACCCTCCCCCGTCTAATAAGGTCAAAGTACTTTTTTTGCGTGTCCTATGTAAAGTTGATAGGGGCAAATGCTTCCAAACAACTTTGAGTAGAGTCGTTTAATAACAAATGTAAACAAAAAAAAAAAAACTGGTAAAAAGACTGGGCACAACTGGACATACCAATTCCTTGAACAGTGGCTCCGGTTTCTTAATCTTGTGACCGACAGGTACAATCTCCCAAGGCCGTCTCGTCCTATCAATATCTCCCTTATCATCACAAAGTGATAACTGTGTTTCAGGAGGCAAATTAAGCAGCTTGAATACCTTGAAGACAGTTAAAGAAAGGAAATATCAGTCTGGATCATCGTAGTACCTTCACGTGACGACAAAAAAAATTTCAGAGTAACCTGTGGACGGAATTATTACTTCGAGAGAAAATGATGGCATAAAAGGTTCCAACAAACAAGCAAGAAGATGCACTAGTCCGACCGAAGTTCTCATAACAATAGCGCAACGAGGTTGGTCCTCTTTGTACAGCTTCCAGAACTGACTTTCCTGCATAATACAGGTAGATGATACAACTTAGGAGTAGGTCAATAATTGGTTTTGCAGCCATCGCCAAGCATTACCACTTAAGAAAAGAAGTTATTCATTAACTCAAACAGAGATAAAAAAAAACATGCTTACTTGCAGATATGCGTTCCCTTCACTAGAAATGGCCATTGATGTTTTGAGTCCTTGCTTTAGCTTAACCTGCACAAAATACATCTAGGAAAGTCATAACAATGCAAGAGTAAAGTGAAAGAGGCAGGTAGAAGGAGAAGCTTCCAGTCATTTGCAACAAGACTATCATCTAAATTTCAATCACCTTCTCCATAGCTTCTATATATTGCTCCACATATTTACCAACTTTTTCAGCCAGTTTAGCTGTCAGAGGATCTGCATCTGCTCGCGAAGCATCTGGAATAATGGAATCATATCCTTGACCTGTACAAGGAATTTGTTAAGCAGAAAACATGCATAGAAAAGTAAGCACCCAATGAAAGTAGAGCAAGAATTTATCATCCAACTGAGAACATAGTGGAACTGTGGATGCATATAGTTGTTGCTTGGAGAAACATATGAAGCTGTAGAGATCCTAACATTTCAATAATTTCAGTATTTCAGGCAGTCATAAAGAGTACAATTTCCACCAAGATGGTAGTGAGCAATGAATGACGGAAATCCCTTAAAGTAATGCTTGCGACCTATACTTGTTATCACATATACAACCATACAACTAAGCTAAGGATATATGGTAAACGATAATCACTGTGCTGTACTTATGTGTGAGGCATATTTGGAAACCGGTACTTATGTGTGAGGCATATTTGGAAAACAGTACTTATGTGTGAGGCATTTTAAGAAAACAGTACTTCTATGTGAGGCATATTTAGAAAACTTACTGTATGGAATGGCACATTATCCTTGCCCATAAACTGATACAACTCCACATTTTCAGGATTCTACCACCATTTTCCCCAATCTTTAGTGTAACATTTAGTAATGGAGACATATCCAATTGGAGCATCAAACCACACGCAGAAGACCTATAAGTTGCACCGTTGGAACAAATTTAATAAATATTTATAATCATTAACAAATATGAGCAGAAATTTAGTTGCATGTATTAACCTTGTCCCTGAAGTTATCATGTGGAACCGGAACACCCCACTTCAAATCCCTAGTAATACACCGCTGCCTAAGCCCCTCTTTAAGCCACGCATTGGTCGCTTGAATGGCATTCTGGCTCCATGACCCAGCCATTGACATTTCATTGATATATTGTTCCAACTTATCCTTCAGCAGAGGTAGTTCCAGAAACAAGTGGTTTGTATCTCGAATTTGTGGAGTTGTCTTACAAACCTGCTTGCTGTTGGGTTTTACGGCTCAAAATTAGGATGAAGCAAAAATTAGGTTTGTGTTACCTATTTGGGTTTGGATTTTGACTTCTTAATTGGTTTCCTTGGTGGAGAGATTTTGTTAATTACCTATTTGATTAGGATTTGGATTTACTTCCTATTAGGATTCTTATTGTAACCTAAGTCCTATGCACTATAAATAGGACCTTAGGGTTAGTGTATTTTGTGTGGCTCTTTTGTATGGTAATTTGGTGAGTCAATTTGTGAGTTTGTGAGTTAGAGAGCAATTTGGGAGAATCTTCTCCTTTAGTTTTGGGTTCTCTACTCGTTTGGTTTAGGGTTTGTAATTTTTGAGATTTGGGTTGTGAGAGTTTAAACACTCTTTTGTAATCTCCGTTTGTTTAGTGAAATTCCTCGCCGTGCTTCACCCCTGGACGTAGGTTTTACACCGAACCACGTAAATCTCGTGTTAGTTTGAGATTGTTTGTTTTAGCTTTTGCCTACAACGTTGATATTGGTACTTTGTTAGAATTCGCTTCCATTTGTGTACAAAAGTACAACACTTGCAATAGGAAAAAATGAGAAATATAATGGTGTAGTACTATCACATTTTTGTACACATAATTGTTACATGTGAGGGGGTGGGGGAAGTTACTCTCATAAACCCTTAGTTATTAAAGAACAAACAGAGAACACGAAAAATATTACAAGGGCTGCAAAAAAAAATAGTTATAAGCAAGAACAGGCCTCAAGTAAGACGTGCAGAAAAATTCATATTTTTCTTTTAACAAAGTTTGCATATGTACATAGTACATACAACATGGCAAGTACCTTGCATTTAGGATCTTTTAGTTCTGTCGGATTCAAAAGTTTTCCGCAGTTCTCACACCGATCTCCTTGTGCAGAAGCATAGTCACAGCCCTGAGTCGGGCATGTCCCCTCTACAAGCCTGTCCGCTCAGAACCGTTCGCATGTGTCACAGTCACTGGCGGATGCACTAAGGGGCAAGGGGGGTCAGCTGACCCTCCGAACTTCAGTGAACGTCCATGGACATCTTAGGTGCTGACCCTCCGAACTTCAGTGAATGTCATGGATGACTTGGGTGCTGCCCCTTTAAAGGTTAGAGTTGCCCTTCATATATGCCCTTCAATTGCATGATAAAATGCATTAGAGAGGTGTTGCCCTTTACAGTCTAGTCCTAATATTATTTACCTCTGGCTTGTTTGTTGGTTGTGATTACAATTGTTGGCAAAAAAAAAAAAACCAAGTAAAAAACTATCCAAAAATGTAAAGTAAATGAAATGGTTATCTCAAAGAATAACAAAGCATCATCATTATTGGACAAACATATTAATGGGATGCAATGATATCAAACATTATTAGTGTGTTCAAGATAAGTGTATTTAGTTGTTAAGCATTCATATGGGAGCAGCCTTAACATGTTAGTTACCCACGCAAATGAGACATTAACAGGTTTGCAATATGCTTTTCCAAATGACTTAAGGCCTATCAAGACTCGATGAAATGACGATATGCATGCTATTTCTGCTAAAAAAAATTTGCGCGCTGCGCACACTATTCTTACTGACCCCCCGAATATTATTTCCTGGATCCGCCACTGGTCACAGTAAAGTTGAATTAAAGTATTACTTCAAGTTAATATAAATTATAGAAACACTTGTTCAAAACATAACTCAATTGCAATGCATGAAGATAAACGTGTATGCAAAGAATCACTGACTAAACCAAGAAAATAAGAAATAATTGACACAAGCCAGTGACTGCTACGGTTGCTACCTGCTGCATTGTGTTCTCTGTAAGCCAATCATTCTCCAACAGTTTCTTAAAAATTGCTTGGCCCACTTCCGTTTGCTGTGGTGACGATGTATGCCCAAATTTATCAAAGCTCATAAACGTCCCTATGAATTGCATGATATCTACATGCAACAATTTAAAATATATCAAGAGTAAACCAAACGCATAAGTAGAGTTTAAATTTACAAAAGTACAAAAACTGCACTTAAAAAATTTACTTGTCACAGATTTCTTGGGGGCTACACTTCTCTTCCAAAGCTTTGGTTTCTGTTGCCGTGCCGTACTCATCAGTTCCGCATATGTATGAGGTATTGTATGCCCGCAGATGGCAGTAGCGTGCGTAAACATCAGCACTCAATACACCTACCGAACAAAACAAAACAAAACAAAAAATTTCAGGAGTGTGTTTGGTTCCTGAGGATATTAGAAGGAAAATAGAATTAAGGAAATGATACATACAGCCGATGATATTGCCGAGATGAGGGACATTATTGACATAAGGTAAGGCACTTGTAATAAGGATATGTCGCTTTCCAGGGATGGGTAGCTTTGCGACCTGCTGGTCCCCGTTGGAGGTGACAGTGAGGTCTCCCATGTCCGGCACTCTACTTCGGTGGCTGGCCAAAACCAGGAACCTGAAAAACTGCAACCCAAGATAAAAATAAAAATAAAACTTGTTTCTTTGTACTATTTTCTTATCCGATTTTTTAGTTTTCAAACGGGGCACACTGCATTTGTTACACATTCTACGGGAACAACCGAACGGAAAAGCACTTCTATGAAGTGAAAGAATCTAGCCATACTAGTAATTTAAGCACTCCAAATAATAGGAGGACTTCAATCTAAAAAAGACAACTTTAAAACAAAAGGTAAGCTAGTTTTCAAGCCTTGTAGACGCATGAAATTCCCAGTTGCAAGCACACAGAGTAACAAAAAAATTCTAACAAAAAAACTAGTAAATCAAAACAAAGCACTACTTGAATACCCAATCAAATCGGTTACACTATAAGTTCAAACCAGCAAACCCAATCAAATAATGCATGCAAATAAAATAGCCCAAATATCAATAAATTTACTCCCATTTTTACATGCATGGAAAACCCTCGTCCGAAATTTTACATATATATCCAGATAAACGAGTAAATATCACCAAAAAAAAAATTAAAAGAACTGAGAAGAAACAGCAATTTATTAGGGTTTAATTTCAGAAAGCATCGACGGAGATGGAGAGAGAGAGAGAAAGCAAGAGCGACGAGAAATTGAGTTACCCAGTTGTCCGGACGGTTGCGTTGCTGCTGCGAGAGAGCAAGTGAAACGGAACTGTGGCAGAGACAAAGTTATGTTTAGGTAAAGTACGTGGCCAATTTCCACTAAGGTTTCGTTTTTCTTGAGTGCATTATACCCCGTATGTTATATCGATACAAGTAATATAGGTAGACCTGGCATTTGTGTCGTGTTTCTTGTGTTCGTGTCGTTTTTGTGTCATATCCGATAGCTTAACGGATCATGTCGTGTAACAGCCGTTAAAATAAACGGGAAATATGACCCTACCCGAAATTGATCCGTTAATACTATCAGGTAATATGACCCGACCCGTTACCCGATAAGAAAAATACATTCTTACATTAACAATTAGAGAAAGAGCCATGATTTGTGCAAGTAGAAAGCAAAAGGCAACATGCGAATATAAAAGCAAGGCTAACAACTTCTTATGACAGAAAACTTAGTAAATGAGTGTGAGCAGCAGTCTCAAATCTCAACCAGTAAATTGACCATGCTTCCACACGCAGTGTATTGCAAACCAAAAAAAAAAAAAAAAAAAAGTAGAGAGAATTAAGCCAGGACCCTGATTCAAAATAACAAGAACTATGATGAACAATTAACCCATCTTCGTGACCGGATCTCCTAAACAAAAAAGAAGAATTCTATACACACACGCCCTGCTCACACCATATACACTATAAGTGGAAAAACTCTAGTGCTCAGAGGACACAATGGCAGACAGGGATTCATCATAATTCAACAACGTAGTAACATGATTTGGAAATTTATAGGAAAACTTAGATAGTTTCTTCTTCGTTTCTTTTCACCGCCTTTGAGCTCTGCATTTCAAAAACATTTGACTACAGTAATCAGCATAGATATCTAGGGTCTGAACATAATCTATCAAAACACGATTGAACACTTGTGCGTACAAGCAAAAACTATACTTTCAACGTTGAGAGCAAAGCCGCTGTTGCTACTGCTGATCTTCAACGTTGAGGACGACTGACCCTCTCTGCTTCTCTATTGATCTCGCCGGCCGATTTTCAATTGGGCTGTGGTATTTGGGTTTTCTCCGAACGGCGAAAAACTCGAGACGAGCTTAGTGGGATGGGTGAAGCGAGGAAGATGAAGGAGATGGGAGGGGCAAAGCAAGGAAGATGTGGAGATGTAGAGACGTTGAGATTCC
This sequence comes from Heteromeles arbutifolia, assembly GCA_024362995.1. Taxonomy (NCBI): domain Eukaryota; kingdom Viridiplantae; phylum Streptophyta; class Magnoliopsida; order Rosales; family Rosaceae; genus Heteromeles; species Heteromeles arbutifolia. Next base: position 30,948,622 of record JANCRC010000011.1, on the reverse strand, counting down.
GTCCCACTACGACTGCGGCTGCGGAGTATGACTGTGAAATGTGATGAGATTATAGAAGATTAGGTTTTTCTAGGATTAGATGGTGAAAATATTGAAAAGGGGAGGGGTATTTTTGTCCAAAAAAATATAATAATATAAGTGAAATAGAATCCAATGGTAAAGATTTAATCTCACATAAATGAGAGATTAAATATATGGCTATTGTTTAAGTAAGGTTTTTTAATAGTTTTTTAATTAATGTAGAAATCTGAAAAATAAAAAAAAATATATACAAACGCTTGTAATGACAAGCTTTACAATTTTCATGAAAGACTCAACACCGAAATACGCCACTATAATCACATAAACTATAGATCTAAATTTAACCGTTGATTGTCGTTTACATTTACGCTCCATTCTTATCACCAAATTTTGTTTTTTTCGGATTTTCTTTTTTGAAAACATGATCTCTTAGAAGATGCAAGAAGATAAACGGTTCGGATCGTTGATATTACGTTTAGAGTTTTACCATTAGTGAAAATATAGCTCGAAGTTTATAAAGTCTCTAGAAACTATATAACATCATCTCATATTTTAGTTAACCGTAAATATCGGAATGTCATATCAACGATCTGAACCGTTCATTTTTCTACATCAGCTTAAAGATCACTTTACAAAAAAGAAAATCTAAAAAATGAAATTCGATGAGTAGAATAAAGCGTAAAAAACAATGGACGGTTAAATTTAAATCTAAGGTTTATGGATTATGGTGTCAGATTTCGGAGTTGACCTCTTCACGAAAGTTGTAAAGCTTGTCATTATGAGTGGTTCTATATTTTTTTTACATTTTTCACACTTCTCCAATAATAATTATTAATTTTGCACTCAAATAAAAAATACTATTCATGAGATTTGGAGCGTTATAAAAATCTAAACGACCATGTAACCATCGTTTAAGTGTAGATGATGCAATTACGAGCATTCATATATGCTTTCACATTTTTCAGACTTATACATTAATGATTATGAATTTTATTTATTTTGAACTCCCTTAAAAATATTATTCATGAGGGTTTGTATGGTTTTAAAAATTCAAACGACGATGTACCCATCCTTAAAGCGTAGAGGATGCAATTACGAGCGTTTGCATATTTTTTCACATTTTTCGCACTTGTAAATTAATTATTATAATTTTTTTAATCTCACCTTTTGTAACAGCCAGTCCCGAAAATTTTCTACGATGGATGTGAAATGACGTGTATGCCCTTGGACGTTAATTAAGGTATGTATGTGTGTGTTTAAGTTTGGGGGTGTTTGGTTGGTTGTATTTGGACCACACACACACACATTCACACACACTCTTTCTCTATTCCACTCCCGTACTCTCTCTCTATCTCTCAAAATCTCTCTCTCTCCCTCTCGGCTTTTGTACGGACACACCCATAACCCTTGTAAACCTTACAGATCGAAGGTGTGAAGCACCCCATTGTGTTCCTGAGGTCCAGACGAACACATTGGAATCCATTTCAGGAAAGGATACCTTCGAAAACCCGTGAAAATCCTAGCTCCGATTTGAGGTATTATTCATGCACACGTGAAACGTTGTTTTTCAGGGAATTCTAAGTTCATAGGAAGCTTAAGGAGGTCCTTACGAAGCTCGGAGTGCTTCGTTGGAAGAATTTGGACGTCGAAATTGCGAGATCGAAGAGTTTCATTTTGGCCGAAATTATCGAGGCTTTTTCCGGCGAATCCCTGGCGAGTTGGGGGTCGAGTCAAGTATGGTTATGTTCATCTTTGTGAGATCTTCATTTTGGTATAAAGCACGTAGAAAATGGTGCAAAAATGAAGAAGAAACCATAGTTGGAAGTTTTTCCAAAAACCTATGAACAGTCGCCGGCGACCGGCGACTCGCCGGAGAAGACAGGGAATATTCCGTCAGTCTTGACGGAATATGCTCACGCCGTCAGTCATCTTTAACTGTAACCGTTGGGTTTTAATGGAATATTTCAAGGAATATTCCTGACTGCGTTAACTGACGCCGTTAGTGTGCAGATCACATGGCCGCGCATGAGGGCGCTTCTGGCCGTGCCTTGGCTGGCGCGTGGCAGCGCGTGAGTGGTCGGAAAATTTTTCTAAAAATATGGATGTTCGTGAAGTTGTGTAGATCAAGGGGGTATATTCATTTACCCAATTTGAGCAATGTATGAGGAGTTATTTCTAAGGTTTTGGTTATGTGCGTTAATTAACGTTATTACAGTTATTTCTCATATAAGCAAGACCTATTCGGAGGACGAGCGTAGCCAGGCTAGGCACGGGGGTTACAACCCGGCTACTTATCAGTGAGTAGGCTTTTGTTTTCCGTATATACCTATATAAGTGAGATTTTTCCCAGAAAATCAATTTAAGTGAAATGTGATATGAAATGCGATTTGAAATGCCATGCAAAGTATCTATTTATTTTATTATGCGTTAGTGATTGCATATAATAATGTTGGTGCTGCGGACGCACAGGTAAGTGACAGGTAAGTTTATATTCTAGTTATGATGAGAATGAATGATGTGATGTGATGTGATTAGAGCTCATAAACCTGCACACTGATATGAGTGCTCCTGCCCAGAGTTAGGGGCATAGTCTTCCACATGATGTTCACCTCCCGCACCGCATGCTCGCCTTGGATCCAAGTTAGGTGCATAGTCCTGTCGAATAGACCACCGTAGGTGGGTTCGACTCGTAGGTGACCCATGAATTATTTGCATAGTCTTCACGTGATTGTAGCACTAGAGCATATTATTCTATATACAGAGATGTTGTACAGACCACTAGAGGTGGTATTGATGTGTGTGCAGGATATATATGATATGTTTGAGATGATTATGAGCTATATGATATGATGAGATTGTTATGAGCTATATACAGCGGAGGGCTGAGATGATATCTAGCATTCAATCACATTCACAGAGTTATGATTTGGCATTCAGTTATGATACTTTGGCATGGCATACATTCATTCATATATACATATTTTCCAGCAGGATTTTGAGAATTATATATATGAGTATATACTTTATTTCTGGGAATTTATACAGGTTTGATGACGAGGGTGTGAGAAAAGAAAAGTTTTGAAAAGATTTGTTTCAGACCCACTCAACTTTGTTTTTCGCCCCTCCAGGTATTAAGTAGTGTTCGTTGGTGGCATACGAGGAGCTCATCGGATGTTCTGACAGAATTCACTTATGTAGGACCACCTTCGTGTGTTATCTCTATTTAGTACTTTCTGCTTGACTAGACGTAGACCATTTATGCTCTGGTTGTGTAAACCATCTTAATTCTCGCACTAGCACACTTTCTTGTTTTGGGTTGCTAGTTGCATGGTTTTAAATTGTTCGTATCTTCCTATTTAATCTTGCTTCCGCACTGTGCACATGGTTACATCACTCTCACGTGGCGGCCAGCATGCCTCACTTTCGAGTCTGGGTGTGTCAGTTTGGTATCAGAGCATAGGTTAGGCCGTCCTGCATATCTTGTGAATATTCTAATTATGTTGGTGTTTCTGTCAGAACTATGTCGTCTCGTAGAGAGCCACGTCGTTTAGATGAACCTAGTTTCCCTGATATAGCTAAGTTAGGGGAAGCTATAACGAGTATTATTCAGTCAGTTATTCGGCCGCCTCAGCGAACCCCTATGGAGTCGGTTCATAATTTGAAAATAACCGCTTTTGTGGGGAATGAAGGGCCCGAGGGTTCAGAGAAATGGTTGATGCATATTGAGAAGACTTTTAGGCTGATGTAGAGTCGAGGGAGTCTATCTCCGGACAGATGGGTCGAGACGACTTCATGGTTTTTTGGTTAAGGAACCAGCTTCATGGTGGGGGCAGTTGGCTGATGAGTTATCCTAGGAGGAATCTAGAGATTGTGAGGTATTTAAATAGTTATTCTATAAGAGATTCTTTCCTCCTACATACATTGATCGTAAGAAACAAGAGTTTACTAGTTTGAGGCAGAAGAAGCTGTCAGCTAATGAGTACTACAGGAAATTTACTGATCTGTCTCGTTATCATCCGGAAGTTGCTGCTAATCCGGTTGATGTGCCACGTCGTTTTAAATTGGGCACTAAGAAGAAATGGCTTACCATTGCGACTGCGATTCCCTGTACCACTTATCATGAGTTTTATGAAGCTTTGGTTCAGATTGAGGATTCTGAGAATTTGCCCAGCGACAGTGAAGAAGAAGAGAAAAATGTGAATCAGAATAAGGATAAGGGTAAAGGTCATTTCTTACAGGGGCCTCGCCAGACTCAGAGCTTTAAGCGCAGTGGGACTAGTTCTAGTTCTTCCAGTGGAGGTTTCAGTTCCACAGGTCAGAGAGGAGGTGGTAGGTTCTTCAGAGATTTTCGATCCCAGAGGCAGGGGAATTTTGGTAGAGGAAATGCACCCTTGTGTTGTAGGTGCAATAGTCGACATTTCGGGGAGTGTCAAAGAGGTAGCAATGGACATTACACTTGTGGTTAGGAGGGACATCAAGCTAAGTTTTGTCCTCAAGGCTAGCAGAGGCCTCAGCAGGCTCTTTTACCACCGCCAACTCCAACTCAGCAGTTTTCAGGACATGGTGGTTATACCCAGACGGGTCGTGGTGGTGCATACCACTATTAGGGGGATTCCGTTCCTTATTCTTTAGGACAGTACCAGTACCCCCAGGAGCCCTATCAGCACGGTAGCTATGGACAGTATTCAGGAGGATATATGCCTCCACAGCAGTACTCTGGAGGATATATGCCTTAGCAGCAGTATTCATCTGGTGGATCACAGTGGCATTTTGGATGACAGTCTCAGCAGGTTGATGCTACTACCAGTGGAGTTGGGTCTTCGAGACAACATAGTCAGTCAGGACAATGGCGTAATCCTCAGGGGCGAGGAGTTCACGCCAACAGAGGTAGAGGAAGACAGCAGACCCAGGGACGTATCAACAACCTTTCGCTGCAGGATGCTCAGAATAATCCGGACTTGATCATGGGTATGTTAAATATTCTTGGTCATTATGCTAAAGTGTTGATTGATTGTGGTGCTACACATTCGGTAATTTCTCAGACGTTTGCTCAATTGACATAACCTCAATCTTCACCTCTTGGGTATGAGTTGGAGTTTGCTATGCCTAGAGGGGAGAAGTGTTATGTAGATTATGTTTACCCAGGTTGTCCCGTATTAGTGGAGAATGTGGTTATGCTTGCTAACCTCACTCCGCTAAACATTGTGGATTTTGACGTTATCTTAGGCACAGATTGGTTGCATTACAATCGTGCCTAGATTGATTGTTACGGGAAGTTAGTGACCTTCCATCGTCCTGGATTACCTGAGGTTACATTCTTTGGTGAGCCTAGTGGATTGAGGCATGGTATTATTTTAGCTCTGAGAGCCAAAAATTTACTAAAGAAAGGTTGTCAAGGGTACTTGGCTTACGTGGTACTAAATGATGATGCTCTGGTTAGCGTGGAGAAAGTCAAGGTGGTCAGACACTTTTCTAACGTTCTCCCTGATGATTTACCTGGATTGCCGCCAGACAGAGATGTGGAGTTCGCTATTGATTTGCTTCCAAGTACTGATCCTATTTCTTTAACTCTTTATCGTATGGCTTCTGCCGAGTTAAGAGAATTGAAGACTCAGTTACAGGAATTGGTTGATAAAGTTTCACTCAACCTAGTACTTCACCTTGGGGAGCCCCAGTCTTGTTTGTTCGGAAGAAAGACGGTACTTTGAGGCTTTGCATTGATTACAGGCAATTGAATCGAGTAACGATTAAAAACCGTTATCCTTTGCCTCATATTGACGATCTTTTTGATCAACTCAGAGGTGCATGCGTATTTTCTAAGATTGATCTAAGGTCTGGTTATTATCAGTTGAAGATCAGGAGCGACGATGTTCCTAAAACTGCTTTCAGGACTCGTTATGGTCATTATGAGTTTCTCATGATGCCATTTGGATTGACGAATGGACCAGGAGCTTTCATGGGTTTGATGAATAAGGTGTTTCAGCAGTATTTGGATAGATTCGTCAATGTCTTCATTGATGACATTCTGGTGTATTCTAAGTCGAAGGTAAATCATGTGCGACATCTGACTTTGGTGTTGAAGAAGTTGAGGGAACATCAGTTATATGCTAAGTTCAGTAAGTGCCAATTCTGGTTAGATCAAGTTGCTTTCTTGGGGCATGTTGTTTCAGCTCAGGGTATTCAGGTAGACCCTCAGAAGATAGCAGCTGTGGAGAATTGGGAACAGCCACGAACCGTCACCGAGGTACAGAGTTTTCTTAGCTTAGCAGGATATTATCGACGATTTGTTAAGGATTTCTCAGTTATGGCTTTACCACTAACGAGGTTGACCAGGAAGGAAGTTAAATTCGAGTGGGATGATAATTATGAGCAGAGTTTCTAGCAGTTGAAGTATTATCTCACTCATGCTCATGTTTTGACTCTTCCTGATGATAATGGTAATTTTGAGATTTACAGCGATGCTTCTTTGAATGGCTTAGGATGCGTGTTGATGCAGCATGGTAGGGTAATTGTTTACGCTTCGCGTTAGTTAAAGCCTCACGAGATGAATTACCTTACACATGACTTAGAGTTGGCAGCCATTATTTTCGCTTTGAAGATTTGGAGACACTATCTCTATGGTGAGAAGTGTAGGATTTTCTTAGATCACAAGAGTCTCCAGTACTTGTTCACGCAGAAGGATTTGAACCTTCGTCAGCAGAGATGGATTGAGTTGCTAAGTGACTACGAATGCACAATTGAGTATCACCCTGGACGTGCTAATGTGGTGGCTGATGCTTTGAGTATGAAATCCCAAGGTCGGGTTAATGCTTTGTATGCTTCTCGTGTTCCTCTTCTTGTAGATTTGAGGTCTACTGGAGTGAAATTGGAATTGGAAGAACAGGAAGAAGCTGTGGCAAAACAAGAAGAAGCCTTACTTGCTAGTTTCCAAGTTAGGCCTATTCTGATTGATCATATACTCGAGACTCAAATGAATAATGAAGAGATTCAAGAGCCAATTCATTTGAGGAATGAAGGGAAAAAGAAAGATCTCAGAGTTAGAGAGACGGATGGTATGCTTATGCAAGGAAATAGGATGTACGTGCCAAATAACGAGGAGTTAAATAAGGCAATTCTTGATGAGGCACATATTTCAGCTTATAAGATGCATCCAGGAGGAACTAAAATGTATCATACCATTAGGCCATTTTACTATTGGACAGGTATGAAAAGGGAAATTGCTGAGTATGTAAGTAGGTGTATCGTGTGTCAGCAGGTTAAAGCTGAAAGAAAGAAGCCGTTTGGTTTGTCACAACCACTTCTCGTTCCTCAGTGGAAATGGGAAAATATTACTATGGATTTTGTGTACAAGCTACCTCGTACACAAAACGGTTATGATGCAATCTGGGTGGTTGTAGATCGGCTTACTAAGTCAGCGCACTTCGTTCCTATGAGGGAAAAGTATTCTTTGAACAAGTTAGCCGAGTTGTTCATCACGAAGATTGTGAAGTATCATGGAGTTCCTGTGAGTATTATTTCAGATCGAGATCCGAGATTTACTTCTAAGTTTTGGATAGCATTCCAGGAAGCTTTGGGTTCGAGATTACTGTACAGCACGGCATATCATCCTCAAACAGACGGACAATCAGAGAGGACGATTCAGACCTTGGAGGATATGCTAAGATCTTTGGCGTTGCAGTTTGGCGACGCTTGGCATAAGCGGTTGGATTTGATGGAATTCGCCTACAATAACAGCTTTCACTCGAGTATTGGTATGGCGCCATTTGAGGCACTATATGGCAAGCCTTGTCGTACACCTTTATGTTGGTCAGAGGTTGCCAAACGAGTTTTAGTGGGCCCTGAGTTAGTGGAGGAGACTACTCAGAACATCCAGGTTATTAAGTCTAATATGAAAGCGATCCAAGATCGCCAAAAGAGTTTAGCAGATAGACATGCCACTGATCGAGTGTACAAGGTTGGTGATTGGGTATTCCTGAAGTTATCGCCGTGGCGAGGTGTAGTACGATTCGGGAAGAAAGGCAAGCTAAGTCCTAGGTTCATCGGACCTTATCAGATCACCGAGCGAGTTGGTGAAGTTGCTTATAGGCTTGAGTTTCCGTCAGAACTGTTTAAGGTACAAAATGTGTTATGTATCGATGCTTCGTCACCATGTTGCAGATCCTTCTCATGTGATAACTCATCAACCATTGGAAATTAGCCCGGATTTGACTTATGATGAAAAGCCAGTGATTATTTTGGATTGGAAAGAAAACGTTCTGAGGAATATGATAGTGCAAGTTGGTTAAAGTTTTGTGGAGGAACCATTCAGTGGAAGAAGCGACTTGGGAGACAGAGGATCGGATGAGAGAAATGTACCCAAGGTTGTTTTATGAGTACTAGTGGATGGTTTGGCTGTGTAATTTTTGGGATGAAATTTTTATAAGGAGGGTAGATTGTAACAGCCCGTCCCGAAAATTTCGTACGATGGATGTGAAATGACGTTTAGGCCCTTGGATGTTAATTAAGGTATGTGTGTGTTTAAGTTTGGGGGTGTTTGGTTGGTTGTATTTGGACCACACACACACACACATTCACACACACTATTTCTTTCTCTCACTACCGTACTCTCTCTCTATCTCTTAGACTCTCTCTCTCTCTCCCTCTCGACTTTTGTACGGACACACCCATAACCCTTGTAAACCTTACAGATCAAAGGTGTGAAGCACCCCATTGTGTTCTTGAGGTCCAGACGAACGCATTGGAATCCATTTTAGGTAAGGATACCTTCGAAAACCCGTGAAAATCCTAGCTCCGATTTGAGGTATTATTCATGCACACGTGAAACGTTGTTTTTCAGGGAATTATAAGTTCATAGGAAGCTTAAGGAGGTCCTTACGAAGCTTGGAGTGCTTCGTTGGAAGAATTTGGACGTCAGAATCGCGAGATCGGAGAGTTTCATTTTGGTCGGAATTATCGAGGCTTTTTCAGGCAAATCCCCAGCGAGTTGGGGGTCGAGTTAGGTTTGGTTGTGTTCATCTTTGTGAGATCTTTATTTTGGTATAAAGTACGTAGAAAATGGTGCAAAAATGAAGAAGAAACCATAGTTGGAAGTTTTTCCAGAAACCGGCAAACAGTCGCTGGCGACCGGCGACTTGCCGGAGAAGACAGGGAATATTCCGTCAGTCTTGACGGAATATGCTGACGCTGTCAGTCATCTTTAACTGTTACCGTTCGGTTTTAACAAAATATTCTGAGGAATATTCCTGACGGTGTTAACTGATGCCGTCAGTGTGCAGATCACGTGGCCGCGCGTGGGGGCGCGTCTGGCCGTGCCTTGGCCGGCGTGTGGCGGCGCGTGGGTGATCGGAAAATTTTTCTAAAAATATGGGGTTGTTCGTGAAGTTGTGTAGATCACGGTGGTATATTCATATACCCAATTTGAGCAATGTATGAGAAGTTATTTCTAAGGTTTTGGTTATATGCGTTAATTAACGTTATTACAGTTATTTCTCATATAGGCGAGACCTATCTGGAGGACGTGCGTAACCAGGCTAGGCATGTGGGTTACAACCCGGCTACTTATCAGTGAGTGGGCTGTTAGTGGGCTGTTGTTTTCCATATATACCTATATAAATGAGATTTTTCCCAGAAAATCAATTTAAGTGAAATGTGTTATGAAATGCGATTTGAAATGCCATGCAAAGTATCTATTTATTTTATTATGTGTTAGTGATTGCATATAATAATGTTGGTGCTGCGGATGCACAGGTAAGTGACAGGTAAGTTTATATTCTAGTTATGATGAGAATGAATGATGTGATGTGATATGATGTGATGTGATGTGATGTGATGTGATTAGAGCTCATAAACCTGCACACTGATATGAGTGCTCACGCCCAGAGTTAGGGGCATAGTCTTTCACGTGATGTTCACCTCCCGCACTGCATGCTCGCATTGGATCGAAGTTAGGTGCACAGTCCTGTCGAATAGACCACCATAGGTGGGTTCGACTCGTAGGTGACCCGCGAATTATTTGCACAGTCTTCTCGTGATTGTAGCACTAGAGCATATTATTCTATATACAGAGATGTTGTACCGACCACTAGAGGTGGTATTGATGTGTGTGCAGGATATATATGATATTTTTGAGATGATTATGAGCTATATGATATGATGAGATTGTTATGAGCTGTATACAGCTGAGGGCTGAGATGATATCTAGCATTCAATCACATTCACAGAGTTACAATTTGGCATTCAGTTATGATGCTTTGGCATGGCATACATTCATTCATATATACATATTTTCCAACAGGATTTTGAGAATTATATATATGAGTATATACTTTATTTCTGGGAATTTATACAGGTTTTACGGCGAGGGGTTATAACTTTTGAGAAAAGAAAGGTTTTGAAAAGATTTGTTTCTGACCCACTTAACTTTGTTTTTCGCCCCTCCAGGTATTAAGTAGTGTTCGTTGGTGGCATATGAGGAGCTCATCGGACGTTCTGATAGAATTCACTTATGTAGGACCACCTTCGGGTGTTATCTTTGTTTAGTACTTTTTGCTTGACTGCACGTAGACCATTTATGCTCTGGTTGTGTAAACCATCTTAATTCTTGCACTAGCACACTATCTTGTTTTGGTTTGCTAGTTGCATGGTTCTAAATTGTTCGTATGTTCTTGTTTAATCTTGTTTCCGCACTATGCACATGGTTACGTCACTCTCACGTGACGATGAGCACGCCCCACTTTCGGGTCGGGGTGTGTCACTTTTTGCTTATAGTATAGTATAAAATAAATAAATAAATTTAAATTTTTAAAATTTATATAGAATAATAATTAATAAACAATATATACATATCCAGTGTATCTATTGTATTTTATAGTAATTGTTTTAATAGTTTAAAAAATTAAAATCATCAAAATAACTTTTTTCTTGTCGTGTCGAAACAGGTTACCCGTGTGTCATTATCGTGTAAACCTATTAAGGACCCGTTATTTTCAGGTTCTTATTGTGTGACCCGATAACGACCCGATTAGTTATCGTGTTGACCCGAAATTCGTTATTTTCATGTCGTTTACATGTCGTGTTAACTGTTGTGTAAGAAATTGCCAGGTCTAAATATAGGCCAAATTTCAGGGGAGAGAGAGAGGGAGATCGATATTTCTTTATTTTCTGATGCCTTGCCTCTAATTTAGGGAGAGATAATTACTTGCTTGGTAATACAAGTTTAAAAATTATTCTTGAGTGTATAACATATAAGAAATTAATGAGGTCATCTCGTCTCATCGACACAAGTGGTGAATGCGTATATCTCAATGAAGATGCATACAAGTATGACTTCACCAAAACCTAGTGGAAAAACCTGCGGTCGAAGGAGAAAAGTTGAGTCAATGCAACATGTCAATACTTGACTTCTTCAAGACGTAATAAGTAGTAGAAAACACACACAATGGCATGACTAGCCTATGTGGGTGCTTCGTTATAACCTTGTCAGGTAACAAAAATCTAATCGAAAAATGTTCCTGATTGAAGGGAAAAATAATAAATCTTGGAACTAAATTTCTACACAAGAGCAAACGACCGTGATTAACATGCGGTGCTTTCGCTCCGCTAAACTATTTTGTTTAGGATGGTGAGGACAAGAAAGACGATGATGAATTCCATGTTTGAGGAAAAATTCCTTGAAACTATGACGAGTATATTAATCACCCGATCAAATTGGAACATTTTGATTATTTTTTTTTTTTTGTTTTTTTGTTTTTGTGGAGAATTGATTTTCAATCAAAGTCTTAAATTGAACAAAGATATTAAAAACTTTAGAGTTACCTTTCATGGGATAAATCCAAGAGTAATGAGAAGGTATGTGGGTCGATGATTATGAGGATTATATTGATCATGATTATATATGAATACAAGACTTGGTGTACAAGTATGAGGTCAAGGAAATGGCATTTATCCAAAAGATTTTGGATAGTAATGCTGGTGTAGAGGAAGGTGGAAGAGAGATCGCTAAAAAGTGTGACAGGTGTACCATTATTGGCAAAGGTAAAGACTGCTATATATTTTGATTTAACTCATGCTTCTGTTACAAGCACTCTCTCATGTCTCATATGATCTAAACATACCTAGTATTGCTTCTATTTTTCATCCGCTTCACTCTCTCACCACTGCCACTGGCTAACTTCTTTCCCAAAGTAAATGGTATATATTCTACGAATCTCACAACTTTTTTGGTTCACAGTGCACCTGTGGATGGAAGAATCTGAGTTATTTACCGCATTGTTTGTCCACAACCTTTTTGGACTCTTACCTTGAGATTTTTGAGAAAATTAGGTTTGTTAGTAAGAAAAGAAATGATTGCATACATACTGTTCGGGCAAAGATTTCTCTGGAGAAGGTCTCTGGACCTCAGGACAGCTCCCAAAGGGATTTGGCACTTTGGATGTGTATATTTGGTAGTCGGGCTCTTGCTTGCCTTGTGTGCTGCAATAAGAGCTTTGAAGTTAGTTCTGAAAGGTGCCTTTGTGGGGCCTTAGGTGTAGGCCTTGAGGCTCGCAATCAAAACTAACTAAATGCTTAGGCGTGCCACTGCTATCTCAATATAGCGGATGTAGAACATGTGTGTTTCAAGTTGATTACTTGAGCCCTAAAGTATTCAAACTTCTTGTAATAAAATGATTGTCACAGATGGGTTAAGTCTGCATTAAGTTATTTTTCTTGCCTTGTAAACAAGGACTTTCAGTTCATGATCTTGTATGTTCGAATAAAGGGGGTTCAAAGCCCTTTAAGTCATTGGTTTGGTTCTAAGTTATTCTTAATGATAACAGATCTATTAAGTTAACCAGATCCAGATGTAAATAGGACTCTTAAAGTAGACAAACAGGTGGAAATGACTTGAATACATGTTGAAGAGTGCATTAATCGATAGATCTGCTAATTTAGAGAACAAACAAAGAGACTCGGGCAAGATTTCACCTTGTCTGGTAAGGTTGAACCTTTTGCATCCACTTTTTTTTTTTAGTTTACAAGGGTTATATGCTAAAAATGATGGATGGTAAACAGGTTTACACGATGGAATCGATACTACAACACTAAGGGAGGTAGCAGAGCTTTTATGCTAGACAAAAGATAGCTTTTCTAAAGGAATTATCGCTAAAAGAACTGAATCTGAGTAGATTTCATCTTTTTGATGCAAATCTGGCTTGAGAGCATAGTTTGTATGTTTGTTTGTTTGATTGGTTGAGTGTCTTTGTCTCTGTTGTCTTTTCTTCCTTTTACAGGCGATTTGGCCCAAGGGTCATGGCATTGCTCTTGCTGGAAAGCTCTTGGAGGGTAGTGAGTCATTAGCTTTTTACTTGTAGTGCCACTAGAAAGTGCTTCTTGGTTGATAGTAGGTTGGCCTCCATCACTTGTCATTTCCATCATAGACATGTGGCTTAAGTTTTGGCTGAGAAGGCTTCAATTTGCTTCTGGGCTTGATGTTGCGCTTCAGGTAGATTTACCTTGTTTTGACATCTTTGGGCCTTCTTTCAGTCTAGCCCATTATTCAAATACTAACCCAAACAGTGCCCCCTTTAATCATTGTTGAGTCTGCAAATCGAGGGGTTAATGATGATTAACAGCCGTTGCATGCTTTCACTTGGAACTTGCACCATTTAAAACAGCCGTTTGTTAACTAAACCTTTGCACTAACCCATGATTTTAAATGTTAACTAACTGTCTACTGTATAACCTCCACTCAAAACTCTCGGCCAAAATACCTTAGCAATCCTCATCCTTCGAATTTCCAGATTCTTCAGATTTTCCAAATTTCCCAGAACTCTCTTGTTCTCTCAGTTCTTTCCCCCTAGTTCTAATTTTCTTCTAATTTTCTTTTCAAAATCATCTAATGGCACCCAAAGCTGCCCAATCTTCCTGTGAATCTGGTGAGGGCATTGCCACTATGCGTCGTTTGCTCAACGGCCTTCATTGCCCTCGGGCTGGCCTGCAAACTTCACTTTTCTTAGAAAAGTTCTTTGAAAAGGGAAAAGTGCACTCCTTGGGACTTGCATGGACATCTCAAGTCTCAATTACTGTAGAGAACAATATGGCCAAGGCCAACTGGTTTACTCTCAACCCATATTCGGCTGAGGCTGGCATTTCAGCCTCCAAGTGGTCGAACCATCGAAGAGGCTTCCCTTTAATGAAAGATGAGGGTTGGACACGGTGGATAAACGAGCTCGAGCCCATCTTCAAGAAGAAGTGGATGAACAACGGCATGTGCGAGCTGATAATGATTTCCAAGACCACCATGATTGCCAAGCCCGAGCTCTGACCACAACTCTTCTCTTCTGGAATTCGGGGACCAAGACCTTTGATTTCAGGATGGGTCTCATGTCCCCAACCATCCTCGACATGTCTCAAGTCTTCGGGCTAAGGCCCTCAGGCAGAGTTGTGGATGTTACCCATGACTGGTCTCCTTCTTCTCGCCCGACTGCTGAGTGCTCGGGCATTTCTAATCTCATGACTCCGCTGGAGTATAACTCTTCCACTTTTAAGAGCCATGGGACATTTTTCACGGGCTTCATCTCGTTTGTCAAGAAGAACTTTGGTCCGTCCTCCTCTAATGCCAACAAAGATCAAGAGCACATGTACTTTCTTCTGTATTGGCTCAACAAACAAGTTTTCCCCAACAAGTCCAAAGAAGTAAAGGTTCAGTGGATCCCTTTGGTGGAAGCTCTCCATCACTTTGATGATGTGGCCACATGCCCCTTCCTTCTTGCTCATCTTTATCACCTTCTCTTTGAGATGACTAGAGGTGAACCCTTCAAGACCAACCTTAATGGGCCAACCTGGATGGTCTAGTTGTGGTTGCAATGATATTTCCTCGAGCTTTGGGTACCAAATCTGGAGTTCCTTAAGGGTGTTGCTCCTGCCCGAATCTTGGTCGATGCTTCTTCCATCAACCATTCTACCTTCTCCTGCCTGTTCTTCTTCAGAACCTGCTGCACTCGGGCAGACTTAGAGTGATGAGCTTCAATACTGAGAAGATACCTTTGGTTTTCAGACCAAATCTTCTAAGATGCTTTTGGGGGTGATGCTAGTGCCTTCTGCAAGGAAAGGTTCATAAGAGAGACCTGGCCTGGGGGGGGGTGAGGAGCGATCGTTATGAACACGGGTTGAAGGTTTACCATCCAAACTTCTGCAGTAGGCAGCTAGGCTTCAGGCAAGCCATTCAAGTCCCATTTTTTGACTCTGTGCACTGCGACACCTCTTACCGTCTCCGCTCTTCTTTAGAAGTTATATTTCGGGCAGCTCGGCGTAGCTTAGAAGTGATGAACAAAATTGCCCACAAACCCGTGGCACTAAACGTCGAGTGTACTCACTCCTTCTCCACTTGGTGGGAAGCCAAGTAGACCAAGAGGTACATATGAGATATCAAGGAGTCTCACGACCGCCTCTTCAGGCAGTTAACCATCAAGTCCTATCTCAAGCCTTATGAACTTGAAAAGTGGAAGGAGATGGTTCACCAAAAGAACCAGCTTCTTCTGATAGGTACCTTCCATTGCTTTATCCTTTATTTTATGATATTCCACAATTTATCTTCTCTTAACACTCATTTGATTAACTTGATCTTTGCAGCCCAAGGCATTACTGAAGAAGTGAATGTCGGGCTAGATAAAGAAACGGTAGATGCTTTGGTCGTTCAAGAGGTTGCGACCGAGGCTTCAAGACCATGAGCTGGGTCTAGCCATTCTGATGACCTCTCAGAGTTGTTTAGAGATTCTGAG
The DNA here is from genome assembly GCA_024362995.1 of Heteromeles arbutifolia. Classification (NCBI taxonomy): domain Eukaryota; kingdom Viridiplantae; phylum Streptophyta; class Magnoliopsida; order Rosales; family Rosaceae; genus Heteromeles; species Heteromeles arbutifolia. Next base: position 30,932,843 of record JANCRC010000011.1, on the reverse strand, counting down.
GGCAAACTGAACCTGTAGTAGAAACTCGGGCAACACGGCGGACAAGGGAAACAATGGTGGAATCCTTTGAGTCCGAGCTCGAGGATCAATCTTAGCCTCAATTGTCTATACCAGGTCCGCGGGCAACCCTTACGAAGAAGAGAACCAGAGCTCAAACTTCCAGAGCATCCAAATCTTCCTAGTCATCCACTGCTCCTCTAGTTGAAGCTGGCAGCAAGAAGCAGAAGTCATCTTTTGTTAACTGCAATCTCCACTCCATGAACTAATAACTTCTTCTTCCTTGTAAATAGGGCCTTAAGCAACCAAGAAGCCTACTTTTGTTTCACGGGAGGAACCGTTAGGTGCAGAAATGTACCAGAAGGACAAAGATCTTCTTCATACCATCCTGGAAAAGTTGAAGGTATGACCTACATCTCAAGTCACCACTTCAAAGTTTTACCCTTTCTTTCCTTTTGCATAGAGTTGAAGGTATGACCTGCATCTCGAGTCACCACTTCGAAGTTTTACTCTTTCTTTCATTTTGCATTAATTCTTTGCCCAATTGCCTGAAACAAGACATAAGGGAAAAAAGGATCTCTCAGCTCGAGGCCTCTTTTCCTCCAGCCCGAACAGTACATGCTTCTCATTCTCGGGCTAAATCTTCAAAGTTATACTTTTCTTACTCTTGGCTTTAAGCTTGTAACTTTATCACTTTTGAAATCAATGATCGACCTCCATTCTTTTATAGGCCAAGGTTGGGGAAACTGCGCCTTCAATCAGGCAAAGCTATGCTTCTATCCCCTCGACTCCTCCTCCTGCACTGGTAGTGACTTCAACTTCCCAGTTCAATCTTTCATCTAGGGAGATGCTACATTTCGTGGAGGACAATAGTAACCCGGTGAGCCCCTCAGCTTGACCCTTTTATGCTTAAAGTTCTCTTTATTTGTACTTATACTTTGTTCTTTTCAGTCTTCCCCAGCACAAGAGACTAATCAACCACCAACCACTTCTTTTGGGGAGCCAATAGTCCTAGAGATCTTAGTGGTCTTAGAGGTAACTAGCCCTCGGGCTTCCTAGGCTGCTGTGGCAACAGAAGTACCTCATCAATCCTCTCAAGTCCTATCTTAGGTATACCAACACTTAGACTTCTGTTTTCTGTTTTGTACAAACTAACTTATTGACACTTGTCTTTTCTCTTGTTGTTTATAGGTCTCTAGTGAGGGGTCGGGCATCATTCCTCATTCTCCAGTAAGTGAGAATGATGCTCTTTAGCCACCACAGGAAACAACTCCTCCTCCACCTTCTAAGGCTCCAGGCTCAATTCAGGTATACCAACTCATTTTTTTCTAGCTTTTCTTTTCTTCCATTGCATACTATCTTCCTAATCTACTTTTCCTTTGTTTGCAACAGGGTCCTGGTAAGGGCTCGGGCCAATCTCCTCCCCCTCTAGTACGCAAGGTAGATCTTCCCAGACCTCCCTTGGCTTCTGGGGTTATGGGGATTCCTATCCCTCGGCCTAAGAAGAAAGCCAAGATTGCTGCCTCTATTCTTCGGGCTTCTCCTCCTGCTGAGACTGCTTCCACCGCTGCAACCTCTGAATGAGCTGAAGAGATGCCCCCGCCTCTTACACCCATCTCTGTAACAACATCCTTGCCCGAGCTTTTTAAAGAGTTTGGGCAACTTAAGACAAGGCTAAGGTCTTCAAAGCATCCCTCCGAGCCTCAAGGCCTTCAGGATTAACACCGGATCTTCCAAGAGTGAGTTAGGAGGGACTTCTCAGCTTCCTTTAGTCTTAAGGCTCTCCACGATGTAGAGAATGCTATTACTGAATTGCACAAGGCTGATTAATTATCAAAGGTTCAGTATGAGTCATTCCTCTCTTACTTTGAGAACTTGAAAGCACTGAGGGATCAACATCAGCGGGTTGATAGACAAGCCAATCGAGTGAGGTGCTTCAAGGAGAAACAATCCAGGACTTCGGCTCATATTCAACAACTGGTGGATGAATGTTCAGCCATAGAAGATAGGATCAAGGTGGTAACTTCTGAGATCCAGAGATTAGAGGAGCAATTGGCTGTGCTGAAGGCTGAACAAGTAACTCTTCTCAGTAAACTTCATCAGAAAATCGAAGAGGTGAAGATGGAGAACCTAGAGTTGGAGGATGCTGAGTCTCAACTTGCCAATAATAGTACTATTTTAGCCGAGCCTTCCAGAATCTTTACAATTATGCAAACTTATTATTCCAGAATAATCACTTTGGGTGAAGATGTAAATTTGTTAGGCTAGGGTCATTGTAACCTCTTCTTTTATGAAATGAAATAAATCTCTTCTTCAATTTTACTTAGCTCACTTCCCTTTATAAACTAATCTTCAATTTTTCTTGATCTGCTTAACTCCCTTCGATATAACAATCTCTTGCATCCCATAAAGTTGGATGATATTCTTTTAAAAACTTAGCATTGATTGGATGTCTTTGCAAGTTGCCTTCTAAATCTGCCAAGTAATATCCCCCCTGATCCAATACCTGGTTGATAGTGAAGGGGCCTTCCCAAGTAGGACTCCACTTCCCAAAGCCTCTAACTTGAGCTCCCAAGGGCAAAATTGCTTTTCACACTAATTCCCCTTTTTTGAAGGCTTTTAACTTTACCCTCTTATTATAAGCTCGGGCAACGACTCTTTTCCCTTCTTGAATCTTGTTTAAAGCTTCAATTCGGGCTACATCCAGATCTTTAACTCCTTGACACATAGCTTGAATATATTCTTCACTATGCAGACCGTATTGGTTTTTAATTCTAGCTGAACTCACATTAATCTCCATAGGAAGCACATCAACTTGCCCGAAGGTGAGGGCATAAGGAGTAGTTCCAGTTCCTGCCTTCTTAGAGGTTCTATAAGCCCATAAAGTGTCTCTCAACTTCTCATGCCATTTCTCTGGACTAGCTGCCACCATTCTTTTAATAATACTCACCAAGATCTTGTTGTTGGCTTCTGCTTAACCATTTGATTGGGGGTAGTGAGGACTAGATTGGATCATCTTTATCTTGAACTTACTTGCAAATTCCTCTGCTTCTTTTGAAATAAAAGATGGCCCGCGGTCTGTAACAATTGTCTCGGGCACCCCATACCTGTGTAAGATCTTGGTTTCAACGAACTTTTTGACAACAGTTGAAGTGATAGTCTTTACAGCTGAAGCCTCTACCCACTTGGTAAAGTAATCTGTTGCCATAATTATGAATGTGTGTCCCTTGCTAGAAGCTGGGTAAATTTGCCCAATGAAGTCCATGGCCCATCCTTTGATGGGCTAAGGCTTGACCACAGGGTTCAAGGGTACAGAGGGCACATGTTGGAGAGGTTCATGTCTTTGACACTCCTCACACCCTCGGTCATAGGCCTTGCAATCATTCTTTATGTCGGGCCAAAAGTAGCCATATCTTCTTAGCAACCAAGGAACAAAATGCCGATAATATCGGCGAAATATCGCCGATATTATCAGTTTTTCACGGTACCGATATTTTAATTACTATCCAACTGGTTTTCGTCAAAATATCGCGATAATATCGATAATATCGCGATATTTTCGAAATTATCGCGATATTTTGAAAGGAGAATGATACACAGAAGCTGGGGGAAGAACAGGGGAAGGCACCTCGCGGTGTTGGAGACCCCATGTGTTTGTTTGGGGGGGCGAAAAGGTTCCCAGCCCAATCTGCAGAGGGAGAAAAGGCCAGCAAACATGAAGAAACAAAACAAAGCAAATTATACACATCACAAAAACCACGGCAGGTCTAGAACTTGGACTGGAACATGTTTATAATATTTGTTAGAAGGAGGCGTTCTGGGAGGAAGGGAGGGGGGAGGGAGGGGGGGAAAAGGGAAGGAAGAATCTGGGGGTGGGAGGAAGGGGGGGAGGGAAGGGAAGGAAGGATCTGGGGGGAAGTGGGAGCGGTGCACGGGGGGCGCGGGGGGAAGAATCTGTGGCCGGGCGGGGGGGGGGAGCGGAAGCGAAGGAAGAATCTGTGGGGGGGGGGGGGAAGAATCTGGGCAGCAGGCAAGAGAGAAAGGTTGGGGGAAAGAAGGGATCCTAGGCAGTAATGGGGAGTGGAGAAGAGAGGGCGGGTGGGTGCGTGCGTGCGTCTGTCTGTCTGTGGCACATAGTCACAGATGGTTTTGGCACGTGGTTTTGTAGGAAACCACGGTTTTGGCACATGGTTTTGTGCACAGTTTTGTGTGTGTGTGTGTGTGTACGGTTTTTTCTGTGTGTACAATTTTTTGTATGTCTGTCAGAGCCATTCCAAACATATATTCTTTCACATTTGTATCAAAGCCATTCAGAGCATTTTCGTTTCTTCTTCTTCCCTTACCCCTTTCAAAGCCATTTCAGATCCATTCCAGAGCTTGAACACAAAGGGTTCCATATTTAAGGTAAGTTTAAAAACTTATATTTATATTATTGTAATTTATACAACAACAAAAAAAATTTTGTTTGTTAATTTTTGTTAATACTTGCATGTTAATTTTTGTAATTAATTAAGTAATGTTAATTTTTGTATGTTAATTTTTGTTAATACTTGCATGTTAATTTTTGTAACTAATTAAGTAATGTTAATTTTTGTATGTTAATTTATACAACAACAAAAATATTATTGCAAGTATTAAGTAATTAATACTTGCATGTTATTTTTTGTAATTAATTAAGTAATGTTAACAATTACATGTTAATTTTTGTAAGTAATTAGTAATGTTGTATAATTATTCCCTAGGATAATTTTAATATGTTTAATGTTATTTATTATTTTATTAATATTTGGTTTTATTATCAAATTAGATTATTATTCATTAATATTAGGTTTTTTTTATTATCAAATTAGATTATTATTCATTAAATTGGATTATTATCAAATTGGATTATTCATTAAATTGGATTATTATTAAATTGGATTATTATCAAATTCGATTATTATTCATCACTATGTTTTATATTAGGATTATTTTTTTTTATCAAATTGGATTATTATTCATTAATATTAGGTTTTATTATTCCATATTATTTTTATAATTACTTAAATTTTTACAATCATTTTCTTTACTTTGTATTTAATTCTTCTGTAGAATAACTTTATTATTTAGGTTCTCTTATATAACCGTCATCACTACTATATTTTTTGGCCAAATAAAAATTGTCTAATTTTCATGAAAAATAAATATAGGTACGTTTAAGATGTCCAGTGGAGTTACTAAACGTGATCCAGCTTGGGAACATGGAGACCCAATAGACGGAAACAAACATGGCACAATTTGCAAATATTGTCGTCGAGTAATGAAGAGCGGCGGAGTGACACGACTTAAGTACCATCTTAGTGTTTAAACTTCTTTCATTAATTACTACATATTTTCTACACTCACAATGTTTGTCAGCTCGCTATATAATCAACTTGATAATGTTAAATCCATCATGCAATGCATTTCCTTCCAATTTTTTGTGATAAACTAATAGATAATTGACTAAATAAACATCCTGTAAAGTTTCAATAAAAATTTCCAAGTTTTTCTTACAATTTCCGTGGTTTCCATATAATTTTTATCGATATCGATATTATCCCGATATTTCCATCGATATTTCCGTGTTTTCGGACTACCAATATTTCCGATATTACCGATATTTAATACCTTGTTAGCAACCACCTTATCTTAGTTCCAGCTTGATATGCTCCACAAATTCCTTCATGTACTTCGACCATCAGTCTCATTGATTCTTCTTGGCCTAGGCAATTTAACAATAGCCCATCTAGAGTTTTTCTTAGCATAGACTCATCCCACATGACATACTTAGTTGCTTGTTGTCTATTCTTCTTACTTGTGGGGAAAGAAGGATATTTCAAGTACTGAATGATAGGTGTTCTCCAGTTTTCTATTTCTATTTCTTTAGTCATCACATCTAGTTTGAATCATTTCTCAAAGATAAAGGGGAGATTTCTCCTTTGAACTTCCACATCTACTTCGAACTTTCTTTCTTGGATCTGTGCTCCAGAGGCTATTTGTGCCATCTCATTGGCAATGGAATTTGATTCTCTGGGGATGTGGTTGACTGATATTTCAGTGCCCTAATAGCTTAATAGCTGTGTTAATGCTAAATAATAACCAGCCATAGTGATGTGTCTGCACTTGTATTCTCTATTCAACTGATTGATCACTAATTCTGAATCACCAAATACTTCAACCTAAGTTGCCCCCAACTCTATCAAGATTTCCAGGCCAATTATCAATGCCTCATATTCTGCCCGATCGTTGGTAGTATCTTGATAATCTAGGAGGAAGGAATAACAGTGGTGAACACCCTTGGGATCAATAATGACAACCCCATCTCCATTAGCGTTTTGAGTGCAAGATCCATCGAAATACAACTTCCAAGGAGTGATCCAAAGACTAGCTATCCTCTTTATCTTCTGCTGAATCCATTCCTCTTTGCCTAAGAGAGCTCTGCTTGGTGGGATCTAGAGACTGGCCACCTCTAGAGTTCCTGGGACGTTGACTAGTTCATCTTGTGGTTCTTGGTGCTCGGTTAAGAAATCTGCAATTGCTTGCCCCTTTATTGCTCTTTAAGGCACATATTGAAGACTGAACTCTAATAATGCTAGAATCCACTTTCCAATCCTTCCAACTAGCATTGGTTTTGACTGATGTGAAATATTCTAACACACAAATTAAACCCTATTGATGACAATTGTAGTAGAGATGCAAGTAGGGATCGTTCTAGACCGGGGATTAACTAGGGATGCTAATCAACACAAATAAGACTCAAAAATACTAAACTAGACTCTATAAACTCAAAACTGACTCAAAACACTTAAAACAGCAACAAACAATTAAAAAGACTCAATTCTAGACCTAACAAGTGATTTTGACGACAATTAAACTAAACTTGACTCAAAAGACTAAAAGAAAACCGATTTTGACTCAACTAACAAGACTTAATGAAAGGGGGATTGTTTTTGACGAATTTAAAACTTAAAATAGAAACTTTGCATAAAACACTTATAAAAACGAATTTTGTGAATTTAAAAGGGTGAAAGGCTAGTTAGAGGGTCCTTCTCCGCACATGTCATATGCATATGAACCAATTTCCAGTTATTATTCCTTTAGACTATGAATGACAACACCCCAAGTTAACCGTGATAGCACAAATTAACCATCAGATTTTCCTTAGTTCATTGAATTGAATGAAAGATGCATTACAACCAAATTATCCTTATCAAGTCTCCTAATTATGACAGCATGATAGAAAACATGTCAAAGGTCATTAAGTTCTTTGAAAATCATAAGTGTTGATGAGGCATTCGTAACTATGACAGCATGATACTCTTGCCTAGGACTTACTTAACATGATTGTGACTAGCAACCTTTACTACTTGTGAATATAAGTTCATAACGATTAGGTGAAACTCCCTTATACTCTAGCATCAAATTCATGCATGCAAATTAAGTGTCGACCCCCAATGAACACACATAAACAAGTTTTAATAACTCAGATAAGCAAATCACATTCTAGTCTTAAGAAACAATAACTGGACGTAATCAATTCATATATAACATATAATCATGGCTTCAAATTCACCTCTAACTATAAAGAAATTAGCTCCTCATGTTCGCAATTAAACAAAGATAAATAAATTTAAACATTAAGACAAAGAATAGAAAACACCTAGAAACGCTCCAGATTTCTTCCTTCCTTCCTTTGCAAAGCTGCGGCACAAGAGGGATTTTCTGAGTTTAAAGCTCTTGTGTGTGGTGGATGGATGTAGGTGAGTTATGGTAGAGGGTGGTGGTCTGAATGGTGCAACATAAACTTGTATTTATAGGGGAAGGGTGCGGCACAAACATTTAATGTAGGAAAAGGATTGCAAAACATAGTTTGTGTGGGAAAATAATAACACAATCCTAAGGGGAAAAGGTTATGTAATCCCAGCAGGAAATGGGACATCTATAAGGTCAAAAACCAAGGGGATTTAGGACAAAAAGGTGCGGCTGAATCATGACTCTAGAAGGTTTGGGAAAGGATTAGGATAAGATAAGATAAGGTTGGTTTGGATAAGATAAGGTTGGATAAGGTTTTGGATAATTCTCATTCTTTGTAGCTGATTCCTTATCTTCTTTGCCTTGAATTTATTTCTTCAACTCTCTTGCACATTCCTAGCCTCTCTTGAACTTCGAATTCGTCCATCCACCTTGCTCCATACTTGTGCTATCCATTCCAAGCCCAAAACTGCTCTAAAATGCTCCAAATTGCACTTTCTTGTCAACTTTGTCATTTGAACCTGAAAACACACGAAAATAGTTTAAAACACTCTAATAAACATAAACTAACTATGTAAATGCAAGAAAACAAGCTAACTAAGTCGCATAAATGTGCTCCTATCATTGACAGCATGTATTTGATTATATCTGTCTTGGCAATAATGTGGATGTGGCAAGGCAACATATAATGCCTTAGCTTAGAGACAATAAAGTACAAAGCCAAGCACAACTTCTCCACTGGGGTATATCTCGTTTCTACCTCAGTAAGGATTCTACTGAGGTAGTATATTGCTTGCTCTTTCCCACCTTCATTGTTTTGGGCCAATAAGCTTCCTATTGACTTTTCAGAGGCAGAAATATAAAGCTTTAAAGGCTTCCCTCTCTGAGGTGGCATTAGCACTGGTGGAGAAGCTAAGTAAGCCTTTATTCAGTCAAAGGCCTCTTGGTGTGGTTAGCCCCACTTGAACTCTTCTTTGTCTTTCAATAACAGAGGAGTCAGCGGCTGAATCTTGCCCACCAAGTTAGCAATAAATCTCCTCAGGAAGTTGATTTTTCCTAGCAGCAACCTCTACCCCTCTTTAATGAATTAGGAATCCCAAAAAAATGCCCGATCTTACCCCAAAAGCACATTTCTTAGGATTCATCTTCAACTTATAGGTCCACAATCTTGTTAAGGCTTGTCTGAGGTCTACTCGGTGCTGTTTTTTAGTTTTAGATTTCACCACGATGTCATCAATGTATGCTTTCATGCTATGGCCGATTAAGTCATGAAAAATGGCGTTCATTGCTCTCTGATAAGCTGCACCAGCATTTTTGTGCCTAAATGTCATTACCAAGTATTCAACATGGCCTGGGCATCTAAAAGCTATTTGATGTGAAATTTATATGACACTCAAATTAAACCCTATTGATGACAATTGTAGTAGAGATGCAAGTAGGGATCGTTCTAGACTAGGGATTAACTAGGGATGCTAATCAACACAAATAAGACTTAAAAACACTAAACTAGACTCTAATGACTCAAAACTAACTTAAAACACTAAAAACAGCAAGAAACAACAAAAAAGACTCAAATCTAGACCTAACAAGTGATTTTGACGAAAATAGAACTTAAAAGACTCAAACAACTAAAGAAAACAAGTTTTGACTCTAAAAGAAAGATTAAATGAAAGGGGGTTTGTTTTTGACGAATTTAAGACTTAAAACAGAAACTTTGCATAAAATACTTTGTAAAAACAAATTTTGTGAATTAAAAAGGGTGAAAGGCTAGTTAAAGGCCCTTCTCCACACATGAACATATGTATATAAATCGATTTCCAGTTATTCTTTCGACAAACCATGAATGACAATGCCCCAAATTAATTGTGTAGAAATAATTAATTCTCAGATTTCCCTAGACTCATTGAATTGGATGAAAAGCATGCGACAACCCAAATCATTCTTTATTAAGCTCCCTAACTATGAAAAGCATGATAGAGACACGAAACAAAGATCATTAAGCTTTGTGAAAATCATAAGCATTGACAAGGCATTTGTGACTATGAAAAGCATGACATTCCTGCCAGGAATTTACTTAACGCGATCGTGACTAGCAACCTCCACTACTTGTAAATATAAGTTTATAACGATTAGGTGAAACTCCCTTATATTTTAGCATCAAATTCATGCATGCAAACTAAGTAGGCCTCCTTAATCAACACACAAGAACAAGTTCTCAATAAAACAGATAAGTAAACCACATTCACGATTCATGAAATCATAACTGGAGGAAATCAATTCATATAAAACATATGTCCATGGCTTTGAATTCGCCTCTAACTATAAAGAAATTAGTTTCTCATGTTCGCAATCAAACAAATATAAATAAAATCAAACATTGAAACAAGGATAGAAAACACCTAGAAAACAATCCAGATTCCTTCCTTCCTCGCAAGGCTGCGGCACAAGAGGGTGTATGGCTGATTATGGTGTAGAGATGTGTGAATGATAGATGGTGGTGTGACTGAATGGTGCAGCAAAAGGGTCAATTTATAGGGGGAGGTGCGGCACAAACATTTAGTGTAGGAAAAGGATTGTAAAATGTAGTTTGTGTAGGAAAATAATAACACAGTTCTAAGGGGAAAAGGTTATGTAATCCCAGCAGGAAATAGGACATCTAGAAGGTCAAAAACCCAAGGGATTTAGGATAAAGGTGCGGCTGGATCATGAATCTAGAAGGCTTGGCCGCCACTTTTTTAGGGAATTCTGGAAAGGATGTTATTTGGTTGATTTTGACACTTCTAGAAGGAATAGGTGCGGCACCTTTGTAGGAGAGCATAAGGTTTCTAGAAATCAGGTTTTTATGTCTCCTAAACTGAAATTAATTCCCTTTTGCAGCAGGAATTAAGTTAGGAAAGGATTAGGATAGGATAGGATAAGGTTTGGATAAAATAAGGATAAGATAAGGTAGTTTGGATAATGTTTTGGATAATTCTCCTCCTTTGTAGCTGATTCCTTGTCTTCTTTGACTTGAATTTATTTCTTCAACTCTTTTGCACATTCCTAGCCTCTCTTGAACTTCAAATTCGTCCATCCATCTTGCTCCATACTTGTGCTATCCATTCCAAGCCCAAAAATACTCGAAAATGCTCCAAAATGCATCTTTTAGCCAACTTTGCCAATTGGACCTACAAACATACGAAAATAGCTTAAAACACTCTAATAAGTAGAAACTAACTAAGAAAATGCAAGGAAACAAGCTAACAAAGTCGCATAAATATGCTCCTATCAAATTCCCCCACACTTAGCTTTTGCTAGTCCTCGAGCAAAACAAAACAACAAAACAAAACCTAAACCTTCCAACGTTCACCTCAGGGATTTCCAATGGAACATAACACGGTAAAAATCATTACTCACATAGATTTTAGTTATCCTTACTCTCGAGCACATACTTAATCATAGTTACCACTCACTAGTTCATATTTAATCAATTAAAACAACTTTTTGAATGTAGTAACATGCCTTGGAGAATCCCTCAATTCCATACTAGATATGCACTCAATTTTCACTCAGATTTTCTGACTACACTCCCTATTCTAGGTATATGTAAGAAGATTAATGTAAACATGAAAACGAACACTCACATATGTTTATAACAAAGAAAGCAATTTCTGGAGTTATTAAGCATGTATAGATATGATCTCATGAATGGAATGCTACTACTCTGACGTGAGAACTAGAGACACCATATGCTCATACCAATCCCAAACTCCACATATTGAAACACTTAACAATCAAGATAGAAGTCAAAGGGTTGTAACGGGGCTAAGGTATTGGCTAACAAAGAAAGGTAAGGAAAACAAACGTTCTTAAAGCAATAGCAAGCAAAGCAATGAAATCAACACTTAGAATTCACTCTTGAATGCAGCCACAAACTTTGATACATAAAGGGAAGATCACACATACTTAGGGCCGAATTCAACTTTTTGGACCCTTTCTTCAACAACCAACACTTGTGAGCTTAATCTCACTTATTTTGAACACTTTTCACACTTCCTTCACATACTTTTCTTTTCCTTTTCCTTTTCTTTCTCTCACAAACTTTCTCCTTTTTTTTTTCTTTTTTTTTTCCTTCTACCCATGCCCTTCTTGTTTATTTTGGCACACAACATTGTACAACCTTCCCCCACACTTATTATTCTGCAAATTGTAGATCAAAAGGAATTCCTCTAAGTCATGCTCCACTATTCTTTAAGAACAAGGGTATGGATAGTCCTATTCTAGGCTAGGTAAGGATAATGTGGGCTAACAAAGAAAATAGCTAAACAGGGCTCAAAAGGGGTTAAACCTACAATACATATGCAAAGGTTAAGGCTTTTTGGCTCTGGTTTTAACTAAACAACTTCATCTTGTTATTTGTTATGCTAATCAATTTCATGCTTTGAATGAAACGGGCTTGAGTTCTAGTATTTGGAACTAAATGATGAAACGCATTCTAAGTAGCAACCAAGCAAAGAAATAATGAGATCATGCAACGACTTCAGAAAACAGAAATGCACAGATTAATAACTCTCCAAATAAACGTTTAGGCTCAAGTTTCTCAGGGATGTAGCGTTAGTTTGAGTTACTTCCTTCAAGCATGTTACAAAAACTGATTTTATCCTTTTTGTGATTACATGTGAATTCATGAATGTCAACTATAACCAAGCATAAACCAAAGAGCATATCAAACTTCAATCCATGTTTGTAACTTTCTTTAACAGTCATGTAATTAAAAACCAAATCCTCATCATTGTGTTGGAATGTACCCTAAGGCACAAACACAAAAACGACTCTTTTTGGGTTTTTTCAGAACTTTTTTCAAATTTTTTTTTGTAAATTTTCGTATTTTTCTTTCAAGACACATAAAAACACTTCAAAACACACTAAAAACACTAAAAACAGTGAAAAACAACCTTAGAAGTGATGGGTGATAAAAACCTACGAATTTTTCAATGAAAACACTTGTTGACCCCCCCACACTTAAACCAAACATTGTCCTCAATGTTTCAAACATAGACGCACATACAAGCAAGCAAACAACACAACTAACAAACATGACAAAAATGGCAAAATAAAAGCAATAAAGAGTAGGGTTTAGAAACGCAAATCTGGTTGTGGAGCTGGAGAGTTCCTAGGTCTTCTTTATTTGTATGGGTTGCCTCCCAAGAAGCGCTTGCTTTAACGTCTTCCAGCCGGACGAACCTTCCTTCTATTCTTCAATGGGGCCCACGGCATGGAAGGATGTGTCCTCCGTGATGTGTTCTTCAAAGTGCTCATACATTGGCTCTATGAATGGAAGGGGATAGTAATCCTTCCTGGTTGGGGTGTTGAGCATCCTAAAGTCAATGTAATCATTCCCACCAGCTTGGATTCGATTGGGGACCTGCACCATACAAGGTAACAACCTATTAGTTGAAATTGGAATCAAAATTGGAATAGGTGGCTCACCAATGTACTGCAATGAAGTGGCAGCACTATCAACAAATGCATGTGGGGTGCTCTCGGCCAGATTTGGGGGTTTGAGGGGTGTGGCCGTGCAATCCTTGTGCTTCACTCCAATTCCCTCTTCGTTGGTGGTTCGAAATACATCTTTCTTGATTGGTGCTGTATGTTTCTGCCCTTTATTTTTTATTACATCAATGACAAAACAAGAATGAACGTCATTAGTATTCTCAACAGATTCAGAAACATTAAAATTAATCATGTCACCACCAAATGCCATAGTTACTGCTCCCTTGGCCACGTCAATCTTGGTTTGAGTAGTTTTCATGAAAGGTCGTCCAAGTAAGAGTGGCGATGGTGGAGAGTGGGCTGAGTCCTCCATATCAAGCACATAGAAATCTGCAGGAAAAATCAAGTGGTTTACCTGCACCAAAACATCTTCCAAAACTCATTTCGGATATGCATTAGATCGATCGTCTAATTGAATAATAACACCATCATTTTTAAGCTCTCCTAGATTCATGGATGCATAAACGGAATATGGCATGACATTTATTGATGCACCTAAATCTAGCATAGCATGGTCAAACCTTGTATTACCAATTACACAAGGGATTGTGAAACTACCTGGATCTTTGCATTTAGATGGCAGCTTTCTTTGTAACATTGCAGAGACATTCTCACTTACATGTACCACCTTTTTCTCCCGAATCTGTTTCCTTGTAGTGCAAAGCTTCTTCAAAAACTTAGCATACTTCAGGATTTGCTTTATAGCATCAAGGAGCGGGATATTGACATGCACCTTCCTAAAGGTCTCTAGAATGTCTTGTTCATTCTCTTCGTTCTTTGACTGCATGAATCTGCTAGGAAAGGGTGCATTTAGTGGAATAGAACTTGAAAAATTCGATTTTGGACTTACCTTGGTGGTTGGGGATGGTTTAGGATTGGAATGTGGATGCGGCAAGGGTTGCTCCATCCTTGCCGTGGGTTTGGTTCCCTCCTCCTCTTTGATCAGCAACTTTTCATCCTCAATATGACCAGATTTGGATGGTTGTGGCTCAGTTCCAACTTCTTTTCCACTTCTCAACATGATGGCTTTAGCGGTTTCAAATCCTCCCTTTGGATTCACAATGGTTGAACTAGGAAGTTTACCTTCTTCTCGAAACTGCCCAAGGAACTCTGAAATCTGCCTTATTTGCTTCTTCATGTCGCTCATCTCCTTGTCTTGATTCGCTATTCAGTTATTTTGATTTTGTAATCCCTGCGCTACAAATGTTAGTAGTTGAATAGCTTGATCATTATCAAATAGCGAACCTAAGTTTGGTTGAGCAGATTGTGGTTGAAGTTGCATTGGTTCGAATGGCCTTTGATAGAACCTGGGAGTTTGCTATCTAAATCCACCTTGTTGTTGAGGTTGTTGAGGCTCCCTCCACTTGAAGTTTGGGTGATCTCTCCAGCCCGGATTGTAAGTATTGGAGTATGGATCATTCCGTGGTTGATTTTGCCCTTGATAGCCCACGACATTGGCACTTTCCCATCCTCCATTCTCTATCAATTGAGGGCATTGATCATTGAGATGCCCCTGCATAGAGCACACTCCACATATGGCCGGACCTTGCATTTTGGATCCATCGACAACCTGTGACAAAAGAACAGTGAGATTAGCCATTTGAGATTGAAGTTCAGAAATTGCACTTACCTCATTCACTTGTTGCCGTGGGGGGTCCCTTTGTGCAACACCTTCATATTGTTGTGCATTCAAGGCTCGGTTTGCACTTAAGATTTTGGCAGCCACCGGAGTCTTGTCAACCAAAGCACCTCCTGCCGAAGCATCAAGCATTTGTCTCTCAATTGGAAGAAGTCCTTCGTAGAAATATTGAATTAAAAGCTCTTCCTTCATTTGGTGTTGTGGGCAGGATGCAACTAGGGCCTTAAAACGCTCATAATCTGCTGGAAAAGATTCTCCTTGGCTTTGTTCAATGCCACTAATTCTCTTCCTCAAAAGAATAACTCTCGAAGTTGGGAAGAATTTCTCTAAAAACGCACTTTTCATGCTTTCCCAAGAAGTGACCGTTCCAGGTGCCAATTCGAATAACCAATCCTTAGCCTTTTCAAATAGAGAGAATGGAAAGGCTTGCATCTTCAGAATATTCCCATCTATGTTGATTGGTGTCATGCTTGAGCACACCACCTCAAATTCCTTCAAATGCTTGTTTGGATCTTCCATGGACAACCCATGGTACTTAGGAATGTGATGCAACAAGCTTGACTTCAATTCAAACTCATCGGTCTTTCCTTGACTTGCCGCAGGGTATTGGATGCATAGAGGCACGGCATTGTCAAGTCCTGAGGCTGAAAGCTCTTTGATTGTACGATTGTCCATAGCCATGGGTTGTTCTTCCTCTTCTTATTCTTCAAATTCAGATTCAGAGCTAGAACTAGTACCTAAAACAAAGAAAACAAAACGAAATCAGAAACTAAAGAAAATACGAACAGAAACAACGGGGGATTAGCAATTTGCTAATCCCCAGCAACGGCGCCAAAATTTGATGTGAAATTTATATGACACTCAAATTAAACCCTATTGATGACAATTGTAGTAGAGATACAAGTAGGGATCATTCTAGACCAGGGATTAACTAGGGATGCTAATCAACATAAATAAGACTTAAAAACACTAAACTAGACTCTAATCACTCAAAACCAACTTAAAACACTAAAAACAGCAAGAAACAATAAAAAAGACTCAAATCTAGACCTAACAAGTGATTTTGACGAAAATAGAACTTAAAAGACTCAAACAACTAAAGAAAACAGGTTTTGACTCTAAAAACAAGATTAAATGAAAGGGAGTTTGTTTTTGACGAATTTAAGACTTAAAACAGAAACTTTGCATAAAATACTTTGTAAAAACGAATTTTGTGAATTAAAAAGGGTGAAAGGCTAGTTAGAGGGCCCTTCTCCACACATGAACATATGTATATAAATCGATTTCCAGTTATTCTTTCGACAAACCATGAATGACAATGCCCCAAATTAATTGTGTAAAACTAATTAATTCTCAGATTTCCCTAGACTCATTGAATTGGATGAAAAGCATGCGACAACCCAAATCATTATTTATTAAGCTCCCTAACTATGAAAAGCATGATAGAGACACGAAACAAAGATCATTAAGCTTTGTGAAAATCATAAGCATTGACAAGGCATTCGTGACTATGAAAAGCATGACACTCCTGCCAGGAATTTACTTAACGCGATCGTGACTAGCAACCTCCACTACTTGTAAATATAAGTTCATAACGATTAGGTGAAACTCCCTTATATTTTAGCATCAAATTCATGCATGCAAACTAAGTAGGCCTCCTTAATCAATACAGAAGAACAAGTTCTCAATAAAACAGATAAGTAAACCACATTCACGATTCATGAAATCATAACTGGAGGAAATCAATTCATATAAAACATATATCCATGGCTTTGAATTCGCCTCTAAATATAAAGAAATTAGTTCCTCATGTTCGCAATCAAACAAATATAAATAAAATCAAACATTGAAACAAGGATGGAAAACACCTAGAAAACACTCCAGATTCCTTCCTTTCTCGCAAGGCTACGGCACAAGAGAGTGTATGGCTGATTATGGTGTAAAGATGAGTGAATGATAGATGGTGGTGTGACTGAATGGTGCAGCAAAAGGGTCAATTTATAGGGGGAGGTGGGGCACAAACATTTAGTGTAGGAAAAGGATTGCAAAATGTAGTTTGTGTAGGAAAATAATAACACAGTCCTAAGGGGAAATGGTTATGTAATCCCAGCAGGAAATAGGGCATCTAGAAGGTCAAAAACCCAAGGGATTTAGGATAAATGTGCGGCTGGATCATGAATCTAGAAGGCTTGGGCGCCACTTTTTTAGGGAATTCGAGAAATGATGTTATTTGGCTGATTTTGACACTTCTAGAAGGAATAGGTGCGGCACCTTTGTAGGAGAGGATAAGGTTTCTAGAAATCAGGTTTTTATGTCTCCTAAACTGAAATTAAATCCCTTTTGCAGCAGGAATTAAGTTAGGAAAGGATTAGGATAGGATAGGATAAGGTTTGGATAAGATAAGGATAAGATAAGGTAGTTTGGATAATTCTCCTTCTTTGTAGCTGATTCCTTATCTTCTTTGACTTGAATTTATTTCTTCAACTCTTTTGCACATTCCTAGCCTCTCTTGAACTTCAAATTCGTCCATCCATCTTGCTCCATACTTGTGCTATCCATTCCGAGCCCAAAAATGCTCCAAAATGCATCTTTTAGCCAACTTTGCCAATTGGACCTACAAACATACGAAAATAGCTTAAAACACTCTAATAAGTAGAAACTAACTAAGAAGATGCAAGGAAACAAGCTAACAAAGTCCCATAAATATGCTCCTATCACTATTTTATGTATATCTTCTTTTGCCATTTTTATCTGATTATAACTAGCATTCCCATCCATGAAAGATAGAACTTTGTGTTTTGCAACTGCATCTATAGATAGGTCAACCATGGGCATGTGGTACTCATATTTAGGCGTGGCTCTATTAATGTTTCTATAGTCCACACAACATCGAACTGCATTAGTTATAATTTTTAATATAGGTACAATGTTGGCCAACCACTCGACATACTTGGCAGGCCTAATAAATCCAGCCTTTACCAACCTTTCAATTTCTTCTTCGACATTTTCTTCTATTTCTTTTGACATTCTTCGTGGTGCTTGCTTTACAGGTTTATATCCCCCCTTAATAGGCATCTAGGTACAATGTTGGCCAACCACTTGACATACTTGGCAAGCCTAATAAATTCAGCCTTTACCAGCCTTTCGATCTCTTCTTTGACCTGTTCTTCTATTTCTTTTGACATTCTTCGTGGTACTTGCTTTACAGGTTTATATCCCTCCTTAATTGGCATCATGTGTTCTATTAAGGTTGAATCTAAACCTGGCATTTCAGTGTAATGCCAAGCAAAACAATCTTTAAACTCATGTAGAAGGCTAACGATCTTTGCCCGATCTTCTGCTTCCAATAGGGCACTGATCTGTATAGGCCTTGGATCCTCCTTAGTTCCCAAATCAATGGTTTCTAAGGGGTCTTGTACCTTTGGTGCTGGCTCGTCAGGTTCTGTACACAAAAATTCAACTGACTCTGGGCCCTCGGGCATGTCATCGGGCCAATCCAAGTCGTATATACACTCAGCCATGTGTATGACTGCCTCTATCTCTCTTTTAAAAAACTCTTCTTCTCTTGTGTTCTGGCTACTTGAAGTTTCTTTCTTGGCTGAGCTCTCCCTTTCTTGCTTTCTCTATCTCTCATATACCAACAGTCTCTTGATTAAGGACCTGACTGCAACTACTTGGTCATTTCTTCTTTGTTCTGACGTTACTGGTGTTGGGAAGCCGGGACGATATGGGGTCTATCCTATTCTTCCCTGGTGAGAAACAATCCTTGTTCCAAGAGCTTTTGGGCCGTCACCTTAGTCGGGCGGCCGTTCTCATCAGCTCCTAGGCACTGGAGAATCCCAATACTAGGATTATAAAAACTGGCATCTGCCACATTGGCCGTAGGGAGAAATGGCCGTGATTCAGCCTCTACCATCTCCCAAAACCCTGATTCTTTGGTCTTGGCTTCATGGTAAACTGCAATCTGTTGATGTAGTGTAAATGGCACAACAGACTTTGGTGAATCCAATCCCTGCCAAGTAAAGCTCCATAAGTGGAACTACTATCCACTATAAAGAAAGCTAGCATGATTTGCTTGGATCCCAAGTCAACATCCAAGGGCAGTATCCCATGAGTTCTGGTAATGGCTCTAGAGAAATTGGAAATTGTTAAGTTAGTAGGAATAAGATCTTCCTTACTTCTTCCTAACTTTTTCATTTGTTTCAATGGTATTACGTTGATCGCAGCTCCTCCATCAACCAAAACCCTCTTGAAGGGTACTCCCTCCAGATGAGCAGTTACGCATATGGGCTTGAGATGGTCATGTTTCGACTCATTTTGATTCATGTGTTCACTTATTTCCAGTAAAAAAAGAAAATGATGTGATTAATCAAAAGGAATATGCTAGCATAATTGGTAATTTGAGATATGCAACTGATTGTACTAGACCTGATATTGCATATACAGTTGGAGTGCTTAGCAGGTTTACCAGTAAGCCAGGTAATGAGCATTGGCATGCCATAGAAAGAGTAATGAAATATTTACTTGGCACTAAGAATTATGGTTTATTTTATAAAAAAATAAAAATGGAAACATCCAGCAGCACTTGAGGGTTTCAGTGATGCTGCTAGAATACTATGTCAGTTGATTCTTTTTTTTTTTTTTTTTTTTTCATATAGTAAATTATAGGGGTAAAGTACAAAAAACTACCTCAATTATTGGTGTCACGTCACTTTCATACCTCATCTTTTAAAATTGACAATGTCATACCTCATCTTTAGAATTTGGTTCCGTTACTTGGCCGTTTACTTTTTAGTTAAGTGCTGACGTGGCTTGATTCGGGACCCACTTTCTATTAAAAAATTAAAAAAATATTATTAAAAACTAAAAAAATATTTTTTAAATATTAAAAGAAAAGTAAAAAAAAAAATATTTGATTTGGTGTTTTTTTTTTTGTTCTTCTTCTTCTTCCGGCAGGGGGGTTACTGAGGGATTTTCATTTTTTTCTTCTTCTTCTTCTTCTTCCTCCTCCTCCTCCTCCTTCCTTCTTCTTCTTTTTCTTCTGGGTTGCAGATTCGGGTTTTTTTTTTTTTTTCTTCTTTTTCTTTTTCCTCCTTCTTCTTCTGGGTTGCAGATTCGGGATTTTTTTTTTTTGTTCTTCTTCTTCTTCTCCTGCTCCTGCTCCTCCTTCTCCTTCCTCCTTCGTGTTTCTTCTTCTTCTTCTGGGTTGCAGATTTGGTTTTTTTTTTTTTCCTTCTTCCTCCTCCTCCTTCTTCCCTTCTTCTTCTTCTTCTTATTCTTCTTCTTCTTCTTCTTCTGGGTTGCAGATTCGGATTCAGCTTTTTTTTTTTTTTTCCTTCTTCTTCCTCCTTCTTCCTCCTTCTTCCTCTTCTTCTTCTTCTTCTTCTTCTGGTATGCAGATTCGGATTTTTTTTCTTCTTCTTCTTCTTCTTCCTCCTTATTTTTTTTGGGTTGCAAGAAGGGAGCTAGAAGGGGGAAGAAGATGAAGATAGGGGAGAAGAGAGAGAAGAGGGTTGGGGAGGGGGGGAAAGGGCACAAACAGAAGGTTTTTATTTTTTATTTTTATTTATTTTTTTTAACTTTTCTTTATTATTTTAATATTTAAAAATTATTAAATGATTTTTTTTAGTTTTTATTAATATTTTAATAATTTTTTAATAAAAAGTGGGTCCCAGATCAAGCCACGTCAGCATTTAACTGAAAAGTAAATGACCAAGTAACATAAGGTATAACATTGGACTAAATTCTAAAGATGAGGTATGACATTGTCAATTTTAAAAGATGAGGTATGAAAGTATCGTGACACCGATAGTTGATGTAGTTTTGTGTACTTTACCCTAAATTATACTTCACTCTTGAAACTGCAGAGCAATTTAGAACATTGTAAGGAAAACATAGCACATACATGATCAGCATGGTGATTTCTTCTCAATAAGGCAAACTAAAATGGAACTAGAATTTTGGGGACAATAAAAGCTATATAAAGTACATCCTTGTCGTCGCAAACTGAATTATTCATCGTTCTCACCTAAATCTACCACAAAATCATACGAATTTCCAAAATGGGGCAGGTAACATGTGGCTGTGCTACCAAAAGTGAAGCAACACAGAAGGCAGGCAGAGTCTACAACTTGGGGAAAACAAACTCTTTAATGGCTGGAACATCCCCAATCCTGTTCAAAGATTGCTTGCTGGGTTGTTCATCCACTCCAATTACCATCACAGCCTGCTTTCGTGGGGCAATTCTTCCAATGGTCATGAAACTGACATTCACATTCTCCTCTCCTAAAATGCTTCCGACCAGTCCTATCATACCCGGCTGATCAACCTGTCTGCATAGGATTATGCTACCTTCCAAACTCACATCAACTTTTGAATGATACAACCCTTGTCAAGTGAGGAACCCCATCCTTAACCCGACCCTCCAATCTGATATCTCCGCTCTCTGATATTGCACTGGCGAATTTGGATTCCACGTTGGCAATCTGCACTTGGATAGAATCAAGTGGACTATTGGGAGAACCATCGAGAATTGTTTGCACTTCTGTTATCCTGAGTCCCCTCTGTTTAGCAATGAAATATGCATTAACCAGATTCACGAAAATGATGGTTATAGGCTCAATGAGACCCTTGGTAATCATGGCTCGGAGGAACCTAGTGTCAAGGTCATCAGGAGCCTTAGCTGAAGCATATAAGACCTTGACAGTTTTCACACCACCAACTCCTGCCACTAACTGGGCAGCTAGTCTTCCAAGCTTCTCAGCAAGTACAACATACGGCTTCAGTTCCCTCAAAACCTTAGCGGGAACCATTGGTGTATTGACTGCAGTGGCAGCGAGCTCCCCTTTCAAGGCTCCGACCATAGCTTCAGCAATTTCAACGACCACACCTTCATGTGCTTCCATCGTACTGGCACCAAGGTGAGGAGTGGCGGTAACTCTCTCGTGTAACACCAACTTGTTGCCCTGTGGCGGTGGCTCCACCGTGACACATCAAGAGCAGCCTGAGCAACAATTCCGGCATCGAGTGCCCTGAGAAGTGCATCCTCATCAATGACACCACCACGAGCGACGTTCATGATTAGAAATTGAGAACCTTCTTGGCGGCTGGAGTGAGAGGCATGTGCAAAGATATGAAATCAGCAGTGGCCAAAGCCTCATCGAAGCTCACAAGCTCCACACCAATGGCACGAGCACGATCCGCGAGGGCATATAGGTCGTGGGAAATCACATGCATTCCAAGCCCCTTGGCACGCCAAGCCATTTCAGATCTAACTTTCCCAAACCCCATCATGGCTAAGGTCTTCCCAACAAGGGAAACACCAACATACTTGTTCCTCTCCCATTTCCCGGGTTTCACAGACGCGTCGGCCTGAGCGACGTTGCCAACCCCATTAGTTGATTCTCTTTCTACTATTGGTTATATTTTTACATTAGGTGGTTGTGCTTTTTGTTGGAAATCAAAGAAACAAACTATTATTGCTAATTCAGCCGTGGAGGCTGAACTTATTGCTTTGACATCAGCCACTCAAAAAGCAGAATGATTGAGAGATTTTTTATATGACATCCCACTTTGGGAAAAACCAATATCACCTACTATAATTCATTGTGATAGCACTGCTGCTATCGGTATGGTAAAAAACCATTATTATAACAGCAAATCCAGACATATAAGAAGAAAACATAGTGTTATGATATCTCATTTAAGCAATGGTAACATTACTGTGAATTATACTAAATCTGGTGATGATCTTGCAGATCCGTTAACCAAGGCCGTGGCAAGAGAAAAGGTTTGGAGTACATCGAGGGGGATAGGATTAAAGCCCTTAAAATCATGAGCCATGTATGAGGACACCCAACCCGGTAATCAGAGATCCTAAGAATTGGGTTCAAGGGGAAAAATGAATAATATGATGGCCGTAAGAGATGCACTAATTTTGTTTACTCATCCCAACGGTGTAAGTGCATTTATCCACTAATGTTTTTTGGAGGTTGAGTTTATTTAAAGTGCATTTATCCACTAATGTTTTTTGGAGGTTGAGTTTATTTAAACTCTTAACAAAATATGTAGCTCATTTTGTGTGGGATGTTATAATTACAGGAGCATCCTTGATAGATTTTACCTATATGAGTGAGAGTGAGGCTGCTTTCTATGAGATTTAGGTTGGTTCTCAAATACACTCATGAAAACTAGGATTAGCACAGGGCTGTAACTTGCTAGCTATTAAAGCTCAAATTAACACTTGGATTATATGTGTGAGCAGTAATTCTTATTTTCCCTTAGCAATTGTAGTTCAAGTCTGAGACCACTATTAACTCTGGAGTAGGAATTATTGCTTCACAAATGGAGGTTCAATGCAGAGTCACACCTTCATGATGCATAATGGTCCGTCTTTGGCCAGTATTATTTTCCTTCTTTTCTTCATGACTAATATTAAAAATGAGTGGGGGAATGTTGGTTCATTTTTAATATTAAATAAATTATAATTGTCATTATTTGGTCGTTAGTGGGAAAGTAAGTTTATTTGTCATTATTTGTGGTTAGTGGAAATTAAGATGGAGTCTTTAGCTTTTCATCTTTTGTAACCTTTTTTCTTTGTTAATTTGTGTTTATTATCTTATTCACTAAGAGCATCTCCAATGGAGACCCTAAATGGAGTCCCTACAACCGTATAATCCCTAAATATAGGGACAAATGACTTGCAATGGGTTGGAATTAAAGTTCTCAAAGTATCTCAATACATAGGGACTCACCGGATACCTCAAAGAATTCTCAAATATGAAGACTACATATAGGGACTCAAATAGTGGACTCCATATTAATTTTAAGTAGGAATGGTGCTGCTCTTTATGTTTTTTTTTCCTTGTTTTTTGAACACACCCAAGTGGGGCAACTTCTCATTTGCCTTTTTTTTTTAATTCTTTAAAAATCAATGGTAGAGATAGTTTTTTATTTTTATCAACGGTTACAACATTTCAATAAAATGAATAATAGTTTTTTAATATTTTAGTCCCCTATATTTAGGGATTATACTATAAGGATATTTTCATTGTAGACAATATTCTTTTAGGGACATGAATATTTCTCTAAAGCTCCTAAATGAGTCCTCAAAGGTGGTGGTGGAAGTCCCCACTTAGGGTCTCCCATCGGAGATGCTCCAAGTGTGATAATAAACATATAAATATTAGCATTTTCCTGTTGTCATTTTATTTATGATTCCACTACCAATATCCTAATAACTACAACTTTATTCCTCCATACTTTGTGTCTTTTACTTATGTTGGCGAAAGAATGGTGTTCTTGTTGTGGAGCTTTGGACTCTTCTCTTTTTGTGCATAAAGGTTTGAGTTAAACACAATTTAGTTGGGTTATTGTATCCTGGTGGGGACAAGTCAAGAGATATACTGCTGCGCCGGTTCGTGAGCTTTTGTAAAACCACAGTTTGCTTGAATCTCCTTAAAGAGAGTGTGTCACATCCCGGCCCGAGGCAGATCACTTCCCGAGCCCGCTCTACCACTGTAGCACGATATTGTTCGCTTTGGACCCCGACCACGCCCTCACAGTTTTGTTTCTGGGAACTCACGAGCAACTTCCCAGTGGGACGGAATATTCCATACGCCGTTAGTTAAATCTAACGGATGTCGTTAGAAGTTAACGGAATATTCCCGGAATATTCTTGACGGCGTTAACTGACGCTGTCAGTGTGCCTGGCACGTGGCCGCACGTGGGGGCGCGTCTGGCAGTGCCTTGGCCGGCGCGTGAGACGTCAAAATTTTTTTCTAAAAATATGGGGATGTTCGTGGTGTTGTGTAGATCACGTTGGTATATTCAAACACCCCATTTGAGCAACGTATGAGAAGTTATTACCTATTGTTGGTTATGTGCGTTAAAGAACGTTTATTCGGTTATTACGCTTATAGGTGAGGCCTATCCCGAGGACGAGCGCCATCAATCGAGGCTCGAGGGTTATGACCCTTCGATATACCAGTGAATGGGCAGTTGCTTTCTTTATATACCTATATACTTACTGATTTTCCCAGAAATCGGATTTAATTGAAAGTATGTTTTAAAATGCCATGCATAGAATTGATATGAATTATATGAATTGATATATGATGCATATGTATGAAATTGTGCGGTGGACGCACAGGTAAGTATCAGGTGAGTTATATTGTGTTGATGTGATTTGTGATGAGAGCTCATAACCTGCACCACCGGTGTTAGTGCTTATGTTGATATTCACCTCCCGCACCGCACACTCCCTTGGATCCAAGTAGGTGTAAGTCCTGTCGTACAGACCACTATAGGTGGTTCCGACCAGTAGGTGACTTGCGATTATTCGCACGGCCGTTTTGATGAGTGTAGCACTAGAGCGTATTATTACACCAAGTCCTGTCGTACAAACCACTTCTGTGGTTCCGACTCGTGTGCAGGCATAGGTATTGAGCTTTATGATTAGCCGTACAGGACCACTGCAGGGTCTCCGGTTGATTTGTTATTTCACCTGTTATATATATATTTATGCATCTGGCATGGCATACTTTCAGAATACTGATTTTGAATTATGATTTGAGATTTATGACATTATATGTGTATATATGCTATTTTCTAGGAAGTATACAGGTTTTACGGCGAGGGGTTAGCGCTTTGATAACGAGATGATTTTTGGAAAAGATTTGTTTTACAGACCCACTCACCTTGTTTTGCGCCCCTCCAGGTTCTAAGTAGCAGTGCTTTGGTGGCCACGAGGAATCCAATGGTGTTCTGACAGAAATCACAAATGTAGGATACATCTTCGGGTGTTATATCTTAGTAATTGTATCTCTAAAGCTTCCAAACTGTGTAAATGGTTACGTCACTCTCACGTGATGGCCAGCACGCCCTCCTCCAGGACGGGGTGTGTCAGAGTAAGATACCTGCGCCTCAGCCTAATTGTCTACATGCTTTCTTAGAAGAATATTACAATTTTCTTGAAATTTTCCCAACATTGTCTACATAATATTGTGCTTGAATTGTACTCGCGTATTTCTGATCTCAAATTTAATTTTTATCTTCAGGTGTTTAGCCATCTCTTCCGCCTTGAGCTCGTAGAAGACGTCAATAAAGTTATCTTTGGTCATTGTTCTGCTTCTTGTATCAAGGAGGATTGCTTCACTGAAGCCACTCTTCAACTTTTGAAATTATTAAAATTGGAACACCAGGAGATAAGCCAAAGCATTATAAATACTGCAAAGAAGTTGAGACATTTGAAGTGACTCCAGTTGATTGAAGTATTTCAGTCGCGAGGCCTCTAAATCAAATCAGTGGCACCTACTACTCAACCAATCGTAAGAACGGTGTTCAGGTGCAAATAAAATGTTGAGAGGATACTCATTAAGAATGCGTGCTGGAGGGTTCTCTTGTTGAGCTTCTTGAATGCTTGTTCGGGTTACTCTGCCATTAAGATCTTGCAAGAATGATCCATGTTGCCTGTACGGAGGAGATGTAGGACAAGATTGGGTTGAATTTCTACGAGAAAAAGTAAAGAAAAAAATTGCGTTTTAATTTCTGTAATAAAATCGAACCTTTCGGTTTCCGTCTGATATAATGTCATTTATTTTCGTTTTTTAACTACTAAATGTGCCCGCACTCCGCTGCAGGTTATAAAATCGTAACCCACAATTTAGCACTCATTTATCAATTATTCAAAAATCAATCAAACTGAATCCACATGATAAAATAAGTCTTTCAGTTTCATCTATATTGTATTGAATTTACATTAAAAGCTTATGTTTCACTACCAAAAGATGATGCACAAAATCTCGACAACAGGTCCTATGTGACAGCCCGTCCTTGATTTTACAATTGTATAAAATTTTAATAAGTGATTTTACGAAATTGCCCTTCGAGGCTCGTGTATTGACTGAGGTTTAGTACGGTGTCGGCCAACACAGCTCAATTCGGAATCCTAGTGGACATTCCGGGTCTGGGTGTGTCATCCTATGCAAAGAAAACAAAAAGAAAATAGGATAACAATTAGGCAATTACAACAAAATGGAAGCAAAAATTTGAAAACAACAAAATACAATCATAAAAGAACCAAAAGAATGCTAGCATAATTTTTAACATTTATGCCATTATCTAATTCCTAAGTTGCATCCTCAATAAAAACCAAGGAATCCACTCCGACAATTTCTAGCTAACCAACCACAATTGCAAGACAATGGTTCATATCCTTCAAGTAGTATGGACATAGCAACAAACACAAATCAAATTACTAAGTTGCACCTCAATCGAACAACCAAGGAATCACCCCGACAGTTTCTTGCTAACCGACCAAGATTGCAACAAGGGTTCTGATAAAATTTATTATAAATACAAAATCAAAATAAATCGATGTAAATACGTATATTTTCAGCAATTTCAGACCTTCATTCCCATTTTAGGACTTAAATTGTGACAGCCCGTCCTTAATTTTACAATTTTATGAATTTTAAAAGTGTGAATTGACGAAAATGACTTAAAGATGAGGGTCTTGACTTTTGTTGACCAGCATATTGGGAGACGTATGAAACATCCTTTTAACGTTTTCCCGAAGTACTCAACGTCACAAACACGCAGGCGTAGGCAAAATCGAAATCGGAGCTACGGTTAAAATTTTACGAAGCATCGAATACCGAAGGTAAACGGGTAAGTTCGTGTTAGAGGTATTTTAATATGTTGCTTTGTGAGACATGTGGGGCCCACGCCCCATGCCTCCACCACTCCCTCGTGCCTTTCCTTCCCATTTTCCGAATCTTGTCAACTCTCCCTTCTTCTTGGGTCACTTCCCATTTGTCAATCATGCACCCAATCAGATTTCTTCACCCACACTTGCACTCAACCAATCAAAACTCGTCTTTTCCGCTCTCTCTTTTCCTCCTTCTCTCTGTAAACCAAGACCCCTCTCTCTTTCTCTGCAAACATACATATACACATGCATGATCATCATCAAACTCACCATCTCAACGAATACCAGCCTTCGAACCTGAGACATAATGGAAGCAAAACTTCAGCACTTGTACACCAGGCCAAGAAGAAGACCAGCCATCACCTCCATTTGCCATTTTCGTTGCAACCTTCCACCGTACATAACCAAGGTAACTTTGGAACCCTGGGATCTCAAATCTCTCTTGTTTCAATCCCCTGATGTGGAGGTAAGTGCTGTCTCATCTTACCTCTGTTTTACACCTTTTGTTGACTCTGATCGTTTCGAAATCCGGTGTGACATGTTCTTCGGATGTTTTGACTGTGCAGAGGCAGCACAACGGAGTATCGCTTTTATTTTTCAACGGTCAGAACCATTCGAAACGAACCATCTTATTCATGACCTGAAGTCAACGGTCACTATCTTTATTCAAAAGCTGGATAACACTTCTTTGTGGAGAAACGTGTTCAAAATCTTCATTAACCTCACAAATTTCTCGAGTACACTTTCGCTGGGAAAAAGGTAAATTTCTGCCAACGACGTTGGAAGAACTAAACCAACATCTACAAATGCACTATCGTGGTTTACCCTAGTTGTGCAAACGTAGTTACTTCTATAGCAACAACAGACGCATGTACCCTTTAACGTCTTTAGCTTGTCTTATCCCATTCTAATCGGGATTTGCAAGTATCGATTTGCCGATACTTACAAATGGTTAAGAATTGTTCGAGTGGTTATAATCACTTCCTATGTCTGAGTAGAGATAGGAAAATATCGCCATACGCTCCTAATACGAGTTTCCCGTACATGTGGAGATTTTGTGATGTACGGTGAGTATCGATTAACTTGACGAGTCAATTCACGTTCCGTTGGTCCAAATGGACAACATTTTACACCTCTTGGTAAAAGTGCCCAATCTTGAAACCTATTGGGTCTTTTGACGTTTCGATCAATACCTACTTTGACGGTAATTCCATTTTTACCCCTCTGTACTGAAAGGCATTCCAGTTAACCTTGGGTACGTGTTCACCCTACTGCACTTCGTATTGCCTTGAAGTGGATGCACTGTCTAGAATAACCATTGACGCTGAAAGTGCAGTCGTGACCATTAATTACTCAATCACCCAGCAGATACTTGGTTGAACGAATCTTTACCGTGGTGATTGAATATCTCGAAAACTACTGTTGTAGTTTGATGTTATACATCCAATCCAGTTATCTCGTACTCTAGATTTGATGGACTTGCTTTGATCCTCAAATTCTCGAGTATTAATCTAGCCTTCTTGACATAGTCATTTTCTCATTAAGTTCGAGAGAACTTCACTATGAATTTGCTTACTAAGGCGTTGCAGACTATGTTGGCTCGACTACATGGCAGGTGTGCCACTATTGTATCTCATCGTGGTGCAAGTTTTACTACCAAGTTTTGGGGAAATCTTCCTGAAGGCCACGAGTAGTAAGTTTTGTCATCGGCTACATTTCTTCCTCAGACTAACGGCTAGTCTGAGTGAACTACCCGGATCTTTGTGGCATGTTGTGTTTATATGCTCTTTAGTTGTAGCATGGTTGTATTAGACACTTATTTCTGTTAGAACTGCTTGTAACTACGGTTACAATTTTTGGTCTTGGTTGTGACACGTTTGAGACGTAGTATGGAGATTCTATGTTTAGCACTTGTTTGACAGAGGACTTTTACGAACAAGTGTTCAATTGTGAGAGTTCACATTATAGAAATGTTATCTTATTGTTGTTGTTACCCAACGGGGGGTAGTGCGTGAGCACGATAGAGGCTTGACTAGACGTTGTTTGTGTATTTCCCCAATGGGGAACATGATGGTAATATTGCACTCTCGGGAATTTGTTACTTGCTTATCATGACAATAGTGAGTTGTCAATATCACGGGCTGCAGACCGTAATATCAAGGACTTATTCAATGGATTTGTTAAGCAAGTAAATAGGTAGGTCATTTTACGTAGTACTTACTTATGTGTTTGTTGTATTTTACCTATTTATTAATTGGGCTTGACCCAAGGATATTACATACTTACTTTAAGAGTACGCAACGCACGGGAGCGTAGTAGAAAAATCCTATGTTCAGTTTTAAATCAGTACAAGGACTTTAACCTTATGTTGTTATATATATGTATTTTCGACAGGACGTTAGTACATATAAATATTTTTGACGTTTTGTTTTTGTGAAAACTATGACGTTTTGTTTTTGTGAAAACTATTATATTATAGTATTGTACTGAAGAAGAAGGAAAGTATGAGTTAGAGGCATGAAAAGGAATTAATGCACTTCGATCGTGACGGAGGCATTTCCTCTTTTTGATGCAACCGCTCTAACTTGATTTCTTCGTTACGTACATATATCTTATTCTTCTTATCTTCTAGTTTTGTGCAACAAATGATTAATTTTAAATTTCGGGGATGAAATTTTCTTAAAAGGGGTAGGTTGTGACAGCCTATCCCTAATTTTACGATTTTATGAATTTTAAAAGCGTGAATTGACGAAAATGCCCTAGAGACGAGGGTGTTGACTTTTGTTGACCAGCATATTGGGAGACGTATGAAACATCCTTTTAACGTTTTCCCGAAGTACTCAACGTTACAAACGCACGGGCGTAGGTAGGATCGAAATCAGAGCTACGATTAAAATTTTCCCGAAGTACTCAATGTTGCTTTGTGAGACATGTAGGGCCCACGCTCCATAACTCCCCCACTCCCCGGTGCTTTTTCTTCCCATTTTCTGGATCTTGTCAACTCTCCATTCTTCTTGGGTCACTTCCCATTTGTCATCATGCACCAATCAAAACTCTCCTTTCTTCTTCACCCACACTTACACTCAACCAATCAAAACTCTTCCTTTCTTCTCTCTCTCTTCTTCCTTTTCTCTCTGTAAACCGAGACCTCTCTCTCATTCTCTGCAAACGTACACATACACATGCTTGATCATCATCAAACTCACCATCTCAACGAATACAGCCTTCGAACCTCAGACATAATGGAAGCAAAACTTCAGCACTTGTACACCAGGCCAAGAAGAAGACCAGCCATCACCTACTTTTGCCATTTTCATGGCAACCTTCCACCGTACACAACCAAGGTAACTTTGGAACCCTTGGATCTCAAATCTCTCTTGTTTTAATCCCCTGATGTTGTTCTAGTCTTAATTAGGGGGTTTATGGGTGGTTTAAATTGCGGATCGAATCTCGGGGAAGTTTTCCCCAGATTTTGGAAGAAAAAAACTGTGGCCTTCGAGCCACTTTCAGATCCATTTTTCGTTCATGTTCGGCCTCCATTAAGCCTTGATTTTGGTATGATCTTGTTCTCCTCATTACAAGCTTCAACGACATAGGTAGAACATTAGAAATGGTTAAGTTTTGAACTAGAAATCAGCCTTCAAACTTGGGATGAAAAATCTTGATTAATGGAAATTTTTTACCATGGGCATTTGGCCACTTTCAGGCCAAATTCTTCATATATTCCAATTTCCAAGCTTCATTCACAAACGAATCGGGGCCGATATCGATAATGCCATGAAAATTAAGATGATTTCATATTTGAATTAGTGAAATTTCAAACAACCTAGAAAACATCAGCACAATTTCATGCCAAAAATAAAATGCAACGAATAAACAGATCGTGCAAACCTAACTGAATCGCACAAAAGATTTGGAAATGATTTTTACCTTTTCAATCAATTGATGCAGGCATGGCTTCAGTTATGGTTCAGTCTCTGCAGGCATGGCCTTCAGTTATGGCTGTCTGGTATATTGGTTATACACAATGATCAATCACACACAAAGTTATGATAACAACACCTCAAAGAATTAGGCAAATCAAGAAGGATATTTCACTCAAATTAGATCATACACACATTGCATTCTCCTATAAATCCTAAGAGAAAAGGTGCAAACACCACAACCTCAGGTTCAAAAACATTGCGACTGATCTATAAATTATATCATATCATTTCATTAGACCTAGCCTAATTCAGGTGCTTAAGCACATTAATATAAAATTTCTACCTAAAAGGAGAGACCACAACGGCAGGAACAAAGCTTTATAACGTTTTCTTTTCGGCAAGTAAATTGAATTGCCCCAAGCTAATAGAATAGAAGCTCACTTTTTCGACGGGAAGCTAGTTGTATTGTGATCTTCCATGAACCTATTAAAATGGAAAAAAAATTCTACTCAGATTGTAAGAAAAAAAAATTAAAAAAAAAAAACTAGCAAATTCCTGTTATCTTCATTAAATAGATGCCTTCGGAGAAGATAATCTAAATGCGTCCAAATACATCCGTAAACACACACACCCACTTACTGTTTGAACATCTATTTCTCTTCCCTATTTTCCAGATGTTCCAGGTTCACCTAATGAAAGATAAAACAATTACCATTAGAACTCTCTTATCGACGACTGCAATTCGGAAAGGGATCAACATAGGCTTCGAAACACATACAAATCAAAAGGTAAACTCTACAACCTTAGAAACTTTATGAATAAGATAAAACATGCTGCAAGTTAATGGTTTCATGTGGTAGCAAAATAGTGGGAAAATGAATTACTAGTTTTACTTCCAGTAACCATGCTGTGAACTCTGGTCGTTTGTCCTTATACCCAACAGCAATCATCAAATTCAACTGGGAGAAGTAATTTTTTTTCTTCCTACATTTTCTCAGCAGCCAAACAGAAACTTAAAAACCCTAAAACAATAGAAAATTCAGCAAACATACCAGATAGCAGTTTCTCCGATGATCCCATACTTTCCCCACGAATTCGTCACTGCTTCTACCTTTCCTTTCTCCTTCTTCTCCTTCCTCTTCTTCTTTCTCTTCTCCTTCTTCTTCATCTCTCTCTCCTCATTCTCTTCCTCTCCTTAGCTCTCTTCCTCCTCTTCCTTGCTCTATCATCATCTTTCTCTCTCCTCCTCCTCCTTTTCCGCCTTCTATCGCCATACTCCGAATCCGAACCCTCCTCGCTACTGTACCGCCTCTGGAATATCGGAGAGTGACCTGCTTGCAGGAGGAGATGACAATGGAAGCGCCTTCAAAAGCCGATGCCCTGAGTGGAAGCCATCACGATCACTACCTGCCGTCGAAGGGTAATAGGCAACAATAAAATACAAATTCAACAAATTGGGAAAATGGAAAACCAAAAGAGGAAAACGTTACACCCGATGCTATATCAGTGTTGTCAGATGCTGGAAGGAAGAAAGAGGCGGAAAAGAAAGTGCGATCCAGAAACCCATTCCCTCAACCTACCCTCAAATCATGCACCTAACCCCCCTCTTTCTCTCCCCCAAATCATGCTGTGAAGTCCTCTCTCCCCCAATTCCTGCACCCAACTTGACAAGCCCCAACCCCGATATCTCCTAATATCAGGATAGGCACATGCTGGCCGACACCTGAGGATGACGAGGCCATTTTAAACATGCATACGATTAAAAAAAATATGTCAATAGAATATAAAAACCAATGTTGAATCATGTTCAGAGCATACAACTAACCAAGAAAAACACCAAAGATCCGAACAAAGGAATGAGACCTACATCGAGAAGACTCGAAGATACCTATGCGAAAATGCTCTGACGTCGGGATCGAATGCCTCGCTTGCAACTCTTGAGGGGGCGCAAAAACAAAAGGTGAGTGGACCATAATTTATAATAATACTAATAAAATGAAAACCGTTTGTTTTGAAAACATATGTAATACTACATCTAGTAAGTTTTTTGAAAACTCTAGCATGCCATGAAATCGTTCGTAAATCTAGTATGCGTAAAACAAAGCTCAATAATGGTATTGTCGTCGCCTGAAGGCAAATCCATAAATATCATCCATACTGTACTCTCAAGGGGTATCATAGTCGCCCGAAGGCAGTACCTGTCCATCACCTGAAGGTGAAGCTGTACGATACTGGGTTACGCCAGTGAAGAAACATGGTTGGCCCCATCACCCGAAGGAGAAGCTGTATGACTCTGAGTGATGCTAGAGAAGAAACATATACATATAACATCACACACCAACACTAGCCGTGGCTAGTGAAGATGTCCGACACTAGTTTTGCCAGTGAAGCTGGGGGTATAACATAATTATCCTCAACTGTGTCCTATGGCCATAGACGTCTACATACCCGTGTTGTGTGGATGTGTTGTATGATAACCCACTAGATATTTACTGAAAACATATCTCAAAAACTTATGCCAAAACATCAGAGCTCAAATCTCAAAATCTCATCAAATAAATCCATGCTAATTCATATTCGTAAATCCACCGAATTTCATACATATAAAACCAATAATTCATAACCTTAAAAAAATGTAAATTCCATAATCATAAATATTTTGTAAAAGCAATTTAAATAAATCCCCAATTCTCCGTAACCATAAATATAGAAATCCATAAGGCACAATATAAAACATGTTCAAATCCTGAAATATGAAATGCATGCTAGACTGATAGTTATAAAGTATTCAATTTGAGAAAGGGTCCACTCACAGTTATTCTGCTACCAGGATGCCGCTCGAACGAGGGAAGACGGGGTCATTTCCTACCGATGCACCTAACCACAATTAGAGACCAATTAATAAAACTCTACTAGAATGATAGAATTTGGGAAAACAGACAGCAAATTCGGATTTGGCACGTCGAAAAACCTAAGTTAGGACCTCAGGTTCCTCCACGCGCCGCCGCACGCGCTGCCACGCGTCGAGATGGGTCGTCAAAAAGTTGGCTGGAAAAGTCATCGGCCCCGTCGTCACAGTACCTTCGGTGGAGGTACGTGTGCTCCATGGGCTGGCCATTGCAGTGCCCACGTGCGGACCCACGCGCCGACCGTGGCAAATGGGTTTCAGAATTTGGTCGAGTCGGATATGGGCTTTGGTAATTGGGTTGGGCCTGGGTTGGATCCGGGTTGAGTTAATGGGTTTGGGCCTGGCTAATGGGTCAATAGATTTGGGCTGGATAATAGGTTGGGCTCAGTTTGGGTTGCGGGGCAGATCTACCCGATTGGACTCGCGGGTCGCTGGAGTCTCACCGGAAACTGCAAAATTGCACCGAGAGTTTGCAGGGTGATCTCAATCCAAAATTCATGAATTACAAGTCAAAACTTATAGAAAACATCTCTGCAAGGTTCGGGGACTTACTCAGAGTAGAATTAGGAGAAATGAAGATCAAATCCACCTTGGATTCGATGAATTTTCCTTAGAGACCATTTGCAGGAAACGAATACCATAGAATACACAGAGGTTAGAAACCTTAGATTTCAGCTCAAAATTCACATGCAGAGCAAGAGAACGATATGTAGGTTCCTTTTGGATTAATCTTAGTTCTAATTGGACTCAAACTTAATGAGTTTTCACTTTGAGTTCGCCGGAAAAACTGCACCGAGAGGAGCAGCTTAAGTTCTCCTTCTTCCTTGGCTTGATTCTCACATGCAAGACCAACAAAAGATTCTTCAGACTGTGTTGATTCCAAATATGGTGATTTCGAATTTTTGTTTGATTGTAAAAGAATGAAGTGGTTGGCTTTGGTGGTTTCCGAGACAATTAGAGAGAGAGGCTGTTGCAGAGAAGAGA
The DNA here is from genome assembly GCA_024362995.1 of Heteromeles arbutifolia. Lineage (NCBI taxonomy): Eukaryota > Viridiplantae > Streptophyta > Magnoliopsida > Rosales > Rosaceae > Heteromeles > Heteromeles arbutifolia. Next base: position 30,897,375 of record JANCRC010000011.1, on the reverse strand, counting down.
GGTGAGGGAGAAAGTTTGAGATATTGGAGGGAGAGTGCACGGGGGAAAGAGGAAAGTGGGGTGTGACAGGCCTGGGTTCAAGAGTAGTGATGATGGTGCTCTCGGTTACTAAAGAGAAAGCTGCAAAGTATTGTTGAGAAGAGAGAGGGGGTTCTAAAGAGTGGAATGTGTCACGGAGAGAAAGAGAAGAAAGTGGCCCGGGAGACATTACCCAACACAAGGTATATTCGTAATTTTATACACAATTTTTAAAAAACGGGTTGTTATGGCTCAAGTTTGACGTAATTGAGTGGTGACTGACTTTTAGCATCAGACTGATACTATGCATAATGTATTCCCTAGGAATGGCGGGCAGAGTCGGTTCTACATTGAAGTGACGGGAATTAGAGGAAATCTTAGTGGGATGAAGTCTAGTTGAGATCAGTTGAAGATCGGAGGCGATGATGGTCCTTCACAATTTGCGTTCCTTAGGAATGGCAGACAGAGGCATACCTGTTGGGAGATTACTCAAAACATTTGAAGTTTGTGTTAGAGAAAATTATGGAAGCACTAGTTGTAGGTGAAGTTAGTAGGTATCTGTGGGGTATACCGAATTTGTTTCCTCGGACTTGTTGATTCCGCTGAGGGAATTGGTGTGGACCCTCAGGAAAATTTCCCGGTAATTGTTTTAGTGATAACATTCTTGCTTACTCCAGCCATGAGGTTAGTTTAGTAAACATCAACAACCAGCTTTATACCAAATTTCTCAAATGTCGATCTTGCTTAGATTTCGTACCTTTCTTGGGAGACGTGAGCGTAGCATAAAATATTCTTACCAAATCCAAGGTTGTGATAGTTGGAAATTGAAAATTCTCTCGAGTGGCGTGAATTCCGACTTTTTTCGTAATCCAAAATTTACCCTCTTTGTACTAAAAGATATTTTAGTCAATCTTGGGTCACTCATATGTTCTTCGTATCATTCTAAAGTAGATAGATAGACTAGGAGGACCACCAGACGTTGAATTTTTTAGTTGAGATCATCAGTCCTTGAAGTGCCCAATTAGCATCATAACAAACGAATCTTCACCATTGGTAATTTAATATTCCTGAAGCTACTGTTGTAATGAATTCCAGTAGATTTTGGTTTGGGAAAAATCTAACTTTCAGTTCGTCAACTTTCATTTAACTATCGTTCAAGTTGAGTTATCGTTTGACCATTTCCATTACTAGCACGTAATCAAGTTTACACGCATTCAAGCAACAGAGTTGTATATTCAAATCCAGATATCCTGTACTCTAGAGTTAATGGACTTGTCTTGACCCTTGAACTTTCGAGTGTTCTTATAGCTTTCTCGACATCATTTCTCGCAAAATCCGTGAAGAATTCACAATGGATCGACTCAGCTAAAATTTGGGCTCATGTTCATATTGATTTTGACCGAAACGTTGGGGGCATAATCTTCTCACAAGCTTATCAGATTTACTAGGTAGAATTCCAAGTGATCTTGAGGTTTGTGCAGTATTTTAGTAAAGAATTGGTGAAGAAATGTATGCTCTGAGCATGGTGATTGTGGGGCCAATTTTTGTGAAGAGGTAACCGTTATTCGAAGGAAGTGGTCAGAGTGATAGTTCCTTTATTATATGTTTCGAATCTTGTACATCTCTATCAGGATAGCGATCAGCGTGGTTAGTCACGAAAGAAATGTTCTACAACAGGTGTTTGTCTCTACGCATTTTTTTAACAATTTCACTCCGGGACTTGACTGTTCATGTGTACGTGGATGTCAAGCACTTCCAGTAGTTCTGATTGGTGCGTGTTGGGGGTAGTACGGGAGCGCAATTGAGGCATGAATCGAAGGATCTAGGCATATTCTCACATAAGGGGCAAAATGGTATTTTGGCATCCTCAGAAATTCTCACTCGCTTACCGAGACAACAATGAGTTATCGACGTTACAGGCTGCAGACTGTAATATCAATGGCGTAATTGTTGGGTTTGCTGAGCAAGTGGGCAAGTCGGCTCGTCTACAGCAGTAGTTACTAATTGGTTATGGTTTGGACTCGACTCGTGACACACACACTTATTCTCGGAGTATGTGACAGTTCGAATGCAGGGGTGAAACTCATTTTCATTTCGGTTTTGACTTTTCAGCGAAAATATTTTGATTTACATTATTATATTTATAGATGTATTTTTGACGTCTTAAATTTTTGTGTAGTCATTTTTACTTTCGGTTTTAAATTCATTACAAGTATTCTAATTCTATGTTATATATCTATTTTCGACATTATCTTATTTTCCGTATATATTTTTCAACTTATACTTATATTTTCGACTTTATAGTTTTTATATAAGTACTTCACTATATTATTATAATGGGGAAGGAAGAATGTATGAACTTGGAGGCATGAAGGAGGAATCATTGCAATTCGATCGGGACGGAATGACATTCTTTTTTATGCAGTCACTCTAACTTGATTTCTTCCATGTTTATATATACATATTTTCTCCCCATTTTTCGAGTATTTTACGTATAACAAGTTATTTCAAATTTCGGGGACGAAATTTTCTTAAGGGGGGTAGATTGTAACAACCCGTTTTTAAAAATTGTGTATAAAATTATGAATATACCCTTGTGTTGGGTAATGTCTCTCGGACCACTTTCTTCTCTTTCTCTTCGTGACACATTCCACTCTCTAAAACCCTCTATCTCTCTCTCTTCTCAACAATACTCTGCAGCTTTCTCTTTAGTAACCGAGAGCACCATCCTGTCACACCCCACTTTCCTCCTTCCCTATGCTCTCTCCCTTTAATATCTCGAACTCTCTCCCTCACCTCTCTTCTTTGCAACAGCCTCCCTCTTTAACTATCTCTGAAACCACCGAAGCCAACCACCACCTCCTTTTACAATCAAATAGAAATTCGAAATCACCATATTTGGAATCAACACAATCTGAAGAATCTTTTGTTAGTCTTGCATGTGAGAATCAAGCCAAGGAAGAAGGAGAACTTAAGCTGCTTCTCTCGGTGCAGCTATTCTAGCAAACTCCAAGTGAAAACTCTTTGAGTTTGAGTCCAATTAGAACTAAGATTAATCCAAAAGGAACCTAGGTATCGTTCTCTTACTCTACATGTGAATTTTGAGCTGAAATACTAGGTTTCTAACCTCTGTGTATTATGTGGTCTTAGTTTCCAGAATCCGGCAAATGGTTTCTGAGGAAAATTTGTCTAATCGAAGGTGGATTCGACCCTCATTTCTCCTAAATCTACTCTGAGTAAGTCTCCGAACCTTCCAGTGATGTTTTCTTTGAGTTTTGACTTGTAACTCATGAATTTTGGAATGAGATCACCCCTACAAACTCTCGGTGCAATTCTGCAATTTCTGGTGAAACTCTGGCGACCCGCGAGTCCAATCGGGTCGACCCGATCTGCAACTCAAACTGAGCCCAACCTATCATCCAGCCCAAATCTATTAACCCATTAGCCAGGCCCAAACCCATTAACTCAACCCAGATCCAACCCAATAACCGATCCAACCCAACCACCCAAGCTTATATCCGACTGGACCTGAGTCTGAAACCCATTTGCCACAGTCGGCGCGTGGAGCACACGCACCTCTGCCGGAGGTATTATGCTTCGTTGCCGTCCATGGCGGTGCCAGCGACTTTTCTGGTCAACTTTCCGGTGACCTATCTTGGCGCGTGGCAGCATGTGCGGTGGTGCGTGGCCTTCCGAGCCGCCATCCCGTGGTGGCACGTAGGGGAATTCGAGGTCATTCCTTAGGTTTTTAGACGTGCCAAATCCGAATCCGCTGTCCATTTTCCCAAATTCTATCGTTCTAGTAGAGTTTTATTAATTTGTCTCTAATTGTGGTTAGGTGCATCGGTGGGAAGTGACCCGGTCTTCCCTCGTTCGAGCAGCAACCCGGTAGCGGAATAACTGTGAGTGGATCCCTTCTCAAATTGAATATTTTATAACTATCAGTCTAGCATGCATTTCATATTTCAGGATTTGAACATGTTTTATATTATGCCTTATGGATTTCTATATTTATGGTTACAGAGAATTGGGGATATATTTAAATTGCTTTTACGAAATATTTATGATTATTGAATTTACATTTTTTTAAAGGTTATGAATTATTGGTTTTATACGTATGAAATTCGGTGGATTTACGAATATGAATTAGCTTGGATTTATTTGATGAGGTTTTGAGCTTTCGAGCTCTGATGTTTTGGCATGAGTTTTGAGATATGTTTTCGGTAAATATCTAGTGGGTTATCATACAACACATGTACACAACACGGGTATGTAGATGTCTATGGCCATAGGACACAGTTAAGGATACTTATGTTATACCCCCCAGCTTCACTGGCAAAACTAGTGTCGGACAGCTTCACTAGCCATGGCTAATGTTGGTGTGTGATGTTATATGTATATGTTTCTTCTTTGGCATCACCCAGAGTCGTACAGTTTCACCTTCGGGTAATGGGGCCTACCATGTTTCTTCACTGGCGTAACCTAGTGTCGTACAGCTTCACCTTCAAGTGATGGACAGGTATTGCCTTTAGGCGACTATGATACCCCTAGACATTTCAGTATGAATGAGATTTATGGATTTGCCTTCAGGGGATGACATCACCATTATTGTGCTTTGTTTATGCGTACTTGTTTTACGAATGATTTCATGGAATGCTAGAGTTTTCAAAAAACTTATTACATGTCGTATTATATATGTTTTCAAAACAGGAGGTTAGTATGTTCAGAAGAAATCGGTTTTCGTATTATTAGTATTAATATAAATTATGGCCCACTCACCTTTTGCTTTTGCGCCCCCTCAGCAGCAGGAAGCGAGGCATTCGATCCCGGCATCAGGGCATTTCCGCATAGGTATCCTCGAGTCTTCTTAGTGTAGGTCTCATTCCTTTGTTCGGATCTTTGGTGTTTTCCTTGGGTAGTTGTATGCTCTAAACACGATTCGGCATTGGTGTTTTATATTCTATTGACATTTTTTTTTATTTGTATGCATATTTAAAATGGCTTCGTCACGCTTGGGTGTCAGCTAGCACGTGCCTATCCTGATATTGGGGGATATCAGGGTTGGGACGTGTCACAACCCACTGACACCAGAACCCCATCCTTAGTGTAAATTGACCAATCTACCCCCAAATTATATCTATTGGATCTTGATTAAAGCAGGCAAAAGGGTAATTTTGTCTACCAACTGGGCAGCCCACTTCGAGCCCAAAACCCACCAGCCCAAATCAAGCAACAATGGCGCAACCCTAAACCCAAACCTACGGACACAATTACCCTCTTAACTTTTAATAATTACCCTCCAACCTAGACACAAATTTGGTGGCTGTGATGTAAATAAGGCAAAATCCAGGGTCAATCATTTGACCGTAGCTAAGCTACCGTCAAATGCCTCCTCAATTTTAGAATAGATAAGTTCCCAAGCCTTTTGAGTTGTCCAAAGAGGTTGTAAATGGTTTATATAAATCATGTTTGTTAATCATTGTAATCATCTTTCAATCAATTAATCAAATATTGTTTGGGATTTCCCTCAAAAACTGGTGGATTCCAGATTATCGTTTCTTCAAGGATATTGCGTCAGAAAGTTAGCAAAATTAGTTTACAAAATTTGGTTACAAGGACAAGTCTGTTGCAATGAAACTTTTCACGAACTACTCAATTTGTTGTAGGATTATTTTGAATGAGTATAAATTGGAATTAAGTATACTTTACAGTTGATAGAGATCGAGATTGTTCCATAGTTGCTACGTTTATTTTCTTTCATTGCCAGCTTCAATATAATGTTATCTTTGATTAAAACCTCGAAGTTGATATATGACAGATTGGGAGAAACACAGTTTTGTGGTCGACAAATGTGGTACAAACAACATTATTGACTCTTTCCTTGGATATAAACAGTCTTGTCCCACTCTTGAGCACAACCGTGCTCTTTTGACGTCCAGTTTTTTGAGCCCTCTTTGAATCAAGGTTGGCAAATCTCTAGGTATACAAAATTCGACTAATTACTTGTTGGACGGACAAAGAATAACTAATTTGGCACTTTTCGAATAGAAAACTAAATGATATTTGCGACATCCAATGCCCAGTTACGTTTGATAACCTTTCTTTTTATTTTCTTAATCTAGTTTAAAGCCCGTATTAAATTATGATTAACAAAAGTAAAGGGAGTGTGGGTTGTTCGCAACTTACGAGGGTTGATCGAGAACAAAAGGATGACTTGAAGGAGAAGAAATTAGGTTAAATAGGATGGCGACGGAGCAGTGATCCGACAAACTTTCAGTAAATATCAAGCTTTCTTGTTTTTCCTCGAGACTAATTACCTTTTACTTTTGCACACCGAAATTAAGAACACTTTAAAAAAGGCAAAGAATTAAAGACGAAACAAGTATCTTAATTCTTAAACATATTTTACTATCATGTTCTTTTTACTCCTTTTTAAAACTATGAATAGTAGAGTTATGACAATAGTCCCTGACATTAGTTGAACGTGATGGCATGATTAAATGGATAGTGTCATGTTTTATTTTGGTGTAATAAAGCACTTTACACTACAAATACAAATCCAAATTCCTCATTTTTAGTCATATTCCATCTAGATGAAGGTAAGGTTTGGTACTGCTTAAATTATTTTAGAAGCAGGGATGAAAAACAGTTGGAGTAAAATTTATGATTGGTAACTCTGCTTATTTTCAAAGTCACGGTCATTTTAAGCTGAAAAGTGCCAAAAAGCAAAAGCAGCAAAATGCTGCTTCTCAAAACCAGCTTTTTTTTCAAGGAGGCCGGTGAACAGTAGAATTTAATGAAACTTTCACAATCTAAAAAATACCCTCCTCCGTTTCTCCTTCTTGCTGGGTTGAAGATCGAATCTTCATAGTTGATATTCTTATTTCACCGGTTTTCAAATTTCAAAATCGAAATCCCATCAGAGTATTTTTCAACTCGTCGTCGCATCGCAGACCAAAGAAACAAATCCAAAATCCAGCTGTCAAAAACCATCAACTGCTCGATCCAAGATGCACAATTTCACACAACAGATCTTCATAGCAAGCTCCTTCTGCAACTCTAAGAGGAAGGTGGTTCGGAAAGTAATGGGGAAAGTAGTGGATGGCAGAGGAGATGGGTGGTTTGTGAGAGCTTGCAGACGCCATGGATGGCAGAGGAGATGAAATTGGGAAACTAGTGGTAGTGGAATTATATAATTAGGGAAAAAAAAAAAGGTAGAAATCTCAGTCTCAGAAATAAAAAAGTCGATCTTGTCGATGATCTTGAGGTAGATGAGAATTGGAAAGTCGATCTTGAGGTAGATGAGAAGGAACTTCTGGACGATGTGGTCCTCAGGGTGGAGATGGTGATAATCTGGTGGTGAGATGGTCTGAGATCGAAGGTTTGTGTGTGGGGTTGTCTCGGTGGAGGAGAGAGTGCAGAGAGAGAGAGTTGAGAGTTTTCGAGAGAGTTCAGGAGTGTAGAGGGAAAGGAAGACACGGGGAGAAGGGAAATGGGGTGTGGGCCCAACGGCCACACAAAATCCTCACTTAAAAATAGTAATATTAAATAAAATATCATAATAATAATATAGTATTATACCCTTTTTGGTCATTTCATACAGTCACAGTTGTTTTACATAAAAGCTTACCAAACACTATAATACTGCTTTTTTTTCATTCCAAAAGCACTTTTACAAAAAAGTTTACCAAACACTCTGCTACTTTATTTCATAGCTGCTTATTCTCACAGTACAGCAGAAGCAGTTTTTTTTTTTCAAAGCACAGCAATACCAAACCAGTCCGAAGTCTCCATATACTAACAAAACTATTTGCGCCACAGTTACTAATTATGCCGTGCGTGACATGCATATTCATGTCAGTAAATATGGTTCAATTGGCAACACTTCAAACTAACTATATATGATTGCTGTGTCACGGGATCTGCAAGTAAATATGGTTCCAACCGCTCAGCAAGTGTTCAACACTAAGTCAAAACATGCACCGATATTGTCTCTAACTTAACCATTTATACCCCAAAACCCAGAGTCCCAATAGACCTTAATTGAGAGGTTTTCAGAATACAATAAGAAATAAACCACCTACATTTGAACTTTATTATATTACATTATATTACTGTTGTACTTCTTTGATGTGCCACTCGCTTCAGATCCTTCTTGTATCGATCCAACTTACGCCAACAATGGTACCAGATATTGCATCTCATGGCAGTATAAATAAGCTGCAAAACTAGAGAAACAAGCCATCAATTAAGCCATGGCCTTAGAGGAGGAAGTAGATAGCTTGTTTGAAAGCGCCATGAAAGGGCAGTGGGGAAAGGTGGTGGAAGCCTACAGAAACAGTTCCAAGGCTCAAGAGGCCAAGATAACCAAATCAAACGAGACTGCTCTGCACATTGCAATTGCAGATGGCCAAACAGAAATCGCAATTGAGTTGCTCAACATCATTTCCCTCGGAGGAAATGCATCCAAAATATTCAACTTAGGAAACGAGAAAGGCAACACAGCTCTCCATCTGGCTGCCAGGCTTGGTTACGTGCAACTTTGTGAAATCATGGCTACGAAGGATCAAAACCTCGTCTCCATTCGCAACCTGGACGGTGAGACCCCTCTCTTCTTGGCAGCTCATAATGGCAACATAAAGTCTTTCCTTTGCCTTCATTCTCACTGCCAAGAAAAGTTCCGTTCCTTTAGAGACAACAATGGTGATACCATTCTCCATGCTGCTATCTCTGGTGAATACTTCTGTAAGTACACTCCCTTTTAGCCATCTGCGCTCCAGACTGACCGCAACTAACTATCCTCAAAATAAAAATGCCATTCATTCTGTACTTTTGTTTTGATAGGTTTGGCGTTTCAGATAATTCGATTGTACCCGGAACTTGCTAACTCTATGAATGAAAACGGTTTATCTCCGCTGCATATTCTGGCCGGAAAGCCTAATGCATTCAAAAGCAGTACTCGCCTTGGACTAGCTGATGAGATTATATACCGCTGTAAGATATTCTAACTAAAGATGTAAATTATCTTTTTGTTCATCGTTGCATGATCTTAGATTTAAACCGAACTTTTCGATTTCATTTGTCAGGTTTGATCGTTGATGATCTCAAAATTGAAGCATATAATCATGAAGCTTGTCTGCACAAGGCAGGAGACCAAAACAGTTCCAAGTATCCGGCAAACTACGAAACGTGCATGAACTTCTTCCGGCTTCTGAGAAGTCTGTTCAAAGTGTTAAGTGGGTGAATCTTGTCAAATATTTATGTTGCATTAATTCTCTTCACCGAACGTTTGCACTACATGTCTAATTCAGTTTCTCAAATTGTAGCGAAATCACGGGGAAATAAGAATTGTACCCAAGCTTTGCGCTTATACTGGAATAAACTGCGCTGGTCACTTCCTCAAGCTAATGGAGGAAACAGAAACAGAAACGGCATCAATGCAGCTGAAGATGAAGAGAATCCTCGACCAATGAGCAGCTCAGTAATAGGTAAGCATCCTACTTGAGGGCACGTTTTGGGATTGCTTATGTAGGAATTACTTTTGCTCACTAGAAATGCTTTCATTAGAAACACGTTCAAATTTTATTAAAGTGCTTCCTGAAGAAGCATCTGTCTTGAAACTGCTTCTACGATCCAAAACACTTTTAACGTTTTCTGCCAAACACAATCCATCCTTGTGAATCTTCCGTCAGCGACTCTGCCAATATACAAATAAGCTAATTACTTTCATCTGATTAGTTATCCCAATAATTGCAGAGGCAAGTTCAGGAGCATCATCTTCTGATATCAAGTTAGAATCCAATGAAATATTGGATACAACGAGTTCAAGATCAACTGATGGTAAACTTCTTTACCTAGATGAGGTCTACATGTTATATACAATGTAAATTTGTTATGATAATTGTAAGTGCATAATATTGTCTAAGTAATATAATAATAAGTAGAGTGTTCTTCCCACAAAAGTCTGATTAATATTAATTTACTATCATGATAATCACAAATTAAAAATAAATAAGACAAAAATTATGATGACAAATTAGATATGCAAAGAAACTAAATGCAAATAAATACGAAAGATGAATGAAAATAAAGCATGGTATATAAATTATTAAGACGCCGACTTAACCTAATTAACCAATCCCACTCGAAATCTATAGCATATTAACTTAGACATGTTGACAGTTGATTTTTTCTAATTTATTTAATAATCCCTTTACAGGCTCATCGAAAAGTATTTGTGACTAACAACCAATTCTTTTCCAATCAACAAATGTAGGAAGACCAAGAACTAATTACGTACTACGGAAAATCCTCAAGAAAAACTGCATGAATTATGTTAGTCCATTCTTTGCACTCATTCAAGACATGACATTCGTTACAAGAAGCTATATATTAGATATCTCATTCAAATCTCAACTTAATTCTTCTAATCAAACAATTATTGAACAATTAATTGCAAGCATTAAAAAAGTAACAAATACTGAACAAATAAGAAATTAATGTAATTATAAACTTGGAGTATTCATAGCTAGTCTACATCTTAAGCCCTAGCAAAATGAATTTAATTAATTCATGAAAATTTAAATAAAAACATGATAGAATTTGAAAACAGAGAAAAAATACACCTAAATGTCAACTACGAACTCCAATTTATAGAATGAGTAATTTCTATACTCTTCCGAGTTACTCAACTCCCCCAAAGAAGTAATCATTTCGTGTCTTTCATTAAAAAGATTATGCAAATAAGGTCTCTAGATGTCTTTAACCGCGTTCTCTGCAGCTAAAACATTTCCATTCTCATCATTGATAAACCTTACCTGGTTCAAGTCTCTTGTCTTCCTTTCCCTTGCTCTAGCAAGTTATAGACATCCAACTCGCCTTCTTCGCTATTTTATACCTCTCATGGTTTTATCGGTTCTATCTTGTATAAGGCTTTACATTCCTACTTAGCCTTCACCTTTTCATATACCTCCTCCCTTCGACTACCAAAATTTCTTTTGATGTGGAGCAAAACTCTAGAACTCTCCTAATATCCGTTTTGCAACTTTTCATTTACAATTAACCATAGAATCTCATATATGATTAGCATTCCGTCTGTATCCGACATTTACCACTAAAAGTTATTTAGAATGCAAACATATATTTGTGTTTGAACTAATGTACCCTCGAATTTAGCTCTACTTTTGTAGAGAGTTTCATGAATTGTACGGCACTCCGGAGTTGATCATAACCTTTCTGTTGCAGATGCAAACCAACCAGAGGGAGTGAAGGCGTTTCCACCGAATTATGTCTCGTTTGTTTTGTTTTGGAAGCTTATGATGAAGGCCTTGCTCATCATTCTGGGAATTGGTCAGTATCAAACTTACGCTTCCTTTAATTACATATTTGTTTCGTCGATCGTAATGTTTGTTTCTTGAATGGAGAATCCAGGAATTTGGAAGATAAAGAAAATCCAAGAGAAGAAAGAGCGACATATATGGGCTAATCAGGTCATGAATGAACTCGTCCAGTGCACTTCTTTATACAAGTATCAAAATACCGGCCAAAATCCCAACGAAACTCACCCAAGCAAACATAAAGAAGAGTCTGAAGTTCCTAATCCCACCTTGCTAGAGCAAACCCCCTCCTCGTCCTCATCACCCGATCTTGTACATGATCACGAGCCTGAGCTCAACAACGGTAATGATAGGAAGCACAAAAAGCTCTCGAGAGACAAGAAGAAAGTAACTCATGATGAAGCAGATAAAAAGCGGACACCTATATTAATTGCAGCAAAGATGGGAGTGACCGAAATAGTAGAAAAAATCCTCGACAAATTTCCAGTGGCTGTCCAGGACGTGGATTCCGATCAAAAGAATGTTGTGCTCTTATCTGTTGAGAACAGGCAACCCCATGTTTACAATCTCCTGCAGAAGAGAAAGCTACTAAAAGAAAGCTTGTTGCGTCAGTTGGACAACCAAGGTAACAGCGCATTACATCTTGCCGCTACATGTGGACAGTACCGACCTTGGCTTATTCCGGGCGCCGCATTGCAAATGCAATGGGAAATCAAGTGGTACAAGGTAGGCTACTATTATTGATCTCCCATATATACTACAGTATTTTACAACTCTTCACTTTGGTAGTATTGCAATATAGATGTATATGTTGTCAAACTGTAAATGTCGACCGCACATTCAGGTAAGAATCATGTTAATCACTAGTCTATGTTGAAAGAGTACATGGAAACAGAACATTTTCGTTCAATTATATTATATAACCGGCATTTGGTTAATCTTTTATGCTAAACTTCAAGCTCAAGGTTTTGAAGTATCTGAACTACATCTTCTAAGAGTACTGTTATGTTAACTGATTGCACAGTTTGTCAAAAGCTCAATGCCTCATCATTTCTTTGTTCGCTACAACAAAAAAAGCCAGACCCCAAAGGAGATCTTCATCCATACACACCGAGATCTTATGAAAGAAGGCAGCAAATGGCTTATCAAAACCTCGGAGTCATGCTCTGTTGTTGCAGCGCTCATTGCAACGGTTGCATTTGCAACATCGGCGACTGTACCAGGTGGACTTGATCAGACTACAGGCGAACCGATTCTTAAGGACAAGCCAGCCTTCAGTGCCTTCACCATCTCATCACTCGTTGCTCTCTGCTTCTCAGTAACATCCCTGGTCTTCTTTCTTTCAATTCTCACTTCTAGATACGAAGAAAGTGATTTTTCACTGGACTTGCCGCGGAAACTTTTGATGGGTCTAACATCACTCTTCGCATCTATAGCTTCCATTATAGTCTCATTCTGCGCAGGGCATATCTTTGTCCTCAAACATCAACTGAAATTTGTGGCATATCCATTATATGCGGCAACTTGCTTGCCAGTCACCTTTTTCGCAATTGCACAGCTGCCCCTCTACTTTGATCTCATGAGGGCCATTATCAAGAAGGTACCACAGCGGAGCTACGAGGTCTTTACACACTAGGTCTTCATCAGTTACGGTACCAAGGTCGGTGTTATGCAGTGATGATCTTGAGTGCTTAAGTATGTTTGGTTTCAGGGTGAGGTTTAATTATGTGGAATTATTACTTGTATGTGAACCATTCAAGGAGATTGTGTTCCAAATTTAGATTTGGAACGTTCTTTGGTTTTGTTGTTGGGAGAGTGCAGTGCTATAATGGCGGCTGGGTTTGGAGGACTAATGCTCCACATTTTGTCAAGTTCGAGGATCAAATTTAATAGGTTTTAATTCATGGATTAAAGTTACAATTCAGGGACCATTTCTCCTCATTTACTTGTCTTTTTATTCGATTGAAGTTCATGGAACAAAGCTGCAATCCAAATTCGGACTTTTCAACCGACCTTGGGTCCAGACGTGACACTCCCCCTCCCCTAAATTAATGTAACAACTTTGAATCCTTCTCCCTAAACAAACAAAAATAAATAAAAATAAATAAATAAAAAAAAAGCTCAACGTGTGTGGTTGAGAAGATTTCCAAAAGAAAATGCATACAATAATAGCACATTCCAATTCTTCAATGTAAATAATAGTTGAGAAGATTTCCAAAAGAAAATGCATCTCATGTAATGTTATGCATCAGTCTCATTGATCTAACTATCTTAAATCATTTGTCTCTTAGGTTAATTACATTCATTGAATTCGATTATTGATTATATACATGATACGTAAGAATAGTGGATGACAATAAACATTGTCCTTCCATTAAACTAAATAAGAGTTTAACAACGTAAGTATTTCTAAAGCTGTTAAATCAAATGAGTGTTTTGTTGCTACCTTCACTAATACAGCATTGATTCAATAACTTCATAATCACAACAAATTACAGCCTCATATTGTTGTCCCTCCTTCCTATCCAGCCGCCGCCGTAGCCACCACCTCCTCCTCTTCTCTCTCTCTCTCTCTCTCTCTCTCTCTAAAGGGCAAGAAAAGAAACGAAATGATCAAAATAACCTTCCCATGTAACACCAGTTGAACGAGGCAACCTGGTTCCTAGGGTAAATGAATGAACCAGTTTGATTGAGGACTGACTCAGAATCTCTCTTAAAACTATTGCGTGCTACCTATACAAGGCTAACAAACGCAATCCGACTTCCAAATCTTCTTCTGCAACTCTTCAAGGACTCGTTTGGAAGTGCTTTTAGAATGATTGAGAGCACTTTTTGGTGAAAATGTTTTTGAAACCAATCTTTAGTAAAAATCCAAATGATCCTTAAAAAACACTTTTAAGTGCTTTTTGCAAGTAGCACATGTTTGGTGCTTCTTTCAAAAAACTTTTTTAAGTTTTTCGAAACCCTTCCCAAAAGCACTTTCAATCATTTTAAAAGAATTTCCAAACAAGCCTTAACTCTAACGCGCTTTGAAGGACAGGCGCAATGGAAACAACTAAGTATAACACACTTGATTTGTTCAATCTTGAAGCTCAAAAGTGTAAACAAGAATGAGGGTATCAAGAATCTCCCCACTATTTGAATGCCTTTGGGCAGAATTATTCATTAAAATTGCCTTCTTCTAATATATACATACATAAGCACATGTCCAGCTGTAGTAGTATGCAGTTTAGAATGCCATAACAAAGTTTTGGTCCATGGAGTATACTCAAACTTGTTTCTCTTATTTACAACCCTTGCCATTATGCGGAGTCTATACAAGCATAATAACTGGTAAATTCAGCATGATAACAAGCACGCCGAACATGTGAATCACAATGCACGCGTTCTACCTCAGAAATACAAAGCTTGACCACTCCATTCTTCACCCCCAGCTTCTTGTTACTGGTTCAGAACTGAGACAAACCAACATCTGATGATGACCTGCATCTTGCCTCAACTGCCAACGTCTTAACAATGCCTCGGCATGGGTCACCTCCAAAACTGATATTTGATATTTCAACTGAACAGCTATTCTTTCCCAGGCAACTCTGCAGAAGAGGGGAATATTATCAAAATAGGACTAGCAAACTAAAAACCAAGCATGAAACCACCACCGAAAAAAATCACATAATTTTCTAGCAGAATACTAGGAATTATCGAAAACCAAATTTACCTTGGAGACAATGGATGATGAATTGGTTGCATGGCAATTTCCCATAGAAAACTTCTGGCAGCTACCTTGAGGTGTTCCATAGCTGGCAAATTCTATGGAAGATATCGTAAACCCATCTTGACATTGCAAGTGCATTTCTGGTGTCAGATCATTTACTGTAATTTTTTCATCCGCAGAGTCTGGATTGAACCACTTCTGGACAGGTGGGTAGTGAGACTCTGACACTTGAGCACAGAGGACTCCGGCTGATCGCAACTTGATTGAAATATCAAACGGATTCCCGCCAGTTTCCTCCAAAATAACAAGTAAATTACTTGAAGACCGTAACCATGACCTCGGTACATGGTACCTGGAGAATAACCAATACTGGCTATATTAAACAACTAAACTCATTTCCTATTTAATTTCAAGTGTAAATTACAAAGATCACCAAGGGTACAAAAATACATCTGAATGCATGACTTGCAAGTTTGCAATCAGATTTTAAAAGGAATACTAGCCAGGAAAAACAACAGATGCAGCTAGTTCACTTCACTTATCTCATGATACTGGGATAGAAACATACAAGGTTTGAGTAGGCTTCCCACAATTAAATGAGCACTTATCGGAGTTGTATGCCCCACGGTAATCACAGATTTCTGGACATCCATCTTTTGGAGCAACAAGTGTCCAATATCTTCCTATATGGTGGCCGTTGACCCAAGCCTGGCCCTTACCCATGCTTCCTAAATCAAGAGCAACTGGATCTGCGCCAGCAGGGCTATCAAAGTATGTCTGCTCAATAGAAACGATAAATATCTGTAAATAAATTATACTTTAAGAAATAAAAGAGTGATATATTATGCACTACTAACAACGTTTTAAAAGGTGAAGGCTTATGTGAGGCGTTTCATGGATAGCACTGCATGGGCAAAAGCCTTGAGGCGATCTAAAATTTTTTAATAATATATTTTGTTATATTATATATATATATATATAAAATACTTTGTAAAACAAATTAACCAACAATCAAACAAACAATCAAATTACTAGTGACCAAATTAAAATTGGAATACTAAAAAACTTGAATTTTGAAACAAATTGTGGTGAGGTATGGGATTGGGATAAAATTGAAATATGGGATTGGGGAGAATTTAGGGTTTGAGGAATTGGGAAAATTGGGGAATTGGGAATTTGGGAATTAGGGATTGGGGATTGGGGATTGGCTGAATGTGAATGGGAGAATCGGGGGAGCTGCTGAGGTTTATAGAAAAACAAAAAAAATTAGACTTGGCCAAAACGACGTCGCTTTGGGCCAAGTTATTTAAAAAAAAATTAAAAGAGTTGGCCAAAACGATGCTATTTTGGGCCAAAGTCTTTAAAAAAAAACCCCTATGTTTCTTATTCTTCGTGGTCGTCTTCTTCATGAGCCAAGTCTTAAAAAAAAGAAAAAAGAAGCCCCTATATTTCTTGTTCTTCGCAGTCGTCTTCTTCATGAAGATGCTGCCGCATCATACACAGACAACCCAGTGTTTGACTTCGAGCGTTCGACTTCAAGCAAGGATTCGGAGTGATGAAGGGTCTTGGGAACGCCCAATCAGCTGCCTCAGGCATGCCTCAACCACCTACGCGCGCCACAACCACGTCTAGGCGAGTTTAAGCCTTCTACCATTGGGCAGAGGCGTTTCCACCACTGCACCACCTCCAAAGCCACCGAGGCGCGCCTCAAGGCTCGTTTTTCAAAACACTAACTACTACTTGAACCTTTTATTTCCACTCGAAAAGTAGCTACATCACTTGGTGCTCATGTGAAATAAAACCATATGTTTTTCCTACCTTTCCTAGGGTCCGTTTGAACAAGGAATGGAAATTTACATTCCTATCTTTAAACCCAAGGAATTAAGTCCTCTACCCAAAATCTGAAATTTGGTTTAGGTCAATAAATAATATTATATTTCGTCATAGGTCATTTCATTTTATAGCATAGGTCAACAAAAATAATTCTCCCCATCAACTATGGTCAATAAACTTAATACCACTTTATAAAATTTCCCTTTATTGACCTCTCCTGGAAGCACAAAAAAGTTGATTTACCCCAATTATTTAGTGACCTAGAACAAATTAACCCTATAGACTATGGAGATTGGGATTGGAAAATCCCATCCCATCCAAATATTCCTCTTTCACCTCCTTACAAGGTGGCAAGTCTGTAAATTCTTCATACATGCACTCATACGTTTTTCACATTACTCTAGTGAACCACATATTGATTGGTATCTACGAATGAGGTAGTAGAATTGTTATCATTTTCTTTAACAAGAATAAAAGGACTTGTTATGACACATGAATACACATTGAGTTATACTATAGCCAAAATAAGATTATAAAATGGAGACTCAGAGATACGACAAGATCGGTGGAAAGCATGGGTAATTTGCAATCGTTACATAAGCAATGAAAATTTACAGCAAAATAGATGGTAATATATGCCTCACACATGCGAATGAGATTATTTACCTTGTACCATATAAACGTGGATGGATCATCATCTGGCGATAACTCAGCCCAACTTGCCTTTTCATTTTCTTCTATGGTGTATATTTTCAAAAACTCGCCCTTAAGCCCAACCTATGATCAAAACAAATCAACATCCACCTGATGACTTTAACACTTCTGATAGGCAACAGACTAGGAGAAAATTTATAATTTACAAGTGGTGTTAGCCATGCTATTTTAAACAAGAGAAGATAAATGTGTATGCGAATAAGCGTCAAACCGTTTCCAATTTTGTAAAACAGACTTGTCTAGGGTACATGCATTTACTTGATACATTCACATTTGGTTCTCTTGCTCCTCTCAAAACCTTTTTTCCCAACCATTGGATGTATTTGACGGTCAAGGGGGTGAATGTATTAAGTAAATGCGAGTATTGTAGCCAATCCTGAATTTCAAATAGCTATTTGACATTGAATTTATTCCATACAAATGTAATTGTTACCATTGCAATTACAAAACCAGAAGCTGAACTTTCCCTCAACTTTATTAAACTTAAGAATGCAACTTCAATATACTAATATATAAAGTATTGAAGGATTAGATCATCGACACTCTGTCCATTCAGATTCATATTCTGCCTGATAAATGTTTACAATACATTTAAAGAATTAAAAGGAAGTGCTGATACTGAAATGGCTGAATATATAGAAATTTGCTACCTACACAGGTATTTATATTTGGGCAAAAGCTCGGATAAATGTTATAATTTTGCAGCATACGAACAGTAGAAAATTAACCAAATACTTCAACATACAAGAATAACTTGGACAATGGATTTACTATTACACTCGAAATGGAGAGGGCGGAAACTTCAAAATTATAAACGTATACCTGGTAAGTCCATAGCAACTTTGACAAGTCAATATCACCATTTTTAAAGCCAGTAAGTTTAATCTGTCCTCTAAATCCTGCCCCATCTTTCTCCAGGAAAGCACCATAGTTCTGTATAATAATTTTCAAATCACAGAACATTGAATGGAATCAGTAACACCATCCCCCTAGGAGTATATAAGCCTGATGGTAGAAAGTGTGATCAAAATTGTCTGAATAGAAGGCACTACTATCAACGATAAGCAAGCAAAAAAATTTAAGATAAATCTTGCAGAGTTTTATACACTACTTCTAAACCCAAAAAACAAAAACAAAGAAAACAGAATAATACACTTCAATGGAATGTGTTACCAAAATAAAGAATTCAGAAGGAAACAAATGCAGTAACAAAATCATAAAAAAATTAGGCCTAAACCAAGGCCTAGAATATGGGCTTATCCATCTAACAACTCCGTTCCCCAGCTTTTTTCTCGAATACTAAGCTACTTTTACCGACCAAACAGCCTAAAAAGTCGCTGACTTACCGCACCTCTGCAAAATATTTTTCTTCCCTTACAGAGTGGCAAGAAGAACCCAACTCAATATAGTTAAATGAAAAAAATTATACCACATTGTCAAACCACAGGACAATAAAGAATAGATATGAATGCCCTCTGAAGCCCCTTTATACACAGTGCACGAATGAAGAAATACACTAAAAAAAAGGCCACCTCCTTCCAATGACCTGAGAGGGGGAAAAGATCGACAACAAAAACAGATAGAAAAAAGGGAAGGGAGAGGGGAAATGTAAGAACAGTTTTGAAATCGATGCAAAGCCCGCATGCAGAGAGAGAGCTTTGGACGTAAAGCTTAACATTTTACCTGCAAGCCCACTGTCTGAGTTAACAACACCAAATCATTGTATCCCTTCAGAAACTTAACAGGCTGCTCCACCTTGACCCAGTGACCGATGACACTGCCTTCATTAAAAAATGGGAGCAATAATACATAGATTAGAGAACACAATTGAATATGTTATAGAGAATATGAAGGAAAAGTATGCACTGGTTGTATATTGAAATCAATCATTACAACCCCTCTGGCTCTAAAAACATTGAAGAAGAAATATCTGCAGTAGTTTGGAAGCATGAAACTCCAAGCAGAAAGTAGATTAATGTGGGGCAACTACATCTTCTGGTGCCAAGAAAACAACCTCAACAAACAAACAACTCCAACTACCTATTATTAGGTGTAACTTTAACAAGTATATTGTTATGACAGAAGTTCTCGCTCACAGCATAAACGCAAATACCCCCAAAAGATTAGTCACTAATACGTCTACCCATAACCGCTCAAATAACCCCGATCAACTCAACACAGAAAGTAGGACTTCACAACGCCAACGTAGTTCATACTCAACAGAAATGAAGTGGCACTTATATTCCCTTTTTTTTTTTGAGAAAGATAACAAATATTGCAAATACATTCCCTTTGTTTCATAATTCTATTGCTTTACATTGTCTGCTAATATCCTCTTTCCTGGATGTTCATAAAAATGGTGCTTAAGTCATGATGAGAAATAAGCATCACCAGAAAAGCCCTTAAAAATGATTCCACAAAGCTATGGACTTTTCAGTAATTCTATTACATATCTTTCATAGTTCATTCCATCCATTCCATAAAGAACATATTTATTTCGCTCACCAATAGATATACCTATATTTATATGGGATGCATAATAGTCAAATTATTAACTTCCATCACCTGTAAGCTGACCATTAACAAATACGCGCAACACATCGCGCATGCTATCAATTGAAACTGCTGGGCTAATATTGTTTTTCTCCCAAAAAGATATGTCATCCTCTGAAACAAAAATCCTATATTCCAAAAAGGCATCAAATAGGTATTGAATGATATCAAATATAGTTTTAAAAATTGACATGCATTGATTTAAAACAGTAAGTACATTAAACCCTAATAGTTATCCCATCAGAGACATGAAATTCAACATAATGATTGTTTGTTATGCCACATACAACTCCGGAGTAAAAACCTGAACTTTTCAAAGATAGTAATAAAAACCAATGAGAGGTCTTTTTTTTATTAATCTTTTTTTCCAAAGTCTCATTTTTTGTATATCAAAAGGACCTCTACTAAGTAAAAAATTGAACATTTTGAAGATAATAGTCAACTGACTAGAAATACGACAGTTATGTTGTGCCACATATAGCTCTTATCCAAACAATCTCATCCAGCAGTAGCTCTATTCAATAAAATAAATATACCTGGTTATATGCCATAAGTAATCAGACTGGTCTTTTGTCACATTCAAATGCTCCAATATTCCTTGGACCGTAAAATTGTTTTCACTCCAAACACCAACCGGCTCTTTTACAGTCATCCATGATTTGGTGAAAAACAAATCATCATTCTTGGTAATGAATTGTTGTTGTGAAGAAATACCTGAATAAAGGGGCAAATCAAACTCTACTGTTTTGATGGAAGTTTGTGCACCAACCTGCCCAAGCATTGGA
Source organism: Heteromeles arbutifolia (assembly GCA_024362995.1). NCBI lineage: Eukaryota > Viridiplantae > Streptophyta > Magnoliopsida > Rosales > Rosaceae > Heteromeles > Heteromeles arbutifolia. The sequence continues at coordinate 30,876,424 of JANCRC010000011.1, read as the reverse complement.
AAACAGAAGACTCAGACAAACACTTCAGATTGGAAAATTGTTTCACATTTTCACAAGTTCAGATTCCGACAAAGAACCACGTAAAAGCTCATTAAAGTTTGAGATGAGGACAATGGTGATAACATCCTCACTTAGAGATATGCAGAATTATTTAGAGATGCACAGAACTAAACTTCATTGAAGTATCTGACTGATAAAAGGAGACATGAAACCGACCACTACCTGTATAATTGTATGTTATCATATTTCCAGTACAGATCTGGAACCATTAGGCTAAAGTTGTTTATGGTTTCACTTCGGCTCGTCATGACCGTCTGGCTGTTGAGCTCAATTTCAAGCATCAACAAAATTATTATCTCTCTCTCTCATTAATAATTAGTTTCAGGAATTTGTGCAGGGAACAATACATTTTCCTAAGAATTCTATTGTTATTTACGTTCACCATCAATTATGGCAGCTCCGGTAAGATTTCACAGTGGCAATGGTTATGTAGAATATTCAGTTACAATATAGATAGCACAAGATATAATTTACAAAATAATTTTTTGGTATGATTTATATAAGAAAGAAGTAAGAACCCCAGAGAGTTAAAATTTATAATTCAAGTCTTTGGTACGAACCACAGAGAGGTAAACCTATAATTTAAGCATTTGGTATGAGTGTTTCTATGTAAGAGCCACAGAGAGTTACAATTCAAATGTAAGATTTTGGTTCAAGTGTTTATATGTAAAAACCAAATAGAATAACCTTAAAAAACAGATTATTTAAGATTGGTCATAAACTACCAGCTAACAAGAAAAGAGTAAGCTTACCGAGTCTGAAAAATAATATACAAATTAAATTTGGCTTTCACATATGCGAACAGAATAATAGCAAGTTGAGACAAATACACAATCGATCCAGCTCATATTCTGTGATATATGTTGCCAGAAAGTTCTTAATGTTGCAGTCATCAACATGTGCAATGTCAAATGATGCAACCATACCTTGGCAGTGTTGTACACCACATTCCGGCAGTCTGGCAAAATACTGACTGACCATGGTGGTAGATTATACTTTTGACCAAGGAATGTTACAGAAGCTGCTTTATGTTCATCAATGTTTGCAAGGAATGCGGAGCAACTGATTTGACTTCCATACGAAGTAATGTTCAGGCCTTCGGTGTGAGAATTCATGCGGTACATGTGTGCCTGAATACATAACAGAAATTAGTTTGCAGGTAGAACTAATAAACTCCAGAAAGAGCAACAGAAAAATGATTCCAATATACATAATTGTTTCTAACACTAGTCACATGTAAGAGATATTCAACTGAGGATGGAATAGTAAATTATTTGGTAACTGGTATAGGGACTTATGGTCTTATGTCACTCTAGATGGGCAATTGTCCAAAAGGGATAAAACATTAAAGAGTAAAGGACAGTTTTAACAGACAATATAATCTCCAGTTACTTATTTCATTTCAAATAGGATTCAGGAACACAAGTGCTCGAAGAAGATCCAACCTATGAAAGACACAATAAACTGAGACTACAATGAAAATGTAAACTATTAAAATCATAGACATAAAGGACTAGTTGAATTGTTATTCTTTTGCGTGCAGGTGCATGCAAGTTTTGGGACACTATTGCAAATACAAGCGGTTAAGAGCTGGATCATTATATTAATAGTTATTCCCAAATTAAGAAAAAACATTTAGTATGTAATATTATCAAGACCAGACAATCCTGTTGGTGAGCACACATATTAAAGTGTGAACAAACATAACTCAAGGTTTGGTTCAAACCTCTTGTTTTGGTCCCAACTTTATATAATTCGGAGAATCAGCAGCAACAAGAGCAGGTTCGCAGAGCTTTATAGCAGCATGTAGATCCTTCAAATGTCCCCATTTTGGCTCACTCAGCAGACCTAGTTAATAAATCAGTACATTTATTGATTGGATTCGGTAATGTAACACTCATGCTAACTTTTCCATAGAAGATATCCATACGAAACTCATTAACTCATTACAAATCAATCACAGAGACTTGGACACAAAAAGCAAGAAAATGAACCAGCCATATAATAAAGTTATCTCCGACCAAAAAAAAGATAATAATATAACAAAGTTATCATTTAGACCCATTAACCTACCATATTCATCAATTGGAGCATCATAATCATAACTAGTAATATAAAACGGGCCCCCAGAAGTCCGCCCAAAGTTTGTTCCACCAAAATACTGCACACAAGCAGCAAGCTTGTTAAGATTTATAAGGGACATAAATAAGACATAACACATTGACATGTTATCTGACAGTGAACAAATCTGACATGTTATCTGACAGTGAACAAATCAGGGTAATGAGTACATATTTTATCTTTACATATTACCTATATTGCCAAAAAATGAATAAACTGTAAAATGGAACTTTTGGCTGTTGTCCCATGGTGATACTAGTTGTTCCACATTTATCAAGCTATAGAAACCGAAACTTTGAATTTCTCTTGCCAAAATCAAAAGCACTGAAGAGAATTATGGAAACAAATTTGGCCCAAAAGGAAACAGAACAATGTAGTCACATTAAAGAAATTTCTTTTTTAGAAGAAACAGCAAAGAAATGAAAAATAAAGTTTTAGCACATAATGACACCACTGAAGACATGTCAAACAAATCTACATATGATTTTTTTTTATTTGGTGTACACCACACAATACCATACTATTTATGAACTAAATCAGCAGTGCACATATGGGTTGTCTTTGTACCATATAATAATTCTGAAAGCTCCCTCCACGTTGGTAAAAGCGTGCTACTGCAAATGCAAGATCTTCAACAGGCCTGTGAGGCAGTCTTCCACCCCATGATGCATACCTCAGAAAGTCATGTAAAAGATTAGACTACCATTTCAAGAAGCAAAATTTGCAAAACCACAATTAAAATCTGCAATTATGTCCCTTTAAATAAAATAAAATCTAAAATCCTAAAGCCACAAAATTTGACATAAGATTCTTTCACACTTTACTGGTTTTCTTAACTACTTATTCTTTCTTCAACCCTTAGAACATCAAAACTAGCTCAAACAATTAGGGTGGAAGAGGCTTTCAAAATTCTTGAACCCCAGAGCGTCTGTTTTCTGGGATCTAGTGGCAGAGGAAATTATTAAAGGATTGCACAGTTGGAAAAGGGCTTACTTGTGCATGGGTGGAAGGCGATAAACTGGTAATTTATGCGGACTGGAAGGTGGTAAACTGGAAATTCATAAGCTTTCTCTTGTTTAGCCTCGGCTGTTTTGCAATTTTACTTGGGTTAATACTGACAATTGTATGACTTTAGTAGTAGATGGATGGTTGGTTTTCGAATACAGCTTGTCCACTATATTTGTAGTACCTTTAGAGTTTAGTTATAGCATGCTAACAGAATAAATGTTAATAGGATACATAGATGTGCAGAGAGTCAGGCCGACAAATTCAAAGGGATTCAGCATACCATCCATCCCAATCTTCTGTCCACATTGTTGGTTTGTTATAGGAATTTGGCTTGTAACCATCACAATAGTAGCCATTGCATGCATCTATCTGTAAAGAAACAAAAGCTATTTATATATACATGACCGCGATGAACTGATATGTTGAAATGTTTAAACGTTAGGACCTTCCCATGAAATGAACTGCATTTAATATGTCGTCCTAGCCATTGCATCCTGTTGACTTTTACTACTTGCCATTTTGCATTTTCCAGTGCAATATAATATTCATAAGAACTGGTTCAGAAACTTAGATATGCATGCATGCATGACAGATGGAGGCATAAGACAAGCTAAGGGCCTTACAATACTTCCTGGAGCATCAACTTGCTTGCACATGACCCATGGAACCCCAGCACCGAGACCTAAAGCCATCTCAGCAGCCCACTTAATATATTCTTTCCCTTTCTGACCAAATTGCCCTTCAATATTTCCATATTCATTTTCAATCTGATAAAAAATTTATAGCAGCATCAGTATACATGGCTAAGAGCACATATATCACGGAAAATACAGCCTGTTAAAAGAACATATTAGTAAAGACACAGAAATGGTAAGAAAATAAACACATTATTAAGGCTGAATGTCTGATCACCGATGAGCTAACTTAAACAAATACTCAATCTGCAGTCATACTGCACAACCAGAAATCGAGAAATGACATAATTAAACAACTGAAATGGTAATGGAAGCGTGTACGCAGTGTGCAAAAGTGGGAAATATTGCCTGAATTTTTTTAAAGGTACATGCATATAAATCATGCTTATAGAATGGCCTTCAGACCAGACATATGTATGACCCCAGGTCCCCAACTGAGAATAATGCATGATAGACAGAATACAATACCCACAAATTATAACAATTCTATAATTTCTATGATGCTTCTTTTCACTTTCAATTCTCATGATCCAAACAGGGCCCTAAGATCTCATCTAGAAACAAGCTCAAATGGCCAATCTATGTAATATTCCGAATCAACTAAAAAATTTGCTTACAACCTGCAGCATGATAATTGGACCACCTTGCCAAGATAATAGTTCTTCCTCTTGCATCAGATCCACCATCTTTTTAACAAACCGCTGCATCTCCTCCTGTAGAAAATCAAAGCAACGTAAAGATGTCAAAACCACCACTTTAAACTGCAGTTTACAGACTGGCTAACTCAATTTGAGAATTTAACTGGTCAAGAAAGGCCAGTTGTAATGCTATATTTATATAAACCCCTACAACACTAGAGAAACTCAAAGAAACTTCAGCTGTAGAAAACCCAAATCTAAGAGACTAAAATTAAACAGAACACACAAAAGATACTGAAGAGAAAATTACACGCCAAAATCAATATAGAAATGCGATCATGGAACATTTTCGCTTTGTATAAAGGTTAAAAAAAAAATAAAAAGACCTGATGGGAAATTCAAAGCACTATGTTATCAGCTTCAAGAATATGATACCTTCCTCAAGAAGAAAAAAGTTTAGTGAGTTTACAAAAATTGTTTGCTTCACTGAAAGAGAAAATCAAAAGAACAAAAAGAGAAACTTTTAAGTGCTAAGGGTTTAGTATCCCTTAAAGGGGTAGGCAGCAGCTAGTATGGTGTTACAGAAGTAAACATATCACTGTCATTGTCACCCATGTTATTGTAAGAATGGGAAATGTACTACAAAAGGAGCAATAGGACTGCATATGAGAAAGCGGAAGGATTGCTTTTACCTCTAAGAGATTTAATGTGAAAATCCACAATTCTAAAGAAACATTACATACAACTGCCCACATTAAAATATTGGGTATCTGGTGCAACCAAATCTGTGTTACAATATTACTCAGGAGTATGCTGTGGATTAGAATTTATATTGATGCACCTGTATACGTACAAATGATTTAGCAATTAGGGGATGGAAAAAGAAATCTAGACATTTAATTCCTTGTTGCATAACGTCGCTGGATGGAGTTTTGGATACACAGGGCAGTTTGAAATATTTAAATAAAATGATTACAACAAAAAAAAACCTGCAAAATTCCCAAAATTTAAATATATGTGCAATTGTAGAAGCTTAGGGGCATTGAACCTTAAAAAGCGCATTGTTTGTTCGAAACTCTATTCCAGGGATGTCACGCAACCACACAGGGAAGCCACTGCAATGTAGCCAGTAGAATAATAACTATTGTATAATATGCCATGCATAAATAGAGACAGAAAAACAAGGCACCATGTTAAAAGTAGGGGAACTTGTAAAAACAGAAGAAAAGAACGGTTGAGACAATGAGACCCGAAGTTCCACTCAGCGCAGACATAAGGCCCTATGCGTAGATGGAGATAGAGTCCACTGGCTCCCACTAAATTTGCAAACTTGACGATATCATATCTCCCTTCAAAGTTGTACTGAGCAATTTATCCAGAACACATATTAGTTTTCAGCAAAAAATAAATGATCTTATTTAAGCCAACTAGAAGCCTATCACCCCAAACTAGCTGTAGAAAACGTTATGGCACCTGTCCTCTCACTGGCTCATGGCCGCTCCAAAATGCATAAGTTTGGATCACATCCGCCCCGCCTTCCTTGCTTTTTGCGATCAGATCAGGCCACATCTGACATCAAATCCCAAAGGCTTAAAATTTGTTCAAAACAAATAATTACACAGCACTCTAGTCTGGCTCTACAGCAGCGTATTAAGATTTCCGCTCGCCAGATGCCACATTTTACAAAATTCCCACATGGTGACGCGAATGATGCAATAAACCCATAAGAAAATTTTTGTTGATTTCATCTTTCTGTCACTTCAAAGTGACCCAAGAGCAATTAATTACTCTTAGTCAAAGTGCCACGCCAGCATTCCAGTGTTTGTAAGGAAAATTCGGGAAGTTTACTTAAGGTTTTTGAATGCAGTAAGTCGCCGATCATTAGTTTTCTGTTCCAATTAATTAGTAACTAATCACAGATTAGTGAAATTATCATTACTAATTTCATCCAAAAAAATAAATTATCATTAATTTAGAACCCTACTTCCTCACAATCATTGAAATTGTCAGTGGTGTTAAACCATTAGCATGCAGAAGCAGAGAAGCTATGGCGGAATCGAGAGAGCGTACTACCTCAGGAGTGGCGCGGGGGTAGTGGATTCCGGCGGAGACGAGCATGCGGCGCTTGCCGTCGATGATCAGAGCTCGGTGGTCGTAGCTGACGTTGAATGGCTTGAAGTACTCGGCGGCCGCCTCCAGAGCAAATTGAACTGCCAGGCAGAGGAACAGACATCGGAGCCCCCATGGGCTGCCTCTTTGGGCAACCATTTGCCACTCACTGCCTCCGCTGTGCTTTCTCTGTGCGTGGAAAAGAGATGGAGGGGAGAGAGTTGGGGAAGAAGACTGACTGTATCATCGGAGGAAGCAAAGAAGTGGCTGTACCATCTTTGTCGCCTACCAAATATGTTGACACGTGTCAGCTCCAACAAAAGCGAAACAGAAAATTTCGGACCAAGTCGCCTAAGTATTGGGCAGACTAGGAACTGTATTGTATTTTTTATTTGTTTTGGATAAGAGGGGTGAATACACAAGGAAAGAAGTGAAAAATGCTTGTGTGATTTCTTTCTGCTGTGCTTTGCGCTTTGTTGCTCACAAGGAAAAAGTGGAGTTGGCTTCTTGCTATGTGTTAGGAGAAATTTTTAGTTCCGACAGAAAGACGGGTGGTATACCACGTATTTTTATGTAAATGGTAAAAAATTTTATTTTTTAAGTTATTAACTTTTTAACACACATATCCCATTATTTATATAACGACACGTAGTGTACCACCTCGTGTGACGGTCACACTGAAAAATCTCTCGTGTTTGGGGTCTCAAACTTACCCCTTTACATAGAAAAGTTCACCCACAAAATATATACAAACTTACACAACCATAGGCTAAGAGTGCTGCAATATCTCATCCTATGCAAAAGTCTTCAATGAATCGTAAAGACTCACATGGCATCCATTCTTACAACACTCCTCCTTGGATACCCATGCATTATTGATTAGTTGCCTAATTAAAACCTTGCTAAAAAAAAACTCAGTAGGAAAAATCCTCGTCGAAATAAAAAGAGTACAACTTTGTTTGGATTATTAATAACGTTTTTAACACAAATGGTCCCTGAAATTGACCCACCTCATGAAGATGGTCCCTGAAATTGAAAATCGATCAATGTAGTCCTTGAAAATGGTTGTCGCAGATCAATGTGGTCCTTCTGTCAAAATTCTGTCAAAAATTCTACTATATGCTGATGTGGCATATAATTAGGTCCCACCAATCTAATTAAATATCACCATGTGGATTAAAAATATAAAAAACTATTTTTATTTTTATATAATTAAAAACTAGAAATAAAATAGATGATGACTATTCATCTTCTTCTTCCCCTTCCACAAGAGCAACCACTACAGTCTTCACCCCACCCTACCCCGTCGCCTCGCACATGTAACCGCAACATTAAGTATATCATGTAAAATAATTCCCCCATTGATCAAACAAAAGCTCTGAACAATTAACACATTTTCCATGATTGGCGTTGGGTACTGGCCAGAAAAAAAAAAAAAAAACAGGAATACAAAAAGGGGCCCTGTCCTTACAAATTGCCGTCGCTGCTGCCAAATTGCCAATCCAAACTACCCTTCAGTTCCAATTTTTTCAGTCGTCCAGTAAGTAACCATTTCGCCTTCTCCAACAACCAAACATGTTTCTGAACAATCCGACTACTATCCCACACCCACTCATCTCTCTCCTTATCCCCACTCCAACACCTCCAATTTGTCCCACCCAATATTCCATATCAATCCCAAGCACAAAGAAAATAGATAGGCCCCTGTAACAATTTTCAAAATTTCCCCAATTTCAAAGCTTTCACAATAGATTTATTGGATTCTTTGCCGTTTGATTCTCAAATAGTTCATTTTTCGTTCTACGTTTTGTTCAAATTATGTTCTTCGGTTGTAATCTATCGAAATGGTGCTTGAGTCTTGCATTCTAGCTCCGAATAACTTTATTTCCGGGTCGAAATCATGGAGTTTCTTGTGTTGCAATCGGCAAACAAAGTTTCCGGTGAAGGTTTTGCTGCGAAATTGGCATCGGTTTTTTTTCTTTTTTATTTTTCAAGTTTTTTGAATATACAAAAATAAAAATGTTTTTATTATTTAAATATTTTTAATTTATATGGTAATATTTAATTAATTTGTGGAATCCAGTTATATGCCACATCAGCACATAACAGAATTTTTGATAGAATTTTAACAGAAGTACCATGTTGATTTGTGACAACTATTTTCAGGGACTACATTGATCGATTTTCAATTTCAAGGACTATCTTGATGGGGTTAGTCAATTTCAAGGACCATTTGTCATAAAAACCCTTATTAATATAGTGTTGAGTGCGCTTTTGTTGCCTCATTAAAAGCTTGCTATGAAAAACCCAATAGGAAAAATCCTAGTTGAAGGAAAAAGAGTACAACACGCATGTGCTGTGGATGCTACTCCTAGTGGGTTTCTCCCCCTGATTTCACACTTCAATCCGACTGATTAATATTGTCGGCGTAATCTAACACCATGCACTAGCTTCTAGAATGTGCACATTGGCAGAGATTTAGTGAACATGTTTGCTAGATTGTCATTGGATCAAATTTGTTTGACTTTAATAACTTTAGCCTTCTGAAGCTCATGTGTATTGAAAAACTTTGGAGATATATGTTTAGTATTGTCGCCTTTGATGAATCCTTCCTTCATTTAAGCAATGCACACTGCATTATCTTCATGAACGAAAGTTAGAGTGTCTATTTTTTAAGATAAACCACATAAATCCTGGATAAGATGGATCATTGATCTTAACCCAAAACATTCCTGGTTGGCTTCATGGATAGCAAGTATTTCTAAGTGATAAGAGAACGTAGCAACTAGTGTTTGCTTCGTTGAATGCCATGAGAATAGTTGTATTTCTATAAGTGAACACATATTCGATCTATGAGCGAGCTTTATACGGATTGGAGAGAAAACCAGTATCTACTTATCTAGCAAGATTCTAGTCATTTGTGGGTTTCTCGGAGAAGAGTAGGCACATGTCTGCTGTCCCACGAAGATATTGTAAAGCATCTTTGACTCTCTTCGAATGTCAAATAATTAGAGCAGACCTATATCTTACTACAAAGTTGATTGCAAAAGTTATATCTTGTCTAGTACATTGTGCTAAATTTAATAAAGCACCTATTGCACTCAGATATGGTACTTCCGGACAAAGGATCATTTCATCATCTTCTTTTGGGCGAAATGAATCTTTCTTAATGTCAGGAGACTACACGACCATTGGCGTGTTAAGTGGATAAGTGATAGGAGCATGTTTATGAGATTTAGTTAGCTTGTTTCTTGGCATTTATGTTGTTAGTACTTAGTTATTTTAGTATTTTTAAGCTATTTTCGTGTGTTAATAGGTTCAAAGGGCTAAGATAGCAAGAAAGTGCATTTTGGAATAGTTTTGGACATTGGATGGTTAGCTTATGCTTGGAGCCAAGTGGATGGACGAAATTAAAGACCAAAAGAGGCTAGAAGGGTGTTAGAAGTCAAGAGAAGTCAGTTTGGAAGCTTGGAAGACAAAGAAAGACACAATTCAAGCATTCCCTACAAAGGTGGTGCCTTGTCCCTACTTTGTCCCCTCCTTGTCCCTTCCCTGTGCAACATTTTCCCTTCTCATTTCCTTCTAGAAACCTGAAAACCTTCTTCCTAATTAAGTGGCACCTGGTTCCCTGCTTGTCTCCCCCTTGTCTCTCCCTTGCCGCGCCACCCTAAGTCCTTTCTCTTCCTTGCCGCACGAGGGGGATCCTTTCCTTTCCTATTTTGTATTGTAAATCACATTCCCCTTTCTTTCTAGGCTTGCCACATATCACTTACCCTTTTTCCTCTTGGATTCTGATTTTAATCACCCTTTTTCCTTAAGGAATCTGTCTCCAAAATTAATTAGGGCTTTGATTACCTTTCCTTATTAATTTTAAAAGCCTTGCCGCACAACAGAAGAATCTATACACAACCATTCAGACATTGACTCATTGATTCATACACTTTTCATCACTCAAACCTTCACCCAAACCCTTGTGCCCTAACTTTGCAAAGGATGAGAGGATTGCTTGGAGCCGTGCTAGTCATTCAAGACCTTTGGATTGCTGGAGCATTCTAGGTGTCTTCTACTTTTGTTTTCAATGTTTAAATTCAATTGCAAGTATGAGGAACTAATTTCTTTTTAGCTAGAGGTGGATTCAAAACCATGAACATATATGTAATATGAATTGATTTCCTCCAGTTATAATTTCGTGAATCGTGAATGCAATTTGTTTAACTGATTGATTGATAGCTTATTCTTGTGTGTCGATTGGGGGTGCACACTTAGTTTGCATGCAGGGATTTGAAGCTAAAATATAAGGGAGTTTCACCTAATAGTTACAAACTTATATTTACAAGTAGTGGAGGTCGTTTATAAACGATCGCATTAAGTGAATTCCTGACAGAAGTATCATGCGTTCATAGTTACGAATGTTTTGTCAATGCTTATGATTTTCATAGAACTTAATGATCTTTGATATGTATCTCTATTATGCGTTCATGTAGGGGACTATTGAAGAATAATTTGGTTGCAGATGCGTTTATCCAATTCAATGACTTTAGGAAAATCTGATGGTTAATTTGTTCATTCACAATTAACTAGGGGTGTTGAGGTTCATGGTTTATTGAAAGAGTAACTGGAAATCAATTTGTATGCATACATGTCATGTGTGGAGAAGAACCCTCTAGCTAGCTTTTTACCATTCAAATCATCTCAATTTCGTGCCTTTTCTGTTTAGTTTCATAATCTATTTGTTTAAGTTCCAATTTCGTCAAAAACCCAATCCCCTTTACTTTGTTGTGTCAAACTAGTTAGAATCTGTCCAAACTTGTCCTTTGTTAGTGTTTTGAGTCTTTTTTCTTCAATTTTCGTCCAAATCACTCCCTAAAGTCTGTTTTGAGTCTATTTGCTTGTTTTGTGCTGTTTTGAGTCATTCTAGTTTGTTTTGAGTCTTTTGAGTTCTTTGAGTCTAATTAAGTGTTTTTAGCCTAGTTAAGTGTTTTTGAATCAGTTTTAAGTAGATTAACAATCCCTTCTAATTGCCGGCCTAGAACGATCCCTACTTACATATACTACAATAATAGGGTTTTAATTTGTGTGTTGATTAAATTCGCATCAATAAGATTTATTCATGCCAAATCGCTTTAAGACTTCTTTAATGTAAGCTGATTAATGACCAAAATTCCATTAGTACAATTGACACACCCCATCCCAAGGAGGGCGTGCTGGCCGTCACATGAAAGTGACGTAACCATGTGCACAGTGCGGAAGCTAAGAAGAGAAATATAAATACGACTAAATAAAAACCAACTACGACTAAATAAAAACCAACTACTAACCGTACAATCCAAATAACATGCTAGAGAGTGCCTAAGTGTATAAATACACATTCAGAGCAATAAGAACGCCTAGTTGCAGTCAAGGACAATTACTAAGATATAACACCTGAAGGTGAGTCCTACTTTTGTGAAAATTGTCAGAACACCGTTGGATCCCTCGTGGCCACCAAAGCACTGTTACATAGAACTTGGAGGGGCGAAAAACAAAACGCGTGAGCGGGCAAAAACAAATCTTTTCAAAACCTTTTCTCTTTTGAAAGGTTCTAACCCCTCGCCGTAAAACCAGTATAATTTCCCAAAAAAATAGCTTATATACATATATACTCATTTCAACTCATAACTTAAAATTATGCCAAAAGTAGTGATATGCAAGGTATATGCCATGCCAAATATATCTCATCAAATAACATAACTATATCAGGTGAAATAAACTCATCGTAGATAATAACATGTCCACCGAGTGATCAGCTCAGCTCAACTATAGCTCATAATCAATCTCATCATCACATGTGTATATCCTGCACATGAGTCGAAACCACCTCACGTGGTCTCACCGACAAGACTGGGTGTAAATAAATACGCTCTAGTGTTACGATCACGTGAAGATTGTGCGCTAATCGCGGGTCACCTACGAGTCGGAACCACCTCACGTGGTCTCACCGACAGGACTATGCACCTAACTTGGATCCAAGGTGAACGTATGGTGCAAGAGGTGAACATCACGTGAATGATTATGCCCTGGCCCTGGGCGTGAGCACTAACACCGGGGTGCAGGTTTATGAGCTTTCAATACATCTCACATAATCATCATTTCATATTAATCATTCTCTATCATCAATATATACTCACCTGATACTTACCTGTGCGTCCACAGCACCAATTACCATTATATACAGCTACCAATGCATGAATAAAAATAGATATATACTTTGCATGCCATATCATATCGCATTACATATCACATTTCACTTAATTGATTTTCTGGGAAAAATCTCATTTATATAGGTATATACGGAAAACAAAAGCCCACTCACAGATAAGTCGAAGGGTCACAACCCTCGAGCCTCGATTGATGGCGCTTGTCCTCAGGATAGGCCTCACCTATATGCGTAATAACTGGAAAAAAACGTTATTTAACGCACATAACCAACAATAGGTAATAACTTCTCATACATTGCTCAATTTGGATATATGAATATACCACAGTGACCTACTCATCCTCAGAAACATCCCTATATTTTTAAAATATTTTTCCGATCACCCACGCCTAGCCACACGCTGGCAAGTGCACGGCCACATGCGCGGCCACGCGCAGGGAACCCTAACGGAAACCCTAACTGCCGTTAGGAATATTCCACGAAATATTTCGTTATATACTAACAGAAGTTAAGGACGTTACCTGATGCCGTTAGGAATATTCTGTCAACTCTGACGGAATATTCTTCATTCTTCTCCGATGCACCTCGCCGGTGACCGTCATCCGCAGACGTTTGTAACTCGTCGAAAAACTGGGAATTTTCAAAACCTTCTATCTCGGCCATTTCTCAACCAAAATTCATGAAACTTGAACCAAATGAAAGCTCTTGAAGAGTAGAACAAAACCTTACCACTTTGAAGTCCCAAAATCCACGGAATCTCGCCGGAGAAACCTCGATAATATGGCCTAAACTTTGAACTCGTCGATCTCCACTTCCCGACGTCCAAATCGCCTCATTTTTCTTCTCTGAGCTTCATGAGGATGATCTAAAGCTTTGTATGGCTTTAGAATCTTCTCAAAATCATGCATTTATGTATGCATGAACAGTGCAAAAATCTGGGTTTCGGGTTTCTCACTATCCCGACATCCTCACATCCAACAAAAGGTACCACTCGACTGATACAGGCATGAGGAGCACGATGGTGGTCCTAAAAACTTCGATCTGCAATTGGTTGAAGGGCTTTGGGAGTTTTTTCCATACGGGAAAGGAAAGAGAGAGTGTCTGAGAGAGAGAGAGCACCGGGGGGGGGTGATAGAGAAGGTTTTTGGGTGTGTGTGTGTGTGGTCCTCACACTAACACCTCACCAAAACCACATTTTTACAACACCAATCAGCAAAAATGTCTAAGTCCTCTAAAATCAAATAATTAAGGTTGCTAAATGTAACCTTAAAGTTCAAATGCCACAAAACGATCGAGGGCATAACCGTCCTTTCATGTCAACGATAATCATTTCTCGGGATGGGCTGTTATAACAATGCTCGATCTGCAAGTCGAGACAATATTTTATTTTTCCAAGGTTTTTCATTTTGAATTCGGTTTTCAGATATTTAGCAGTTTTGTTGAGCATACATCGTAGTTTGTTAATAGCTTCAAGCAACTTAAGTCCTTCTGAGACTTTCATATAGGTATCAGTATCTAATTCTCCATATAAATATACGGTAATGACATCTATAAGTCCATATCATGTTTTTTTGAAACCACCAAACTTATTTAAGTAACATAACGTAATTGGATCCATTACTTTTTTTTTAATCTAAACAACAATGTCACTTCCACTCCAACATTGTTATCATAGAAAAAGATATTATTGTGAATATATTGAAGAAGAAAAAAATAAAGATACAACAAGTTAGAGGGGGCATGAAGTTAAGCCCTAACAAGAGTAGAAAACTACTAGAAACAAGAAAACCCAGTTACCAAAAACAAGGTAAAACCTAGCCTAACAAAATCAAAAATTGGGGGTGAAGAGAAAGATTATGATGATACGCGACAATAGCACAAGGAGGACAAGAGTCCCACCAATAAACCCCAAGATGGTCCACTCCAAAATTTGCCAAACAATTAGCCACATGATTCCCTTCGCAAAAAATATGTGTAACTCTTATGCACATAGAAGAGAGCAACGCTCAACAGTTCAACTAACAAACCCTCAAATGCTAGGGAACACGATTATGAGAAGTAGAAATGAAAAGAACAACTAAGGATGAGTCACACTCAATCCAAAGGCAACGCCAATCCTTCTTCCAGGCTAAGTTTACCACATGAATTACAACATGCATTTCATCTTATAAACAGGTAGTCAACCCTAAAGAAATAGCAAACACACCAGGCATGAACTAAAATGATCACGAAAGATACCGCCAGAACCAGCTAATCCTGGTGATCCACGAGTTGCACCATCGGTACTGACCTTGACCCAATGTAGAGAAACCTTGTGCAACAAGTCGGGCTTTTTATCTTGCAATCTTGTTTTACTCATTACGCTTTCTTGTGAACACCCATTTGTAACCTACAGTTTTCACACCATGCAGGGGTTGGACCACTGGTCCAAAACACTTCGCTTTTTCAAAGAATTTAATTCCGCCTGGATTGCATCTTTCGTTTAGGCCAATCTTGTCTTTATTTGCATTCATCAATAAAGTTTGGCTCAATATTTTTGCATAATATTATTTTAATGGCTACTGCAAATGAGAATATATCATCAATGATTATTTGATTTCGATCCCACAATTCATTTGTACACGCATAATTTATGAAGATTTCTTTGCTTTCATGTACTTCTACCTCTTCAGGGGCATGTGTCTCATCAATGACATTTTCTTGTAGGTTCGTCATTCATTTCCTTTTCTGCCATGCCACCACTGCTTATCCTTTGTGCTTTAGAATTCATGTCACTAATTTCCACTACAATCACTAAGAGGATGTCCTCTATCTCTCTATATATATGAACCAATCCTCCATTTGCTATTTTCTACCTACAGGGGTTTTTTTTTCCTTAAAATCTTTGTTGAACATCGAGGGCATTTTGGTCATTTTGCATTATTTGGAACACATGCGGTCTTGATTGTGTGCCATGTGAGACCCAGGGACTGGTCCCCATTCTTTTGGAACCATCTCTCTTCTCTTTCTTATCTTTTCCGTCACTCTTTCTCCAAAACTCTCTTGCCCACTCTCTCATTTTTTCTCTCGTGAAAGCCACATGATCACCACCTCCAGATTTTAATGATTTAAACACCAAACCACCATCAGAACATTCTTCTCATCCCTAAAAGCATGATTATGGCATTTGATCCTTGAAAATTCATGCAGATACACCATTTCAAGGACCTCCACTTGAGCTGAGTTTTTCTTTGGCTAGTTTTTGGATTCCAAACAAGTAAAATCATGTTCTTCTCTTCTCTAGCTTCACTTTCATATAAAGATTGTGAAATTTGGATAAGAAATGAAGATTTTATAAGCTTTTAAATTTTTTCCAGAAACCAGCAAAATTCTACAATTTTTGGCAAGGTTCGATGCCCCAAATCCGTTTTTAGCATCCGTTTAGTGAAATACCACTGTTTTAACCTAGTTTTGTAGTTGACCGACACTTAAAAGTGTGATGGCAAAGATCTGACCTTCCGGTCGTGATGAAACTTTAGTATGTTGTTATAGAAGCATATTAAGGCCCTTAGGAAGTGGCGGATCAAAAATCTGATGTGCGGATCTTCTTGATTGAAGAATTTAGTTTTGTTGACCTTAATGAGGCCTACTTTGACCGAAGATTGATTTTTTAATCCACGTGTCCCGAATCTTTCTAGATTGTCTTAGAAGATGTGTACAAGCTACAATTTGGTGTTTTATCGATTGAATTCTAGGATCGGACTTATGAATTGTTCAGACGACGATTGTTCGTGAATGCATTGATCAGAGTCATAGGGCAGATTCCAAGTCAGTGACACTAATATTATGTGCTATTGTTATTACCCATAGAATTTCCTTGTTATATACAATGTGGATTTATCATGGAATTACAAATGATTGTGAACTGTGGCTTGTAGAGGACCGCTAACCCATTATCATAGGGTGATGGCATTGAATCGGAATGTGCACCATGTAGCAGTGGTACATGGATGGTCCCACTTGGTGAATTTGCATAGGGGGACCATACAATTTATGGGTTGCGCCTGGTTAATCCGCATTAGGCAACCCTAGGATTGGGCCTGGTTATTCCGCATTGGGCGATCCTCGTTACCTAGGTATGGCCATATGCAGTTTAAGGGTGATCACGCCTAGTTAATCCGCATTAGGTGATCATTGTCTATCAGTGTTCTCGGTAGTGGTTTTGGTTGGTTAATCCTCAATGGGGACTACATCCTACTCTGTTACCTATTGTAGGCTTCGGCCGAACTGTGTTTCTCTATAGCCATAGACTTCGTGTTTATTACATATATAAATGATGATATTAAAAGCCTATGTGGCTCAATCGAGAAAGGGACGATTGAATCAAATAGTTTACATGATAGTGTTGCCTAAAAGAGAATGAATTCGGATGTGACTCATTCCTACTCGTAGTGAAGAGATGCAATGATGAAAAGATACAAATCTCATTCCTACACGTGATTGTATTATTGATGGTGTGTCATTCCTACACATATTTGGGTTATGTGATGAATAATAATCATCTCGAAAGACGTGTGGTGAGATTCAAAATTGAATAACAATTCCTATACGTATTAATGAGGTGGATGGTGGTTAAATTATGAAGTATGTGGCAACTGGACCCTTGTGATTACGCAAAATTGATGATAGGCGAGTAGTGAGTCACAATATGAATAGAATGACATAATGATGTTGATGGTGATCACATTGACGGTTGATACAGTATTCAAAATAAAAGTCCTGCGTGGACGTTGCACTACTTTTATGTTTAATCATTTGATTGTACTTATTTTCACATATATTGTATAATCGTCACTCACACAGGCTTCGCAGCTTATATGGAATGATGATGCTTCGTTAGATGTGTGGGCACATGATAAAGGACAAGATTAGGAATGAGGATATCCAAGGTAAACTAGGAGTAGCCAAAGTTGAAGATAAGATGAGAGAAAATCGGTTTAGATGGTGTGGACATGTGAAACGAAGACCTACAGACACTCCGGCTAGAAGTTGCAATTACGAGACAAAGACTCAGGGCCAAAAAGGTAGATGACCTACGAAGACTTGGAACGAGACCTTAGGAAAAGACTTGGACTACTTGGATCTAACGGAAAACATGGCACAAAACCGAGTTCAATGGCATTCTAGGATTCATATGGTGGACCCCACTTAGTGGGATAAGGCTTTGTTGTTGTTGCAATGTTGTTTTGAATGTGATATAGAATGTTCTGATGCGTAGGTTTTATTTGATTCATTGCAACTCGAGGGATTACAAGAGTGGGTTATTGGTTGAAGGTGGTGGTGTTACTTTAATCGTGAAGCTGCATAGGTTCTTTTTCAACATGTCATCCTTTGTTTTTGTAAACACTCAACGATGTTGTTCGGGCTAGAATATCCCTCATATAGCTCCCTTTGTCTTGCTTGTCGGGTGTCGGGCAAGGTTCACTGCCTGATTTTCTGCATTTCAAGTTTGGAATTAGTATGAAAAGTGCATTTGCAAAGCCTCTGGCAGGCCCTCAGGCTCTTAATCAAAGCTAAAGAAATGCTAAGCGTGCCATTGTTAGCTTTGTCTAACAGATTGAGTTTTTAGTATTTAAATAAGTTGATTACTTGCGCCACAAGTTACATAGACTTCTTAGTTCAAATGGATTGTTTACAGATGGGTTCAGTCTGTAAAAATTTCTTTTCTCTACCTTGTAAACAAGGACTTTTGGTCAAAATATCATATACTTAGTTATAGGAAGATCTGTATTTATTAAGTTTGTCGACTTTCTTGGAACCAACTTTGATTAACAACAAGATAAAGGAAAGCAATTAGTTTAGAGTATCTAAACATGGGAAACTTTGAAATAAGCATTGGAAACCATTATAGAGAGTATAGAAAGTATATAAAAGCCAGATCTACTTCACCAAAATGTAAATAAAGGAGGTTCAGGCAAGGTTTAAAAGTGGTAGGCAAGGTTTATCACCTTGCTGAGAACTTATTCTTATGTTTACAAAATAAGCACTTTCTTTAAGGGAAATAATACTAAAGGTTTACAAAAAGGACTACACAAAATCATGTAGCAGAGCTTCTAAAAATGACAAAGGATAGCTTTACCGTGAAAGAGTTACAAAGGAAATGATAGAAAATAACAGGATTTTCTGGGAGTTCTTGCTGTTTTGTTCAGAGTGTTGTGAGTTCTTTTCACTTGCTTTTCTCGCTGCTTTTATTGGCCTTTAGCCTGAGTATCTAAACTTCCTCTTTGTACAGTACTTCTCTCCCACGTGACCGCCTTTGGTAAGGAGCGAGTCACCTCTTGATTTTCCGTTATTTACCCATTTCTGCCATGGAAAAGTACTTTTTAGCCAAGGCCTAACTGCCCTGTACTCCTTGTTATTTCAATTGTAGGGTTGTTGCCTATTAGCTACCATGCAATAATATTTAAATAATTAGTAAGTCCCTGCCTTCACCAAAGTAGCCATCAACCCAAGTTTTAAATCCTCTTTGCATGTTTGGGCTTTCTTTGACTTAAGCCCAAAAACAATTATCAACACAAACATTTCCCCCTTTAATCATTATTATGCCTTCTAATCAAGGCCTTGATAATGATTAAAATTAATTACTTGTCGAGATTTGGTATTAGCGCTGCTTAACTAGCTGTTTAAAAAAAAAACAATTGCACTAACCCACAATTCCCAATACTAACCACTCAACCGTTATATAACTTGCACTTCTACAAATTGCTCAGCCATCACCTCAATGAACTCTACTCCCAGTGCAAACAAAATTCCCTGAAGCTCAATTTCTTCTATTTTCTCCCGTCTTAGTTGATTCCTTACTAATCAATTTTCTCCATGGCCCCTAAATCTCGTCCTACATGTGAATCTTGTGAAGGTATTGTCAACCTCTGGCACCGACTAAATAGCCTTCACCACCCCCGAGCTGGTCTCAATTTGCCCATCTTCTTCACAGAAGATGGGTTCATTCATTGGGGTCTGCCTGGACTTCCAAAGTACTGGTTGCAGTGGAGAACAACATGCTCGCTGCAAATTGGTTCACCCTAAACCCCTATACCACTGAGGCAAGAATCTCGGCATCTAAGTTGTTCAATTTCAAAAGGGGTTTTCATTCCATGAAGGATACAACATGGTCCAAATGGATGGATGAGCTGGAGCCCATCTTCAAGAAGAAATGGTTGTCAAATGGCATTTATGAGCTCATCATGATGACTAAGACCACCATTCTTATCAAGCATGAGTTTTTCTCTACAACACTGTTTTTCTGGATCACAGGGACCAACACTTTCGACTTCAGGATGGGTCCCATGTCTCCTACTATTCTGGACATGGCCCAAGTTTTTGGTTTGAGGTTGTCGGGCATGTGTGTAAATGTCACACGTGACTAGTCATCACCCTCTCACCCCACCGTTGAAGCTTTAGAGGCCTCTCTGGCCATCACCAGTTTGGAGCACAACTTCATTACCTTTAAAAGCTATGAGACCTCATTTGCGGGCTTCATCCCATTTTCCAAGAACAAGTATAGCCTGCCATCTCCCACTGCTGATAGAGCTCAGGAGCACATGTACTTCCTTCTATATTGGTTGAACAAACATATGTTCCCAACAAATCTAAGGGAGTAAAGCTGGAATGGATCCTTTTGGTGGAGGCCTTGCATTCTTTTGATGACATTGCTACTGGGCCCTTCATCCTGGCACATCTCTACCATCTTCTTTATGAGATGACCAAAGGCCAGCCCTTTGAAATCAACCTCAATGGAGCCACATCGATGATCCAACTTTAGCTGCAATGGTACTTTCCATAGTTTAGGGCTCCTAACTTGGATTTCCAAAAGAAGCAGCTCATGCCTGAATTCTCACAGAGATCCTTGGCACCAGTCATTCTACCTTGGCTTACCTATATTTCTTCAAGATTTGTAGGACCATGACCGTTTTGGAGTGGTGTGCCTTTGTTTTTAAGAGGTACCCTTTGTTTTCAAACAACCTCTTCTAAGACTCATTTGGGGAAGATGCCAGCAGTCAATGCAAGGAAAACTTCATCAGTTGCATTTAACCAAAATACTTATCTTAGGTAGTAAGAGGTGACCGCTCCAACTATGAACGAGGCTTGGAAGTTTATCAACCCAACTTCTGTGGCAGGCAACTAAGGTTTAGGTAAGCCATCCATGTCCCTTTCTTTTACAGTGTTCATTGTGGGACCTTCTACCATCTTCACTCTCCTTCAGAAGTCACCATTCGGGCTAGTTGGCGAAGTCTTGAGGTTATGACCAAGATAGCTCATAAACCTACTGCCCTTAATTTTGAGTGCACCCTCACATTCACCACTTGGTGGGAGACAAGTGGACTCTGAAATATGGTCGAGATATTAGAGAAGACCATGACCGGATCTTCGGGCAAGTCTTTTTCAAGTCTTTTCCCAAGAAGAAGGAGTTTGACAACTGGAAGGAGAACATTAACCAAAAGAATTAACTCTTGTTGATAAGTAAACACTATCGATATCTTTCTGCATTAATCTTATAAAACTCCTTCACACTAACTATTTTTACTCTTTGTAGCTTAAGACAATCCTCAGGAAGCTGCTGTTGGGCCAGAAGAGGATGATGCAGATGAACTGGTCTTTAGAGAAGCTGTTGCAACAACAGCCAGGAAAGAAGCAAACTTTAGCCATGCTCCTGGTGACACTGAGAACATCTATGAGATGTTCAGTGAATCAAAGTCTAAGGTTGGGCCTGGAGCAAAAACTAGAGCTTCTCCTCAGGCAAGTTCTTCTGTCGTGGTTTATTTCGATTCTAAGCCCAAGAGACGATCAAAGGCTAAACATGATGTCCTTACTCCAGAGGCTTCCCATTCTAGGAAAATGACCAGGTCTCAAACTTCCTAAACAAAAGTTCCTTATCAAGCAGAGACGGGCAGGAAAAAGCTGAAGTCAGCTAGTAAGCAATCCTATCCCTATGCAGCCTCTTTCTTTTTATTATGACCAGTCAGTTTATTGTGTTATTTCTATGACAGGACCTACTGCTAGCAAGAAGCTTGATTCTCCTCCAAAAGAAACAATGACCAGATTGGAAGAGAGTCAGAATGATGGGGAGGTACTCTTAAAAGTCTTAAGGGACTTGAAGGTAACTTCTGTTTTAGATACTGTTGCTACATTCCTTCCAAGCTCTGCTTCTTTTATAAACCTGAGTTACTTGTTCTTTTAACAGGCTTCTAAAACAGGAAGGTTCCCCAAAGCTAAGCCCACCTCATCTCCTGCCCGGCTGGTGCACACTTTTTCTCCTAGGACTGAGCTTTCATAGGTAAATCCTTCTTCCTAGTAGCCTGATAACTTGATGTTTGCTTTAAATATTGACTTTGATGTTGTTGTCTTTCCCAGGCAGGGAAGAACACCCCACCCCAAAGGTCGGGCAAGTACCAACTACTTCTTCTCAGTCCCCTTGGTTATCTCAGCAACTCCTACATCTCAATTCAACCCTACAACACGAGAGGTGGTGCACTTCGTAGAAGATGAAAGCATAACCTTTGTAAGTGTCTTGTTTTCTTGCGCAATTTTGAGTTGTTCATTTTTCAAAACTAATATTTTGTCTACTACATTTGCCAGTCTTCCCATCTGCCTGAAGTCACCAGACCCAAAACTCCAGTTGCTAATATCCCAAGAATGCTCAAGATCCAGTGACCTCAAAGGCCACAGTAGTTCGAAGGGTCCCTATCAACCCAGGAGCTCCGGACAAGTCTGTACCTATAGAGGCAGCATCACCTATCCTTTCAACCAAAGCTTAAGATCAGCCTAAGGTAAAGAGATCTTCATGCACCTTTCTTTTCTTTGCTATTGATTGGAGTTGTATCCTGATTTGTTCTATTTATGGTTTCCGAGTCTCCATTGGTGATTAGGGCAACACTCTTCAATCCAACATTGGTGAAGTTGCTTCCTCCAAACTTGTTTGTGCTGCTGGCGTCACTGGTGTTCCCATTCTTCGCCCAAGGAGGGCTATAACTACTAGATCTTCTTCAGCTTCAGGCTCTTCAAAGATGTCTTCTCCCTTGGCCTCATTCCCAGCCACTCCTTCTTTGCATGAACTAGTTAGGGAGTTCGGGCTAATTAGAACAAAGTTGAAGTCTCTTAGGCACCCTTTTGAGCCCCAACACAACCAGGATTATGGGAAAATCTTCAAAGAATGGATGTAGTGTGATTTCTCTGCTACCTTTAGCCTAAAATCCCTCCAAGAGGTCGAACGTGCCTTGACTGAGCTATATCAGCTCAAGCAGATGACAAAGGTGTAGTATGAATCCTTCTAATCCTTCTTTGAGAACCTAAGGGCTCTGAGGGGCCAACATCAGAATGTTGAAAGACAGGCTTAGATGGTGAAGTGCCACAAAGAGAAACACACTTGATCGTTAACCAACCTACAACAATTGACAGATGAGGGCTTAGTAATAGAAGACAGGATCATGATGGTAACTTCAGAGATTAATAAGCTAGAGCAATAACTGTTTGCACTGAAGGCTAAGCAGATGACCCTTTTTAGCAAGCTTTACAAGAAGATTGAAGAGGTCAATAAGGTGTATCAAGAAGTGGAGGATTATGAATCCCATCTTGCCAACAACAATATTGTCATGGAGGAGCCTGGCCACATCTTTACTATCATGCACACTTATCACTCTAAGATAGCTACTTTAGCTAAATATGTAAACCTGCAATTAAGATCTCTTGTACTTCCCAATTTTAATTAAAGCTTCTTTTGATTCACTGCCATCCTCTTGCTAATACTTTTATTTATTTACATCTTTTTTTCTACTAAAATCTCAACCAAACAAAATAGAACAAATGAAACTACTTTGAATACAACTATCAGTTCAGCAACTCATCAATCTAGATTTCATCAAATGGCAATCTCTAGCATCCCAAAGAGTTGGGTGATACGTCTTCAAGTACTTGCTATTGATTGGGTGTTTCTGGAAATCTCCTTCTAAATCTGCTAAGTAATATGCCCCATTGTCCATAACTTTGGTAATTGTAAAAGGACCCTCCCAAGTAGGGCTCTATTTCCCAAATCCTCTGACTTGTGTTTCCAAGGGCAAAATTGCCTTCTACACCAATTATCCATCCTCAAATGATCTCAACCTCATTATTTTATTGTAAGCTCGAGTCACTGCCTTTCCCTTCTTGGATCTTGTTCAAGGCCTCTATTCGGGCAACATCTAGATCTTCAATCCCTTAACATACCCTGAATATATTCATCACTATGTTGTAGGCCGAATTGGTTCTGGAGTCTTACAAAAATCATATTGATCTCCATAGGAAGTACAACATCTTGCCCGAATGTCAATGCATAAGGGGTAGTTCCAATCTCTGCTCTTTTTGAAATTCTGTAGGCCCAAAGAGTGTCTCCGAACTTCTCATGCCAACTTTCTAGGCTCTCTGCGGCCATTCTTTTTATGATATTTACCAATATCTTGCTGCTAGCTTCTGCTTGACCATTAGACTATGATAATAGGGGCTAGATTGGATCATCTTTATCTTGAACTTGGCCGCAAATTCCTCCACCTCCCTTGAAATGAATGATGGTCCTCTATCTATGACAATTGTTTAAGGAACACCATACCTCTGTAAGATCTTGGTCTCAATGAATTTCTTCATAGTAGTTGAATTGATGGTCCTCACAATTGAAGCTTCTACCCACTTGGTAAAGTAGTCAATTACCACAATTATGAAGGTGTGCCTTTTGCTATCTTCAAAGGCATGGATAGTATGTGCTGAAGAGGTCCATGTTTCTAGCACTCATCACATCCTTTAGCATAAGCCTTACTATCTTCTTCCATTTTTGGCCAGAAGTACCCATATCTTCTTAGTAACCACCTCATATTTGTTCTTGCTTGTTGTGCTCCACAAATGCCTTCATGTACTTCAACCATTATCCTCATTGACTATTCCAAACCCAGGCATGTTAATAAGAGTCTATTTGGAGTTTTTCTCCACAAAGTTCTATCCGGTATAACAAATTTAGATGCATATCATCTGAGCCTCTTACTAGTAGGGAGAGAAGGGTTTTTCAAGTAATGGATGATAAGTGTCCTGCAGTCCTCCATTTTGGGCTCTTCAGTCATCATATCCAAGCTAAATCCTCTCTCAAGGATGGTAGGGAAACTTGTCCTCTATACTTCTACTTCTACTTTAGGCATTCCTTCTTGGATCTGTGCTCCAGAAGCCAATTGTGCGATCTCATTTGTAGTCAAGTTTGATTCTCTGGGAATATGGTTAATTGAAATTTCATATCCCCAATATCCTAACAGTTGAGTAGCAGCCATGTAATACCCTGGCATTGTGATATGCCTACACTTGTATTCCCCATTAATTGGTTAACCACCAACTCGGAGTCACCATACACTTCTACTTCAGCTGCTCCCAACTCCATTAAGATTTCTAAGCCAATAATCAATGCCTCATACCCTACCCTGTTGTTTGTGGTATCTCCTAAAATAAGTAACAATGCTGGACTCCTTGTGGATCAATGATGACTATCCTAGCCCCTGCAGCCTGTTGTGTGCAAGATCCATCGAAGTATAACTCCAGGGGATGATCCATAGGCTAGCTATCCTCTTTACTTCTTGCTGTATCCATTCTTCTTTGCCTGACTACGTTTTGCTAGATGAGATCCATATGCTAGCTACCTCCAATAAAACAGGGATGTTGATTAATTCCTCTTGGGACTCCTAGTGCTTGGCCAAAAAGTCTGCAATTGCATGTCCCTTCACTGCCTTTTTGGGCACATATAGAAGCTGAATTCTGATAGTGCTAGTATCCATTTCCCAATCCTTCCAGTTAACATTGGTATAGACAACATATATTTGATTATATCAGTCTTGGCAATTACGTAGATGTGGCATGGCAACATGTAATGCCATAATTTGTTAGCAGTGAAATATAAGGTTAGACATAACTTCTCAATTGGGGTGCATCTTGTCTCCACATCAGTAAGGATTTTACTGAGGCAGTATCATGCTTGTTTTTCCCTCCTTTATTATTCTAAGCTAGCAAACTTCCTATAGATCTCTCAGATGCTGAAATGTAGAGCTTTAAGGGCTTCCTTCTTTAGGGAGGCATGAGTATTGGAGGAGAGGCTAGGTATGCCTTAACTTTATCAAAAGCTTCCTAGTGTTCTAGTCTCCACTCGAACTTGTCTTGGTTTTTCAACCTCAACAGATGGGTTAAAGGTTGGATTTTGTCGCTAGGTTAGCAATAAACCTTTTCAAGAAGTTAATTTTTCCCAATAGGCTTTGCAGCTACACTTTGTTAGTGGGTGCAGGTAATTCCATTATAGCTCTAGCCTTGTTTTTGTCCACTTGTACACCTCTTTGATGGACCAAGAATCCTAAAAAGTTTCTCGACTTTACCCTGAAAGCACACTTTCTGGGATTCATTTTTAGTTTGTGGGTCCTCATTCTCAGCAAGGTTTGCCTGAGATCTTCCAAGTGTTGTTCCTAGGACTTAGATTTAACCATAATGTCATCAATGTCCACCTTCATACTATGCCCGATCAAATCATGAAAAATAGCATTCATAGCCCTCTGGCATGTGCATGAGAGTTCTTTAGCCAGAAGGGCATTACCACATACTCATAAGCTCCCACGTGCCCTGGACGCCTAAATGCTGCCTTGTGTATGTCTTCTTTAGCCATTTTAGTCTGATCATAGGAATAGGGTATTCATCTTTGGGGGTTGCTTTATTAATATTTCTATAATACTAAAGGTTTACAAAAGGGAATCGGTACTACACAAAAGCATATAGCAAAGCTTCTAAAAATGACAAAGGATAGCTTTGCTGTGAAAGGGATACAAGGGAAATGACAGAAAATAACAAGGTTTTTTGGGAGTTTTTGCTGTTTTGTTCAAAGTGTTGAGAGTCCTTTTTACTTGCTTTTCTTGCTGCTTTTATAGTCCTTTAGCCTGACTGTCCAAGCTTCCCCTTTCTAGTGCATTTCTCTCCCACGTGACTGCCTTCGGTAAGGAATGAGTTACCTCTTGATTTTCTGTTATTTACCCATTTTTGCCCTAGAAAAGTACTTTTCAGCCAAGGCCTAACTGCCCTATACTCCTTGTCACCTCAATTATAGGGTTACTGCCTATTAGCTGCCATGCAATAATATTTAAATAGTTAGTGGGCCACTGCCTTCACCAAAGTAGCCATCAGTCCAAGTTTTAAATCCGCTTTTGCATGTCTGGGCTTTCTTTGACTTAAGCCCAAAAACAATTATCAGCTCAAACAAGTGCATTAATTTGTGTGGCTTGCTTTAATTTTGGTCTCCATTCATATTGGAAATCATACGTCACCTGTTTTCATCATCTTTGAGGATGTACAATGCAGATTATTATCAAAATTTTCACAATAATCAAACAACATATGCGCAAACTAAGTTTAATCAAAGAAAATGTTGAGCCAACTGCAAAACTAGGAAAGGAAATGCTAAATTGATAAACCAAATAAGCCTCCAATGATAAAATTCTAGCTCAGTCACCATATAACAAATGTATCGTACATATTGAGTAAGCCAATATGTGTAAATTTTGCCAAGAGCTAAACGATATCTATATGTAACCTCCAAAGCATAAGAAGACTAAACATTCTAATATTTCAGTTCAAACAGTAGATTTTAGGTTTATATCTTAATAAACGAAAAAACAAAAAAATTTAGCTTCTGCTAGGTAGCATTTACAATGAAAGAACATTGCACATGATCCCACTAGGACTGATATCGTAAGCCTAGCTAAGAATACTACAGTAATGTACTGGTTGTCTCCGGAAAGACCGATGCACACATTTCTTTGTCCTAATTCCTTACAGTCCAATGCACACACTTCAGTGTACTAATAGCCACAAAGTAGTCTAAAAAACCACACACTCACAATCCCACAAAATGTTCAAAGTGTTGTAAAATTAGTGGGATGAATGCCCACAAGTTTTTGGCAAAAGATGAGAAGACTTTAGAATAGTGAATTAATAGTGGAGGTGTGATATTGTCAAAAGGAGCAATGATTTCCCTCATTTGTATATCACAGATGTGGCTTTATAAATAAAGCACTCCGTGTGTTATCAAAATACACACTGCGAAAGAAAGAACTAAAGAAATAATATCAGTATCTTTCCTTCACTTTATCTGCCATCCTTTTGTGTTATAGCCACTAAAGTTACAGTGTGATATTTTGCACCCGCTTTGCTTCTGTCCCTAGCAAAGGTTATCTCTCAAACTTTTGCCTATTTATAACACATTATCAACACGACTCTCTAACCTTAACTAGTTCCCATCTCCCTTCACCGAAAAAAAATGCTTCCTCTAAGGATTTTCCTGTTTTTCTTCTTCCTATGCCTCACCTATATGATGTACCCTCACGAAGAACTGCTAGCACCATACCTGCTTCTCGTTCTCAATTTAACAATTACTTATATCTTTGATTTCTTGTTTGGTGTAGTTCCTGATTACTAACTCAGTGTTTATTTATGTTAATTTTACTGCAATCAAAGATGGTGCGGTACAATCGCCCATCTTGAGCTGCAGATTTAATTTTATTGCAATTTTAGGTGGTGCGGTATAATCACCCACCTTGCTCTGCATATTTAAATTTTCCTGCTGTTTGAGTGGTGCGGAATACTCGCCTATCCTATGCTTGCTTCAATGAGAATGGTGCGGTATAATCGCCCTCCTCATTAATCATGTAAATCTCGAGCCTGAAGTTTCGAGTGCTTATCATTTTGGCCTGAAGATCAAAATGAAAAATTTATAAGGACCAGAAGTTCTAACACTATATTCCTCAAGGAATGCATATTATTGCAAGTTCTTACACATCCCATTTTTCTTTCAGAAAAGAAAATTGCAAACTTGGCAAAACTTGATTTTGTTGCCCTGGATATTACTGGGTAGTGAATACCAAGATCCATCTGGAGGCAGGGAATCCTGGAGAAACCATTAGGGAAGAAAACAGTGCATCCTCTCAAGATCGGGCGAAGGCCATGATCTTTATCCTTCGCCACCTTGATGAAGTATTAAAGAGCTAGTACCTAATGGTTGAAGATCCATTAGCTCTCTGGAAGACATTGAGAAACAGATACAATCACCAGGAAATGGTGATTCTTCCAACGGCTCGTTATGAGTGGACTCACCTAAGGATCCAAGATTTCAAGTCAGTGGCTAAGTACAATTCTGTGATGTACAAAATTAGCTCCCAGATGAAGCTCTGTGGGGAAACCATCACTGAGGAAGATATGCTGGAAAAGACTTTCAGCACCTTTCATGCCTCTAACATGCTCCTGTAGCAGCAGTATAGAGAGCGAGGCTTCACTAAATACAACCAGTTGATATCTGTGCTCCTGGTAGCTGAACAAAATAATGAGCTCCTGATGAAAAATCATCAGTCCCGACCTACTGGATATGCAAGAATCATGATGTCCAGTTTCACAACTAGGTTCCAAGGCATAATTCTGGCCTGAGCTTCAAAAATGTAAATCGCCACAAAGGCAAAGCTCATATGAACAATGCTCCTAGAAACACTAAATGAGCATGCCATAGGTGTGGTGGCAATGGGCACTGAGCGCGTACTTGTCGTATCCTGAAACATCTAGTGGATCTATATCAAGCCTCCCTTAAGGAGAGGGGTGTCGAGACCAATTTCCTCGACTAGGCTAGACCAATGGATATACCTGATCCAGTGTTCGACTTATCAGGGCAGTTGAACCTAACCTACCTAGATGCCTCAGACTTCATTGTGGAAATAGAGAATGAAGTGTATCGGTTCGATTGAATCATTTATGTTTGATGTAATTTTATTATTATGAACTTGTAGTTTAAAACTCGCGTTTCAATTCAATAAAAGTGGCATTTCAATTTCCTTTTATTATGAATAAATTGTTTTTAATCGTGATCCCCTTTACTGAGAAAGCATGGATAAAAACTATGGTTATTCTCAAAACAAGAGAAATGGTGGAGATATTTGTCTTGCAGACAGTGCAACCACGCATACAATACTTCGAGATCGAAAGTATTTCTCAAGCTTGATGCTTACTAAAGTAAGGGTAACAACAATATCAAGCCAATAAGCTATAATTGAAGGCTTAGGAAAAGCCCAGATCATGTTACCAAATGGAACAATATTGTCCATGCAAAATGCATTGTATGCTACTCAATCTACTCGAAATTTGTTGCATTTTAAAGACATACATTTAAATGGATACCACATTGAAACGAAAAGTGCAGAAAATGTGGAGTATCTATGCACTACCTCCAATGATACCCAGAAGCGTATATTGGAGAAGTTGCGTGGTTTGTTGAGTGGATTGTATTATACATACATGAAGACAATTGAATCATATACTGTCATGAACGAAAAGTTCATTGGTTCAAGGGTTTACATGCTTTGGCATGACCGTCTGGGTCATCCAGGATCCACCATGATGCGTATGATCATTACCAACTTTAATAGACATCCATTATTGAGCAGACACATTGCTATCTCAAATGATAACCCTTGCAAGGCTTGTTCTCAAGGGAAGTTGGTAATTAGACCATCACAACTAAAGATTGATGTTGAATCCCCATCATTTTTGCAAAGTTTCAAGGGGATATTTGTGGGCCTATTCAACCATCTTGTGGACCATTTTGATATTTTATGGTTTTGGTTGATGCATCTACCTGATGGTCACATGTTTGTCTCTTGTTTACTTGGAATGTAGCTTTTACGAGACTTCTTGCTCATATAATTAAGTTGCGAGCACAGTTCCCAGATTACCTCATTAAGTCAATCCAACTGGATAATGCTAGTGAATTTACTTCTCAAACCTTTGATGATTACTGCATGACATTGGGCATTGATGTTGAACACCATGTTCCTCATGTCCATACTCAAAATGGTCTAGCAAAAGCATTTATAAGGCAGCTTCAATTAATAGCTCACACTCTGCTCATGAAAACAAAATTGCCAGTTTCTGCATAAGAACATACCATCTTACATGCTGCATCATTGGTTCGATTGAGACTTATATCCAACCACCAATACTCCTCAGTACAACTGGTGTTTGGGCATCAACCAAACATTTCACATTTACGAGTTTTTGGTTGTGCTGTTTATGTGCCTATTGCACCACCACTACGCATTAAAATGGGACCTCAGCGCAGACTGGGAAGAGCTGACATGGGTTGTACCCACTTTATCTCATTTTGATCCACGAAACACTCAATGTGAAAATGAAGTGAAAAGGATCGTTCATCTTCAAAGTATTGCTAATAAAATGCCAGATGCATTTAATGATGCTATGAAAGTGACAAAATCATATATACCAACTGCAGATGCACCTAGAAGAATTGATGTCCTTGTTAGACAAAATAAAGTGGCAACGAATGATTCATCTAGCGCATGCCTGAAGCGTGGTAGACCCTCAGGTTCAAAAGATTCAGCCCCTCGGAAAAGAAAAACGAGGGCACAGCTGAATCCGAATGAAATCATTCAGGAAGAGAGAATGAATGACAAATCAACAATTCATGATTCTGTACTTCTAGAAAAAGAAAATGTCCTTGATGAGACACATGTCCTTGAAGAGACAGAGGTACATGAAAGCAAAGAAATCTCCATAAATTATGCATATACTGATGAATTGTGGGATCGGAATGAAATAATCATCGACGACATGTTCGCATTTGCAATAGCCACTGAAATCATATTAAGTAATGATACGAGCCCTGCTCTGTTAATGAGTGCAAACAGAGATAAGATTGGCCTAAGTGGAAAGATGCAATCCAGGAAGAATTAAATTCCTTGGAAAGGCGAAGTGTTTTTGGATTGATAGTCCAAACCCTGCCTGATGTAAACCCCATGGGTTACAAATGGGTATTCATAAGAAAGCAAAATGAGAAAAACGAGATTGCAAGATATAAAGCACGACTCGTTGCACAAGGCTTTTCACAAAGACCTCGAATTGATTCTGAGGAGACATACTCTCCTGTAATTGACGCAATTATGTTTCGTTACTTAATAAGTTTAGTGGTTTCATAAAAACTTGACATGCGACTTATGGATGTCATTACTGCGTATCTATATGGAGAATTAGATACTGACATATACATGAAGGCCCCAGAAGGACTTAAGTTGCCTGAAACAACTAACAAACCACGAGGTATGCTCTCAATCAAATTAAGGAGATCCTTGTATGGGCTGAAACAATCTGGACGAATGTGGTATAATCGTCTCAGTGAGTATTTGATCAAAGAAGGATATACCAACAATTTCATTTGCCCTAGTGTGTTTATTAAGAAATCCAATTCTGGATTTGCTATAGTGGCAGTATATGTCGATGATATGAACCTAGTTGGAACCCCTGAAGAGCTCAATAAAACTGCTGAATATGTGAAAAACGAATTTGAAATGAAGACCTTGGAAAAACAAAATATTGTCTCGACCTGCAGATTAAGCATTGTGCTAATGGAATTTTGGTCAACCAATCAGCTTACATTGAAAAAATCCTAAAGCGATTTGGCATGGACAAGGCTTATCCACTTAGCACGTCAATGGTCGTTCATTCTTTGGACATTAAGAAAGATCATTTCCGTCCAAAAGAAGATGATGAAATGGTCCTTGGTCTAGAAGTACCATATTTGAGTCCAATAGGTGCTTTTGTTGTATTTAGCACAATGTACTAGACCAGATATAGATTTTTTAGTTAATTTGTTAGCAAGGTATAGCTCTGCTCCAACAATTCGTCATTGGAAAGGAGTCAAAGATGTTTTGCGATACCTTTGTGGGATAACAGACATGAGTCTCTTCAACTTAGAGAAGTCCACAAATGACCAGATCTTTGTTGGACATGCAGATGCTGGTTTTCTCTCTGATCTGCATAAAGCCCACTCACAAACTGGATATGTATTCACTAATGGAGATACATCAATCTCATGGCACTCAACAAAGCAAACATTGGTTGCTGCATCTTCAAATCACTCAGAAATACTTGCTTTACATGAAGCAAGTCGTGAATGTTCTTGGTTAAGATCAATGATCCATCATATCCGGAATTCATATGGTCTAACTTCAAAGACAGACACTCTTAACTATCATCCATGAAGATAATGCAGCCTGTGTTGCCCAAATGAAGGAAGGATTCATCAAGGGCAATAAGACTAAACACATATCTCCAAAGTTTTTCAGTGCACATGAGCTTCAGAAGGCTAAAGTTATTGAAGTCAGACAAATTCGTCCTAATGAAAATCTGGCAGACCTGTTCACCAAATCTCTACCAAAGTGCATGTTTAAGAAGCTAGTGCTGAGTATTGGATTACGTTGGCTTACCAATCAACTAAATTTGAAGAATGCGGAATGAGGGGGAGATACAAATCAGAAGAGAATCCATCATACATGCATGTTGTACTCCTTTTCTTTCGACTAGGATTTTTCCCACTGGGTTTTTCCTATCAAGGTTTTAACGAGGCAACATAAGCATACTTAACACTATATCAACAATCCAGGTAAAGTTGTACTCTTTTTCCTTCGCTATGGTTTTTTCCCACTGGGTTTTTCCGAGCAAGGTTTTAACGAGGCAACTGATGTTGATATGTGGGCATCCAAGGGGGAGTGTTGTAAAATTAGTGGGATGAATGCCCATAAGTTTTTGACAAAAGATGAGAAGACTTTAGAATAGTGAATTAATAGTGGAGGTGTGATATTGTCAAAATGAGCAATGATTTCCCTCATTTGTATATCACGGATGTGACTCTATAAATAGAGCACTCCGTGTGTTATCAAAATACACATTGCGAAAGAAAGAATTAAAGAAATAATATCAGTATCTCTCCCCCTCTTTATCTGCCATCCTTTTATGTTATAGCTACTAAAGTTACAGCGTGACATTTTGCATCCGTTTCGCTCCTGTTCCTAGCAAAGGTTATCTCTCTAACTTTTACTTATTTATAACACAAAATACTCATGAAAAAGTTGAAGAACAGAGAATTTGACGACAAGGTTACGCTTTTTCCCAAGTACGACTTCTCTTCCCCTTTTCTGCTCTTCATTAATTTATTTCCATTAAAATTGTCTGTGCACTTTTGATTATTTAAATGAAATTTCTATAATTTCCAAGGATTTAAATTGTTTCCAACATTGTGTTTTCATTTCACTGTTTTGGTGAAGTCTGATTCCTTTTTTCAAAATATATAATTCGGTTTGTAGGTGAAAGCTTTCTCAATAAGAAAATAGTTACCTTGCAAATTGGATCCATGTTTGAACACTTTCACTTACTTACGGTGTTGGATTCGTTTTTTTTAGTGCAATATTTATTCGGGAACCTAATCCAGCAAAGAATCAACAAATTTCCTGTAATCTTGGAGTCCTTACAATTTAAGGATTAGCATGCGCTCTAAGTAATCACACTCCTAAAAGAATGCAATATCTACTTCTTATGACACGCCCCAATCCCGGATATTCCCCGAATACCAGGATAGACACGTGCTGGCTGACACCCGAGGGTGACGAAAGCCATTAATTGAATACAAAAGCTAAGAATAAGAAATAAATAAGGGTTATAAATTTGAATACAATGAATTAACAATTTAGGAACATGTTCAGAGCATACAACTAAACCTAATCACTAAAAAGAATTAAGATAAAATTGAATGAATAAACGAGTGGGTCCTACATCGAGAGGATGCGAAGATGCTGCTGCGGAAGTGTCTTGACGCCGTGATTATGTGCCTTGATCCTAAGTCCTGAATGGGGGCGCAAAACAAGGGTGAGTGGACCAAGTTCATATATACAATAATAATAAAACAGTTATCAACATACTAACCCCCACAATTTATATAATGAAAACTACTAGCAGAATAAGTTATAGCTTTACTGAAAACCTTAGCATGCCATAAACATCTCAAAAGATATATCGCAGAAAGACATCGCGTAAAACCAAAGCATGAATCGTCTCATAGATCGTCTCGTAAGCGCGGTATGCTGCTAGTAAGATCACTGAATAATAATACTCCCGGCCCTTGCCTGCACCTAAGTCTCTGTGCTCATAGCCAGAGATAACTCCCTCTCGGTCCAATGCCTGTCTCCGTGTCCCTCAGCCTTTCGCTAGGGATCATTTCTCCCGGCCTAAATGCCAACACCAGATCCTCGCCCCAGGCAGCATAGTGTCCACTAGGTACACACAAATAGTTACGTATCTCACTGAATACCACTTCGTGGGATAGAGTCATCCATCATCTATACCATGAAGCGGGGTTTTTCGAAAACATGTTCTAGCATCCTATCGTCATCCACTAGATAGTCTACCAGATCATGGTTTTAATAGAAAATATGATAAATCAAAATATTGCTCAAAATAGGCTAACAATTATTCCCTCACGAAAATGAAACGATAAATCAACATTTTTAATAAACATGCTCATCATAAAAATCAATTCATAAACTCATAGGCATGCTATTCAATTATGCAATTTAACTATAAAATCATGCAATTTTAGAAGGGGTCCATTCACAGTACTTAGCCGCCGAAAGCTACGCCACTAGCGAAGATAGAAATGCCCTAACAATTGCACCTAAGCACATAAAGCGGTACATTTAGTCAAACTCTAATCAAACGACTTAATTTGGGAAAACGGACGTCGGAAACGGGTTCAGGACGTCGAAACTAGCCTAGGAGGGTCTCGGCCGAAAACCCAAAAAGTCAACCCAAAAAGTCAACGGTCAACGTTGACCAGTCAAAGTCAACGGTCAACAGTCAACATTGACCGGGTCAATGGGTCATATAGTCAAATAGGCCGGACCTAGGTTTTGGCTTTGGGCTTGGGTTGGACCGGGTTTAGGGCTTGGGTCCTAAGGGTTTTAAGGGGAAAGGGCTTTGGGCCCTGGTTTGAAAGGCCCAAAGGCTTTTAGCCTAAGGGTTTTTGGGTTCAAAATGGGAACGGGCCGAAGGCGCTTATTTAAAACGGTCCAAAGGCCTTAGCCTTTAAAGGCTTAGGTTACAAACGATACGAGCCTAAGGCTCGCGCTTTAAACATGGCCCAAAGCCTTTATAATTAAACAATAAATAAAATAAATAAATAAAACTGAAATGGGTTTTGGGTTGGGCTCGGTAGGAAAGGCCCAAAAGCCTTGGGTTTGGTGGGTCGCCGGAACCAATGGGAGAGAAAGCCAGAATTCGGCCGGAAAACTACACAAACTTTAAACGGCCATAACTTTGTCAATACTCGACGAAATCAAGTGATTCAAAAACGAAAGTTGCAGTTCTCGAAGAGATGAAGAGAATGGTACCTGCACGACATCTAACTAGCTGTGCTTTGGCCGGAAAATGCCTCGAAAGCCGCGGAGGTCGCTGGAAACTGGGTAAGATTCAAATGGATATAACTTTTTCAATACTCAACGAAATTGGGTGAACTAAAAAGGAAAGTTGTAGTACTCAGTGAGACGAAGAGATTGTTACCTTGCACGCTGGCCAACTCGCCGTGTTTTGGCTGAAAATTGGCTCAAAAGCCGTCGGATTTTTATGCCGGGTTTCTGGAAAAATTAAAATTATGCATGCTGGGTTTATAATACCATTTCACACTAAAAACTTAATCTCAGAATAACCACAACCAACATCAACTCGAGGATACAATCTAGATATACCTAAGATGGGAATTTCGAAAGAGTTCAAGCTCTAGGGGAAAATGGCAGATTACACAGAGGCGCTCCACTGCCATATGCAACTCTGCTGGTAGTTCCTCTAGTGTCTGGGATTTCAGAAATAAAGGATTTGTGGGTCAATTTGTAGCAGACGTATGTGAAGGTGAAGGAGGAGCTCAGAGGAGTTTTCGAGAGAACTAAGTTTGCAGAAAAAAATAAGGGAGGAAGAAGACTGAGTCAAGGGTTTGAGTAACAAATATGGTCTTTGGGCCGGTTTTGGGCTTAAGAAAATTAGTAAAACAAACTCGGGCCTTAAATTAGCATCCAAAAGGCCAGGCCCAATGAAAGTTGAGTTATTTTGGGGTTAGGGATGTTACATCTTAAATATCCCTTGGAATTCTCCCAGTTTAATATTCTCTTACCTAGCGCTTTAGTCTTATATTGCTTAGAGCTAATTTGGTATTGTTATGCTTTTTTAAAAATCTTTATGATGTGCTATAAGAATAAATCGTTGGAAAATAAAACAGTTGAGTGTTTGAGTGTTTGGTAAACATTTTTTTTTAATGAACATTCATTTTTCTCTTTTATTTTTCTTAGGCCAGAAAATACATCTTTGAATTGATAGCTGGTTCCGTTTGAGTTGTTTTTTGGGCCGAGTTTAGAATTGTTCTTAGCCTAAAAGCTTTGTTTAAGGATCTTTATGGGCCATCTGTTTCGTGGGCCGTCTAGCCGAGGCCGGCTGAGCCTTATTGGGAAGTGGAATGTTCTAGATAAAAGGAAAATGAGTAAATCCCATTGCGAGACGGATGGATGGGGTATTTGACTCATGATGCAATAAGGAATCTCGGCAGGATGCGGAGACCTAGAGATGAATACGGCCTGGTAGAGGGTCAAGTGCAAAGTCCTAATGGAAGTAGGATTGGCCGAGATAAGATTGGTTCAGGATAAGGAGTCCTAATCCGAATGTAGTTTTAACTTGAATGAGAGAAGGTTTGCTGCTATAAATAGAGGGGTGAGTGCACCATTAAAGCTCTCTCGAACTCAACACACAAATCTGCCCTATGCAAACCCTCGCTCTACCCGAAACCTCTCAACAACCTTAAGAACTCTATTCTTACCCTCTTTCTCTCCAACACAACTTCAGTTTGGAAAACAGCATTGTGAAGACAACCGGTGACATCTTCAGTTTAGAAAACAGCACTGTTGCCGTAGAATCAGCCGACCGCGGAGCACCTTCAGTTTGGATAAACAGCACTGCATCAAGGTTGACTGATTATTTATCTAAGTCTCGGTCGAGAAGGATTTTTTAATCCTTATTGACAGAGGTCATTTCATCAGCCTTCTCGGTGAATTGGGGTGTTACAGGTTAGTACATTCGGCACATTGAAAGCCGAGTTTAATATTGAACTTCACAAAATTAGCAGCCTTGTCTTTAGGCTCTAGAACCCGAAGGCCGAGACGTGTTCCTTCCTCGGTCGCAGTTGATAGATCAAGAAGTCAGCAGCGTACTCGACGCAACGTCAACACATTTTACTCCCCGACCGAGCTCGGTCGCTAAGTTAGCACACCCCGCACACAACCGAATGACGTAGTGTCGGCCCGCACACCACGTAGGTTTGGTAGTTTTTAGGGTCAACATTTTGGCACGCCCAGTGGGACCAAAGTGCTAGAACTACGAAGTTCATGCCCGTTGAAACACGGTCGGTGAAGAAGAAAACAGCCATGGGAAAATCAATAGCTAACTTTATAGCCCAGAACCCAGGGCAAGATGGCTTGTCATAGGCACTGAACGTTGTTGCCGTAAAGTCCGAAATACCAAGCGCGACACGCCGAGAAAAGGAAGTTCATCTCGGCGAGCCACTTTGTGATGCAGGGATCCTCACCAGAACGAAAAATGGAATTTTTGTTGAAGGAATATTGGAGGATTATGACGAGGATGGTGGTGATGCATCTAACCTACCGACCAGATCGTTTTTTCGACGACGGCTCGACGAGCAAACTCGGCACTTCGAGTAATGGTTCAACCGAGAAATAAATATACTCATAGAAATTCGAGGCGCCCTAGTTGGTAGAGGCCATGATAGTGGAACTGCCGACCGAACCAGGCCACTTACTTCCAAGAGCAATCTATTACCAGTGACACAAGCCAAGACAGGATCTGCTCGGCTCAAAATGATCGATTCGGAAAAAAGTGGTGGATCGACTAACAGGTTAGAAAACTTTAACCCAAAGACAGAAACACCTGTTGATATGGTCGAGGTCCAAAGAATGATCGATTCGGTTCTAAAAAATGGGCCGAAATTCCCAAAATTCATCGATATGTACCCAGCTTACGTGGAGAAGTTCTAATATCCTAAAGGCTTTAAGATCCCAGACTTTAGCCATTTTGCTGGAGAATTATCTTTGTCCTCATTAGAACATGTGGCTCAGTTCACTGCGCAATGCGGGGATGTTAATAGTGACCTCTATAAGCTACGAGTATTCAATTTCTCGTTAACGGGCTCGGCATTCGCGTGGTACATCAATCTCCCACCTAATTCCATTCAAAGTTGGGAGGAGCTTGTCTAGAAATTCTATAAGTAGTTTTATCGGTCGAGAATGGAGATGTCAGTGTCTTCATTGGCCAGGATGGCTCAAGCATCTGACGAGTCACCCATGGAATACCTCATGAGGTTTAAGTCGGCCAGAAATTGGTGCCGAGTACCTCTTCCTGAAGTCGAGTTCGTGAGAATTGCTTTGAATGGTTTAGACGTGGAATACAAGAAGAAATTCTTGGGGACAAATTTTTGGGATATGTACGAATTGGCTCAGCTTGTTGAGCAATATGACTATCTACTCCGAGAAGAAAAGATATCAAAATCCCCAACCCGAGGAACAATCTACAAGAATCCTTCGGTCAGTTATGCATCGACCGAAGGTGAAGACCCCCAGTATGCTAGTGTAGACGCGGCCAAGATTGTAATCGATAAACCGCACATTTGCAAGGCATTGGCCCATCCTAACTCCAAGGATGCCAAAACTTGCTCGACCTCTGAAGAAGCTACAATCAAAACATCAAAAGGTTATACTTTTGATATCACCAAGGCTGACTCCATTTTCGACCAGTTGTTACTGGCAAAGATTATTAAGCTTCGGCCAGGACATAACATCCCTAAGGTCGAAGAGTTGAAAGGCAAAACATATTGCAAATACCATAAGTCAAACAAACATACGACAAACAACTGTGTCATGTTTCGAGATGCCATTCAGAGCTGGATTGATAAGGCCAAGCTGAAGTTTCCTGAAAAACAGATGGTCGTGGATGTTGATCATTTCCCTTCAGCGACGGTTGGCATGGTGGATGCACATTTTCCCAAGAGCAAAGGAAAAGGGAAGGCCGAGTTCCTTCCAATGCAGCATGTCTTAAAGTAGAATTCTTAGCCGCGACTCAAGATCAATTTATTTTCAAACAAGCCACCAATAGAGTTTTCAAGACTGGCCGTAGTCGAATAGATGAGAGACTCCAGCGAAGAAGAGTCTGATGGGCCGATGGTTTTGTGCAGTCGTTGTAAAGCACGCATCGTCCTAACCGAATCAAATGAGAAACTTCCACAGGTTCCAACACCACAACAGCCATATACGGCTGCAACGACGCCTTCAAACATGTTTGGCTCAGGTCAATGTCAGAAAGTATTCGATAGGATTGGTCCTCAAATACGAATGGACGACCGAATCTCAGCCAGACGACGCCTTGATTTTGATGCGCCATTTTACAACGAGGGTCATTACTTGCGTAATTCTAGCAGCTCGAGTTCATCGGCGAATCAACGAACTTTCAAGCCACCTGAGCCACGTGACCAATGGTGGTATAGCTAAAATTCTTCTACCAATGTCTATACTGCATTATCTAAGTCTCAGAAATGTCACGGGCAACGGATGGATTACATGGCCCGCCGACAAGCTGCACAGACTACTTTGGCTCCCAAATAGTGGTCGAAAGAAGTGACCGGCAATGAAGATGATCGACAACCCCCCGTAATCATGATCGAATTACTTCAGGGAAAGAAGGCGATCGAACATGACTTTGAGACTACAATCAAGGAATTTGAGAAGCGCATCAAACTTCTTTTTCGACCAGGGGTAATGAAGGCTCGTTTCGAGTAATTTAGAAAAGAGGCAGAAAACAAACTCCCTTCGTTGCCTTCACCAGAGCCACTAATTAAAATACGATGGAATTTGCACCCTCCGTTTCTCCGCGAGGCTTTAGAGTACATGCTAGAGTTTCATAAGAAATATTCCGCTAATGAATTATACGGCCTACCAAAAGAATGTCAAGAAGCCCTCGACCTGGCTCTAACTTGCCCTGATGCCGAACAAATTATCCAAAAGACCACCAATCCAGCGATGAAAGCCAGGTTCTAGCATATACATTACACCTGAGTTCTCGATTTTAAGGTCGATCCGTATATCGATATAAACACCGTCGAGCTTCCTTTTTCTCTAGATGACCTTCAGTATTTACGGTACCATTTCGAAGTCTTTTCAGCAATGGCTCTTTTCGGCCTAACAGCCGATGAGAAAGAGCGCGTGGCACGTCTGGATGCGTACCTCGACATAAGGAACGCTTCAATCGCCTATCAGGAGCAAGCCCACAAAGGAGCACAGGAACAGGAACAACTCCTAACGTCGCACGAGATTGGAGAAGACAACCAGAATGACACCGAACCGGAGGATGTGCCGCAGCAACCACTGACTGCAACAACAAATGATCCAACCAAGGATACTCAAGAGCAAGATACCTCGGCCAATCACTTAGAAGACGACGACCATGACCCAATAGGCCATTCAGTCCTCGAGAATATGAAGATTAGCATGGTCCACGTTCTAACTGCCGAGTTTCAGCCAACCACATCTCAACCAAGTTTCCTGGATGGTGATGTGGTTGCCGAAGAAGTAACACAAGTTGACTTTGTCACCGTCGAAGAAGACGAACCAGAAAACAAACAAGACAAACTCAATGCAGTTTTTGCTAAACTGTTTCCCCGCTCCTTTACTGATAACCTTCATCATCTGAAGCCGTTATATGTTACGGCTCATATTGAAGGGTATCCAATCTCTAAGGTGTTTGTCGATTGCGGAGCCATAGTTAACATCATGCCCGTATCCATCATGAGAGCATTACGACGGTCCAACGATGAACTCATCCCGTCAGGCGTAACCATGAGCAGTTTTGTTGGTGATAAATCCCAGCCAAAGGGAGTGCTTTATTTGGAAGTAAACGTTGCCGGCTGCAATCACATGACCGCATTCTTCATAGTTGATTAAAAA
Organism: Heteromeles arbutifolia; assembly: GCA_024362995.1. Classification (NCBI taxonomy): domain Eukaryota; kingdom Viridiplantae; phylum Streptophyta; class Magnoliopsida; order Rosales; family Rosaceae; genus Heteromeles; species Heteromeles arbutifolia. The sequence continues at coordinate 30,834,648 of JANCRC010000011.1, read as the reverse complement.
ACTGAGTATAATGCATTGCTCGGCCGCAACTGGATTCATCAAACAGGCTTCATTCCCTCGTTAGTATACCAAGTTCTTGTCTTCTAGGATGGCAAATCGATCTTGGTTCACCCATCCGATAATCATCCGTTTGAGGTAAACATGACTGAGGCTCGTTATTATGACGATCACGTCGGCTACATCACCCTGCAAGGCTTTAATGAGCAAGGGCGGCCGACTCAGATATCAGTACAAAAAGCCATCGAGGTAGGGGTCGAAACTGTGCACCAGGATTCGACGAGACTGGGGATAGCCAATTTGATCGCCGACACTTATGTCTGAATCTAAACATGAAAGACGCTAGGCCGTGGTTTCGTCAACCATGGAACGACTACTGGCCTATTGGTATGCTATTTCTAGGCAACCAAATTCCAACATAAACTTAGTCAAATTTTTAACCGAAGGCGACAACGGCCCAGTTCTATTGCTGGACAAAGTTCAGACTACACCAGCCGAGCTCGATGATAGTCGGCCCCAGGTCAAAGACCCCCTAGAAGAAATAAATGTTGGAACGGCCGACGACCCACGGTCTTTATTTATTAGTGCTTTGTTTCCTCCACATATGGAAGCCGAGCTTTGTAATTTACTTAAAGAATTTAAAGATTGTTTTGCTTGGAGTTACCATGAGATGCTGGGTTTAGATCGAACGCTCGTCGAGCACGAATTACTAATTAAACCTGGGTGTAAACCATTTCGTCAACCACCACGACGATTTTGAACAGAAGTACAACTCGGCATAAAGGATGAACTCGTTTGACTTTTAAAAGCCGGTTTCATTCGGACTGCTCGATACTTCAAATGGTTGGCAAATATTATCCCAGTGTTAAAGAAAAGTGGTGCTTTACGAATTTGTATCGACTTCCGAAATCTGAATCTGGCAACTCCCAAAGATGAGTATACCATGCCAATTTCAGATTTGCTAATCGACGCAGCCGCAAACCATGAAATTCTATCCTTTATGGATGGACATGCCGGTTACAACCAGATTTTCATTACCGAAGCCGATGTCCATAAAACTTCTTTTCGTTACCCGGGGGCACTCGTCATATATGAATAGGTCGTCATGCCATTCGACCTCAAGAACGTCGGTGCCACATACCAACAAGTGATGAATACTATATTCCATGATCTAATTGGAACCATCGTCGAAGTCTACATTGACGTTGTTGTGATAAAATCAAAACGCCAGCAGACACATTTGGATGATCTTCGACAAGCTTTCTTACATATGCGCCAGCATAATCTGAAAATGAATCGTGCCAAATGTGCTTTTGACATCACAACTAGTAAATTTTTAGGATTCCTTGTACATCATCGTGGTATTGAGGTCAATGAAAATAAGGCTCGAGCAATCATCAATGCTCCACCCCCTGCTACCAAAAAACAACTACAATCATTGCTCGGTAAGATCAACTTCCTCCACCGATTTATTGTTAATTCTACAGGAAAAATGAAAGCCTTTTCTATGCTTTTGAAACTCAAGGATTGCAACGCCTTTGAATGGCGTCCGAAACACCAAGAGGCGTTTACACAGATCAAAGTCTCCCTCACGACTCTACCCGTCCTTGTCCCACCACGACGTGGCAAACCTCTCAAGTTTTACATCTCCGCGACCGAAGAATCCATTAGTTGCCTCATTACACAGGACAATGACGTTGGCTGAGAACAATCCATTTTTTATCTCAGTCGGAATCTCAACTAACCAAAGATCAATTATTCCGCCTTCGAGAAACTTTGCCTAGCCATATTCTTGGTCGCATCAAAACTCAGGCATTACATGCTTCCATCGGTCACTCAAGTCATCGCCCAGACGGACGTTATTCGCTACATGCTCACTCGGCCAATCGTGAAAGGCCGAATTGGGAAGTGGACAATGGCACTATCTGAATTTAGTTTGCAATACGTGCCCCAGAAAGTCGTCAAAGGTCAAGCTTTAGCCGATTTCTTGGCTCAACATCCTTCACCTTACGGTTTTAGGGGCAATGATGTTGAAATCAGTACGGTAGATACACATGATAATTACTGGACGATGTACTTTGATGGCTCTAGTACTTCAGCTTCGGCTGGGGTTGTGATCATCATTCAAACCACTGATCATAATCGTTGGTATTTTTCTCTCAAACTTGATTTCGATTATCCGAATAATCAAGCCGAATACGAAGCTCTTGTTATCGACCTTGGTGCCCTTTATGACTTACGAGCAACTCATGCCCTCATTCTCGACAATTCCAAACTTATGATTAACCAGCTTGATGGTACTTTTCGTTGCATGAGTTGCACTATCGTGCCCTATCATATGGTTGCCAGCTATTTGGCCGAGTCTTTTGACAGCATTACATTCGAACACATGTCTCGTGTTCAAAACACTGACGTAGACAAACTGGCTCAAATAACTTTCAGAGCACAACTCCTGGGGGGCAAGCTAGGCCGGGAAATACCTGTGATACAACGATCATACCCGGCCTTTGTTAATCAGCAAGTTCTCCAATGGGACAGTGTAATCCGTACACAAGTCATGTCTCTACCTTCGTTACTAGAGCGAAAGGATCCTATAGACGTCTGCGCAGTCGAGGCAATACCAAATGACTGGAGGAAGCCAGTCATGCAGTATCTTGACAACCCTAATGGTAAACACGACCGCAAGACAAAGGTTCATGCAACGAACCATGTCGCGTACCAAAATGAATTATACCGAAATGGTGAAGATGGTCTAATACTGTTATGCCTCGGCCCCCAGGAAGCTGCTCAAGCAATCGCAGAAGTTCATGAAAGAACTTGTGAGGCTCTTTAAGTCCGGTCGAAAGATGCGATGGTTGCTTCGATGACACGGCTATTTCTGGCCAAGTATACTAAAGGATTGTGTTGAGTTCGCACGATGATGTGTACAGTGTCAAATTCATGGTCCTATACAAAAGGTCCCAGCCGAATCACTACATTCGGTCACTAAACCATAGCCGTTTAGAGGATGGGCCATGGACGTAATCGGCAAAATTACGCAATCTTCCAGGTTAGCAAAGCATGCATGGATACTTGTCGCAACGGACTACTTCACCAAATAGGTCGAAGCAAAGTCATATGCCGAGATAACATCTAAAGAAGTTTGTAATTTTGACGAAGAAAACATTGTAACTAGATTCGGTGTACCAGAAACAATCATAACAGATAATGGTACAATCTTCACATCCGACAGGTTTAAGTAGTATACGGGGAATCTACGAATTTGACTCGAGCAGTCTACACCGTATTACCCACAGGCGAATGGGCATGCCGAAGCAAGTAATAAGGTTTTGATCGGTATTCTTGAAAAATTGGTAAGAGAGGCCTGGTATTTGGCATCTGAAGCTAAATGAAGCGTTATGGGCCTATCGAACTTCACTCCGATTAGCTACTGGAACGACCCTTATAGACACGACGTTATGTTGCTGGTCGAGCTAAGTATAAACTCGTTGCGAGTAATTGAGCAAAGTAGTTTGTTTAGGGCCAAGTATAGTCAAGCCATGAGACAAGAGTTAAAAGATTTAGAAGAAGCGAGGGTTCAAGCTTATAACTTATTGGTGGCACAGAAAAAAATTACCGAGCGAGCTTATAATCAGCGAGTCAGACAAAAGTTCGGCAAAGGAGAATTGGTTTGGCAAACCGTGCTACCTGTGGGAATTAAAGACCCTAGGTTCGGCAAATGGTCGCCGAATTACGAAGCACCGTTTGTCGTTCACAAAATTCTCGGTAAGGGGGCATACCATCTCAAGGATCGAACTGGTTTAATGCATAAGTTTCCAATCAACGAGAAGTTTTTAAAGAAGTACTATCTGATAACTTTGGAAATGAGAGAATAAAGGCGTTAAGATTGTAAAGTTACAAATTACAAGGAATTAAAACGGCTTATAGAGATACACGATCCTAGGGGGTCAAATGAAGGAAAGCTTCGAGAACGGCCTTTAATTCCAGCCACCTTACTTCACCCATGGTAACCTTAGCTTGCCGCGTCCTTTTGTCAAGCCTTATTTGTTCAATCTATCTTGCGTTAGCTGCGAACTCCGTCAACTTGGCTTTGTTTGATTGGAAATTTGCCTCAAGTGCAGAAGCAACGGTCGATCTTCGACGTTGAAGTTCTGCAATTTGATGGTCGAGAATGACCCGTTCCTTTTTCTGCTCCTTTATCACCTTGAGCTCTGGTCGAATCGCTCCTTAAGCGACCATTGCATCTTTTAAGCCGTCTTCTGCTTGAAGAGCCTTCTCGAAAATGATAAAGTATTCTCAAGTTCTCTCCAAGATAGAAGATAATTGAACAATAGACTCATTGTTCAATTGACCCTCAGAAGAAAGGGCGTTCAGGCATTCACCAACTGAGTCGAGGCCGTTACGTTCTAAGATTTGTAAAGCTGAGAGGGATGGCAAAGACGGTGGATTCGGTAGCGGTTCCAGCGGGCTCAACTGAGGTAGCAAAAGGCCCATCGACTCCAAAGGTACTGGAGAGTAAGGCGTCGAGCTCGACTTCCCATGAAGGCTGGACAGAAAGAAACTTGTCAGAAAAACCCAAATCACAAGGAAGTAAGGAAAAAGGAAAATATTAGACATGCCGAGAAGAGACTTCGGCCATGCTACTGGCTAAGTGCTCGAGCCCAGGGAGCTTAATGGCCGAGCCTAATGTTTAAGACTGCCTTTTAATTCATGCAGCCGATGAAGGTTATCTATGTTCGATGGCCAGGAGGTATAGATAACACCTTTTGGCGCATAGAATTTTCGATGAAATGAGAAAGTGGGCACTTGACATTTAATATTTTCTGGTTTAGAATTCTAAGGCAGAAGATTGACCAAAGGAAAAAAATAAGGGTACTTACGAAGGCCGAAGTGGCTTCTTGGGAGGGGGAATGCCAAGGTCCTGATCCTACGGGTGAATCAATGATTCTGCCGTCGCTTCAAACTCGATAAGAAGCCCTTTTCCACGATCGGCTACAGGAGGATCGACCTGGTCACCTGCCTCGACCACTGCAGGAGGATCGACCTGGTCACCCACCTCGACCACAAGAGGTGGATCGACCTGGTCACCCGCCTCTACCACAGGGGGAGGATTGACGGAATGAGTTTTGCTTGGTCGAAGGCGACTAGTCAATGGAATCTCATCGCCCTCGTCATCCTGAAGAAATAAAAAATCGTTAGTGTTTTTGAATTTAGTAAAAGAAGAGGATGACCACAACATAATTATACCTCTTCCAGGATGATAGTTGATCGTTTTGGATTTGTGGGGATGTTCTTCTCGACCAAAGGGGGCACCTCCTCCAAGACTGGTGCCCCAGTCAGCCCCGAAGCTGCAGGCTCTTCGACCGACAGGGCAGTAGCTGGTTCGACCACGACTTGAGGAATAGGTCAAATTTTGAGCGCTTGACCAGTTGAAGTTGGCTGCCTCTCTGTCGGAGCTTGGACGACATGAGAAGGAGGAGATACACTACGAGTGGTTGCTCCTATGGTTTGGCTGGAGATAACATGAATCTCTCGTTATCCTTTTTTCGCCAATTGCTTGACACGTTTTAGGGGACGAGGAGATTCGCCTGCCTTCTTGGCTTTCTGCAAGGTCGTTTGCTCGGCGGGGTTGGCACGGCGGCTTTAGTCTTTTTGGTGGATGGGGCCAATTTTTTCTTGGTTGCAGCCGCTGCGATCACATCTGCCTGCTTCAGCACTCGACCGCCTAAGAAAATGAAGCCAAATTAGTAAAATTATGTGGACGTTTGAAGGAAAAAGGTTGAGACAGACATATACCTTGGGATGTCTCTTTGGATTGTGGGACATGAGGTTTTTTTGAGCGATCGCCAAAGAGTTTGTTGACAACGTCTTCTACCGGTGTGCCAAAGAAGTCTTGAGTGTATTCTTCCCACCAGTCGCCGAAGGTGTCAGTGCCGAGAGATTCAGGAACAGTTGGTCGAAGGCGGAATTTTTTGCATCATTCCTGAAACTCTTTCTCGGTGTCTTTGCACTCCTTCTCTGAAGAGCCAGAGATGTGTCCTCGGCTTAGGAGGAAGCGGGAGGTAAGAAGGGGCAGCGGGCAACCTTGGAGGTAGCCAAGCTGTCGAGCAATGAAGTGGGGGTGGTAAACCTCTCAGCTTGCTCGACGAGCGTCGTAGCCAAGTGGAAGGCCGCGTGTCAACACAAACGACCCCCAAGCCTGACGAAGATCAGCATCTTCAGCTTCACTCCATGTTGATGTTAAGAGCCTAATCGAGGATGGGTATTCTTAACGATGACAAATTAAGAATACATCGCCAGAGAGGACATCTAGGTCGAAGAAGTATTTGAAAACCTCTTTGGCCTGGTGATGAGGCGTTAGTCGAGATGATAGCTGAAGGCCGAATGCTTCGGTAGACTGGAAGTTGGAAATCTCTGGTCGAAGTGTGGCAAAATGGACCTGCAGCCAGAGTTGGAAAACCCAAAGGGGTCCGTTCTGGTGTGGGTCAATTTGTTTATGGTCGCTTCGGCCAAGCAACGTAGGAGGTTGGCGAGGATGGCTGGACTGAGTACCAGGGTATGACAGCTAGCCAGGGCTTCAGCCACTGGCATGTTTTCAACCAGGCATTTGTGTGACTTGGTACAACAAATAAATTTGTTTTACCAGTAAAAGAGGAAGGCTTCATGTTTTGCTTTCCGTAGGCTTGCCTCACCTCAGCCAGCAAAGTAAAGGATGAGGGTGTTGTAGTTGAAGAAGTTCTTGTGCAACTTTTGAACTTCTTCCTTTGAAGGCTTTTGACCTTCTTTGCTTAGTGTCTCGACGACCCGTTTGTCGAATAGTGCCTTGAGGTCGAGATCCGATGGACATCCAGAGAGAACGGCGTCAACTGGAATGCTAGAAGGTGAAGTCCCAAGAATGGCTGAGACATCAAGGATGGTGGGGCCGATAAGGCCAAAAGGAAGGGTCATGGTATTGGTGGCCGAGCACCAAAAGCTCAAGGCTACCATAAGAAGTTCTTTGTCCATGGCAATTTCCACGGACGAGAGTCTGATGGAGTCATAGATGACAAGAGCCTTCCATTTTTGGCCTAAGAATTTTTCCATCCGTTCGACCCAGGCTGCCCAGGTTGCAGTAGTCGAAGGCCAGGCTCCTTGGGGCTTCGCCAGGTCCCACTTTGACCAATCAAACCCTTGCAGCAAGGGTGCCAAGCATTGGGCCTTGAAGAGGTTGGTGATGGACGGTGGCACTGCGTCCTTGAAAAGTGGCCCTAGAATTTGATGAGAGGCGCTCAAGTCACTCTCAAAGCGCAAGGTCTTGATGGTGTTCCGATCGATAAAGTCCTTGCACTTGTTGTCACATCCCGACCTGGGCAGGACCACTTCCCAGGCTCAACTATGCCGTAGCACGATACTGTCCGCTTTGGGCCCCAACCACGCCTTCACGGTTTTGTTTCTGGGAACTCACATGAGAACTTCCCAATGGGTCACCCATCATGGGAATGCTCTCGTGCGCTACTCGCTTAACTTCAGACTTCCGATGGAACCCGAAGCCAGTGAGCTCCCAAAAAGCCTCGCACTAGGTAGAGATGGGAATATACATATAAGGCTCACAGGATCCACTCCCCTGGGCGGTGTAGGATCTCATAATTCACCCCTCTTAGGGGCCCGACGTCTTCGTCGGCACACAGGCGGCCAGGGTTAGGCTCTGATACCAAATTGTCATATCCCGGCCCGAGCGAGACCACTTCCCAAGCTCGACTCCGCCATAGCACGATATCGTCCGCTTTGGGCCCAAACCACCATTTTCACCCATTCCATTGACACTTGTCACATTCGTTAGAGAGTTTAGAGATGGAGGAAGCCATTGATGAAGCCTTGAAGAATTTCTGGGTTTGAAAGAAGGGTTTCTGGGTTGAGAGTTTTTGGGATTTCTAGGTTCTTGAAAGCAAGAGACGAGAGAAAATTCAAGGGTTTTGGAAGCGTAAAGTGCAAATGAAAGGGATTCGAGTATTTATAGGCATTTTTGGGGGAAGGTCAAGCAGTTGATTTCAAAAAAAAATTGGGATAGAATCGACCGAGAAAGTTGCTAATTATTATGAATATTCGAAGAATCTAGGTGAAAAGACCAAGGGCCTTGCGAATTGAAGGCACACGATAGCGTGTGGCGGTGGTTTTGATAATGAAAGACGTTTCAATGGCCGCACGTCTTAAAAGCTTTGTTTGGGCCCAAAATATTGGTCGGCGGTCTCAGAAGTAAGGGGGCAATGTTTGGGCCGAGTTTAGAATTGTTTTCGGCCTAAAAGCTTTGTTCAAGGATCTTTATGGGCCATCTGTTTCGTGGGCCGTCTAGCGGAGACCAGCTAAGCCCTATCAGGAAGTGGAATGTTCTATATAAAAGGAAAATGAGTAAGTCCCATTGCGAGACAGATGGATGAGGTATTTGAATCCTGATGCAATAAGGAGTCTTGGCAGGATGCGGAGACCTGCAGATGAATACGGCCTGATAAAAGGTTTGGTTCAAAGTCCTAATGGAAGTAGGAATGGCCGAGATAAGATTGGATCGGGATAAGGAGTCCTAATCTGGATGTAGTTTTAATTTGAACGAGAGAGGGTTTACTGCTATAAATAGAGGGGTGAGTGCACCATTGAAGCTCTCTCGAACTCAACACAAAAATCTGCCCTGCGCAAACCCTCGCTTTACGCGAAACCTCTTAACAACCTTGAGAACTCTATTCTTACCCCCTTTTTCGCCAACACACCTTTAGTTTGGAAAATAGCACTGTGAAGGCAACCGGTGACATCTTCAGTTTGGAAAACAGCACTGTTGCGGTAGAATCAGCCGACCGTGGAGCACCTTCAGTTTGGATAAATAGCATTGCGTTAAGGCCGACTGATTATCTATCCAAGTCTCGGTCGAGAAAGGTTTTTGAATCCTTATTGACAGAGGTCATCTTATCAGCCTTCTCGATGAAGTGAGGTGTTACAGGTTACTATTCGGCACATTGAAAGCCGAATTTGATATTAAACTTCGCAAAATTAGGCCCCTTTTCTTCAGGCTCTAGAACCCGAAGGCCGAGACGTGTTCCTTCCTCGACCATAGTCGTAAGATCAAGAAATCAGCAGCGCACTCGACGCAACATCAGCACATTTTACTCCCCGGTTGAGCTCGACCGTCAAATTGGCACGCCTCGTACACAACCGAATGACGTAGTTAGCTTATTAATTACTCGGCATGCGCGCCACGTAGGTTTGATAGTTTTTAGGATCAACAGTTGTAGATACAGTTTCAAGTGTGGAACCTGCAACTCCTGCTAAACGGATTCTATCAACTTCTCCGCAAGGTGCCATAAGGATTTGAAATACAGGGTTCGACCTATCACTTCTGTTAACAAGAATGTTACCCTGATCAACCAACCGTACAAAAGTGTCATTCTGAAACCTTTCCGCATTTTCCTTGAACAACTTTAACCACGCTGTCTTCGAGAATGCCTGCAGCTCACCGAGATTTTGAGTGGTAATACAGGAGAGAGCAGCAGCATAGTCATATTTCTTTAGCTTTGTGCATAATCATTCCTTCACGAGAGGAGGTGGTGGAATCTGGTCTGCCTTAATCAACTGCATTAAGGTCATGTCCAGCAGCTCCGCCTTTCCAGCTTTGCAAGTGTCCAATATCATCCGAAGATGGCGTTTAGCATTGAAGTGAAACCCATGGTGTAACATCCTTTTGTATACATACTCGAAATCATCCCACCTCTTTTCTGTGACACAGGCGTCTAACAAGGTGTTGAAAGTGTAGCTATCTGGTATTATCCGAACCCTATAATCGGATCTGCTGGTGATATTATTCCCATCATCTAATATCCTCAGGAACATATCTTTCACTTTTTAAAACATTCTATGGGCCAAGTAAGCTTTTAGCATTATGTTGCAAGTAACAAGATTCTGGGAGCAAACGTTCTCCATTTGTTTGAAAACATAGGCCATATTTTCAACTCTTCCGGGGTTCAAACAAACTTGAATTAGACCAGTGTGAGTCACTACTATAGGCTTGTTTGCAACCTTACATATCTTCTCAATCTGCATTAGTGCTTCCTGGCACCTTCCAGCACTACAAAGTCATCGAGCAAAGTCATAATAGATATCCCCATAACCTACTATTCCTCGTCTTTCCATGTTGTTAACAACCGATACAGCCTCATCTATTTTACCTTCTCTCGAAAGAGTGTTCACAATAACTAGGTAAGTTAAAGCATTTGGTATAGAAGATTTCTGCACTTTCTTGAAAAACTCATGAACCAAGTTGTACTTGCCACATGCTAGCATCACCTACATGACAAGTCCATATGTTGTTGTGGCAGGCTATAGGCCCTGTTGCTTCAACTGCTGCAAAACCCAAAATGCTCATTCTCATTGTTTGCGCTGAACACAGGCATTTAATACTGCATGAAAGACAACAATATTTGGTTCCAGCCGAGGATCCCACTTCCCAAGTGCCCCGGTTTTGAACTTCTTCTTAGGAGGAGATCGCATAGTATCAATCACATCAAAAAGTTCCCTCATATGTCCTGCTAGTCCAAGAGTTACAGCAATAGAATGATAAGCTACCAAGTCGGGATACGAGGACATTTGTTCCAGCATTACATGAAATACATTAAGTGCTTCCATAGGCCTCCTTGTCTTTCCAAGTACATCAAGTGCAGTTGTGTATATGTATCTGAGCTTGTGGGATTTGAAACTGTTTGAACCCAAAATTACATCATCGGCCCGTGCAATCAAGGCCGTTGAGTAAGCATAGCTCCCAACCGTCGGATCAAAGAGTGAAGATCGTTTTGTTATAATTGAAGGATAATATTATGATTTTTATCATAATTATCTTTTAATGATAATTAAGATGAGATATGTATCTCCAAGCTGGGAACATGGTAACACAATTCAAGTTGATTTTGGATGTTTGGCGTATGAATGTGCGGGTGGGATCAGTTTGGTTGATTGACAGATTCAAGTGGTATGCTGCAAATTGATTATTATCCATTTAAAGTATGGTGATAATTAGTAAACAAATGAATTTGGAGTTCACTTAGACGGCTGAAGGTTATTATGCATGCATGGATAAAATTATAAAGTGATGGTGGATTAAAGAGCACCCACAAATATCCTTGGCATGATGCCAAGAATCTAGTCGGACAAATTGCATCAGATTGGAACTCGTGGGCTTTGAAAGGATGGGAAAGATGGGATCAAGTTTGAACTTTTTGATAATGCATGATTGCACCTGGTCAGATTTGGTGGAAAGATGAGTGGATTGCCGTGATGCTTCGGTTTGAAATGCATGGTAAGAGATAAACTTGTATGCTAATTATTTGCATGTCTTGGTTCCAGCATGTGGAGTTCATGAAATACATGGATAATGATGGACAAAATAAGGAGAAAATGAGATAATGATGGAGATTTTAAATTGGTTGGATAATTGCATGATAACTCCATGCATTTGGTTGAGTCTGATCCACGCCAAAAATCTCGTGCAATATTCAAGGATCAAGTCGGCACGTCCCTATAAATACAGAGGCAGTGGCAACGAGAAGAGCCTCTCCAATTCAACACAGAAACTGCCCTGCGCAAACTCTCGCTCTACGCGAAACCTCTCAACAACCTTGAGATTTTTATTTTCTTTTTCCGCCAACACATCTTCAATTTGGATAAACAGCATTGTGAAGACAACCGGTGACATCTTCAGTTTGGATAAACAACACTGTTGTCGTAGAATCAGCCGACCGTGGAGCACCTTTAGTTTGGATAAACAACACTGGGTCGAGGCCCAATGATTATCTATCCAAGTCTCGGTCGAGAAGGATTTTCGAATACTTATTGGCAGATGTCATCTCACTAGCCTTCTCGGCGAAGTGAGGTGTTACAAGTTACTACATTCGGCACATTGAAAGCTGAATTTGATATTGAACTTCGCAGAACTAGCAGCCTTGTCTTCAGGCTTTAGAACCCGAAGGCCAAGACGTGTTCCTTCCTCGGCCGCAGTCGCAAGATCAAGAAGTCAGCAGCACGCCCAGCGCCACATCAACATATTTTACTCACCGGCCGAGCTCGGCCGATGAGTTGGCACACTCCGCACATAACCGAAGGACGTAGTTAGCTCATTAGTTATTCGGCATGCGCGCCATGTAGGCTTGGTAGTTTTTAGGGTCAACAGAAACGTTCACGCATTTGAAGCCACTCAATGACTTGTAGCACCCGTCTCCAGTTTCCTAGTTTTCCCAATAGCTGGATAACTCTCAATATTGAATGATATGTGAATCTGATTTGTGCACTTCGCATCATCTTTGAAAACATCCACTCAGGCATGTCAATGTCTGCACCATTCAGCCACTTTGCTAGCTTCTGGATTCTCAGCTCCATTTCCATTTGTGAAACTCGTGGCTTGTCAATAATATCACCGAATTCATCAAAATTCTGAAATGCTGCTCTTTCCACCTCCAAGCTTTTTTCATTAAATCTTTTAGGGAAATCCCTACCACTCTTAGTTACACTTCTTGGAACAATACCTCTATCAGTGGCTTTATCAGCATTGCTGTGGTTCTACCCTACCAGTATATTTTGACCATCTTCCATCTCTTCCATCTCTTGTCTCTCCCCTTATCATCTGCTTATCCTTTTCATCCTTGTTCTGTCTACTTTCATATTCATCCTTAAACCCTTTAACTCGTTGACTTTCATGCGTGCTTCCGTTTCTATTTCCAAGCGACTCATACCGATTCTCAAATTTTGACGCCTTCTTGCGATTCAAATTCCCTTCAGGCTCCCCCAATTTTGCATCCTCTTCACTAACCTCAGACAACAGTCTCCTGGAAACACCTCTACTCCGCACACTATGCTTCAGATTCTCTTCTTTCGATCTCTGCTGCTTATCTCTATCACTTCTAAGCCTAACAGTCCCCATAACCTTCAAGTACTGATCAAATGACGGCTTAAATTCGAATTCCTTCTCTAAAATTTCAGACCCTTCCTTCGACACAGCACTAATAACAGTTCTAGAATTCAAAAACCTAATACCGAAAACCCGATTCCTCTTCACACTCTTCTCATATAACCCAATACCGAAAACGGGTCTCCGAAAAATCGAAAACGCAGATAAAGGAACCGGATTTGGGCAACAATTCGTAGCAAAAACCCCATTACTCTGAAAATTGGAGACACCCGGTTGAGCATTTGCCATAACCATCACCTCCATTTCTCAATTCATCCAACAAAGTTCACATAGCATAGTATAAAGTTTGAAACTTTCCTTCTCACGTGCTCAGCTACTGAGTGAAACAATTTTAGGAAATACAGAGAGAGAGAGAGAGAGAGAGAGAGAGAGAGGAACCACGAGCTTGAAATTGAAGAAGCAGAAGAGCTCGAAGCAGAAATGGCGACCATGACAGCAGTCCCAGTTTTTGGAGAAGAAGCCCTTGAATTGTCGTTCGAGATAAATCCCTTTTTGGTAAACCATTTTGTAAAATTGCTTTTAATAAAAAAAATGTTCGAGTTTTTGATAAACTTTTATATTAAATTGTTCGCGCATCCTAACCATGGATTCCACCAGCTTTTGCAACCAGTAATCGTCGTTGTCGGATCGACTACTCGGCCACTTCTCCTTCTCTACCCTTATCCGCCGCAGCGGGATAGGAGCTTAACGAGGATGAGGTCTTCTGGACCACCGACTTCACCGAGCCAAACGCCGACACCCCAAACCCCCGACTCAGTCTGACTCGTCGCATCAACTATGGAATACTCGCCGCGTCCCTCCTGAAACCGGTGAAAGAATAAATATAGGCTTTATGTTGATATACTTAGCCAAGAACACAAGAATTTAACAACTAAATCACAACCAACACATCAAATATGTTCTACATATGCAGATATTCAAGTGATATCTGCAACACATACCTGCATACTGTTTCACGAAGTCTTTCCCATGTGTGCTGTTAGAAGACAGCAGATGGAGCTATTCCATTAAGCCAAAGGATGAGAGGTTTTCAAGATGGTGACGGTCCAACCATGACCAGGATTAGCGCAAGAGCCACGCGGATGGTGTCACAACCATGAACACCGCAACCTTTGCCGCACTTGGAAACTATTTTGTTGCCAAGGGAACTGGGTTCAAGAACACAGCAGGACACATAAAGCACCAAGCCGGGGCACTGCGTGTGCAATCCGACTTCTCCATCTTCTTCAACTATCACATGGACGCATACCAAGACACCCTCTACACACAACCTTCTCCTCTTTGCAAAACTCAATGCTCTCCAAGTTATAGGTAATTGGAACAATAAGAGCGTGTTTTTGTGAGAGCAGGTGCTTGTGATCTTTATACTACAAAATCTAGATTACCCTATAATAATCCTACAAGGAGTACAAGACCAAATCCTTGTACAAGTATGAGTTCTATTCTCGAGCCAACAGTAGAGTTTCAATCCAAACCAAAGTTGAATTAACTCTTATAAACACATTAAAACCTCTTTATACCAATGTGAAATAAAAATGATTATTACTAAACTGTGAGAATCACACTTATACTCTAACATTCTCCCACTTGAGTATGATTCACAACAGTAAATAATCATCTCAAATTCAATATAAAGGTGATCACATAAGTCATTCATCAACACACTAGTACATAGACACAACCATCTTACATAAACCAAAACAATGAATTTATAATTGCCTCTGCAACACAAAATACAGATTTAACTTACAAATCGCAATGTCCAGATCATGTTCATAGCAATGTATCTAAGCTCAAGAGTAAACCAAGACGCCTACTCCCACTCATGCCCAAAATTGATATAAAAATACCAAACATTCTTGATAGTAGGCTGTCAACTTAAAATTATTCATAATTGTATGAATAGCACAGTTATATCAATCAACAGCTTTATCATATCACCAAATCTTTTGGATAACAAAAGCTTAACCTCACATACAACTTACCTATGCATTTTAAAGTATTGAACTTAAGAATCTTTTCTGTTAAAAGTTTAACCTCACATACAACTTACCTATGCATTTTAAAGTATTGAACTTAAGAATCTTTTATGTTACATCGCAGAATTAACTCAAAAGTCACAACATACTTAATTTGCACTTTAATTATGTGAACCAATATAGCAAAACCAAACCAATTTGCTTCCACTTATCTAGGCTATACTTAACACAAACAAGTTAGGTACAAGTTAATATCAACTGTATTAACTAATAGTCATTGCAATACACTGAATGTCTTATCAATGTGATCAATTGCCGTAACCAATATGCAAACAAATTCCATGATCACATGCATCCAATTTGTATTTACAACAATGTGATTTTACTTGACCAAAACAAACACATAAATTGGTTTGCTCCCACTATATCAAGTTAAGTTTAGTTCCAGCAAATAGCACTAAACTTCTTATTACTTAAACAAATTAAGTAACATAAATAATTCAACCAATTGCTTCAATAAAACCATAAACTGGTTTTCAAGCATCCAAATGAATTATAATGGCCGGCCTAAATAGCCTTATGCTTACATTCGAACATATGATTCTCCCACTTAAGCATAAGTAGAATGTACTGCACAACCAATAAAGAAACCGGAGATATGAACCAATTGATTCCCGATTCCTTACCAATTGCATAATCTCAATTTAGTCAAATACACCTAAACCATTATGCAAACAGTCTATGTATCAAAAGATAGTCACAATCCATTCAGAACAACTTATCTCACATAAACCCAAAATCACCAGTTTCAACAATGATCAAAATCAGAATAGCAAACACAATATTCTTGCATTCAATTTGATCCTAACTAGTTCAATATCCATCGAGCAAGATCAACCAAATTTGATAATGTCTGGATATATATCACAACAATATGTCTTGATTAAAACAAGATAATGAAGACCACTATTTCTTCTGGAGAACTCAAAGTTCATCTTCCTCCCTATTTGTGATTTCAACCAAAATATAATAGCGAAAGCATGAATCATGAAATCACAAATATACATAAACAATAAGCATGGCTTTCTTACGAATTCATAATTAAATCAATATGCATTCCGCAATGTCAATTTGTGTTGTACAAAATATAGACAATAGCTCACAGAAGCTAATTTGTTTATCATCCCCATATAATGGATGACACAAGCTAATTCTCAAAATTTATAGCTTGACCTATATAATCATATAAGTAAATTTTTAAGACTAATATCAATATATATAGCCACAAAATCAAATTTGGGTTAACTAATGAAAATAAGATCATTACAAAAATAAAACCCAAATTACACCAATGTATACAGATCTGTCATATATGCACAATAACAATTGTACCCAAAACATATTTCACATATATTTTTTCTTGTATGTATGCATCAATATTCAGAGGAACTTATGCAAGTTCTATTTGATATAGATAAAACCGCATGCCCATAATTACAACATCTATGCACGAATGCTATCTCGATATGAATACAGATTTAATTCATATATGCAATTATGTATAAATCACAAAGCAATTGGCATCCATTTTATATATGCATTCCTTGTTGTTTCTTTATATTGCTTGCCGACTTGCATATGATATGCAGTCAAATCCATTCCAACCCAAACTTGATATAAATCAAACCAATTGAAAATCAGGAATTGACAATAAGATGTGCATTTGTGCTGCTCCCCGCAATTAAATGTATCAAGATTCATAGATGAAACAGTGCATATACATAGACTCTTTAATGAAAAAATGGAAGAGTATATCTAGACATACACTAATTTATATATTCAGCAAAGTATGATTCCAGACATCTCACATAAAACATAAGTTGGCATCTATAGGCATTTCAAGTTTAATCATGCCTTCATAATTTATATAAATAAACAAGCATACTCGAAATAGCAAAAGCCCTAATTCATTATGCTCCAACTCATTGCACTATAATCATGCATATAGGAAAACAATTAATCATGCATGAAACAGTGAAGTGAGTTACCTGAATGCATCATTGGATCCGTATTTGTTAACCCGACTGCAATTCCTCGACTCATTGCAGGTTTTCAATAATACAAGGGAAAACAATAGAACAAGGAATGAGTCAATATCAATACGAAGAATCGGAAAGATAACACGATCTTCATTCAATGGTTTTTAACAACATAATTAGTTGATCATAATACATCTTTATTCTTACAAAGGATTAAGAAACCACAATTACCTCAATCTGAAGACATCATAATAAACGCAGCAGAAGCAATAATTCTCAAGATTAGAACTATGATGTTTAAGATAGATGTATACAACTAAATTACTATACTTGTCATCAAATATGAAAATGTTCTCTCAACCCCAGATTGAGAAACACGGGTTTCTACCTTCCAAACTGACAACGGTAAAAGTTTAAAAATAATAACTCTAGCTTCTGCCGTTTATGCAACCAACAGCCAAAATTAAACTAAGGTTATTCCTTAAACGATGTCATATCACTTGTCTTTAATAATCAATTGAACAAATTTGTCCTCTAAACCAGTTCACTATTAACAATTGAAAACTTTCAAGTTGATTCAGCAAATCCATATTACATCTTGCTGCCCTTTCTTTTTTTTTTTTTTTGGATTGAATTTAGATGTTAAATTCAATGGCTCTGATACCACATGAAAGAATAAACATAGGCTTTATGTTAATATACTTAGCCAAGAACACAAGAATTTAACAACTAAATCACAACCAACACATCAAATATGTTCTACATATGCAGATATTGAAGTGATATTTGCAACACATACTTGCAGACTGTTTCACGAAGTCTTTCCCATGTGTGCTGTTAGAAGACAGCAGATGGAGCTATTCCATTAAGCCAAAGGACGAGGGGTTTTCAAGATGATTGTCATTGTTGAAAAGCAAATGACCAGTGTTGTGATGATTGGTGACGGTCCAACCATGACCAGGATCAGCGGAAGCAAGAGCCACGCGGATGGTGTCATAACCATGAACACCGCAACCTTTGCCGCACTTGGAAACTATTTTGTTGCCAAGGGAACTGGGTTCAAGAACACAGCAGGACACATAAAGCACCAAGCCAGGGCACTACGTGTGCAATCCGACTTCTCCATCTTCTTCAACTATCACATGGACGCATGCCAAGACACCCTCTACACTCAACCTTCTCCTCTCTGCAAAACTCAATGCTTTCCAAGTTATAGGTAATTGGAACAATAAGAGCGTGTTTTTGTGAGAGCAGGGGCTTCTGGTTTTTATACTACAAAATCTGGATTACCCTATAATAATCCTATAAGGAATACAAGACCAAATCCTTGTACAAGTATGAGTTCTATTCTCGAGCCAACAGTAGAGTTTCGATCCAAACCAAAGTTAAATTAACTCTTATAAACACACTAAAACCTCTTTATACCAATGTGAAATAACAATGATTAATAATAAACTGTGAGAATCACACTCATACTCTAACAACCGGGTCAATCAACACAAGTCATGTACAGGAAGCCGACAATTTCGTCATCGTCGAAGCCCATCCATTCGTTTCCGGATTCGAGAAAGTTCTAGAGCTCAGGTCTATGAAGGTGCCGATCTTGTCCTTGGTGGTGGAAAAGCACCGCAGAAACGACGATTTGGCTTAGCGACCAGAGACGACGCAAAAGGACTGCTCGTAAAAAAGAACTGAAAACTTTACTAGCTAAAAATCAGCAAATGAGGAAATCATATAAACAAATGCAATGTTTTTGAAACCCTATCTGAATTCTTAATCATCTTCTTTGTGGAGATTTCCCAGACCTTCATTTTTGTTTTCTTTTTTATTCGTGAATTTATTTATTTATTTTTATTTCTTCATCTTCATGTCTTTTTTTGAAGTTACTTCTATTATTTATTATATTAGTGTCCAAGTAAACAAATAAGTGGGAGCTATTGTCGCCACGTATGAATTTTAATGGAAAAATTAACTGGAACTTAATGTATGTGACATTTTAAATAAGTTGGGTATTTGTTTGGAATGTTTAAAAAAGTTGAGACTAATTTAGATGACACTAAAAAGTTGAAGAGTTTATGTACTTAATTCTAAGACTAAATTGAATTAATAGTCCCCGTGATGATAGGGGAAACAGAACATTACCCTCGTGTTGAAAAAAATCGAATTTAAACTGTTGTGGTAAAAGTCCATTAAGATTCCAGCCCAAAACTAACATTTTCCGTCAACTCTCCATCTAGCTTTCATAACCAAAAGAAAAAAGAAAAGAAAACTCATTCATTCATGGCTATGAATTCTTTGCTCCATACTTCGATTCCATTCAAAGCCTTTTTATCCATGAGAACGATTAGATTATTTTTTTCTTGCAGCACTACAATCTAATTAACATTGAAAATATTAGTTATCCCTTCTTATGTGGAAACTTTAATTGAATTATTTTTTTTTGGGTCAATGATTGAATTGCTTTTTTGGTAATTTTATAGAAAACTGGATTTAACAGGTGATATTGGGAACGACAAAACTCAAGATCTTAGCTGAAATTTTTGGAAAGAATTTTGCAGTCTGATTGAAAACGGAGAATCGGAATTGGTTAACAGAAGATGGGTAGTAGTGAGATTGGTTTAAAATGTTGGTGAGGAGTGTTTCGAAATGAAACCAATTTTCAAAGTATGGAGGTTTGTTCATCAACAATAGGACGAACAGAAGGGAAGCTGAAAAGCTAGAGAGAGAGAGAGAGAGAGAGAGAGAGAGGGAGGGAGAGGGAGGAAGCAGGTCTAAAGTCTAGGGAGAAAATAAGAGAGAGATTGAATGCAGTAAAGCAGATAGGCAGAGACAGTACCCAAGTGGGCGATAAACTCTCAGAAAAAAAAGACGGGTGGGTTGGGGTTAACATAGAGTTAACGGTAACGCTAATGTTGGATTTGAATTTTAATGGACTTCATCACGAGAGTATGAATCTGATTTTTTTCACCATAAGGCTATCTTTCGATTACCTTATTACTACGGAGACTATTAATCCAATTTAGCCTAATTGTAAAAACTTTACTCCAAATGAAAATCCCCGAGATGAAACAAAATTATAAAATAAAACTTCCAACAAAAATAAAATCACTAAAATAAACCATATAATTGCAATTTATCACTTTCAAAAGAAGAGGAGATTGTCGCAATGGTCTTTCAACTTTAACCTAATTGGAGTAATGGTCCCTCAACTAAAAATCCATGACCATTGATCCTTAACTCATCAAAACGTGCAGCTTTGGTCATTTTTGTCAACTGCATCAGAACTTTCGTCAAAACGAGTCACGTGCCATGCATGTGAGGTTGAGCATGTGAGGCTTGTGGAGCAAAAAATAATCAAGAAGAATATGGAGGTGACACGTGAGTTTTAGGGTTAAAAGGACAAAATTACCCTCGAAGAGCACCAGAACTCCTACGCGCGAGCAGTAGACAATCATCCATCAATCAAGTCTAAAAGTGCCCAAAATAGGTATTTATTCAAAACCTATTTCATCCATTCTCATCAAATCTTCTCCACAAGGTAACCCCCAAATCATTCCTTTCTAATTACATTAATTAGCTAATTAATTGATTTATTACCTAATTAATTTATTAATTAGTTAACAAATCATGAATCTCACCCAAAAAACCATCCAAGTGGCCGGTCCTCCTTCTCCCAAAGGGACCGGCCACACCCCTATATAAACCACCTCATTTTCTCCAAAACTCAAGTTGAATCCTCCTGCTAAATTCTCTAAATTCTCCAAACACTTTTCCCCCAAAATTCTAACTTTGGCATCAGAGGTTCTTCGGCCAAAGTCCCCACCCCCCCCCCCCCCAAATTCATCGTGGGCGTGTGAGGCTCTTGGCCTTGACTTAAGGTGTTATTTGTTTTGTAGGTGCAATTTTGCCCAAGAACAAGAAGGAAGAAATTTGCATCCACAAATTGGTGCTTTAATTGAGAGTTGAGTCACAAGCTCTTAGAAGACTCTCGCATCTAAGGTTTTTGTTTCTTTGCTTATTTGTAGATTTTTCATACGTTCTTATCCTTGGAATTTTTATTTCTAAAAATTCTTTGATAAAACGTAAAAGAAAAGTACAATGGCAAGAAATTCGGAAACCTCAACAAACGAACATTCCAACGTTCAAGGATTAGGACCGTGGCGATCTACAAGGCTCAACATAGCGGTGAGTGGAGCGGCACCCCCACGAGGCACCACCGTGGCAACCACCAATGTAGCCACCTTTGGCAAAGCCCACGGCCCAAGCCGTGCCACCTCAACCTTCAAGGGCCCAAGCCCTAACTAAGCTGGCCCGTGCCGTCCAAACCCAACACAAGCCCAACGCGTTGCGAAGCCGAGCCCAAGCTTAGTTTCTGCGTGCGCTACACGCCGAGAAGCCTTCTCCCGTTGCTCAACCTTCTCCCGCTGCCCAGCCTGCTCCTGTGGCCCAGCCTGCTCTCGCGGCCCAACTTGCTTCCGTGGCCTTCCAAGAAGCCCAAATCGGTCTAAGATTGATTCAACCGTCCCGGCTTCAAATTTCTGGGCCTATGATAGAACCGGGGGCATTTTCACCACATTTCTCTGTGGATTTGACATTTCCCAACTCAAATCTCGCGCCCAGAGACTTCAACTGCTCAAGGAGATGCATTCCTTCCAAGCTCTTCCAACCCAAATGGAGAACAACAGTTGTCTCAACAAGTCACAGCAGACGACCTTGGTGAATCAGCTCTTGCAGTGCACCGAGATGCAACGTGCCCCACACGAGGTGTCCCGAAGTAGGACAAGGGCAGACGAAGAACCTCCCCAGCAGCGTCTCAGCAAGTAACCACTCGACCAGCCACAAACTGAGCGTTCGGGCAATGTACACTTCCGATTGGGCCACCGAGATAGCGTATACTCCCGTCTTAGCGCGCGGAGGAGCGTGCACTCTCGACTAGGCCCACGGACAAGCATACATTCACGGTTGGGGCCACACTCCGATAGTTAACATGAGCAACCTTCCAAGCGAAGTGTTCATTTTTTACTAAGCCTGCAAAGAGCATCCTCCACCTCACATCGGAGTAGGCAGCACGAATGACAGAGAGAAGCAGTCACTTCGTCCGGCTCAAGCTCAACCAGCAGCCTGCGAAGAATTCCCTCGCCTGCTAGGAATAAACCACATGCACCGCAATAGCGGCATGGACGAGCCGAGCACGTAGAAGAGTAGCCTAGACCAGTAGGTCACGACCGAAGGTAGCTGAGAGCTCCATTACCCCAACAAAGGCAAATTCAAGAAGAAGTAAAAAGGCTCTTGACCGAGTGATTGCGTGATTTCCAACGCAACAAGGTCACTAACGAGGCACTACGATGGGACATGACCAACATAAACAGGTCACCATTCATGGACAAGATCGAGCAGGCAAAGCCTCCATGCAAGTTTAGCATGCCATATTTCACATCCTTCAAAGGGGATGGAGACCCGAAGAGACACCTAAAGCACTACCGAAGCGTAATGATCCTCCATCAAAACAATGACGATCTCATGTGCAAGATATTCACCACCACTCTACAAGGCGAGAGGCAAAATTGGTTCTACACCCTGCCGCCACAATCCACCCAGAGTTTCAACGAATTTTCTTTGGTTTTTACCAAAGAATATTCATCCTATCGCTCGATCAAGAAAAAGTCCGACCACTTGTTCAACATCAACAAGAACCCAAAAGAGTCGCTTCACGACTATGTGAAGAGGTTCAAAGCAGAGAAGGTAAAGATAATCTGATGCAACGACTCGATAGCTAGAGCAACCTTCCAAAAAGGACTTCCAGCAAACCACCCGCTATTCAGAAAATTGATCATGAAAGAAGATCTAACTCTGGCAGACTCTTTCGCTCTGACAAAGAAGCATACATTTGGGACGAGGCTCGCTGATCCAGATGCAAAGACTTGAAAGAGAACCTAACATCACCTTCGTACTATCCAAACTGATAGCAGCGGATGACCTATTCTCATGTTTGACGGTATCTAAAGTAGCAATAAGCTTTACCATCATACGAGAATAGCTGAAGGCCCGACTACCTGTATTCCACAGTTCAAAAGCTATCTTCGATGCTACCAGAAATTCAAAAGCTAACTTTGGCGATAGTTGTTGCAACCTGGAAGCTCAAGTTTTACCTTCAGACGAATGCAGTCATCCTCATGACGCACTATTTTGCCCAATCCAGACGTATGATAATAAGGGCATAAACACTGGCGGATGCAAAGTTTTCTGACGAATGCAACAACTCACCCCAAAAGGCGCGCCAAGGGCAGACGAACACTAGAAGGACATACTTGGAAGCAAGTTTTGTCCTCATTGCCCCAAAAGATTCTACATATGAGCAACATGTACCAGTAGTTGAACACCATCTTTTGCTACATGTCACACAACGCCAGCCGACCCTTGCTCTATAATTCAACTCTAAAGTGGCGCAATACTGGCAGTTGAGCATCTCATGCAGGGTGTAACATGGCCCCAGCTCCACAACTCCTTACCATGCATTAACAATGCAACAAAGAAACCCAATGACAGCTCCACGGCTCCTTACTACGCCTTCACGCATAGCCAAGATGACCCAACAGAACGGCCCAACGACGCCCCATAGGTAGCCGAGCATGCCTTAGCCGTGCCTGCTCCACCCGATAGAGACTTCTAGCCTTTGCATGTCGACGACACATCCAACTACAAAGGTTTGGAAGCAGGCGTGGTTCTTGTCACCCCAGATGGTTTGATGCCTGAGCAGACGATCACTCTAGGCTTCAAAGCATCCAACAACGAAGCAGAGTACGAGGCCCTACTAGCAGGCCTTTAAATGGCAAAAGACTTGGAGATGAAAAAGCTCGCAATTCATTTTGATTCCCAGCTAATCACTAGCCAGACTACTTGAGGCGTTTCAGACTTACACCCTCACATGGACGCACTAGCAGGCCTAGGCTCCACCCTCGACCACTAACTCAAACGCTCTATTCCAGTGGAGTATCTAGATAAGCCAAGCACAGAGGCGGAGCCAGCAGCCGAGGTGTCACAGGTTAGTACAACTCCAAACTGGCAAGACTACTTGGTCAATGGATCATTTCCCATGGAAAGATTAGAGTCTAGAAAGCTCCAAATAAAGGCAGCACGCTACTACATGTGGAACGGCATTCTCGTGCAATGATCCTACATTGGATCACATCTTCGCTGCCTAGTACTTCCCGATGACCTAAAGGTTCTAAGCTCAATCCACGAAGGCGTTTGTGGAAATCACTCCAGAGGTTAATCCTTAGCACATAAGGCTCTAAACGCAGGCTACTACTGGCCTACCATGCACAAAGACGCTAAGGAGTTAGTACAAAAGTGTGATCGCTGCCAGCACTACAAGCTGTACCAGCATTGTCTGCCAGCAAATTACACCCGTAGACAAGTCCTTGGTCGTTTATGTAGTGGGCAATCGACCTGGTAGGGCCAATGCCACCCGCTACTAGGGGCAAAGGCATGACGATCGTCACAACCGATTACTTCACCAAATGGGTAAAAGCAGAGCCCATGACTACCATGACACAGACGGACATAGAGTGCTTCATATGGAGAAACATCATTTGTTGATTTGGTATCCCTCAATCCATCGTCACAGACAACGCCTCGCAATTCGTACGCAAAGATTTGGCGATGTTCTTCCAAAAGTATGGCATCAAGCAGCACATGTGCACACCGAGATATCCTCAAGGCAATGGGAAGGCTGAAACATCCCATATGACGATCCTCGACTTCCTCAAGAAGTTCATCTCCGACAAGAAAGGAAAATGGCCAGATGAACTTCCCAGATGTCTACGAGTGTATCACACCACCAAACGACGAGCCACTGGTGACACTCTTTTCTCTTTGGCATTTGGTTCAGAAGCGATCATTCCTTCTAATGTCATATTGCCAAGTATCAGCATTCCACTGCCAAGCATCAAGCAGAACAGTAAGGAGATTGCCACAAGCTTAGATCTGGCAGAGGAGAAACGCAAGCTGACCATCACCCGCATCACAGCCTACCAACAACAACTCATCTCCAGCTACAACAAAAGGGCGAAGATCCGACAGTTCCAGCCCCGAGATCTAGTCTTAAGGAAAACCTTCATCACTGCCTGCAGAGAAGGCTCCAAAAAAATGAATCTCATCTGGGAAGGTCCGTACAAGATCAGCAGAGTAGGCGACAAAGGAAATTACACCTTCGCCATCATGAACGACAACGAGATTGAAAAGCAGTGGAACGCCTACAATCTGAGGAAATACCATGTGTGACCTCCCGCTACATCAAAGCCTGAATACTCAAGCAGCTCAACAGGCACCACCTCACAAGCCAAGGACTATCCAGTTGTTATGCAGTTCCTACCTTACAGCTAAGTTCTCGTTCATTTCACTCATTTTTCAATGAGGAATTTATAAGTAATCCACAACTTGGCTCGGTTGCATACTTACAACAATTGATCACTCATGCACTTCAAAAGAAGACCGCGCCCTTCTTAGGGACTCATCGCAGGAATTGCGCCTCCTCGAGGGACCAACCATGCTTTCCAGTATGAGAGGGTAAACCAATTCCTCAACACCCAACTGGGTCTGCTCTCTAATGCGAGGAGATAAATTAATTGCTCTCCAGTGCGAGAGGGTAAACCAATTCCTCGACACCCACATGGGTTTGCTCTCCAAGGCAGGAGGATAAACTTTACACTCCGAATATCCAGACGTGGAGGAGTCAGGCTGCCCTAGTATAACTAGGTGCATGATGGCTTAAGCCGGGATTCCTAGAAGTAGCCACAATGGCCTTTTTCAAGGCTTAGCTAGCTGAACGATTTTGGGTCTTTTGGCCTAATCTAGGGGTAGGGATGGTAACAGGGTGGATTGGGTTCGGATATGCCATCCCCAAACTCGAACCCGTTTATTTTCCCCAAACTCGAACCCGTAGAATCCCCGAACGGGTTTTCCCCATAACCGAACCTGTCGGGTGATGGATTTTTGACTGGGGAACGGTTTTCCCCATTATGATATTTATATATTTATTTATATTATTAACTAAATGAAGAATATTAAAAAAAAAAGATATTAAATAAATTGTTATTATTAATACAATTGATACAATGCATCTAATAAGTAACATTAAAAATTATTACTAAGAAAACATTTACACTCTTAAAAATTATAAGCATATAATTCCTATTATTAATGATATAAAAGTAAATAATTAATTTCATATTTAATAATGCATGATTATTAACAACCCATTTTCATATAATAAATATTTATATTTTTTTATTTATAGATGAAATGGTTCGGTTTCAGGTATGGGTTTGGGGCGGATACCCCGATAACCATAACCGAACCCAAAACCGAAAAATTTACCCGACGGTTACCCATACCTGTAAAATACCAAAAATTTTATACCTGAAATTGAACCATTCGGATTGGTTACTTGCGGGGATCGGATTTGACGGGTTAAATTGCCATCCCTATCTACGGGGAACCAGGCCCCAGAGACGAAAGGGGCACATTACGCAGTTTGCCCTACAGACTATTGCCTTGGAACCCTAAAGCTGTTACTAAGTGCACTAAGGTAGCCTACGGTTCCTAGAAGATTGCCCACGGCTTGCCCTTCAAGCAGTAAAGCTGCGCTAGACTTATACAACTGCACAATCTTGTGAAAGGTTAAACAAGCTAACGTGCATATACGAAGCTTTATTCACTGCCGATATGCTACGTAGTCCATAAGCTTCACTTCTGCCAAGCGCGGAACGACCTACACCAAGTCCATAAGCAAACTAAGGAATTGGAGAAAGCCAAGGTTAACAGCCTAATGGTTACGCGGACTTGTCTGCTTCTGTAAGCAAGGCGTCCGGCTGCCAACCCTATGGCTAAGAACTTTGGAAAGTTCTACACCAACACCTACGGCTGCATCGGCTACGTGAGCTTGTCTGCTTATAGAAAAGTAGCATGCCTGCCATTGGTCTATAAAGTCGAAAGGTTAGGGCATGAACAACAGGAGCGAAGATGGAGAAAAGAGAAAGCAAGTTTATTAAATTTTCTGGCAAAATTGATAAACAACTAGCAAATACCGAAGAAGTTCAAGCAAAGCAAAACGCAACAAGGGAAACAAAGAAAATCCTAAAGACTACCTAGAAGACTACTCTTCAGCAGCTTGGACACTTCACGATTACTCGGTCGCCACACCTTCAGCAACTGTGACATTCTAAGCAGCGGCACCATTCGGCGCTTCACCCTTGGCTGCTCCAGCCTGGGCATCAACATCTCTGACTACTTCACCAATGGAGGCTTCAAAAGTACAAGCAAATCTTTCGAACAAATAAAGAAGGTTCCGAAGTCTCTCCCAGCAAACTCGAAGTCAGACGTCCTATCAAAGAGATGATCTACATAACCCAGCTTGTAGAAATCGGCCTGACTTTGAACAAGAAGAGCCTCGAGCCCAGCCTTTTCATCTTTCAGCTGCCCAATCTCCTCGAGCAGACCAACATGGATGTGCTACAGCTCATCCATTTCTTTCTGCCCAATCTCCTCGAGCAAACCAACATGGATGTGTTGCAGCTCATCCATTTCTTTCTTCAAACTTTCGTTGATCTTCAGTGCACCTTGGAGTTCCAACACTTGGGGTTCAAGCCTATCAACGACCTTCTTGAAGTGGATCACTTGGTCATAAGCAGCAATCAACTCTTCATCCTTTGCATAAGCAGCGGAACGAAGCTCATAAATGGCACGCTCAAGATCTTGAATCTGAGGTATGTGACATCCGATCTTTTTCTCTGCACTTTCATAAATAAGTTGGATTGCGTCAAGCCTAGTCTTTAAGTCAACGATCTCTTGGTGAGCGGTCTCAAGCTGCATAGAAGTGGGGCAGAGATATTATACCCCTTCAAAGCGACGAGCTCAGATTCCAACCTCTTGATCTTCTCGGTAGAAGAATAAGCTTCGGCTGTCACAGCCTTTGCCACCTCCACGACAGCCTTAGTATCCCTTTGGTCAAGGAGCATAGACTCGACGGCCAAAATAGCTATTTTCTGCATCATTGCCAATTGAGCAGTCTTCCTATACTCGGTCGTATGCGTCGCAAAGGAACTTGGGCGAACAACCTTTCTAACGCCATCTACAAACTTATCATAAGCGTCCATGTCTTCAAGCAGATATGGTTTCAAAAAGGCACAGATCTTAGCAGCCTCCCCAGAAGCAGGCTTAGTGGATTCCTCATAGCTACCCACGCGAGCAGTATCATTCTTCCCAGCAGGTGAATCATTCTCAACAGCAGGGGAGTAGGCCTTGGCGCCATTTCAGTAGCACAGTCCACCTTATCCCTCTTCATATTAGCAAGCCTTTTCAAAGGTGAACCAAACTTAGCTCCTAACGAACGCCTTAGCATTGTTTTCGGCACTTGGGGCACAACGGAGCCTCTACGCTAAGCAATCCTATCAGCAATCGAACTAGCCATCTTTAGCATAGAAAGCGTCACTGGCTCAAATCTAGCAGGCCCATCTTTTGTCGCTTTGGAAGAAGTCTTTGGTTTTTTCTCAGCCGGCACCTATTGAGCAGATAGGGAAGATCTTTTTTTTCCACCTTCATCCGCAACAGGCTTCACTACAGCGATCGAACGAACCAACGCCGCCACCTTGATTCGCTTTATCTCTTCTCTCGGGGGCAGCCCACCTTTCTCCCAGCAAAGAGGACTAAGCAGCCAACGTTGTTTACGGTACTTTGCAGGGAAGCTCAACTCATGATGGCTTTTCCCTAATTTTTTTCTCTCAAACCAGCAGGCAGAAGGCCTGCATGCCCAGCATTCCAACAGCCCATGAGGCCAACGACCTTCTCATTTCTCTCAATCACCGGCCTAGCCCGCGTCAGGTCCAAGAGCCTAAAGGCACATGAGTAATGCGACTCGCCTAGCACTACGCCCCAATGCCTCAATCCGCCACCCCAGCCCCACAAGCTGCCCTTGGCTCTAGCCAAGCCGAGCAACCCAAGTAGTGGTCCCTGCCACAACACCTTCTCGGCCCATGCCGAGCAAACTCCTGGCCCCTGCTAGTTGACGTGCCGCACCACCCCGACGGCTGCCCCGCGGTAGCACTATCCAAGAAGAAGACAAGGAAAATTAATTTTTTCTTAGCTCGGTGCGTCATGGAGAAGACGAAGAAAGCAATGAAAGACAGTCCTTTGCACGGGCAAGTGTAGAAGATTGCTAGGGAAGGGGGAA
This sequence comes from Heteromeles arbutifolia, assembly GCA_024362995.1. Classification (NCBI taxonomy): domain Eukaryota; kingdom Viridiplantae; phylum Streptophyta; class Magnoliopsida; order Rosales; family Rosaceae; genus Heteromeles; species Heteromeles arbutifolia. The sequence goes on along the minus strand of JANCRC010000011.1, from coordinate 30,805,428 downwards.
CAAATATCCTCTAGCTTTCGCTCTCTTGTAGGGTAGAATACATCGCTCTCTAAAGTTGATTTAATAATCCACTTAAGGTGGACTTAAATAGGCTTTGAGAGAAATTTATTTCCCTTTCCTTGAAGGATCTAATTTCCTATTAAAAAGGGAATCTACATCAGAATAGGAAACAATCCTATGTTTCCTAAACCAAGAAGATCTCTACACCTGCTGCCCTTTCTTGCGAGCAGCCTAGCAGGTGTGGGAGCATTTGTGGAACCAAAAATAATCAAGAAGAATATGGAGGTGACACGTGGATTTTAGGGTTAAACGGACAAAATTACCCTCGAGGAGCATCGGAACTCCTACGCACGAGTAGTGGACAATCATCGCTCAATCAAGTCAAAAGTGCCCAAAATAGGTATTTATACAAATCCTTTTTCATCCATCGTCTTCAAATCTTCTCCACAGGGTAACCCCCAAATCATTCCTTTCTAATTATATTAATTAGCCAATTAATTGATTTATTACCTAATTAATTTATTAATTAGTCAACAAATCATGAATCTCACCCAAAAAACCATCCAAGTGGCCGGTCTTCCTTCTCCCAAAGGGGCCGACCACACCCCCATATAAACCACCTCATTTTCTCCAAAACTCAAGTTGAATCCTCTTGCTAAATTCTCTTAATTCTCCAAACACTTTTCCCTCAAAATTTTAACTTTGGCATCAGAGGTTCTTCGGCCAAAGCCCCTTCCCCCCCCCCCCCCCCAATTCATCATGGGCGTGTGAGGCTCTCGGCCTTGACCTAAGGTGTTATTGTTTTGTAGGTGCAATTTTGTCCAAGAACAAGAAGGAAGAAATTTCCATCCCCAAGGCTGAATCAAGGGGAAAATATGGAAAACCAAATGAGAAAGTAAGATTATGGCATTTCAATCCCCCTTAGATGAAAAAGGGCCGAAACTTTCGATTCGAAGACCAAGTCATAGAATGCTAAAGCTGTTTAATAAGTGACTAGTAAGAGAAACTTCACGAGATAAATTAGGACTTATATTGAATGGTTCCACTCTTAATTGTACCGAGGCCTTTTGTGACAAAACGCAAAATATGTCGAGTTGTGTAGGTGGTTAAATTGAGACAATATCAGTGTGACTAATAATGGACTGCAAACTTAGTTAAGTTAGGACATTGTGAATATATAGGTGAGGCAATCTGGCCCATATTATATATAGCTAGCTAGAGTCGCCAATGTTATATATATAAAATTAGGTTGCTGTCCATTTTAATTAGGTAAATCTGCATCAACTTGTCCTCCTACAAGAAGTTGAGCAATTGGAGGTTTGTTGCTACCTTATAAATTGGGTACAATGTGGACAGAAGTTAAGCAAGCCATCAATTAGATAGGTAGCAATCTTGCAAGAATATATGCTAGTAATATCCATTCAGCAGTATCCAATTGGAGTGACGACGCCCTTGAAAACACTAGTTATGTTTGCTTGCTTCCTCTTGGTGTCTGATGTGTCATTTCCAAAGGCCCAAGCAACCATTGTTAATACTGCTGCTGGACTCCTCTACCAGCTTACCGGCGTGTGCCGTATACAAGGGACTCTGTATTGTAGTATCAACGCGAGTGTGGGACCGGGTCTCGTCAATCAGGTTTTGACCCCAAGATTTCCAAGTAAGTAGTACTGTGTTAATCCACTAGCTAGCTAGTTACACTTACATTAGACCATCTCCAACCGAAGGGTCTAGAGGGCCGAAAATAGCCCAAAAATCGTCTCCAACCGAGGGCTAGGCCAAAGGGCTCATAGGCCCCATGGGACAAAAAGGGCCAAAGGGCCAACCGGCTGGCCCAATCCAGCCAGCTAGCCCCAAGCCGGGCTGGATTTTTCCTTACTAATAAATTTTATGTCGGATATATTCGACAATATTGTCCTCTTGTTTTTTTTTTTTTTTTTTTTTTTGGGCCAGTTGTTTTAAAAAAAAATCCCCTTTTTTTCCTATAAATACCTAAGCCATTCCTACACCATTTTTCACTTAATTCTCACCCTTTTTAAATTTAAGTTGTTGTAGTTTTTAAATTTAAGTTGTTGTAGTTTTTAAATTTAAATAATAAATTATGTGTGGCCCTATGGCCCTTTAGCCCTCGGTTGGAAACGATTTTTTGTCACAGGGTTAAAACGAGCCTTATGGCCCTTTGGCCCTGGGTTGGAGATGGAGGCAAATATGGCCCTATACTGTTCATTAAAATATTAATATCTTGGAGGGCCAGAGGGCTAAAACGAGCCCTCTGACCCTCGTTCGGTTGGAGATGGTCTTACATGCATGCACCTGACCTATGTACAACTATTGTAATTTCATTTTAACTAATTAATTTGGGGAAGAGATCCTCTCTGGATCTCTCACACCAAAGCCCACCAATCATTTAATATGGGCCCTTGAAATTCGATCCAACGGCTACAAACAAGGGGCTCCTTGAAAAGTTATAATTATTTTAGTCGTTGGATCAAATTTCAAGGGCCCAGATTAATTGATTGGTGGACTTTGGTGGGACAGATCCGGAGAGGATCTCTTCCCATTAATTTGATAGTAGAATACGTACCTTAATTGATTAATTAATAAAACAGTAACCGTTATATGCTTTTGTATGTCCAGATGCTACTATCCGATTGCAGGGTGGAGCTGCCAATACTACGATTGCTTCTTTGGTAACCAATAACGCCGGACAGTATTCATTATTGCTAGATCCTTTAAACTTTGATCTCAATAACGTACTACTTTCACGCTAGCGATTCACACGCCACATGCCGCTTGCAATGCCACTTTGTCTCAAATAGCGAATCTCTCATCCGCCTTGGTGTTCGCTGGAGACACCTTAGCTGGCTTGCTCCGAGTTTTAAATATTGTGGCGGTTGGGTTTAGCGCAAATGCAACCGTAACTGCTTAATTTATAAGTTAGCGCTTATATAATCAATATACAAAAATAATACGGTGTCTATGTATTCGCTACTATAAGTATATGAACCAGAGACGGTCATTAGTTAGGGTACGCATGCACTAGTAGTATAACCTTCTATTGGCTAAACAACCTATACAATATACATGGCTTTGTCTTCCCATACAAATATAATGAAATATTTCCTCTTCTATGTTTAATTCATCAAGTCCATGCAATATTCATGCAAAGAGTGCAGCTACCTTAAAGATATGACAGAAATAAAACGTTTTTTCTTTTTGAAGCACAATGACCGAACTTAAAGAGATCAACCCTAAATGAAACCAAATGATTTACAATGTGTTCAAGAGTATTGTATTAGAGAAGGACCACATTGCATTGTAATTGTAACTGAATAATTCTCTAACCACTGAGGATGGTGCGCGAATTTGGTTCTAACATAGTCCGATCGGAAAAGCTTAGGTCCAATGCATAGGGTCTAATAAATGGATTCCAAAGGTATTTCCAACCCACAAGCAAGAAACCAAGTTCTTAACGAACTTTTAGTAGGATTTTTACCACATGCGAAAGTAGGGATAAAAACACTTAAAAATATTTGTAAGAGAACAAAGTAGTTGTAGTAAGAATGCTCATGCAAGGTCGTTCTCCACAAGGATTGAATGAATAATTAGTGCTAAAACCAAATATTAATTAATTATTTGGAAACAAAGTTTGGAAAATGTTGATTTTATGACCTAAAATATTAAAAACGAATTTTAAATTAAAACTATTAAAGAAATTAGCAAAATAAAGAAAACGAAAGAACACATTTTGAAAACCAAATTGTAAAAGCACTAGGGTTCTGCCATCACCTTAACAATCTTACGTAGTTTTACCAATTACTTATGAATTACATATATATGCAACTTTGAAGGTTAGGTTTTCCTAATGCATATTCTCCTCGCGATATTCAAGCAAGAACGTATATCAAACATGCAATCCGTTTGTGATATTCGGATCAAATGTAAACATGCAAGGCTCATTAAGTTTTGTGAAAACCCTTAAAAAAATCCTACGTAGTTTTACCGATTACATATGAGTTACACATGCAACTTTGAAGGTTAGGTTTTCCTAATGCATATTCTCCTCATGATATTCAAGTAAGAACGTGTATCTAACATGTAATCTGTTTGTGATAATCAGATCAAATGTAAACATGCAAGACTTATTAAGTTTCGTGAAAACCCTTTGAAAAACCATGCAACCACTAAGAGAGGGATATTCACCTTAAGTGAAATTATAATTATTAACGACAAGAACCAATACTCAATCTTCCGGTGATATTCTGACCAATCAACACCAATTACTTATCTAAACATCCTAATGGTAGCTAAGCATTAAGACATAGAGACAGTTTAAACACGGTGATTAATAATTCAAAGTATGTATGCATAACATCATAATGTCACATCCCGTCCCGGGCTCCACCACATCCTGGGCACGCCTCCACCGTAGCACGATATTGTCCACTTTGGGCCCCGACCACGCCCTCACGGTTTTGTTTTTGGGAACTCACACGAGAACTTCCCAGTGGGTCACCCATCATGGGAGTGCTCTCGCGCGTTACCCGCTTAACTTCGGAGTTCCAATGGAACCCGAAGCCAGTGAGCTCCCAAAAGGCCTCGCGCTAGGTAGAGATGAGAATATACATATAAGGCTCATAGGATCCACACCTCTGGGCAATGTGGGATCTAACAATCCACCACCCATTAGGGATCCGACGTCCTCGTTGGCACACACGCAGCCATGGTTAGGCTCTGATACTAAATTGTCACATCCCTTCCCTAACACAAAACCGTGAGGGCGTGGTCAGGGTCCAAAGCGGACAATATCGTGCTACGATGAAGTCGAGCCCAGGATATGGTGGAGCTCAGGCTGGGATGTGGCAATTTAGTATCAGAGCCTAACCCCGGCCGTGTGTGTGCCGACGAGGACGTCAGGCCCCTAAGGGGGGTGGATTGTGAGATCCGACATCGCCCAGGCGAGTGGATCCTGTGAGCCTTGTATGTATATTCCCATCTCTACCTAGCCCGAGGCCTTTTGGGAGCTCACTGGCTTCGGGTTCCATCAGAACTTCGAAGTTAAGCGAGTAGCGCACGAACGTACTCCCATGATTGGTGACCCACTGGGAAGTTCTCGTGTGAGTTCCCAGAAACAAAAACGTGAGGGCGTGGTCAGGGCCCAAAGCGGACAATATCGTGCTACGGCAGATTCGTGCCCGGGATGTGGTGGTCCTGGCGGGGCCCGGGCACGACTCTGCCGTAGCACGATATTGTCTGCTTTGGGCCCTGACCACGCCCTCACTGTTTTGTTTTTGAGAACTCACACAAGAGCTTCCCAGTGAGTCACTCATCATGGGATTGCTCTCGCGCGCTACTCGCTTAACTTTGGAGTTCCGATGGAACCCGAAGCCAGTGAGCTCCCAAAAAGCCTTGTGCTAATTGGAGGTGGGAATATACATATAAGGCTCACAGGATCCACTCCCCTGGGCGATGTGGGATCTCATAATCCACCCCTCTTAGGGCTCGACGTCCTCGTCGGCACACACGCGGCCAGGGTTAGGCTCTGATACTAAACTGTCACATCTTGGGCATGCCTCCGCCGTAGCACGATATTGTCCGCTTTGGGTCCTGACCACGCCCTCACGGTTTTGTTTCTGGGAACTCACACGAGAACTTCTCAGTGGGTCACCCATCATGTCATTGCTCTCGCATGCCACTCGCTTAACTTCGAAGTTCCAATGGAACCCGAAGCCAGTGAGCTCCCGAAAGGCCTTGTGCTAATTGGAGGTGGGAATATACATATAAGGCTCACAGGATCCACTCCCATGGGCGATGTGGGATCTCACAATAAGCAATTAAATAAAGACTACATATTCATGCTAAGGCTCGTGGCATCGCCCTAGCAAAAGAACTTAGTTACACACAATCATAAACAAGAGGAATTTTATTGAAATTAGAAAAATGGCAGAAAACACCTTGTAAGAAGAATAGAAATCGTCAAAGCCTAACTAAGTTCTTCAAATTGATGCGTTCTTTTACCCTAATGGCTAAATAGGCTTATTTATACTACTACAAAATAAAATCATTCCTAGAAATGTCTTCTAAAAACTAGGAAACATAATAAAATAAGATAACTAGAAAATACATTTCTATTCTAACTTTGGGAAATCTGTCCGGTCCAAAATAGCCACAATTCTGGATTTTCACAGCTCCAAAACAGACCTAAAATGACTTAAATTAAAGCTTGAGATGACCCGAACATAATTTCAGAAGACCACGAATCCAAAAGACATCATCTTGAATGCCGAACAGCCCAAATAAGTCGGAACGTCGCTTTAACAACATTGCGCGCTGGTCCTTTATTTCATCGCCATAAATTATCTGCTTGGTAGAAAAATCCGAAACTTTGGCATGACAAGATGAGGGACTAATGAACATCCTCCAATTGAAATCACTCCAAAATTCATCCGTTTGATCACTTTTTGCACAAGAAGAAGTCAAATGTCCTACATTGGAAATATAATTGAAAGTATCAAATTCTCACAAAATAACAAATAAATTAATACTAAAGTTAGGGTACAATATATACTATAATATCCACTCAACTTTCGTTTAAGATACAATATGGATGGACATTTAATTTAGAACAAGAAGAAAACCCCTTCTTGATGGCACGTTGCGACTAATAAAATCCTCAGACCTAGAATGGGAAGGTGTACCAACAAACAGACATACAATCTTGCTTGAAGAAAGGAGATCGAACCAACTTTAAGAGGTGAAGACCATTCTAGACATGACTCATCACTTTCTCATTTTTAATCCGACCAATGCATCATAGCAAGTTCGTTGTAAAAGATTTCTCATGGGTTTTTGAGCCTAGTGTTGGAATAAGGTGGTATTCCGATTATCGCAGTGAAAATCTTTATGAACACTAAGTTTAGGAGGCAACATTTTCGCAAATCAATGTTCCCGAGAGGGCCTTAGAGCTCTGTCCTGAGCCTGCAAACTTATTCATGTTCTGCTCTTTTAGTTATTAGTCTGAAGTTGGTTTACTTCGGAATGATTTGTCGAATTAAAACTTTCTTTCTTAATTAGGAAGCAAATGATGAAAAGTTTCAAATGTTTTATTCGAACATGATTAATCACTTAAGTAATGCAGTATTTAACAAAATGTGTAAACACATGTTTATTATCAAAGTCCCATAAAAAGGGCAAAATGAGTACAATTTATGGTGGAGACACACCCTCACACCTAGCACAAAATTTCTCTAAGAAAGGTGCTTTCTTCAAACTATGATGCTTGTTATTCTAGCTTGCGCAACTCACTTTGGATGGATGATGAGAGGGCTCCAATGAAGAACCCACTGAAGAATTTCAACACTTTGCTCAAGTTGAACCCGAATACAAAGACTTCAAGGAAGACGTTGTTTTTGGCTACGGTGTAGAGTATGGAGACTATGGAACCCTATGAGGGAGAAAATGTTTACTATTGAAAGGTTATGGCTCATCCCTGCGTCATCTAATAGTTCTTGATAACAACGAATAGGAGTGTTGCAACTTTATTGGCTACATATGTAAGCAACGAAGGTTCAAAGTGAGGAACATGCACGAAAAGTGGAGTATAGTAAGAACGGAGGAGAGCAATACTTTGGTTCAAAATTTGAAAGAACAAAGTTGGAGAAAATGGAAAAAATCTAAGCTATTTAAAGAGGAGTCTCTCAATGATCTTATCGTTAAATTCAGAGCACCTTACCTCGAAATTCGTGTGTTTGAAGGCTAAAGTCACTCGATAATGTAAAGAGCTGCCTCTTGTTTATCGTGCAGACATAACATGACATTCGTCATCATTATTGTCTCCACACCACAACTTTTGAAGCCGTGCGTCTGAATTCGGAATGTCACGATTTTGTGGGTTACAAAATTCAGTAGCCACGTGTCAGAAGAATTAAAAATGATATATTCTAATTGACTATGAAGGACATGGTCTATGGATACTATTTCTCCTCAAGGGGAACAACCATTTTCAGATACATAGTTAAGGACAATTATAGGACCATGATTTTCCAGGGTCGAAATAAGACGAATCAAAGTACTAATACCTCAGAAGTCCAATTATGGACTCAGCAACTTCTATCTCGAAGCTGCATAAATGGATAAGAGATGCCACTATTATCCCGATCCAGATTAATATGCAAAGTCAATTGACTTTGCTGAGATAAACTAAGCTTATTCGGCAAGATAAAAAAACCAGATCTGGTATGTAATCAGCTAGGTTTCCTATATTCTTGAAATTCCTACAATCTAGGGATTTGGAATGCGCTGCAAGTAATCACACTCCTAAGAGAATGCAATATCTACCCCTAAAATATAATCTGGGATTCTTCCAGTTTGCTAGCTAATTGATGGCTTGCTCAACTTCTGTGCACATTGTACCCAATTTGTAGGTTTAGAAATCTTTGACTTTGTCTTCAGAATATATAATGCTTTTATTCGATATTTGTACTGAACAAAATGTTTAGTGTTCTCGTTATAAAATATATATGAAGTGCAATGGATGATCCTTAAACCTAACCAAATACACATCCTACTCTTACCTAAAATAAGACTCATGTCAACACATTGACCTCGATTATCATTTTGTCCGCGAACGTGTTAAGCATGACACTCACTATGTCAAACTTGCTACTTCAGTTGTCAACCCATAATAAGATTGAAGATGTTTTCCCAAATATAAATTGGACAAGAGGCCTCTATGGTCTAGACCTTCGTCGACATTCAATCTTTTTGATTTGCCAAACTCCAAGTAATTCTTCAATCAACCCACTCTCAAAGCTAATCAACACAACCCAAAACTTTTTAGCTCAATTTCAAGTTTTCTTCAAAGCTAACTCTCAAACGATCCTAGTTATCCAATATTTATTGCTCTGCTACCCCGAAGTAGCTGGATTGTAGTTGATTGACATTCCAACTAAGCTTTCTCTCTCCAAGCCAATGTTTCTAACGTAACCCAGTTCGAGATCATATATCACTGGCATGCTTTAGCATTATTTTGACTCCCATAGCTTGTATCTTGATAGTTTACAACTTTCTACATTTCAAGTGCATTTTCTTTTGGCTTAGTTCAATCATGTAGCTAGCTAATAGCCCTTACATTTCCTTTCAAGCATTGTATTCTCGTATAGTTATGAAATGATTAAAAACAAGCTTTTCTCTTCGTTATTTCATTTTAGGGAAACATAAAATCCAACCTTGATCTTCGAGCCATAAAAAAAACAACCTAATTGAATTGGCGTCCATTCGGTGATCCATAGTTTGGTTTAGAAGTCATATGTCGCTCAAACCTACAAATCAACACACAAATATTGTGGGGGTATGCTATCCACACACCATTTTTTACTTCTCACACACCATTTGTTAATTTCTGTCCGTTGATCTTCTTCAATTCATTCGATCCGACGGTCGAAAATTAGAAGGGTGTGTGAGAAGTAAAAAGGGGTCTGTGGATATCACACCCCATATTGTTCTATTGCCAACCTCCAACAATGACACGCATATATTCATTTCAACGCACAAATTTTGGCACTGAGACCGAAACAAACACTCAATGCAAATTATGTGCGGATATTGGACTATGTGAAAATTGGACAAGGAATCTCAAAAGGATTTTTAGCTAAAATGGTCTCTAAAATATCACCCATATTATAATTTTCATATTTTGTAATTCCATCTGTACCAAATATTATAACAAAGCCGCATGAGTAAAACTAGGGACCTGTATAGAGCGCTTATAAGTAAGAATTAATTTTATGGTGTAACCCCAAACTAAAAATTAGAAAGTAAGATCATGGTATTTCACCCTTGGATGAAAACGGGCTGAAACTTCCGATTTGAAGACCAAGTCATAGGCTGTTTAAGTTGTTTAATACTTGAAGTAGCTAGTAAGAGAAACTTCATAAGATAAATTAGGACTTATATTGAATGGTTTCACTCTTAATTGCACTGAGGCCTTTTGTGATAAAACGCAACATCTATCGGGCTGTGCACAAGTGATTAAATTGAGACTATATCAGTGTGACTAATAGTGGACTGCTAACTTGGTTAAGTTAAGACATTGTGAATATATAGGTGAGGCAATTTGGCCCATATTATAGCTAGATAGAGTCGCCAACTCTATATATATATATAATTAGGCTGCTGTCCATTTTAATTAGATAAATATGCATCAACTTGTCCTCCTGCGAGAAGTCAAGCAATTGGAGGTTTGTTGCTACCCTATAAATTGGGTACAATGTGCACAGAAGTTGAGCAAGACATCAGTTAACTAGCAATCTTGCAAGAATATATACTAGTAATATCGATCCAGCAGTATCCAATTGGAGCGATGACGCCCTTGAAAACACTAGTTATGTTTGCTTCCTTCCTCTTGGTGGCTGACGTGTCATTTCCAAAGGCCCAAGCAACCATTTTTTATACTGCTGCTGGACTGCTCTCCCACCTTACCCCCCGTGTACCGCATACAAAGGACTCTGTATTGCAGTATCAATGCGAGTGTTGGTGTTTGGGTTAATATTTAGTTTTAGGACTTAAAGAGATGAAAGCCCAAAAGAGCTCAATGAGAGGGATTTTCCCGAGGCCTAGCACCAAGCCCAGATGCCCATTCCGAGACAACATGATGGCTCCCTATTAATGCAAAGGTTAGATGCTTAGAACCGATCGAAATCAACCAATTCTCAGCCCAAAAGCACTTTCTGAGTGGCAAAACATGTAAAATGCTGATGAGTCACTACCCTTCAGTTGCTTTCGGGCAAGAACAAAAATAACACAGTCAGGTTAATTCGCCTATACAAAGGGGAAGAGGGCCCAGATACAAGGGCACTCAACCAATCAAACAAACAAACATACAACTTGTCTCTCAGTCAATCAAAGATTCTGCACTTCCTTAGAAAGACATCTTTTGCATAAGTAAAAGCTCTGCTACCTTCCCTAAATGCTGTAGTATCGATTCCCTCGTGTAAACTCATTTGCCACTCACCCCTTCTTAGCTCTTAACCCTCTGTAACTACAAGGAGAAGAGATCACAAGACGTTTAACCTTACCCGACAAGGTGAAATCTTGCCCGACTCTCTTTGTCTTGCCTTTCAATTAGTAGATCTGGTGTTATGATGTATTCCTCAGTATATATCCAAGTCATTTCCAGTCTTTTGATGACCCAAAGTTCCATCAGTTCTTAGATCTGGTTCACTTAGTGGTTTTACTGTTATAAGAAGATTAAAAATGAACTAAACTGATGACTTGACCAGATCTGGACCTGCACCTTTAAAGCATACAAGATAATGAACTAAAAGTCCTTGGTCTCAAGGCATAGAAAAGAACTTAATGTAGACTTAACCCATCTACGACAATCCTTTGATAACAAGAAGTCAGAATAACTTGGGGCACAAGTAATCAGCTTAAACACACTTGTTCTACATCTGCCATAAAGAGATGGCAGTGGCACGCCTTAGTTTTGATTATGAGCCTCAAGGCCTATACCTAAGGCCCCACAAAGGCACCTTTCAGAAATAGCTTTGTTCTCTTCTTGCAGCATCTCGACAAGTATGAGCTAGACAACCAACCAAAGTGCCAACTCCTCGGGGAGATATGTGCCCGAGCCTGGGACCCTTCCCAACAAAATTCCTGCCCGAACATAGTTTTGGCATGCCCGATGGGATCAGATCTTGTATGCCAAGAAGACGAAGGAAAGAACAAACCTTTAGGTGGGGAGCAAAACAGAAACCACCCCTGTATACACCAAGATCTAGGATGGCAAATCTCCTCGAAGACTTGCAAGAACCTGTCTTAACGGAAAGCTCGACTCCTTCTGAGAAATTAGAAGGGAAGGTCACAAATAAAGACCTATAGGCTACCATGATAACTGTCTTAAGAAGCATGGAGAGAAACTCTAAAAGTATGGAGAAAAGCTCTCGAGAAACGAAAGAAGAAATAAGCAAACTCTATTCCTTAACAGGAAATCTGCAAAGAAGGCTAGATCTGGAATACTTTATCCCAGAAAATGATCATGCTAGAGAAATGACGAAAGAAGCCAGCCCTGTGGATGAGCCAGTTATTCCTTTGTTTCCTTTACTTGAGGAAAATAGGGATACAGGAAATAACAAAGAAGAATCCAAAGCGAGTCAGCCAGTGTTAAAGGAAATCAAGGAGCCAGAGTTGCCCGAACCCTTGTTATTTTTATCAAATAACAGGGGGCAGTGCAGGTCAGAAGTAAAACGATCGCTAAAAGAACCACAAACTAATATAATGATTGATACTGATCCTTTTCTACAAGCCCCGGTAAACATGATCAACCTAACATGGGCAGAGAAAGGAAAAGGAAAGGCCACGTGGGAGGTAAAAACAAAAAGAAGGCCAAACGATAGACCAACTGAGTGAGCTATCAAGTTGCCCAGTAAGCTTAAAGCTGCCATAATCAAAGGAGTAGTGATATGCAGCAGGTGTCAGTATAAGTTTGAACTAGAGGTACCAGCAATAGGAGCCATCCTTGATTAGGAGCTGATCAAAAGAAGCGATAAGGAAGAATATGAAAACCACATGAGCACCCTACGGGCAGCTGAGAAGGAAACCTCTCGGAATGTCTTCCAGAGGTTGGGAGCCGACGCTCAGCCTAAAAACATATCAGAAGTATTAAGAAACTATGAAGCTTCAGAAGAAGGGGAAGACAAGGAGGCCAAGATACCAAGGTGGGTGGATACGAGGCCCTCCCAGCCAGGTTATGCTGGTGGAGACGTTAGAATGAAAGGAATGACAGTGAACCTAATCACAAAAAAGAATCTTGCCCGACTTGGGCGAAGATGGTATATAGTCAGAAATGATGGAAGACCTGTCAAAGAGATGGGAGCCTTCATGATCAGGAGGGTCCAAGGGTAGCATAAGGACCACATGAACTCGTTGAAAGTTGCCACTACTTCAGAAACCTCGAAAAATGTAAAGCTCAAAAATGAAGGAGAAGGAGACCATGTGCTGCCAAATTTCCACCCTGGGAAATACAGAATCTTGAGGAGAAGTCAAGAAGATATGGTAATGATACCTACCCCAAGATAGAGCCCAAAACCAATCTGCTTTGGAACTATCTCGCCCGAGAAGGGGCTACCTGCGCCATTGTTGGTAGATACTATCTGCGAAGTTCCATAATAGATGGCAAACTTTGGCATAACCCAGGAAGAGGGGTTGCCCGAACTAATTTTGCCATAAGAAGCACAGGCTTGGTTGGATGAGTTTATGAACCACATTAGGGGCAAGGAGAATGATTTACCTGGACCCAGCAACTTCCACGTAAACATGACATATGTTTTATCAGCTATGTTCTACGCCGAGCATAATCAACCTCCCATGATGGAAGGTGATTACTTGGTGACCGAACCTATGATAGCGCATGTTAGTGTCAAAGGAATGGGACAAGAAGAACTTAGCCAGACAGGTTTGCCCGAGCAATCAAGAAATAAGCCTCAGAGAATATACTCAGACAAAATGGTCTTTGTTCACCCAAGTTTGACCCTGGCCAACCATTTCAAACCCATATATGTAATTGCTTACCTGGAGCGAATACCCTTCAAGAGGGTCTTGATTGATGGAGGGGTCCCTGTCAATGTGCTGCCATACAAGCAGATGAAGAAAATGTGCATGAGTGAGAATGATCTTATCCCTACAGATCTTACAGTTTCTAGTTTCTCAAAAGCTATCAACTGAAGAGCAGCATTTGATGGACCTCAGACAAGCTTTAATAAGAATGAGGATTCATAAGCTAAAAATGAATCCAAAGAAGTGTGCTTTTGGAGCAAAATCGGGCAACTTTTTGGGATTCCTCATTCATCAAAGAGAAGTAGAGGTTGACAAAAATAAAGCTCGGGCAATAATGGAGTCACCTCCCTCCACCAATAAGGAACAACTGCAAAGACTGCTGGGAAAAAGCAACTTCTTAAGGAGATTCATTGCCAATTTAGTGGGCAAGATTCAGCCGCTGACTCATTTGCTGAGACTAAAAGACAAGGAAGAGTTTGAATGGGGCCCGCCACACCAAGAGGCTTTTGATAGCATAAAGGCTTACTTAGCCTCTCCACCAGTGCTCATGCAACCTCAGAGCGGGAAGCCATTAAAGCTTTATATCTCTGCCTTAGAGAGGTCAATTGGAAGCCTACTGGCCTAAAACAATGAAGGTGGGAAGGAGCAAGCCATATATTACCTCAGTAGAATCCTTATTAAGGTAGAGACAAGATATACTTTAGTGGAAAAATTATGTTTGGCTTTGTACTTTATTGCCTGCAAGCTAAGGCATTACATGTTGCCTTACACATTCACATCATTGCCAAGACCGACATGATCAAATATATGCTGTCAAAACCAATATTGATAGGAAGAATTGGGAAGTGGATCCTTGCATTGTCAGAGTTCAGTTTTCAGTATGTACCACAAAGGGCGATAAAGGGGCAAGCAATAACGAATTTCTTAGCCAAACATCAAGGAACAGGACATGAGCCTATCAACGTCCCTGGAACTCTGAAGGTGGCTAACCGTTGGATCCCACCAAGCAAAGCCCTCTCGGGCAGAGAAGAGTGGATTCAACAGGAGGTAAAAAGGATATCCAGCCTTTGGATTACTTCATGGAAGCTGTATTTTGATGGATCTTGTACTCATAATGCTGCCGAAGCTGGGATTGCCATCATCGATCCTAGAAGTACTCATCATTGTTATTCTTTCCTCATAGATATCAAGAAACTACCAACAATCGGGCAGAATATGAGGCCTTGATAATTGGCCTAGAAATCTTGATAGAACTGGAGGCAACTAAAGTTGAGGTATTCGATGATTCAGAGTTGGTGATCAATCAATTCAATAGAGAGTACAAGTGTAGACCCATCACCATGGACGGTTATTACTTAGCGGCCACTCAATTGTTAAGCTATTGGGGCACTGAAATATCATCCAGCTATATCCCTACAGAAGCGAATGCAAACAACGAGATAGCACAATTGGCCTCTGGAGTACAGATACAAGAAAGGAAGTTTGAAGAAGACATAGAGGTCCAGAGAAGAAATCTCCCTTTCATCTTGGAAAAGGGATTCAGCCTAGATGTAATGACTAAAGAGGTGGAGACTGAAGATTGGAGGACGCCTATTTTTCGATATTTAAAATATCCATCTTTCCCCACAAGTAATAAGAATAGACAGCAAGCAACTAAGTGCGTTTTGTGGAGAGAAAATCTACTAAGGAAGACTCTAGATAGGCTAATGTTAAAATGCTTGGGCCAAGAAGAATTAATGAAGGTTATGGCTGAAGTTCATGAAGGGATCTGTGGAGCACATTAGGCGGGAACTAAGATAAGGTGGCTACTTATGAGATACGGTTATTTCTGGCCCGAGATGGAGAAGGATTGCAAAGCTTATGCCCGAGGGTGTGAAGAATGCCAAAGACATTGACCACTCCAACATGTGCCCTCAGTGCCCTTAAACCCCGTGGTCAAGCCTTGGCCCTTCAGAGGATGGGCAATGGACTTCATCGAGTAAATTCACCCAGCTTCAAACAAAGAGCACACGGTCATAATCGTGGCAACGAATTACTTCACCAAGTGGGTAGAAGCTTCAGCGGTGAAGACTATCACTTCAACTGCAGTTAAGGAATTCATTGAAACCAGGATCTTACATAGATTTGGGGTGCCCGAGACAATCGTCACAGACCACGGGTCATTTTTTGTTTCAAAAAGAGTAGAAGAGTTTGCTGGTAAGTTCAAGATAAAGATGGTTCAGTCTAGCCCATACTACCCCCAGTCAAACAGTCAAGTAAAAGCCAGCAACAAGATCTTGGTAAATATTATCGAAAGAATGGTGGCTGGGAATCCGGAGAAATGGCATGAGAAGTTGGGAGAAACTTTGTGGGCATATAGAACTTCCAAGAGGACAGCAACTAGAACTACTCCTTATGCTCTGACTTTCGGGCAAGATGTTGTAATTCCCATGGAAATTAATGTGAGTTCGGTTAGAATTCAAAATCAATTTGGGTTATGTGTGAAGGAATTGAGGACCTTGATATAGCCTGAATTGAAGCTATACACAAAATTCAAGAAGGGAAGAAGGCTGTTACCCGAGCTTACAATAAAAAAGTGAAGTTGAAGAACCTCAAAGAATGAGAGTTGGTATGAAAGGCAATTCTTCCTTTGGGAGCTCAGATCAGAGGCTTTGGAAAATAGAGCCTGACTTGGGAAGGTCATTTCATTGTTAACCAAGTATTGGGCAAGGGTGGATATTACTTAGCAGATACAGAAGCATCCAATCAATGCTAAATTCTTAAAAAAATATCACCCAACCTTGTGGGATGTTAGGGATTGCTACATAGAAGATGAAGTATAAGCGTCGTATGAGATCTAAAGTCAGTTTTTGCATTCATCATGGATGGATCTCAAGGAAAATGCAAGATAAAACGACTTAAGGAAATCTTGTTCATTTCAGCAAATGTTGAAAGTTACATTGGATTTAGCTCAATAGTTTTACATCCCTAACTAGGGCAGCTATCCTAGAATGGTGGGTGTACATTTTGCCCGACTCTTCCTAAACATTGTTACTATTGGCTAAATATATTTCAGCATACAAACTTCCATTTGCTGACTCGACTCTTTCTAATCTTCTGCGCCTTGGCCTGTATTCTCGACCAAGTTGTATGGCCAATAAAGGCATGATGACTGATCCCGAAGTATACACCTATGATGATGAAGTGGTCAAGAAAGCAGAAGCTATGGGGAAGTTTGGGCTCGTGAATATCAGCCTGAGTGGAATCTACCAGTGCGATTGAGATCACTCGACTAGCCTGCATTACTATAGAAGTCCTAAAACGAGAGACGGGAGCAGAGCACTTGACTGAAGATGTTGCAAGAACTGATTGCTCCTTAGGCATGTTGTTTCCACCAGCAATTGAAATCAGAGGATACCATACAGAGCCCAAGGGATGCATTCTTCCATCTTTGAGGAAAAATTAAGAGTAAAGGCTTACCCGAAGGCGATGAAGACCATTGAGAAGATAATGCATGGTGGAAATCCCTTCACAAGTCTCGAAGGAAAATTGGATTCATATAGCTTTGGGTACCCTCGGATATTTCTGAAAGGATGATGGAAAGGAAAGTTGGGATTAGAAGGAGCTGAAGATCAAGAAAAGGATTATGGGAAAGTTCTGAGAATTCAAAAGGGCTCGAATTGGTTAAAAATATTTACCAAGGGAAGGGAGTTGAAGGGGGTTTCATAGTGAGAAATCAAGCAATGGCAAAGTTCGTGCGTTAGTGCAAAGGTCATCTCTGTTAAACCAATGATTGCTTTTGGACAATACAAGTTTCGAGAGAAGGCGTGCGATGGTGGTTAATGAAAGACGGCTGTTTAATCATTATTAACGCCTTGGTTTATAGGCTTAACAACGATTAAGGGGGGCATTGTTTGGGTTAATATTTAACTTTAGGGCTTAAAGAGAAAAAAGCCCAAAAGAGCTCAATGAGAGGGATTTTCCCGAGGCCCAGCACCAAGCCTAGGTGCCCACTTCGAGACAATATGATGGCTCCCCATTAATGCAAAGTTAGGTGCTTACAAGGGAAGTGGCAACCGATGGAAATCAACCAACTTTAGGCCCAAAAGCACTTTCTGAGTGGCAAAACATGTAAAATGCTGGTGAGTCACTCCCCTTCAGCTGCTTTCAGGCAAGAACAAAAACAACATAGTCGGGTTAATTCACTCATAAAAGGGGGAAAAGGGCCCAGAGACAAGGACACTCAACCAATCAAACAAACAAATATACAACTTGTCTCTCAGTCAATCAAATACGCAGAAAGCTGGGCTATGTCCAAATTATGCACCCTTTTAGCCTTAGATTTCCTTAGAAAGACATCTTTTGTCTATGTAAAAGCTCTGCTACCTTCCCTGAATGATGTAGTATCAATTCCCTCGTGTAAACTCGTTTGCCACTCACCCTTTCTTTGCTCTTAACCCTCTGTAACTACAAGGAGAAGAGATCACAAGACGTTTAACCTTGCCCGACAAGGTGAAATCTTGCCCGACTCTCTTTGTCTTGTCTTTCAATTAGTAGATCTGGTGTTATGATGTATTCCTCAGTATATATCCAAGTCATTTCCAGTCATTTGATGACCCAAAGTTCCATCAGTTCTTAGATCTGGTTCACTTAGTGGTTTTACTATTATAAGAAGATTAAAAGTGAACTAAACTGATGACTTGACCAGATCTAGACCTCCACCTTTAAAGCATACAAGATAACGAACTAAAAGTCCTTACTCTCAAGGCATAGAAAAGAACTTAATGTAGACTTAACCCATCTACGACAATCCTTTGATAACAAGAAGTTAGAATAACTTGGGGTGCAAGTAATCGGGTTAAACATACTTGTTCTACATCTTCCATAAAGAGATAGCAGTGGCACGCCTTCGCACTTAGTTCGTTTTGATTGTGAGCCTCAAGGCCTATACCTAAGGCCCCACCAAGGCACCTTTCAGAACTAACTGTCCTCCTCTTGCAGGAGCCCGACAAGCAGGGACCCTTCCCAGCGAAATTCCTGCCCGAAAAGTTGGCCCGGGTTTCATCGGTCAGGTTTTGACCACAAGATTTCCAAGTAAGTAGTACTGTGTTAATCTACTAGCTAGCTAGTGACACATACATTACATGCATGCACCTATGCACAACCATTGTAATTTCATTTTAACTAATTAATTTGATAGCAGTATACATACCTTAATTGATTAATAAATAAAACAGTAACCGTTATACGTTGTTGTATGTCCAGATGCTACTATTCGCTTACAAGGTGGAGCTGCCAATACTACGATTGCTTCTATGGTAACCAATAACGCCAGACAGTATTCATTCTTGCTAGATCCTTTAAGCTTTGATCTCGATAACGTACTGTCTACTTTCACGTTAACGATTGACACGTCACTTGCCGCCTGCAATTCCACTTTGTCTCAAACAGCGAATATCTCATCCGCCTTGAGGTTCGTTGGAGTCACCCTAGCCAGCCTGCTTCCGGTTTCAAATATTGTGGGGGTTGGGTGGTTCGTTGGAGTCACCCTAGCCAGCCTGCTTCCGGTTTCAAATATTGTGGGGGTTGGGTTTAGCGCAAATGCGACCGTGACTTCTTAATACACAGACTCGCGTTAATATAATCTCTAGATCCTTTAAGCTTTGATCTCGATAACGTACTGTCTACTTTCATGTTAACGATTGACACGTCACTGGCCGCCTGCAATTCCACTTTGTCTCAAACAGCGAATATCTCATCCGCCTTGAGGTTCGTTGGAGTCACCCTAGCCAGCTTGCTTCCGGTTTCAAATATTGTGGGGGTTGGGTTTAGCGCAAATGCGACCGTGACTTCTTAATACACAGACTCGCGTTAATATAATCAATATAAAAAAATAAGACGACGTCTATGTATTCGTTACTATAGTTATATGAATAAGAGACGGTCATTGGTTAGGGAGAAACTTTTAGTTGTGACGGAAACACGGATGGTACACCACATGTTTTTATGCAAGTGGTGAAAAATTTTAATTTTTAAGTTATTAACCTTTTAACACACATAACCCACCATTTATATAGGGACACGTGGTGTACCACATTGTGTGACGATCACATTGAAAAATCTCTCTTGATTAGGGTACACATGCACTAGTACTGTAACCTTCTATTGGCTAAAGAGACTATACATGGCTCTGTCTTCCCATACAAATATAATGAAATATTTATTCTTCTATGTATAATTCATCAATTCCATGTAATATTCATGCATTGAGTGCAGGTACCTTAAAGAAATATGACAGATAAAAACATTGGGTCCTTTGACTCTTCAAATCAAACTAGCTCAAACAAATAATTGATTATCATCTCTTACTACGATGTTTCGTCCCAAATATTGATATAAACAATTTTATATATATTTATATGTATATGTATATGTATATGTTTATTTTATATAAAATATAAAACGTTTTCTCTATATGAAGCACAATGACTGAACTAAACCATATTGAATGAAACCAAATGACTTACAATGTGGTCTCGAGTATTGTACTAAAGAAGGACCATATTACATTGTACTTGTAACAGAATAAATTCTCTAACCACTTATACTTAGCTTGGGTAACCATGACATACTCAGACACGTATGGAAATTTTGGACAACATCAATAAAGGTAAAACCACCTTGCACAACTTCAACGGTGGTGAAACTCACGGTTCACCCAAAACCGTACAACTACTAGTTGGTCTTCCATGACATGGATTGTCCGACTCCTCGTAACACCATTCTTGGTCGGAATTGGCTCCATAAGATGAGGGTAGTCCCGTGGTCTTACCACCAACTATTCCGTTATTATGTGCCTGGCAAGGTAAAAAATATCAGAGGGATCAAGCAGCAGTCTGATGTTGTGCGATGGAAAGTATGAACATGATATAGAAAGAAGAGCATAGCTCTACCGCTGAGATGGAGGAGTTCGCGTAGCAATCACAAATCGGGGGTCACCAGACAAGTTACAAAAAATTTAACTTAGACTTTGACCCTGAAGACGATGACAGTCCAGAGTCTAAAACGGATGCAGATCGAAGCTATCAGACCAAGAAAATGAGTTATTCCACCATCATGTTGGCCACAAAGATGTGTTTGAATGGTCTGAATAAGAATGGTAAATGGAGGGTCTGTGTGGACATCACAGATCTGAATAAGGCATGTCCTAAGGATATCTATCCTCCACCTCAAATAGACTTGTTAATCGACTCCACAGCAGGCACAAGCTATTGAGCTCCACAGCAGGCACAAGCTATTGAGCTTCATGTATACTTACTCCAGCTACAACTAGATCAAGATGTACGAACCATGTGTGACCATAATTTTCCAGGATTGGAGTAAGGCTGATGTGAATACAAGAACTACTTCAGAAGTCTGGTCATGGACTCACCAGCTTTGTAAGGAGCTGTAACAGATGGAGCAACGATGTCACCATCACCCTGTCCCGAGGCATAGGTGGAGTCCTTGCTACTCCACTGGATGACCATGCTTGTTTCGCAAGACACGCGTTCTGATCTAGATTTTGACACAACCAAATCCTTTAAGTCTTGGAGTTCCTACAATCTAGGATTGGCGTGCGCTGCAAGTAATCACATCTCTTAAGAAGGTGCTCTATCTATTTCTAGATATCCTCTAGGATTCTCCTGGCTTAGAATGAGGATTCTATCCTAAAAAAGTCTCTCCCACATATAATTATACCCATCTAGGGTTTATGTATGGTAATGCAATCTAAACACTTCAATTATCATGCCCACTGCTTGAGTCTAAAATCATTCACTAACTAGATCGTTGGAGGCCCATTGGCCGGCACACCCCCTAGTCTTAGGCTTGTTCACGGTTGTTTACTATTTTGTAGGTTACTCGAGTTTGTACTCAACGACCACTTACGGCGATGTGTCAATTTGGTTCCAACATAGTCCAATCGAAAACGTTTAGCTCCACTGGGTCTAAGAAAAGGATTCTAAATGTATTTCTAACCGACATGCAAGACACCAAGTTCTTAATGAACTTTCGTTGAAGATACAGTATGGAAAGATATGCAATTCGAACTAAGAATGAAGCCCCTTCTTGATTGAATGGGAAAGTGAACCAACAAAGGAACATACAGTCTATCCAACCAACTTTAAGAGCTAGAGATCATTCCAAACATGACTCATCACTTTCCCATTCTTAATTCGACCAATGCATCATAGCAAGTTTGGAGTAAAAGATTCCTCATGGGTTTTTGAGCTTGGTATTGGAATAAGGTGGTATTCCGATTCCCACTAAGTGGGGTCGACTGTATAAATCCTAGAACGTCATTGCGCTCGGTTCTATGCCACATCTTCCGTTAGATCCAAGTACTCTAAGTCTTGGAGATGTTACTCCAAAACTAAGTCCTTGAAGTCATGTTATTGAGTTTCAAGTAAGCCTTCAAAGTCTTCAAGGCATTAGCATCAATCGTGGACAACATTGGCAGCTCCGCGATCATAGCTTTCTCACCCTTCAAGCAGGCGATCTCATCTCGACGTTGAGAAAGGGAAGCTTCATGCTCCAAAAGAGTATGCTGGAGTCAAGTTGCCTTAGCTTCTAACTGTTCTTGTTCCTTCTTTAACGTTTCTATCCACAAGTTCGTAGAAGCTAAGGTGTTCCCCATAAATTGATGATGATCGGCAGTAGCCTACTAAAGCAATCGAGCCTGAGTAAAAGATGAATCAATGGTCGCAAGCTACTGATCTCGAGCCTCTTGGGTTAACTTCTTTGATGAAATGGCGTGTAAAGAGGAATATTCAGTCAACGCAGCCATAAGCTCGGTAATTCGGACCCTTAAAAGTGATGAATCAATTCCAAGAATGTCATTTGTACAAACCAACTTGGTCAGGTCTTCTTTGAGCAACGAAAGATTTTCTAAGGAACACTTCAAGAGCCTCCTCCGAATATGGCTTCCGATGTCCGCGACTGCTTGAAGATTGATGCGACGGATGACCTGCTCCGTAGTATTTGGGTTAGGTCCTCTAAGCAAAATCTTAGAATCAGCCAGCTAACTCATCGACCTTAAGATAGGCTCCTCTACATGTGTACCTACGCAAAGTAGTAAGTGAAGTTGGCAAATAAAATGTTGACAGGGAAAGAAAGAACGAAGTTGAAGACAAGTCACCTGGGTTAGGCCCTCTCAAGCTGATGGTTGAGCTTAGGGCAACTTCTGGCATTGGTGGATCGATGATCTCATCCTCTGTAGGTAAGCCACCACAAAACAGAAGCTTGGTGAACATGTGACCTAACGAAAGCTCCCGAACCAAGAGGCGCAGTAGTTTTACCCTACTGATGATAGTGTTGCAATAATAGTTCAACCTAGTACGAGAAAAACTGTTGATTCGCACAATTGGTCATCGTGCTTGGTTGAAAAGCTAATGGCGCGAAGCTACCATGCGATGGATTATGACTGAATGCCTCTAAGTCAAAATCTAGGCTAAAAGCGACGCATGTGCCCGCTACTTGATTGCCGACCTACTGTAGGGGCCTCAACCTCTAAAGGCTCATGTCGATGGTCAAGTCATCGCGGCGAATGAGCTGCGGTGGCCGTCTTGAATTATAATTTCCACCAAGCGGCAGGTAGAATCATTTGCAGACGACTTAAATATGCGACGGGGTTGTAAACATGAAAATCCTGTGACAAATGAAACAAGAACGCATGTACAAAATAAATGCATTTTGTATTAATGTAGGTTTAGCGTTACAATCTCTTTACAACTTGATCCCCTGATTCGATCTCCAAAATGTGTAGATGTGTGATGTAGGGGTTGTTGATCCAAGTGTCATGATGACTTGATCTTGAATGAACGATTCCCTCAAGGATTTGTCTTGTGGCGAAGGAATAACCGGCATATGTGGTGGTGTTTGTTGATTCTTCAAAGGTTTTGGCGAAGAATGTAGAGTGTTTTCTAAGTCTTCTTGGTTTTTGAGTGTTTGGGGTTTGAGATCTTTAGATTTTCAAAGCTTCAGCATCTGGGCATCAAATAATTTATGAACCCCTTTCTTTGCCTTGGAGCCTCCTATTTATAGATTCTCCAACCTTTGACTACGAAAGAACTAGGAGTTGATTTGTGTATCGGTTTATGATTTGTGTTCATCAACTAATATTTGATTTAAATAAATATAATACAAATAAATCAATTCATTTAAATTCATTAATTTGTTTAATTTAACTTAAAATAAAATTATCCCTTTCTACCATGTGTTGGCACGTGTCCTCTTGATGACTAGTCTAGCTTTTAAATCACATGCCATGTGTACAATTTGTGGGACACATGGTAAATGCCACGTAAGCCCTCGCATGTAAAAATTTAACGCATTGGTGAATATTTATTTTCACTAAAATTTGCATGTCTATAACATCATGCCATTTATTTTCTTTTATTTTTTTATTTTTTTTTTATCAAAATATCCCCATTTTTAAAATGCACACAAGGTTCAACCAACCAAACTCTTCCTGCTTAACCTCTAACACAATCTGTACGAATTTCGTCCAAGATTTTTTGCCCCATATTCCTTTATCACCCATATTATAATTATAATTTTTTGTAATTCCACATAGAGAGTGCTTATAAGTAAGAATAAGTTTTATGGTGTAACCGCAAAGTAAAAATTAGAAGGTAAGATGATGGTATTTCAATCTCTCTTATATGAAAACAGTGTTAAAACTTCCGATTCGAAGGCTAAGTCATAGACTGCTTAAGCTGTTTAACACTTGAAGTAGCTGTTCGAAGGCAAAAGGTGGATGGCCCCTCGCACAGCTCCCCAAAGGTGAATGGCACTTTTGGTTATGTTGGTCGGGCGAGCTCCTGCTGCTTTGATGTGCTACATGATAAGTTTGAAGTTAGCTTTGAAGGGTGCATTTGTGGAGCCTTAGGCATAGGCCTTGAGGCTCACAATCAAAACTAACAAAGTGCTAGGCATGCCACTGTGATCTCAGTATAATAGATGTTGAAATAGATGTGCTTTGAGTGATCACTTGCGCCCCAAGTTACTCAAACTTCTTGTTATCAAAGGATTGTCACAGATGGGTTAAGTCTGCATTAAGTTTTTTTTCTTCCCTTGTAAACAAGAACTTTTAGTTCATAATCTTGTATGTTCGAAACGAAGGGAGTTCAGAGCCCTTTAAACCATTTCCTCAAATCCAGTTCGTTCTGAATGAAAGCATGTTTATTAAGTTAACCAGATCTAAATCGGACTTTTAGGTGGAAAACAGATGGAAATAACTTTAATACATGCTGAAAAGTACATTATACGACAGATCTACTAATTTAAGGTGCAAGCAAAGAGACTCAGGCAAGATTTCACCATGTCAGGCAAGGTTGAACCTCTTCCAGCTACTTATCTTTGAGTTTACAGGGGTTGTATGCTAAAAGGGAAGGATGGTAACCAGGTTTTACACGAGGATATCGATACTACAGCACTAGGGAAGGTAGCAGAGCTTTTAAACAAGACAAAAGATAGCTTTTTCTAAGGGGACTGTTGCTAAAAGGACTGAATCTAGGTTGATTTCAGCTTTCTGGATGCAAATCTGGCTTGAGAGCAGAGTTTGTATGTTGTTCGTTTGATTGGTTGAGTGTCCTTGTCTCTGTTGTCTCTTTTTCCTTTTATAGGCAATTTTTTAAGAAAAATTTGTGAAAAACATGTTCATTTGAGCAACATCTATAGCATGCAATTAATAATTAAAGGCGGAATCATGCTTGTATGCACTCAAAAACAAAACATTACCCATGAAATTCAAAGCCTAGTAGTTGAGTGAACCAAGACTCCACTCAAGAATAAAGTGAGTTGAGAAATTTATACCTTTGTTGATTCCTCTTTGCATAAGCAAAGGCTAATCACCCAAGAGATAGGGCCTTCATTCCTTGCTTCTTAGCTCCATGGATTTATTGGAGGAGGATGGTTGAAAGGATTCTCCAAGTTCCCAAAATAGAGAACCTCTAATTTTTCCACACCAAGGAGAGACTTGAAGAAGAGATGAGTGACCTTGGAGGAGGGAAGATTGCTAGCTAATCTCCTCCAAAGGGGCCGGCCTCCTAGAGATAAAAGGGAGAGATATGTTCTCATGAATTTCTTCAAAAGAAAACCCTAAGGATGAAATGGCTATAAAGTTGCCTTTATACCATTTCACAATATAGTGGCAAACTTGCAATAAAGGCAAGTTCACTACCCTTCTCTATATGGCCGGGCACTTAAGGGTTTATTGGGCTTTCAAGCCCTTTGTGTATTCAAGTTGTCATACAACTTGAGTTAACGGGCTTGACATTCAAATCCCATTGGGCCTTGCAGCCCAAAACTAACCTGAGGTCTATAACGAACTTATTCGTTTGATTAATTAACATATTAACTAATCCTGGCCATAAATAATTAAACCATTTAATTATCCTTACTCATCTCCGTTGTTTCTTCAATCTCTACCTTACTCGGTGTACGATCCATTAGGTTGCTTTTAGCGAGGCAGTGGGCGATTAGAACCTTTCAAATCGATTATGAATTGAAACTTACTTTCAATTATCCCTTTAGTGATTACTCACCTTTAGGGCTTCCACAAACCATGAGTGACACCTAGCAGTATGTCATGGTTACCCAAGCTAATCAGAAGAGGTGGAGAACCTATTCAGTTTAGGATTACAATGCAATACGGTCTTTCTCTAATACAATACTGTTGACCACATTGATTGGTTTGATAGTGTATTCATGCCTACTATCCAATGTGGTTTATTTACTTATATCATTACCTTGAATGTGATTTGGAATGACTTCCTAAATCTCATTCATACTCTGGCCAGAGATTCTTAATCATGTCATAGAGTATTCTCCCTCAAACGGTTTGAAGGTTACAGATCCCTTGTTGCGCATTCACTTGCCTCTATGGCTAAGTGGCTTAACCCCAACTATGCCGTGGACACTCTGATGGAGTGACTTTGACATAGTCAAAGATCAAGGACCTAACCACAAGACAACTATGATGCCTCAAGTCAAATGACTACTTTGCATTATCCAAACCATGAATTCTCATGTGACATGAGTATGAGAACTCCTTGTTGATCGTGTTCAGTGGACTCATTCTTTATTGAGCACCTATATGCTTGTCTTGGTGTCAGTCACACCAATGACTTGAGACCAGTCACTCTCCCTAAGAAAAGACATAGCACGTACTCATCTTGACGGACTGTCAATGCCCAATTGGCAATCCTATAATGAGGAACATTTAGGATATGTATACGAAAGAGAATGGTCTCATGAATCTAACTTTTGTAGATCACATTCTCCCTATTACATATTCCTTGGACTTATCGTTTAAGCATATAACATTTATATGAGACAGCTTAAAACAATAATCTTTGCCCTTTATATTAAACTAGATTAGTTTAACATGTGAAATGTCCATAAAATATCATCATATGATTGGTTTTAGGGCACATTTCCAACAATCTCCCACTTGCACTAGAGCCAATCAGCTTGGTCATCTGTGATGATACCTCTTCTGTAGTCATTTCAAAAATGGTTGAGTAGTAGGCCTAGACAATGGATATCTATTTGTTATCCATAGAAGCAACCTTGAGAATAACGACTTCACCATTATATATGATTCTCAATCATGTGTTTAGTCTCTCATTCGAGTTCGGATCTTGATGAGACCTTGATTCACTGGCTTGAGCTATCGCCCTATTAGTGTCGTAGTGTCGGCACACTAGAGACACTTTCTGGTTGGAACCGAATGGAGAGTTCATAAATGAACTTTCCCATCCAAACAACTTTGTTGTAAACTTCTATATGGAGATATATTTTGCATTCATGATGGAAGACACTAAAGTCATTACTTTTAATGTTTCCACTCAAATATCTCTTTAGTCATAATAAAGAGATATCCAATTATCTCTTCATTCAAAATGAAGAGATATCCAATGATGGATACGATATTAGATTCATAATCTAATACTTTTATGCTTCCATTGCGTTATTCTAATTCTTCCTCATTCTTGAGGAATCTATCCTTTAGTATTTCTTAAATACTTCAGGACTCACTTGACAGTTGCCAGGGTTCTGATCCTGGGCTTGCATTGATATCGTCTTGTACCGATCTTGGTACAACTCATATCAACGTTTTTCATACAATATGAAATACATAAATCGCCTTTCTGCATATGCATAAAGGATTATATTTACGCATTATTTCTTTGGGAGTCAAAGGGTAAGTTCCCTTTGAGAATAGCAACTTCCTAGTCTCACTAGAGTTGTCCTTCTAATTGAAGTTTATCATCATATGAGAAACTTCCTAGCATCTTTTGTCTATCATTAGGGCTTGATATAATCCAATTATATTCTTAAATCTATCATTATAGATTTCCATCCCATGTATATAGACTATGTCTCCCATATACATTCTATTATTATAGAATGTTTAAAGTCAAAACTTTAACGAAGAAGAATTCCTAAAATTAATATATCATATATATGTTCAAATTTAGGAATATTATTAACTCCCACTAATCTTTTGTAAACATAGTAAACAAAAGATTCATATACATCTTTATGAGAAATCAAACGATTTGATCTTTCTCTCATAAGACGCTTACAGCTCCCCCTAGCTTGCTAAGATTCATAATGGATGGATCTTTACAACTTACACGTCTTGTGATTCCAAGTCTTAGACATATGTTATCAAGACTATCTTGATAATGGCTTCGGAAACCCATATTATGTTCAAACATTGAATCACTGTTTAGTTGTAGTTAGCAATCATCGAATTAATAGAAACCAAGACTACGTCAAAGATGGTTTCTTCCAAGTCAACCAATCTCTTTGATTGTAGTCACCTTAAGCTACCAATTAGCTTTAAAGGTTTCATTATTTCAGGTCAAATGATACTATACCATTTCCTTGAGTATATGTCGTATATACACTCAATGTAGTCATAAGGATTTTCATTCTTATTTCTTTCGAATTAAGAGGTGTAACTCTATGACATAGTCATAAAGTTCAAACCATTCAACTGAGATGGTTTATAGATCCTTCTTGACTACCTTGGAGCTAGTGGTGTAGGAACTAGGTTGTTATATTTGTTGATTATCATCTTGTCTCTCAAAGAACCCATTCTTTGAGTTCTCTCTCTCGTTCATTTGCCCTATCTTAGGTAAATCCTAGTGTAGGATTATAATGAACTACCCAACAAACAACATTTGTCAGTTGGTTTATAGAAATGATATCCAAAGGTTAATTTAAGGATATCCCACAAGATTTTTCTCAAACAAATATTGCTTATTAGCACACAACCCCAAATCTTAACACGATTAAGACTTGTCTTTCTTTCCAACTACATCCTATGAAGTCATGAAAATTTTGAAAGATCTTCTAATTGACAATCGTATTGTCTTAGAAGTATATATCCTATATATGGGTAATTGATAACATCCAACGAACTAAATCTTATTCAAGTTCGTTCTTCTCCTAATGGAGAAATCCATTATCTTATGATGCTACTTTCCTTGATTTCTATCAAGGAAACTCTTCTAAAGTGTTATTTCTCCTTGGATCAAATCTAAGGAGGTAAATACTTTAGACGTCTTACTCATCAACTTACATTCTTGAATTCTTTGAAACCTTTTGCAAAGTATTCGGACTTTTGTTTATTCAAAATAAACGATAGTCCAACCGAGAGCGATCTTCGGTGAATGTCATACAACATGAGTAGTATTATGTTGTGGACAAGTGCCACTAACATCTAAGTGAATTAACCTCAACAACTTTGTGACTCTTTCTTCTTTCCAAAAGAATAAAGATTCGAACATTTCGCCTCTATACAATTTTAACAAGAAGGTATTGGATCCAGATCTAACGATCCAAAGCATCCATCTATGACCAACTTGTAATTTATGTTTTTAGAGGTGTCACAACTTAGTTGGGATTAGTCACTACCTTGCAACCTTTTGGGTTTTAAGCATCGTCATATTCTAAACAGTTAACATTACCACATTATCTCTACTATAGAGACAATCAATTAGATTACAATAATCCAATCATTCATTAATAAAGAACAATGTTTTGTCAAACAAAACACTCATCCATCTCTTATAGTGACGGAATTAAGTTCCTTATTCAAGTTGGGATGTAAAGACAATCTTTGTTTTTCCAATTTCTTTGGTAGTTCATATGAGGAAGCAAGTACAATTTGCTTTTGCAGAGATCTATATCTTATTCACGTTCCGAATGTGAAGTACTTTCTCTTCTCTCATTAATCTTCTACTTCTTATTAGCCACACTTTTACAATGATTGTAAAAACATAGTTACTAATACGGAATCAAGCATTCAAGTGGAAGAACCAACTGTTTTGAACTATTCAAGAACAATTTACAACACCTTTGAAATGTGTGTTCTTGACACTTGCAAGACATTTCTTGCAAATACCCCTTCCAATGTCCATCATTTCATAAAGAAAGTTTGTTCTCTTGGAGCTATTTAGCTTTCTTCATTTGACTTCTCCAATGACTACAATAGTCATGGTCCCTAAACTCCCACTATCTCTCTTGAAACTTATTTCAATTGTGTTAAACACATCAAACGATTTGGAGAGCGTGTGGTTATTGTTCACTATATAGTTTACTATAAACTTAGTGAACCATTTGGTTAGGGACTCATAGGTGAAGTCATTGTCTAGTTTCCGTCTCGTGAAGTGGTTTAACACTTCAACACTCAATGATTCAAAATCATCATAAGTCCATATTGATGGACTATTTTTGTCAACCAACCATCTTGTTCTAAACAAGATTACAAACATTCAAGAGTTGTTCAAGGCAACTCTCATTTCTTCATACAACATTTGTAAGTGAAGAATCATGGCACATAAAGTGTCCATGTCCTTGTGCTTACTTCTCAAGTTCCTTGTTCATGTAACAAAGAAACAAGCACTAGTGTTTGCATTTAACTAAGAGTTGTTCAAAGCAACTCTTATTTCTTCATACAACAATTTGTAATTGAAGAAATATGACACTAAAAGTGTTGTCCTCTTTATGATTGACTTATCTAACATATTCTTCCAATGATACATTATCAATAGAAAGATTGTGAGGATGAGACTACTTAGGTACATATACAATCCATTGAAGACAATCTATGGGATTGTGGTACCAAGTCCGGAAACTAAAGCCTTCGGCTTTTCTTTGTCAAGTTTTGGATAGCATTTGCAAATATGTCGGTAAATAAATACATAACGAATATAAATTGATTGATTTTAAGCCATTTGATCCGGGTCTTTAAATCAAATAGCACCACCCACTATTTTTGGCAAATTCCATATCCCTCATCGGAATTCGAGAGTTTTGGAGGAAACTCTTAGTAGGGTATGGGAGACTCACTACTACCAAGCCCACCTCAAAATTATATCATTTTGGCTAGCGTTAATAATAATGAGAGAGTACACTTACTCATTTACATCTCATGTAAGTACCCATCTAGTTTGGCCTCTAGAGAATGATGCCTCAGAATTATATCATGTTGGCGTCATTGCACTTAGTTAAGTTATTCCCACCATGCCAGTTCGTGTAGGGGTTCAAGCATAGCCTCAGAATTATATCATGTTGGCTAAACTCGTTGCCTACCTTACTTCATCATGTATGTATATAGAACTCCTCCTGAGTGTAAGCACATACTTTGTACTCCCCCATTATAGGGTGAAGTCGGTGTACGAGTCACAAACGATCGGAGCCTACCATGGTGGAAGGCCACGAAAGAGTGTTCAAAGCACTCTCACTCTTGTCAACTTAATAATGGTTTGGTTGAGGGTTTTATGTCTTATCACATTTAAGCATACATTTTAATCTTATTAAAACAATTTGGTCCTATTACAACTATTGGTCCATTTGATTGATTTAGTATTATATGATACTCCCACTAAGCTTGTAAAACGATTTTTAAAGCAAGAGTATATGGTACTACTAACATAAGCTTTGCATTCATTGATGGACTATATGGTTACCTTAGGGCCTTAGGATGACTATGAACCTTTGATTCGATCCAACACGAGCCTAGTGTTGGATCTCGGTCTAAGGATGGTGATTGATTTTAGTTACGCGTTTAATCACATTAAGGCGTGTTTTCTTATTGGGTGTTGGACCCAACTACTCCAATTTCATGCATATCAAATAAACAAGAAAGGAGTTCTTCAAAGTAAAGAAGAGCTTATGCTCTTTTACAACATTTGATCAAAACAAATTACTGTAAAGTAAAGAAGAGCTTATGCTCTTTTACAACATTTGATCATATCAAATTACAACCAAAATTCATCTACACATTCCCATGGTTCAAACAAATTTGAGACGGCCTTTCACATAGCTCAATTATCGTAGGCTTAGGTTCATAATCACCCTTTCTTTAATTAATTAACGCTTTAACTAATTAAACTTGAATGCAACATTGTCATTTGGTTTTTGTATCCATAGAATTGATTTAGATGGAGCTAAATGAAATCCAATTCTCATTTAAAGATACAAAACAATTTTGTTCTCAACTAATTTGGGCCAGAAACAATAACCTCAACCATTGGGCTATATTGCAAAACACAAACTTTTGAGGTCACTTTGTAAAAACACAAAAGTCCACTACTTCATGTAATTACAGCTAGAACCCAAAAATTTCAACAAATGCAAAAAACTTCATTAAAGGAGCAAAACAATTTGTCCTTTAGTGATTTTGGGCCTTTACGTAAAAACGTAAACTTTCAGGTCAAAGTGCAAATACACAAAAGTATCAAAACTTCATGTAATTGCATAAAAGCCCCAAAAGTACTCCCTTTGAAGGAGTGGCCGGTCATGGTACTAGTAATGAGTGAGTGGGTTGGTTTTTGTTGAAAAGCAAAGTCATAAAGTCAAGTATGTTGAAAAGGTTGATGGGTTGGTGTTGAAAAATAGGTATGGTTTGAAAAAGTGATTGGTATGGGTGTGTAAGAGAAGTACCAATCATGTACAAAAAATTCAAACACACTTTCAACTTTCAAACACATTTTCATAATGACTTGTTGATGGAAAAGTCACACCAACCATCATAAAACAAAGACTTTATGTAAACAACCAAAACTTTGAATCAAATCACCAAACTTTTTGTTATTGGTAAGAACATCAAGAACATTGAAGAACACACATGAAAATTTATAAGAGCTCTATGAATGTTTTCACTCAATAAAATTCAAAATTTCACTACTCAAAAGGGGGTTAACATCCTAGGGTACTTAGGGGTTCCAAAAGTCACTTTAAAACACTTTTAACAAGACAAACATGAACCCAAAATTCCACCCTTTGGATTTGGCCGAATTTCCCCAAAAACATGGCACCAAATTTTAGCTCCAAAATTCATGCTCATATGAACTACATCTACAACATTTGAGATGGCAAATTTTCTAACAAAATTTACATTCAAAGAAGCAAGAATAAAGCTGGTAACAATTACAACATTCAAATCACAAACTATGAACTACAAAACCCAAAAGGATTCACCAACTACTAGACCTAGGCTCTGATACCACTTGAAGGAAAATTTGTGAAAAACATGTTCATTTGAGCAACATCTATAGCATGCAATTAACAATTAAAGGTGGAATCATGCTTGTATGCACTCAAAAACAAAACATTACCCATGAAATTCATAGCCTAGTAGTTGAGTGAACCAAGACTCAACTCAAGAACAAAGTGAGTTGAGAAATTTATACCTTTGTTGATTCCTCTTTGCATAAGCAAAGGCTATTCATCCAAGAGATAGGGCCTTCATTCCTTGCTTCTTAGCTCCATGGATTTATTGGAGGAGGATGGTTGAAAGGATTCTCCAAGTTCCCAAAATGGAGAACCTCTAATTTTTCCACACCAAGGAGAGACTTGAAGAGGAGATGAGTGATCTTGGAGGAGGGAAGATTGCTAGCGAATCTACTCCAAGGGGGCCGGCCTCCTAGAGAGAAAATGGAGAGACATGTTCTCACCAATTTCCTCAAAAGAAAACCCTAAGGATGAAATGGCTATAAAATTGCCTTTATACCATCTCACAATTTAGTGGCAAACTTGCAATAAAGGCAAGTTCACTACCTTTCTCTATATGGCCGGCCACTTAAGGGTTTATTGGGCTTTCAAGCCCTTTGTGTATTCAAGTTGTCATACAACTTGAGTTAATGGGCTTGACATAGCCATAAATAATTAAACCATTTAATTATTCTTACTGATCTCCGTTGTTTCTTCAATCTCTACCTTACTCGGTATACAATCCATTAGGTTCCTTTTAGCGAGGCAGTGGGTGATTAGAACCCTTCAAATCGATTGTGAATTGAAACTTACTTTCAATTCTCCCTTTAGTGATTACTCACCTTTAGAGCTTCCACAAACCATGAGTGACACCTAGCAGTATGTCATGGTTACCCAAGCTAATCAGAAGAGGTGGAGAACCTATTCAGTTTAGGATTACAATGCAATACGGTCTTTTTCTAATACAATACTCTTGACCACATTGTTTGGTTTGATAGTTTATTCATGCCTACTATCCAATGTGATTCATTTACTTATATGATTACCTTGAATGTGATTTGGAACGACTTCCTAAATGTCATTCATACTCTGGCCAAAGATTCTTAGTCATATCATAGAGTATTCTCCCTCAAACAGTTTGAAGGTTAGAGATCCCTTATTGCGCATTCACTTGCCTCCATGGGTAAGTGGCTTAACCCCAACTATGCCGTGGACACTCTGATAGAGTGACTTTGACATAGTCAAAGATCAAGGACTTAACCACAAGACAACTATGATGCCTCAGGTCAAATGACTACTTTGCATTATCCCAACTATGAGTTCTCATGTGAGATGAGTATGAGAACTCCTTGTTGATCGTGTTCAGTTGACTCATTCTTTATTGAGCACATACATGCTTGTCTTGTTGTCAGTCACACCAATGACTCGAGACTAGTCACTCTCCCTAAGAGAAAACATAGCACGTACTGATCTTGACGGACTGTCAATGCCTAATTGGCAATGCTATGATCAGGAACTTTTAGGATATGTATACAAAAGAGAATGGTGTCATGAATCTAACTTCTTTAGATCACATTGTCCCTATTACATATTGCTTGGACTTATCATTTAAGCATATAACATTTATATGAGACAGCTTAAAACAATAATCTTTGCCCTTTATAATAAACTAGATTAGTTTAACATGTGAAATGTCCTTAAAGTATCATCATATGATTGGTTTTAGGGCACATTTCCAATAATTTTGGCCCGACTGCCAGAGCTTTGTTCTTGGCTAAGGGCTCCTAGGGGCAGTGAGTCATCATGCATTTACACCTTCATGCCATAAGAAAGTGCTTTTTGGCTGGTAGTGAGCTGGTCTCTGTCAGTTGTCACTTTAGTCATAGGCACATGGCCTATGCCTTGGCTGAGAGGGCTTTAGTTTGTCTCTGGGCTCAATGCTGGGCTTCGACCAAGTCCTCATTTAATTTGGCATCCTTGGGCCTTCATTCATTCAAACCTAATATTCAAATATTAACCCGAACAGTGACCTCCTTAATCATTGTTAAGTTTGCAAACTGAGGTCTTGATGATGATTAAAATGGACGACATGTTTTTACTCGAGACTTGCACCATTTTAAAGAGCCATTTTAACCAAACCTTTGCACTAAACCATGATCTCCAATGTTAACTAACTGTTCCTTATATAATCTTCACTTAAATCCTTCGGCCAAATACCTTGGCAATTATAATCCTTCGAATTTCCAGAATCTCCAGATTTTCCAAAACTTTCTTGTTTTTGCAGACAGCTTCATTCAGCCTCAAGGCTCTCCATAATGCTGAAAAGGCTTTGACTGAGCTCTACAAGGCTCAGTTAATGTCAAAGGCTCAGTACAAGTCTTTCCTCAATTTTTTCGAGAATCTGTGGGCGCTGAGGGATCAACATTAGTAGGCGGAACGGGCATCCAACAAAGTGAAGTGTTGCAAAGAAAAACACACTCGGACTTCGACCACACTTCAACAACTAGTAGAGGAGGGATCAGCCATGGAAGATAGGATCGTGGTGGTAGAGTTCGAGATTCAAAAATTGGAGGAGCAGCTTTCCACTTTGAAGGCTGAGAAGATGACCCTGGCAGGTCATCTTTATAAGAAAATATAAGAAGTGAAAAAGTTGAACCAGGAAGTTGAAGATTCTGAAGCCCAACTAGCCAACAGTAACATGTATTTGGAAGAACCTGGTAGGATCTTCACTATTATGCAAACATATTACTCTGGAATATCTACCGTGGCAAAAGATGTGAAACTGTTGAGTTAAAGTTTTTGTAGCTTCCTTCTTTTGTTGAAATGAAATGACTTCCTTCTTCATATCAGCTTGTCTTTTTATTCTTTGAAGCTTTAACTACACCACTAACTTCAACTTTCCTCAAAATACCTAAATCTCCTCAATATAACAATCTCTGACATCCCACAAAGTTGGGTGATATTTCTTCAAAAACTTAGCATTGATTGGATGCCTTTGTAAGATTCCTTCAAAATCTGCCAAGTAGTATCCTCCTCTATCTAACACTTGGTTGATAGTTAAAGGACCTTCCCAAGTAGGACTCCACTTCCCAAAGCCTCTGACTTGAGCTCCCAATGACAGAATTGCCTTCCATACCAACTCCCCTTGCGTAAAGGTTTTTAATTTTACTTTCTTATTATATGCTCGGGCAACAACCTTCTTCCCTTCTTGAATTTTATTCAAGGCTTTAATTCGGGCTATATCCACATATTCAACTCCTTGACACATAGCTTGAATGTATTCCTCATTGTGTAGGCCAAACTGATTTTAAATTCTTACAAAACTCACATTGATTTCCATAGGAAGCACAGTATCTTGCCCAAAGGTTAAGGCATAAGGAGTAGTTCCAGTTCCTGCCCTCTTGGAGGTTTTGGAAGCCCAAAGAGTATCTCCCAACTTTTCATGCCATTTCTCTGGACTATCTGTCACCATTCTCTTAATAATATTCACTAAGATCTTATTGCTGGCTTCTGCTTGACCATTTGATTGGGGGTAATAAGGACTTGACTAGATCATCTTTATCTTGAACTTGTTTGCAAATGCCTCTACTTCATTCGAGATAAAAGATGGCCCATAGTTAATAACAATTATCTCGGGCACCTTATATTGGTGTAATATCTTGGTTTCAATGAATTTTTTAACAGTAGCTGAAGTGATGGTCTTCACAGCTGAAGCTTCTACCTATTTGGTGAAATAGTCTGTTGCCACAATTATGAAGGTGTGCCCCTTGCTCGAAGCTGGGTAGATCTGTCCTATGATATCCATTGCCCACCCTCTGAAAAGCCAAGGCTTTACCACTGGATTCAAGGGTAATGAGGGCACACATTGGAGAGGTCCATGTCTTTGGCATTCTTCACACCCTCAGGCATAAGCCTAATCTTAAGTAGCCATATCTTCTTAGCAACCACCTCATCTTGGTTCTAGCTTGATGTGCTCCACAAATACCTTTATGTACTTCAACCATCACTCTCATTGATTCTTCTTGGCCCGATTATTGGTAGTGTCTTGATAATCCAAAAGGAATGAATAACAGTGTTGAACACCCTTGTTATCAATAATGACAATCCCAACCCCAACAGTATGTCGAGTACAAGATCCATCAAAATATAACCTCCAATGAGTGATCCAGAGACTGGTTAGTCTCTTTACCTCTAGGTGAATCCACTCCTCCTTGCCCGAGAGGGCTTTACTTGGTGGGATCCAGAGACTGGCCACTTCTAGAGCTCCTGGGATATTGATAAGTTCATCCTGTGATTCTTGGAGCTAGGCCAAGAAGTCTGGGATTGCTTACCCCTTTATTGCTCTTTGAGGCACATATTGAAAACTGAACTCTGAAAGTGCTAGAATCCATTTTCCAATCCTTCCAGTTAGCTTTGGCTTTGACAGCATATACTTCATCACATCAGTCTTGGCAATAATATGGATATGGCAAGGCAACATGTAATGCCTTAGTTTGCAGGCTGTGAAGTATAGCGCCAAACATAGCTTCTCAATTGGGGAATATCTTGTCTCTACTTCAATAAGAATCCTACTGAGGTAATATATTGCTTGCTCTTTCCCTCCTTCGTTATTCTGAGCCAGCAAGCTTTCTATTGACTTTTTAGAGGCATAAATATAAAGCTTTAAAGGTTTCTCTCTTTTAGGTGGCATAAGCATTGGTGGAGAGGCTAAGTAATCCTTTACTTTGTCAAAAGCATCCTGGTGTTGTGGGCCTCACTTGAATTCTTCTTGGTTCTTTAATCTTAACAGAGGAATCAATGGTTGAATCTTGCCCATTAAGTTAGCAATAAATCTCCTTAAGAAGTTAATCTTTCCCAGTAGCCTTTACAACTGCAATTTGTTAGAAGGGGATGGTGACTTCATTATTGTCTGAGCTTTATTTTTGTTTACCTCCACTCCCCTTTGATGGACAAGGAATCCCAAAAAGTTGCCCGCTCTCACCCCAAAAGCACATTTCTTGGAATTCATTTTCAATTTATGGGTTCTTATTCTGGTCAAGGCTTTTCTGAGGTCTTCTAAGTGTTGCTCTTCAGTTTTAGACTTTACCACAATGTCATCAATGTACACCCCCATGCTATAGCCGATTAAGTTATGAAAAATAGCATTCATTGCTCTTTGATAAGTTGTACTAGCATTTCTAAGCCTGAATGGCATGACTACATACTCATATGCTCCTACGTGTCCTGGGCACCTAAAGGTTGTTTTATGTATATCTTCTTTAGCCATTTTTATCTAATTTTAGCCAGCATTCCCATTCATAAAATATAGAACTTGTGTTTTGCAACTGCATCTATAGATAGGTCAGCCATGAGCATGGGGTACTCATCTTTAGGCATGGCTCCATTAATGTTTCTATGGTCAACACAACATCGAACTGCATTAGTTATAGCTTTTAATACGTGTACAATGTTGGCCAACCACTCGACATACTTGGCAGGCCTAATAAATCCAGCCTTTACCATCCTCTCAATTTCTTCTTTGACCTTTTCTTCAATCTCCTTTGACATTCTTCTAGGAGCTTGCTTCGCAGGTTTATACCTCTCCTTAATAGGCATTATGTGTTCTACTATAATGGAATCTAAACCTGGCATCTTACTATAATGCCAATCAAAACAATCTTTAAACTTATGCAAAAGGCTCACTATCTTTGCCCGATCACCAACCTCCAACAAGCCACTGAGTTGTATGGGCCTTGGATCCTCCTCGGTTCCCAAATTAATGGTTTCTAAAGGGTTTTATACCTCTAGCTCTGGCTTATCAAGCTCGGTACACAAAAATTCAACTGACTCTGGACCCTCGGGCACATCATCTGGCCCATCCAAGTCATATATACACTCAGCCATATGTATGGCTGCTTCTACCTCTTCTTCAAAAGGCTCTTCTTCTTCTTCTTCTCTGTTTTGGCTGCTTAAAGTCTCATTTTCCCACTATGCCTCCTCTCTGGCTGAGCTCTCTCTCACTTATCTTCTCTCTCTTCCATATACCAACAGTCTTTTGATTAAGGACCTGACCGCAACTACTTGGTCCTTCCTTCTTTGTTCTTACATCATTGGTGTTAATGGTCTGGGACAATATGAGGTATGTCTTGTTCCTCCCTAGTGAGAAATAATTTTTGCCCTAGAAGCTTTTGGGCCGTCACCTTAGTGGGGCGGCCGTTCTCATCAGCTCCTTGACATTGTAAAATCCCAATATTGGGGTTATAGAAGCTTGCCTCTGCCACATTGGTTGTGGGGAGAAAGGGTCGTGACTTGGCCTCCATCATCTCCCAAAATCCTGGATCCTCAGTCTTAGCCTTATGGTAAATTGCAACTTGCTGATGCAAAATGGATGGTATAGACACACTTTGATGGATCCAATCTTTGCCGAGTAAGGCTCCATAAGTGGAACTATTATCCACCACAAAGAAAGCTAACATGAATTGCTTGGACCCCAAGTCAACCTCCAGAGGCAATATCCCATGTGTTCTGGTGATAACTCCAGAAAAACTGGAGACTGTAAGGTCAGTGGGATAAGGTCATCTTCACTTCTACCCAATCTTTTTATTTGTTTGAATGGAAGAACATTGACCGTAGCACCACCATTAATCAATACCCTTTTGAAGGGTACCTCATTTAGATGAGCAATCACATAAATAGGTTTGAGATGGTTGGCTAGGGCTAAACTCGGGCTACTAAAGACCATTCTGCCCGAATATATCCTCTCGGGCTCCCTCCTTGTGGGTTCGGGCAAGCCTGTCATGCTTGATTCTCCTTTCCCAACTTCTTCAACACTAACAAGTGCCAGCATTGGTTTTATTGCCAAGTATTCACCATCCATCGTGGCAAGTTAATCAAGTTTAGCGCAAAACACGGCAGATAGGACATAAGTCATGTTTACGTGGAAGTTGCCAGGTCCAGATCAATCTTCCTTCTTGCCTCCAATTTGACATACAAATTTATCCATCCATGCCTGTACATGTCCGAGCAACATTAACTCGGGCACCTATTCCTCTACCGTTATGTCAAAATTTAGTAATTGTCCTGGCATTTGACAAGGTATATCTTCCAGTAAATGTGGGGGTATCCTCCCTCTCAGGGGAGATGGTTCCAAAACAAAGATGTGCTGGCCTCCACCCTGGTGTAGGCATCATCACTACGTTTTCCTGAGCTCTTCTTAGCATTCTGTATTTTCCTAGATAGGGATTATAAGGTACATGATCCCCTTCTCCCTTTATTTTACTATTAGCCCTCTCTATCTCCTTCTTACTCCTCCATTGGAACTATCCTCCTTGCATAGCTTTTTCAAACTTGACATTTCCAGAGGCTTATGAAATGGTGAGAATCTTCAATGAGTTCATGTGGCTCTTAGGTTGCCTTTGGACTCTCCTGATCATAGATGCTCCTATTTCTCCAACAGCCTTGCCATACTTCCCGACTATGTACCACTTACGACCTCGTTGAGCTGGATCATTCTTAGTAACAGAAGGAATTGAGTTCCTGGACTTTTCTCTCCATCTTTGTCTTGAACTACTGTGATAATTTGGCTGGGGTGGTCTCACTTATACCCACTTTGGTATCTTGGCTTCCTTATCCTCAACTTCTTCAGAGACTTTATAGTTTCTGAATACCTCGGACAAGCTTTTAGGTTCAGAGTCTCCACCAAACCTCTAGAATACATTATTGGAACTTTCCTTTTCTACTGCCCGCATAACACTTCTGCAGGCATCCTGTTCTTCATTCACTCTTCTTTTGATTAATTATCGATCAATGAATACTCTTGATGCTAGCACCTCAAGCTCGCCTGGTAACTTGTTATCTTTCCCCTTTCACTTCCTAGATGGCCCTTGCTTTTCCTTTTTCAGCCCAACTCATATTGATCATATTGACTTGGGCTTCTGGGAAGGGATCTGTGACAATCATCATGTTTACTTGGGGTTTTTCCAGCAACAACTTTCCCTTAACTATTAGGTCTTGGATCCAATCCCTGAACTATACACAGTTGGTGATGGAGTGATTAAAAGTGTAATGCTGCTTGCAGTACTTTTTTGCTCTCAACTTTCCAGGCTTAGGCATCTTTTTGGTGCTGTTGGGCACAATCACTCTTGCTCGCACTAATTCTTCATAAATCTATGTCACCTTAGTCAAATCGAAAGAATAAGCCTAGTATTTGGGTGGCTTCAAAGGCACGAACCTGGCATCATTCATCACTACTTTTTGATCTTTGACTGGCTGGCCCAAACCTTTCACTATTATAGGCTTGAAAGGGGTGGTCATCCCCATTGCACGCATTTCAATCCATTTTCCTCCATTATTGTCACTTTCTCCAAGCTCTAATCCTTCAAACTCCAACTGATGAATCGCAGCTTTGTTCTTGTAGAAATAAGGCACCTTGGACGAGTGCTTTACTCATTGTTCTTCAATCGGCAGCTTCTCATACTTCGTGGCAGCAATTACCAACTCTTGTAGCTCATTGAATTGCACACCATAAAACTTCTTCCTCAAGGGCAGTCTCAATGCCTTCTGAGCAATGGATATAAGTTAGGCATAGTTGATAGGGAATTGGCACCTCATCCTTGTCTTCTTAAACCTCATCATGAAGTGCTCTGTGAACTCATGCTCATATTACTTCACCTCAATTAGATCATTGATAGTCATCCCGGGCTCCACCCTATAAAACAGTTCGTGGAAAGACATCTCCATTTGCCCCCAATTAGCAATGGAATTGGGGGGCAACAGAGAATACCACTGAGATACTAGGCCTACCAACGAATTCCCAAACAACCAAAAGGACAGATTACAGTCCTCCTTACTGAAAGTTGGGAAAGCGGGCATCTTGAAGTTGAGGGGAAAAGAGTTCTGCTCATCAATATACCCGGGGTAGGGCTTTTAGTAGGTGATCCTGAACAGCAGGCGAGCCTGTGGTTAAGCATTCTAGATCACCATCCTTCTTAACTCAGCTAACTCATATCTGAGTTAGTGGTTGGCTATATTGTTGTGCGGAGTATAAGGAGGCCCCCACTTCGGGCTATGATCATTGCCCGAGAAAGTCTCTTTCTTTGTCTCCGACTGTCTCCACTTGACTTTGCCTCCTTTATTAGCCAACGGTGGTGGCCTATAAGGAGGTGGTTTGCCTGCAGTCGTGGACACACCTTTTCCACTGAATTCTCTGACTTGCTCGGTCATCCCATACTTCTTCTTATCTTGCCCGATTTGCCCCTACTATCTGGCGAGAATAATAAAGGGTCAGGCAAATCTGCTCTTAGGATTTCTTCTACTCCTAGCTGATTGGTTCCAGGTTCATCTTTCTTCTTTCCCGTATCATTTTTTTCTTCCTGCAAAGGAAATAGGGGAATAACTGGTTACTTCTTAGGAGTTGCCTTTCTCATCATTTCTCTGGCATAACCATCTTTTGGGGTAGAGTACGCCAGATCTAGTCTTCTCTGCAAACTCCCTATCAGAGAACAAAGTCTGCTTACTTCTCCTCTGGTCTCTAGAGAAATCTTTTCCATGCTCTTCAACACTTGTACCATGGTGGCTTGCAAGTCTTCATTGGTCACCTTTCCTCCTGACTTCTCAGATGAAGTCAGGCTTTCCAAAATAGCTGGTCCTCATAGGGAAGGGAAATCTTCTGGGTGGTCTGCCATGTCTGATCTTGGTAAATAATGGGGTAGCCCGTACTCTGTGTTCCACCTGAAGCTTCTCTCCTCTCTTCTTCTTCTTGGCATACAAGAAAATGAATGCCACCGGGCATGCCAAAATAATGTTCGAAGGAAAAAGGTGGATGGCCATTCGCACAGCTCCCCAAGGGTGAATGGCACTTCTGGTGATGTTGGTCGGGTGAGCTCCTACTACTTTGATGTGCTGCAAAATGAGTTTGAAGTTAGCTTTGAAAGGTGCCTTTGTGGGGCCTTAGGCATAGGCCTTGAGGCTCATAATCAAAACTAACAAAGTGCTAGGCATGGCACTGCTATCTCAGTATAACAGATGTTGAAATAGATGTGCTTTGAGTGATTACTTGCACCCTAAGTTACTCAAACTTCTTGTTATCAAAGGATTGTCACAGATGGGTTAAGTCTGCATTAAGTTTTTTTCTTGCCTTGTAAACAAGAACTTTTAGTTCATAATCTTGTATGTTTGAAACGAAGGGAGTTCAAAGCCCTTTAAACCATTACCTCGAATCCAGTTCGTTCTTAATGAAAGCAGGTTTATTAAGTTAACCAAATGTAAATGGGACTCTTAGGTGGAAAACAGATGGAAATAACTTTAATACATGCTGAAAAGTACATTAAGCGACATATCTACTAATTTAAGGTGCAAGCAAAGAGACTTGAGCAAGATTTCACCTTGTTGGGCAAGGTTGAACCTCTTGTAGCTACTTATAGGGGTTGTATGCTAAAAGGGATGGATGGTAACCAAGTTTTACACGAAGGAATCGATACTACAGCACTAGGGAAGGTAGCAGAGCTTTTAAACAAGACAGAACATA
Organism: Heteromeles arbutifolia; assembly: GCA_024362995.1. Classification (NCBI taxonomy): domain Eukaryota; kingdom Viridiplantae; phylum Streptophyta; class Magnoliopsida; order Rosales; family Rosaceae; genus Heteromeles; species Heteromeles arbutifolia. The sequence goes on along the minus strand of JANCRC010000011.1, from coordinate 30,761,840 downwards.
GCTTTTCTAAGGGGACTGTTGCTAAAAGGACTGAATCTAGGTTGATTTCAGCTTTCTGGATGCAAATTTGGCTTGAGAGCAGAGTTTGCATGTTGTTCGTTTGATTGGTTGAGTGTCCTTGTCTTTGTTGTCTCTTCTTCCTTTTATAGGCAATTTTGGCCCAGATGCCAGAGCTTTGTTCTTGGCCGAAGGCTCCCAAAGGCAGTAAGTCATCATGCATTTACACCTTCATGCCATAAGAAAGTTCTTTTTGCCTAGTAGTGAGCTGGTCTCTATCAATTGTCACTTCAGTCATAGGCACATGGCCTATGCCTTGGCTGTGAGGGCTTTAGTTTGTCTCTGGGCTCGATGCTGGACTTCGGGCAAGTCCTCATTTAATTTGGCATCCTTGGGCCTTCCTTCATTCAAACCCAATATTCAAATATTAAATCAAACAGTAGCTAGTAAAGGAAACTTCACTAGATAAATTAGGACTTACATTGAAGGGCTCCACTCTTAATTGCACTGAGGTCTTTTGTGATAAAACGCAACATTTGTCGGGCTGTGCAGGTGATTAAATTGAGACAATATCGGTGTGACTAATACTGGACCGCTAACTTGATTAAGTTAGGACATTGTGAATATATACGTGAAGCAATCTAGCCCGTATTATTGCTAGCTAGAGTTGCCAACGCTATATAAATAAAAGGAGCACTTTGGATGCGGTCTCTAACTATCAATATTCTATGACTGAAACCTTGTTGGTTTTCAATTTTTTATCGAAATCCCTGAAATTAATGTGATAATCTATTTCTACGTAGGTTACTATATTTTTTAAATTAAAATTTGAAATTTATAGTTGTTTGTATTAATGAGATTTTAAATTAAAAAAAAACCCATAATTTGTGGATTAAAATTATTAAAATATAAATTATACTCTCCAATATATTGTGTGTGCGTGTGTCTATATATATATGCATATAAACATGGGTACATTCTTCAAAACAACACAAAAAATAATAGATATTAGGCTTAATAACGTTAGTAATTTTTTTTTATTAAACTTGATATGGATACATTCTCAAATCAAGAAAAAGCATGTACCCATATAAGTTTAAAAATGGATTAGAAAAAAATTGAATAGTTTTATGTAAAAATAGGGTACATTTTACTAGAACAAATTGGTATATTTAAGAATGGGTACATTTTAGGATTAAAATTTTTTACAAATTACATGAATGGGTGCATATAAGATTAAAAAATTGGAAACCTTTTTATACAAAAATTAGGGGTACAAACTTATTCTAATTGTTTAATAAAGGTGTGAGTGTCACATCCCGGCCCAGGGCGGATCACTTCCCGGGCCCTCTCCACCACCGTAGCACGATATTGTCCGCTTTGGGCCCCGACCACGCCCTCCCGATTTTGTTTCTGGGAACTCACGAGCAACTTCCTAGTGGGTCACCCATCATGGGAGTGCTCTAGCCCCCTTCTCGCTTAACTTCGGAGTTCCTACGGAACCCGAAGCCAGTGAGCTCCCAAAAGGCCTCGTGCTAGGTAGGGATGAGAATACACATTTAAGGATCACTTCCCTAGGCGATGTCGGATGTCACAATCCACCCCCCTTAGGGGCCCGACGTCCTCGTCGGCACACTTCCGGTCAGGGATTGGCTCTGATACAAATTGTCACATCCCGGCCCGAGGCGGAATGTGACAAATTGTGACAGCCCATCCCTGATTTTACAATTGTATAAAAAATTTAATAAGTGATTTTACGAAATTACCCTTTGAGGCACGTGTGTTGACTGAGGTTTATTACAGTGTCGTGTCACCTAAGTTTTGTTTTCTTGGCATATTCTCAAAGTACTTGTCGCTACGGACGTGTGGGAGCAAGCGGTTCGTGATTTGGAGCTATATCGAAGAAGTTATTAACGTTTGAAGTTAGGGGTTAAAATGATAATGTAATTGTTATTTGGGGAATTCTAGAAAATCTGGTGTGCCACGTGGGCTGCCCAGATTAAAGGAAAATAAAATTGATGGCTGTGATGGAAAGATAAGAAGAGAAAAGGGAGAGAAGTGGTGGAATAAGGAAATCAGAGAAGGGAAGAATGAGAGAACCCGCCGGGTTCTCCTTGACCCGCACCCTTTGACCCGTTTTCATCATACTTTCCGATGGTTTTCCACCGGATTTCCCACGAATTGGACCAAGCCACCACTCCCAATCATCATCTAGCCCTTCCCTCTGCCTATTACACCTCAAATTTCAAGAGATTTGGGCTTGAAATTAGGAAAATCGCACCGGTGGGTGCGACGGTTCTTGCTCGAGATTTACCAAATTTTGAAATGATTTCTTCCAATTACCACCACCCATAGCATCCTCTGGAGGTCTGGAACAAAGCCCAAGCAGTGGTTGAGGTGTCAAAGTTGCTTTGGAGGTCGAATTGGAGCACAACCAAATTCTAGGGTTCTTACGATTTTTGACAAAATTGGAGCTCTTATCAACCGAATTGGCCTTGGTCACAGGTATGAAAGTTGTTCTACTCTTTGAGATCTTCAATTCTGCAAATTTTGAGAATTTTTGGAGAAAGTTGAATTTTCCGGCGAGCCGGGGCGACCGACCGCCACCCACCACGACGCAGGCAGCGGCGCGTGGCCAGTGGGCCGTCAATGTTATTTTTAGGTTATGTTTGATATCCTAAATTCAGTTTTGATAATCGGATGACGTAGATTGATCAATTGAACCTAATTTCATTACGATATATGGTTAAGTGAAAATGTGAATCGGCAATCCAACCGTCGCATCGTCACCAAACTTTGATACGTTGTAGTACTTAATATTTGAAGAATGTGGAAACTTACAGATTGGGAATCCGACGTATGGATCTTCCCGAATTGGATTTGTAAGTTCATAAAATAAAAGGTTAATCGCCACTCGGTTTTGGAAATTGGCGGAGATCTAACCGTTGGATCATAACGGAACTTTAGAATGTTGTTCTATACGCATAATGTGAATCATGAGAAGTTACGGATGGGAAATTTGATATGCGGATCTTCTAGATTGAGTTATGCAGGGTTGTGGACCCTACCGTCGATCTTTGATCGACGGTTGACTTATGGTCAATGAGTCTTGAATCACTCTTGAATGCCCTTGAGGATGTGTTTTATGTGAGTTATGTGTTCTATCGACAAGTATTCTGAGATGTGATTTAATAATTATTCTAGGCGCCGATCGTTCGGGACGCTTCAGTACTCGTTCTAGGGAGTTATAACGCGGGCTCCAGGCGGGTGGGCTTTTCTTTTTAGTGTATATATATATATATACACACACTTGGTTGATTCCCATAAATACGTTTTAAAATGATTTTATGAAATTGAATGCCATGTCGAATGCCATATATATTTATTGCTATGATTATGTAAAGAGGCACTGCGGGCGCCAGGTAAGTAAGGTAAGTATGTACTTCTGTTATGATGATTGTGGTGATATCGATGAGATTAGATTATGGCTCATTTACCTGCACATCGGGGTCTGTGCCGCCAGAGTAGGGCTTAGCTTTCACGTGATCGTTCACCTCCCGCACCGTACGCTCACCTTGGATCCAAGGCAGGTGCCAGCCTGTCGTACAGACCACTATAGGTGGTTTTGACTCATAGGTGACCCGCGATTCGTCACCAGCCTTCACGTGATCGTAGCACAGAGCGTTTTATATATACCCAGCTTGTCGTACAGACCACTATAGGTGGTTCCGACATGTGTGCAGGTTATTGATTGAGAGATGAATTAAGGATTTGGTTGAGGAGCCATAGATTCAGCCGTACAGGTCACTAGAGGTGACTCCGACTGACTTATATGCATTGCTGGCATGATATGCATTGAGATATCACCTTATTGACTTTGATGATATTTGTTGCATGCTTTGATATTGGTATGGTTTATTCGAACATGGCAATATTTGAATGTTGGTTTTCAGTATTAGCACGTATATATATATTTTTTGGGAAGTATATATGTTCTTAGAGAGAGGGGTTATAACTTTTATATCGAAGTGATTTTGTAAAAGTTTGTTTTTGCCCATTCACGCTTTTTGTTTTGCGCCCCTCCAGGTTCTAGTAGCATAGTTTCTTTATTAACAAGGACTCGTGGCATATCTCAGTTCAGGTGGCTACTTCTGAGGGTATGATCTCTACCCACACTACTGTACTTTACTTATGCTCTGACAACACGTGTGAAATGGGTCCATACCCACTAACAGCGCACTCTGATAGTTAGGCACCTTTAGGTTTAAATCTATTCGCATTCTTCCATATCATCACTTTTTGGCTTCGTCACCTTCCAGGTGTCGGCCAGCACAGCTCGATTTGGAGTCCTAGTGGACATTCCGGGTCGGGCTGTGTCGGTTTGGTATCAGAGCATAAGTTGGGCAGTATTGCGTTCATCACACGCGTGATGTGAGCATTCTTGATTTTCGTGTCTATTATTTGGATTTTGCCACCTTGTCGATTACGAGAAAATATGTTAGCTTCTCTAAGATGTGGTAATTTGGTCGACTTGTTGATGTTTTAGAAGAGCACTTGGCGAATGTCCTTAGAATTAAAGTGAAGAATTTCTTTTTTTTAAGGATCGATGCAGAGGCAAGTGGATGGCCTAAGTTTGAGTTAACATATTATTGGATGTTATCAGATGTTTTTCCAATCAACTCGATACTTATCCTCTGGCCATCAGTGTTAAACATTGAGATTGGAATCTCAGAGTAGTTTGATTCCTTGTTAGTATTGGTTAGAATATCACCTATTGGAATTCTTGCAAAGTCTACCTTGTTAAGACTCTAGGATAGTCTCGTGTGATGATGGTGCTAAAGTGGTATTATTTAACGGAAAGGTACTTTGGGAAGATCACTTTCGGTGTATGATTGGACTTGGGAAGTAATATTGTACACTCTTAGTGCGAAATATTTTGTATATGTTGAGAATGTGAGAATCAATAATTATGGTGTTGAACCTATGCTATGCTCATGTGGTATTTCAATTGGTGGTCACTTTGCTTAAGTGGGAAGTTGTATTCTTCCAGCCCTAAAGCTTAAAGTATTGGCGATGTTTTCTTTCCTTAAGTGGGCGCTAAAATGTCGACGACAAAGCATCGGTGGATTAGCTAAGATAGAAAGGTGAGTTGTTATTAATTTCTCTCACCTTGTGATATAAAAGTTTGTATTCATGATCTAATCAAGTGTGGAGATATAAAAGGAATTAAAGTCGAGGCTCCACTTGATTTGATTGAAGGAAATTCTCAGTTTAGGCGAGCCTGCCTTTGGTTAGAGCAGAAGAATGTTTGAGGATATACAGTTTAACTTCCTGGGCAACCACAGTTTCTTATTGGTTGTTCCAGAGAATGATGGCATTATGAGAGAGCTATTTTTGGACTCTTATACTAGTTCAAGTAAGCAAAAATCAGAACAGATTACTAGCTGGATATAATTATATTTCACCATGTTACACGTTTCATTTCCAAGCTTTGGGAAGTTTCTCCAAAAGATTATGAATGCTAGATAGTATGTGATTTACAGAAGGGCATTGTAATCAGGTATTTGGATGATTGAGATTGTGGAGTAGGAATCTTATGATATTGACGATGATGCTTGAGAAAGTAGTGCGTGAGCACGAACGAAGCTTTGTTCAGACGTTACGTTCTAAAGTTTATCGATTAAGCAATTTATTCAACTCTCATATTTAGAGAATTTCAAACTTTGGGATTTTACCTAGAATTTAGTCACTTCTTTAAGTGATGGTTGGAGCTGTCTTCCTCAGACACCAGTTTTATTTAGATTGGTACTTATTTTGGAAGGTGTGATCTCCTTAGACGGTATACTTTTCTCATTGCAACAAGAGTTTGAGGATGAAGGTCGAAATCCTCATAAAGGGTTGTGAGATTTAAGATATTCTTGGTCTTATTGAGGTAATGGACTATTGATGGGTGATCTTTCGACTATAGTGTTCTTCATCACTGTTGACCGAAAAAGTTGGTTTAGTGTGGGAAGTGAGTGGTGAATAAAGATTTTTGGCAGCTTAAGTGTTGCCCTTTTCTTCAAATATGATTATACGTCCTTGGATAGCATCGAGAATTTCGGAATCTATGGTGATGTTTTCTTCAGAGGTTGGTTGTGTGGATGCATTGTGATGGGGTAATACTTATGGTCCCTAGTAGTGGAACCATTAAAAATGAACCATCTCATATGTGATCAAATTTTGGATAGAGTAAGTTTCTGGCAGCATCATTGGAATGATTAAATCGACGCCTATGATTGCACTATCGAGTATTATCCCAGTTGTGCAAACGTAATTACTGAGCATCGTAGTACAGATGGTTTCTACCCTAAATATTTTTGGTTTTCCTCATTCCATTATAGTTGACCTCTTTGAGTATCATTGTGACGTTACTTTGAATCATCAAGGAATAGTTGAATGGTTATAATCGCTTACCATATCCAGATGCAAACGGGATAATTACTATAAGCTTCTGGTGAGAGGTATTTTGGTATATGTGGAGTTGTGATGATGTCTCGATGTTTATGGATCGATTTGACAATCAACTCATTCTTCCATTGATCCTGAGGGAGTTTCAGTTAGACCATTGGTTAAATTTACCTATTCTTGAATTTATCGATTATCTGTTATTTTAGTCAACTTTGGTGCATGTTTACCCTATTGCAGCTCGCATTATTTCCAAAGTCAGATAGTTATTTGGGAAGAATTGCTGGGATATTGGAACCTAGTTGCGATTGTTGATTCCTCAATCACCTGTCAATCACTTTGTGGAATAGATCATTATCGTTGGTGATTGAGCATTCTGGAAGTTGTTTTTGGTAGGGTAATGACAACCAATCAGTTTGGATATCTTGAACTTTGAAGTTGATGATCTTGTTTTGGTTCTCGGATTCTCGAGTGTGCTTTAGTCTTCTTGGCATGGTTTCTCGCTCAATCAAGGAGTAATTCGCGATACATTGACTTGGCTGAGGCGTGCGCCAGTTTTATATCGATGTTTACAAGAAATATTGGAGTACAGTCTTCTCGTGAGTTTATTGGACTTACCAAAAATGAATTTCATGTGGTATTGAGAATTGAATGGATTTCAGCATAGTATTGGTGAAGGTATAAAGCTTGGTAATTTTGGGCGTCATCTTCCAGATAAAACTGAGATTATAATTGTCGTTCGAATGTTGTTGATAAAGATTTGGTTTCTCAAATTTTGGATTTCAGAGGTTATATTCTTGATTTGGTGAGCAATGCTAGTGAATAGTTACGAAGGAAATATTTGATGATATATATTCTTCTACTAGCTTCTTTTCAGGACGTTATTCTAGGACTTGATGATTTGGGGAGTACATGGTTATCAAAGCACTCCTAATAGCCAGATTGATGCGCTTGAAGATTTTATGGCGTTCCAATCGAGGCAAGAATTGGGTGATTTGGACATATTTGTATTCGAGGAGCAAGATGATTCTTACTAACTTATTGAGACAAAGACGAACTATCGATAGCTTAATTGTTGGGTCCTCTAAGCTAGTAGGCAAGACGACTCATCTTTAGTGGTAGTTACTAATTAGAGATAATTCGAACTTATCCTCGAAGTTCGTGTCACGACAAATGTTTGGCAAAGACCATTTTCATTTTGATTTTTGATTTTTCGTGCAAGCATTTTCTATGAGACTATTCTATTTATTGGAGTCATTTCCATTCTTGGTTTTAAACTTGACCCAAGTATTTGAACTGAAGGTTTCTATATTGATAGCTATTTTCGATATCCGTAAACTTTTCTTATGCCATTATGCAGTAATTGGTATTCTTGCTTGCGGATTGGGCATATATTATATCACTATATTGCCGAGGAAGGAAGAAGGTATGAGCTTGGAGGCAAGAAAGAGGAATAATTGCAATCCGATCGCGACGAAATGGCACACTCTTTTATGCAGCTGCTCTAACTTAATTTCTTCCCTGTGTAAGTATTTATATAGAGGTACTTTTCTTATTTTCGAGTATTTTACTTTTAGCAAATTATTTTAAATTTTGGGGACGAAATTTTTTTAAGGGGGGAAGATTGTGACAGCCCGTCCCTGATTTTACAATTGTATAAAATTTTTAATAAGTGATTTTACGAAATTGCCCTTTGAGGCACGTGTGTTGACTGAGGTTTATTACGTTGTCGTGTCACCTAAGTTTTGTTTTCTTGGCATATTCTCATAGTACTCGTCACTACGGACTCATGGGCGCAAGCGGTTCGTCATTTGGAGCTATATCGAAGAAGTTATTAACGTTTGAAGTTGGAGGTTAAAATGATAATTTAATTGTTATTTGGGGAATTCTAGAAAATCTGGTGTGCCACGTGGGCGGCCTAGATTAAAGGAAAATAAAATGGATGGCTGTGATCGAAAGATAAGAAGAGAAAAGGGAGAGAAGTGGTGGAATAAGGAAATGAGAGAAGGGAAGAATGAGAGAACCCGTCGGGTTCTCCTTGATCCCCACCCTTTGACCCGTTTTCATCATACTTTCCGATGGTTTTCCACCGGATTTCCCACGAATTGGACCAAGCCACCACTCCCAATCATCATCTAGCCCGCTTCCCTTTTCCTATTACACCTCAAATTTCAAGAGATTTGGGCTTGAAATTGGGAAAATCGCACCAGTGGGTGCGACGGTTCTTGCTCGAGATTTACCAAATTTTGAAATGATTTCTTCCAATTACCACCACCCATAGCATCCTCTGGAGGTCTGGAACAAAGCCCAAGCAGTGGTTGAGGCGTCGGAGTTGCTTTGGAGGTCGAATTGAAGCACACCCAAATTCTAGGGTTCTTACGATTTTTGACAAAATTGGAGCTCTTATCGACCTAATTGGCCTTGGTCACAGGTATGAAAGTTGTTCTACTCTTTGAGATCTTCAATTCTACAAATTTTGAGAATTTTTGGAGAAAGTTGAATTTTGCGGCGAGTCGGGGCGGCCGACCGCCACCCACGGCGGCCCAGGCGGCGACACGTGGCCAGTGGGCCGTCAATGTTATTTTTAGGTTATGTTTGATATCCTGAATTCAGTTTTGATAATCGGATGACGTAGATTGATCAATTGAACCTAATTTCATTACGATATATGATTAAGTGAAAATGTGAATCGGCGATCCAACCTTCGGATCGTCACCAAACTTTGATACGTTGTAGTACTTAATATTTGAAGACTTAATATTTGAAGAATTTGGAAACTTACGGATTGGCAATCTGACGTATGGATCTTCCCAAATTGGATTTGTAAGTTCATAAAATGAAAGGTTAATCGCCACTAGGTTTTGGAAATTGGCGGAGATCCAACCGTTGGATCGTAACGGAACTTTAGTATGTTGTTCTATATGCATAATGTGAATCATGAGAATTTACGGATGGGAAATTTGATATGCGGATCTTCCGGATTGAGCTATGTAGGATTGTGGACCCTACCGTCGATCTTTGATCGACGGTTGACTTATGGTCAATGAGTCTTGAATCACTCTTGAATGCCCTTGAGGATGTGTTTTATGTGAGTTATGTGTTCTATCGACAAGTATTTTGAGATGTGATTTAATAATTGTTCTAGGCACCGATCGTTTGGGACACTTCGGTACTCGTTCTAGGGAGTTGTAGCGCGGGCTCCAGGTGAGTGGGCTTTTGTTTTTAGTGTGTATATATATATATATACTTGGTTGATTCCCAGAAATACGTTTTAAAATGCTTTTATGAAATTGAATGCCATGTCGAATGCCATATATATTTATTGCTATGTTTATATGATTATGTGTTGAGGCACTGTGGGCGCCAGGTAAGTAAGGTAAGTATGTACTTTTGTTATGATGATTGTGGTGAAATCGATGAGATTAGATTATGGCCCATTTACCTGCACATCGGGGTCTGTGCCGCCACAGTAAGGCTTAGCTTTCACGTGATTGTTCACCTCCCGCACCGTACGCTCACCTTGGATCCAAGGCAGGTGCCAGCCTGTCGTACAGACCACTATAGGTGGTTCCGACTCGTAGGTGACCCGCGATTCGTCACCAGCCTTCACGTGATAGTAGCACAAAGCGTTTTGTATATACCCAGCTTGTCGTACAGACCACTATAGGTGGTTCTGACATGGGTGCAGGTTATTGATTGAGAGATGAATTGAGGATTTGGTTGAGGAGCCATAGATTCAGCCGTACAGGTCACTAGAGGTGACTCCGGCTGACTTATATGCATTGCCGGCATGATATGCATTGACATATCACCTGATTGACTTTGATGATATTTGTTGCATGGTTTGATCCTGATATGGTTGATTCGGACATGGCAATATTTGAATGTTGGTTTTCAGTATGAGTACATAAATATATATATTTTCTGGGAAGTATATATGTTTTTACAGAGAGGGGTTATAACTTTTATATCGAAGTGATTTGTAAAACTTTGTTTTTGCCCACTCACGCTTTTTGTTTTGCGCCCCTCTAGGTTCTAGTAGCGTAGTTTCTTTATCGACAAGGACTCGTGGCATATCTCAGTTCAGGTGGCTACTTCTGAGGGTATGATCTCTACCCACACTACTGTACTTTACTTATGCTCTGACAACGCGTGTGAAATGGGTCCATATCCACTAACAGCGCACTCTGATAGTTAGGCACCTTTGGGTTTAATTCTATTCGCATTCTTCCATATCATCACTTTTTGGCTTTGTCACCTTCCAGGTGTCGGCCAGCACAGCTCGATTCGGAGTCCTAATGGACATTCCGGGTCGGGGTGTGTCAGTGAGTATTAAAATCCTAAATCAATTATTTATTTTTATTTTTAAAATTATGTAACTGACATGTAAATTCATTATTACATTAATGCTAGGGACCCTGATCAAAATCTGAAAACTAATAAAGTTTCAATCAAAGAACATTAGTAACTAAGGACCATATACTAATTTTTTCTATATAAAATTAGGTTGCTGTCCATTTTAATTAAATAAATCTGCATCAACTTGCCCTCCTGCGAGAAGTGGAGCAATTGGAGGTTTGCTGCTACCCTATAAATTGGGTACTATGTGCACAAAAAACGAGCAAGCCATCAGTTAGCTAACAATATTGCAAGAACATATACTAGTAATATCAATCCAGCAGTATCCAATTGAAGCGATGGTGACACAGCCCGACCCGAAAGTAGGGCATATTGGCCGTCACATGAGAGTGACGTAACCATGTGCACAGTGCGGAAGCAAGATTAATCAAAAAGATACGAACAATTTAAAGTCATGCAACCCGCAACCCAATTAAAGATAGTGTGCTAGTGCGAGAATTAAGATGGTTTACATAACCAGAGCATAAATGGTCTACGTGCAGTCAAGCAGAAAGCACTAGATAGAGATAACACCCGAATGTGGTCCTACATAAGTGAATTTTGTTAGAACATCCGATAAGCTCCTCGTATGCCACCAACGAACACTACCTAATACCTGGTGGGGCAAAAAACAGAAAGCGTGAGTGGGCAAAAACAAATCTTTTCAAAACCTTTCTTTTCTCAAAAGTTATAACCCCTCGCGTAAAACCTGTATAATTTCCCATAAATAAAGTATATACTCATATATAATTCTCAAAATCCTGCTAGAAAATATGTATGTATGAATATATGTATGCCATGCCAAAGTATCATAACTGAATGCCAAATCATAACTCTGTGAATGTGATTGAATACTAGATATCATCTCAGCCCTTGGCTGTATATAGCTCATAAGAATCTCATCATATCATATAGCTCATAATCAACTCAATCATGTCGTATATCCTGCACACACATCAATACCACGTCTAGTGGTCTGCACAACATCACTGTATATAGACTAATATGCTCTAGTGCTACAATCACGTGACAACTGTGCGAAAGATTCGCGGGTCACCTACGAGTTGAACCCACCTACAGTGGTCTATTCGACAGGACTGTGCACCTAACTTGGATCCAAGGCGAGCATGCGATGCGAGAGGTGAGCATCACGTGAAAGACTGAGCCTCTAACTCTGGGCGGGAGCACTAATATCAATGTGCAGGTTTATGAGCTCTAATCACATCGCATCACATCACATCATATCATAACTAGTATATAAACTTACCTGCCACTTACCTGTGCATCCACATCACCATCATTATTCTATGCAATCACTAATGCATAATAAAATAAATAGATGCTTTGCACGGCATTTCAAATCATACTATTCTTTAAATTCACTTTCTGGGAAAAGCAAGTATATAGGTATATACGGAAGAAAAAAAAACCGACTCATTGATAAGTAGCCGGGTTGTAACCCCCGTGCCTAGCCTGGCTACGCTCGTTCTCTGGATAGGTCTCGCCTATATGAGAATTAACTGTAATAACGTCAATTTAAGCACATAAACAAAACTAGCTAATAACTTTTCATACCTTGCTCAATTTGGGTATATGAATATACCATAGTGATCTACACGAGATTACTGTATAGCACTGCATATCATCCTCTGACAGACGGACAATCAGAGAGGACGATTCAGACTTTGGAGGATATGCTAAGATCTTTAGTGTTGCAGTTTGGCGACACTTGGCATAAGCGGTTGGATTTTATGGAATTCGCCTATAAGAACAGTTTTCACTCGAGTATTGGTATGGCGCCATTCGAGGCATTATATGGCAAGGTATGTCGGACTCCATTATGTTGGTCAGAAGTTGGCGAACGAGTTTTAGTGGGCCCTAATTAGTAGATGAGACTACTCAGAACATTCAGGTTATTAAGTCTAATATGAAAGTGGCCCAAGATCGCCAAAAGAGTCTAGCAAACAGACATGCCACCGATCGAGTGTACAAGGTTGGTGATTGGGTCTTTCTAAAGTTATCATCGTGGCGAGGTGTAGTACGATTCGGGAAGAAAAGGCAAGCTAAGTCCTAGATTTATCGGACCTTATCAGATCACCGAGCGAGTCAGTGAAGTTGCTTATAAACTTGAGTTGTTGTCAGAGCTGTCTAAGGTACATAATGTGTTTCATGTCTCGATGCTTCGACATTATGTTGCAGATCCTTCACATGTGATACCTCATCAACCTTTGGAGATCAGTTCAGATTTGACTTATGATGAGGAGCTAGTGACTATTTTGGATTGGAAAGAAAAGGTTCTGAGGAATAAGACAGTGCAGTTGATTAAAGTTTTGTGGAGGAATCATTCAGTGGAAGAAGCGACTTGGGAGACAGAGGATCAGATGAGAGAGATGTACCCAAGATTGTTTTATAAGTACTAGTGGATGGTTTTGGTTATGTAAATTTCGGGGACGAAATTTTTATAAGGTGGGTAGATTGTAACAGCCCGTCCCGGAGTTTTTGTACGACAGACGTGAAATGACGAAAATGCCCCTAGGCATTAATAAAGGTATGTGTATGTATCTACATTGGATGTTTGTTGGAGGTATTTGGACCACACACACACAGTCACTATTCCTCTCTCTCACTCCCGCACTCTCTCTCTATTTCTCTCAGACTCTCTCTCTTTCCTTCCCTACTTACGGACGAAGCCCATTCTTCACCATTGCATCGCGGATCGAAGATTTTAAGGTGAGATTTGAAATCCTTGTAAGATTTTGAGTTCATCTATACAGTTTTTGGTACAGGAGGCCCTCGATTCATCACGAAACCATAACCCCAGTTTCGGTGCACTGTTCATGCACACGTAAATATGGACTTTTCAGGGAATTTTAAGCTCATAGGGAGCTTAAGGAGGTCCTAAGGAAGCTTGAAGTGGTTCGTTGGAAGATTTTGGACGTCCGAGGACCGAGATCGACGTGTTTCTAAGTTTGCCAAATTATCAAACTTCCTCAGGTAAAATCTAGTGGATTTTAAGCTTTGCGACTTCTATGGTTGTGTTCTTCATGCTTGTAGCTTCATTTTGGTACCAATTTTATGAAAAATGGTGGAAAAATGAGTGAGATATCAAGATATGAAATTTTTCCAGTATCCGGCGAGTTGCAGACGGCGGCAGCTGGCGTGGTCCATCGAAGAAGGAAGTAGAATATTCCGTCGGAGTTGACGGAATATTCCTAACGGCGTCAGGTAACGCCGTTAACTTCTGTTAGTATATAACGGAATATTTCGTGGAATATTCCTAACGGCGGTTAAGGTTTCCGTCAGGGTCCCCTGCGGGTGGCCACGCGTGTGGCCGTGCACTTGCCGGCCCATGGCGGCGGGTGGGTGGTCGGAAAATTATTTTTAAAATATGAGGATGATCCTGAGATTATGTAGATCACTGCGGTATATTTATATACCCAAATTGAGCAAAGTATGAGAAGTTATTAGCTAGATTGGTTATGTGCTTAAAATAACGTTGTTATAGTTATTTCTCATATAGGCGAGACCTATTCGAAGGACGAGCGTAGCCAGGCTAGACATGGGGGTTACGACCCGACTACATACCAGTGAGTGGGCAGTTATTTTCAGTATATATATGTATATACTTGACGTTTTTCCCAGAAAATGTATTTAATGGAATGTGATTTGAATGCCATGTTATGCCTGCATTTTTAGCATATACATTATCATAATTATGCATATTGTTGCATGGTGCTGCGGAGGCCCAGGTAAGCCCAGGTGAGTATATTATGCTGGTAATGAGTATGAAATAGTTGGTGATATTGTGATGCATATTGAGCTCCTTAATCTGCACCTCGGTGTTAGTGCTCCCGCCCAGAGTTAGGGGCATAGCTTCACATGATCGTTCACCTCCCGCACCACACGCTCACTTGGATCCAAGATAGGTGCATAGCCTGTCGTATAAACCACTTTTAGTGGGTTCGACTTGTAGGTGACCCGCAATTAGCGCACAGCCTTCATGTGATTGTAGCACTTGAGCGTATTCATTATATACCTAGCCTGTCGGTCAGACCACGTGAGGTGGTACCGACTTGTGTGCAGATATGTATAAATATGTTGAGATATGAGATTGAGATATGATTGAATTGAGCTCTAGTTTCTACCGTATAGATCACGTCAGGTGACTTCGGCTAGCAGATGATTTATATTGAATTGCATCACCTGGCTTATTATTTGTTATATTGTGATATTGGGCATACCATATATATGGCATACATTCAAATGAATCTTGATATACTGAGCATGATTTGACTTATATTTATGTATTCTATTTTCTGGGAAAATTATACTTATTTTACAGCAAGGGGTTAGTATATTCAAAGGAAAATAAAGTTTTATATAAGCGTTGTTTTACTAACTCACTTAGCTTTGTTTTGCGCCCCTCCAGGTATTAGGTAGCTTTGTTGGTGGTTCACGAGGATTCGGGTGGAAGTTCTGACAGTACATCATCCATGTAGGATTATTGGTTACTGTTTGATTTAGTAATTTCTATGCTTGACTGCACTTAGACTTAATTATGCTCTGAAGGTGTATTAACACTTATTTCCTTTCTAGCCATTATGGATGTTTGGTTTTTATTCATTCGAAATTTCCTTATCTTAACACTTCCGCTTCGTGCACATGGCTTACGTCACGCTCACGTGACGGCCATCATGCCTCGATCTAGGTCGAGGTGTGTCAGATGGCGCCCTTGAAAACACTAATTATGTTGGCTTGCTGATGAGTCGATATTATACTATATATTTTACCCTCTTCCTAGTTATAGTTTGTTGGTTATTTTGGTAGAATTTTGATATTTTGTTATATATTTTCAATGTAGGACATTCGACTTTCTCTGGAGAAAAAATGATCAAACGGATGAATTTTGGAGTGATTCTAATTGGAGATGTTCGCAATTCTTTCAAGATGATTGTATCAAAATTACAGATTTTTCTACCAAGTCGTTTGACCGTGGCAAGGAAATAAAGACCCAGCTCGCAGCTTTCCCATATTGACGTTTTTGGACGTTTTGGGTATTTTGGAGGTCAAGATGGCATATTTTGAGGAAGATTCCTTCTGAGGATTTATTAGGGACGCCTTCAGCTTTCAAAAGAGACATTTTGGGACCAAATAGAAGTTGATTTGGTCGGTCAAAAGACTAATTTTTTGAGAACTCCGAATTTTAGTTCAAATAGGAAACCTTTTATTTTATGTTTTATGATTTTATTATGTTTCCTAGTTTTATTCTAAGACCTTTTCTAGGTAGGATTTTATTTTGTAGTAGTATAAATAAGGCTTTTTAGCCATTAGAAAGAGGGGGAAAAAGAGAACGCACGCACACTTTAGAGAGCTTTTGGATTCAAGTTTATTTTCAAGGTGTTTTCTATCCTTGTTTTTAATAATATTTTGTTTTATGATTGTTAGTAACTAATTTCCGTTTGCTAGGGCGAGCCACGAGCCTTAGCAAGAATATATAGTCTCTTTTCAATTTGCTTATGATATTATGAATGCAAATTTTGAATTATTAATCACTGGTTTAAACCATCTAATTGTCTTAATGCTTAGCTACCATTAGGATCTTTAGAAAAGTAATTTGATGCAATTTTGGTCGGAGGTCGGTCCTTGAAATTGACGAATGCTTCTTGTGATTAATAAGTGCAATTTCACTTAGGATGAATACCACGCCTTAAGGGTTGTATGGTTTTGTAAAATGTTTCACAAAGCTTAATGAGTCATGCATGTTTAGATTAGATCTGAATACCACAGACGGATTGCATGTTTGATATACGCTCTATGTTGGAGGTCCAAGTAGGCATATTTTAGGAAAACCTAACCATCAAAATATGCATGTGTAATTCATAAGTAATTGGAAGAATTAAATAAGATGACGGCGGAACCATAGGCTTTTATAATTTAATTTTCAAAAACCGCTTTCTTTTAGCTTATTTTATTTTGTCATTTTATTTAATTGTTTTCTATTAAATTCGTTTTTATTATTTTAAATAAAAAAATAAACTTTTTCCAAAAGTAATTAATTAAGATTTGATTTGATACAAATTATTCATTCAATCTCTGTGGAGAACGACCTTGCTAGAGCCATCTATACTATAATTACCTTGTACTCTTGCAAGTATTTTAAGTGTTTTTATCTCTACTTTTGCAGGTGGTAAAATCCATATCACTTGCTTCCTCTTGGTGGTTGACGCGTGTCATTTCCAAAGGCCCAAGCAACCATTATTGATATTGCTGCTGGACTCCTCTCCCCCCTTACGGGCGTGTACCGCATACAAGGGACTCTGTATTGCAGTATCAACGAGAGTGTGGGCCCGGGTCTCGTCGGTCAGGTTTTGACCCCAAGATTTCCAAGTAAGTAGCACTGTGTTAATCTAACTAGCTAGCTAGTTACAATTACATTACATGCATGCACCTCCGTACAATTATTGTAATTTCATTTTAACTAATTAATTTGATAGCAGTATACGTACCTTAATTGATTAATAAATAAAACAGTAACCGTTATACGTTGTTGTATGTCCAGATGCTACTATCCGATTGCAGGGTGGAGCTGCCAATACTACGATCGCTTCTATGGTAACCAATAACGCCGTACATTATTCATTCTTGCTAGATCCTTTAAGCTTTGATCTCAATAACGTACTGTCTACTTTCACGCTAGCGATTGACGCGCCACTTGCCGCCTGCAATGCCACTTTGTCTGAAATAGCGAATCTCTGATCCGCCTTGGTGTTTGCTGGAGACACCTTAGCCGGCCTGCTCCGAGTTTTAAATATTGTGGCGGTTGGATTTGTCGCAAACGCGACCGTAACTGCTTAATACACAACCTAGCGCTAATATAATCAATATACAAAAATAATACGGCGTCTATGTATTCGGTATTATAGTTATCTGAATAAGAGACGGTCATTAGTTAGGGTACCATGCACTATTAGTGTAACCTTCTATTGGCCAAAGAGCCTATGCATGGCTTTGTCTTCCCATACAACTATAATGAAATATTTCTTCTTCTATGTATAATTCATCAAGTCAATGTAGTATTCATGCACAGAGGGCAGCTACCTTAAAGAATTATGACAGGAATAAAACCTTTGGGTCCTTTGACTCTTCAAATCAAACTAGCTCAAACAAATGAATTGATTACCATCTCTTACTACGATGTTTCGTCCCCAATATTGATATAAACTATTTGATAGTTGTTGACCCTAAAAACTACCAAGCTTACGTGACGCGCAGGCCGAGTAATTAATAAGCTAACTATGTCCTTCGGTTGTGTGCAGGGCGTGCCAACTGTAAGAATAAGGTTGAGAATTAGACAAAAAAATTACTTTGAGGCACGTTAATACGTTTTCCTTAAAGTGATATTTGCCCCCCCCCCCTCTAATATGAGTTTGCTAACGGGTCTAAATCAAATCACTTCCAGGATACAACAAAGTTTGGAATTTTAGTTTAGCAAGAACTGAAATTCCCTTAAAATCTTCTAAAAGGAAACTGTATGATTTTGATGGAGAGAAAAAGGATAAGAAAATATTGTTTGAAGAATTGTATATCTGAATATGCAACCAACTTGGGCTATATATAGATACTATGGAACCCTTTCAAGATGGATCAAAGTGTGCATATAAAAGGTCATGTTCTTTCCTGCATCATTACCACCGAATGGATGCATCTTTTAATTAAAATCACAACCTGCTGCATCCTTTCATTTTCCGAAAAGATGCAATCCCATTGCTAGTGACACGGAACTGCAAGAAGTCATAACTTTCTGAATTCATAACAAGGGACATATCCCTTAGTTATGCTTCTTCAATCCAAAAGACACGGAACTGCAGCCATGCTTGTCACTGCAGCCATGCTTCTTCAATCCAAGAGACACGGCACTGCAGCTTTTGGTTGTACTTCTTCGCACAAGGCACTGCAGCCTTTGGTTGTGCTTCTTCACACA
Organism: Heteromeles arbutifolia; assembly: GCA_024362995.1. Taxonomy (NCBI): domain Eukaryota; kingdom Viridiplantae; phylum Streptophyta; class Magnoliopsida; order Rosales; family Rosaceae; genus Heteromeles; species Heteromeles arbutifolia. The sequence continues at coordinate 30,743,017 of JANCRC010000011.1, read as the reverse complement.
AGGCACTGCAGCCTTTCTCCCATCATGCACGCAACACCATATTTCAATTTCATGTGTGTGTGTATATATATATTAATGAAATACACCAACAATCCTTCCCTATTTCAATAATATATATATGCTCATATACTTGGAAACATCTAACAATTCTCCTCTATCTCTCGAGAATCCCTTTTTAAAAGGATATGCCAAATTTTTATTTGACCTTACATAAGTTAAGTTAACAACTCCTTGTGTTATTAACTGTTTGACAAATTCATGTCTAAAGCTAATATGTCCAGATTTGCCATTATATACTTTGCTATAAGATCTAGACAATGTAGCTTCACTATCGCAATACAAAGAAATAGATGGCATTGGTTGTGGCCACAACTCTATATCGAACAATAAATCTCTCAACCATTCTGCTTCTTTGCATCCGGCTGCTAATGCTATAAACTAAGATTCCATAGTGGAGTGTGATATAACAGTTTGTTTCTTTGATACCCAAGAAATTGCACCTCCCTCAATAGTGAATATCCATCATGTTGTGGATTTATTATCGTTTGTGCTAGTAATCCAACTAGCATCTGAGTATCCTTCTAATACCGCTGGAAATCTTGAATAAAATAGACCCAAATTAGTAGTCTTCTTAAGATAACCAAAAACTCTACAAATTGCTTTCCAATGTAAAGTGCTAGGGTTGCTAGTGTATCTTGAAAGTTTACAAACAGCAAATGCTATATCTGGCCTTGTGCTATGCGAAGCATACATCAATCCTCCAATTGCACTAGCATACTCAAGTTGTGCAACTGATATGCCAGAATTTACTAGCATGTTGATCTTAGAGTCATAAGGGGTCGATGCTTCTTTTATTTGCAAATGATTATGCTTCTGCAATATTTTTTCAATATAGTGTGACTGGCACAATGCAAAACCCCCATCATGTCTCTTTACTTTTATCCCTAAGATAGTATCCACTTCATTTAAATCCTTCATTTTGAAATTTGAATTTAGATACTTCTTAGTTTCGGATATAGCTTATGACAAAGTCAAATTTTTCATGCCATTGTTTTGGCGCTTGTTTTAGACCATATAGTGATCTCACTAATTTACAAACCTTCTTTTCATTACCAGGAAGAACAAATCCTTCCGGCTGCTCCATATATACCTCTTTATCCAAATCCCCATTTAAAATGGCTATTTTCACGTCCGTTTGATGTACATATAGATTATATACAAATGCCAAAGCAAACAACACTCTAATGGAAGTGATTCTTGCAACTGGTGCATAGGTGTCAAAGTAGTCAACTTCCTTTTTCTGTTTAAAACCTTTGGCTACCAATCGGGCTTTGAAGGTTTGCAGAGAACCATCAGTACTATATTTCCTTCTAAACACCCACTTACAACCAATTGGTTTAGATCCATATGGTAAGTCAACCAAAGTCCATGTTTGGTTGGATAACAATGAGTTCATCTCATCATCTACAGCTTCTTTCCAGAAAACAGCATCTCTAGAAGTCATTGCTTCTTTTAAAGTTACAGGATCTCCTTCTACATTTAAAATGAAGGGTATTTTATGTAGAACCTTTTCTCTGTTTCCTTCCACCAAAAATAAAATGGCTTCTGAAGATATAAAATCAGGACCTAAATTCTTTTCTTTTCTGACCCTTTGACTTTTCTTAAGTTCTAGAACCTTTTCCGGTTCCTTTCTCTTTTTGGTGCTGGAAACTAAACTGGGATTTTCTTTCGACACTGATTGTTGATTATGTTCTTCAACTGAACTAGGACTAGGGTCATAATAGAATTTATCCTCAAAGAACTCTACATCTCTTGACTCAACAATGACAATTGATTTCACATCAAGCAATCTATATGCTTTAGAGTTCTGGGCATATCCCACAAAAATACTTTTTATGCCTCTAGGACCTAATTTGGATCTTTTAGGGTCGTGAGACCTATAAAAGGACAAACACCCCCAAACTCTTAAATATTCCAAATTTGGCTTTCTGCCCTTCCATACTTCATGTGGTGACACATGAGTTTTCTTAGAGGTAATTCTGTTTTGTATATGGCATGCTGCAAGAAGAGCTTCACCCCATAAATATGTAGGAACATTTGCACTTATGATCATTGAATTAATCATATCAGTGAGTGTCCTATTCTTTCTTTCTGCTAAGCCATTTTGTTGTGGAGTGTAAGGTGCAGTTTTCTGATGAATGATTCCATGTTCTTCACAAAACAAAGTGAATTCATTTGAAAAATATTCACCACCTCTATCACTCCAAAGGATTTTAATTTTCCTTTCCTTTTGGTTTTCAACCTCAGCCTTGTATCGTTTGAAAAAACTCAAAGGCTTCATCTGTATTAGACATTAAATAAACATAAGTAAATCGAGAACGGTCATCAATGAAAGTAATAAAATAGCGTTTTCCTCCTCTAGTTAAAACACCATTAAACTCACATATATCAGAATGAACTAAATTTAATATTTCAGTATTTCTTTCTACTTTTTGAAAAGGTTTCTTTGTAATTTTAGCTTGTGTGCAGATTTCACAATTTTTAAATGTAACATCTTTACAAGAAATTAAACCATGTTTAGACAAATATTTTAAAGATCTATAATTCAAATGTGCTAAACAAAAATGCCATAAAGTAGAAGAAGAGTCAACAATATAAACAGAAGAATTCACTTTATTGATATTGAGTTTGAACATTCCATCAAATGAATAACCCTTGCCAACAAATACACCATTCTTTGACAGTATAAATTTGTCGGCTTCCAACACCACTTTAATATCACTTTTACATAGTAGATTTGCATATACAAGATTTTTCTTAATGTCTGGGACATGAAAAACATTTGTCAGAGTTATTGTTTTTCCAGAAGTGAATTGGAGTTCAACAATCCTTTTTCCAAGAACCTTAGCACCATTGTGATTGCCCATTAGTACTTCTTGACGATCCTCTTTGGTTTTGTAGATCTTGAATTGTGCTCTATCATTGCAAACATGTATGGTAGCACCAGAATCAAGCCACCAGTCAGAAGATTTAACGGCTGCAGCCATGTTCAATTCAATGATCATGCCAATTTGCATTTCAGACACCATAGCAATTATATCTTCAGTATGAGTTTCCTCTACCATAATTGCTTTGTTTAATTTGGCGTCCTCATTTTTCTTGAACCTGCAATCACGAATAAAGTGCCCTTTCTTTCCACAATGGTGGCAAGTTGCATTTTTCTTGCCACTGTTGGTGCCAAAAGATGTCTTTTTGAACTTTCTTAGGTTATTTGCTTTCAAGTTCTTTTTGAACTTACTATTGATCCCTTCAACATATTGTGAGGAAAAATAGTTTTCGAGTTTTCGAGTTTCCTCTTCAATTTGGATCCCCTTCAAGAGATCTTGGAGACTTATATCTTCTGCCATATGCAAAAGCTTCTTTCTATAATTGTTCCAACCATGGGGTAATTTTGACATGATAGCCCCTACTTGTAATGCATCCGGAACAATTATTTTGACTTCACGAAGCTTTGTGACCAAAAGTAATAAATCTTGAACTTGGTCCACAATGGATTTGCCATCAGTCATAGTGAATTCATAGAACTTAAACATGATAAATTTATCGGTACCTTTTTTCTCCGATGTATACTTCTCTTCAAGAGCATTCCAGATTTCCCTTAGAGATTGAGTTGTAGAAAATAAATTGTAGAGCCGATCCGACAAAGTATTCAAGATATGTCCTCTGCATATCAATTCATCGTCTTCACGCTTCTTTCTGTTGGCAATAATTTGTTCAGTATCTGCATCATTAGGTTCAGGAATTGGCTGCAGATTTGATCAAGAACATAGGCAATTTTCAGGGCCGTCAACATCCAGCGAATCTTGTCCTTCCAGCACATGAAATTGGTTCCATCAAACTTGTCGAGTTTCCAGAAAGCATCGTCGTTCATTGCAGACAAAGCCATAGTTTCGAACATCTTCTCCATTGCAGACAATGCCGAATCTTGTTCGAAAGATACTAAAGAAAGAAACTATGGAGATTGCTGGAATTTGTACACTTGAACTTTTATTGATATATAGAATGTTTACAAAGATAATTGTTTACAAGAAAGTGTTTACAAGGAAGTGTTTACAAGGATGCCATGAAGGCTAAGGATGCTTGAGAGTATGAAGATAGTGTGAGTATACGGTGAAAGTAGGGTGTTCAGGTGTTGAGATGTTAAGGTGTGTTTTTACAATGAATGGAACTCCACTTATATAGACTGAATGAGGATACAATGGTATTAAAATTATTTATAAATAAATGATGTGGACATCTCCTTGGTACTTGTCATTTGTCACTATGCTTCTACTATTGCTGAAATTGTCAGCACTGTTTCTGAAACGTGGCCTGATTTTTTCTTTGCATGTGAACTTGCCTGTCTCCTTTTGCATGTGAATTTGCTGCATGGTTTGTCTCTTGGAGCCTAATTTTACTTTTGCATGTGATGTCCCTGAAATGCTTTCTCCCCTGTCTTCTTTTTCATGCCCATTTTAGGTATTGTTGAATTGTTTTGTCCTTATGATTAAAATGAAAGCTTTTGGGTGGTTTTGGTTAGTTTTCCATAATTTCAAATCCTCCATGCTGCTCGGCGGCCAAATCCTCCACGTGTATGTAAATCATGTATGCCGCAAGCACTTGCAATTTAATTACAATGCTAACTCTTAAAAGCCTTATCACATCCTATTAATCAACTAAAAGAGAACTGGCATGCATAATTTTCATCCAAATTTTGCTCCACCTGCTGACCACCCAATTCAATCCTTTATCCAAAAGATAATAACACATAGTGAATAACAGCAAGTTGGCATGCGTGATCTTAGGCCTGGTTAGGTGACCTCGGCATCGCAAATGTGATTGCATTTGAACACCTTCTCTAGATAAATAAAATATCAAGATAATCCCAATTATTCAGGATATAATTATTATGATTATGATAATCATAACAATAATCGGAAGTCAGCTTGATATTTTACTCATTTAACAATCTAGAACTTTGTTTATTAACCGGTCACGATTGCTCGGACTAATGATGTAAAATCGGGTCCAAACAATATTATATATATATATATATATATATATAAGAATATAAAACGTTTTCTCTATATGAAGCACAATGATTGAACTAAACCAGATCAATCCTAAATGAAACCAAATGACTTACGATGTGGTCAAGAGTATTGCATTAGGGAAGGACCGTATTGCATTGTAGTTGTACTGGAATAAATTCTCTAACCGCTTATACTTAGCTTGGGTAACCATGACATACTCAACTGTGTATAGGAATTCTGGACAACATCAACAAAGGTAAAACCACCCTATACAACTTCAACGGTGCTCCAATCCAATCGCTCATAACAATGAAACTCATGGCTCACTTGGCACTGCACAACTACTAGTTGGTCTTCCAAGACATGATTGCCCGACTCCTCATAATAGCATTCTTAGTCGAAATTGGCTCCACAAGATGAGGGCAGTCTTGTCGTCTTACCACTAACCATTCCATTATTCTGTGCCTAGCAGATTAAAAAATATTACAGGGATCAAGCAGTAATCCGATGTTGTGCGATGGAAAGTATGAACATGATATGGAAAGAAGAGCAAAGCTCTACCACTCAGATGGATGAGTCCGCGTAGCAATCATAAGTCAGGGGTCAGCAGATGTGCTACAAAGAATTTGACCCTCCAGATGACAACACTCCAGAGAATAAGGCGGATGGCGATCAAAGGTGTCGAACTGAGAAAATGAGTAATTTTGCCATGCTGTGGGCCAACAGAGATGTGTTCGAATAGTCTGAATAAGAATGGTTGATAGGGAATTTACCACTTGCAAAAGTAGGGATAAAAACACTTAAAAATACTTGCAAGAGAACAAGGTTGTTGTAGTATAAACGGCTCAAGCAAGGTCGTTTTCCGCAGGGATTATTTAAAACAATTTATGAAAAACCCTAAACCTAGTTAATTATTTGAAAGTAAAGATTGGAAAAGTATGATTTAGAATTTAAAAGTAATAAAAACGAATTTTAATAAAAATAATTTAGGGAAAGCAACTAATAACCAATTAAAAATGAAACAAATCAAAGAGAAAGGTTTTGAGAAACAAATTTGGAAAAGCACTAGGGTTCCGCCGTCACCCTAACAATCCTACTTAGTTCTTCTAATTCCTTATGAATTACACATGCATATTTTGAAGGTTAGGTTTTCCTAAAGTATGCCCTACTTGGAACCCCCAACATAGAACGTATATCTAACATGCAACCCGTCTGTGGCATCCAGATCGAATGTGAACATGCAAGACTCATTAAATTTTGTGAAAACATTTTGAAAAACCATATAAATCCTAAGACGTGTCGTCCATCCTAAGTAGCTACACATGTTAACAACAAGAAGACTTAGTCAATTTTAGGGACAGCCCTCAGCCAAAATTGCATCAAATTACTTTTCTAAATATCCTAATAGTCGTGAATCACTAAGACAAATAGATAGTTTAAAGCACAGTGATTAAAAATTCAAAACCTGCATGCATAATATCATAAGAACATTAAAAATAGACTACATATTCTTGCTAAGGATCATGGCCTCACCCTAGCAAAGAGAATTAGTTACACATATTCATAATAAAAATCAACATAATTGTATTAAACTAGAAAAAGAATGAAAACACCTGAAAGAATAAAGTCTTGAAATCTCTAAACTTTGCCCCAAATTCTTCTTCTCAAATCTTGCGTGCGTTCTAGAGAAACCCTAAGTCTGCCAAAAAGCTTATTTATACTACTCTATAATAAAATCCTCCTAGTAAAAGGTCTTAAAATAAGACTAGGAAACCTAATAAATTGAAATAAAATAGGAAACATAATCCTACATTAACTTGGTAAATTCGCCTAGAAATCTGCAGAGTCATGTTTTGGACCCAAATCAGCTCCAAAACTGACCCAAAATAGCTGGATTTAAAGCTTGGACTATTCTTAACACTTCTCCAGAAGGCCGCGAACCCATTTGAGGTCGTCTTGGGCTCCAAAAACGCAATTTAAGCCCAAAAACGTCATTTTCCAGTAACGCGTACTGCTTCTTCATTAAATCACTAGAAAATAACTGCTTGTAGAAATTACTGAAATTTGGACACGAACAAGCTAAGGAACACACGAACGTCCTCCAATTTGAATCACTCCAAAATTCGTCCGTTTGGTCACATTTTTCTCTAGAGAAAGTCGAATGTCCTACAATGAAAATATAAAGCAAAGTATCAAAATTCTACCAAAATAATTACCAAAATAATACTAAGAGTAGGGTAAAATATATAATATAATATTGACTCATCAAAATGCCCCCAAACTTAACTTTTTGCTTGTCCTCAAGCAAAACAAAACTAGAAAACAAAAATAAAAGCTAACAAACTAGAAACTTAACTAAAACTAAACGGCAAAACTTTCACCTTCACAGTTGCAATCCGTAGACAACGTTAAAAATAAGAACATCTTTTCAAAAGTTCCAGCCAATCCCACCACAGAGTCCAAGCCATTTAGAATCAATTAGAAAAGAATTCATGAACTTCCTTTGGTATAAAGTGAACCAACATAGTTAAGGAAACTCGACTAAAACCCTTACCTCTTGTCCTCTTCATTCAACACTTACTAACTTTACATTTTTTTTTTCTCTTTTTCGAATTTTCTTCTCTTTATTTTTCTTTTCTTTCTTTCTTTTTTAGTAACAGTAGTGGTCGTGCAATGCTAGTTCCCTTAAGCTTTCGATCCAACCCATGTAGCGAGCTTTAGGTCAATGACTCCCAAACCACAGAGGCTTTAGGGCACTAGGTGTAGAACACCCCTAAGGACTTATTAACCCGAGCTGAAAAGGCTACGAAACCAACTAACCACCCTGCCCCATGCCAAAACTCTACCGTTTGACGCAATAATCACTGCTGATTAGGCATGACTGGCCCAGTTACTAGGCAAAGCCTCGGGTCGAACAATTATTACTTTATAACATAACAATAACTTACTTTTCTTAGAACAAAACTTAAAAATAAACTTAGACTAAAAGTAAGTGTTCCAATCTCACTCCCCACAAACTATGTAGATGTGAATGTGCAAATTTTCAAAGTATAACTCATGAATTAGTGTCTAAGCAATGATAAATAGAAAAGACTCTAATGTGGGATTAATCTTCACCATGTCCATTTGTTTTAACGTTTAAAATAAACTATGGATATTAACTTAAAAAAAATGAAATTTTTTAACTTGACTCAAAAATTAAAATTTTAAAAATTCTTAATTCCCACCCCCAAACTTAAATCACACTTTGTCCACAAGGTGTAGAAAATAAATAAAAGAAAAATGAAACAATCAAAAAGAAAAATAATACATAATCCCTAACTGACAAAACTGAAAATAAGTGAAAACGAAAGAAAATACAAAAAAAAAAAAAAAAAAAAGGAAAAAAAAAAAGAACAAAACAAAATATAGATGAAAAACAAAAACAAAAAGAAATAAAACATTAAAGGAGAGAGAACACACGGACCAATGGAAGATCAGTTGTGTTGGAAACCCAACCCGCGAAGCAAAGGCCCAAGAAACGTAGAGACACCACAAGGACAGCCCACGCGAATCCATGTGCACGGCACATGTGCGTCAAAACCCTAGCACCGGTATGGAGAAAAGCATTGGATTCTTCATTGCTAACCTCGAGCCCTCCCTCTTTAATTCAAAGTGCTCATTGCGGAACAAACATGGGAAACACCAACCTTGGACACGTGTCGCGCATCAATGCATTAGCCCCTTAGGATGCCAAACGAACGGCCAAATCGCTTTAACCATTGTGAATGCTTTGTAAACCCCGGGTCGTTCTCTTTTCTCTAGAAACTGAAAGAATTCACACTGCGATGCTGTCATCCTTCTCTCTACTTCTCACTTATATACAAAGGAGAACCCTTGCCCTTCCACTGGTCTCATCGCGACATCAATATAATGCCGTTCTCTCTTGCCATTTTGTCTAGGTCTCCCAAACTGAAAGTGCAATCCACGCCACCTATGCTCTCGGGTACATTCATGGAGTTCATCATCCTCGTTGGATCGCAGTAGCAAAACCAGAATTCTCAAAGGTAAAACTCTTGCCCTGCTGCCATTGCGTTCCGTTGCCCTTATTTTCATGGAAAAAGTAAAGAGCTAACACATGCAACTGTTTTCTCGGAAGTAAAATGTGTGTAGGATGTGGGAGAAAAACAAAAGAAGCCTCTCGGATCGCACAGATCCGAGCATGCAAAAGGTACAAACACATGTTGTGAAATGTTCTAACTACGCACTGCAAAGATAGGGTACAATGTTAGTTCATATCTCACATTTCTGTCTCTCTGTGTGTAGGAAGCTTGGATTGAGGTGATAACCGAGAGAAATGAACATGCAAGCGGCAGATCCAACGGGTCAAAACGGAAAGATTAACTTTCAAGCTCCTGGAACTGCAACAGGTATAAAACTCATCCTTCGGTTCGTAGTCTACTCAGCATGTATGGCTTCAAAGCATCTTTTGTGTGATATTCTTGAACACCTTCATCTCGTGATAGAACTCAATGAAAATCTGAGCACCCCAAAACATATGTATGGACCAGTTGGACTGGAATCGTGCTGAGGATAGAAAATGAACTACCCCCAAACTTAAATAAAAACATCCTTGAATGTAAAATAGATAGATCCTCAAAGAAGAATGGTTGATATATGGACTATTTCCACTGGAACTCAGATGCCTGATTATTCTGTTGCAGGAAAAGATCCCAGATCGGCAAAGGCTGCTCGATGACAAAACTATTGGCCCACACTGAAGAATGGCCACTTAGCAAATGGAGAGGTATAACATTCTGTCCCTGCCATGTGAATCACAGATGTGGTTGATGTTGATGCGTTTCTGCGACTGGATGCATGGTCCAGTCTAAAATAATCTCTCTATGCATAAATTCTTGTTTGCTTTGTTTGCTGTCTCCAAAAACCCAGGTGGTAAAATTCAGAGATAGAATATAGAAAATACTAACTGTAAACAAATTCTTTATTTATGTTTTTTAAATTATTGTTGACACTAAATGACAACCTAGGAAATTAAATGCATCCAGAAACTGAAAGTAATGAAATAAAAATGAAAGAAAGTAAAGAAAAAGTTGGAGAATTGGGTTGCCTCCCAATAAGCGCTTTATTTAATGTCTATAGCTAGACGGAACAGAAGCCCAGTGATTAAGTTGCTGGATCCTTCAGAATCATTGACTCGCTTGCACTGACTTTCCTTAGGAATGGCTTTAGTAGATACTTCTTGACCTTGAGCACACAGCCCCTGCCCTCTGTTTCAATGTCCACGTTGCCGTTTTGAAAAACCTGCTTAATCATATAAGGGTCTTTCCACTGAGACTCTTGTCTCCCTGGAATTAACAACCACACCTTTTTACCAGGCTGTATTTTCTCAAAATTTGGGCTGCCTTGCTACGGTTTATGTTTTTTCTTAATGTGAATCAGTTGGACATCATGCAGCACTTTATGCTGCTGCGGTTTAGGACTTATGCAATCAAGAATTAAATTTGGAGGCTTTATGGACAGATGGTCAGTTGATGACTTACTCATAAATTTGGCTTGAGGTAAACCATCTAATGCATCAACACGCATGCATTCTTGCTTATCACCTGGATGTGTGGTGGCTTTAAACAACCTAAAAACAACCGCTTGATCTTCAACCCGGAATGTTAGTGTTTCGGCTTCAACGTCAATAAGAGTATGGGTTGTTGCCATGAAAGGGCGGCCTAAAATGATTGGTGTTTTCAAATCTTCATCCATGTCTAGAACCATAAAGTCTGTTGGCAGGAATAAGTTGTCCACCTTTCCAATAACATCTTCAATGACCCCTCTAGGATAGGTAATTGAACGGTCGGCCAATTGAATAATGCTGGAGGTTGGCTTCAGCTCACCTTCACCTAAACGTTTAAAAACAGAATAAGGCATTAAGTTTACACTAGCACCTAAATCAATTAAAGCACTACTAAAATCACAATTTCCAATGGTGCAAGAGATAGTAAAACTCCCTGGATCTTTCTTCTTTGGAGGCAATTTATGCTATAGGACTGCGCTGCATTGTTCTGTTAGGACAATTTTTTTTTACTCAACAAGCTTTCTTTTCTTACTGCAAATGTCTTTTAAAAATTTGGCATAGGAAAGGATCTTTCGAATGGCTTCTAATAATGGCAAATTAATATGAACTTTAGCCAATGTGTGTATGAAATCCCTTAATTGCTGATCTTTGAGCCTTGGTTGTAACCTTTCGGGATAGGGAAGAGGAGGATGTTAGAACCCGCTTTACATCTTCCACGATTGTACAGAGAGATAGTAACAGAACAACACAACATCAATATTTCATTCACCCCCTTTCTTCTCTTACAATGTACTATTTATGCTAACACTCAACTCTAACTGTCCCCACAAGATAATGCCATCTGGCATCCTAACAATACCCCCCTTAAAACCAATCTTACAAGTAAGATTTACAATTTCGAACCAAGTACAATTGAAAACCAACAAAGCTTGAAACTGAAAACCTGAAGATCAAACTGCAAAGCTGGACAACTTCAAAGATTGACAATTCCACAAAATCTGATCGAAGAGTAGTGCTGCCATTTGATTAGCACAATAGCAACTACATTAATTCTCTTTACCAATCCTCTGTAAGTTGAGCTTGAGACGAACCCAAAAGATCTCTGATTGATCAGTCCCTCAAAATGCATATTAGAAACAGGTTGTGTGTTCAACAAGATGGAAAGGAATGCAAAGCAGCTGCACTGCAATTCAACATTTTCCTTTTTATGGCCTAAGTTACTCCACAAAAGTGACCTAAAAATACTTGACCATTCAGAACCCAATGTCATAACACACCCTCATGACTCATGCTTTTGTCAAATACAGATTCCTCTGCAGGACGGTTAGCAAAGCCATTAATTTTGGTCGGAGGTCTTTGAGAACCCCAGGGTATGGACCTGTAACCTCAAAGCTTTGCAAATTGTCACCACCACGTCCAATCAAAGCTGAAACTGCCAGGGTATCATGTAAATATTGCTTGATTTTGCAACCAACAACCGAGAGTTTGTGTATCAAAAAGGACACTTGACACGGCACGACAGGTGATATTGAGATGCAAGAGTGAGTAATAGCCGCAGCAAGAATAAATGTATCTACTTCAATACGATCAGGTGCAATAACGCGTTCATAACCATGTAACTGGGATTTTCCCTTGCTAATAAGCTTGTTTGTTGCCTGCTCCTTCAATCCAAGCCCCATAATCAGTAAGAAATCGAGCAAGATTAGCCACCTTTGATTTTCTAGCAACATTGGACATTACAGTTATTCCATCAGTCATAGGTGCAACCATCCTAAGAGCTTCCGTTGCCCCAACACTTGGGTAATCAAGTTGGAAACTTCCTCCGACTAATCCCCATCTGTTTGCAGCACATGCTTGAATTTTTTCATCCCTGAATTTTGAGCCTCTATCCTTACCATGAATGCCTTTCCAGTAGCGCATACAGCAACTAGAGAGCCACATTTTATCAAACAGATTGAAAACAAGAAAAGTCGTCTCAACAGGTACAATCAAGGGGTCAGCTTCCTCCAAAAAATTCCTCTTTGTCGCATTAAGAACAAAACCCAACTCACAGATTGCTTGGAAATCCATTGAATTGAATTCAGAGAGAAAAATAGTTCCACCTTTGTCATGAATTCCTTTATGGTAGGTGAACTGAAAACTAACAGAGATAATTGCATCATTATAAAACCCACCAAAAGGCTGCAGTACATCAAACAGTTGAGCATCAACATTTTCTTGCACCAAAATGGTTTCAACTCTTCCAGTAGATTTCGAATTAAGGAGCATTTGAATAGTTGTTCCACCTTTGTCAAGAATTAACTCATGGAAGCCAAACTTCAAATGCACAATAGTACCATTTTTCATGAATTTCCCAGTACAAATAAGAAATTTAGATATGTGAGCATCCTTATTTTGAACATTCGAAGTTAAGAGCCCACAAAGTGTACCTCAGGTGTTAGAAATCAGCATATGATAGCCCAACTGAAAATCACAATCTGCTGAGTGTGACCTTTCATCAAACACTTGGAGAGCAATACGAGTTTGGTTAGCAGGTACAATTAAGAGGTCGATTTCTTGTGAAAAATTCCTGGATATTCTTGAGTGGTCCTTCCAAATCTTGTCTTTTGGTAAACCTCTGCCTTTGTCACGAATAAATTCATGGAAGCCATGCTTCAAAGAAGCAATGTCGGTTGTTTGCTACCATTTAACAAACACATGGTGGGCATCATTTTCACCAGATTTTGCAACCGAAATTAAAACCACTTCAGGACAAGAACAAATTCCCATGTCATAGAGCAAGGAGTCTTCACCTTTCTTGGCCAACAATTTCGATGCAGCAACCTTTTTCTCCATTCCCATAAATTCACATTCAAAAACAGGAAACCCAGAAATCAATTCCTTTATGGTGCCTGTCTTGCAATCAAAATCAAGAATTGGAGGATCCACCGAATCTTTAGCTTCCTTGTTGAACAAATCGAAAACGCTTTCCTTCTTTCGAGCCAAAGCTTTTCGAAAAAACCCAAAACTTCCTTGAAATTTGGGATTGGAATGAAACGTCGCAGAATCATCATCGCGGTGTTTGCCGTAGTTACACACCTTCTTGAATTTCTTCAATATGGGTCGTAGACAAGGATGAGTCTTGGGCTTGTAACTTGGACGAAATTGAGACTAGAATTCATCTCTTTTCTCTCGGGCTTGAACCTTTTCCTTGTAGAAGGATTGAAGCTTGAGAACAATTTCATTTGATTTCAAAACAGAGATATGAGACACCATTTTGATGAACGGCGGATGCGAATTATGACAAGAATCAGGACGCCCGAAATTAGGGCCATGATTAGGGTTCAACCTTTCATGAATCTTGGATCTGTATGCGTCCCTTTTGACGAATTGTTGCCGCTTGAAGAACCCACACCAACCCTCGCAGCGAGAGATTGGAGCATCTGTAGAATCAATTCATTGTTAGACTTTATTTCTTTCTGCAAATCTGCAAGCGTGGTTTCTACATTCTTCACATGAGATTCCATCGCTCTTTCATGAGAGTCGACTACATCGAGAAGGGAACGTGAGGACTGAGAAGTCTTGAAATCATCAAACTTGGTTTCCAGATTGGAAACTCTTGATTCAATGGTTTTGCAAAACATTTGTGGCGGTATACAACGGAGAAAGATTGAGATGATCAACGCTGGCTGATACCAATGTTAGAACCCGATGTACGTCTTCCACGATTGTACAGAGAGATAGTAACAGAACAACAACACAACAATCAATATTTCATTCACCCCCTTTCTTCTCTTACAATGTACTATTTATGCTAACACTTAACTCTAACTGTCCCCACAAGATAATGCCATCTGGCATCCTAACAGAGGGTCATAAACACGCTCTGATTTCTGGGCTGTCCAAAATCTGTCCAGAAACAGTTTCTGCATCTTTTTCTGTAGTTTCAGGAACTTTATTGTTAATTTCTGCAACCTTGTCCCTGTTATCAATTTTTTCTTTGTCGTGATTATCGTAACTTTTTCCGGACCTCAACATCCTTATTGGACAACAATCTTCTGTACCTCTTGGATTTGGAACTGTTTGGCAGGGAAACTTTTCTTTTTCTCTTTCTATGATATTACTTGCTAGCTGCCCAAATTACCACTCCAAATAAGTTATGGAGGCTTGCATATTCTGCATGTTTTGATTCATTGTCTACTGTATCTTTTGCATGTTCAGATCAAAACTGATGCGAGTAGCCTCTGCCAACTTGTCAATTGCAATTTCCCAAGGAGCTCTAGCTGGTGCGGCAAGTTGCTGGACTGGAGGTAGGAATGGTGGTTTTACTTGCTGCTTACCACCCCATCTTAAATCATCTTAAATTTGGGTGATCTCTCCAACCTAGATTATAAAAATTTGAATAAACATCATTTCTTTGCCTTGGATAATTGTTGAATGCATTAACTTGTTCTGCAACAAAATCTGGATAAGCATCTCTCTGTGGACAGCCCATAAAATCATGTGTGGGTTGGCTGCAAATTGCATAACAAGCTGCTGCAGGTTGCTGGACAACAACTTGCTAAACTGGAGCTGCCATTTTCTGTAAGATGATGTCAAAAACGCCATGGACATTTCAATCCTTTTCTCTCAATCTTTTCAATTTGAGCAAATACATGTGGAGACCCCATGGACATTTCAAAAACGCCCATATTTTGTGTTTGATCCCCTGCCCATTGTTGAGATTCAGATGCCATGTTGTCAAACAATTGTTGTCAAACAATTGATAGGCTTCCTGTGCATTTTTAGTTGAATAAGAACCTTCTGATGAAGCATGAACATGATTCTTAGTGTTTGAGTTTAATCCTTTGAAAAATATGCCCATCTGTGTGTCTCCATCAATGCCTGCATGGGGACACTTTCTGAATAACTCCTTAAAACGCTCCCATGCCTCTTGAAACTCTTCATTAGACTTTTGGGCAAATGATAAAATTTGAGTTCTCATATCAAGAGTTTTAGAGGCTGGATAATACTTGTTAAGAAATTTGTCACTCATATGTGCCCAAGAAGTGATAGTGGCAGATGGTAGTGTAAGCAGCCATGTTCTTGCCTTGTCCTTCAATGAATAAGGAAACAAACAAAGTTTGATCGACTTTGCAGTAAACCCCTTCACTATAATATTTCTGCACCCCATTAAAAACTCTGTGATATGCATATTAGGATCCTCATGAGCTAATCCATGAACAGTAGGCAAAATCTCCAACATGTGATGTCTAATTTCGAACGTGTCACCTTCCTCGTCCGGATATACAATGCAATTTGGTAACTCATTAGCACGGGCTGCTAATGTATCCCTCAATGGATGCCCATCAGTTGGTATGGCGAAAGCCATGGTATCCTCGCTACCCAAAAACCCAGAAAACAGATTTTTCAGAAAAGTGCCCTCCAACGAGGATTCCCATGCTAAAATCTGCTCCCTCCGCCTTTGTCGTAAAATTCGTTTCGGCTCTAGATTGAATTCTAATAGCTGCTGATTTTGAGATCTGGTGCAGACCATGAACTATACCTGCCCAGATTGGGATTGCATTTGAACACCTTCTACAGATAAATAAAATATCAAGATAATCCCAATTATTCAGGAGATAATTATTATGATTATGATAATCATAACAATAATTGGAAGTCAGCTTGATATTTTACTTGTGACAATCTAGAACTTTGTTTATTAACTGGTCACGATTGCTTGGACCAACGATGTAAAATCGGGTCCAAACAATATTATATATATATATATATATATATATAAGAATATAACACGTTTTCTCTATATGAAGCACAATGATTGAACTAAGCCAGATCAATCCTAAATGAATCCAAATGACTTATAATGTGGTCAAGAGTATTGCATTAGAGAAGGACCGTATTGCATTGTAGTTGTACCGGAATAAATTCTCTAACCGCTTATACTTAGCTTGGGTAACCATGACATACTCAACTACTTATGGGAATTCTGGACAACATCAACAAAGGTAAAACCACCTTGTACAAATTCAACGGTGCTCCAATCCAATCACTCATAACAATGAAACTCATGGCTCACTTGGAACTGTACAACTACGAGTTGGTCTTCCAAGACATGATTGCCCGACTCCTCATAATAGCATTCTTGGTCGAAATTGGCTCCACAAGATAAAGGCAGTCCTGTCGTCTTATCCCCAACTATTCCATTATTCTGTGCCTGGCAGATTAAAAAATATCAGAGGGATCAAGCAGCAATCCGATGTTGTGCGATGGAAAGTATGAACATGATATGGAAAGAAAAGCAGAGCTCTACCACTCAGATGGATGAGTCCGTGTAGCAATCACAAGTCAGGGGTCAGCAGATGTGCTACAAAGAATTTGACCCTCCAAAGACTGAGGCAGATGGCGATCAA
Organism: Heteromeles arbutifolia; assembly: GCA_024362995.1. NCBI lineage: Eukaryota > Viridiplantae > Streptophyta > Magnoliopsida > Rosales > Rosaceae > Heteromeles > Heteromeles arbutifolia. Next base: position 30,725,987 of record JANCRC010000011.1, on the reverse strand, counting down.
AGGTGTCGAACTGAGAAAAGGAGTTATTCCGCCATGTTGTGAACCAACATAGATGTGTTCCAATAGTCTGAATAAGAATGGTTGATAGGGAATTTACCACCTGCAAAAGTAGGGATAAAAACACTTAAAAATACTTGCAAGAGGACAAGGTTGTTGTAGTATAAACGGCTCAAGCAAGGTCGTTTTCCACAAGGATTATTTAAAACAATTTATGAAAAACCCTAAACCTAGTTAATTATTAGAAAGTAAAGATTGGAAAAGTTTGATTTAGAATTTAAAAGTAATAAAAACGAATTTTAATAAAAGTAATTTAGGTAAAGCAACTAATAACCAATTAAAAATGAAACAAATCAAAGAGAAAGGTTTTGAGAAACAAATTTGGAAAAGCACTAGGGTTCTGCCGTCACCCTAACAATCCTACTTAGTTCTTCTAATTCCTTATGAATTACACATGCATATTTTGAAGGTTAGGTTTCCCTAAAGTATGCCCTACTTGGAACCCCAAACATAGAACATATATCTAACATGCAACCTGTCTATGGCATCCAGGTCGAATGTGAACATGCAAGACTCATTAAGTTTTGTGAAAACGTTTTGAAAAACCATATAACTCCTAAGGTGTGTCGTCCATCCTAAGTAGCTACACATGTTAACCACAAGAAGCCTTAGTCAATTTTAGGGACAGCCCTCTGCCAAAATTGCATCAAATTACTTTTCTAAATATATCGCGAATCACTAAGACAAATAGATAGTTTAAAGCACAGTGATTAACAATTCAAAACCTGCATGCATAATATCATAAGAATATTAAAAAGAGACTACATATTCTTGCTAAGGATCATGGCCTCACCCTAGCAAAGAGAATTAGTTACGCATATTCATAATAAAAATCAACATAATTGTATTAAACTAGAAAAAGAATGAAAACACCAGAAAGAATAAAGTCTTGAAATCTCTAAACTTTGCCCCAATTTCTTCTTCTCAAATCTTGCATGCGTTCTAGAGAAACCCTAAGTCTACCAAAAAGCTTATTTATACTACTCTAAAATAAAATCCTCCTAGTAAAGGGTCTTAAAATAAGACTAGGAAACCTAATAAATTGAAATAAAATAAGAAACATAATCCTAAATTAACTTGGTAAATTCGCCTAGAAATCTGCACAGCCACGTTTTGGACCCCAATTAGCTCCAAAACTGGCCCAAAATAGCTGGATTGAAAGCTTAGACTATTCTGAACACTTCTCCAGAAGGCTACGAACCCATTTGATGTCGTCTTGGGCTCCAAAAATGCAATTTAAGCCCAGAAACGTCACTTTCCAATAACTCGTACTGCTTCTTCATTAAATCGTCAGAAAATAACCGTTTGGTAGAAATTGTTGAAATTTTGATATCAACAATCTAAGGAACACATGAATGTCCTCCAATTTGAATCACTCCAAAATTCATCCGTTTGGTCACATTTTTCTCCAGAGGAAGTGGAATGTCCTACATTGAAAATATAAAGCAAATTATCAAAATTCTACCAAAATAATTACCAAAATAATACTAAGAATAGGGTAAAGTATAGAATATAATATTAACTCATCAATGGTAAATGGAGGGTCTGTGTGGACATCACAGATCTGAACAAGGCATGTCCTAAGGATATTTATCCTTTGCCTCAAATAGACTTGTAAATCGACTCCACAACAGGGCACGAGCTATTGAGCTTTATGGATGCTTGCTCTAGCTACAACCAAATCAAGATCTGCAAACCATGTGGGACCATGATTTTCCAGGGCCGGAATAAGGTTGATCTAAATGCAGTTATCTTAGAAGTTCGGTCATGGACTCACAACTCCTAAGATGGTACAATATCTATTTCTAGATGTCCTCTAGGATTCTCCCGGCTTAGAACGAGAATCCTATCCTAAAAATGTCTCTCTCCCACATATAAAACATCTGTATAGGGTTCATGTGTGGTAACGTAATATGAACACTTCAATTCTCTTGCCTGCTCTTTGAGTCTAAAATCACACTAACTTGACCGTAGGAGAGCCTTTTGCTGGCACACCCTCTGATCCTAGGCTTACTCACATTTGTTTATTGTTTTGCAGGTTGCTTGAGTTTGTACTCAACCACCACTTACGACGATGCTCGAATTTGGTTCCAACATAGTCCGATCAGAAACACTTAGTTTCATAGGGTCTAATAAAAGGATTCCAAGGGTATTTTTGACCCACATGCAAGCGACCAAGTTCTTAATGAACTTTCGTTTAAGATACAGTATTGACGGACACATAATTTGGACTACGAAGGAAGCCCTTTCTTGGTGGCACATTGCGACTAATAAAATCCTCAGACCTAGAATGCGAAGGTGAACCAAAACCAACAAACGGGTATACAATCTAACTTGAAGAAAGGAGATCAAACCAACTTTAAGACCTGAAGACCATTCCGAACATGACTCATCACTTTCTCATTCTTAATCCGACCAATGCATCATAACAAGTTTGGAGTAAATGATTTTTGATGGGTTTTTGAGCCTGGTGTTGGAATAAGGTGGTATTCTCATTATCGCAGTGAAAATCTTTATGAGTACTAAATTTGGGATGTGACGTTTTCTCGAGCCCCTGAACCTCGTTTGGGTTTGTCCAAATAAGTTCGAAGGCTCAAGCAGTTCGACGAACAAGGCTTCGCAAGCTGAAGATTATCCAGTTTGTTATGCAGTTTCTACCTTCCATCACAGTTGATTTATTTTCTTTATTCTCAATGAAGATTCAAGAAGTTATTCATAAGCCTGGCTCAACTACTATCCACAACAACTGCTCAAAACCTCATATGGGTAAGCTCTCCAGTGCGAGAGGATAAACTAATTGCTCTCCAGTGCGAGAGGGTAAACCAATTCCTCAACACCCATATGGGTAAGCTCTCCAGTGCGAGAGGATAAACTAATTGCTCTCCAGTGCGAGAGGGTAAACCAATTCCCCAACACCCATATAGGTAAGCTCTCCAATGTGAGAGGACAAACTAATTGCTCTCTAGTCCGAGAGGGTAAACCAATTGCTCTCCAGTGCGAGAGGGTAAACTAATTGCTCTCCAGTGCGAGAGGGTAAACCAATTCCCCGACACCCATATGGATAAGCTCTCTAGTGCGAGAGGGTAAACCAATTTCCCCGACACCCATCTGGGTAAGCTCTCTAATGCGAGAAGGCCACATAGTTCAAAAGATCGAATGCTTGAAGATCAACTAAGCAATAAATGGTTAGGGGGCAGCAGCTACTTTTACACTTAACAGTTCGCTCATCCGACACTTCATCCTCAGCAACTTCGATCTTGGCAGTTTCATCCTTGACTGCTCCATCTATGGCAATTGAAAAATCAAACTCAAGCAGTTTCCTCATTTTCAGCAGGCAGCCCAGACGTGGCAGCCCAAACAATTGCCCATTCCACACCATTTCCTTGGCCCATGCCTAACCAATCCTTGGCTTCAATCAAGCCAAACTGCTTAAGCAATGGCCCATGCCACATCACCTTTTTAGCCCATGCCAAATCGGCTTCTGGCCCCTGCCAACCGACGTGCCGCACCACCCCAACGGCTGCCCGGTGGCAGCACCTCCTAAGAAGAAGACAAGGAGAATTAAGTTTTTCTTACATCGGTGCGGCGCGAATAAGACAAAAGAAATCAACGGAAGACGATTCTTTGCACGGGAAAGCGAAGAAGAGTGCTAGGGGAGAGGGAACAAATATCCTCTAGCTTTCTCTCTTTCTTGTGGGGATAAATAATTGCCCTCTGAAGTTGATTTAATCCCCTATTTAAGGCAGGCTTAAATAGGCTTTGGAGGCAATTTATTTCCCTTTCTTAGAAGAATCTAATTCCAAGTCTAATAGAGAATCTGCATCACAGTTGGAGGTCTCTACACCTGCTGCCCTTTCCTGTGAGCAGCCCAACAGGTGTGGGGGCATTTGTGGAGCCAAAAATAATCATAAGGCGACACGTGGATCTTGGATAAAAAAGGACAAAAATACCCTTGAGGTATAACGGGATTCCTGCACACGAGCAATGGGCAATCATCCCTCAACCAAGTCAAAAGTGCCCAAAATAGGTAACAGTTCAAAACCTATTTCATTCCATATATTTTTACCTCATTTCTCCTTATTCAAATAGCCATTTATTTCAAGCATTCCATAACCTTCAAAAACATTCCATAACATACTTTTTTATTATGATTAATCAGCCAATTAATATATTTATACCTAATCAATATATTAAAGGCTAATTACATCACCAAATTAAGCCCAAAAATTACCCTAAAGGCCGGTTATCCCTTCTCCAAAGGGAGCCGGCCATTTGCTTCTTTTTTCCCCCATAATTTTCCTTTTTTGTGACATTGATTAGCCAATTATACAAAAAAACTCCCAAAAACATTTCTTTAATTAGTCCATTAATTTATTAATTAGGAATTAATATATTAATGGACTAATTAAATCCACAAATGGCACCCAAATTTGATCCAAAGGCCAGCCACCTTTTTTCCAGGGGACCGGCCATATCCTATATATACCACCCATTTTTCACACAAAAACCGATTTAAACACTCTTGCAAAAATCCCAAAATTCTTCAAACACTCTTTCTTTCTAAATTCTAACTTTAGCATCGGAGGTTCTTCGGCCAAAGCCCCCCCCCCCCCCCCCCCCCCCCCCAATTCATCATGGGTGCATGAGGCTTGTGGCCATAACCAAAGGTGTTATTTATTTTGTAGGTGCAATTCTGTCCAAGATCAAGGAGGAAGAAATTTGCATCCACAACTTCTATTGGCTAAAGAGCCTATACAATATACATGGGTTTGTCTTCCATACAAATATAATGAAATATTTCTTCTTCTATGTATAATTCATCAAGTCCATAACAGATTGCATTAGAGAATGATCATATTGCATTGTGGTTGTAACTAAATAATTCTCTAACCACTTACCACGGTGCGCGAATTTGGTTTTAACATAGTCCGATCGGAAACACTTGGGTCCAATGCATAGGGTCTAATAAATAGATTCCAAAGGTATTTCAGACTCACATGCAAGCAACCAAGTTCTTAACGAACTTTTTCGTAGGATTTTTACCACTTGCAAAAGAATAAAAACACTTAAAATATTTGTAAGAGAACAAGATAGTTGTAGTAAGAATGCTCATGCAAGGTCGTTCTCCACAAGGATTGAATGAATAATTTATGTTAAAACCAAATCTTAATTAATTATTTGAAAACAAAGTTTAGAAAATGTTGTTTTTATGACCTAAAATATTAAAAACCAAATTAAAACAATTAAAGAAATTAGCAAAATAAAAAAACCCAAAGAAAACGTTTTAAAAACCAAATTGTAAAAACACTAGGGTTTTGCCAGTACCTTAACAATCCTATGTAGTTTTATCAATTACTTATGAATTACACATGCAACTTTGAAGGTTAGGTTTCCCTAATGCATGCATATTCTCCTCGTGATATTCAAGTAAGAACGTATATCTAACATGCAATCGATCTGTGATATTCAAAACAAATGTAAACATGCAAGACTCATTAAGTTTTGTGAAAACCCTTTGAATAACCATGCAACCAATAAGAGTGTGATATTCACCTTAAGTGAAATTACAATTATTAACCATAAGAAGCAATACTCAATCATCCGATGATATTCCGTTCGATCGATTGCATCCGATTACTTATCTAAACAACCTAATGGTAGCTAAGCATTAAGACATAGAGACAGTTAAAACACAATGATTAATAATTCAAGGTATGCATGCATGGATAACATCATAAGCAATTAAATAAAGACTACGTATTCATACTAAGGCTCATGGCCTCGCCCCTAGCTAAAGAATTTTGTTACGCACAATCATAAACAAAGGGAATTTTATTGAAATTAGAAAAAGGATAGAAAACACTTTGAAAGAAGAATACAAATCGTCAAAGCCTACCTAAGTTCTCCAAATTGATGTGTTCTTTTACCCTAATGGCTAAATATGCTTATTTATACTACTACAAAATAAAATCGTTCCTAGAAAAGGTCTTCTAAAAACTAGGAAACATAATAAATAAGATAACTAGGAAATACATTCCTATTCTAACTTTGGGAAATCTACCCAGCCACAAAACAGACCCAAAACGACTTGAATCAAAGCTTGAGATGTCCCGAACATAATTACCAAAAATCCCAAATAAGCCCAAAACGTCACTTTGATAGCACTGTGCGCTAGTCCTTTATTTCATCGCCATAAATTATACACTTCGTAGAAAAATATGAAACTTTGACACGGATAAGTTGAGGGACTAACGAACATCCTCCAATTGAAATCACCCATAAATTCATCCATTTGATCACTTTTGCTCAAGAGGAAGACAAATGTCCTACATTGGAAATATACTTCAAAGTATCAAAATTCTCACAAATTAACCAATCAATTAATACTAAGGTTAGGGTAAAATACATAGTATAATATCGACTCATCAACTTTCGTTTAAGATACAGTATGGACAGACATGTAATTCGGAATAAGAAGGAAGCCCTTCTTGGTGGCACGTTGCAACTAATAAATCCTCAGACCTAGAATAGGAAGGTGAACCAACAAACGGACATACAGTCTTGCTTGAAGAAAGGAGATCGAACCAACTTTAAGAGGCGGAGACCATTCCGGACATGACTCATCACTTTCTCATTTATAATCCAACCAATGCATCATAGCAAGTTTGGAGTAAAAGATTTCTCATGGGTGTTTTTAGCCTGGTGTTGGAATAAGGTGGTATTCCGATTATTGTAGTGAAAATCTTTATGAACACTAATTTTGGGACGTAACGTTTTCCCGAAACAATGTTATCGAGAGGGGCTTAGAGCTCTGTCCCAAGCCGACAAACTTATTCATGTTTTGCTCTTTTAGTTATTACTCTGAAGTTGGTTTACTTCAGAAAGATTTCTCGAATTAAAACTTTCTTTCTTAATTGGGAAGCAAATGATGAAAAGTTTCAAGTGTTTTACTCTAACATGATTAATGACTTAAGTAATGCAGTATTTAACAAAATGTGTAAACACATGTTTATTATCAAAGTCCCATGAAAAAGGAAAAAGGAGTACAATTTCTGGTGGAGACACACCCTCACCGCTAGCACAAAATTTCTCAAAAAAATGTGCTTTCTTCAAACTGTGATACTTGTTATCCTAGCTTGCGCAACTCACTTTGGAAGGATGATGATAGGGCTCCAATGAAGAAGAACCCACTGAAGAATTCGACACTCTACTCAAGTTGAACTTGTATGCAAAGACTGCAAGGATGAAGTTGCTTTTAGCTATGGTGCAGAGTATGGAGACTATGAAACCCTATGAGGGAGAAATGTTTACTATTGAAAGGTTATGGCTCATCCCTACTTCATCTAATAGTTCTTGATAAAAACGAATGGGAGTGTTGCAACTTTATTGACTACGTATGTAAGCAACGAAGGTTCAAAGTGAGGAACAAGCACGAAAAGTGGAGTATAGCAGGAATGGAGAGGAGCCATACTTTGTTTCAAAATTTGAAAGAAAAAAGTTGGAGAAAATGGAAAAAATCTAAGCTATTTAAAAGAGCATTCTCCGAATGATCTCATCGCTGAATTCAGAGCGCCTCACCGCGAGGTTCGTGTGTTCGAAGGCTAAAGTCACTCGAAAATCTAAAGAGCCGCCTCTTGTTTATTGTGTAGACATAACATGACATCCCTCATCATTATTGTCTCCACACCACAACTTTTGAGGCCATGCGTCTGAATTCGAAACGTCATGGTTTTGCGGGTTACAAAATTTAATAACCACGTGTTAGAAGAATTAAAATGATATGTATTAATTGACTATGAATGACATGATCTATGGATACTATTCATCCTCAAGGGGAACAACCTTTTTCAGATACATAGTTGAGGACAATTATAGGACCATGATTTTCCAGGGCCAGAATAAGACGGATTGGAGTACGAATACCTCAGAAGTCCAGTCATGGACTCAACAACTCCCATCTCGAAGCTGCATAAATGGAAAAGAGATACCACTATTATCACGGACCGGATGAGTGTGCGAAGTCAATTGACTTTGTTGAGATAGACCATGCTTATTCGGCAAGATACAAAACCTGATCCAGTATGTAATCAACCAGGTTTCCTATATTCTTGAAATTCCTACAATCTAGAGATTTTGCATGCGCCGAAAGTAATCACACTCCTAAGAGAATGCAATATCTACCCCTAAATATCATTTGGAATTCTCCCAGTTTGTTAGCTAATTGATGACTTGCTCAACTTCTGTGCACATTGTACCCAATTTGTAGGTTTAGAAATCTCTGACTTTGTCTTCAGACTATATAATGCTTTTATTCGACATTTATACTCAACAAAATGTAGTGTATGAAGTGCAATGGATGATCCTTAAACCTAACCAAATACACATCCTACTCTGACCTAAAATAGGACTCCTAGAATATTTACAATTTAAAACTCATGTCAACACATTGAACTCGATTATCATTTTGTTCGTGAACATTTTAAGCTTGACACTCACTATGTCAAACTTGTTACTTCAGTTGTCAACCCAGAATAAGATTGAAAGATGCTTCCCCCAATATAAATTGGACAAGAGGCCTCTATGCTCTAGACTTTCGTCGACATTCAATCTTTGTGATTTTCCAAACTCCAAGTAATTCTTCAATCAACCCCACTCTCAAAGCTATTCAACACAACCCAAAACTTTTTAGCTCAATTTCAAGTTTTCTTCAAAGCTAACTCTCAAACGATCGTAATTATCCAATATTTATTGCTCTGGTACCCCGAAGTTGATTGTAGTTGTTTGACATTCCAACTAAGCTTTCCCTCTCCGAGCCAATGTTTCCAACGTAAACCAGTTCGAGATCATATATCACTGGCATGCTTTAGCATTATTTTGCCTCTCATAGCTTATATCTTGATGGTTTACAACTTTATACATTTCAAGTGCGCATTTTCTTTTGGCTTAGTTCAATCATGTAGCTAGCTCATAGCCCTTACATTTCCTTTCAAGTATTGTATTCTCTTATAGTTATGAAATGATTAAAAACTAGCTTTTCTCTTTGTTATTTCATTTTAGGGAAACATTTGACAGAAAATCCATAGTCCTCCTTGATCTTCGAGGCATAAAAAAACAACCTAACTGAATAGGCGTCCATTCGGTGCTCCATAATTTGGTTTAGAAGTCATATGTCGCTCAAACCTACAAATCAACACGCAAGTATTGTTCTATTGCCAACCTCCAACAATGAAACGCTTATATTCGTTTCTACGAAGTGTTCTTTTGGCACTGAGACAGAAACAAACACTCAAGGAAAATTATGTGCGGATATTGGACTATGTGAAAATTGGACAAGCAATCTCAAAAGGCTTTTTTAGCTAAAATGGTTTCTGAAATTATCATAACTCATCCCCCAAGATTTAAAAGTGATAGAAGTGGCCCCTGAGATTGTCACTGTCAATCATTTTGTGAAAAATCTCTGTTAAATTGAAGAAACCACCAATTTAAGTGGAGGGGTTGATTTGACAAAAAAAATCCTCAATTAAACAAAAATTTCTTACAGAACGACGAAAATGATTGACGGTGGACAATTTTAGGGACAACTTCTATCGATTAAATCTCATGGATCAAAACGAGGAGTTACGTCAATTTCAAGTACCATTTATGATAAAAAATAAAAAAATAAAAAAATAAAAACTGTCATAAAATGCGTGCTTTATGATCTAAAATTATATATTATGTTGTTAAATTATTTACAAGCTATGTGTGTGTGTGTGTGTGTATTTCAAAAGTTCATATCAAATTCATAGACTGACTTCTTCTTGGCCGGTTACTGGAGCGACGAAACCAAAAATTCAACGTAAAAGAGCATGTCTCTTCCTTGCGATTGTGCAAACACATCATCCCTTTTTTTTTTCTCTCTCTTTTTTTTTTTTATCAATACATCCTTGTCTTTTAAAATGCACATAGGGTTTGTTGGAAATATAGGCGATCCGGATGCTACTTCTCTTACAATAAATCACATAAGATAAATATTAGTAAATATCATTTCGCATCAAAATAACAAAATAGATAAAACTAATCTAATAGCATAATACTTATCTTTTGTAATGTAGAAATCATTTTTTGTTGATACTTGATTAGAACAAGATTTTGGGTTGAGGCGTGTTAGTTCACTGTCCTCAGGAGTAGATTTCGCCCATCGGAGACAATATCTCAATATAACAAGTTATGACGCCCTATCCTCTAGGATACAACAACCTATGATCCTTTTAAGCGTACACTCGCAATACTTGGATCTGGTGAACAACTCGATTTTTCCATTGGTACAAAACAATTGCATGATATAGCCACACTTGGAAGAATGAGGGATTGGATTAGGGAATAGAGATGATTATCTTGTATATGTCTACCCAAAAAGGACTCACGACTGCCAATATATAGTAGAGGCTAAGCCCCAAAAACCCGTGTACAATCATGGCAATGAAAATAAATTAAATCCAATGATTGCAATGTTATGCGTTCAAATTGCTTGTTAACCAATACGTTAAAACCAGACTCATGAAACTGAAGGATTTTGTTCTCATCTAACTTGAAAATAACAGTAAGTAAACCAATTCTAATGCCATGTCCAAACGTTCAAATTAAATAAGATTCGGATCAAAACAAACATATAAAAGATTTGATGTCAAATGCATTGAATGTGTAGTATAAAAACTCAACCTGGAAAGTTATTTCTAAAGGTACGGTCAACAAAGATTATCAATGAATTAATACCAAAAGGAAATTAAATTAAAACAAATATAAACAACAAAGGTAGTTTAAGATGAGAATTTGTGTTATGAAATACTACTTAATATTGCAACACGGTTCATGTAACATCCCACATCGCCCAGGAGAGTGATCCTTAAATGTATATTCTCATCCCTACCTAGCACAAGGCCTTGTGGGAGCTCACTGGCTTTGGGTTCTGTAGGAACTCTGAAGTTAAGTGAGAAGGGGGCCAGAGCACTCCCAGGATGGGTGACCCACTGGGAAGTTGCTCGTGAGTTCCCAGAAACAAAACCGTGAGGGAATGGTAAGCCCAAAGCGGACAATATCGTGCTACGGTGGTGGAGCGGGCATGGGAAGTGATCTGCCCCGGACCGGGATGTGACAGTTCAACCATCCAAACTCTTCATGCTTAATCTCTAACACAATTTGTACGAATTTCGTCCAAGATTTTTTGCCCCATATTCCTTTATCACCCATATTATAATTTTCATTTTTGTAATTCCATCTGTACCAAATATTATAACAAAGCCGAACTAAGGACATGTAGAGAGTGCTTATAAGTAAAAATTAGTTTTATGGTGTAACCCCAAAGTAAAAATTATAAAGTACGATAAAAACGGGTTGGAACTTCCGATTCGAAGACCAAGTCGCTGAACCAGTTTAATACTTGAAGTAGCTAGTAAGACAAACTTCATAAGATAAATTATGACTTATATTGAATGGTTCCACTTTTAATTGTACCAAGGCTTTTTGTGATAAAACGCAATATCTGCTGGGCTATCTAGGTGGTTAAATTGAGACAATATGAGTGCATTGCTAACTTGGTTAAGTTAGGACATTGTGAATATATAGGTGAGGCAATCTGGCCCATATTATAGCTAGCTAGAGTCGCCAACGCTATATATATAAAATTAGGTTGCTGTCCATTTTAATTAGATAAATCTGCATCAACTTATCCTCCTGCAAGAAGTTGAGCAATTGGAGGTTTGCTGCTACCCTATAAATTGGGTATAATGTGCACAGAAGTTGAGCAAGCCATCAGTTAGCTAGCAATCTTGCAAGAATATATACTAGTAATATCGATCCAGCAGTATCCAATTGGAGCCATGACACCCTTGAAAATACTAGTTATGTTTGCTTGCTTCCTCTTGGTGGCAGACGTGTCATTTCCAAAGGCCCAAGCAACCATTGTTGATACTGTTGCTGGACTCCTCTCCCCCCCTTACTGGTGTGTACCGCATACAAGGGACTCTGTATTGCACTATCAACGCGACTGTGGGACCGGGTCTCGTTGGTCAGCTTTCGACCCCAAGATTCCCAATTAAGTAGTACTGTGTTAATCTACTAGCTAGCTAGTTACACTTACATTACATGCATGCATCTACGTACAACTATGGTAATTTCATTTTAACTAATTAATTTGATTGCAGTATACGTATCTTAATTGATTAATTAATAAAACAGTTACCGTTATATGTTGTTGTATGTCCAGATGCTACTGTCCGATTGCAGGGTGGAGCCGCCAATACTAGGATTGCTTCTGTGGAAACCAATAACGCCGGACTGTTTTCCATCGTGCTAGATCCTTTAAGCTTTGATCTGAATAACATACTGTCTACTTTCACGCTAGGGATTCACACGCCACTTGCCGCCTGCAATTCCACTTTCTCTCAAACAGCGAATCTCTCATCCGCCTTGAGGTTCGCTGGAGTCACCCTAGCCGGCCTGCTCCCGGTTTTAAATATTGTGGCGGTTGGGTTTTGCGCCAACGCGACTGTGACTGCTTAATATATAAGCTAGCGCTAATATAATCAATGTACAAAAATAACACGGCGTCTATGTATGCGCTACTATAGTTATATGAATAAATATAATGAAATATTTCTTCTTCTATGTATAGAGTGCTTAGAGTGCAGCTAACTTAAAGAAACATGACATAAATAAAAACTTTGGGTCCATTGACTCTTCAAGTGAAACTAGTGATGAGTCAGTTTCATATTATATATTTCACCCTATTTTTATTATATTTTGGTAAATATCATCTCCTGCAGCTGCTGGATAGAAAGAGATCCTATGAGCCCCGTTGCTTGTTCTACCTCCAGCTTCTCTTCAGCTTTCTCCTTCAAAGGCTTCTCTTCTTCGTCGGTTTCTTTCTTTAGTGGATCAACCTTTGGGTCAGCTTTCACGTCGTGCTGCTCCTCTAGTCGGTTGATGAGTGTGCAATTTGCAAGTCTTTCTCCTCAACTGTCCTTGTTAGCCTTGCAATTGCTTCACTCATTTGAGCCAGCTGCTCCTCGACTGAAGTCGCTCCAGTGGTCATGATTTGCATGGCTGAGCTGCCGCTCGAGTCGGCATCGGAAAGAAGGGACTCGGAGTACTTCCTCGGGCTTGGCACCCTTAGCGAGGCTAGGGTGATCACGGGCTCATGCCTTAGGTGCTCTTGTTCCTTTAGCTGAGTTGATGCAAGGGTGGAAGAGGTGGCAGAAAGAGCTCTTGCCTTACTTCGAGTTATGATGCCCCAAAGGGACACCACTTGCGGCAATGATGCTCTTGTTCTTTGTGTAGGTTGTGGGAACAACTTGAACCTTCCTTGATGCCATTTGTGCTTTTTGTGGATTTGAAGATAGAGATGAGAGGTAGAGATGGTCCCACTGGGCGTGCTAAATTTGTAAACACGAATTCTCCTGCGATGAATGGAACAAGAACATGTGTACAAAATATTATTTTGTATTAATTTTAGGGTTACAATCTCTTTTACAATTTGATCATCTGATTCTATCTTCGTAAGGTGTAGATTTGTGGATGGGCTACTGATCCAAAGGGTCGTCGGGGCTTGACCTGGGGATGAACAAGGATGAACGGATCATCAAGGGCCTTTGGGGCTTGATCTTGATGAACAGTTGTGTGGATTTCTTCAAGAGGCCGTTGGGCTTAATCTTGATGAATGAGGACGAACGGATCTTCAAGGGCCTTCGGGGCTTGATCTTGATGAACAATTGTGTGGATTTCTTCAAGGTTGGGCTTGATCTTAATGAACGAGGATGAACGGATCTCCAAGGGCCTTTGGGGTTTGATCTTGATGAACAATTGTGTGGATTTCTTCAAGGGCCATTGGGCTTGATCTTGATGAACGATTGTGTGGATATCTTCAAGGATTTGACGAAGAACGAAGAGAGCTTTCTTGATCCTTCGGGATTCTTGGGAATTTGGAAGGTTGGATGCTTGAAAGCTTTGGAGTTTCAAAGCTTCAAGGATTTGGGGAATTCTCTTCCAATTTGGGAGTAGAGAAATGCATTTGTGAATTGATCCCCTGAAATGAAAGGCTTGGCCTTCTATTTATAGAATTTTTTCAAGGCTTAATTTTGAATATAATAATAAGATGAAATAAATCATTTCTGCCAGGTATTGACAATTGTCCTTTTTGATGACTTTTCTTATTTTTGTTGAGTCACACGCTGTGTGCAAAATTTATGTGACACGCGAACGTTGAAATTTTAATGCATTGGTCTACATTTATTTCACCGAAATTTCGATGTCTACACATGTATGACAATAAGTTGGATAAGGTTGATATAAGTATTTCATCCTTGTGTTCAATCTGTTAGTAGTATTCTTTGCCCAAGTGTTCAATCAGTTAAACTGAAAATATAACAATACACGGATATGACAGCTTGTAAAAGTATTTCATCCTTCTTGACAGGATAGCAAACCTTATTAAAGAAAGCAATTGCAGTGAGAATTAGTTTGGAATCAAATCAGCACAATACAAACATAGCATCCTTATCTTTACCCCAATATACCTAAACACTAAAGCAACCCTCTCTAATTATAGTGCATAACGTAGTGGGACTCCGCACATGTTTGTACAATTCATACACAAATGAACATAACGACTCAATCACTACTGAAAAAAATCATAACCATGGAAGAGCTTTGGCCAAGCTTAATGGTAGTAGCATCTACTACATTGATTTCACAATTAGTGACAGGCTCAAACTTTAACTCATCCGATCAACAATTACATTCCCAACAACCGACATCAAGAATTTTAACACAACTTATACTTATTTACAATTTTAAAATCAAGCTATAAGTTAGATAGTGCTTGAACCATAAAAGATCATTGAACTGTACAACAAACATCACCCAATGTCCACCTCAATACAGGCAAGTTGAACTGTAGCTCAAATATAACATTGTTACCAATGTTATCTTCACCCAATCTCCACTCTACTTGACAGACACAAAATTAAATAAACCCATTGAATGCACAGAATTCAAGATGAACCAAGGTGGAAAATAAAAGTGCAGTTAAATAGATTCAACTATTTTGCAAAAAACAACTCAACAACAAATTGCAGTTAAAGAAAAATTAGTACTCTTTCTTCCAGTAAACCAACTTGAGAGGAGTGGGGGTTGTTTGTGGACATTCTGTATGTATGGCCCTTGCTTTATGTGTTGGCTAGTGTATGAGTGAGTGAGAATGCAACTTAGAAAACAAAAACAAAAACCACGGTAGCGATTCAAAATCAAACAAGAAATTGACCACAATAATCACTTTTCCGTGCTTATAGGGTTCTAAACAAATATCATGTTGAAAAGATCTTTATTTAATTTTGTATCGGAAGCATAAACCTACAACATCACTCCTAAGAACTAAAGGCAACCACATCAAAATCTTTATCCTCTTATCTAGTTAGCTTTGGTTCTCCCTTATTCTTACCTCTGTTTGCCTTCATTTAACAAAAAATACTCACTTGTCAGCAACAAGACTTTCTATAGACAAGTTCTTGGGTTACTCAATATGTCATAGTAGTTTCAAATAATACAGATTCAGCTCTAATAGGATCTTCAAACTGAAGTAAAAGCTAAATTCTTAGATGGTTAGATTGAGCTTTAATATCCCTCACACACGGGTCAGTCTCAATCTCCTCTAGTCCAAACATATCGTAAGGAACTGAATTCAACCAATCTAAATTCCTTAATTGGCTAAGAAACACCAAAAGCAAACCCTAGAATCTGGAATCAAGCATAAAATCGACAATTAAACCATAAAAGCATCTTGACCTATATGGATTTCCCCATTCAATTAAACAAAAAGAAAACGACTCCATATGCATTTCCCCACTTACCTATTTGCATTTCCCCACTTACCTATATGCAAATGGGAATTCGAAAAAGCATGGTTTTGTTTTGGAATCAAACTCAATTTAGCAACAAAAAAAAAAAAAACCCTAATTTACTAGCAAAGTCCAGCAAGATTAGTTTGATAAAGGAACACAACATGTCAGCATTGTTAACCGTGATAAATCCCACAATAAAAATCAACTAATTAATCCCTAAATTCTCAACGCACAGTTCATAAATTAAGAACCCAAATTAACAACCAAAAAACAATCAGAAAACCCTAATTAAATTAGAAATAGAAATTCAAAGAACTTAAATATGATAAGATTAAGCATAAGGAGATGGGTGGACCGGATTGTGGGCATGGGTATGGAGTTGTGGAGCACCGGAGATGGGTGTGTGGCGGTGAGGGTGTGTCGGAGGAGGAAGAGAGAGTGTGAGGGGGCAAGAGGGTGAGACGTGAAAGGTCGAGAGGGAGGGTGACAGAGATTTAGTTAGAGAGATGGAGGGTGTGTTTGAGGGAGAGAGTTTATAGAGAGGAAGAGGTGAGGGGAAAGTGTTTGCGATTTCAGTTTAATCCCGAGGTTATTTGATAGGGATTTCTTACCACCGGCAAAAGTCGGGATAAAACACTTAAAATACTTGCAAGAGTACAAGGTAATTGTAGTATAGTCGGCTCTAGCAAGGTCGTTCTCCTCAAGGATTGAATGAATAATCTATGTTAAATCAAATCTTAATTAATTATTTAAAACAAAGTTTGAGAAAAAGTTGATTTTGTGATTTAAAATAATAAAAACGAATTTAATAGAAAATAATTAAATAAAGTACCAAAATAAAATAAACTAAAAGAAAACAACTTTTGAAAATTAAATTGTAAAAGCCTAGGTGACACACCCCGTCTCGAAGGTGGGGCGTGCTGGCCGTCACGTGAGCGTGATGTAAGCCATGTGCACAGTGCGGAAGCAAGATTAATCAAAAGAATACGAACAATTTAAAACCATGCAACAAGCAACCCAATTAAAGATAGCGTGCTAGTGCGAGAATTAAGAAGGTTTACACAACCAGAGCATAAATGGTCTACGTGCAGCCAAGCAGAAGTACTAAATAGAAATAACACCCGAAGGTGGTCCTACATAAGTGAATTCTGTCAGAACGTTCGATGAGCTTCTCGTATGCCACCAACAAACACTACTTAATACTGGAGGGGCGAAAAAAACAAAGTTGAGTGGGTCAGAAACAAATCTTTTCAAAACCTTTCTTTTCTCAATGATTATAACCCCTCGTCGTAAAACTTGTATAATTTCATAGAAATAAAGTATATACTCATATATATAATTCTCAAAATCCTGCTAAAAATATGTATGTATGAAAGTACGTATGTCATGCCAAAGTATCATAACGGAATGCCAAAGCATAACCCTGTGAATGTGATTGAATACTAAATAATCAACTCAGCCCTCGGCTGTATATAGCTCATAACAATCTCATCATATCATATATACCCTGCACACACATCAATACCACCTCTAGTGGTCTGCACAACATCACTGAATATAAACTAATATGCTCTAGTGCTATAATCACGTGAAGACTGAGCGATAAATCGCGGGTCACCAACGAGTCGAACCCACCTATAGTGGCCAATTTGACAGGACTGAGCACCTAACTTGGATCCAAGGTGAGCATACAGTGCAGGAGGTGAACAACACGTGAAAGACTGAGCCCCTCTCTGGCGGGAGCACTAATATCAGTGTGCAAGTTTATGAGCTCTAATCATATTACATCACATCACATCACATCATTCGTTCACATCAACTAGTATATAAACTTACCTGCCACTTACCTATGCATCCTCAGCACCAACATCAACATAAGCAATCAATAACGCATAATAAATAGATAGATACTTTGCATGGCATTTCATATCATATTTCATTTAAACTGATTTTCTGGGAAAAACTCATTTAAATAGATACGTACAGAAAACAAATGCCCACTCACTGATAGGTAGACGGGTCGTAACTCTCGTGCCTAGTCTGGCTACGCTCGTCCTCTGGATAGGTCTCGCTTATATGAGAAGTAACTGAAATAACGTTAATTAACGCACATAATCGAAACTTTAGAAATAACTTCTCATACATTGCTCAAATTGGGTATATGACTATACCACTGTGATCTACACAATCTCAGGATCATCCCCATATTTTTAGAAAAATTTTCCGACCACCCACACGCCGCCACGCCCTGGCCAATGCACGGCCAGACGCGCAGGCCACGCGCGGCCACGTGCCTAACATGTGTAATGGTACAGTAATGCCGGTAGGAATATTCCGTTAATTAACAAAGCGAAACTGTTAAAGATTACTGACGGCGTTAGCATATTCCGTCAAAACTGACGGAATATTCCCCTGTCTTCTCCGGCGAGTCACAGGTCGCCGGCGACTGTTTGCCGATTTCTGGAAAAACTTCCAACTATGGTTTCTCCTTCATTTTTGCACCATTTTCTACGTACTTTATACCAAAATGAAGATCTCACAAAGATGAACACAACCATACCTGACTTGACCCCCAACTCGTCGGGGATTCGTCGAAAAAAGCCTCAATAATTCCGGCCAAAATGAAAACTCCCCGATCTTGCTATTCCGACGTCCAAAAACTTCAAACGAACTACTCTGAGCTTCCTTAAGAGCTCATAAAGCTTCCTATCAGCTTCAAATTCCCTGAAAAACAATATTTCATGTGTGCATGAACAGTGCACAAATTGGAGGGTGAGGTTTCTACGTGAAAACGAACGTATTTGAACCTGAAAATGGTACCTTTGAACTCACCACACCACGAGGAAGACGATGGTGTCCTTAGTTCTTTCGATCTGTAAGTTTTGGAAGGGTTTCTGGGTGCGTCCGTACGAAGGAGGAAGAGAGAGAGAGTCTGTGAGGTAGAGAGAGAGTGAGAACGGGAGTGAGAGAGAGAAAGTGAAGTGAGGTGAATGTGTGTGTGTGTGGTCCAAGTACAACCAACCAAAATAATTGGACCCACTTCCAAACTTAAACACACACGTACCTTAGTTAACGTCCAAGGGTATTTTAGTCTTTTCACGTCTGTCGTACAAAATTTCCGGGACGAGCTGTTACAATCTACCCACCTTATAAAAATTTCGTCCCTGAAATTTACATAACCAAAACCATCCACTAGTTCTCATAAAACAACCTCGGGTATATCTCTCTCATTCGATCCTCTGTCTCCCACGTCGCTTCTTCCACTTAATGGTTCCTCCACAAGACTTTAACCAAATGTACTATCTTGTTCCTCAAAACCTTTTCTTTCCAATCAAGTATCGTCACCGGCTCCTCATCATAAGTCAAATCTAAACTGATCTCTAAGGGTTGATGAGGTATCACATGAGAAGGATCTGCAACATAGTGACGAAGCATCGATACATGAAACACATTATGTACCTTAGACAGCTTTGACGGCAACTCAAGTCTGTAACCAACTTCACCAACTCGCTCGGTAATCTGATAAGGTCCGATGAATCTAGGACTTAGCTTGCCTTTCTTCCCGAATCGTACTACACCTCGCCACGGCAATAACTTCAGAAATACCCAATCACCAACCTTGTACACTCGATCAGCGGCGTGTCTATCTGCTAAACTCTTTTGGCGATCTTGGGCCGCTTTCATATTAAACTTAATAACCTGAATGTTCTGAGTAGTCTCCTCCACTAACTCAGGACCCACTAAAAGTCGTTCGCCAACCTCTGACCAACATAAAGGTGTACGACAAGGCTTGCCATATAATGCCTCGAATGGTGCCATACCAATACTCGAGTGAAAGCTGTTGTTTTAGGCAAATTCCATCAAATCCAACTGCTTATGCCAAGCGTCCCCAAACTGCAACACCGAAGATCTTAGCACATCCTCCAAAGTCTGAATCGCGTCCTCTCAGATTGTCCGTCTATCTCAGGATGATATGTCATGCTATACAGTAATCTCGAACCCAAAGCTTCCTGGAATGCTATCCAAAACTTAGAAGTAAATCTTAGATCTCGATCAGAAATAATACTCACAGGAACTCCGTGATACTTCACAATCTTCATGATGAACAAGTCGACTAACTTGTTCAAAGAATACTTTTCCCTCACAGAAATGAAATGGATGACTTAGCCGTTTTGTGTATGAGGTAGCTTGTACACAAAATCCATAGTAATATTTTCCCATTTCCACTGTGGAACGGGAAGTGTCTGTGACAACCCAAATGGCTTCTTTCTTTCGGCTTTAACCTGCTGGCACACGATACACCTACTTACATACTCTGCAATTTCCCTTTTCATACCTAGCCAATAATAAAATGGCCTAATGGTATGATACATTTTTGTTCCTCTTGGATGCATCACATAAGCTGAAATATGTGCCTCATCAAGAATTGCCTTCTTTAATTCCTCATTATTTGGCACGTACATCTTATTTCCTTGCATAAGCATGCCATCTATCTCTCTAACTCTGAGATCTTTCTTTTTCCCTTCATTCCTCAAATGAATTAACTCTTGAATCTCTTCATTATTCATCTAAGTCTCGAGTATGCGATCAATCAAAATAGGCCTAACTTGGAAACTAGCAAGTAAGGCTCTTTCTTGCTCTGCCATAGCTCTTTCTTCTTATTCTTCCAATTCCAATTTCACTCCAGTAGACCTCAAATCTACAAGAAGAGGAACACGAGAAGCATACAAAGCATTAACCCGACCTTGAGATTTCCTACTCAAAGCATCAGCCAGCACATTAGCACGTCCAGGATGATACTCAATCGTGCAATTGTACTCATTTAGCAACTCAATCTATCTCCGCTGACGAAGATTCAAATCCTTCTGTGTGAACAGATAATGGAGACTCTTGTGATCTGAGAAAATCCTACACTTCTCACCATAGAGATAGTGTCTCCAAATCTTCAAAGAGAAAATAATGGCTGCCAATTCCAAATCATGTGTAGGGTAATTCATCTCGTGAGACTTTAACAGCATAAGCAATTACACTACCATGCTGCATCAACACGCATCCCAAGCCATTCAAAGAAGCATCGCTGTAAACCTCAAAATTACCACTATCATCAGGAAGAGTCAAAACAGGTGCATGAGTGAGATAATACTTCAACTGCTGGAAACTCTGCTCACAATTATCATCCTACTCGAATTTAACTTCTTTCCTGGTCAACCTCGTTAATGGTAAAGCCATAACTGAGAAATCCTTAACAAATCACTGATAATAACCCGCTAAACCAAGGAAACTCCATACCTCGGTGACAGTTCGCGGCTGTTCCCAATTCTCCACAGCGGCTATCTTCTGAGGGTCTACTTGAATACCTTGAGCTGAAACAACATGCCCCAAGAAAGCAACTTGATCTAACCAGAATTGGCACTTACTGAACTTAGCATATAACTGATGTTCCCTCAGCTTCTTCAACACCAAAGTAAGATGTCGGACATGGTTTGCTTTTGACTTAGAATACACCAGAATGTCATCAATGAAGACAATGACGAATCTATCGAAACACTGCTGAAACACCTTATTCATCAAACCCATAAAAGCTGCTGGTGCATTCGTCAATCTGAATGGCATCACAAGAAACTCATAATGACCATAACGAGTCCTGAAAGCAGTTTTAGGAACATCGTCACTCCTGATCTTCAACTGATAATAACCAGACCTTAGATCAATCTTAGAAAATACGCAGGCACCTCTGAGTTGATCAAAAAGATCGTCAATACGAGGCAAAGGATAAGGGTTTTTAATCGTCATCCAATTCACTTGCCTGTAATTAATGCAAAGCCTCAAAGTACCATCTTTCTTCCTTACAAACAAAACTGGAACTCCCCAAGGTGAAGTACTAGGTTGAATGAAACCTTTATCAACCAACTCTTGTAATTGAATCTTCAATTCTCTTAACTCCGCAAGAGCCATACGATAAGGAGTTAAAGAAATAGGATCAGTACCTGGTAGTAAGTCAATAGCAAACTCCACATCTCTGTTTGGCGACAATCCAGGTAAATTATCAGGGAAAACATCAGAAAAATGTCTAACCACCTTGACATTCTCCACGCTAATCGGAGCATCATCATTTAGTATCACGTGACCCAAGTACCCTTGACAACCTTTCTTTAGTAACTTTTTGGCTCTCACGGCTGATATAATACCATGCCTCAATCCACTAGGCTCACCAAAGAATGTAACCTCAGGTAATCCAGGATGATGAAAGGTCACTGATTTCCCATAACAGTCAATCTAAGCATGATTGTAATGCAACCAATCTGTGCCTAAGATAACGTCAAAATCCACAATGTCTAGCGGAGTGAGGTTAGCAGGCATAACCACATTCTCCACTACTACGGGACAACCTGGGTAAACATAATCTACATAACACTTTTCCCCTCTAGGCATAGAAAACTCTAACTCATACCCAAGAGGTGAAGATTGAGGTTGTGTCAATTGAGCAAACATATGAGAAATCACAGAATGAGTAGCACCACAGTCAATCAACACTTTAGCATAATGACAAAGAATATTTAACGTACCCATGATCAAATCTGGATTGTTTTGAGCATCCTGCAGCGAAAGGTTGTTGATACATCCCTGGTTCTGCTGCCTTCCTCTGCCTCTACTGGCATGAACTCCTCGCCCCTGAGGATTACGCCCCTGTCCTGACTGACTATACTATCTGGAAGACCCAACTCCATTGGTAGTAGCATCAACCTGTTGAGACTGTCCTCTACAATGCCATTGGGATCCACCAGCTGAAAACTGCTGCTGAGGCATATATCCTCCAGAATACTGACCATGACTGCCCTACTGATAGGGATCCTGGGGGTACTGGTACTGTCCCAAAGAATAAGGAACGGAATCCCCCTGATAGTGGTATGCACCACCACAACCTATCTGGGTATAACCACCATGTCCTGAAAATTGCTGAGCTGGAGCTGGCGATGGTAAAGGAGGCTGCTGAGGTCTCTGCTGGCTTTGAGGACAAAACTTAGCTTGATGTCCCTCCTGACCACAAGTAAAACAACGACGGCTACCTCTTCGACATTCCCCTAAATGTCGACTACCGCACCTATGGCACCAGGGTGCATTTCCTCTACCAAAGTTCCCTTGCCTCTGGGTTCTAGAATCTCTGAAGAACCTACCACCTCTTCTCTGACCTGTGGAACTGAAACCTCCACTGGAAGTACAAGAACTAGTCATACTGCCCTTAAAGCTCTGAGTCTGGCGATGCCCATGTAAGAAATGACTTTTACCCTTATCCTTATTCTGATTCCCATTTTTCTCTTCCTCTTCACCGTCGCTGGGTAAATTCTCAGAATCCTCAATTTGAAGTAAAGCCACATAAAACTCATGATAAGTAGTACAGGGAATCGCAGTCGCAATGGTATGTCATTTCTTCTTAGTGCCCAACTTAAAACGACTTAACATCTCAACCGAATTAGCAGCAAATTCCAGATGATAACGAGATATATCAGTAAATTTCCTGTAGTACTCGTTAGCTGACAGCTTCTTTTGCCTCAAACTAGTGAACTCCTATTTCTTACGATCAATGTATGTAGGAGGAATGAATCTCTCATAGAATAACTACTTAAATACATCCCAATCTCTAGATTATTCCTGGGGTAACTCATCAGCTAACTGTCCCCACCATGAAGCTGGTTCCTTACCCAAAAACCATGAAGTTGTCTCGACCCATCTGTCTGGAGATAGACTTCCCTGACTCTGCATCAGCCTGAAAGTCTTCTCAATATGCATCAACCATTTCTTTGAACCCTCGGGGCCTTCATTCCCCACGAAAGTGGTTATCTTCAAATTATGAACAAACTCCAAAGGGGTCCCCTGAGGTGGGCGAATAACTGACTGAATAGCATTCGCTATAGCTTCCCCTAACTAAGCTTTATCAAGGAAACTAGGTTCATCTGAACGACGTGGCTCTCTACGAGGCGGCATAGTTTTGACAGAAAAACCAAGATAGTTAGAATATTCACAAGATATGCAGGATTGCCAAACCTATGCTCTGATACCAATCTGACACACCCCGTCCCGAAGGTGGGGCGTGATGGCCGTCATGTGAGTGTGACGTAAGCCATGTGCATAATGCGGAAGCAAGATTAATCAAAAGGATACGAACAATTTAAAACCATACAACCAACAACCCAATTAAAGATAGTGTGCTGGTGCGAGAATTAAGAAGGTTTACACAACCAGAGCATAAATGGTCTACGTGCAGTCAAGCAGAAGTACTAAATAGAAATAACACCTGAAGGTGGTCTTACATAAGTGAATTCTGTCAGAACGTCCGATGAGCTCCTCGTATGCCACCAACGAACACTACTTAATACCTGGAGGGGCGAAAAAAACAAAGTTGAGTGGGTCAGAAACAAATCTTTTCAAAACCTTTCTTTTCTCAAAGATTATAACCCCTCGTCGAAAAACCTATATAATTTCATAGAAATAAAGTATATACACATATATATAATTCTCAAAATCTTGCTGAAAATATGTATGTATGAAAGTATGTATGTCATCCCAAAGTATCATAACTGAATGCCAAAGCATAACCCTGTGAATGTGATTGAATACTAAATAATCAACTCAGCCCTCGGCTGTATATAGCTCATAACAATCTCATCATGTCATATATACCCTGCACACACATCAATACCACCTCTAGTGGTCTGCACAACATCAATGAATATAAACTAATATGCTCTAGTGCTATAATCACGTGAAGACTGAGCGATAAATCGCGGGTCACCTATAGTGGCCTATTCGACAGGACTGCGCACCTAACTTGGATCCAAGGCGAGCATACAGTATGGGAGGTGAACAACACGTGAAAGACTGAGCCCCTCTCTGGGCAGGAGCACTAATATCAATGTGCAGGTTTATGAGCTCTAATCATATTACATCACATCACATCACATCATTCGTTCACATCAACTAGTATATAAACTTACCTGCCACTAACCTGTGCGTCCTCAGCACCAACATCAACATAAGCAATCAATAACGCATAATAAATAGATTCATACTTTGCATGGCATTTCATATTGCATTTCATATCACATTTTATTTAAACTGGTTTTCTGGGAAAAACTCATTTATATAGGTATATACGGAAAACAAATGCCCACTCACTGATAAGTAGACGGGTCGTAACCCCCGTGCCTAGTCTGGCTACGTTCGGCCTCCGGATAGGTGTCGTCTATATGAGAAGTAATTGAAATAACGTTATTTAATGCACATAATCGAAACTTTAGAAATAACTTCTCATACATTGCTCAAATTGGGTATATGAATATACCACTATGATCTACACAATCTCAGGATCATCCCCATATTTTTAGAAAAATTTTCTGACCACCCACGCGCCGCCATGCACCGGCCAAGGCACAGCCAAACGCGCCGCTCACGCGCGGCCATGTGCCTGGCACATGTAACGGTACAATAACGCCATTAGGAATATTTTGTGGAATATTTCGTTAATTAACTAACAGAAACTGTTAAATATAACTGACGGCGTTAGCATATTTCTTCAAAATTGACGGAATATTCCCTTGTCTTCTCCGACGAGTCGCCGGTCGCCGATTTCTGGAAAAACTTCCAACTACGGTTTCTCTTTCATTTTTGCACCATTTTCTACGTACTTTATACCAAAATGAAGATCTCACAAAGATGAACACAACCATACATGACTCCACCCCCAACTCGCCGAGGATTCGCCGAAAAAAGCCTCGATAATTCCGACCAAAACGAAAACTCCCCGATCTTGTTATTCCGACGTCCAAAAACTTCAAACGAACTACTCCGAGCTTCCTTAGGACCTCATAAAGCTTCCTATAAGCTTCAAATTCCCTGAAAAATAATATTTCACGTGTGCATAAACAGTGCATAAATTGGATGGTGAGGTTTCTACGTGAAAACGAACGTATTTGAACCTGAAAACGGTACCTTTGAATTCACCACACCACGAGGAACACAATGGTGTCCTTGGTTCCTTCGATCTATAAGTTTTGGAAGGGTTTCTGGGTGTGTCCGTACGAAGGAGGAAGAGAGAGAGAGTCTGTGAGGTAGAGAGAGAGACTGAGTACGGGAGTGAGAGAGACAAAGAGAAGTGAGGTGAATGTGTGTGTGTGTGTGTGGTCCAAGTACAACCAACCAAAATAATTGCACCCACTTCCAAACTTAAACACACACGTGCCTTAGTTAACGTCCAAGGGCATTTTAGTCTTTTCACGTCCGTCGTACGAAATTTCTGAGACGGGCTGTTACGCTAGGGTTCCACCGTCACCTTAACAATCCTATGTAGCTCTTCCAATTACTTATGAATTACACATGCATATTTTGAAGGTTAGGTTTTCCTAAATTATGCCTACTTGGACCCCCAACATAGAGCGTATGGCAAACATGCAACCTGTTTGTGGTATTCAGATCAAATATAAACATGCATGACTCATTAAGCTTTGTGAAACCCTTTGAAAAACCATACAAACCTTAAGATGTGGTATTCATCCTAAGTGAACTTGCACATATTAACCACAAGAAGCCTTCGTCAATTTCAGGGACTGACCTCCGACCAAAATTGCATCAAATTACTTTTCTAAATATCCTAATGGTAGCTAAGCATTAAGACAGTTAGACTGTATAAACCGGTGATTAATAATTCAAAACTTGCATGTATAATATCATAAGCAAATTGAAAAGAAACTACATATTCTTACTAAGGCTCGTGGCCTCGCCCTAGCAAACAGAAATTAGTTACTAACAATCGTAAAAAAAAAAAAAATTATTATTAAAAGCAAGGATAGAAAACACCTTGAAAATAAACTTGAATCCAAAAGCTCTCTAAAGTGTGCGTGCGTTCTCTTATTTCCCCTCTATTCTCTCTAAAAACCCTAATGGCTAAAAGCCTTATTTATACTACTAGAAAATAAAACCCTACCTAGAAAAGGTCTTAGAATAATACTAGGAAACCAAATAAATTAAAATAAATTAGAAAACATAATCCTAAATTGACTAGTAAAATTCGCCCAAAATCTGCATAGTCTCAAAACGGCCATGTTTCTAGATCTTCAGGGCTCCAAAACAGGCCCAAAATGGCTATATTAAAGCTTGAGATGTCCCGAACATAATTGCAGAAGGCCTCGAACCCAAAAGACATCATCTTGGACGCCAAAAACCCCAAAGAATTCCAAAAATTCAGTTTGACAGCACTGCACACTGCTCCTTTATTTCATTGCTATAAATAAACCGCTTGGTAGAAAATTATGAAACTTTGACACGATCAAGTCAATAGACTCAAGAACATCTTACAATTGGAATCACTCCAAAGTTCATCCGTTTGACTATCTTTTTCTCCAGAGGAAGTCGAATGTCCTACATTAAGAATATAAATCAAAGTATCAAACTTCTCACAAAATAATCAATAAATCAATACTAAGATAAGGGTAAAATATATAGTATAATATTGGCTCATCATTCTTACACGACAAATAGAAGATATTCGTGGTGCAAAAAAATCAAATTTTCACGAAATTATTTTCGTGCCCGCCAGAAAGTCAAAATTTTCAGCTCCTTGCACGACGAAAAGGAAATTAATCGTCGCATTTGCGTGACGAATATTTTCTTGTTCGTCGCGCAAGGAGTTGAAAATTTAATTTACTCGGGCCAAATTTTTTTTGAATTTATATTTATTTAAATAAAAACAATTTATTTATAACATAAGATAAATAAATTACAAAAAAAATTCATTTAATATGCTTTAAATAGAAAGTCACAAACAAATTGCATTATTCATCATCCGAACTATAATAACTTTCGCTATCGTCGCTATCATCACTTTCGGTCTCCCAATCCTCCTCCTCGATAGGTACGTCATCATCGTCGTTCGGGCCCACTGCACCATCGTATCGCGGAAGATTACCGAGGTCAATTATATTTGACTGAATCGGTATTTAGATTGAAGCCACTCCTTGTATCTGAAATGATTTTTGGATAAGATTTGTATCTCGAAGTGTTTTCACATCATTTTCCATTAAAGATTCTAAATGTTGGTCAGCAACGTTGTCGACGTCGTCGTCATCAGTAGAGTCTTTTTCCGGTATAGCATACACGTTCCTTTAATCCATCTTTTGAATAACTTTCCAACCTTTCCTGGCTTTAGGGCCATCTAGATACACAATTTGTTTTGCCATGTTTGCCAAAATGTAAGGGTCGTCATCGTACCAAGTTCTGTTAGTGTCTACAGATAGTAAGCCATGGTCGATTTTAACACTTCCCTGCCTATTTGGGTTTGTATCAAACCATCGACACTTAAACATGATCACTTGGCATTGGTCTTTGTAAAGCAATTGCACGACAGTTGTTAGTTTGCCATAGAAATCAATGTCCATACTTTCACCTCCACCTGGGACATAAACACCAGTCTTTTTCGTACACAACTTGTCATCTCATGTAGCTCCCAAAAACTTGACGCTATTAACATGGCAACTCGAGAACAATTTAGTGCGAATTGGGCTGAATGCCAAGTTATATAACTCTTCATTGCAAGTGGGGGAATTCGATGCTTTCAATTTATTCACCTAACATTATACAAAAACATACACCTGTTAGTTTGAGAAAATTAAATACTACAACATATATGCCAAATACAAAACACTTATAACTTACATATTCGAGAAACCATTGTGGAAACAATTCTCGGTGTTTCTTGGCATAGAAATGTGATGGATGTTCTTGCTTCATCATATCTTCATGCTCATCTAGGTATGCCATTATCTTGTCACAATTGTTCAGTACGAACCAATGTGCTACCTCGATGTCATTTTT
The DNA here is from genome assembly GCA_024362995.1 of Heteromeles arbutifolia. Lineage (NCBI taxonomy): Eukaryota > Viridiplantae > Streptophyta > Magnoliopsida > Rosales > Rosaceae > Heteromeles > Heteromeles arbutifolia. Next base: position 30,697,191 of record JANCRC010000011.1, on the reverse strand, counting down.
GGAAAACGACTCGCATCGTACAGGATCTCCAAAGGGTCGTGCGCATTGGGCAAAAACAGAAAGTTTCTCATTTCTCACACCCCCCTTCATTATTGCGCTGAGGACGATTGAAAGTCATCTCCACATCTTTTAAATACATTCCAAAAAATGTAAGCAACTCATATTGAACCCAAGCCTCTATAATTGATCCTTTGGGCTTCGCCTTGTTGTGTACACTTTTTTTTCAGCTCCTCGAGAAGCCTGCCAAAATAAAAGGATACGATACAAATTAGTAAGCATTGGCTATTGATGAATAAACAAATGATGAGGATTATAAACCTTTCTATTAGATTCATCCAGTGATAGTTGACAAGACCAGCAAGTAATGCCTATTCGGGCAAGTAAACCATCACGTGGGTCATACTTGTGAAGAAAGCTGGAGGGAATATCATCTCAAACTTGCATAGGACTTGGACAATGTCATGGTGCAACTAATTAACGTTCATCTTTAGCAACGTTCTTACTGTCAGCTGGAAAAAAAATCTGGACAACATGATTGGCCTTACAATATCTTCCCGCAATAAGTGTCGAATACCCATAGGGAAGTAAGTGTTGCATAACCACATAGCAGTCATGGCTCTTTAGTCCAACAAATTTACCCCCGTCAATATTCACGCAACGCACGATATTATAAGCATACCCATCAGGAAACTTTACACACGATACAAACTTTAGAAACTCTTTTTTGTCATTCGGTTTCATGGAAAAAAACGCAAGATCCCTTATGGCCTTATCATTATCCCTGTTCATCCATAAACCCTTCCATATTCCCATGCTTTCCAAATCAAGATGAGCTTTGATCGTGTCCTTTGTCTTGCCCTCGATATCTAGAATGGTGCCCACCAATGCGTCAAATACATTTTTCTCAACATGCATAACGTCGAGGTTATGACTCAATTTTAGTTTCGACCAATACGGGAGCTCAAAAAACATAGGCTTGTGCGTTCAGTTCATGTGTAGAAGGTCTGGTCCTACTCACTGTTTTCCCAAACGGAGAAAAATCCAAACAGTTAAGCTGTTCCAAAATCTGATCACCAGACTAATCTCTAGGTCTAAGGTGATGCTCTATTTTCTCGTCGAACTCTTTATCCTTTTCCCTCCACTCGTGGTCCCATGGCAACCATCTTTGATGACCAAGGTAACAAACTTTTTTAGCGTGCCAACCAGATGTTACATTATCTTTGCATACAGGGCATGCTATATTACCCTTAGTGCTCCTCCTTGAAACCATTGCATATGCAGGAAAATCGTTCATACTCCACATAACTGCTACCTGCAAAGTGAACATCTTCCCATTGCACTTATCGTACGTGCACACACCGTTTGTCCATAAATCTTTTAGTACATCAACCAACAGCCTTAAGTAAACATCGATTGACCTACCACGATCCTCAATTATTAAAAGAATCATCATCATGTATTATTTTTTCATGCATTTCCAAGGCAGCAAATTATATAGGAATACGAAAATCGGCCAAATGCTCTGGTGTTGGTTTAGAACCCTGAATGGATTGAATCCGTTAGTGGCAAGTCCCAATCTAACATTCTAGGGATCAGCAGCGAACTTGGGGAATGTTCGATCAAACCTTTTCCATGCCTCCCCATCTGCAGGATGTCTCATCACATCATCGTCTCCCCGTTTTTCCTTATGCCATCTCATGTCAGTGGCAGTATGAGTTGACATATACAATCGCTGCAACCTAGGTTTTAAAGGTAGATAATGCATGACTTGTTGTGGGATCTTAGTCGTTCTATTCTGTGATGTCATTAGTTCCACAATGGTCATGAAAATCGAAAAGCTCTTGCACCCCGGGTATAACTATTGGTTGGCATGTTTTAATAGTTTTTCATATTGTTCGAACTCTGCACTATCCATTGGTGTACGCACGTCATCTTCCCCTTCCTGATTGGTGTTTGTTGATGCAAATGGAAAAGCATCATTTATAATATCCATGACTTGTTCATTAGGATCCACAATAGGTTCAACATTGTCCACTCTTGTGGCGTTTAAAGACGAAACATTGTCTAATTGTTCCCAATGATGGTTCCAAGTATTATAGGTCTCAACCATTCCATTCCTTACTAAATGAAATCGAGCATTATCAATTGTGTACCTTAACGTGTTGTTACACTTCCTACAAGGACACCGGATTCTAGTTGCACCCGGGTTGTGTGTACGTGCAAAGTCAATAAAATCCTTGATTCCATCCACGTATCCGTCCGCGCATCTATTCGGGTTCTGTATCCACTTTCTGTCCATAACTCCTCCAACCATAACAACAGTACAACAATCACAACAACTTCATACAAATGATAGTGTCACCTTATGCCTCCGTTAAAGGCCCTATCCCATTCGGGAATGCATAGTTATGTCACGTAATTTACGGCTACATCAGATTAGATATCGACGTGATAAATTTTGGCAGCATCTCAATACAGCTCTTCAGATGGACGACAGAGACATGAAATACCTATGTGCCACCCGAAGAACGTACATAGATGACACCGAAATCTCCACAATTAAACCTAATCCTTCAACCATAAACTACGCGCCATAACTGTGCATTCCCAAACTGTCCAAATAATGGGACAATTCAAGAATCAATTGGACCGTAGTCATGCTTTCGCATCCATGCGCGAAATCCAACTAATCCTCGAATGGGAAACTAAGTTTTACCAAAAAAAAAAAAACAAGTACGAAGTTAATTAGAATTAACTTCGTACATCACAACACATATTTGTACGTCACGTACAAATTTAACAACATTATATAAATATAATTTCACAACACAATATAAACATAACAACGTAAGTTTAACTTCATTTAATTAATTTTATATTTTTTAAAAATAAAACAAAGAAAATAGCTTCTCAATCGTTCACCAGTAATCGCTAATCACACACAATATCCTTATAGACAACGAAATTCATGGCATTAGTATGAATTTACATTAATACTTTTACCCTAACAACAAAAAAATGCTTATCAGACACACCGAGATAGCTCGATCAACCTAGAGAAGAAGATGGATGGAAATGACGGATGCCGGATTGAAGAAAAACGAAGGGGATGAGTGCATAGGCTAAATCTGCAGTTTTAGTGTAGTTTTGCCTTTGCACAGCTGAATCCAGATTATAAAGTTAACTTTTGGACAAATGATTTTGCTCGACGAACACTGTCTTCGTCGCGTGCGACTAACAAAGTATTTGTTGCCCAAATACCCTTTGAGCGACAAACAATGTGACAGCCCGTCCTGGAAATTTTGTACGGTGGATGTGAAATAATGTTTATGCCCTTGGACATTAAATTGTATTATTGGTTAAACTTGGTTTTGGGGCCAATTAAAGGAAGTCTTAATTGTTTGGAATCAATTAGGATTAGAATTTATGTATTTTAGGTTATAGACCAATCCAAAACCACATACTCCTTTCTCTCTCCTCTACCGTGCTCTCTCTCTTTCTCTCTCTCTCGCAGACTCTCATTCTCTCATTCGTACGGACAACACCAAAGTCCTTGGAAACGTGACAGATCGAAGGTGTGAAGCACATCATTGTGATTGTGAGGTCCATACAAGTCGATTGGTATGAGTTTCAGGTAAGAAAACTCTCGAAAACCCGTTGAAAACTTGAGCTCCGAGTTGAGCACCATTCATGAACTTTTGAATGGTTGTGTTTTAGGACAATCCAAGCTACAGCAAGCTCTAGGAAGTTCCCACGAAGGTCAGAGTGCTTCGTTGGCTCAGTTTTGGCGTCGGGATCACGAGGTTCAAAGGTGGCCGATTTTGGTAGGAATTTCCCAACGAGTTTTTTAGGGATTTGAAGCTCCAAATAGGTATAACCTTCTTCCTCTCGTGATTTGTGGCATTTTGGTGAAAATTTCGTGTAAAATGGTGCAAAAACGAGCGAGAAAATGGCAGTTGCAGGTCTGCCTAGAATCCGGCGCCGGTGACACTGTTCCGGCGTCTGGAGGTTGAAGGTGATGCGCGTGGGGGCGCGTGGTGCGATGCCCCTGCCGGCGCGTGAAGGCGCGTGAGACCTCAGAAAATTTTTCTAAAATTATGTGTGTGTTCGTGACGTTGTGTAGGTCATATTCAAATACCAAAATTGAGCAATGTATGAGAAGTTATTTCTAAGGTTTTGATTATGTGCGTTAATTAACGTTATTTTAGTTACTTCTCATATAGGCGAGACCTATCCGGAGGACGAGCGTAGCCAGGCTAGGCACGGGGGTTACGACCTGGCTACTTATCAGTGAGTGGGCTTTTGTTTTCCGTATATACCTATATACTTGCTTTTCCCAGAAAATAAATTTAAAGAATTATACGATTTGAAATGACATGCAAAGTATCTATTTATTTTATTTATGCATTAGTGATTGCATATAATAATGATGGTACTGCGGACGCACAAGTAAGTGACAGGTAAGTTTATATACTGGTTATGATGAGAATGAATGATGTGATGTGATGTGATTAGAGCTCATAAACCTGCACCTTCATATTAGTGCTCCCGCCCAGAGTTAGGGGCATAGTCTTTCACGTGATGTTCACCTCCCGCACCACATGCTCGCCTTAGATCCAAGTTAGGTGCACAGTCCTGTCGTATAGACCACTATAAGTGGGTTCGACTCGTAGGTGACCCGTGAATCATTCGCACAGTCTTCACGTGATTGGAGCACTAGAGCATATTATTCTATATACAGTGATGTTGTCCAGACCACTAGAGGTGGTATTGATTTGTGTGCAGGATATACGATATGATTGAGTTGATTATGAGCTATATGATATGATGAGATTGTTATGAGTTATATACAGCCGAGGGCTGAGTTGATTATCTGGTATTCAATCACATTCACAGAGTTATGATTTGGCATTCAGTTGTGATACTTTGGCATGACATACATACATATTTTCCAGCAGGATTTCGAGAATTATATATATGAGTATATACTTTATTTCTGGGAGATTATGCAGGTTTTACGGATAGGGGTTATAAATTTTGAGAAAAGAATGGTTTTGAAAAGAATTGTTTTTGCCCACTCACACTTTTTGTTTTTTGCCCCTCCAGGTATTAGGTAGTGTTCGTTGGTGGCATACAATGAGCTCATCGGACATTCTGACATAATTCACTTATGTAGGACCACCTTCGGGTGTTATCTCCATTTAGTACTTTCTGCTTGACTGCACGTAGACCATTTATGCTATAGTTGCATGATTTTAATTTGTTCGTATCTTTCTGATTAATCTTGCTTCCGCACTGTGCACATGGTTATGTCACTCTCATTTGACGGCCAGCACGCCCCACTTTCGGGTCGGGGTGTGTCAAACAATGTATTCGTCGCGCAAGTTTACATTTTTTTTAATTTTTTTTTCCTTTATTTTATAACTTATTATTTTAAACAAGTTGCGTGACGAAAGCAGTGTTTGTTGCGCAAAGACTTTGCACGATTAATAAGTTATTCGTCGAGCAAGTCTACATTTTTTTTTATTTTTTTCCTTTGCTTATAAATTATTATTTTAAATAAGTTGTGCGACGAAAACATGTTCCGTCGTGCAAAATGCATTTTTTTTTTTAAAATTATATTTTTCCGTTTTCTTTTTATGTAATGTAAATTTTTATTTTAATCTAAATAAAAAACTCAAACCTAATTAAACATTAAATTAATTAAAAATAACTAATTTATTATCCCAAATACATATTATAATTAATGTAAATATTGATACTCATCCACATAACATAAATTTATTAATTAAAATAAATATAAATTAATACTCATCCACACAACATAAATTTATTAATTAAAATAAATATAAAGTCCACAAAATCTTATTTCAAAAAAAAATAAAAAATTCAACTTCAATCCTTCTCCGCCGAGGCAACAACACCTTGCTCCGCATCCCGCAGCACATCAAACTTCCACTGCCGGAAATGCTTCTTGAAAAGCTCATCCACATACTTCTGCTACTTCTCATCGGTTTCATCAACATCCCAATGAACCTACATTAATTCCAATAACAATAAATTAGTAATTTAAAAAATTCTACGTTTTAACACAAATAATTATTCATTATTTACTACAAACTTACCAATAACTCCCCCAACATGGACTTCTTCAACACCTCATGAACCTTTTTCCAAGACTCAAACTTGACAGAACATTCCCTCCGCACCAAACTCCCAATGTCATACCCAAATTCGGCGTACGCATCAGCCATACTTTTGTCTTCAAAGTACGACACTTGTTTACGTCGATACCTCTCAGCTCGCACTACAACTTTTTTTTGCCATAAACTTCTCTCGAATCGGCCATTACCTTTGAAACAAAATCTTTGAAAATTCGATTTTGAAACTATGTTTATATAGCACTCGGAACAGTTTGCGCGACGAACATTTTCGTCGCTCAAAACGCATCATAACCGCGCAATAAATGGGAGCATTTGAACGTAATCTGACCATTTCAGTGAAACCTTGCACGACGAATCGCACTAAGTGCTCTTGCGCAACGACAATAGTTATTCGTCCCATTAAGTGCTCTTGCGCGTCGAATATTGTCGTCGCGCAATCTCTTTAGCGACTAACGTGAATGATTGTAATTATGAAGTTTACGTAAACATAGATATCTATGTTTACATAAACTTCATAATTGTCACATCCCAGCCCGGGGCGGATCACTTCCCGGGCCCGCTCCACCACCGTAGCACGATATTGTCCACTTTGGGCTTACCATTCCCTCATGGTTTTGTTTCTGGGAACTCACAAGCAACTTCCTAGTAGGTCACCCATCATGGGAGTGCTCTAGCCCCATTCTTGCTTAACTTTGGAGTTCCTACGGAACCCGAAGCCAGTGAGCTCCCAAAAGGCCTCGTGCTAGGTAGGGATGGGAATATACATTTAAGGATCACTCCCCTGGGCGATGTGGGGTGTCACAATACGGTGGTGGACTAAGCCCAGGAAGTGATCCGCCCCGGGGCGGGACGTGACAATAATTAATTACAAACAAATATTCAGTTAAATATTTATTCTAAAAATAATTAATACCTTAAATAAATTGAATTCATTCATTCAATTATTTAAAAAACCAAACAGGAATTAAAGCCTAATTAAGTCCAAATACATAACTTCTACAAAACCTTAAATTTAAATATTATCCACAAAAAACATAAATTTAAAGCTACTATTTCGATGGTCCTCCATTCTGCTCCACGTCATCATGCCATCGTTTGTAACCTCCCTTCAACACCTCCTCCATCAACTTCATCATCTCTTTGTTCGTATCATCATCAAGAGTATACTTACACTGTTACACATATATGCAAATAATTCATTCCAACATTTAACAAAAAAATGTCACAAAATTAATTATTCATCCATCAATAGTATATTTACTAATAATTGATCCATCACCGCCTTCTTCACATTCTCGGGCATATATTTCCAAGTACGCCACTTGGCAGTAGGACAATTATTCTGCATGGCTACACCTATCGCATGCGCGAACTCCACATGTTGCCTCAGATCATACGAGTTCGTGGGCACGCTCTGATCTTGGTTTTTATCATCCATCCCAGCACGAACAGAATTATGAAGAATAAGGAGAGCAGAAACGCATATTTATAGGAAGGTTAGGGCCTTTGTGCGACGAACGTCTTCGTCGCGCAAACATCTGCAATAAATACAGTATTGATCCCTTAGGTTCACATGCACTGAATGGTTTGACTGAAAACTGACAGTAACTTGCGTGATGAATCCTTTGTAGTGCAAAGGTCCCCTGCTTCATCGCTCATGTTTTTTGCGCCAAAAAAATTATCCTGCATTTTTCTTACTAACTTTGTGCAACGACAATGAGTGTTCATCGCGCGAAGTATTCATGCACGACTAATTTCTTCGTCGAGCAAAATAATTTTTTTTCCTGTTTTTTTTTGCGCGACGATAATATGTTTTTGTCTTGCAAGTACCTCTTATGCGATGAAAAATATTTCGTCGTGCAAGCTGTTTTTCCTACTAGTGGTGATTAATATGTGCAAGTTCACTTAGGATGAATACCACATCTTAAGGGTTGCAAGGTTTTTCAAAAGGTTTCACAAAACTTAATGAGTCATGCATGTTTAGATTTGATCTGAATACCACAGACGGATTGCATGTTTTATATACACTCTATATTGGGGGTCCAAGTAGGCATATATTAGGAAAACCTAATCTTCAAAATTTGCATGTATAGGTCATAAATAATTGGGAAAACTATATAGGATTGTTAAGGTAACGGCAGATCCCTAGTGCTTTCTTAACTTGATTTCTACAAAACTATTCCATTTTTCCTCATCTTTAATATTGTAGATTTGTCTACTTTCATTAATTAAATTCGTTTTTATTAAATTAAGTCTTAAAATCAATCATCCCAAATCTTTGCTTTACAATAATTAATTAGAATTTAGTTTGTTTCGAATTATTTAATAATCGTTGTGGAGAACGACGTTGCAGAAACCATTTATACTACAATATCCCTGTCATTCTTGCAAGTATTATAGGTGTTTTTAACCCTTTTGCATTTGTGGTAAAATCCCTATCAACTAGCTCAAACAAATGATCACTACTACAAAATTAGCTTAATGTGTCGGAGAGTGGTGGCGGTTTATACGATATACTGTCAAATAAAATATTTCCAACAACTAGTTTAGATAGTGTTGGATAACAGAGCAGTGGTGTCACTTATATTGGACATAAACATGCAATAAATGTCAGATATAACCGACATTAACTCATATGTATTCCCGTCGGATAGTTTTTTAAATTATTTTAACCAACCCTGTCGGATAAAAAGAGAATAATGGCGTCTCTAGCCGACATAAATATTCATGCTGGATAACTAACTATTCCTGTCGGATTGTATTTTATTATTTTCAAATGTTTTATACCAATCATGTCAGGTTGTATTTTATAAAGGCCAAATTGGATTAATGATCCCCGTGGTGATAGGGTGTTCGGATGAAAGCCCATGTGGTAAAAAAATTAGAATTTAAACCTCTGTGGTGAAGAATGTTAGTAAATTTAACCCAAAGTAACATTTCCATCCAATATCCGTTAAATCAAGGGATAAATATGTAATTTTGTCCAACCACGCTTCCTTCTGTTCACGTTCTCTCTTCATCTCTATTCTCTCTCTAATATGTATCTCCACCAACATTTTCAAATGAATAATGAATCCCCGTGGCAATTCCAATCCGACGATAAATTTTATCTCAATTCTAAATTTTAATTCATAATTATTTAGAAATTTCAATTGAGTTGTTTTCAAATTGAAACCTAAGGCAGAGAATTGGTCTATTTGGATGACCATGGTGGAGAACCGGCCCTCCGTCGCCATCTCTGGATTTTGGAGACCTACAAGCTTCATTAATGGAATTATGAGAGATGCAAAGACTTCTTCCGCCTCCAACGTCTTGTCTCTCACCTAAACCCTAAACATCTTGTCTTTTCAGTGGGTAAGACTAGAAACTGTAGTCCCACGAAGATTGCAAATTTTGGTTCTCTCTGCTCCTCTTTCATCTCTCTTTAGAAGTTAGAAAAGTCACACGCACACACAAACCCAAATTCCCAAACCCAATCGGAGTGTTCAGAGCCCGAAAGCATAGTAAGTTAGAAAGCCAAAAACATAAGAATTTTCCAGAAGATCACCTTCCCTTCTCTCTCTCTCTCCTCTCTCTCTAAAAACCAACCAGAAAACTCCAACAAAAAACCATCTCTCTGGAATTCTGGAAAAACCAGCTTGAAATCCCCGGATACCGTTTCCAGGTTATCGGGTCTGACACCCATTTCACCAAGTATCCATTAAATACAGAAATAGGTGCAAGAAATTTGAGAAAATGAGACAAATTAGATGGATGGATACTTGGAGGAGACCGACTGGGATTTGAGATTTGTGTTGGTGAAACGCGATCTTCATCTGTTCGTGATCGCAGGCGACTCTTCTAACTTTCGATGAAGCGTTTTTACAATTTTATCCGTACATCTAATTGACATATGACAAAAATGTCAGTTTGGGTTAAATTTGCTAACAATCTTCACCACAAGGGTGTAAATCCTAATTTTTGTAGTATAGGGGCTATCTTCCGAATATTATGTCACCACAGGGACCATTAATCCGATTTGGCCTTTTATAAATATTTACGTTAAATTAATTAACATTTAATGTAACATAATAAATTAGTAATATTAATGTTTAATTAATTTATTTTTTCACTCTAATTGTTGTGAGAATGTACAAAACTTAAATTTAATGAATAATCACGATTAGACAAGCATAATTCTGATAATCTTTGGTTATTTTTTAATTTGTTTTTACTATAGTTATATTTTTTCCGATGGCGTATTTAAATTGTCAAATTGTTCATTTTCGAGGGCAACAAGTGGTTGTTGATAGTAATTTCTCTAGTTTTTAGGGTGGTTAGTTGTTATCAGAAGTGATTTTTATTTGCGAGAGGAAGTAGAAGCCCTAAAAAGAAACTATGTAATTTTAGTTGATTAAGTAGCCACTAGTGTAAATATTTTAAATTGAATATCGAATTTTTTCATTGTATTCTTATAGGATCGAGGAGTGTAGTCGTAAAAATTATCAAAATCGCAGCTAAAATGATGGGTAAATCGTGATATTTTGTCTATAACCGTCGAAATTTTTTCTCTATAATCGTGACATTTACACATGGTCTTTAGAGATTTGGAAAAAGCGTATGATAAGGTCCCAAGAGACATTCTTTGGAGGATTTTAGAGAAGAAAGGAGTACAAGTAGCATATATCCAAGCTATAAAGGATATGTATGATGGAGCAAAGACTGATGTATAAACTCATGAAGGACAAACCGAAAGCTTCCCCATAACTGTAGGGTTACATCAAGGCTCATCTTTAAGTCTTTACCTCTTTGAATTGGTAATGGATGAGTTAACGAGATACATTCAAGATGATATTCCTTGGTGTATGCTTTTCGCATATGATATAGTGTTCATAGATGAAACTCAGGAAGGTGTAAATGCGAAGCTTAACCTTTGGAGAGAAGTGTTGGAATCTAAAGGTCTTCACCTAAGTCGGTCAAAGACATAATATATGGAGTGCAAGTTCACTGCAAATGGAGGCCCAAATGAGTTAGGGGTGAGGATCGGAGACCCGGAAGTACCAAAGAGGGACCGCTTTCGCTACCTAGGATCTATCTTGCAAAAGAACAGAGAATTAGATGCACACCTCAACCATAGAATACAAGCTGGATGGATGAAGTGGAAGAGTGCATCCGGTGTGTTGTGTGACCGTCGTATGCCACTGAAGCTCAAGGGAAAATATTATAGGATAGCAATAAGGCCGGCAACGCTGTATGGCACAGAATGTTGGGCGGTGACATATTAACACGTACATAAAATGGATGTAGCAGAGATGAGGATGCTTCGTTGGATGTGTGGGCACATGAGAAAGGATAAGATTAGGAATAAGGATATCCAAGGTAAAGTAGGAGTAACCGAAATTGAAGGAAAGATGAGAGAAAATCGGTTACGGTGGTTTGGACATGTGCAATGAAGGCCTACTAACGCTCCGGTTAGAAGATGCGACAACGGGACAGAGGTCCAGGGCCGAAGGGGTAGAGGAAGACTTTGGAAGAGACTCTAAGAAAAGACTTAGAGTACTTGGATCTAACGGCGGATATGACACATAACCGAGCGCAATGGCGTTCTAGGATTCATATAGCCGACCCCATTTAGTGGGAAAAGACTTTGTTCTTGTTGTTGTTACCTAATCTCTAAATGTTTAGGGAATAGTTCAACAGTAACTTAATTGTTCAAGAATAATATCCAGCTCCTTAACAAGTTGAACTTCCAAATTTCGTAAGAACAGATTATCACATTTTTCCAAACTCCTCTGGATTCCCCTAATCCTAGAATACAACTTTCTTTTTTTATGAAAATATTCCCAAACACTTCTGAATTCCAAGACTTTAGCACATTAGATGGTCCCCGAGTCTTTACTATAACATCGCCATGAGCTTGATTCCACCAATTAGTCACCATATCACCAAAATTTTCATGTGTAAACCACATAGCCTGGAATTTAAAGGGAATAGCTTCCCTAGATGGTCGTTGGCTGGAATCCAATTGTAGTAGCAAAGGGTTATGGTCAAAATGAACTCTAGGCAGATGAGTAATAAAAGCTTCAGGAAAACCACTCCTCCAAATAACATTGCATGCCCCCCTACCAAGCCTTTCAAAAATTCTATTATTTGTCCAAGTGAAATCCAGACCTTTATAACCAACATCCATTAGCACACTCCTTTCAATCCAGGATCTTAAACCCCCCAAATCTACCAACATTGCTGCCACCCTTTCTCTTCGAAACAGAAGTAATTTCATTCAAATCACCAATAATGAACTAGGGAAGTTGATGGCTAGCTGCATTGCCCTCTAACTAATTCCAGAGGAGGTTTCTGATAGAAGGGGTCGGACTAGCATATATAACATACATGAGCCAAGGACTTTTACCAGGGAGAGTGATACATGTTGGAATATGATCACGATGATGTTGGCTTTACAATGTGTGTATTTGATGTTTGGAGGTGCACCATAAGATTGGTGTACTAATATACACTTAACCAAAGGGTGTGATAAGAGGTATGACTTATCATAAGAGTTATGCCCTTCTATAAGTGATGTGTCTGATCATGAAAGGGTAAGACCATTCAGAGAAGTCACACAACTCTATGGAAAGGGTATGATGAAGTTTATAAAAGGAGGATTAATTCCTCTAGACAAATTATCAAATGTGAAACAGACTTTGTTCTTCACTTTGGTGTGCTATTTCTCCCTTGGCACTACCACATAGTAATCAATAGTCTAACAACATTAGAGTTTGATCCTGTGACATTCGTGTTAAATTCCATCAGTGGTATCGAGCATTGGTTCTCTGTTATCATGCACGGACTCAGACAACGATCGACTGCAAACGATCGTCTCAGCGTTTTCGGCTATTGGCTTCCGCTGTGGATCTAATTCAAATTGCAATTGGATTTATAGTTTTGTCTTTCATTCAAACAAGGAATACGAAAGGTCGTCTTGATTATGTACTGAAAAGAGTTCTGTAACCAGACTTGAGAGGAATAGGAGTATTGCGTTTCTGCAAATATGTATTCTCAGTCAACATAAACCATCAATTTCAACTACTAGAATTCCTCCAAGCGGTTATATTTAGTATATATAATATCTCAAATATCACAAACATATATTTCATTCAAGTGGAATTGGAAATCGAGTACTGCAAATCAAATATAGCAAACACACATTTCATTTTCCAGATGGTAACTTCTTTTTGGGAAGTGTGTGCAGGACAGACGTGATCAACTTGGTTTAGTAAGTTTATTTATTAAATTAAGTTTAGTAGTATATTATTCTATTTCTATTTCCCTTATTGCTTGTGGTTGTTAGTATCATTAAATTTGTGAAATGGCGAGTAAGTTTTGAATCGATCAAAATTGAGAGGCTCATTAATGTCAATCATCGTATATCGAAGAGAAGGGTTGATTATCTTCTTACCCACAAGAAAACTCTGTATACAATTCAAGATGAGGCACCCGTTGAGGGTTCTCATGCTTTTACAAAGTGGGAGAAAGATAATAAAATGGCTCGTGCCACAATTCTCAACCATATGGGAGATGATTTGATTCCTCTTTATGAGGGATATACAACTGCAAAGGAGATCATGGATATTCTTGAAGACAAGTACGGTCCCAAATCTCAAACTTATATTCAATTACTTCTTGAGAAGTACAACGGTACACATATGTCTGCGAATGATAGCATGGTGGACCATATTACCAAGATGGAGATTATGGCAAGAGATCTTTCTAATGTTGGCCATTCTATTTCTGATGAAATGCAAGTCTCTATACTTTTGAATAGTTTACCGAAGTCTTGGGATCATGTAGTAACTGCTTTGACATATGGTCAAAAGGAATTAACCATGACCACATTACCTGCGATGTTGGCTATAGAGAAAGTTAGAATGAATCGGAGAAAGGAAAATGACAAGATTAATAGAGATGGCGATTTTCTACTAGCTGAAAGTTCACAAAGTAAGCCACAAAAGAATAACAAAAGGAAAAACTCGAAAGAGTTTACACACAATAAGGGCAAGAAAAATAATTGTTTCCTTTGTGGTGAATTTGGACATTATAAGGTTAATTGTCCTAAACGAAGGAAGAACAATGATATGCCCAAGGAATTGATTCTTTGAATCTTTTCAAATATGATATATTTACTACATACTTTGAATATTGTATTTTTGTGTAAGCTATAAGATTATATTATGTACACATTTTCTATCATTAAAAGTATTTGTTTGATGGATAGTGTTCAATTTAATATATAGCATAATTACTATGATACTAAGAATACTGTATCAAAGAAAACCCACGGAAGCACAATGTTCCACTAGTAACCAAGAAATGGTTTAAAACCAAGACATTGTCAATGATCAAGTGGGAGAGAGATATAATCAATGATCATGACAATAATATGGTTAGTAACATGGTACTAGGTTCTAATAGTTATAATTAGAACAGTGGGAGAAAAAAAAAAATGAAGTGGTCAACAAGATTCGAACGGCAATTAAAGTCTTCAATTTTGAATAGATTAATCAATTAATGGGAGAACCAAACAAACTTTGTTTCTGTTTATTTTATAATCAAAGAATATGATTATGTTTTTAATCAAGCACGTCGACAAGAAGTCAACATGTTTACCAAGAACTCAAGGTATGGAATTCATTGAATTAAGTAATATGTATTTTTCTATTGTAGTGCATTTTTGCAGGAAATTTTGACTAAAAATGTAATGGTCGCTTCTTGATTAATTAAGAAACAAAGTTGTGTTATAATATGGGCCGGTAAGTACTACAATATAAGGTCAATGTTTATTGATATATATGGATTGTATTCTTAGGAATTATGTCAATGTGCTTTATGATAATAAGTCCACCATCTTCTAGGAATTGTTAGTTCCTAAGGAGAACACATTGATGCAAAGTATCCCTATATGGAATTATAGTGGAGAGGGATGAAATAAGAGTCGACCACACACCTTCGGCTAAGATGGCTGCCGATCCTATGGTCAAAGGATTGCTTTGAAAGGTTATTTAGAGGAGTATGTGACTACAAGTTGGAATCATCTAGATGTTGTAGTCAGAGCATGCGGTATGGGCATTATTGGAGGGATTTCAGAGACGCCTGAAATGAACAATTTGATGCGACTCTATCTGATTGATTGGTTGGATAAAAGATAGAGGGGCACTAGCATGGTAACGGAGTTATAACAAATCTTCTTGTATGTAAAATCCGTTTATAGACATCAAGTTTGAATTTGTATAACATCTTGGCGCATAGTGTGTAAAGTCATTGATAAGGTGTATCAATGAAAGCCTCTGGATTGGCTTAAGAGGAAGTACTTGATCGAAATTTCAACGCAGGTCAAGTTAGACTTGGCTGAAGTCGCCATTCATACTAGGTACAAATGGTATTTTCCTAGTAAAGAGTAATGGTGCCATTTTACTTGAATGATAGTCAAATGGAGTCGCTGGTAAAAGCGCGGTCAGTAAAAGTGGTCAAAGCACGCACACGTATAAGCTAAACCACTGACTGATGTCAGTTTACAAATGTTTGTAAACAGCAGTTGGAAAGTCAAGAGTGATCAGGATTTGATACTCGATAATGATATCCAATTTGTGTAGCCAACGGGATCTTACATCATCAAGATCAAGTGGGAGATGTTGGAATATGATCATGATGATGTTGGCTTTACTATGTGTGTATTTGATGTTTGGAGGTGCACCATAAGATTGGTGTACTGATATACACTTAACCAAAGAGTGTGATAAGAGGTATGACTTATCATAAGAGTTATACCCTTCTATAAGCAATGTGTCTTTTCATGAAAGGATAAGTCCTTTCAGAGAAGTCTCATAACTCTATGGAAAGGGTATGATGAAGTCTATAAAAGGAGGATTCATTCCTCTACACAAATTATCAAATGTGAAACAGACTCTCTTTTTCCCTTTGGTGTGCTATTTCTCCCTTGGCACTACACATAGTAATCAATAGTCTAACGACATTAGAGTTTGATCCTGTGACAATCGTGCTAAATTCCATCAATACAAGCATTAATAGCTTGATCATTAGAACCAACAACATCAATATGGACATTTTGTTCATTCCAAAGCAACGATATACCACCAGAAAATCCCCTAGCTTCAACCACAAAAAAAACTTAGGAACCCTATTCTTTTAAAGAGATTAGCATTCATCGAGAAAGGAACTCTACGCTCACAAATTGCAAGAACCTGTACCTTGTGGAGTGAAACAAGATCTACAATGGTACTTCGGAAACTAGAATTGCTAGCTCCCCTGACATTCTAAAACATGAGTTTAAACATAAAAATTATTAGGAATAACTGGTCCAAAAGACCAAGATCAAATAACGGACATGCCCTCCTCATATTGAGAAGGCAATGCCACCTCAGCACCTTGATTGCTACCCGAAGCCCAGGCTTGAACAGCCCCACCATTCTTAATACAAGAACCAGTTGGAGTTTGAAGGCCTGGGATCCTAACTCCACGTCCATAGTATCTTCATCATTATTCCTAGAGATATCTGGTGGTCCATGCCCATAAGCAGCAACTTTTTCCAAAAAAGATTGACTAAAACCTTTGAATTGTTCAGCCATACAATTTTTTGCCTCCACAACTGATTGAATTTTGCTTAGCTGAAAGAGTTTTCTTTTTTTTTTTTTTTTTTGTTTTTTTTTAATTTTTTTTTGCAACACTTCCCAGCATCTGTTTTTTAGTCAAAGAGCTTATAATGGCTGAAGCAATAGTGCCTTGTTCCGAAACCCTTGATGTCCTTGGAGTAAGACTTACTCCCCTTAGGATTGGAGATATCATTTAAGAACTTACGAGGTCTACCGGGCTTTCGTTTATTTCCTTCTCCAACTTGAGTCGTCTTCCCCTTACCCTTGCTATGTAAAGCAGCTGCCCCTTGTTTCTCTTTCCTCCCATTTATGCCATTAAAATTTGTCTCCGTAACACCATCATGATCATCCACATCCTCAATTTGTAAGCCATCAAAATTGTTGCTTAGAACACTTCCTTGAACCATTTTTCACCGCATTATTAGACTTCTCTTTTTTAGGATTCTTTTTCCTAAACTTTGGAACAACAAGATTCCATGGCCCAATATCAACTTTCTCATCGCCGTCAACATTGATGTTAGCATCACCACATGTATGATTAGGTTGAACATTAGGAGCAACAGTAGATTAACATCCTACAATGCCCAAAGTTTGCTCCTTTAGGGACTCAGACTCTTCTTGCCTAGCAATACCATCATGGTCTTTCTTTTGAACACAATCATTAGTAGGACATAGATCTGTTGTAAGCCCATAGCACCCAGAAGAGAAACAAATTTCACTGATCCCCACATACACTACTCCATAAACACAACCATAAATTTCAACACACGGCTTAAAGGCTTTGTCAAATCAATTTCAACACAAACTCGCCCATACTTGCCACGTTCTTGAGCCAAGGTATGAAGATCAACTTTTATTGTTGAACCCAAGTCCGTATTCCTCATCCATATAGGCATTTTGCTAATTTTCTCTTCTGAAGGACAAAAACTAGGACGCCATTTTTGCATAAACAATGTTTGACCAACCACAATCCATGGACCACCACACAAAACATAATTCATATCTTCATCCAGCACAAATCGTACAACAAAGAAACCATTAGGGAGATCAATCAAGATCATAGGTCTAGGGTTGGAAAAATTTCCCGAAAATCCTGATCCCGACGAACCCAAACCAAAATTAACCCGAAATTTCCCGAAATTTTTGGTTTTTGAACATTTCCATTTCGGTTATTATCTCGAACCGCCCAGTTCAGTTTGGTATTCGGTCTAGCATTTGTGGATTTCAGTTTTACCCAAATCGAATCAACTTTAGATAATTACCTCAAAAATAAGGCTGCAAGAATTTGAACCCCTGATCTCTCATTGGAGAATCAAGGAACTTCACCACTGAGCCAACTCTCGATTGCTTATATTATAATACAGAAAATATATTGATACGCTTAATAACTATTAGTTACTCATACTTAACATTTTCATTAACCCTAGCCGCCTACCATTTTTCCAGTTATGCAATTTCATATCTCTCATCGATTTCAATTTTCTGAGCTGCATCTTCTCTCTCAAACTCTCTCTTTCTCTCGATGGTTCTACCACCAACACTCGACTCACCACCTCACTCTCCTCTCCTTTCACTCGCTTCTTTCTCTCTCTCTTGACTCTCCTTTTAGCCATATGGCATTGCTTTGTGCAGGTTCTATCATGCCTTCCAAATTGTTCTACCAATTTAAAAAAGTAAGTCATATTCTATTCCCTTAAAGAGTTGGAAATTGTGGTTTAACTGCTGCAAACTAGGGATTTGGAGGAAGCTTGGGTATCTTATTTTTGAATTAGGGCTCGAATTAGGGATTTACAAATTGGGAATTTGTCTTTGTTTTGCTTTGATTTGAGATCCGGAAATACCGAAATTTTTTCCGGAATCTCGAAAATCGGGAATACAAAAATTTTGGTTTGGTTTCGGTACTCATAATCTTGTCCCAAAAGAGTTCAGGTTGAGATTCGGTTTGTGCTTTTCAGTTTAGGACCCCATCCCGAACCACCCCTACATAAGTCCCTTCAATTTCCACTTTTGCTGAAGACGATTCAATAAAAGATTATATGTATGTGGCTTACCCATGAGCTTGATGAAAATAAAGGTACGCCGCGGCCGATAAAGATGCTCGTTCACTTGTGAAGAAACCCGAATTGCAGAACCACAAGAGCCTTAAAAAACTTCGTTCTCCTTCATTAAGCTTAAACTCCTTATCCATGCTCTGGACTTCTTCAATCCTTGAACCAACAAGCTTATCCCTAAAAGTCCTCGGATCAATCATAGGATCATCTTGATGAGTGTCCTTAGCCCCCTCAAAATCGTTAGATCGAAATCTTTTCGATCCACCAGTCACCAACAGTTTCATGATATCTCTTCCCTCTCGATAGGGATGATAGAACCTACTTCAACCTCAACCTATAGCTCAGTAACAATGGAGGAAGGCTTGGGGAAGAAGGGGCAAATGTTCTCTATCTTTTTTTTTTCTTTTTTTTTTGTAATATTATCATTTTATCAAAATGACAGTTGGCCAACTACACGCACTAGTGACCTAATATAACAAACCCAAACAACTAATGCTAGCTGGTAATTACAACCAATAATCCTTAATTATCAGTAAACACTTCTTATTTAGCCAAGTAAAACTATTAAGTATGATTAAGCTAAACTTAATTCAAAACATTACCCACTCCTCGAGAACAACCATGTCCTCAAGGTTACAAATTAAAACTTGAAAGTACGAAATTTCAGCACAAATTCTTCATAGTTTTCCCAAGTAGCATCCTTCTCATTGCTTCCAGCCCAATGAACCAACAACTACACTCCAACAACATTACCCTTCTTGTACATTCTTCTCTCCAAAACTGATAAGGATTCAGTTGGCACCAATCCATCATCAGTCACTTGTGGCAACATTGGTACCAGAGAAGCCTTAGAACCAAGGTGCTTCAAACAACTAACATGGAACACTGGTGTATCTTACTACCCTTATGTAATTGAATCTTGTAAGCCATTGATCCAACTTTTTCTTTAACTTCAAAAGGGTCCATAAAACTTGGGATGCAGTTTATGATAAGAATGTGCAGCCAAGGATTGTAATTGGTATGGTAAATTATCTTTCACTCTTGTGCTTATCTGATTGCACCTTCATATGATTTTGAGAAACCACCAAATTTGTCATAAGCAATGACAACAACCTGTCTCTATCTAACAACCCTTGCTCCAGAAGTTCCAATTTAGTAGATCCCAATTCATAAGATGATAAGTGTGGAGGAGGATAACCGTAGACAATCCCAAAAAGGGTAAATTGTGCAGAGGTATGGAATGAGGTGTTATAGCTCCATTCAGCCCATGGGAGCCATTGCAACCACTTCCTAGGCTGATTGCTAGTGTAGCACCACAAGTAGGTTTCTAGACACCTATTGATTACCTCAGTTAGACCATCACTCTAAGGATGGTATCCAGAGCTTATGCATAGCTAGGAACCATGGAGTTTGAAGAATTCTCTCCAAAAAGCACTGAGAAACATAATCACTATCACTAACAATGGTTTTGGGCATACCATGTAGCTTAAAGATATTCTCCAAAAAACTTCTGAGCCGCTGTTGCAATGGTGTAGGGATGGGATAATGCAATGAAGTGTGCAAATTTTGATAATCTATCCACCATCACCATGATGACTGATTTTCCCTTACTCAATGGCAACCCTACCACAAAATCCATACTAATGTCAGACCATACTGGATTAGGAATTGGGAGAAGTTGCAACAATCCTGGAGGTGCCACAGTTTTATATTTATTTTGTTGACAGATTCTACATTCAGCAACCCACTTCTTTATATCTTTTTTCATTCCTAACCAATAAAATCCCCTTTTTATCCTCTGGTAGGTCTTCAACACCCCTTCATGTCCCCCCATTGGTGTACTGTGATGCTCTTCAAAGATCTTAAGCCTCCAATCAGATGTGGGACTCACTACAACCTGGAATTGTACTTGAGAACCCATTGTCAAATTGAAACTTGGGTAAGTGATTGTTCAAACTAGCATCAGAGTTGGTAGGTTGGTTGAGTCATCTTTCTCATCGGTTCTTCTAGATCACCTTTCCATCCACAATATGGGAATTAAAAGAAGGAAATAAAAGAAGTGAATTGCTTACGAGACAAGGCCGGCTTGCACCTGGAGAAGGCGGAACTCAGAGTTCTCGCGCTCCTCGATAATCTGTTTGCAAAGCTCATCCACCTTCTTGTATTCGACATGACGCTTCTACTCCACCTTCCAAACATTCTCGATGTTCCGAAGGCTCCCTGTGTGCCATCGCTTCTTGTTCAAGAATTTCAATGCCATTCATCTTCGGCAGTGACTGATTTAATTTATTTGAAATTATGTGATCAAATTTTAGGCTCCCACGCTCGCAATGAATCTCTCTTTTTCCTCACCATTCTCATTGCCCGAATATGATTTGGAGAAGATACAGATGTTAGTAAGATATTGGACGGAAAGGAAGCCCTCCTTGTCCCTAACTAGAACTCCAAAATTACACACTGTCGCATGTATTTTACAAAAAAAATTTCATTTTACTCCTTACCCTCTATTTTGTGCCACTTTTGGCCCGTCTAGTAACATTTTGCAAAATAGTTTTAGAAGAATTGTTTTATAAAAAAAAAATAACAAATAGAATTTGGTATTTTTGTGATTTGAAAATGCGTCTGATAATTTGATCGAGAATAATTTTTAGAATGAAAATAACAAAAACGAGTTGGTATATATATATATATATATTCATCTTTGGTAGTAAAGGCATCAATGGATATAGGTGGTGACAATAGCGGGATTAGGGCAATGGTGACAGAAGTGGTGGTGGCAACGCTGACAATGGTGGCAGAGGGTGGTGACTATAGTGAGGGTAATGCGGTTGAGAATGTGGTGGTGGTAGTGAAAGGTGGTGGTGGTGGTCATGGTTGCATTGGTGGTGACCCAACAATAAGATGGTGGAGGTGGTCATGGCATGGTGGTGGTGGTGGTGGTGGTAATGGTGATGGTAGTGGTAACCTACATGATTTTATATTTTTTTATTATTAAAACTCTAAATTTGTTTTGTAATGTATTTTTTATTTTCTATTATTTTGAAAACTGTTCTTGAAAAACAGTTTGTAGAACTTGGGTTGAATATTTTTTTATTTTATTTCTGAGTTTATTTTCACAAAACATTTTGTCAAACACATTTTCACCTGTTTTTGTATCTGTAAAACAAAAAATTATTTTGTAAAATGTTAATGAACATGCCTTTATCTTTTGTCGTTATAATACTGGTGGCCCTAAAAATTACAAAGACTACTTGATGCACATGTCAAATTATCAGAGAGACGGGCCAAAGACCCACTTCCAACAACGTCAATATTGTCTCCAACTTATTAATTACCACCTGCGTTGTCCGATAGATGAGGGTTTTTATCATAAAAGGTCTTGGTGAGATTAACGATGGAAACTCCCGTTTATTAATTGTATATTATTTTGTCATATGACTAATGTGAGATCCTATTCTCCAATACGCAAAACGCACCTCATGAGTAGCCCCACACTGGATCACAAGGGAATCCAATTCTCACATCGGAAACTAGTCAAGTCATTATACCGGAACTAACGACACTTTTTTTTAGAGCCCGATCGACCATTATTCAGTCTCTGTAGCCAACACTAAGCTTTTTGAAGGCCCAGTCATTAGTTGCTTGAAGTTGGAGCTAGCGCATCTTTCGAAAGCTCAACTTTAAGAAGCATGTTCGAGCCTAGTAACATAGGCTCAGGATGTGTCGACAAAATAGCCTGCTCTGATACCTAAGATAAAAGTGTATAACGATATGAGTGTTTTATGGTTTGAATTGTTGTGTTGTATTCTTCCCTCAAAGGAAAATATATATACAAGTAAAAGAATGTCTGGTACATTGAATCCCTATTATGGGAGCATTGACTCCCTACTCTAGGTACATTGACTCAAGCGAACATACATTGAATTCCTATGGTACATTGATGCACACCAACATATAGTGAGTCCATATGGTACATTGACTCAAGCCAATATACATTGGAATCATTATGGTACATTGACTCAAGCCAATGTACATTGAATCATCCATTTTTGCCTGGCCCTTGACGAACTCCCATCAGTGTCCCTGATCCAGCAATCATTCAATGTGATCTCCCAGTATATGGCGATTCCGAGTAGCATGGCCAGTACTCTTATGGAAAGAGTAGTACTCATTTGGGTTCTCCTTTGTTAGGTGCTCGGGGAGTGGTTTTGGAACGTCGGAGGTAAAATTTGTCCTCTATGTTATGGAGATAGTAGTGTTCAGAGCAGTGTATTGCTTCGGTTTAGGCAAAGCTTGCTTGGCCCGACGGCCCCTTCTGTCTGCCTGACGTGGAGAAGGGGGAAAGGTGTTTCAGTTTCTCCTCATTCAATCAGTCTTTTTGGCATAGTCTTGATTAGCAGCCGTTTTTCGAGTTTTATCATCCTAGTCGGTGAGGTCACTAGCTACGCCGAAGCACTCCGCCAGGGTAGCGTAGTCATATTGCTTCTTATTTAGTTTCCGGAGAAAGATGAGTGGACATAGAGAGCTTACTTGAACACCATTATGGCCAGCTTATTGTCTGGCTTTTCTACTTCAACTAATTATGCACGTAACCACTTCAACTAGGTCCTAATGCTCTTAACCTTAGACTGGGGAGTCATTTTGAACATGGATTCATGACACTTGGGGACATCGCGTTACACTGAGTAAGTGTCTGTGAAAAGGTTAGCTAGGCTATCGAAGCAGTCAATGAATTTGGCTAGCAACTCTTAAAACATCTTGCACATCCAAGCGTCATTGTTATTGTATAAAGCAACAATAGAGTCGTTCCCCACATGTGTGACAGTCTATGCGTGCAACCTCATTGGCTAAGCAAGCTTTGGGGTTTGCTGTTTGGGGCAGTGTTTAGTCCATTGCCAGTGGTGCTGCACTTTGTGATACTATTGACCCTAAAAACTACCTAGCCTATGTGGCATGCAGCAGAGTAATTAATAAGCTAACTATGTCATTCGGTTGAATAAGAACGTGCCAACTCGTCAGCCGAGTTAGGCTGGGAGTAAAATATGTTGATGTGACATTGAGCGTACTAATGACTTCTTGATCTTGCGACTGCGGCCGAGGAAGGAGAACATCTCAGCCTTTCCGTTCTAGAGCCTGAAGACAAGGCTGCTAGTTCTGCGAAGTTCAATATCAAATTCGGGTGTGTGCCGAATGTAGTAACCTGGTAACACCTCACTTCGCCGAAAAGGCTAATAAGATGACCTTATCCAACAAAGACTCAGAAATCCATGCTAATTGAGACTTGGATAAATAACTAGTCGATCTCGAAGCAATGTTGTCTATCTAAACTGAAGGTGCTCCTTGATCGGCTGATTCTACGGCTCCAGTGTTGTTTGTCCAAACTAAAGATGTTGTCAGTTGCCTCCACAGTGCTGTTTATCTAAATTGAAGATGTGTTGGCGGAGAAAATGAAAATAAAAATCTCAAGATGTTTGAGAGGGTTGCGCAGGGCAATTGTGTGTTGAATTGGAGGGGCTTTTATGTCGTCACCGCCTTTGTACTTATAGTACTGCAAAAGTTCGATGACCGCATAACAAATTGTTACCGTGAATCCTACATTCACTATAATATTCCTGAGAATATTGTATTTCAAAGCAACCATATCCACGCGGAAGCCATCTTTATCTCCTCGTTTTGCGGAAATCAATCTATATCCAAGTACTTGATGGCCTCTTAATACCATGTGCTGGAACCAAGGCATGCAAATAATTAGCATGCAAGTTTACCTTCTAGCCATGCATTTCAACCACGGCATCACGGCAATCAAATCTAGATCTTTCCACCAAGTTTGTCCAGGTGCAACCATGCATGCAAAATGAAATGCAATTTAATTGTATCTATATTTACTTGCTTATGAAATGCAATTTAATTGTATCTATATTTACTTGCTTTATCCCATCTTTCTTTTCAACTAAATGCAAACCATGCATTATCAAAAAGTTCAACCTGATCACATCTCCCATTTCTGCATGCTGTCTTATCCTTAGATTCTAATAAGTAGCACTTTTCCGTGTTGATCAAGACGCGAACCAACCAAGCTGCACAATACGTAACCACACAGAGTCCTTGTACAATGCAACTTCTTTCATTTATTTAACTCTCAAGCCACAACTATAAGATAATTCCCGTTTTAATAAATTCCTAATAAAATTGTAATATAAATTATGGCCTCTTTCATCCAACGACGTAAAGTATTCGGGCCGAGTGTGTGCAAAATCACGGCCTCTTAAAATCCAAAGTCATCTGACGGCTTAGAATTCTGCTCATTCAATGGTCTCGATCGCTCAAACCGATAGTGCAATTTTGCGTCCAAACATAGCTCCCTAGTTTCTTTGAGCTTCAGTCTGTAAGCCGAATGGTTAAGGAAATTAATCTTGTTAATTCTTGGGTGAACTCGCTCGGTCTAAGTAGTGCTCATAAACCAAGAATTATCATTTGACCATGATGGACTACCCTACGTGGGCTAACAGACTAACCAAATAGTGGTTTTCGCTCTCATTCTCTTGTGTGATCCATCGAATAGGCCCCATGTCGAGTGCGGCGGCCTCCACCTTATTCTAGTTTTGGAACCTCGAAACAAACTATTCAGCAAATCTCTTCAACTACCACCTTGGGATATGAAAAAAGGAACTTTATCTCATAAATCCATCAGTGATCTTTGAAAGAATGTATTATGCATCTCACAACCAAACGGCTCCATGTCTCTTTGACACCAAGTTCTGCAGAAACCAACGACTGCAAATAAATACATGCCAGCAAAAATAGAACTTAACTCTCTTACTGCTTGTTAGTTCCGCTTCCTCGTCATTCAATTCAAAGAAGACGCGAGGCCGCCTTGGGAGTTCTGCAGAGACGCACTGAACCTCTCACCGAATAACAGATAGAACACTTCCCCTTTTTTTCCTTTGTCCCTGACCACAACCATGAACCCACCTTGGAATTTTGGATTGAACTTTAACCTTCAGTCTGTCAGTCTTAAGGAAAAGAAGAACAGGTGCCCTAATCACTTATTATCAGAAAAACCTATCTTTTACGCTGAGAAACCAAAAAACAGTCCCTGTCGAACTGTAGGAAATGACAAGAGAATTATCACAGCCATAAATAACTCCACCAAATCTGCAGAGGAATGTTGCACAAGTCAACCAGACAAGAATCCCTCAATTGTCTCCACTCAGCCAAGATCTTCTTCATCATATTAAACTTGCTGATTGTATTACATTAATTGTATAATTACTTACCTATAATTGTTATACAAAAGTCAATGATGTATATACTTATATATGTACCAATTGATATAGCAGATAATCAATCAAGCTATTCTCCAAATTACAGACTTATTACTTCCTGCACTCATTTTCTTTCCGCTGTTCTCTCTGCTAGTCTTTCATTTTCTACATGGTATCAGCCTTAACCAACAGTTAAGCTACTACATTTTGATCCTCTATGGCCTATCCTACAGCCCCCTCAACCACCTTCTCTTCTACTGCTCTCTCGTTTAACTCTTCTTCCATTAGGACAACCATCACCCCAACCCTTCCCACTACCTTCAATATCTCTCACATAATCAACACTCATATAGATCGTACCAATTATCTCAGTTGGCGATCTCAATTCCAAGATGTTCTTGAGATTCATGGTCTTGAAGGCACTGTGGTCTGCAATTCTCAACCCTCCAAAAAGCTCAACGACAGCTCCGTCAATCCCGCATACTCTCAAGATAAACTCGTCCTCAGTTGGATTAAAGCCACTTGTTGCTCTTCCATCAAGCCTACCTTGCCTTCTTGCACCACTACCTATTCCACCTGGTCACTCTTGGAGAAGCGTCTCTCTTCCATCTCTAAGACTCACATTCGCACTATGCTAGTTCTAGTGTCTCTTTCCCGTCTCTCTCCCATCTTGAAGAAAACTCCCGAGCAAACTGTGAGTGAGTACTTATTGCATGCTCGAAGCCTTTCTGATTCTCTTCACTATGCTAGTTCTAGCATCACTGACGATGAGCTTATCAAATCTATTCTTGATGGGCTTGGTCAAGAATATAAGGAGTTTAAGACATCAGTTCATCTTTGTCCTTCTCTTTCTTTTGATGACTGTTATGATCTGCTGCTTCAAGAAAAGCATCTCATTCAAAAGATGCCTTCTCTCTCCTTGTCCAATGGCACTGCCTTCAATGCAAAACTAGCCACAGGTAATTTCTGAGACTCGTAGCATGGTGTTGTTTCTTATAAACATGGCACAGGTCGTGGTCACGGCCGTCGTGGTGGTGGTTGGCGTCCTCCTAATTCCAACCGTCATCGACATTGGTCTTCTTATCAGACCCATCATGGCTCATCTAGTGATTCTCGACCTCCTCTGCTTCCCACACCGGCATCGCCCTTGCCTCAGTCAAACTTTGAGTATGGTAAGCCTTGTGAACTTTGTGACAAACCTGGTCATAAAGCGAAGACATGTCCGCAACTTGGAAATTTTGCATACCTCGCAGCCACCGTTGCTGCTTCTCCTTCCTCCATTCCTTGGGTCGTCGATTTTGGAGCTACCCATCATGACTAATGATTCGTCTCACCTCATTCAATTTCAACCTTACACAGGTACTGATTCAATCATTGTGAGCAACAGTGAGCACTTATGTATCTCTCGTATTGGCAAATCCTCCATTTCTGTCTCACACGGCTCTCTTTCTCTTAAAGATGTGTTGTATGTTCCTACAATAAAAAAGAATCTATTGTCGATTCATTGATTCTATCATGATAATAATTGCTATTTTGAGATGGATGATATATGTTTTCGTGTGAAGGACAAGAGGACGGGACAAATACTTCTTATTGGGCATAACTATGGCGGTCTCTACTATATTCGGGCTGCGTCTCACATCACTCCCTAGCTTGTGTTCTATGGCGAACCAATAACCCGAGATGTGTGCCATGCTTGATTGGGTCATCCTTATGATGCTATCTTTCGTGTTTTGGCAAATAAATACCACATCCCCATTGGCGGTGTTGTTTCTTCTAATAAGAATTGTCACATTTTTTCGTTAGGCAAGGCGTGTCGACTACCATTCAATGCTCGAACGACCATGACTTTTCATCCTCTAGAACTTTTACACCATGATGTATGGGGCTCTGCCCCGACTTTGTATAATTTTGGCTACAAGTATTATTTATCTATTGTTGATGATTTTTCATGATTTGTCTGGCTATTTCCCCTTGTTTGCAAATCCGATGGCTTAACTACCTTTGTCACTTTCAAACGCATGATTGAGAATCGGTTAAATCGTACAATTAAAATGTTACAAACTGATGGTGGTGGTGAATTCACTAGTTTGGCTTTCCGGAATTTCCTTCGTGAACATGGGATAGTTCAACAATTCTCTTGTCCTCACACGCCACAACAAAATGGCATTGTTGAAAGAAAGCATCGCCACATTGTTGAAATGGGTCTATGTCTCTTGGCTCAATCTTATTTACCACAGAGTTTTTGGGTGGAAGCTTTCATAAGCCCCACATTTCTCATTAATCCGTTGCCTCTACATAACCTTGGGAATGTCTCTCCCTATGAGAAATTATTTTCCATGATTTCGGATTATCACTTTCTTTGAACATTCGGTTGCACTTGCTTTCTGCACTTAGTTCCCTACAACAAACACAAGTTGATGCCTAAATAAGTGAAATGTGTCTTCATTGGTTATGACAACAATTACAAAGGGTATCGTTGTCTCGATATGGCTTCCGGTAAGGTTTACATCTCTCATAATGTTTCTTTTGATGAATTAACCTTTTCGTACCAAGAACTCAGGTCTCATTCTCCCGGCTTAGCATTGATTTCATCCCCAATCTCTTCGGAGTCTTTGCCCCTGACACAAACTTACACTGCTGCTCCTATTCACTCTACCGATCATAGCCCTGACGAGCAGGCACCGTCCATCTCTCACCACGTCGCTAGCCCAACGTGTGCCACCAATAGTGACACTCACCTATCTGCTGCTTCTCCAAATGAGTTTGCAGCTTCTTCAGAAGCATAAGACCCCGTGACCCCAGACCATGCATCATACCATACATTAGACCAATCTGATGCCATGCACAATTCCACCTTTATCCAAGTTGCTGCTTCTCCAGACTCCTATCCTGCTCATCATAAGTTTAAAAGTATCAATGCTTTGACTTATAGGACGGATAGACACCCACTACCACATGGTTTAACAGCGGCTCTCCATGACCCTCTTTCCTTTGAGCCAACTAGCTACACTTAAGCTTCGAAACACCCTCACTGGCAGCAAGCAATGACGGAAGAATATGAAGCCCTCATACAAAATCATACTTGGTCTCTTATTCCCGCCACACCAAATATGAACATTGTAGGGTGTAAATGGGTTTTTCTAGTTAAACGGAAAGGGGATGCCACTAATGACAGACACAAAGCTCACCTCGTCACCAAAGGATACGATCAACAAGAAGGCCTCGACTACCACAAGACCTTTAGCCCCGTGGTTAAACCGGGTACTATTCGGACCATACTTGCCCTTGCTGTTTCCAACAATTGGCCCCTCCAACAACTCGATGTGCATAATGCTTTCCTTAATGGGATTCTACACGAGGAAGTTTATATAAAGCAACCACTTGGGTTTGTTGATTCCCAACGCTCTAAGCATGTTTGTCGGCTTTATAAAGCTCTTTACGGCTTGAAACAAGCCCCATGAGCTTGGTTCCAGTGACTTAGTGCTTTCCTATATGAACAAGGATTTTCTCTCAACAAATCTGATGCATCTTTATTTATTAATCACTCATCTACATATTCATTGTATGTTCTCATTTATGTTGATGATTTGATTGTCACAAGATCTAATTCAGCTGCCATTCACATGTTCATTGATTTGTTGTGCGCCGCTTGTGCTAGCCGCAAGTTAGGGGATCTTCATTTTTTTCTTGGGATGGAGGTCACACGAACAACAAGTCATCTTTCTCTAACTTAGACTCGTTATGCTTCTGACTTGCTTAAGAAGTTCAAGATGGACATGTGCAAGCCAAATCCTACTTCGTTTCTTTCCTCCACCCGCTTATCTGCATATGATGGCGATCTCGCTTCTGATCCTAAGTCTTATCGAAGTATGGTTGGTGGCCTTCAGTATTTAACTTTGTCTCATCCTGACATCGCTTATGCAGTCAATCAAGTATGTCAATTCATGCATAATCCTAAGTCCACTCATCTTCAAGCGATTAAGCACATCTACCATTATAGCAAGGGCACTGTTGAGCAAGGCATACTCTTTCACTCCTCTAAGGACTTCTCGCTTCGAGGTTTTCTCGACGCCGATTGGGCAGGTTCTGTTGATGATCGTAGGTCCATCTGAAGGAAATATTTATGAAAACTAGTTCATTTAAGCAACATCTATGCATGCTATTAACAAATTAAAAGGCGGAATCATGCTTGTATGCATTCAGAAACAATACTTTACCCGTGAAATTCAAGGCCTAGTAGTTATGGTGAACCAAAACTCAAATCTTAAAGAAAAGAGTTGAGAAACTTTTATATCTTTGAAGCACCTCTTTGCTTAACAAAGGATATTCACCCATGTGAGGGCCTTCTTTCCTTAGTCTGCTTGCTCCTTGACTCCATGGATGTGTATGGAGGAACTTTGCTTCTTGGCTCCATGGATGAAGGAATGGATTCTCCAAGTTCCCAAAATAGGGAACCTCTAAGTCTCCACACCAAGGAGAGCATTGAGGAAGAGATGAGTGACCTAGAGGAAGTAAGATTGCTAGCTATTTTCCTCTAGAGTGGCCGGCCTCTTAGAGAGAAAAAGAGAGCTTGTGTTCTCTCTAATTTCCTCAAAGAAAACCTTATAGATGAAATGGCTATAAAGTTGCCTTTATACCACCTCACAATGGAGTGGCAAACTTGCAATGAAGGCAAGTTCACTACCCCTCTCTATATGGCTGGGCCATTGTAGGTTATTTAGGCTTTGAAGCCCTTTGTATTTTCAAGTTGTCATACTACTTGAGTTATTGGACTTGACATTCAAATCCCATTGGGCCTTGAGGCCCAGAACTAACCCGAGGTCTATAACGAACTTATTTGTTTGATTAATTAACATATTAATTAATCCTAGCCATAAATAATTAAACCATTTGATTATCCTTACTCATCTCCGTTGTTTCTTCAATCTCTACCTTACTCGGTGTACGATCCATTAGGTTTAGCGAGGCAGTGAGCGATTAGAACTCTTTAAATCGATTGTGAATTGAAACTTACTTTCAATTCTCCCTTTAGTGATTATACACCTTTAGGGCTTCCACAAACCATGAATGACACCTAGCAGTATGTCATGGCTACCCAAGCTAATCAGAAGAGGTGGAGAACCTATTCAGTTTAGGATTATAATGCAATATGGTCTTTCTCTAATACAATACTCTTGACCACACTGTTTGGTTTGATAGTTTATTCATGTCTACTATCCAATTTGATTCTTTTACTTATATGATTACCTTGAATGTGATTTGGAATGACTTCCTAAATCTCATTCATACTCTAGCCAGAGATTCTTAATCATATCATAGAGTATTCTCCCTCAAACGGTTTGAAGGTTAGAGATCCCTTGTTGTGCATTCACTTGCCTCCATGGCTAAGTGGCCTAACCCCAACTATGTCGTGGACACCATTTGACGAAGTGACTTCGACATAGTCAAAGATCAAGGACCTAACCACAAGACAACGACGATGCCTCTGGTCAAAGGACTACTTTGCATTATCCCAACCATGAGTTCTCATGTGACATGAGTATGAGAACTCCTCGTTCATCGCGTTCAGTGGACTCATTCTTTATTGAGCACCTGCATGCTTATCTTGGTGTCTGTCACACCAATGACTCGAGACCAGTCACTCTCTTTAAGAGAAGACATAACACATACTGATCTTAATGGACTATCAATGCCCAATTGGCAATCCTATGCTCAGGAACGTTTAGGATATGTATACGAAAGAGAATGGTCTCATGAATCTAATTTCTTTA
Organism: Heteromeles arbutifolia; assembly: GCA_024362995.1. Taxonomy (NCBI): domain Eukaryota; kingdom Viridiplantae; phylum Streptophyta; class Magnoliopsida; order Rosales; family Rosaceae; genus Heteromeles; species Heteromeles arbutifolia. The sequence continues at coordinate 30,665,294 of JANCRC010000011.1, read as the reverse complement.
GATCACATTCTCCCAATTACATATTCCTTGGACTTATTGTTTAAGCATAAACATTTATATGAGACGGCTTTAAACAATAATCTTTGCCCTTTATATTAAACTAGATTAGTTTAACATGTGAAATGTCCGTAAAGTGTCATAATATGATTGGCTTTAGGTTACATTTCCAGCACCATCAGCAGTGCTTGCATTTTTCTGGGTCTTAATCTTTTTACTTGGACCGCTAAGATGCAAACTACATCATCCCATTCTAGCTCTGAAGCAGACGACCGTGCTCTTGCTACCACTGCAGCTGAAATATGATGGTACTGTTATCTTTTTTGTGAGCTGGGCATTCCCATACGGACTCCACCTTACATTCTTGTTGATAATATTTCAACCCTACATATGGCTGCCAATCCCGTCTTCCATGCTTGTACTCGTCACATCGAAATTGACTACCACTTTGTTCGTGAATTACTTGCTCAAGGCGTACTTCAAACTCGTCATATCTCCTCTCACTATCAGATTGCCGACGTCTTCACCAAAGGCATTTCCCGTGAACAGTTCTTTTTTCTTACTTCCAAGCTCAATCTTCACTTCGTTCTGTTTCACTTAAGGGGGGGATGACAAGAGAATTATCACAGCCACAAATAACTCCACCAAATCTGCAGAGGAATGTTGCATAAGTCAACCAGACAACAATCCCTCAATTGTCTCCACTCAGCCAATATCTTCTTCATCATATTAAACTTGATGATTGTATTACATTAATTGTATAATTACTTACCTGTAATTGTTATACAAAAGTCAATGATGTATATACTTATATATGTACCAGTTGATATAGCAGATAATCAATCAAGCTATTCTCCAAATTACAGACTTATTACTTCCTGCACTCATTTTCTTTCCGCTGCTCTCTCTGCTGGTCTCTCATTTTCTACAGGAAACACTAAGATAATTCCTGGGATCGCCGAGCACATCTCTCTTTTCCTCTTTGCTGCTATGTTTCTCATCGAGCAACAGAGAGAAACAAACCGTTTTTTTGGCTTCTGCAGGATTAGAAATGCTTAAAATGTATCCCTTTTTAAAAAAAAAACAAAATCCTTACCAAAATAGCATCTTTGAAAAGCCAACCTTGACACACATAATGGCCACACACAGATCAACCGAATGACACTAAGCATGATATGGAGTCACTTTTATTTCAAACATGGGTATGGCACGAACTCTGAAGCTTTAATCAATTTTTTGTTCGGCCAAATCTCCTCGGCCATGCTGAGCGACACATAAATAATATGCCAATTCTTAGCCATGCTAAGTGGCATATATAATTGTTTGGGCCCAAAATATTGATTTGGGCCGAATTTGGAGTTTCATCCAGCCTAGCGATCTTTCTGGAAGTCTCGTCAGATTTTGGGTCATAGGCCGCCAAGTCAGGTTAGCCAAGTCCTACCAGGAAATGGAATCTTTCAGATAAAGATGAGGGAATTGAATCCTGATGCAACTGGGATGCTCGGTAGGATGAGGGCACTGAAACTTGGGAATGAATGTGACTGGGTAAGGAGTTGAATTCAAAGTCCTAATTGGTTTAGGATTGGCTGAGTTCTGGTTGGATTAGCTTTAAGAAATCTTATTCTGAGAAGGATTCTAATTCGGCTATAAGGAGGTCTACCCTTATAAATACAAGACTTAGTGCATCATTCAAAGCTCTCTCCAACTCAACACACAAATCTGCTCTGCGCAAACCCTCGCTCTACGCGAAACCTCTCAACAACCTTGAGATTTTTATTTTCCTTTTTGCCAACACATCTTCAGTTTAGATAAACAACACTGTGAAGGCAACCGGTGAACATCTTCAGTTTGGATAAACAGCACTGTAGCCATATAACCATTCGACCGCTAAGCACCTTCAATTTGGATAAACAGCACTGCGTCGAGGCCGACTGGTTACCTATCCAAGTCTCGGTCGAGAAGGATTTCCGAATCCTTATTGGCAAAGGTCATCTCATTAGCCTTCTCAGCGAAGTGAGGTGTTACAGTTTACCAGGGCTCGGCACATTGAACGCCAAGTTGTTTTATGATTGGATACTCACAAGTTGGCTTTAGAGTTCGACATTCTGACGACCGAACCACGTTCACCATCAAGACATATATCTGTTTTGAGTATCTGTGCCCCTATACTTTGGTGTCGATTCGGCGTGCTTATACTCTCACGAATATAATCATAGTGACCGAATCCGGCACCGACGATTTGTGAACTTCGCATAACTAACAGCCTTGTCTTCAGGCTCTAGAACCCGAAGGTCAAGAATTGTTCCTTCCTCAGCCGCAGTCGCAAGATCAAGAAGTCAGCAGTGTGACCAACGTAACATCAGCAAATTTTACTCACCGGCAGAGCTCGGCCATCGAGTTGGCACGCCCCGCATACAACCGAATGACGTAGTTAGCTCATAGATTACTCAGTCTGCGCGCCACGTAGGCTTGGTAGTTTTTAGGGTCAACATTTTGGCACGCCCGGTGGGACCCAGTGCTAAAACTACGAAGTTCATGCCAATTGAGACATAATTAGTAAAGAAGAAAGCAGTTATGGGAAAATCCACGACTGATTTGTCAATTCAGAACAAAGGACAAAATTTAACGCAGACAGAAAACCCTCTTGTTACCGCGACACCAGAGTCCTCGAGCGCAACACTCTGAGAAAAGAAAGCTGGTCCCGGCGATCAGCCTCACAATGCAGAAGTCCCTAACAGAACCACATGCATTTTCAATGAGGTGGTAGTGGAGGACTGTGATGAAGATGGTGGTGAAGGCACTGATCCACCAACGAGGTCGTTTCTCCGAAGATGACTTGATGAACAATCTTGACTAGTTGAACAGATATTCAACCGAGGAATAGACAGTCTGCGCGAAGTAATATGCAGTACCAATAAGACACACAACAGTTTGCTTGAAATGCTGGTTCATAAAATCTGTCAAGATAGACCCTCCGATCATTCTCGGCAATTACCACCAATGAATAATCCTTTGCCAATAGTACAGGCCGAGCCAGTGCCTGCTCGACTCAAGCCAATTAACATGGAAAAGAAAGGAAGATCAAGCAGTAGATCGGATGGATCCGACCAGAAAGTAAAAATGACATCCATCGACATGACTAAGATCCAGAGGATGATCGATTCGGCCTTGAAAAAGGGGCCGAAATTCCCAAAATTTATCCATCCATACCCTGCTTACGTGGAGAAATTTGAATATCCTAAAGGCTTTAAAATCCCAGATTTCAGTATGTTTGCTGGAGAATCATCTTTATCCTCGTTAAAACATGTGGCTCGGTTCACTGCGCAATGTGAAGATGTTAATAGCGATTTCCATAAACTGCAACTATTTAACTTATTATTGACAGGCTCAGCATTTGCGTGGTACATCAATCTCCCACCGAACTCCATCCAGAGTTGGGAGGAGTTGGCCGAAAAATTTCATGAGCAATTTTATCGGCCGGGGATGGAAATGTCAGTTTCATCACTAACCAGGATGGCTCAAGCATCAGATGAGTCACCAATGGATTATCTTACCAGGTTTAAGTCGGCTAGAAATTGGTGCCAATTACCCATTCCTGAAGTCGAATTTGTTAGATTCGCTTTGAATGGGCTGGACGTGGAGTACAAAAAGAAATTCCTGGGAACAAACTTCCGAGACATGTACGAACTTGCTCAACATGTTGAGCAATATGACTACCTACTCCGAGAAGAAAAAGTCTCGAAGTCTCCATCTCGAGGAACCATTTACAAAAACCCTACGGTTAGCTATGCCTCGGCTGAGCCTGAAGAATATGCTAGTGTTGATGCTGCCGAGACAGTAATTGATAAACCGTATATTTGCAAGGCATTGACTTATGCCAATCCCAAGGATGTTAAAACTCGCTCGGCCATCGAAGAATCTATCACCAAAACATCAAAAGTTTACACTTTTGACATTACTAAGGTCGACCCCATCTTCGACCAACCACTACTTGCCAAGATCATCAAACTTCGGCCTGGGCATAATATTCTTAAGGCCGAAGAATTGAAAGGAAGAACATATTGCAAGTACCACAACTCGAATAAACATACGACAAACAACTGTGTCGTATTTCGGGATGCCTGTTGGAAATGTGCCCTAAAACCAATCATATGATGATACTTTACGGACATTTCACATGTTAAACTAATCTAGTTTAATATAAAGGGCAAAGATTATTGTTTTAAGCCGTCTCATATAAATGTTATATGCTTAAACGATAAGTCCAAGGAATATGTAATAGGGAGAATGTGATCTAAAGAAGTTAGATTCATGAGACCATTCTCTTTCGAATACATATCCTAAAAGTTCCTGATCATAGGATTGCCAATTGGGCATTGACAGTCCGTTAAGATCAGTACATCCTATGTCTTCTCTAAGGGAGAGTGACTGGTCTCGAGTCAATGGTGTGACTGACACCAAGACAAGTACGTAGGTGCTCAATAGAGAATGAGTCCACTGAACACGATCAACGAGAAGTTCTCATACTCATGTCACATGAGAACTCATGGTTGGGATAATGCAAAGTAGTCTTTGACCTGAGGCATCATAGTTGTCTTGGGGTTAGGTCCTTGATCTTTGACTATGTCAAAGTCACTCCGTCAAAGGGTGTCCACGGCATAGTTGGGGTTAAGCCACTTAGCCATGGAGGCAAGTGAATGCGCAACAAAGGATCTCTAACCTTCAAACATTGAGGGAGAATACTCTATGATATGATTAAGAATCTCTGGCCAGAGTATGAATGAGATTTATGAAGTCGTTCCAAATCACATTCAAGGTAATCATATAATTAAGAGAATCACATTGGATAGTAGACATGAATAAACTATTAAACCAAACAATGTGGTCAAAAGTATTGTATTAGAGAAAGACCGTATTGCATTGTAATCCCAAACTGAATAGGTACTCCAACCTCTTCTGATTAGCTTGGGTAGCCATGACATACTGCTAGGTGTCACTCATGGCTTGTGGAAGCCCTGAAGATGTATAATCACTAAAGGGAGAATTGAAAGTAAGTTTCAATTCACAATCGATTAGTAAGAGTTCTAATCGCCCACTGCCTCGCTAAAAGGAACCTAATGGATCACACACCGTGTAAGGTAATGATTGAAGGATATAACGAAGATGAGTAAGGATAATTAAATGGTTTAATTATTTGTGGCTAGGATTAATTAATATGTTAATTAATCAAATGAATAAGTTCGTTTTAGACCTCGGGTTAGTTTTGGGCCTCATGGCCCAATGGGCTTCGAATGTCAAGCCCATTAACTTAAGTTGTATGACAACGTTTATGACTTGAGATTTAAAAGGGCCCAAATAGCCCAATGCCTATGGTAGGCCGGCCATGTGATGAAAAATAGGGTTTTGTTCTTTTAGTCACTTAAGTGAAGTGACTATATAAAGAACTTTATAGCCAAAATTCATTTAGGGTTTTCTTTTGGAGAAAATTGGAGAGAACATGTCTCTCCCTTTCTCTCTAGAATAGCCGGCCACCATGGGAGAGTTTACTAGCATCTAACTCTTCCATGGCCACTCATCTTCTTCCTCAACCATCCTTGGTGTCGGAACTTAGAGATCTCCAACTTTGGGGATTTTTGGAGAACCCAATTCTTCCATCCATATCCAAGAAGACATGGAGCCAAGAAGCAAAGTTCCTCCATCCAAATCCATGGAGGCAAGGAGCAAGGAGACAAAGGAAAGAAGGCCATCACATGGGTGATTAACCTTTGCTAAGCAAAGAGGTGCTTCAAAGGTATAAAAGTTTCTCAACTCCTTTCTTTAAGATTTGAGTTGAGTCATGGTTCACCATAACTACTAAGCTTTGAATTTCATGGGTAATGTTTTGTTTTGAGTGCATATAAGCATGATTCCGCCTTTAATTGTTAATTGCATGCCATAGATGTTGCTCAAATGAACATGTTTTTCACAAATTTTCCTTCAATGCCATCCAAAGCTGGATTGATAACGGCAAACTCAAGTTTCCAGAAAAGAAGGTAAGCGTTGACACCGACCCACTTCCCACGGCGATGGTTAATCAAGTCCATGACAGACTCCAGCGCCGAGGAAGCAGATAGATCGGTGGTTCTATGCAGTCAGTGTAACACAAACGTCACCACCGAGCCAAACAAAAGGCTGTTTCAGGCTGCGATAAAACAATCACCTTCCATGGCCGCAACACATCAAAAGACGCTCAGTGCAGGCTAGCGCCAGGGAGTTTTCGACAGACTCGGCCCCAGACAGCGCCTCGACTTTGATGCACCTTTCTATAACGAGGATTATTATGCATGAAGTTCTAGCAGCTCGAACTCTTCTGCAAAGCAGAAAACCTTCAAACCTCCTGAACCGCGTGATCAACAATGGTACACTTATCATTCCCCTCAAGGTGTGTACACTGCACTGTCCAAATCACAGAAGCGTCGGCGCCAAAGAATAGATTGCATGGCCCGCCGACAAGTAGCCTAGGAAACTTTGGCCCCCAAGTGGCAGCCAAAGAACAAAACTAGCAGTGACGACAAGTGACAACCTCCGGCCATCATGACAGAGTTACTCCAAGAAAGACAAGTGAACAATCCTGATGTGAAACCACATTTGAGGAGGCTGACAAGCGAATCAAACTTCTCATTTGATCTGGGGAAATGAAGGCGCGCTTTAAACGTTTCAAGAAGGAAGCCGAGAGCAAACTGTCCCCGTTACCCATACAAGAACCTTTGATCAGAGTTAACATTCGGCTAAGGATTTATACGGTTTACCGAAAGCATGCCAAGATACGATTGATCTCGTTCTGGCCTGTCCAGATGCGGAGCGAATTATTCAAAAGAATTTGAACCTAGGGTTCAAAGCTAGGTTCCAGCACATACATGAGGCTTGAGTCCTTGGCTTTGATGTCGACCCATATACTGATATCGACATGAAAGCTTCCATTTTCTCTTGAGGATCTCCAGCACTTACGATACCACTTCGAAGTTTTTTCAGCTGTTTTTCTCTTCGGCCTTACGACCGATGAAACGAAGCGTGTAGCACGCTTAGATGCCTACCTAGACTTCAAGGACACTCGTACCATATATCAAGAGCAGGCTCGTGGCACGACGCAAGTCCTAGACCCTATTCTGGTTCCCGATGAACCTGAGGCCCTTGACCAATGGAAGAAAATTCTCAAAGACGCCTTGCAGAAACATACCCCAGCAACGATCGACATGGTCGACCCAGATACTCTCCATGACGGGAGTCTGAAAGAGAAAAGCCCAGTAGACGAACGGCCAACAGAGGTGGGAGATACCGAGCCGATGGGTCCTTCGATCCTTGACAACATGGAAATCACTATGGTCCACGTTCTGCCTGCAGATTTTCAACCATGCACGTCCTAACCAAATTTCTTAGACGGTGATGTAGTTGCCGAGGAAGCTACCCAAGTCGACTTTGTACCTGCTACCGAAATCGAGTCAACAACGAAAGAAGATAATCTCAAAATGGCTCTGGCTGAATTATTTCCTCGCTCATCATTGGGCAATCTCCGTCATCTAAAACCGTTGTATGTTACGGCTTATATCGAAGGATACTAGTCTCTAAAATTTTCATCGATTGTGGAGCGACTGTCAATATCATGCCTGTGACTACCATGAAAGCATTATGTCGCTCCAACGATGAACTTATTCCATCCAGAATCACTATGTGCAGTTTCGTCGGTGACAAATCCCAAACAAAAGGGGTCATTCTGCTAGAAGTAAACATCGTAGGTCACAATCACATGACAGCCTTTTTCATAGTCGATTACAAGACCGAGTACAATGCGTTACTCGGCCGAGATTGGATTCATCAAACAAGTTGTATCCCTTCATCATTATATCAAGTCCTCATCTTTTGGGACGGCCAATCGGTTGTGGTTCATCCGGCAGATAAACAGCCATTCGAAGCTAACTTGATCCAAGCATGATACTACGACGATCATGTCGGCTACATCACTTTACACAACCTCAACGAAGAATGATGGTCGACTCAGATTTCTGTTCAGAAGGCCATCGAGGTTGGCGCCAAAACTGTTCACCAGGATTCGACGAGACTCGGGTTGGCCAACTTCATTACCGATCCTGATATCTGACACCAGTCAGGCCAAACACCGAGCAGCAATTTCATCGACCATGGAACGATTGCTGGCTCATTGGTATGCTATCTCCCAACAGCCGAATTCAGGCATCAACCTCGTGGAGTTCCTCGCCGAAGGCGAAAATGGCCCTATCCTCTCTCTTGACAAAATCCAAGCTGCCCTGGCCAAGCTTAAAGATAGCTAGCCCCAAGTCAAAGACCCATTAGACGAAATAAATGTAAGGACGGCCGATAACCCTCGGCCATTATTTATTAGCGCTTTGTTACCCTAATATACCAAGAATGAACTCTGTAAGTTACTTAGCAAATTTAAAGATTGTTTCGCTTAGAGTTATCATGAGATGCCTGGTCTTGACCGAGCCCTCGTTGAGCATGAATTACGCATCCAACCTGGTTGCAAGCCCTTTTTCCAGCCTCCTCGACGATTTTCAACCGAAGTACAACTTGGCATAAAAGAAGAACTGGTTCGACTTTTAAATGTCGGGTTTATTCGAACCGCTCAATACGTCGAATGGTTGGCGAATATCGTGCCAGTATTGAAGAAAAGCGGTGCCCTATGCATTTGTATTGATTTTCGTAATTTGAATCTAGCAACTCCCAATGATGAATATCCCATGTCGATTTCAGATTTGTTAATTGACGTCGCAGCTAATCATGACATGATGTCTTTCATGGATGGTTATGCCGGTTATAACCAGATCTTTATCGCTGAGGTCGATGTTCATAAAACTGCTTTTTGTTGCCCGGGGGCACTCGGAACATTCGAGTGGGTAGTTATGCCATTCGGCCTTAAGAACGCTGGTGCCACATACCAACGCGCCATGAACGCTATCTTTCATGACCTGATTGGCACAACAGTTGAGGTGTATATCGACGATGTGGTGGTTAAATCAAAAAGCCGCCGAACACATCTAGATGATCTTCGGCAAGCTTTCCTTCGTATGCGACGACATAATCTCAAGATGAACCTAGCTAAATGCGCCTTCGGCGTATCGGCTGGTAATTTCTTAGAATTCCTTATGCATCATTGAGGAATCGAGGTGGATGAAAACAAGGCACGCGCGATCATCGCCACCCCACCCCCGACGATAAAGAAACAGCTACAATCCTTACTCGGCAAGATAAATTTTCTCCACCGTTTTATAGCTAATTCGACGGGAAAAATGAAAGTGTTCTCTACGCTTTTGAAACTGAAGGTTTTGGATAAGTTTGAGTGGTGTGAAAAGCATCAAGCGGCTTTTACACAAATGAAGGTCTCCCTTACCACACCGCCGGTCCTCGTACCGCCTCGGCACGGTAGGCCTCTTAAGTTATATATTTCAATGGCCGAATAGTCCATTGGCTGCCTCCTCGCGCAAGACAACGATGTCGGCCGCGAACAAGCTATCTTTTATCTCAGTCGTAATCTGAATTCACTGGAGATCAATTATTCACCTGTCGAGAAACTTTGCTTGGCTTTGTTTTTCGCCGCCACAAAACTTCGACATTACATGCTCCCATCAGTTACACAAGTCATCGCCCAAACGGATGTCATTCCTTACATGCTTACTCGGCCTATAGTAAAAGGCCGAATTGGGAAATGGACAATGGCATTATCAGAGTTCAGTCGTTGAGGGCCAAGCTTTAGCCGATTTTTTGGCCCAACACCCTTCCCCATATGGTGTCGTGGGCAATGACATCGAAATCAGCATGGTTGAAACACGCGATAACTACTGGATGAAGTACTTTGATGGATCTAGTACCTCAGCCTCGGCTGGTGTAGGCATCGTTGTTCAATCCCCCAACCACTGCCGTTGGTATTTTTCTCTCAGGCTCGATTTCGATTGTACAAATAATCAAGCCGAATATGAATCTCTTATCATCAGCCTTAACGTCCTTCATGACTTACGAGCGACCCATGTCCTCGTCCTTGGTGATTCAGAACTTGTGATTAACCAACTCAACAGCATTTGTCGTTGCATGAGTTGTACTTTGGCACCTTATCACATGGTTGCCAACTATTTGGTCGAGTCGTTTGAGAGGATTACATTCGAGCACATCTTGCATGTTCAAAACATTGATGCAGACGAACTGGCTGAAATATCCTCTGGAGCACAACTCCTGGGGGGTAAACTAGGCCAGGCAATACCTGTAGGACAACGGTCTCACCCGGCCTTGGTTAATCAGAAAGTTCTCCAGCGCAATCACGTTATACGTACATGGGTAATGTCCTTACCCTCGTTGTTGGAATGAGCGGATCGTGTAGATGTTTGCACCGTCAAGGTGCTACCAAACGATTGGAAATGGGTAATTATGCGGTACCTCGATAATGCCAGGCATAAACACGACCGAAAAACAAGAGCCCATGCCACAAACTACGTGTCGTACCAGAATGAGTTATATCGAAGAGGCGAGGATGGTTTATTGATATTATGCCTCGGCATGAAGGAAGCCGCCCGAGTGATTACAGAAGTACACGAAGGAATTTGCGAAGCCCATCAATTAGGACGCAAGATGCGTTGGCTACTTCGCCGACATGGTTACTTCTGGCCGAGCATATTGAAAGATTGTATTGAGTATGCACGAGGATGCATGCAGTGTCAAATTCATAGGCCTATACAAAAAGACCTGGCCAAATTACTTCATTCAGTTACCAAACCTTGGCCGTTCAGAGGATGGGCAATGGATGTGATCGGCAAGATCACACCATCTTCTGGAGCAGCAAAACATGCATGGATACTCGTGGCAACCGATTATTTCACTAAATGGGTCGAGGCAAAATCATATGCCAAATTAACATCCAAAGAGGTTTGCGATTTTGTGGAAGAACACATTGTAACCAGGTTCGGCGTGCCAGAAACAATCATAACTGATAATGGCACAATTTTTACAGCCGACAGGTTTGAAAATTCGACTCGAACAATCTACGCCGTATTATCCACAAGCGAATGGACAAGCCGAGGCAAGTAATAAAGTTTTGATCGGCATTCTCAAAGAGATAGTAAAAGAAAGGCCCGGCATGTGGCATTTAAAGTTGAACAAGGCTTTATAGGCATACCGAACTTCACCCCAGTCAGCGACGGGGACAACCCCATTTGCGTTAACATATGGGCATGACGCAATACTACCAGTCAAACTAAGTGTAAATTCTCTACAAGTAATTGAGCAAAGTAGTTTGTCCAGTGCCGAATACAATCAGGCCATGATACAAGAGATAGAAGATTTGGAGGGAGATCGACTTGACGCTTACAATCTTTTAGTGGCACAAAAAAGATCGCCGAGCGAGCCGATAATCAGCGAGTCAGACAAAAAACTTTCGGCGAAGGAGAGTTAGTATGGCAAACAATGCTACCCGCATGAATGAAAGACCCTAGGTTCGGTAAATGGTCACCGAATTGGGAAGAACCGTTCATCTTCCATAAAGTCCTCAGCAAGGGGGCATATCACCTCAACGATCGAACCGGCGCAGTCCACAAGCTACCAATTAATGGGAAATTTTTAAAGAAATATTATCCGACTACTTGGGAGATGCGAGAGTAAAAGTTAATTTCATTAAAAAGTTTGCAAAAGGTTACATAAGTTGGTCGATCAATTTACAACCAAATGATTCTATGGTGATGAAGGAATGAGAGATTCAAGAACGACCTTCAATTCCAACCACCTTACCTCGCCCATGGTGATCTCAGTTTGCCGATTCCTATTGTCTATCTTCAGTTGTTCGGTGCGTTTCACGCGGGCTGCATACTTAGTTAAGCAAAACTTGCCACTCGATTAAAACTCCTTTGCAAGCTCGGAGGCAACCGCCGACCTTCAATTCTGAAGTTCGGTAATTTGGCGATCAAGGTTGGCCAATGTCTCTTTCCTCGCCTTCAACACTTCAATCGTCGGATAAAGGGCCTCCCGAGAAGCCGTTGCGTCTTTCAAATCATCTTCAGCCCGAAAAGCTCGCTCAAAAACATTGAAGTGCTATCAGGTTCGTTCCAGGGTAGAAGACGCTCGAGTAACAGCGTCGTTGCTCAGTTGACCCTCAGCTGCAAGATCGTTCAGATATTTCCCCACAAAGTTAAAACCTTTGCATTTGTGGACTTGTGAAACTGAGAGAGACAGGAGCTCCTGCAGTTTGACCAGGACATTGGACTCGGCCATTGATACAAAGGGCCTGGTGGTAGCTGCCGAAAGACCAGCTGTTCCAGAAGTGTTCAAAAGAAGAGCGTCGAATTCAACCTCCCATGAAGGCTGCACATAAAAAATTTTAGGCAAATGAGAGTCGGAAGAAGAATATAGGAGAGGGAATTTGTTAGACCTGCCGAGATGAGACTTCAGCCATGTCCCCTGGTTCATTGCTCGAACCTAGAGAACTTAATGGCCGAGCCTAGTGTTTTAGACTGCTTCTCAATTCACGCAGCCGATGAAGGTTATATACGTTTGATGGCCATTGAGGTGGCCAGGAAATATAGATAACACTCTTCGGCGCATAGAATTTTTAGTGAAATGAATATTCAGGCACCTGACATTTAACGTTTTTCGGTTCAGACTCGTTATAACAAAATTTAGCAAGAAAATCATTGAGTCTTATGAAAGTTGAAGTTGCTTCTTGAGGAGGGATGCTGAGGTCTTGGTTTTGCGGATGGATCGGTGTTTCTACAGTTGCTTTAGGATCGACAGTCGGCCATCTTCCACAATCGACTACAGAAGGATCGACCTGGTTCATCGCTTCAACCATAGGAGGGTTAGTGGAAGGAAGATTAGTTGGTCAAGGACGACACTCTAGCGCAATCTCATCACTCTCATCATCCTGAAATAAAGATTGTTAGCAATTTTGAATTTATTGGAAGAAGAAAATTACCAACCACACAATTATACCTCTTCCAAGATGATTGCTGACTATTTTGGATTTTTGGAGGGAGTTTTCTTCGTCGATGGATTCGCATCCTCTAAGACAAGGGCAACGGCTGGCTCAGGAGCTGCCACTTTCTTGACCAGCGGAGTAGTAACTGGCTCGACCGTCTACTCAACCAGCGGGGAGCGGGGCAGCTGCTAGTTCGACCACGACTTGAGGATCAGGTCGAACTTCAGATGCTTGGCCAGTCGGAGTTGGCTGCACCACCATTAACGTGTGTATAACCGGGATAGAAGGAGATACATCAGGGGTGGTCATTCATGTCGTCTGGCTGGAGATAACATGAATCTCCCGTTCTCCCTTCTTCGCCAATTTCTTGACACGTTTCAGGGGAAGAGGAGATTCACTTACCATCTCGACCTCTTGGCGAGGCCGTTTGCTCGGTAAGGCTGGTGCGGCAGTTTTAGTCTTCTTGGAGGAGGAGGCCGATTTTTTCTTGGCCGCAGCCGCTTTGATCATGTCTGCCTGTTTCGGCACTCGGCCGCCTGAAAGCGAAATCAAGTCAGTAAAGTCGAATAAATGTTTGAAGAATAAAGGTGGAGAGAACCATATACCTTGGGTTATCTCCTTGGGATGAGGGGCAGGAGCCTTTTTGAGTCGGTCGCCAAAAATTTTGTTGACGACATCTTCGACCGACGTGCCAAAGAGGTTTTGCGTATACTCCTCCCACCAATCACCAAAAGTGTCAGTGTTGAACGACTCTGGAACGGTCGATCGAAGGCGGAGTTTTTGACATCATTCTTGAAACTCTTTCTTGGCGTCTGTGCACTCCTTCTCTAAGGAGCCAGATAGGCGTCCCTTGCTTAGGAGGGAGCGAGAGGTAAGAAGAGGTACCGGACAGCCCTGGAGGTAGCTGAGTTGACGAGCAGTAAAGTGAGGATGGTAGACCTCCCAACTTGCTCGGCGAGCGTCACAACCGAGGGAAAAGTCGCGAGTGAGCATGAACGATCCCCAGGATTGACGGAGATCAGCATCATCATCTGCACTCCATGCTGACATGGACGAGGGGTATTCTCGACGATGACAGATCAAGAACTCGTCGTCGGAAAGAACGTCGAGGTCGAAGAAATATTTGAACACTTATTCGGCCTGGTGATAAAGTACTGGTCGAGAAGCCAGCTGAAGGCCGAGTGCTTCAGTAGGTGAGAAGCTGGTGATTTCTGGCCAAAGAGTGATAAAGTAGACTTGCAACCAAAGTTGGAAGACCTAAAGATGACCATTCTGGTGCAGGTCGATCTTGTGGAGGGTCATCTCGGCCAGGCAGCGCAGAAGGTTGGCGAGAATGGCTGGACTGAGTGCCAGGGTATGACCACTAGCTAAGGCTTTGGCCACCGGCATGTTTTCAACCAAGCATTTATTGGACTTGGTACAACAAACAAATTTGTTGTATCAATAGAAGAGGAAGGCTTCATGTTCTCCCCACCGCAGGTTTTCTTCTCCTCGATCGGCAAAGTGGAAGTAAAGGGTGTTGTAGTTGAGAAAGTTCTTTTGAAGTTTTTGGACTTCTTCCTTTGAAGGTTCTTGACCCTCTCTACTCAGCGTTTCGACAGCCCATTCATTGAAAAGAGCCTTCAGATTAATGTTCGACGGGTACCCAAAGAGGGCGGCATCGACTGAGATGCCAGAAGGGGAAGTCCCCAGGATTGCGGTAACGTCAAGGATGGTGGGGCCAACAGGGCCGAAAGAGAGGACCATGGTGTTGGTGGCCGAGCACCAGAAGCTCGAAGTTGCTATAAGAAGCTATTTGTCCATGACGATTTCTACAAATGAAAGTTTAAAGGCATCGTATATGCCAAGAGCATTCCATTGTTCGCCGAAGATCCTTTCCATTCGTGTAACCTAGGCTGCCCAAGTTGCAGTGGTCGAGGGCCAAAAGCCTTGGGGTTTTGCTAAATCCCACTTCGACCATTCAAACCCTTGCAGCAAGGGTTTTAGGCATTGGTTCTTGAAAAGTTCGGTGATGAATGGAGGTACTGTATCCTTGAAAATAGGGCCGAGGATTTGGTGAGTACTGCTCATGTTGCTCTCGAAGTGCAGTGTCTTGATTAAGCATCGATTGATAATTTTCTCGCATTTTTCACATTCCTTAGAGAGCTTGGTGAAAAAAGAGGCCATTGATGAAGATTCAAAGGTTTTTTTGGGTTTGAAGGAAGAAATTCTAGGTTTTGAAGAAGTTTAAGGGCAAAGAACAAGAAATTCCCGAGAGCTTGAAAGCGTAAAATACAAATAGAAAGGATTCGGGTATTTATAGACGTTTTGAGAGGGAAACTTAAATGTTTGATTTTCAAAATTCGGGATAAAATCGGCTGGGAATGTCGCTAATCATTGAGGTAATTCTGAGAATCCAGGGGAAGAGACCGAGGTTTTTAGTGTTTGAGGACGCACGATTGTGTGTTGCAGCGATTTTAATGGGGAATGACATTTCGACGGCTGCACATTTTCGAGGTCATGATTGAAAGTTGCTAAGGTGTTTTAGGAGTCGACGCATGGCAAGACGGTGGGAAGAATCAAGAAAGCGAAGTGATGACTCATAAATAAGCGTGATGGTTCCCAAGGGCGTGATTGTGATTCCCAAGGAGGTGTAGTCTTTTTGAATACCTGAGAATGGTTTCGCTTCTTTAAGGCCGAGGTCTGACCAGGGATTGTTGGTCGACAGCCTCAAAAGCGAGGGGGCAATGTTTAGGCCCAAAATATTGATTTGGGCTGAATTTGGAGTTTCATCCGGCCTAGCGGTCTTTCTGCAAGTCTTGTCAGATTTTGGGTCATGGGCCGCCAAGTCAAGGTAGCCGAGTCCTACCAGCAAATGGAGTCTTTTAGATAAAGATAAGGGAATTGAATCCTGATGCAACTGGGATGCTCGGTAGGATGAGGGCGCTGAAACTTGGGAATGAATGTGGCCGGGTAAGGAGTTGAATTCGAAGTCCTAATTGGTTTAGGATTGGCCGAGTTCTAGTTGGATTAGCTTTAAGAAATCTTATTCCGAGAATGATTCTAATTCAGCTATGAGGAGGTCTGCCCCTATAAATACAAGACTCAGTGCATCATTCAAAGCTCTTTCCAACTCAACACACAAATCTGCCCTGCGCAAACCCTCGCTCTACGCGAAACCTCTCAACAACCTTGAGATTTTTATTTTCCTTTTCCCCAACACATCTTCAGTTTGGATAAACAGCACTGTGAAGGCAACCGATGAACATCTTTAGTTTGGATAAACAGCACTGTAGCCGTAGAACCATTCAAACGTAGAGCACTTTCGGTTTGGATAAACAACACTGTGTTGAGGCCGATTGGTTACCTATCCAAGTCTTGGCCGAGAAGGATTTCTGAATCCTTATTGGCAAAGGTCATCTCATTAGCCTTTTCGGCGAAGTGAGGTGTTACAATTTACCAGGGCTCGGCACATTGAACGCCGACTTGTTTTATGATTGGATACACATAAGTTGGCTTTAGAGTTTGGCATTCTGACGGCCGAACCACGTTCACCATCAAGACATATATCTGTTTTGAGTATCTGTGCCCTTATACTTTGGTGTCGATTCGGCGTGCTTATACTCTCACGAATGTAATCACAGTGACCGAATCCGGCGTCGACGATTTGTGAACTTCACAGAACTAGCTGCCTTGTCTTCAGGCTCTAGAACCCGAAGGTCGAGAATTGTTCATTCCTCGGTCGTAGTCGTTAGATCAAGAAGTCAGCAGCACGACCAATGCAACATCAGCAAATTTTACTCACCGGCCAAGCTCGGCCGTCGAGTTGGCACGCCCCGTATACAACCGAAGAACGTAGTTAGCTCATAGATTACTCAGCATGTGCGCCATGTAGGCTTGGTAGTTTTTAGGGTCAACAATAATGTATAAGTTCCCCACCAAATGCAAATATCTTTCATGACCACTCGATTTCTCGGTCATCGTTAGAAAATAAACTGTGCATGAACCAGGACCAAGGATGGCTACCAAGTGTTTGTCGGGTAAGAAGAGCAGCCACAAACTAGATGATTGGGTTCTGTGCTGAATATTCAACAAGAAGAGCAACGCGGAGAACCAGCAGCCTTGTCGACAATAAGAATAACAACAAACGGCTATTTGTAATGTGAGCAGCGACTCGGAGTCCATGATTCTGTGAGAGAAAAGCTTTGTACGTTTCCTTTTTAACCAACAACAATTGATCACGACTATTATGGAGCATTTGAAGTCCACCGAAATTTTAATCCCTTATAACAAATCTTGTCCCAATCGGCTGGGCCATGCCAAATAACAAGGCCAATTACTTTTAATACCACCGAAGACCCATTTTCTGTGCTAAAAGAAAAGGGTAAGTCTCTTTGTCTCAGTAAAAGTTCATTCTGCCGAGTAAACAAGCTAGACCACAACTGGGGCATATCTTTCGAATTAGCTCCCCAAGAATAAGCTACCGTCGAAGCTCGACGAATGCAAATTGTGATCTTCAAACTAATCTAAAATAAGAATTCATCTGGCCCAAATCATGGCAAACCAACCTCAGCCACCAAAACATCCTGTAATGAATCTGGCAGAGAGCACCAAAGTTCCTTATTCAGGCAGTTGAACATGATATTGGCTGCCCTCCATATAGGTAAATGGAATCACGACACAGTATCACAACGCCGAGAGCGCTGAAATGTAACTGAGGACAAAAATTGCACCAAATCACAACGAAGTTCATTGGTGAATAAATGGCTGAATCACAGTGAAGTTCTCGGTAAAAGAATAAAATATAATGCTATTAAAGAGTTCGCAGATGGACTTGTATTTGAACCAAGGCTTCCGAACAAAATTCACCGAATGGCAACCTTCACTGATGGCCAAGACTAGGCACATGAAGGCTTACCACAAATGGGTGGCCTATCACCCAATACCTTATGCTTTCCTTCACCAATGATGTTCTAACAAACTGCGAAGCTGTTGGGAATCTGTACTAACAATATAAGGAATTCGATATAGGACATGCCTTGCGGAATTAACGAATTTTGGATCGCCGTCTCGTTCCTACAAACCGTTGCACAAACCACGATGCAGGGCATCATCCAAGGGAGGATATGGTTGCATCTAGCCCCATCAGATTGCCTACATACCTTATGCCAATGCACAGGGATCAAACGGTCGTAGTTCTTAATAGCCTCCTAATCCTAGGGCCAAGCTGATACCCTCGAGGCTAAACTAAGAGAGAAAAAGATTACTGAGAGTGGAGAGCATTATCTCTCCTCTCTAGAGCTAAGAGAATTATTTTTTGTTGGTGTGTTTTCTCCTTTCCCAAAGCCCTCATTATATAGTGGCTAGGAGGGAAGAGAGAAAGGGAAATGGTCAATGTGGGACAAATACCACATATCGATAATACACCCTAAATTGGGTGTATAAATCCTACATCTCCCACTCACCCACATAGGGTGTTGGTACCATCTCAATTAGCTCATCTAATTCTTATCCAATATAGTTTACCTCCTCATACAGGATATGGGACGTGCGACCTTGCAAGAATGAACGTACATATCCAGGAGCGCTGTCATTAAGCTATCACCAAACTTAACAAGAGTGCATCACTCAGAAGTTCATCGCTTTATACTCCAGTAGTTCGTCATACACCAAACTTGACATTCTTTATCCCTCGTTACGATATAAAAAGAAATGTCATGTTCCACAAGTATCATGTATCCATGTCTTACGTTTGACAACTAATATCAAACAAACGTTGTCCACCAAATGAATCACAATGCATAGTGTAGTCTTTAAACTATCTTCCTTAAGCTCTCATGTCAATCTAATTTGGTTTAACTACTTGCCTATACACCCTTCTTGGGATAGTTACTAACTTGACCATCTTAAACAAATGGGTTAAAGTAGCGATCATCAAACCTCCTCTTTCTGACATAGACTTTAGTTCAAAGGTTATAAGGGTAGGATCACTTAGATCTAGTGGCTCACATAGTGACTTGAAGCAGGGATCAATTCGTCACTCCCACTGTCGGCCGCAACCAGCACATACAATATGAAATGTATGCTATGGTGTATTCTCAATTTAATGAGTGTGTCACATGTCCATTGGACTTACACCATACGGATCTTAGTCTAAGCGCTACACAAACGCCTAACTTGAGCATCTAGCCTAGTCACCCCTCTCGGGGCCTACCTAGTTACTCACATCCGGCTTGACAAGATTTAACATGGATTTCAAATGGAAAAATCTCCATGTTCGACCTTTGCTAGGTCTTATCTTAGACATTTCTAAGGCGACATATACGTATTGTACGTGAAATCATACACATGTCTTGTCTCGCACTCAAATGCGTTTTAGACATATATGTCTCATCCTGCTCACTATCTCTGCACTAGGGTGAATCATTTTGTGTGAGTGAAACTGATTCTAGCTTGGTGACACTCGAAAAAAAAATATGTACATCATATCATTCTCTGAAAAAACTTTAATTCTAATGAGTCTCCTGTAGATTTTATATCTAGGAGTGTGACATATCACCACTATCGCTAGGGCTACATCTTTAAGACTCCTCACTTTGTGCAATTGCAATAATCATGAAGAAATTTGGGTTCCCTCCAACTTAGGGACTTCTTTTGCATAGATCAGAGCAGACTCACATAAAATCTCTCTTGTTAATGCAAAATACCTCCAAAATAATTCCATAAGGAGCACCTATGTTTTTCAAAAGTAGGTGGGTTCTTTCAATTCCATATAAGGTAAATGCAAGTATATTTTCATCATTCTATTGAGAAAATATTTCAACCATGAGTAAACTTGGAATTACTTGTACCTTGAACAATCATTTTTTCCACGAATGACCTTATGTCAACCCTATGATGATATAAGAACCAAAATGATGTTTTATGGACATCAAAAATCATTTTACTGCTCTAAGTTTAGCAATGACTTATGATTACTTCAAAATGGCGTGGTTTGGACAATCATCCACTTCTCAGATAGACTACGCATCAGCGCTTTGTGAATAGCGGGCGTACACTATTTTATCACAAGGACTGATGAGTTTATATATAAACACCTTCAAAAATGGTATTCATATTATTTCTTATCCACACACGTGTATCATACATGCTGCTACTTAATTAGGGAGTAAACAAAAAGAGTCATACATGGCATCCCACAATTGAGGCATGTATTAGCCCTTTTACTATCCAGATATAGACACGTGGGCCATACATGCCGCTTTGCAATTGGCACATGTATGATTTCTCTTGTCGTCTAGATGCACATTTTAAGACAATGGTTAACACTATTCCTCATTTCATATTCTAGGAAGCTTTGGTCCAGAATCACAAAGCACTCTATCTCTTCTAAGATGTTTTGAGTTTCAGTATAGCCCAGATGGCAACGTAGAGCTTCTATACATTAATCTTTAGCAAATCAACTAAGAAGCATCTAAGAGTATCACTGAAACTTCTCTAGCATGTCAAAAATGCTTTGTGTCTCACACCACAATTATGGAGACAATCGATTTTTCAATAAAGACATCAATTGTCAGCACTCATGGAAAGACAAGAACACCTTGGGCTCTAAGTCTTAAAGTACAACAACAACGGCTAGAAGGACTTCCAAATGTCAAGGACACTTGTCTAGAAGTCAATAGTGTGAACCCAATTCTCTTTTCGAATTGAGAATTTTTCACTTAGGCTAGGTCATGGAAAAAAAATGAGTCACGTCTGACCCCACCTTGGGAAGATATCTCATACTTTCCATCTCCTATTGAAAAATCATTACTTTTATAAAAAGAAAAATTTTCAATTTCGCTTGTTAATGAAAGATTTGTCTGTGAGGGCCATCTCTTTTAGTCATTTAACAAAGCGGAGTAACATTCCTCACCATCTAGGGAGAATGTCTTTAAGACCTAATAGCCTTTTCGCGATGTGCTAGGATCCTAAGTTCAACGATCCACAAATGTCAACCACTTTACTGGTTCAACTACTAAGTGGGATTATGAACCTTCTAAGACCACTCTTATTTTTAATTAGTTTCAATTCACATTTTTTATGACTTTTATCATAAGTCACTCAATTTATTGGCTATATCATATTCACAACCTATATTGTTTTGTGAAAACTTTGTTCCTTTTGCATAACTGCAATGGTACGATTCCATTAGTTCTACTCCCACTGCTGTTAGTACATTCTCTTGGGTTGTACTTCCCTAAGGTGGAATGAAGGTGGAAGATTCCTTGTAGTTTAATGGTACACTTCCTTGAGTTACACTCCCACTAAACTTACAACCTTTTGTACTTAAGCTAGCATTCTAGCTTAGAGATTGCTTCCAGAGTAGTGGTACCCTTCCATTATTAGTACTCCTACTAGGCCTAGCAACCTATTTCTTGGAAAATCTTTAAAGTCTAGTAGTACACTTCCATTAGTTGTACTCCCACTAAACTTACAATCTTTTAGCGACACTAAGTAAGGATATTTCATGTTTCCCACATTCACTTAAAGATTGGAAGACCTTTCCAATGTGAACAACAAGTTTATAGTCAATTCTATTGCAATTTAAATGTCACAAGAAATTAGTCAACCCTTAAGTCTATATCCGAGACAATCGTCTCACCATATGTGGAATTGGTGTAAGCTAATTGAAAATTCAAAGTTGCTACTTCACTCATTCAGTTGCTTTAGGGTTTTACAGACTAATTGTTGGCAACAAACTTTCAAAAAAACGTCTCCCACTAGGTTGGAAGAGTTCAATTGCGCCTACACCACCTTAAATGGTGTGTGACATTACCCAAAATTTCCGAAAATTCCTTTCCAAGTGATTCGAATCCTACTCACAATTTTATGGTTTTCCAAGAAGAGTATAATAGACTCTATTCTTTTGATGTACATATAAAGCTGTTGTTAAACCAAGGTTTTACGACAATGTACAATTAAAGAATAATTGCCCTTGAAAAAGTAATAATTTTTTTTTTTTTTTTTTTGGAAAAACATGGGAAGCATCTACTTAATGCTCTCAAATAAAATTGCAATTGTAGTGAATTAGCTCACTGATTTGAGCTAGATTTGAATACCACTCCCATGAGGCTTTTTCAAAACTTACTAAAATGTCAAGGTACCGTTGATCACTTAGCGAGTGGGTCAAGTAATGACCTATCTCTAACCATTTTGATCAATTAACTTTTAGCATTCCATATTTAAAGAAAAACACATTTAATGCAAGTTGAGGAATAGTGTCGTCATAAAATTATAAAGTATTTTTAACTTCTCAAATATTGGTGCATAGAAAAGGACATATATTCCAAAAACATTGCTCAATTATGAAATGTTGAAGAAATGTTCTAAGCCAAACTAAGGAATGCGAACTCATTCACAATCTTACATCTCCCAGCAGATCAATCGCTTAGTACTTCAAGGAATAGAATTAGATAACCAAGTTATCTTATCTTTATTTAAGTTGTCACCACATATGCCAAAATTGCTTCAAGTACAACTAGAAAAGAAGTACGAGCCAAATTTGCACCATGTATACTTCATTAAGTAGAGAGTTAAAATTGAAGATCATAGTAGTACTCACTCAACCAATGTGAGTGAGATGTCTTCTCTTCAACATTAATAGCACCAACTATACTTGAGCAATTTTATCCTTCTCTCTCTCGACCTTTTCAATTGGACTACTTTGAGCATATGCCACCTAGGGCACTTCCTTAACTTTTGAGCTAATTCTTGATGTGAATTGTCATCAAGATCTCGGTTCTCTTACGGGTCAAAGTGGATCCAATTCCTAGGAGCATTAGAGACGTTCGATTATAACCAATATTACACCCTTTGGTGGAGCCTTTTGCTCTCATTACATGAGAAGCGCTTATCTACTTAAGCATTAAAAATATATTTTGCAACTCTCGATAATTTAAGCCATATCATTATGCACAAAAATAATATATAAACATTCATATATATTAACCACACATTTTTCTTATTTGTTTCACAAATCTTAATTAAGAAATATGAACCTATCCTATAAATTAAGATCGAAAAATCCACTAAGTTGCTCATAATTACCACCCAATATTATAGGTTGAGTTCACAGTTTTAATTATCTTGGAAAAAAATATTTATTTTTCAAAAAATTTGTCCAGACATTTTTCCAAACACATTTCCATTTTGTTTTTCATGCTACATCCAATTGAGTGCAAGAAACAAAACTAATTATGGGCAAAGGCTTAAACAATCATATAGTGCTCATGCACATAATAGGTCTTTCATTGGGATTAAATTTGAGTTTTAGACAATGGGCTCGACAAGTGGGCCTCCGTAAGTGTAGCCAGGTCAAATCATGGAGGGGTGGCAGCGCTAAGCATTTAAAAACAGACCCTCTTTGACACCCAAAGTGTCTCCTTAAATATTTTTCCTAGACACCACAAGGTGATACCCTCTTTGACACCCAAGGTGATACCCTAGAGGCTAAACTAAGAGAGAAAAAGATTACTGAGAGTGAAGAGCATTATCTCTCCTCTCTAGAGATAAGAGAATTGTTTTTTGTTGGTGTGTTTCTCCTTTCCCAAAGCCCTCATTATATAGTGGCTAGGAAGGAATAGAGAAAGGGAAATGGTCAATGTGGGACAAATACCACATATCAGATAACACAACCTAAATAGGGTGTATAAATCCTACAGAAGCAAAATCATGATTCCTCCTTTTCCTTCTCTTCTGCACCAAGTATTAGGCTAACCCTAAATTGGGTGTATAAATCCTTCTTAGGCCGAAGTTTGATTGTGGCCTCGCCGGCTAATGACACGCCTCAACCTAGATATCCAAATGACACTTGGATGGCATGTGCTGGCTGACACTCAAAAGTGATGAAAGCCATAATCATGTGAAAATGCATGAACATGGTAGAACATATAATCGAAAAGTCATGCGAGAAACGACAATTAAAGAGATCATGGAACCGATAAAGAAACAATAATAATAGAAGGAAGGCCATAAAATAAAGAGGATGTTCACCAATCACAATTCCGAAAGACAAGATACAAGAATATGTTCAGAGCATACTACTAGTCGAAAGTACTAGGAAAAATGAAAGACAATAAAATTACAATTACACATAAAAAGTCATACGCTGGTAAGAGGACACAAAATCACCGGTAAGGAAATGCCTCGAAGCTCGGGTCATATTCCTCGTCAGTATGTCTTGAAGGGGGCACAAAAACAAAAGGTGAGTGGACCATAATTTATAGTAATAGTAATAATATGAAAACCAATTTCTTTCTAAACATACTAACCCCTTGTTTTGAAAACATATATAATACTACATAATAGGTTTTTCTAAAAACTCTACCTGCTATAAAAAAAAAAAATCATCTCTAAAAGTGGTAGTGAATCGCCTGAAGGCGAAACCAACGAGTCTCGGAAATCAACACGACGATGTACTCAAATAGGGGTATCATAGTTGCCCGAAGACATAACCATCACCCGAAGGTGAAGCTATACGACACTAGGTTATGCCAATGAAAAAATGTGGTAGGTCCCATCACCAGAAGGTGAAGCTGTACGACTCTGGGTTATGCTAGAGAAGAAAATATAAATACATAACACACCGACACTGGTTTTGCCAGTGAAGCTGGAAGTATGTCATAAATATCCTCAACTGTGTCCTATGGCCATAGACGTATATATACTCAGGTTGTGTGTTTGCATTGTCTGACAACCCACTAGATAAGCACAGAAAATGTATCTCAAAAACCAATACCAAGCTTAGAATTCAAAATCTCATCATCTGAAATCATAAGCAATTCCATAAACATGCCATTTTATAAACCTTAAATAGATAAATGAAAACTATTTCATAAAAGCAAATAAATCATGAATTCTCCAAAATCATAAATATAGAAATCTGTAAAAATATATCATAAAATGTAATTAAATCATGAAATGTAGAATGAATGCAAGCCTAATAATTTATAAAACATGCAATTTAGGAAGGGGTCCACTCACAAATATTCCGCTATAGGGGAGCTGTTCGAACTAGGGAGGACGGGATCACTTCCAACCGACACACCTAAACACATATAGAGACCATTTAATAAAACTCTACTAAAATGATCGAATTTTGGAAAACAGATGGCGGATTCGGATTCGGCATGTTGAAAAACCTAAGGAAGGATCTCGGGTTCCCCCACACACTGCTGCACGTGCGGCAACGGGGCGACCGCCCGAGTCACCACGCACTGCCACACATTGAGATGGGTCGTCAAAAAATTCTCCAGCGCTATCGTAGACGGCGATGGAGAACAGTGCCCCCATTGGAGGCGCGTGCACTCCACGCACCAACCAAGACTGAAGGAAAATTTTGTCCTAGCTAAGAACATGTGAGAACAATTGAACACATATGCAAACTATTAACATTTTAAAGTAGGCATACATTCAAAAACTATTCTAAAACCCATGACTTTCAAAGCCTAGTGAATGGTGAACCACAAGACTCTTTAACAACATTAAGTAGAAGGAAGGATTTTGAGATTCATTACCCTTGAAGCTCATCCTTGTTTACACAAAGGGTTCACCCAAGTGGATGGCCTTCAAGTCACCTCCTAGCTCCTTGGATATTCCTTGTGATTTTCTTCCTTTTGATACTCCTTTGCTCCTTGAGGATGTGAGGAAAGGATCTCCAAGAACACCAAAGGTTTGGTGTCTCTAAGTCTCCACACCAAGGATGAGGTTTGAAGATGAAATGGATGACTAAAGGGAAGCTTTAGATGCTAGTTAAAACTCCCCTATATGGCCGGCCTTTTGATGGAGAAGGAGGAAAGAAATTGCCTCCAAAGTTTTCCTCAAAGAACCCTAATGACCTTTTGTCTATAAAGTCACTTTTATACCACCTCACAAGTGAGTGGCATAAGTGAAATTAAGCACAAAGACCACCAAGGCCGGCTCCTTATACTCATTGGGCTATTTGCCCCATTTCATTTAAGTTGTCATACAACTTAAGCCTAGTGGGGCTCATTGACCAAAGCCCATTGGACCTCGAAAGCCCGAAACTAATTTAAAACCCAATACAAACCTTTCGTATGATTAATTAACTAATTAATTAATATTGACCATTCTCAATTAAACTATTTAATTGCTTATCCATTTCATTTATATCTTCACATTCATCCTTACTCGATGTACGATCCATTAGGTTCCATTTAGCGAGGTAGTGGACGATTGTTACTCTTAACGATCGATTATGAATTGAAACAACATTTCAATTCTCCCTTTGATGAAGATTAGTGTTTGTTAATCTTCAGGGCTTCCACAAACCATGAGTGACACCTAACAATATGTCATGGTTACCCAAGCTAAGTAGAAGTTGTTGAAGAACCTATCCAGTTAATGCAATACAGTCCTTATCCAGTTACAATTACAATGCAATACGGTCCTTCTCTAATACAATACTCTTGATCACATTGTTTGAGTGATAGTTTGTTTCATGTCTACTATCCAATGTGACACTTCTCTATATGATTCAATTGAATATGCTTTGAAACATGCTTCCTAAATCATATTCGTATGCTTTGGCCAAAGACTCTCGAATCATATCTCAGAGTATTCTCCTTCCACCGTGAAAGGTTAGAGATCCCTTGTTGTGCATTCACATGCCTACATGACTATATAGCTTGACCCCAACAATGTCGTGGACACTCTCAATGGAATGCCTTTGACATAATCAAAGATCAATGACCTAACCATTAGACATCAATGATGCCTCAGGTCAAATGACTACTTTGCATATTGGAACTTATGAGTTCTTACATGACATGTATGTTCAAACTCTCTTTTGGTCGTTGTTCAATGTACTCTATTACCTTTTGAGCATCTATGTGTTTGTCTCAGTGTCCAACGCTATATGACTTGAGACTAGTCACGCTTGAGTTAACATATCACATACTAACCTTAGCGAATTGTCAATGCCCAATTGGCAATCCTATGGCTAGGAACGTTTTAGGAATGAACATAAGAGAAAGGTCTCGTTAATCTAACTTGCTTAGATCACTTCTCTCTTAGATTAAATACATTCTTGGGATTCCCTTATTGCTTAAAAACAAAATACAATAAATAGTGATTAACAATAAGCTTTGCCCTTGATTAAACATATAATAGTTTAACACAATAAGTATTCCAAAAGCTATTACATCAAATGAGTGGCTTTGTGGGCATACTTCCAACAAAGACAGTCTCATGCGCAGTCTCATGCCCCGCCCCACCGTTTCTGGAATTTTTCCATATTTTTCCACCAACTTTAAGAGCGCATTCTGAGCTCGATCCAAGTCCAAATATGGAGAAGAGATTCATACACTTAGGAGGCCCAATAGAGATTGGAGTTGGCTGCAAAAATGGCTAGAAGTTTGCCAAACGACCATAGTTTCGAAATTCCAAATTTTACACAATGACTTCCCTTGTATTTTTCATGTTCCTACACCACCAAAACCACCCAAAAACTTACTAATCGTGAACCTAGACATGATCTACAAAGATAAGGACCAATTTCGAGGCTTACCTTTGCCGGAAACGATGAGAACTCGCTGGAGAAAAGTGATGCACAATGAAGGCTACTGTGCAAAGGAAAGAGACAAATCAATGGTGGTTTCTTCCCCTTCCAAAGCCCGCCGGAGTGCTAAGGTACTTGTGATGGTGGTGATTAGAATGTAGGTGTGTGTGTGGGTGTTGGTCGACCA
This sequence comes from Heteromeles arbutifolia, assembly GCA_024362995.1. Taxonomy (NCBI): domain Eukaryota; kingdom Viridiplantae; phylum Streptophyta; class Magnoliopsida; order Rosales; family Rosaceae; genus Heteromeles; species Heteromeles arbutifolia. The sequence continues at coordinate 30,637,604 of JANCRC010000011.1, read as the reverse complement.
AGAGAGGGAGAGAAAGAATGAGATATGAGTGAGGGAGATGAGTCAGGTGAAAAAGAAAGGAAGGAAATAATAAAGAGAAAGAAAGGGGACTTGGGACAAAAAAGAACTCCCCAAAAAAAGGGGGAATCTGCCACATGTGGTCCAAAATGGAGAAATATCTCCACTTGTGAAATTACTAAAATGCCCTTGACGTTCAAAAATTTGTAAAAACTTCGTTTTAACTCCGAATTTGATTCCGGTCACACCCACGCATTCATATCCACGAATGCTACGTGAATAAATTAAATGAAAAATTCCTGTGTCATAGAGCGAAAGTCAATGAAAGTCAACGCTTTCCTTGTTAAGGGTATTTTCGTAAATTTAACTAATTAAAACGTAAAATTTAAAACAGGTTGTTACAGCTAATAGCTCACATGCCTCTTTCCTTTCTTTTTCAAGAATTCTTCTCACTTCAAAAAAAAATTCTATGCTACTCAAGAGTTTTCTTTCCTCCTCAAGGCGTTTTTTAAGTAGGCGACAAATCTCGTCCAATGGAGCTTGATCGAGATCTTGATATATCATGTGAACTTCGTAATTTTAGCACTGGGTCCCACCGGGTGTGTCAAAATGTTGACCCTAAAAACCACCTAGCTTACGTGGCACGCAGGCCGAGTAATTAACAAGCTAACTACGTCATCGGTTGAATGTGGGGCGTGCCAACTCGTCGAACGAGTTCGGTCGGGGAGTAAAATATGTTGATGTGGCGTTGGGCGCGCTACTAACTTCTTGATCTCGCGACTACAGCCGAGGAAGGAACACATCTTGGCCTTCGGTTGTAGAGCCTGAAGACAAGGCTGCTAGTTCTGCAAAGTTCAATATCAAATTCAGCTTTCAATGTGCCGAATGTAGTAACCTGGTAACATCTCACTTCATCGAGAAGGCTAATAAGATGACCTCTTCCAACAAAGACTTGGAAATCCTTGCTAACCGAGACTTGGATAAATAACTAGTCGGTCTCGAAGTAGTGTTGTCTATCCAAACTAAAGGTGCTCCTTGATCGGCTGATTCTACAGCTCTAATGGTGTTTATCCAAACTGAAGATGCTGTCAAATGCCTCCACAATACAGTTTATCCAAACTGAAGATGTGTTGGCAAGGAAAGAAAATAAAAATCTCAAGATGTTTGAGAGGTTTGCGCATGGCAGTTGTGTGTTGAATTGGAGGGGCTTTTATGTCGTCACTGCCTCTGTACTCATAGTACTGCAAAAGTTCGATGATACCACATAACAAATTGTTACTGTGAATCCTACATTCACTATAATATTCCGGAGAATATTGTATTTCAAAGCAACCATTTCCACGTGGAAGCCATCTTTATCTCCTTGCTTTGCGGAAATCAATCTGTATCCAAGTACTTGATGGCCTCCTAATACCACGTGTTGGAACCAAAGCATGCAAATAATTAGCATGCAAGTTTACCTTATAGCCATGCATTTCAATCTATATCCAAGTACTTCATGTAAACTTTTTCTTCGAGATCCCCATGCAAGAATGCATTTTTAACATCCATTTGATACATTGATCATCCCTTATTTACAGCAACTGAGAGAAGTACCCTTATTGAGTTCATTTTGGCAACTGGAGCAAAGGTTTCCTTGTAGTCCACATCAAGGGTTTATGTAAATCCACGAGCTACCAATCTTGTTTTATGTCTTTCAATTGATCCATCTGAATTGAACTTAATCTTATATATCCATCTACATCCCATAGCCTTCTTCCCTTTTGGTAACTTTACAATGCTCCAAGTGTTGTGTTGATCAAGAGCATGTAACTCATCATGCATAGCTTTCCTCCACACCTCATATTCACTAGCATCATGGAAATTTTGAGGTTCTGTGAGCTCAGAAACCTTGTTGAGAAATACACTGTAAACAGGTGCAAGCTTGTGATAGGAAACATAATTAGAGGTTGAATGTCGTGGCTTGTAAGTCTCACAGTTAAGCAATCTTCCAGGCTGTTATCTCTCTCTTGCAGGGTTGCGTCGAGGTGCAATAGGTGTGGCCTTATATTCCATTGCTTATGAAGTCACACTTTGCAAGTTTTCACACTCTTCATTAGTTGTATTGCTAGGAGACTGGCCTTCATTAATTTATTCACTCAAAGAGAGAGTTACTTAAGCAGGTATGTTGACATTCGAAGTTGGGACCTCAGTGATCATAACATCTTTTTTTGGTAAGGGAAACAGATCCAAGTAGTTCTCCCCCTGAGTGGTAACTTCAAGATTCTTACTAAAAAAAGGGTTAGTTTCATGAAACCTAACATCCTTAGATACAATAAGTTTCTTAAGTTAAGGGTTATAACATTTGTATCCTTTTTGAGTTGAAGAATACCCAAGAAAGATGCACTTTGTTGCCCGAGGATCTAGTTTATCTCGATATAGAAATTGAATGTGCACAAAACATATGCATCCAATAACTTTAAAGTGTGAGAGATCCACTTTTCTTCCTTTTATTATCTCCATTGGAGACTTGAACTTTAACACTCTACTAGGCAATCTGTTAATGAAATAAGCAGCTACCATAACACCATGTGACAAGAATTTTTTAGGCACATTCATCTGCAACATCAGTGCCCTAGTTTTCTCTAATAAGTCATGATTTTTTCTCTCAGCAATGTCATGTTGCTGTGGAGTTCCAAACAACTAGTTTGATGCATAATGCCGTTATTGCTCAAGTATTGTGTCATGATTTGAGACATGTATTCTGAGCCATTATCAGACCTTAGAGTTTGAATGTTTGAAGAGAAATGATTTTTGACAAGATTATGGAAATCTTTAAACATATCCATTACTTGATTTTTTTTTTTTTTTTTTTTTGTTTTTTATTTCAAAAGATACAACCATGTGGCCCTTGAATAATCATCAACAAAGGTTACAAAATACTTGTAACCATCAAAAGATTCACTAGTTGGTCCTTATGTATTTGAGTGTACAAGCTCAAAAATCTTGCTAGCCCTAGAAACTGACTCTCCCAAAGGTAACCTAGTAGCTTTGGACATATGGCAAGTTTCACACTCGATTGCTTATTTCCTTGACTTGGGAAACAAGGTTGACAAAATAGGTTGGGAAAGATAAGCTAGACGTTGATGCCACAAAAGGTTGTCTTGGTTGGAAACTGACTTGACTTGAAATGCACTTGGACTGTTTTTTGAGATGTAATATAAGCCATCTAGGAAAAAACCCTCGGTGGGATGGTTGTTGAGGTTAAGGTCGCCTTGGTGCACCTTTGTCTTTCAAGAAGTCTGGTTTCAACTCTGGATGCAAGATCCAGCATGTCTCCTTTACGTGACCATTGTAGTGGCTATGCTGACACTTCAAGTTAGGGTTTTTACCTCTGTATCTTTTCTCAGTTGTCATGTAGGCTCGAGCTTCAGTAACATTTGCTTTTGTTCCAGCATTCACAACCTTCCTTCTCACTTCCTTTCGTTGAATGGTAACACAGATACTTTTGAAGGTTGGCAGCTCAGGATTCATGAGAATATGACTTCTCAGATCTTCATAATCTGCACTCAAGCTAGATAATAGCTGGAAGATTGTATCATCATCAGCCCTTTTTAAGACAACTGTGGAATCAGTAGTATGTGGCCTATAGATATCTAGTTCATTCGACATACTTTTCAGAGATCCAAGATGCTGAATAAAGCTCTTACCTTCTTGTTGGATAGTGGAGATATCTCTTTCAAGTTGAAACACGTGAGCGGAATTGTTTTGGTTCCCATACATCTCCTTCACGGTTGTCCATAGAAAAAGAGAAGACTTCGAGTAGCAGAAGATCTCAGCTATTTTCCTTTCCATGAAGTTGAGCAACCATGACATAACAAGTTGATCTTTACATAGCCAACCTTCATAATCTGAGGACATATTTTCTGAGGCTGGCATATTACCATTGATGAACCCGAGTTTGTTTCTTCCACCAAGGGCAAGAGTAACTACCCTTAACCATGGGAGATAATTGAACTCATACAGTAGTACTGAGCTGAGCCTTTGGTTGAGATTGATATCCACTTCTGAAAGCTTCTCAGGCTGAGAAGTAATGGTGTTGTCAACTTCCTGGTTGACTAAGTTTTCTTCAGCCATTTGTTTGAAGATTGGAGGTGTTTACAAGACGAGATACACAAAGACATGTTCAAAAGAAACCCTGCTCTGATACCATATTGACTTTGAAGTGTAGTTATATCTTGTATTGCAAAATAAAATCATGAGGTTACAAAAATGAGGAATAGATATTTAAAGAGAAGGATTCAGTGCACATTGCAGTGCACAAAGGCATCCAGGAAACTCCTTGAAACACCCCACAAAGGCTAGCCTAGTAGTCTTACATCAACATACCTCAATCTCCATAAATCAAGGAGTCTAGAGACCATACACTAATCTCCTTAAATCAAGGAGTTGACAACAAGGAAAAGACTTACACCAATCTCCTTAAATCAAGAAGAAAAAGACTAATTACAAAAAGATAAAGTAAGATAAACCCTAGAACCTATAGCAGCCTTAATAACCACCATTCCTTCTAAACCCAGCAGTTTCTGACACGACACGAAAAAGATACGAAAATAACGGGTTTCAGGTCAACACGATAACTAATCGGGTCATTATCGGGTGACCCGTTAAGAACTCGTTAATATCAGGTTCTTAACGGGTATACACGCGGGTAACACATGGGTAACCCGTTTCGACCCGTTAAGAAAAAAATTATTTTGATAATTTTAAAGTTTAATTACTAAAAGATTTATTATCAAATACAATAGCCATATTAATATATACAATATATTCTATATTAAATATATAGTTTTGTATTATTATTCTATATAAGTTAAAAAATAAAAGTTTTAGCTATTATTTATTTTTATTATGAGAGCTCCTTATTATCATTACTAGGATAAATTTTACTTAACATGTTGTCAAAATTAAAATAAACTAGTATAGTATTTGTATAGGCAAAAACTAAGAAGACATACATACAAGTATGAAAAATGTGAAAGAATATATATACACTCGTGATTCATCATTATTCCTCCATGAGTATATAATGGTTACACTTACATTATCATTTAGATTTTTAAAATCCTCCAAACCCTCATGAATAATGCTTTTTATTCGAGGGAAAAATTTAATATAATTAATAATAATTACTGTAGAAGTGTAAAAAATGTAAAAAAAAATAATACAATCACTCATAGTGACAAGCTTTACAACTTTCATGAAGGGGTCAGCTTCGAAATCCAACACTATAATCCATAAACCGTTGATTATCATTTACGCTTTATTCTTCTTACTGAATTTCATTTTTTAAATTTTCTTTTTTTCAAAACATGATCATCTGGTGGATGTAAGAAGAAGAACGGTTCAAATCTTTGATATCAGGTTTCGATATTTACGGTTAACTGAAATATGAGTCGATGTCATATAGTTTGTAGAAACTTTATAAACATCAAGCAATATTTTCACTAACCGTAAAACTCTGAACATAATATCAACAATCCAAACTGTTCATCTTCCTACATCCTCTAATAGATCATGTTTTCAAAAAAGAAAATCTGAAGAAAAAAAAAACAAAATTTGATGAGAAAAATGAAGTGTAAATGTAAACAACAATCAACGGCTAAATTTTGATCTATGATTTATATGATTATAGTGGCGAATTTCGAAGTTAAGCTCTTCACAATAGTTATCAAACTTGTCATTACAAGCGTTTATATATTTTTTTCTATATTTTTTACACTTCTACATTAATTAAAAAACTATTAAAAACTTTACTTAAATAACAGCCGTAAGATAAATGAGAATAAATCTATACCATTGGATTCTATTTCATTTATATTATTAGAACTTTTTTGGACTAAAAAACCCCTTCTCTATTCCATTATTTTCCAATTTTACCATTTGCTCAAAACAAAAGCCCTAATCCCTTTCTCTCTCCCCACTCCCGTAACCCTCTCTCCCGATCCTGCCGCTTGTTTTTCCGAGCCCTTCTCTCCCGCTGTATGCTCAGTTCTTCTAGTAGCCTCTCTCAGTCTCTCTTTTCTCCTTTCTCGTGCAATGGATGGAATCATCCTTGTCATCTCTGATCTTCTCTACATCTCTGCATCTCAATTCTCCATATTCCACTCCATGTTCGATTTTGTCTCTACATCTCTGCATCTCCTTTCTCCATCTTTTTAAGTTCTTTGTTCGAAGGTTGGTTGGTTGTCTTCTTTTTAATCTTTTAAATTTGTTGCTATCATTCTGTCTTGCTTTTTTTAATCTCTGATTGTGCATCACCTTGGGATTGATTTTCATACTTTCTCATTACTTTTTTGGGGATATTAAGTTACTATCAATTTCTATCAACATTTATTCATATTAATTGTTCCGTGGCAGGCATTTGCAGTTGGATTGAAGAAACTTGAAACCATGGAAGTTCAGAGCCTTCCCTTCTTCGACACTGTGAAGGTTAAGGTTGTTGACGTACATGCAATTTTGGATGCTGCTAACAAGCTTGGATTAAATTTGAGAGTAGTAGACTCGAGCACTGTAAGTTTTATATTTTTATTTTTGTGAGTCTCTTGCATCAGTTATTTCACTAAATGTTCTTTGAGGACAGAGGATGGTGTGCTTTTACTTCATGAGGTTACTGAATGTTAAACTCCTTTCATATCACTGTTTCGTTTGACAAAACAACTACCTTAGAGGACGTTGACAAGCTTTTCAAAGCTTTCGCTCTGAGCAAGCCTGTAAGTGTTTTATATCTTTACCATAAAGTTGATATTTTCAATTTATTAAATTGTAAAACTTGTTGTTGTAGAAGAGTTAATTTCTGGTAGGCAGATGATTATAGTGTTGTTCCTATTATGCATAAAGTCGTGGTAATAATATTGTGAGATTTTGTGTCTGCATAAATGCAGTAGTGGTTTTGATAATCAGAAAATAATCTCTCAACTTCTTTGTGATTATAGTTGCTTTGATACTTTCATAGGGACTTTTATCATGCGTTCAAATTGATTTTGGATATATCCATTTTCTGTTTAGTATTTATAACACTCTTTGATTTTTCTATGTTTAGTTTATGCGGAAGAGAGTGCTAATGTGGAAAGCCTCACTGAAAACATCATCAATATAACTCTTGAAGACAATACAACAAGCCAAAGTTCCAATATTGTTTCCCATGGTGATTGAGGAAAATTGAAGGGTTTGATTGGAAGAAAATGTGCAAGGTTCTAATGTTCTAATGTTCCAATGTCCTTAATTTTGCAAATCTTTTGAACATTTGATATTTTGTAATGTTCTAATGTTTTTTTTTATTATGCTCTTATTTTGGGTATGTAAATATATACTTAAAAGAAAAATGCGTTTTTATATTTTGGATGTGACAATATGGTATGTATATACTTATTTAGTATTATGTTTTTCATTTGATTATTTATTGGTTTAAAATATATTTTCCTTAACGGGTAACGGGTCGGGTCATATTACTTGTTAATATTATCGGGTCGATTTCGGGTCGGGTCATTTTACCCGTTTATTTTAACGGGTGTTACACGACACGACTCGTTAAGATATCGAGTATGACACGAAAACGACACGAATACGGAAAACACAACACGAATGCCAGGTCTAATTCCTTCAATATGTATCAATATTTACTTGCTTTATCCCATCTTTCTTTCCAACTAAATGCAAACCATGCATTATCAAAAAGTTCAACCTAATCACATCTCCCATTTCTGCATGCTGTCTTATCCTTAGATTCTAATAAGTAGCACTTTTTCGTGTTGATAAGGACACGAACCAACCAAGCTGCACAATGCGTAACCACACAGAGTCCTTGTACAATGCAACTTCTTTCATTTATTTGACTCTCAAGCCGCAATTATAAGGTAATTCCCATTTTAATAAATTCCGAATAAAATGGTAATATCAATTCTGGCCTCTCTCATCCAACAACTTAAAGTATCTCGGCCGAGTGCGTGCAAAATCACGGCCTCTTAATATTCAGAGTCATCCGATGGCCTAGAATTCTGCTCATTCAACGGTCTCGATCGCTCGGGCCGATGGTGTAATTTTGGGTCCAAACAGATACCATGGACGACCAAGAGAGTAAGGGGAAGAGTTTGAATGCATAATTACTCGGAAAAATAAGTTTATGCATTAACTATTCTGATTAAATTGATAAGAAACATTTGAGGACAGGAATTTTTATGATTAAGATCACTTTTATATTCTACTTAACTGTTACAGTAATTTTTTCCCTCATGTTGTCAAATGAATTATTGATTTTTTTAATGTAGGAATACGAAAAATTTTCAACTGGAGTTCAACATATCAAGTATGTAAGTACATGATAGGAGCAATATATCACAGTGACCTTACCTACCTTACTTTTATATTGATTGAGATTTCAGTATTTTTTTTGCTTAATGTTTCAATTTTTATTTTGTTTACATAAGTATGATTTCATTTTTTTTTAAATTAAAATCATTCTCTCTTGTAATTTCTACATAAATATCGACAATGAGAAAGTTCGATTGGGACAAACAAATGTTCACAGTTCTCAACCGTCAAAGCAAAGGTATCGTATGAGCAATCAACAAAGACGAAGACGACAATCTATGAATTCATTACAGCGGGCTCAAATTTCCTTCATTTGGGGTTTTCTCTCACTCGGTACAAATAATGTTTCGATTCTGTCACAAATATTCTCCCTCAACTTCTGTGAATTTCTCCCTACATTATGTGACATGATAACACGCCCCGACCCTGATATTCCTCAAATACCAGGATAGACACGTGCTGGCCGACACCCGAGGGTGACAAAAGCCATTAATTGATACAAAAGCTAAGAATAAGAAATAAATAAGGGTTATGAATTTGAATACAATGAACTAACAATTTAGGAACATGTTCAAAGCATACAACTAAACCTAATCACTAAAAAAAATTAAGATAAAATTGAATGAATAAAGGAGTGGGTCCTACATCGAGAGGATTCGAAGATGCTGCTGCAGAAGTGTCTTGACGACGGGATTATGTGCCTTGATCCTAAGTCCTGAATGGGGGCGCAAAACACGGGTGAGTGGACCAAGTTCATATATACAATAATAATAAAACAGTTATCAACATACTAACCCTCACAATTTATATAATGAAAACTACTAGCATAATAAGTGATAGGTTTACTGAAAACCCTAGCATGCCAAAAATATCTCAAAAGACATACCGCGGAAAAACATCGCGGAAAATCAAAACATCAATCGTCTCACAGATCGTCTCATAAGCGCGGTGTGCTGCTAGTAAGACCACTGAATAATAATACTCCCAGCCCAATGCCTGCACCTAAGTCTCTGTGCCCGTAGCCAGAGATAACTCCCTCCCGGCCCAATGCTTGTCTCCATGTCCCTCAGCCTTTCGCTAGGGATTATTTCTCCCAGCCTAAATACCAACACCAGATCCTCGCCCCAGGCGGCATAGTGTCCACTAGGTACCCACAAATAGTTACGTATCTCACAGAATACCACTTCGTGGGATAGAGTCATCCATCATCTATACCATGAAGCGGGGTTTTTCGAAAACATGTTCTAGCATCCTATCGTCATCCATCAGATAGTCTACCAAATCATGGTTTTAATAGAAAATACGATATATCAAAATATAGCTCAACATAGGCTAACAATTATTCCCTCACGAAAATGAGACGATAAATCAACATTTTGAATAAACATGTTCATCATAAAAATCAATTCATAAACTCGTAGGCATGCTATTTAATTATGCAATTTAACTATAAAATCATACAATTTTAGAAGGGGTCCACTCACTGTACTTGGCCGCCGAAAGCTGCGCCACTAGCGAAGACGGAAACGTCACAACAATTGCCCCTAAGCACATAAAGGGTCCAATTAATAAAACTATACTATAACAATTGAATTTGGGAAAACGGACGTCGGAAACGAATTCAGCACGTCGAATTACCCTAAGAAGGGTCCCGGATAAATTTCGTAAACATCAATAGAATATTCCAGAGAATATTCCCCGACGGAATATTCTCTAATGAAATATTCTCTAACGGAATGTTCCACTTAAAAGGTTTGGGCCGGCTAGGGTTTAGGGTTTGAAAGGTTAAAGGGTTTAGGCTTAGACTTTTAGGAAGGTTGGGCTTTAAGGGTTTCAAGGGATTAAAGGGTTTAGGGCTGGGCTTGAAGCCTGGCCCAATTGTTTTTGGGTTTTTAAAAGAAAACCAAATAAATGAAACAAAAAAAAGTTGGGTTGGTGCTTAAAGGGCCTAAGGCCCGTGGTGTTTTGAGAAAAGGCCCGAGGGCCTGATTTCTTGGCATGGAGGTCGCCGGACCTCAAGGAAGAAGAAGGCCGGAATTCGGCCAGAAAGCTACACCAACTTTAAATGGCCATAACTTTGTCAATACTCGACGAAATCAAGTAATTCAAAAACGAAAGTTGTAGTTCTCGAAGAGACGAAGAGAATGGTACCTTGCAAGACATCTAACTCACCATGGTTTGGCCAGAAAATGCCTCGAAATCCGTGGAGGTCGCCGAAAACTGGGTAAGATTCAAATGGATATAACTTCTTCAATACTCAATGAAATTGGGTTAAACAAAAAGGAAAGTTGTAGTAGTCAGCGAGACGAAGAGATTGATACCTTTCACGCTGGCCAAGTCGTCATGGTTTGGCCGGAAATTGCCTTGAAAGTGACGGGTTCCTCGCCGAAAATCTTGGGAAGTCTCCCCCCGGGTTATTTCTGTGCTATATCTTCGATCCACAACCATATCTCAAGTTAGATTTAGGCCACAAGGACGAAAATGAGAAGAGTTCAAGTATCCTGAGGCTTACCCAAATCGGAGGGACGAGAAACCTCGCCGGAGTTCCTCATTTGAACCGACGCTCGATGATTCATGCGTCTTCGTTGATTTTTAAGGATGCAGGAAGGGAAACAGAGGATGGTGGTTCAGCAACGTGTGTATGTATGTTTGTGTGTGTGTGTGTGTGTGGAGCTCGAGCAGAAGGAGAGAGTGCAGAGAGAGAGAGAGAAAGCATGGGAAAGGGAAGAAAGAGAAGACTGAGAGGGAAGAGAGAAGAGAGACTCGAGGGACAAAAATCAAGGGTGGGCCCCCTTGGGCACACCATTTAACACCCAAAAACCATTTCTAAAAGGAAAATATCCCCAAATTTAGTGAAAATACAAAAATACCCTTTTGTACCGTAAATCCCGGGACGGGTTGTTACAATCTACCCCCCTTAAAAGAATTTCGTCCCGAAATTTAAAATAATTTGCTACACTAAAAACTCGAAAATAGGGAGAAGAAAAATATATATGTAGTGAAGAAATGAAGTCAGAGCGGTTGCACCAAATGGAAAATACCACCCCGTCGCGATCGAGTTGCAATGATTCCATCTTTCGTGCCTCCAGGCTCATACCTTATTTCCCCCATCAGTGTAAAGGTAGAAAACATGCTTTATAAAGATATAGAGTCGAAAACAAAAAGTAGCTCAAGGTTAAAAGTAAGTACGCAAAATATGGTAATCGTCAAAATAGGTATGTACTAATATATAGGTCGAAAATTCGAGCTGAACTTAAAAACTGAAAACAAAAATACTTCCCCCAAAACATTTATAACGTCAAAACACATAACTAGTACCGGAAGTTAAAATACTTTTACTGAAAACCAAAACTGAAAATGAGAATGGGTCTCGTCCAGGCATACGTAACGTCATGTACTTCGAGAACAGATGTTTCTTTGGGTCGAGCCCCAACAATAGCGAATTCTGTAACAATTGCCATTGACGAATCTACTTGCCCACTTGCTTAATGAACCCAACAAATAAGTTATCGATACCACAGTCGGCTGCCCGCAATATCAATCACACATTCGTTGTCTCGATAGGCAAGCAGTGATTTCCTGAGGATGCACAATTTCACACGTAAATTCAATCCTCCGAATATCAGATCACAATACTCCTCTGCCAACCAGTGTTGCCTATAGAAAACTCTCGTACCATGTCGCAAAAGTTCCATACCCAAATCAAACAAAACCAAAAACTATCGTCGTAATGATTCCATCCAGCACCAAGCACACCATCCTCCTCAGTTCTTCCAAATGTGACCAACTACTCCAGTGTTCACCATAAAGAATCCATTTGAAAAAAAAAATGTACCTTGGAATTCAAGAGAAGTGGCTACCATGTTAATAGTAGACCTAAAAGCTCGAGCCAAGTAAACAGAAAACGAGAAGCCACCTTCCTCCACAAGCAGTATCTCTTGGGAGTTGTTGTAGTGCTCAAACCACCTCTCCATTTTTGCTTAGTTGCAGATTTCTACTCAAACAAGGTCGATGTTGGTGGAACGAAGAACTCGCAAGTGTACAACCCAAAACTTCAAAAGAGCACACACCTTTCCAGAGAAGTGTAAAGATATTCCGATTCTCACCTCGACCGTGCTGTGGTGCCATTCCAGAGTGCACCAAACAGATATGCTAGAAGCGTTTCAACATCCACATACTCACGACAATAAAGTTCGGAAGTGAAGCAGTGGAAATATGCGTTGAGACGAGCATATATCGTTGGAAAAGAACTACTAGAGTACGATGTGATGGCTATGAATTATAGCAAGAAAGTGATTGGTGATTGAACATCCTTGCGTGAAGATAGTGATTGGTGATGCAATCCGCTAACCACCACTACTACTACCTTCACCAAACTCTTACTAAGAGATGGCTCAAACCTTAAGCCAAAAGAAATCTTCTCGATAAGACTGGTAAGCTTGTGAAAAGGTTATGCTCCAAATATTCTCGCTAGCATCGTTATGAAACTAGGCGTACGCATTCGCCGAATCGATTGATCATGAATTCCTCACTGACTAAGTGAGAAACTATGTCGAGAAAGCTAAAAGGATACTCAAGAATTTGAGGGTCAAAACAATTCCATTACAATCCAGAGTACCATATATCATGATTTGAACTAGAAACCTTGTCGAGAACAAATCCCTTTTTTTTTCTTTTTTCTTTTTTTTTTTTTTTTATTTTCCTCGGTGTATTGTTCCGACATGATCCAGTTACATTGAGAGACAAATAAGCAAAGGAAGGTGAAGATGCTAAATTAGAAGTCACTGTTTATGATTATTTTGCAAATCATCACAGTATGGGCAACTGGTTCCTTAGCCAAAAAAAAGGAATTAGGTCTAAGCTCAAGAATAGTTAAGAAATATTAATAAGATTTGACGAGGCCAAAGACAATTCGAAATTCACAATACTTTGTGAGAGCTGTTTCAAAGTTCAAAAATTAAACATAGAACCTCTTAATCAACAGAATGATGAAGAAGAAAGATACGAAGCAGCCTGCATAGGCATGCAATGACACGATTGGCTACCTTAAAGTGATGCTCTTGAGCAAACCAAAGCTCAATGAGTTCAGAGAAGTTCGAAGTAAAACTCGATCTTCGTACAATGATGAATATGGCGAAATCTCAAGCCATTACACCGAAAATTTACAAGGTTGAACAGATAATGGACAAGAGCACTAATCAGTTAGGCTACAAGCAAGAGGCTAAGTTCACCTATACCGAAAAGTATATGGACAGTGAGCTAGGGTTTAGTGCCAAGTACCAAACCCAGGTGAAGTTCAAAGAATCTGTTTATCCAACCAAGACTGTCTTCATCATCCAAGTCCAACTACCACAATAACAAGAATCGTAACTCCTTTTGGAATTTAATGAGAATAATCTGCCACCAAAGAGTTCCCAAGAAGAGTACATGAACTAAACAAAGTCAATGCTTGAAGAATTTGATGTTAAGCTGATGATCGATGGTTATAGAACTTGACTTCGTTGTTGGAGTAAGCAAGAAGGTTATCGATAGATTAATCGCCGAGAATTGTTCCAAAGATCGACACGAATTTCTTCGGTGGCAACAAGTCTGAGAACGTTGATTTGATCCCATCAATTACCACTTACTAACCGTAGTCACAACTAGCACTTACTTGCTTCCTCTAACACGCACTTCGAACATTTCGAATAGCTGCCACCACGATATGATTCCGCCGCCCATCCTAGCGAACACATGTCATAGAGTACATCACCGATTTAGAAATTCAGTTAGTCTTACCCAATTTGTACCGCCATGATTTTTCCGTTTCCCACGATTACGATGTAGAGCCGACTCTGCCTGCAATTCCTAGGGAACGCACGTTGCAAAGTGGCATCGCCATTTCGGATCTACAGCTGACCTTGATCAAAATTCCTCAAACTGAGATATCTAAAACATGTCACTTCCAAGTAATGACAACTCTGCCCGCCATTCCAGGGAATGTACGTCTCAGAGTATCGATCTGATGTTAAAAGTCGTCCAACAAATCAAACACGTCACCAATAAGGCACAATCCCGACACGAATTCTTGTATTTCAACTAGAAGATGACAATTCAAACAGAGAAAGATTTGCACAATTGCGCCGAAAGACAGCAAATCGGAAGGTCGTGACATCCAAATGATGTCATAACCAACACAATACGAGAATTGAAGAGAATCCTAAGTATGCTCTGAACAAACCACGCTCTGATACCAATCTAACACGCCCCGACCCTGATATTCCTTAAATACAAGGATAGACACGTGCTGGCCGACACCCGAGGGTGACGAAAGCCATTAATTGATACAAAAGCTAAGAATAAGAAATAAATAAGGGTTATGAATTTGAAAACAATGAATTAACAATTTAAGAACATGTTCAGAGCATACAACTAAACCTAATCACTAAAAAAAATTAAGATAAAATTGAATGAATAAAGGAGTGGGTCCTACATCGAGAGGATTCAAAGATGCTGCTGCGGAAGTGTCTTGACGACGGGATTATGTGCCTTGATCCTCGATCCTGAATGGGGGTGCAAAACAAGGGTGAGTGGACCAAGTTCATATATACAATAATAATAAAACAGTTATCAACATACTAACCCCCACAATTTATATAATGAAAACTACTAGCATAATAAGTGATAGGTTTACTGAAAACCCTAGCATGCCAAAAATATCTCAAAAGACATATTGCGGCAAATCAAAACATCAATCATCTCACAGATCGTCTCATAAGCGCGATGTGCTGCTAGTAAGATCACTGAATAATAATACTCCCAGCCCAATGCCTGTCTCCATGTTCCTCAGCCTTTCGCTAGGGATTATTTCCCCAGGCCTAAATGCCAACACCAGATCCTCATCCCAGGCAGCATAGTGTCCACTAGGTACCCACAAATAGTTACGTATCTCACAGAATACCACTTCGTGGGATAGAGTCATCCATCATCTATACCATGAAGCGGGGTTTTTCGAAAACATGTTCTAGCATCCTATCGTCATCCATCAGATAGTCTACCAAATCATGGTTTTAATAGAAAATACGATATATCAAAATATAGCTCAACATTGGCTAACAATTATTCCCTCACGAAAATGAGACGATAAATCAACATTTTGAATAAACATGCTCATCATAAAAATCAATTCATAAACTCGTAGGCATGCTATTTAATTATGCAATTTAACTATAAAATCATACAATTTTAGAAGGGGTCCACTCACTGTACTTGGCCGCCGAAAGCTGCGCCACTAGCGAAGACGGAAACGTCACAACAATTGCCCCTAAGCACATAAAGGGTCCAATTAATAAAACTATACTATAACAATTGAATTTGGGAAAACGGACGTCGGAAACGAATTCAGCACGTCGAATTACCCTAAGAAGGGTCCCGGATAAATTTCGTAAACATCAATAGAATATTCCAGAGAATATTCCTTGACGGAATATTCTCTAATGAAATATTCTCTAACGGAATGTTCCACTTAAAAGGTTTGGGCCGGCTAGGGTTTAGGGTTTGAAAGGTTAAAAGGGTTTAGGCTTAGACTTTTAGGAAGGTTGGGCTTTAAGGGTTTCAAGGGATTAAAGGGTTTAGGGCTGGGCTTGAAGCCTGGCCCAATTGTTTTTGGGTTTTTAAAAAGAAAACCAAATAAATGAAATAAAAAACAGTTGGGTTGGTGCATAAAGGGCCTAAGGCCTGTGGTGTTTTGAGAAAAGGCCCGAGGGCCTGATTTCTTGGCATGGAGGTCGCCGGACCTCAAGGAAGAAGAAGGCCAGAATTCAGCTGGAAAGCTACACCAACTTTAAACGGCCATAACTTTGTCAATACTCGACGAAATCAAGTGATTCGAAAACAAAAGTTGTAGTTCTCGAAGAGATGAAGAGAATGGTACCTCGCACGACATCTAACTCACCATGGTTTGGCCAGAAAATGCATCGAAATCCGCGGAGGTAGCCAAAAACTGGGTAAGATTCAAATGGATATAACTTCTTCAATACTCAATGAAATTGGGTGAAATAAAAAGGAAAGTTGTAGTACTCAGCGAGACGAAGAGATTGATACATTGCAGGCTGGCCAACTCGCAGTGATTTGGCCGGAAATTGCCTTGAAAGTGACGGGTTCCTCGTCGAAAATCTTGGGAAGTCTCCCCCGGGTTATTTATGTGCTATATCTTCGATCCACAACCATATCTCAAGTTAGATTTAGGCCACAGGGACGAAAATGAGAAGAGTTCAAGTGTCCCAGGGCTTACCCAAATCGGAGGGACGAGAAACCTCGCCGGAGTTCCTCATTTGAACCGACGCTCGATGATTCCTGCGTCTTCATTGATTTTTAAGGATGCAGGAAGGGAAACAGAGGATGGTGGTTCAGCAGCGTGTGTATGTATGTTTGTGTGTGTGTGTGTCGGGCAGAGGGAGAGAGTGCAGAGAGAGAGAGAGCACAGGAAAGGGAAGAAAGAGAAGATTGAGAGGGAAGAGATAAGAGAGACTCGGGGGACAAAAATCAGGGGTGGGCTTCCTTGGGCACATCATTTATGACCCAAAAATCATTTTTAAAAGGAAAATATCTCCAAATTTAGTGAAAATACAAAAATACCCTTTTGTACCGTAAATCTCAGGACAGGTTATTACACATGATGATTGCCTTTCTTTTATATTTCTAATATGTCTCATAAAGAAAGAAAATGTGTTTGCTCAAAAAAAAAAATGTGAGTCAGACTTAGCACACTGTGATTAAAAAATGGTCTTTTGCACGCACAGAAGCACATGCAAGAAGACTGGTATACACATTAAGTTGCCCTTTTAATGATTTTGCTGCTCAAAACACATGCAAATCATTATTTTTCTTTTCATCACTCGTTCTAATATGCTGAGTGTACAAAAGTTTTTTATCACTATTTTTGTTTTCATCTGAATGAAATAGTTTATACCCTCCGACATATATACTATACAAACAAAAACCACAAAGTTTTGTTTCACATTCTAAACCCTAAAAGTAAACAACCCAAAACTAAAATTGTGCAATCCGAAAATAACCAAAGCCAAATCCTAAAATATGGTTCAGGGTTCCTATTGATCAATGTACTAAAACACACAATTTCAAGTCAATTTATTAAAATAAAACTAGTATTTCACAAAATTGCAATGTAGTTTCTCTTCAGGCAGTGGAGGCATACAAAAATTAGAGGATGGCAATGAAGGAGCCATCCTCAGGCCACCGATAACGGAAGACAAGGAAGTTCGTCCTGTGAAAGTACCAGAATCAAGGAGGGAGGATTGGACTATCTTGGACTGGACTAACTTTAGAAACTAAGTTGGACTGGCTTAAATTAGACTAAGCTGAACTAGCTTAATGAAACGTTTGGTGCAGTCTCGGACTAAAAAGCAGGATAACGAAAAACCATCACATTCATTACCCAAAAGACCAACAAAGCACTTCAGAACAAAAATCATACATTTTTTTTTATATAAAATTATAAAATTTTCATTTAATAAAGAATGATGCTAGGAGCTACACATATGATATGGGGTCATCAAATACGTTGTGTATACAAAATGTATATGTACGTTCTATATGATTTCTATTTGGCATACAAACTCAACTCAGGATCTTCTCCCTTCTTCCAGTAACTCGTGGACTGGTGCACTCGAGTCTGGACTCTCAATATCTGTTCTTCGCATATCGCATGCGAAGAGAGCTTAACCTCGTGGCCGAAGATAAGGACACACCAACATTCCTCTCTGCACCCAGCATGCGGAAAACATACTTGAGGTGCCCACCCATCCAGCTGGTTTAGGAGAGGTAAGGACTACTAGTAACAAATCGAAGCTGTGACAATTCCTACAAGACCTCCGGCGAAGACGTCCTGCCAATGATTCAGTAATCATCACACGAGAGATTCCCACAAGAGCAGCACATAGTAATGGAAGAAATACAATGCAGAGCTTTGCGGAATGGCCTCTGTGATCAAACACTTTGATCTTCCCGAACAAATACCATGCAAGAAAACCAAGAACTGCAAATAAAACCAAAGTATTTCAGCACAAGGAATCAAACAACAACATTTTTCTGCATTTATTTACAATAGTGAGATTAAATGAACAATTGTAAAAAGCAATTGAAATAGAATCGAAGGGATATGAACAGGAAAGTACAACAGACCAAAACAAACAACTGAACCCAGTGCACCAGGCCACTGCCATGGCAGCCATTGCAGAGTCATTGCAAAGTAGATACATAGACAAACAATTAATGAATTTGGCTCCAAGTTTTCAAATTTTATTTATTAATAATTTACCAAAGGGAGATTAATTCACACATCCCAAATTACTTCTCCCACACCCTTTTAATTTTTTAATATTTATTTATCAAGTGCTAGTAATGTGTAGAAAATATTAAAAAATTAAAAAGGTGTGAGAGAAGTAATTTGGGGTGTGTGAATATAATCTCTCTTTACCAAAAACAACAACCAAACTCCAAAGCTCAGCATCTGCATCTCAATTCTTTGTCCTTAATACTAGTTTTCTAATCAAAAGCCTTGCATCTGCCATTGCAGAGTATTGCAGAGCCATTGCAAAGTACACAGACAAACAATTTGAATGACGCTATGCAATTCAAAACAATTTGAACAACGCTATGCAATTCAGGGATCCATACCTTGTCAAAGTATTAATAACACGAGCGTGAAAGTAAAATGCTATAAATTCAAATTAACTGCCAAAAAATGCTTGATATACATATTAACACAAGAATGGATTATTTAGCATACCTCTCCACCAAAAAGAAGAGTCAGATTGTTTGCAACCATCGACAATACCTTTTACAACCTAGAAAAAGGTAAAACAAACAAAAAACGTGAGTGAGCTTCAATTAGTGATATGTATTTACACTACCCAAGAAACTCAGGCACTGTGAGCTCTACCTTTTCAGCAAGATCAACATGGAGCCGGTGGTAATCAAGGAAAAATAACGGCTTAGCACCAGAAGTAACAATATCATTGACACTCATAGCAACCTGAGAATCGAAACTGATTTAGAGCAGCATTTTTCAACGACACATTGTGTACCACATGACAATTCATTCGAACAAAATTAGCATTACCAAATCAATACCAGTGGTGTCGTGAATTCCAGATTCGAAAACAAGCTTAAGCTTCGTCCCGATGCCATCTGTGCCGGCAACGAACCACTTAGCCACTACTGATTTATGAAATTCAACCCAAATCAAAAACACCCAAAACCACAAAATTCAAGAAAACTAATATTATCTACAAAATTGACAATCTTTGATGTAAAAATTCCAAATTTTCACAGTTTTCAAACCCAAAACAACGAATCGATGAAAACCCAGTAATAATTTAACGATCTGGAAACAAAATCGACGAAATAAATCGTCAGATTCGAAATTTACCAGACCAGGAATAGATGATGACGAGCAGGAGATCAGGTCGAGCAGTACGAGGATAACGGAGCAGGAAGAGGAGCGAGCTGACGAGGACGAGCGATGACTCTCTCTCGACGACGGGCTTAGGCAGTCCCGTGGTATTTGGGGTCCTCGCTAAGAACTCCTATAGTCGGGGCGAGTGAGGCCTTGAAAAGCGTTCAAAAGTTTAACG
Source organism: Heteromeles arbutifolia (assembly GCA_024362995.1). NCBI lineage: Eukaryota > Viridiplantae > Streptophyta > Magnoliopsida > Rosales > Rosaceae > Heteromeles > Heteromeles arbutifolia. The sequence goes on along the minus strand of JANCRC010000011.1, from coordinate 30,617,622 downwards.
ATAACGATAAGGACAAATAAAGGTTGAGTGATAGTATCATGATTGATTTTTTAGTATAAAAATATAGTTTTTCGTTAATATGAACAGTACCGGAAGTTTTTCGTTAAAGTTTCCTTAAACTTGGTCCCTTTGCCACCAAACATAGGACTACACTAATAATTAGTGTAGTCTAGTCCAATAAAACTTAGTGAGCCCAAACAAACACCGCCAAAAGTAATCAACCCAAGACTAAAATTGTACGGTCCCAAAATAACCAAAGCCAAATCCTAAAATATGGTTCAGGGTTCCTATTGACCAATGTACTAAAACACACAATTTCAAGTCAATTTATTAAAATCAAACTAGTATTTCACAAAATTGCAGAACAAAAATTGCAATGTAGTTTCTCATCTGGCAGTGGAGGCATACAGAAATTAGAGGATGGCAATGAAGGAGCCATCCTCAGGCCACCGATAACAGAAGACAAGGAAGTCCGTCCTGTGAAAGTACCAGAATCAAGTAGGGAGGGGGCGTGGAAGCCCATTGGAAGTGTCTCACCCTTGAGTTGGCAAGTGCAGCTGCCATATGCATGACCATACATGCATCTAATCTGACAAACATCTGAGAGTTCATTATATATAAACAGAGCAGAGACCGATTATACTTCGTAAAATCAACAGACTTGAATCAAGATGACGTCAAATGAAAATAGGCTGTGCCAGTTCATTAGGCAATCGACACAGCAATAAGAGCACGAATGGATTACCATTATTGAGAAACAACAGAGATTCCCGAAAGAACAAGAACAGAACTATATTACTTTGATCCAAAGGACAGTACCTCACATGGACATAAGTAGCAAGAAATTCAACAGCACTAGTGGCTTTAAATCTAGGAGAAACCAAGTAGTCGTGTAGCCGACACATTTTTTTGGGCTAAAAGCTCAATTCGGACATCCCAGATCATTTGGAGTAAAAAAATTTGTATGTCAATTTCCGGAAGCCAAACACAAACTAAATCATCAAATTAGTTTTAGCATTAATTTGCATACACCATCCACATCTCTACATTTGAAGCATGCAAGGATGCAAGATCAAAAGGATAATAAAGTTCTTTTTCGTACTGCATCATTACATAATAATAACAATAATGGACTAAAGAAGAAGCTCCTGAATCAGAGTGGGGACAAAGCGGCAGAAGGAGAACCATACTAACCTGACGCCGGTTACTCAGGGCTCCGCCGGAGATCAAGTTCCAGGTCCGTTTTATAATTTTATCCGCTGGTCGAATCCCTTGATAAAAGAAGAAGTCACTTATATATCGACTATAGTAATGCTAATCCTAATCCTCCTCTTTTCAACATGTGCAAAAGACACACCAGTGCATGCATGTATTGCTCATTACAAGCAAAGTCATACACACAATCATACTAAAGGAAGGTGGAATGCCAGAGTTGCAACATCAAAGTATTCTACTTGAGAAAAAAATTAAAAAATTCCAACAGAGATCTACGAAAAGTTCAGAGTGTAAGCATGGTCTCTCGGAGTACTTATTCTTTAGACTAGTAGAATAAAGGACAGTAAGAACAAAACTAATTTCTTCTGACACGAACCTAGGTCCCGGCCAAAAAGAGCTTTATCTGAAAGGTAGAAGTCACAATACTGATCAAAACGGCTTGATTTCACACTCATAATTCCAACACATTATTGAGGGATAAAGAAAATTTATTCAATTTAAACAAGATAATTACATAAAAATTTCGAGTTGGGAATCCATGGTCCTTATTGACAATTTCTAGCTCAACAGATCAGTCAATAATCATATCTAATTGAACAAAGTACAAATCGGAGTGCATTAAACAATTTTCTAACCTTTATATTTCTCACGACACTGCAGACATTCACACATACAGAGCAGAGAGCAGTTTCTTCAAGGTAAAGCGTTATCCATCGACAATGAATTGATCATCTTGATTTTCTCCTTCAACCCTAGCATCGTCATGAACCAAACTATTCACATGGTGCAAGTTCTGCATCATTTGTGATATATAATGGTTACTAGCATTTGTATGATCAGACAGTCCAGCTGGATGAGCAGTCCACTGGGAGACAATCCCAAGTAACTGGCTCATAAGGTTTTGTTGCTCGTGAAGAATACGAGTCTGCATCTGGCCCATCTCTGCCCGGTGGTGACCCAACATTTCGTCAATCCTCGTCTTCCATTCTGTTCTCCTATTCATCCTCTCCTCCCATTCCCTCTCATGAATCAACTCTTCCTCTTTCCTTCTTCTTTCTCTCTCTTCACTCTCCTTCTCCAATGCTTCCCATTCTAAAATCCTCTGCTTCTTTAACTTCTCTCTTGTCTTCCCTTTCGTCTCCTTTTTATTTGCCCATTCCTCCCATTTCCATTCTCGTTCTTGCTCACACTCCATTCTAAAATTCTCACTCCTCTGTCTGTCCCGTTCTCTCGCTGCCTCGCGATGCTCAAACAGTGCCTCCATTTCCATCAATTTGCCCAGTTGGTTACTTAGAAAGGCCCATGCCTTCTTCTTTCCCAACCCCGTCGACACCTCCCTCTTCTTCTTCTTCCTCTTATTTAAATTATGACCACTTTGCTCCACTCCTTCGCACACAAACTTGTCATCTCCATTCTGCCTCAACCGATCATTACTATTAAAATTCTCCTCTCCCTCCTCCCCGTCGTACTCAAATCCCAAACCCATCACTCCATTCTCAACCCCATCAATCCCCGCCCCAAAATCCCCATCCGAATGCCCCAATTGCCCAAACTCCAGAAGCCCCATTCCCCTTCCACTCCCCACAAACCCCCAACCATTCTCACCATCCCCATTCACAGACACCATCAAATCATTACCCCTATTACTCACAATCTCCACATCCCCAAAAACGTCCTTATACCTCAAAAAATTCGACCAATGCGCGAGGCCCTCCATCCAATCAAACTCCTCCTCACTACACTCCCCACTCCCACCACCACCACCACCCCCACCACCCCCCAAATTACACTCGGGTTGCTGCTTCTTAATCTTCTGCTTCACAAGCACGTACTGGTGCCTCATGTTCTGGACCTTGGTGGAAACATCCTTCCAAGACCACTGCCAACGATACGCAATCGGGTTTCGAAGATGGTGCACAGAATTCACATAGCAGGCAATGGGTTTAAACTTTTTCTCCCTAGTTTTCATCTTAGCAAGGGTCCCATGAGAGACCATCTCTCCGTATCTGTCGATCAGAGTTCTCTCCTCGGACTCTGTCCACTTCTTTCTTCTCGAGGACATCATTTTGGTGCCCAATAACCAATCTTGACTGTGCAAAAACAACCTCAAATCCCAGAGGCTAATGACAAACACCCAAAATCTGACAGACTCAGATCCAGAAAACATGAGAAACGAGCAGCAAAGTAGAGAGAATGGAGTGAGTGCTTACCTTGAGATGGAGATTGAGAACCTGTGGAGGGAATTTTCTCGGGAAAATTGGTAGAGAAAGTGAGGGGAGGTTGTGGGAGAGTGATCGGTGGGGTCCAGTGTAGTTTTCTGAATCTTTTGACTCAGGTAGCTAGGAGGAGAACCAACAGTTTTAACTGCGGTCTTGAAAAATTTTGTGTCCAACTGCCGGAGTAGATAAACCAGATACAACGGGAAGCAGATTTGCTTGTCCGAAATTGTTTTCTGCTTTTTTTTTCTTTTTTCATTTTTATTTTTATTTTTTTACTCTTTTTGTTTTTCAATTTCAAAGCTTTAAGAAATGACCTATTTACAAATTCTCCCTAAAACTTATTTTTACCCACTAACACTTATAATGGCTTAAAAATTGAAGATGTGTTGAAGTAAATATTAGAAAAATATTTGTAAACATATTTATTTATAAAAAAAAATTCATCTTTAAACTGTCAACTGGAACTTCATCTTTAAACTATCAACCTTGAACTTAAATTTACAATCTCATACCCTAAATACTTAATTTCACAACTCAACTAAAAGTCTCAAACTTCTTATCTCATAATTCCGAGTGTTACGAGGGACGGCCGTCAAATCTAGTGGCTTCTGTTCCCTGACAATTACTTTACAATTTTTTTTATTTGATTTAAGGGGTAAGGGGAAATTCTAAAAATATTTTGGGTGGGAAGAGATATTGGGTTTAAATAGAAGCTTCCTAAATTTAACATGAATAAAAAGGGCGATTTGGATGCAAATTTCCGCCGTCTCTTTTTTTACGAAAATGCACCTGCAAAATAATAACATTTGAGATTAAGGTCAAAAGCCTCACGCGCCCACGATCAATGGCGGGGGCTTTGGCCGAAGAATCCCTGATGCCAAAGTTAGAATTCTAAAAAGAATGTGTTTAGGAATTTATGGGTAGCAAATGGCTTAGCATTTTAGTGAGATAATAGAGGTATATATAGGAGAGTGGCCGGCTGACACGCCCCGATCCCGGGGTCCCATAGAACACCGGGATAAACACGTGCTGGCCGACACCCAAAGGTGACGAAAGCCATTTATTGAATACAAGAGTAATGATTAGGAGAATATGCATGATTAAACATTAGAATCTAAAGGAAATAAGCAGAGTTTAAGGAAATGTCTAGAGTGCATAGAACATGTTCTAAATCAAGATCAGAAAAGGAAAGATCATTACAGGTATCACACAAGTGAATGATAGACTGCTACTGGTAGGGGAATGCCTTGTACGTTGTGTCGTGGTCCTCGTTTCTAAGACCTGAATGGGGGCGCAAACCAAAGGTGAGTAGACCAAGTTCATATATATACAATAAAAATAAAACAGTTATCAACATACTAACCCCCATAGTTATATAATGAAAACTACTAGCATAATAAGTGATAGCTTTACTGAAAATCTTAGCATGCCATAAAGATCTCAAAAGATATATCGCGGAAAGACATCACGTAAAACCAAAGCATGAATCGTCTCACAGATCGTCTCGTAAACGCAATGTACTGCTAGTAAGATCACTGAATAATAATACTCTCTGCCCCTTGCCTGCACCTAAGTCTCTGTGCCCGTAGCCAGAGATAACTCCCTCCCGGCCCAATGCTTGTCTCCGTGTCCCTCAGCCTTTCGCTAGGGATTATTTCTCCCGGCCTAAATGCCAACACCAGATCCTCGCCCCAGGCAACATAGTGTCCACTAGGTACGCACAAATAGTTATGTATCTCACAGAATACCACTTCGTGGGATAGAGTCATCCATCATCTATACCATGAAGCGAGGTTTTTCGAAAATATGTTCTAGCATCCTATCGTCATCCATCAAATAGTATACCAGATCATGGTTTTAATAGAAAATACGATAAATCAAAATATTGCTCAAAATAGGCTAACAATTATTCCCTCACGAAAATGAGACGACAAATCAACATTTTCAATAAACATGCTCATCATAAAAATCAATTCATAAACTCGAAGGCATGCTAATCAATTATGCAATTTAACTATAAAATCATGAAATTTTAGAAGGGGTCCACTCACAGATACTCCGTAGCAGTAGAGTTGTGCGGAAAAGGATTAAGAATTTCCCCACTAGCAACTTCACCTAAGCACCAAAAAGGTAGTAAATAAATAAAAGGGTCTCTAATGGATGAGAGCTTGAAATAAATAAAGGGTAAACTGTCAATTTAGTCCCTGAATTATCACCTTAGTGAAAATTAGGTCCCTAAACTATTTTTTAAAAAAAATTAGTCCCTGAATTATAAAAATCTGCCAATTACATCCCTAATGTTATATTCGAAGCTACTATATTCAATTTTCCGTCAATTTAAGTCATGTTACTTGCATGTGATACACATTGGAGGGTATATTAGTAGTTTTGCATAAAGAAATAGGGTATGGAGTTAACTTTGGAGGAGAAATTGGTAGTTTTTCATAAAGAAATAGTGTAAGTTAACTTTTGAGGGTAAATTAGACATTAAATTCGCAACCCATATGAAATGTTAAGCACTTATAGACGAGAAAATGATGGTATTACACTCTAAAGTGTGTAAAGTGACTGAAGTTGACGAAAAATTGGATAAAATAGCTTTGAATATAATAGTAGGGATGAAATTAGCAATTTCTAATGAATTTAGGGACTTATTTTACTGAAAAAATAATTTAGGGACCTAATTTTCACTGAGATGATAATTCAAGGACTAAATCGGCACTTCAGCCATAAATAAAATAAAGGGTTTGGGTTGGATGGGTTAGAGCTTAATGGGTTTTTAGGGCTCTAAGGGTTTTTGGGTTAAAAAGGATTAGGGTGTAAAGGTGGTTTGGGCCACACGTACACTACACAAACACACCCATAAGTACAGCATGCATACACATGCACGACATGAACACACACCCACCCACAAACATACCACACAACACACGTGCACCACACACACTCACACGGACACACACACACACACACACACACACACACACACACACACACACACTCACATACACTACACGACACAGCGCACACACGTGCACCACACACATATAGCACACGCACACACCCGCACAGCAGCCCATACATGCATATGCGCGCGCACATACACATGTAAGGCACACACAGTACACACACACACGTATATAGAGCACACGCACACACCCATGCGCACGGCCCGCAGGCCTAACAGCTAAAAAGGCTGGGCTTAAGCCCTCTGTAAATAAAAATGGCCCAAGGCCATGTGGGCCTTTAAAACTAAATAACAAAAGCTAAAATGGTTTTGGGTGGGGTCTACGGGCCCAAGGTCTTTTTCCTACACGGCCCAAAGACCTTTTTGTTATAAAAACAACTAACAAAATTTAAAAACTGAGCGGGTCGGGTTTTTGGGTTTTGGGCTGAACCAATACGGGCCTAAGGCCCGTGGGTGTCCTAAACTACCTGAAGGCCTGCGAGCTAACCGGGGAAGAACGCCGAAGCTGCTACAGCTCTGGCCGATGGCGAACGTGTAAACCAACGTCCAAACCATGTACCAAAATGAAGAAGGAAGAGAGTGGAGTATTTCCATACCCTTGCTTTGCTGTGAACGGCCGTGAGTGTTCGAAAAAAAAAACCCTCGAAGGTCACAGGTTCGCCGGAAAGTTTAGGTAAGCCTCCCCCGCGCCGTTCCCGTCTTCAAAACCTTGGAAGAACAATGTAGATTTCAACACACAACGCCCAACAACATCAATGGAAATTTCAAAAGGAATCCAAACTTACCTAGCCAAAAAAATGAGGAATTTGCCGGAGGTCTTTTCTCTGGATTCCCCGATCTCGTTACGACGGAGAAAGAGGGAGAGAGATGGCGTAAGGAGGATGATGATGATGATGATGGTCTACAGCAGGAGCTGCATGCAGGTTTGTTTGGTTGGTCACGGTGTAGAGAAAAAGGGAGAGATGAGAGGGTTGAGCGAGAGAGAAAGAGAGAGAGTAACAGGAATGAGAGAGTCTGATAGGGAGGGCTCAGGAAGAGAGAAAAAAGAAGAGAGTTAGAAGACTGCCACTTGGCAGTTTAGGAGAAAAGAGGAATCTAGATCAAAGGCTAGGATTAATTAAGATAAGGGACTAAATTGATAGACTTAAACATGTTTCAGGAAGAAATATGAAAATATAAATAAAATGTTGGGGTGGGTGTAACAATCTACCCCCTTACAGAAATTTCATCCCCGAAATTACGAATTTACACGAAAAGAAAAGGATATTGGTTCCGCATTAATTCCTCTGTTTCCCATGTAGCTTCTTCGACTGCATGATTCCTCCAAAGTACTTTTACTAGTGGAATGGTCTTGTTCCTCAACACTTTATCTTGTCTATCGACAATCGCCACAGGTTTCTCCACATAACTCAAGTCTGGACTCACTTCTAGTAGTTCTGGTTGAATAACATGAGAAGAATCTGGTACATACTTCCAGAGCATGGAAACATGGAAAACATTATGGATCAGTGACAATTCCAGTGGTAGCTCCAACCTATAAGTAACTGCACCGATTCTCTCAGTAATCTGATAGGGACCGATGTATCGAGGACTCAGTTTTCCTCGCTTACCAAAACGGACAACACATTTCCAGGGAGACAACTTCAAGAACACAAAGTCGCCCACTACATACTCACGATCCTTGGAATGTTTGTCCGCAATGCTTTTCTGTCGATCTTGTGCTGCTCTCAAATTCGCCTTAATTAGTTGGATACTAGCATTGGTGGTATCCACAATCTCTGGTCCCACCAATGACCTTTCTCCTGCCTCTGTCCAACATAACGGCATCCTACACGCCTTCCCGTAAAGTGCTTCAAAAGGCGCCATACCAATACTCGAGTGAAAACTATTATTATAGCAGATTCCACCAACGACAAATAGTTATCCCAGCTACCTTTCTACTGTAACACCAACACTCTCAACATATCTTCCAAACTCTGAATCGTCCGCTCGGACTGACCATCAGTTTGCGGATGATAAGCAGTGCTGAATAGTAACTGAGTACCCATAGCGGCATTAAAGGCTTTCCAAAACCTGGAAGTAAATCTGGGATCTTTATCTGACACAATGGAAATAGGTACACCATGAAGACGAACAATATTATCGACGAATAATTTCGCCAATTTCTCCAACAAGTAGGTCTGTCGAACTGGTAATAAGTGAGCAGTCTTGGTAAGCCGATCAACTATTACCCAAATACCATCGTACCTTGACGGTGTTTTCGGCAATCCGTACACAAAATCGATAGTGATATCATCCTACTTCCAAACTGGTATTGGAAGATTTTGCATCAGTCCCCCTGGTCTTTGTGTGTCTGCTTTAACCTGTTGGCAGATTAAACATCTACTCACATACTCCGCTACGTCCTGTTTCATTCATTCCCAATAATAGAACGGGTAAATAGTGTGGTACAACTTAGTGCTTCCCGGATGCATAGCATAAGCTGAAGTATGAGCCTCATCAAGAATTTCCTTCTTAACTGCTTCGTTATCTTTAGGTACAAATAAACGGTTCCCCTTCAATAACGCTCCGTCTTTACGAATGGCAAAATTCTCAATTTCCCCCTTCAACACTTGTTCCTTTAATTCAGCACACTCTGGATCATGTTCTTGAGCTTCTCTAACCATGTCCACGAAGATAGGTCTAACCTGAAAATATGCTAGCCAAGCTCCGTGCTCACCCTGTTCCAAATTAACACCAGTTTCTCGAAGAGAAAATAATAATGGAACGTGTACAGTTTGAAGTGATGCAAGCTGCTCGTGATGTTTCCGACTAAGAGCATCAGCCACGACATTAGCATGCCTAGGATGGTACTCGATCGAACAGTCATAATCACTGATAAGCTCCATCCATCTTCTCTGTCTCAAATTCAGCTCCTTCTTGGTGAACACATACTTAAGGCTCTTATGATCCGTGAAAATATGACATTTCTCCCCATATAAATAGTGCCTCCAATTCTTTAAAGCGAAAATCACCGTTCCTAACTCCAAATCGTGAGTGGGATAATTTCTCTCATGGGTTTTGAGTTGTCTGGAGGCGTAGGCGATAACCTTCCCATGCTGCATTAGCACACACCCAAAACCTGATAGAGAAGCATCAGTGTAGACCTCAAATTCACCACTGTCATCTGGGAGAGTAAGAACAGGGGCTTGAGTGAGACGTCGCTTAAGCTCTTAAAAACTTTGTTCACAATCCTCATCCCACACAAACTGGACACCTTTATGAGTCAATTTAGTAAGAGGTAGAGAAATTGCAGAGAAATTCTGAATAAATCTTCGATAATACCATGCGAAACCCAAAAAACTTCTCACTTCAGTGACACTCTTCGATTGTTCCCAGTTAGATACTACCAACACCTTCTGGGGATCCATACTAATTTCTTCAGTAGAAACTATGTGCCCAAGAAAACCAACCTGAGTTAACCAAAACTGGCACTTACTAAACTTGGCATAAAGCTGGTTGTTCCTCAGTCGTTCTAGCACTAGTCTCAAATGTTTCTTGTGCTCATTAACACTCCTAGAATAAACTAGAATGTCAACAATGAACACAATCACAAACCTATCCAGATACGATCTAAAGACTCTGTTCATCAAATCCATGAATACTGCAGGTGCATTTGTCAATCCGAAAGGCATGACACGAAATTCATAACCCCCATACCTCGTACGGAAAGCAGTTTTTGGGACATCATGCTCGCAAATCCTCAATTGATGGTAACCTGATTGAAGATCAATTTTGGAAAATACCTGAGCACCTTTCAATTGATCAAATAAATCATCGATCCGAGGCAGAGGGTAACGATTCTTTATCGTCACCTGATTCAGCTGTCTATAATCGATACAGAGTCTCATTGATCAATCCTTCTTCCTAACAAAAAGAACTGGAGCTCCCCACGGGGATATACTCGACTAGATGTAACCTTTGTCTACCAATTCTTAGAGTTGGATCTTCAATTCTCTTAACTCTGCTGGTGCCATTCGATAAGGTGCCAAGGAAATAGGGTTTGTACCTGGGAGTACATCGATAGTGAACTTAATTTCCCTCGCAGGTGGTAATCCCAGTAAATCATCTGGAAACACATCGATGAAGTTCCTTACAACTGGTACCTCTTCTGGACGTAAAGAAGATTCATCATTCACAACTATATGGGCTAAAAATCCCACACAACCTTTATTCAACAACGTAGTTGCTTGAATGGTAGAAATGATACTATTGGGGAGGACATGTCGCTCACCCATAAATGTAATTGACGGAAGTCCTGGCCGATTAAACATCACAATTTTCTCCCAACATGTGACATTTGCACGGTGTTTAGATAGCCAATCCATTCCCAGAATGACATCAAACTTAGCCAGTTTGAAAGAAATTAAATCAACCTCTAGGTTTTCCCCTTCAATAATAACCGGACAATTCCGATATTGTCATTGTGCACAGAACAATTCACCACGTTGCATTTGTATCAGCATATCAAAACCTAGTGGCTGAGGTTGAGAAGGTATAACTTAAGCAAAAGATGAAGAAACAAAAGACTGTGTAACACCCGAATCAATTAAAACTCTAGCCCAAGTATTACAGACAAGTAGCGTACCGGTGATAACTCGAGGATCATGATCAGCCTCCTGCTGAGTCATGGCATTTATACGTCCTTGAACCTGATACCCCACGTTATTGTTCCGACCACCACGACCCCTGGAACGTCCTGCGTTGTTCCCCTGATTACTGTTACTAGAAGGCGTTCTGGATTGCTGCTGGGCCGAAAACTGAGTACTTCGGCTGTCATTTCCTCTAAAACTCTGACTACCTCTGCCACCAAGCTGCAGACCTTTGTTACCCCCGTAGTTCTGATTAGTACTGCTACCATAACTCCGACTACTACTGCCACTGCCATCATAGCTCTGTCGATCGCCAAAATTATGAGTTGTCTGATATTCACTATAGCCTGAACCAGAGGTAAAATTATCAGGTGGTGGCGCCGAAGGACAGTCACGAACAAAATGGCCAATGCCACCGCACCTGTGACACACTACAGTAGTTACCCCACAGTTTTCTCGATGACATAAACCACAACGGTTACAAATCGAATGACTTGGAGTGAAATGACCAAAAGATCATATCGCTGTCTCATTGCCTGAGCTTTCGCTGGACGACTGTGAACCCCGACCTGGTCGTTTAAAAGAAAAAGAATGCCTGGGACCTACTAAACTGGAGGGGCCCGCTGACTCTCTGGTACTCCGTGATTGAAAATTCCGACTCCTTTGATTCTGATTCCGCTGTCTATTATGTCTTTGAGGCTGGCTCCAAATCTGAGGTTGCTCATGCATCTCCATATCCCACTTAGACTGTTCTATACTTAGACTTATCTCAATTACTTCCTCATAAGTTATGGGTCTCTAAGCAGCTACTAATGTACGGTACTCTTGGTTCAGTGCAAGCATCGCTTGATCCATCTGTGCCTGCGGATTATCATAAGTCCCATCATGATGCTGAGCCAAGCGCCTGAAGGTACTGTCAAATTCTGTAATGCTGAGGTCGCCCTGTCGGAACTCTAAGTACTCCTGCCTCTTCCTCAACCTATAACTGGGACTTAGAAAGTAAGCAATGAAACGTTTCCTGAAGGCAGCCCATGTCATCCAAGAACCAGGTGGACGAGATTCCTTTGTTGATTTCCACCAACTCCTAGCATTACCCTAAATGAAGTAACCCGCAGTGTTTGCCCACTCATTTAGTGGACACTTGATAGCCTCCAAAGTATCCTCCATTTTCTCTAACCACTGCTCAGCCTCCTCACAATTTCCCACAGATTTCAACTCAGTAACTCCATGACTCATAGCGATTTCTATATATGTCTGATTCGGCCTATGACCCAGAAGAGCATTCATTAATGCAGTGGTAAACTGCTGGATTCCCCCCATTATAGAAGAACGAGGTCGTCGAGGCACATTCCCACCAGGATAGCCATAATTCTGACCAAACAACAAGATTAAGAAAGGCTGAAATCTACCAAATTGGTGGAAAGAACCCTAACCATGCTCTGATACCAATCTGACACGCCCCGATCCTAGGGTCCCACAGAACATCGGGATAGACACGTGCTGGCCGATACCCAAAGGTGATGAAAGCCATTTATTGAATACAGGAGTAATGATTAGGAGAATATGCATGATTAAACATCAGAATCTAAAGGAAATAAGCAGAGCTTAAGGAAATGTCTAGAGTGCACAAAACATATTCTAAATCAAGATCACAAAAGGAAAGATCATTACAGGTATCAGACAAGTGAATGATAGATTGCTACTGGTAGGGGAAAGCCTCGTACGTTGTGTCGTGGTCCTCGTTTCTAAGACCTGAATGTGGGCGCAAAACAAAGATGAGTGGACCAAGTTCATATATATACAATAAAAATAAAACAATTATCACCATACTAACCCCTACAGTTATATAATTAAAACTACTAGCATAATAAGTGACAGCTTTACTGAAAATCTTAGCATCCCATAAACATCTCAAAAGATATATCGCGGAAAGACATCACGTAAAACCAAAGCATGAATCGTATCACAGATCGTCTCGTAAACGCGATGTGCTGCTAGTAAGATCACTGAATAACAATACTCCCGGCCCCTTGCCTGCACCTAAGTCTCTGTGCCCATAGCCAGAGATAACTCCCTCATGGCCCAATGCCTATCTCCATGTCCCTCAGTCTTTCGCTAGCGGTTATTTCTCCTGGCCTAAATGCCAACACCAGATCCTCGCCCCAGGCGGCATAGTGTCCACTAGGTACGCACAAATAGTTACGTATCTCACAGAATACCACTTCGTGGGATAGAGTCATCCATCAGATATCCTATAAAGAACATGGGTTATAGGAAAAATAGTAATAATTCAAACTAGCCTCAATAAACATGTTATCTCGTAAAACATTTCATAAAATGTAATCATCAAATCATGCTTTTCATGTATGCACTTCTACTGTTAAAACATTCATTTTTAGTAGGGGTCCACTCACAGATACTCCGTAGCAGTAGAGTTATGCGGAAAAGGATTAAGAATTTCCCCACTAGCAACTTCACCTAAGCACCAAAAAGGTAGTAAACAAATAAAAGGGTCTCTAATGGATGAGAGCTTGAAATAAATAAAATAAAGGGTTTGGGTTGGATGGGTTAGAGCTTAATGGGTTTTTAGGGCTCTAAGGGTTTTTGGGTTAAAAAGGATTAGGGTGTAAAGGTGGTTTGGGCCACACATACACTACACAAACACACCCACAAGTATAGCATGCACACACATGCACGGTATGCACCCACACACCGACAAACATACCACACAACACACGTGCACCACACACACTCACACGGACACACGCACACACACACACACACACACACACTACACACACACACACTCACATACACATACACGACATAGCGCGCGCACGTGCACCACACACACAGAGCACACGCACACACCCACACCGCAGCCCATACATGCATATGCACACACACACACACATGTAAGGCACACACAATACACACACACATGTATACAGAGCACACGCACACACCCATGCGCACGGCCCGCAGGCCTAACAACCAAAAAGGTAAGCCCTCTGTAAATAAAAAGGGCCCAAGGCCCTGTGGGCCTTTAAAACTAAATAATAAAAACTAAAATGGTTTTGGGTTGGGTCTACGGGCCCAAGGTCTTTTTCCTACACGAGCCAAAGGCTTTTTTTTAAAAAAAAAAACTAACAAAATTTAAAAACTGAACAGGTCGGGTTTTTGGGTTTTGGGCTGAACCAATACGGGCCTAAGGCTCGTGGGTGTCCTAAACAGCCTGAAGGCCTGCGAGCTAACCGAGGAGGAACGTTGGAGCTGCTACAGCTCTGGCCGACGGCGAGCGTGTAAACCAACGTCCAAACCATGTACCAAAATGAAGAGGGAAGAGAGTAGAGTATTTCCATACCCTTGCTTCGCTGTGAACGGCCGTGAATGTTCGAAGAAAAAAATCCCTCGAAGGTCACAGGTTCGTCGAAAAGTTTGAGTAAGCCTCCCCTGTGCCGTTCCCTTCTTCAAAACCTTGGAAGAACAATGTAGATTTCAACACACAACGCCCAACAACATCAATGGAAATTTCAAAAGGAATCCAAACTTACCTAGCCGAAAAAAATGAGGAATTTGCCGGAGGTCTTTTCTTTAGATTCCCCGATCTCGTAGCGACGGAGAAAGAGGGAGAGAGATGGTGCAAGGAGGATGATGATAATGATGATGATGGTCTACAGCAGGAGTTGCATGCAGGTTTGTTTGGTTGGTCAAGGTGCAGAAAAAAGGGAGAAAGGAGAAGGTTGAGAGAGAGAGAGAGAGAGAGAGAGAGAGATAGAGTAACAGGAAGGATAGAGTCTAATAGGGAGGGCTCGGGAAGAGAGAAAAAAGAAGAGAGCTAGAAGACTGCCACTTGGCAGTTTAGGAGAAAAGAGGAATCTAGATCAAAGGCTAGGATTAATTAAGATAAGGGACTAAATTGATAGACTTAAACATGTTTCAAGGAGAAATATGAAAATATAAATAAAATGTGGGGGTGGGTGTAACACCGGCCCTATTAGTGGAGAATGGTCGGCCATATATGGTGTAATTGGGTGAATAATTGTAAGATATTATGTGAAATAATATCTTGCAATTAATATGACAATCATTCCTAAATTAAATAGGAAGTTTTGGGAGTTACCTTTTGAATAAAATCAAAAAGGGATTGATGAGGAGTGATGAGAGGGATTTGAATAAATACCATATTGATAACCTTTGACTCTTTCTTGATTCAGCTGTTATTGTTCGTTGCATGCGTGTGGGAATCCTGGTGTGCCTCGAGGGTAATTTTGTCCTTTTCGTCCAAAAGTCCACGTCTCACCTCTATAATTTTTTGGATTATTTTTTGCTTTACCGGCGCAAATGTGTTTGAAAAACGATGAATATGGTTCAATTGCAGAAAGTGGGGTCTAACGACTAATTGATTAAGTTTTAAAACCAAAATTTGTATATAGTGTGGTTGTTGATGATTGAATTATTACTTAAGTGTTGATTGGTATGTTTATTTTCCATTTGTGACACATCATATCATTTGTAAATTTAGAGTAAAAATTTGGTCTACTTAGCATCACTCGCGAGATAAGTGTTCATACAACGACTAATGAGAACACATGACATGCCCGACTCCAATATCCTCCAAACACCAGGGTAGGCATGTGTTGGCCGACACTCGAAGGTGACGAAGCCATACTAACATGCATGAGAGCTATGAAGAGAGAACGAACATAAATAAAAATCGTAAATTTAACTATAATGAATATGCAATTGTGGAACGTGTTCAGAGCATATAACTAATCCAGAACATTGTAAAAGGAATATTATGAAAATGTACGAACAAAGGAGTGAGTCCTACGCTAAGAGGACTTGAAGATACTGACGCGGGAATGCCTTGACGCCGGGATTGTACTCCTCGATTTTAAGTCCTGAGGGGGCGCAAAACAAAACATGAGTGGAGCAAGTTTATATATATAGTAATACTAAAACAGTTACACATCAACGTACTAACCCCCAGTTTAGAAAACTCATATAGCATAATAAGTAATAGGTTTTCCGAAAACCCTAGCATGCCATAAAACCTTCGTAGAACATATATCATATAGTGTGCTTAGTAGTGGTATCACAATCGCCTGAGGGCACTACATCTCCAGACCAAAGCCATATTTAAGTATCTTCCACACGTAGGCACTACATCCCCCGACCAAAGCCATATATAAGTATCTTTTTCACCCGTAGGCACTACATCCCCCGACTGAAGCCATATATAAGTATCATTAGCCCGTAGGCACATATTATGAATAACCACTAAGTAAGCACAACAATCATGAACATATTCCTTCCAAAATATTTCTCATCGGAGCTCAATAGCTCAAACATCATATCATAAATCATATTCGTAAATATCTCAGTAACGTAAATTCGATAAAGCATGATAATTCATAAAGCGTAAATCCGATAACTCATAAACGTTTCATAAAACATAGTCATAAAATCATGCTTTTCATGTATGCATTTCTAATAGTAAAAACATGCATTTTGGAAGGGGTCCACTCATAGATACTCCATCGTCGAACAGCCGTGCAATCTAGAGAAGTGGGAAACGCCACTAACAAATGCACCTAAGCACATAAAGGGACCAATTAATAAAACTCTACTAAAATGATTGAATTTGAGAAAACGGAGCGCGGATTTGGAATCAGGGCGTCGAATTACCCTCAGAGGGGTCCTAGGCAAATTTCGTAAAAATCAGCAAAAGTCAACACAGAATATTCCAGAGAATATTTCCTGACGGAATATTCCCTAACAGAATATTCCATCCGGATTAGGTCGGATTCAGGTTGGATCCGGTTCAAATTTGGGTTTGGTCGAAACTGGGTTTGGGCCTGGTTAAAGGGTTAGGCCCGATTTGTTGGGTTGGGCCTAGGTTAAAGTGTTAGGCCCGGTTTCTGGGTTTGGGCCCGGAGCTGGGTTTTGGGCTGGGTTCGGATCCGATTTTGGATTTGGTTTTGGTTTCAGGTCGAGTGGACCCAGTTTCAGGCTGTGGGTCAGTCGAAATCTGGGAAATTGGCCGAGAAACAATATGAAGTCCAACTAGCTCCATTTCACAACAACCACAAGCATGCCATATATGAGATTGAAGCTACGAAGGAAAGGAATCGAGTTATACCAATTTTTGGTCCAGTCGTGGTCGGGAAGTGGTCGAAAAATCCATGTAAAGTCACAGGCCCATCGCTGAAGAACGGGGTTATGCTCTTTGGGTGTTTTCTGCAGTCATCTTCCTCAAAACCAATTACGAGGGTCAAAGACAGGACTAAATCGCCTAAAATGAAAACATTTAAATGGTCTCAAGGCTTACCCCAAGTCGGGAAGTCGAGAACTCACCGGAGGTGGTGGGTGTGCAGCGATTGTGAGTTGTAAGGTTGAAAGGGGCGAGAGAGATTGATGGAGTCCAAGAAGGATGAGGGGAAGAGAAGGCCCACATGGTGGTGATTTGTGGTGCTTGCCGGTGAGAACGGTGGTTGGGTTGGTATCTCTGTATTTACAGAGAGGGAGAGACGAGAGCAAGTTGAGAGAGTTTTGAGAGTGAGGGTTACACGGAAAGAAAGAAGATGGGGAAAAGAGAGAGAATGTGGACGACCAAAACACAAAGATGGGCCCCACTAGCATACCAAATAAGACCAAAAGCAACCATTTACAAAATATCTCCCAGCCAAAGTGAAATTACAAAGTTGCCCTTCCGTGTCGTAAAAATTCGAGACGGGTCGTTACAATCTACCCCTGTTAAGAAAATTTCATCCGCGAAATTGGAAATAACTTGCTATACATAAATACTCGAAGATAGGAAGAAGAAATATATATAAAGAAGAAATCAAGTTAGACTGGTTGCATAAAAGAAAATGCCACTCTGTTGCGATTGGGTTGCAATGATTACTCTTTCATGCCTCCAAGCTCATACTTTCATCCCCCATCAGTATAATAGTAGTAACAAAACTATATAAAAATATAGATTAAAAAATATGTAATAACGTAAGGTCAAAATATGTACGCATAATAAGATAACGTCAAAATAGATATGTACTAACATAGAAGCCGAAAACTTGTGCTGAACTTAGAGCTGAAAGTGGAAATGACTCACCCAAACATGTGTAACGTCAAAAATACAAATATATAACCATAATAAAGTAAGTTAAAATACTTGCACTGAGAATTAAAACCGAAAATGAAAATGGGTCTCGCCCAAGCATTCGTAACGTCGCGTAACCCAAAGATAGGTGTGTGTCTTTAGGTCGAGCCCCCAACAATAACTAATTAGTACAACTACCGTACATGGGTCTACCTGCCCACTTTCTTAACGAACCCAATGAATAAGCCATCGATATTACAGTCTACAGCCCGCAATATCGACAACATATTGTTGTCTCGATAAACAAGTAGTAATTTCCCAAGGGTGCAAAAATTATCATTTTCTCCAACTCCAAGGCGACATCATCTGAAGCATATAGTTTTCCATATCGTAAATTTGATCCTCTGAATACCAATTCACAATACTCTTCTGTCTAACCAATGTTGCCAGTAGAATCTTTCATACCATATCTTAAATAGTGTTGTACCCAAACTGAAAATAATAAATGTCGTCCTAAACAACTCCAAAAGAGATCGGTGTAAATTCTAATCATACAGAAACCACAGAACGAATGAACACAACACGTCCTCCAAGGTCTAGATAGCTCGTTCAGAGTGTCCAACAGTCTGAGAATGAAATGTGGTACTAGACAATAACTTAGAACCCAAGGCCTTCAAGAAAACTTCACAAGACTTAGAAGTGAAATGCGCATCACGATGAGGTACAATAGTGATGGCACACCCTAACCGAACAATGTGATTCGCCAAGCCTAAGCAAGCTGATTCATTGAAAATTTCTCTCGGGTTTAGCGAAAGGCTATGCCGAGAAGGCTTAAAAGAACACTCAAGAATTTAAGGGTCAAACAAGTCCATCCAATCTAGAGTAAAAGGCAAGAGGATTGAATGCGTAACTTTGATGCAAGAACACGTGTGAGTACCTAACTTGATTCTGTGGTGGCAAGTCGACATGGTTGAGTGCGTACTCAACTCGATTGATAGTCTAAAGTAATTAGATAGGTGGGAACTCTAACTTTTTCCCATTCCAATACTCACAACAATTGTTACAACGATAACCTCAAGGATATTCAATCACTAGTGGTAATGATTAGCTCGATAGGGTGATAATGGGTGATTGAAAGACCGATGGTTCCAGCTAAAACTTTTGAATCTGAGTGGTTTTCCTGAACAATATGTCTGCTTTAGAAATGATATGAAGTGTTTTAGGGTAAACACGAACCCAAAGTTGATTAGAATGCCTTCCAGTACCAGGAGGTGAATCTGGGATTTACGGTCAAAATCGATGTTAATTGAGACGTCAGTCTAACGAAGTTTAGAATGAAGAATTCTACCAAGCTGTCAAAAGTATAGTCCTTTCGGACTGGTAGATAATATGCTGAGTGAGTTGGTCAACAAATACTGAAACGTCATCATAGTCTCCATGTGTACAAGGTGGTTTGTACAGGAAATCAATGGTGACATTCACCCATTTCCATTCGCATCCCAAGTGGGTCCTCGACAACCTAAAAATGATAGCCATGTAAATTCTTCCCACTTCCAAACAAGAATAAAAATAAATTAAGATAAGCCAGACGATTTCCATCTCACCGCATCCAGTTACTAGTAAAGCAGACATTTCCTCAAAGGGAAAACAATAGTGGGACATAGATAGCTCTGATAGAGGTAAGCTGTCCATGGGATTTATGACTAACAACATCAGCTACGACAATTGCCTGGCCAAGATGGTACTCAAAGTGTAATCCAAATCACCGATGAGTTCCATTCACCTCTTCTTTCTCAAACTCAACTATTTATGTGTGAACACATACTACAACTTCTTCTGCCAGAAATGATGCAACATTTCTCACTGTAGAGAATACGTCACCAGATTTTACAACAAGGGAAATTGTTGTCAGCTTTAGGTCATGAATAGGATAATTCTTTTTGTGAGGTTTGAAATGTCCGGGAGCATAGGCGATGACCTTCCCATGCTACATCCAAAAACAACCCCAAACGTGACAAGGATTCAAAACAAGAGACCTAAGAGTCACCACCAACGTCAAGCAAAACAAGGATAAAAGCATAAGTAAGACGATGTTCCAAACTCCAAAGAGTTTCATTCCCAACCTTCGTCCCACATAGATTTCTACCAAGAAAGGGTGTCATTAGGTTTTCAAGTAAGACGATAACCATTGGCTCAAGGTCGTAGATAGGATGGTTCACTTCATGCGGTTCCAATCGTCAAGAGGCACATACGTTACTCGGTCATGCTGCCTCAGCGTGCAGCCAAACATTCAATAAAACATCACCAAAAGAATTAGAAATTTATCGACGTCACTGAAAAGTGTAAGAATAATGATCAAGTGAGATAATACTTCAGTTATCAGAAACTTCGTTCACCTTCAACATCTCAAACAAGATTGACCTGCTACCTAGCAAAAAAGAATAAGGCTAAGCACAAAGAATAGTTAAGAACTGCCAATAGAAATTGACAAGACCAAAGATATTTCGTATTTCACAACACCTTGTGCGGATTTCAATTTCCAATGGTCGCAACCCTTTTGGAAATTGATCAGAATAGCGTCTGCTACAAAAAAAGTCTCCCAAAAAAAAGTATGTAATCTAAACAAAATCAACGTTTGAAGAATTTAGTGTAAAGCTGATTGTCGATGTTTAGTGAACTTGACCTCGTTATTGGAGTAAGCAAGAAGGTTATAGATCAAATAATCATGAAACCGTCAAAAAATGGGTGAAACAACCGGTCAGTTAGGTTCATAAACGTCGTTGGAGCATTTGTCCACACTATTTCCCCCAACAGAAATAACAAGCTCAAGGACATTGATTTGGTCTAACCAAACTAACAGTTTTTAAACTGTGCAACAACTAGCGCTTACTCATTTTCTCCAACACGCACTTCGAATGTTTCAAGCAATTTCCATAAAGATATGACTCTGCCCGCCATTCCTAGGGAACGTATGTCGCAGAGTAACATCACCATTTCAAAACACTCCAGCTGGTTTAGTCCAAACTTTAACCCACTAAGATTTTTCTGTTTCACAACACTCCAATATAGATCTGACTCTGCCTGCCATTCCTAGGGAACGCATGTCGTAGAGCAACATCACCGATTCAGATCTTCAGCTGGTCTTAACCAAGCTTCCTCTTACTGAGATTTACTATTTCACATCATTTCAATGTAAATCTGACTCTGCCAGCCATTCCTAGGGAATGCATGTCGCAGAGTATCGGTCCGTTGTTGGAAGTCGCCCATCATTCCATTTTGTCACCGATGAGGCACAATCCCGACATGAATTCTTGCACTCCAAGAAGAATGTGGCAATTCAAACAGAAAAAGGTTTGCACAACAGTGCCAAATGGCACCAAATCCGGAAATCGTGATATCCAAATGATGTCAAGGCCGACACAATACTACAGTAACAGAAGATCCTAAATATTCTCTGAACAACCATACTCTGATACCAAATTGACACGCCCGACCCTGATATCCTCCAAACACCAGGGTAGGCACGTGATGGCCGATATCCCAAGGGGACAAAGCCATACTAACATGCATGGGAGCTATGAAGAGAGAACAAACATAAATAAAAATCGTAAATTTAACTATAATGAATATGCAATTGTGGAACGTGTTCAGAGCAAACAACTAATCCAGAACATTGTAAAAGGAATCTTATGAAACTGTACGAACAAAGGAGTGGGTCATACGACAAGAAGACTCGAAGATACTGACGCGGGAATGCCTTAATACCGGGATTGTATTCCTTGACTCCAAGTCCTGAAGGGGCGCAAAACAAAACATGAGTGGACCCAGTTTATATATATAGTAATAGTAAAATAGTTATACATCAATGTACTAACCCCCAGTTTAGAAAAACTCATATAGCATAATAAGTAATAGGTTTTCCGAAATCCCTAGCATGCCATAAAACCTTCGTAGAACATATATCATATAGTATGCTTAGTAGCGGTATCACAATCGCTCAAGGGCACTATGTCTCCCAACCAAAGCCATATATAAGTATCTTCTGCTTATAGGCACTACATATCCCGGTCGAAGCCATATTTATGTATGTTCCGCCCGTAAGCATTATATCCCCCGGCCGAAACCATATATAAGTATCATTCGCCCGTAGGCACATAGTATGAATAACCACTAAGTAAGCACAAAAATCATGAACATGATCTTTCCAAAATATATCTCATCGGAGCTCAATAGCTCAAACATCATATCATAAATCATATTCGTAAATATCTCAGTAACATAAATTTGATAAAGCATGATAATTCATAAAGCGTAAATCCGATAACTCAAAAACGTTTCATAAAATATAGTCATAAAATCATGCTTTTCATGTATGCATTTCTAATAGTAAAAACATGCATTTTGGAAAGGGTCCACTCACAGATACTCCGTCGTCGAAGAGCCTTGCAATCTAGAGAAGACGGAAATGCCATTAACAAACGCACCTAAGCACATAAAGGGACCAATTAATAAAATTCTACTAAAATGATTTAATTTGGGAAAACGAAGCGCGGATTTAGAATCAGCGCGTCAAATTACCCTAAGAGGGGTCTCGGGCAAATTTTGTAAAAGTCAACAAAAGTCAACACAGAATATTCCAAGAATATTCCCTGATGGAATATTCCCTAATAGAATATTCCATCCGGGTTGGGTCGGATTCGGGTAGAATTCGGTTTCGATCTGGGTCGGGTTGAAACTGGGTTTGGGCCTAGCTAAAGGGTTGGGCCCGGTTTGTTGGGTTGGGCCTAGGTTAAAAAGTTCGCCCCGTTTCTGGGTTTGGGCCCGAAGCTGGGTTTTGGGCAGGTTAAGATCTGATTTTTTATTCGATTTTGGTTTCGGGTTGGGTCGACCCGGTTTCAGGCCGTGGCTCAGCCGAAATCTAGGAAATTGGCTGAGAAACAATATGAATTTCGACTAGCTCAATTTCACAACAATCACAAGCATGCCATATATGAGATTGAAGCTACGAAGGAGAGGAATTGAGTTATACCATTTTTTGGTCCAACCGTGGCCAGGAAGTGGTTGTAAAATTCATGTAAATTCGCAGGCCCATCACCGGAGAATGGGGTTGTGCTCTTTGGGTGTTTTCTGCACCCATCTTCCTCAAAACCAATTACCAGGGTCAAAGACAGGACTAAATCGCTTAAAATGAAAACATTTAAATGGTCCCGAGGCTTACCCCAAGTCGGGAAGTCGAGAACTCACCGGAGGTGGCTGCTCTGCCGCGATGGTGAGTTGCAGGGTTGAGAGGGGCGAGAAAGATTGATGGAGTCCAAAAGGGATGGGGGAAGATAAGGCCCACATGGTGGTGGTTTTTGGTGCTTGCCGTAGAGAATGGTGGTTGGGTTGGTATCTCTGCTTTTGCAGAGAGGGAGAGACAAGAGTGAGCTGACAGAGTTTTGAAAGTGAGGGTTACATGGAAAGAAAGATGATGAGGAAAAGAGAGAGAGAGTGCCAAGGACCAAAAAGCAAAGGTGGGCCCCACTGGCACACCAAATAAGACCAAAAATAACCATTTACAAAATCTCTGCTAACCAAAGTGAAATTACAAAATTGCCATTCTGTTTCGTAAAAATTTGGGACGGGTCGTTACAACACATGCCCCATGTGTACCTCCATAAGCACCAATCATACTCACCAAAAATAGTGTAACAGATCTTCACCTTCAGCCTTTAAAAGGTAATTATTGCTATGCAGAGAAATTGTAATTATGAATTCTCATTCGTTTTCTGAATCTAACTTAGCCATCCAAAAATCTTAGGCTAAGGTAATTATTTGTAAACCGAGGAACCATAATTATGAATTCTCAAACATTTTTTAAATCTAACTTAGATATTTGAAAACTTTAAGTGTGAAATCCCATTTCTGGATTTCACTGTTATAATCTACGTATTTTAT
Source organism: Heteromeles arbutifolia (assembly GCA_024362995.1). Taxonomy (NCBI): domain Eukaryota; kingdom Viridiplantae; phylum Streptophyta; class Magnoliopsida; order Rosales; family Rosaceae; genus Heteromeles; species Heteromeles arbutifolia. The sequence goes on along the minus strand of JANCRC010000011.1, from coordinate 30,593,550 downwards.
ATTATTTTTTGAGAATTTATTTTAAATTCGTTTGAATTTAGATTTTTTATTAAACTAGTCATGAAAAGAAAGTTTGGAAATTATTTATTTAAAACTCGTAGGCATTTTGAGGTCACAATTTATATCTTTGGATAGAGCTCAATCTCACGAACGCGTAGACGCAAACCGTTCGTGAAACGGAGCTATAACGAAGAAATTAGAGATGTTTTGGTATTTAAAAGGGGTATTTAAAAGAAAAAAAAAGGATGGACTGGATGTTGCCAGGTGGCGGCAGGAGAGAGAAGAAGATGAGGTTGCGGGGGAGAAAATGAGGGAATGAGTGAACAATGGGAAGAGGGAGGAAGGAGGGGAAGGAGAGACCAGAAATGGGTCATTTTTAACCCGCGCACCACCATTTTTATCCGGCCATATCTCCTTCATCCGACTTCCATTTTGGGTGATCTTGGTGTCCATGGAAAGCTCATGATGAGTTTTACATCTCTGTAGTATTAGATTTCCATTTTTCTTTTCCCATTTTTCTAGGTCGAAGCCATAAAGTGCCGAGGGTTTTCCGGTGAGTTTCTCATTCTACGGTGATTCCGACAATGATTACAGTCGATCACCACCACCAATAGACTCCCCTCAACCCCTGGAGCAAGGCCCAAGCATTGGATGAGGTTTCGGATTTCGTTTTGGCGATGAATCGAGGAACACCCATTTCTAGGGTTTCCGGAAAGTTTGGATGAAATTGGGACACTTCCCGGCCGAATGGGACTTGGCCACAGGTATGAAAATTGCTCCCCTCACTTAGATCTACCTGTTTGTAAAATTTGGTAATTTCCAAAAATTGTTGAATTTTCCGGCGAGTTAAGGCGGACAGCATACCGCCGACGGCGATGCTTAGGCCAGTGGGCCTATGATGTCTTTCTAAGTTCAATTTAGATGTCCTGAATTTGTATTTGATATTCGTATGACGTGGTTTGATCGTTTGAACCTAATTTCACTATGATACATTACTTGATCAAAATATGAATCGATGATTCGACCGTTGGATCGTCTCCAAAGTTTCATACAAAATAGATCCTAATATTTGAGGATATTAAGAACTGACGGATCGGGAATCCGACGTACGGATCTTCCCGAATTGGATTTCTAAGTTGTAAAACAAATTGTTAATCTCCACCTAATTCTAGCAATTGGCGAAGATCCGACCATCGGATCGTGATGAAATTTTAGTATGTTGTTGTAGAAGAATAATGTGGATTTTAGGAAGTTACAAAAATCCGATGTGCGGATCTATCGAATCAAATTACGTAGGGTTATGGGCCCCACCGTCAATCGAGAGTTGACTTTTGGTCAACATGTCTCGAATCATTTATAAAACTAAAATTAGTATTAATAGAGGCATAGTGAAGCTATGTGGGCTTATCTCGGTGAGTGACTTTAATATATGTGATACGGTGATTGCCCGATTATTTATATTAATATCCTTTGTGGATATGACTTGATTTTATAAATGTGTTTTATGTTAAAATGTGATTCATTTATAATTGCCCATTGATCTATTCTTATTAAATGTGATTTGATTCATGGATTGGTAATATTTGTGAAAAAGTGATTCGAATTGCATATTGAAATGTTTGTTAAATTGAGGGCTAGTAAGGGATTATGACCCTGCTTGGTTGATCCGTGATAGGAGGTCACTAGTGGTCCTGCTTGGTTAATCCGCGATAGGGGACCATATTATTTATGGATCGTGCTTGGTTAATCCATGATAGGCGATCCTTATGGCCATGTATACTTATGAGTGATCATGCTTGGTTAATCCACGACGGGTGATCACTGCCTATGACCCTGCTTGGTTAATCCACGATAAGGGGTCACTAGTGGTCCTGTTTGGTTAATCCGCGATAAGGGACCATATTTTCAATGGATCGTGCTTGGTTAATCCGCGATAGGTGATCCTTACATCTTTGATATGGCCATACACACACACTTAAGGGTGATCATGCTTGGTTAATCGGCGATAGGTGATCATTGCCTAACAGATGCGTAGGAGTGACTCTGCTTAGTTAATCCGCGATAGGGGGTCACTGCCTACGTGGTTCTGCCTAGTTTTTAATGTACATATGAACAATGGTTTTTAAGAATCTTGTGGGTTGAATTAGAAAAACCGTTGGATGTCTGGGTGACTCCTACGGAGTTTTCAACGACTTGATTATGATTCCATAAAGCATGATTCTATATTTGATGTTTATAGATTGTGATCGATGGTCTGTTTTAATTGAATATCACATACTTGTATTATTGTCACTCACCCGAGCTTCGCAGCTTATCCGAGTGTCTGATTTGCCCAGTGTGCCATCTCCTTGGTGTAGGCATGATTGTACATATGACAGGTATGGGTATATTACGAGAAGCAGCTTGGTATTTTAGTTCCTTTGAGTGGTCCGGAATCCTTGCTCTTGCTCATTTTCATAAGGTTACTCTAGAACCCTAGGTTCGAGTGAATGGGAATTACCCCTAATAGATGTTGTGAATGTAAATTAGAATTACCATGTTTATTACTCATAATCCAAGTAAGGAATTATACAGAGTTCCTTAGTTAAATTCGTAAAATGATAAGTTATCGCATTGATTGATTAACGTAAATAAATGCTAAGATCATGCATTTTTTTATTCATGAATTGATTAATTGACGGGGTTACGGAATGACTTTGGATATGGATGTTATTATTGTGATTATTTTAGTTGATCAATGTGGCTTGAGAAGAAGATTGTGCTTCGTCATTGGTTCTTTGACATATTGCATGGTATGCATTGTGATATATTGTTGAGACATAACGATTTATGTGATGGATGTTCGAGTGTAGTGAAATGACGAACTATGAATGGCTTGATCCCTATTGAGGGTACGTAGGCAGTCTAATGGGAGGTTAGATGCAGCCATAAAGTGTACGAAAAATTACTAAGCAATTCAAGGCTTGGGATGTGCTTGGTACATATCCCGGAGGCGGGTAGGTTAGTTATACGGTTATTTGATGACGTCACGTCTCGATCCTGGACATATGTCGGGATCAGGGCGTCACAACATGACATATCCCGGAGGCGGGTATGTTAGTTATACAGTTATTTGATGATGTCACGTGTCGATCCTGAACGTATGTCGGGATCGGGGCGTGACATTAAGCTCACACTACATCGGTGGGAGAAAGACTCACTTGTCTATCCGAATATCTTGCCAAAGTGATGTATGGGAGTTATCATACCATACACCTCATATCATATCATTTTAGGGTAGTCTTGGGGTGAAGGATTTGCTAGTATCAAAGGGTTTATGAAACTTTTTTTTTTTAATAAAACGATATTATCTACAATAAGGGGTGAGAAAGTGGACTAAGCCTCATAATAGGCTAGCAATAATGTGGTTCAAATTCGTCTTTGGCAAGAATTGAACCCAAGACCTCTCACTTACAAGCCAAGAGGAAAACCCCACCACTTAGTAGGCAGAGTCATTTGCAAACCTCTCTTAGTGCATTGTATTGTATCTAATAAATTTCATATCCCTATATCGAATCTTTCTTAGTACCTTTTTAACATAGGCTACATTCATGTACTTGCAAATCCTTCAGCTAAACATATTTTCTTTTTTAATCATAATAAATCCAATGCTTATGACTAGTCATGTGTTGCGTATGAACAACCATTAGGCCACCTCTAATAGAGAAGGTTAATGACACACCCCGTCCCAAGGAGGGCGTGCTGGCCGTCACGTGAGAGTGACATAACCACGTGCACAGTGTGGAAGCTAATAAGATAAATAGAAATACGACTAAATAAAAACCAACTAGAAGCCGTACTATCCAAATAACATGCTAGTGAGAGTCTAAGTGTATAAATACATATTCAGAGCAATAAGAACGTCTAGTTACAGTTAAGGACAATTACTAAGATGTAACACCCAAAGGTGAATCCTACTTTTGTGAATTCTGTCAGAACATTGTTGGATCCCTCGTGGCCACCAAAGCACTGCTACCTAGAACCTGGAGGGGCGAAAAACAAAACTTGTGAACGGGCAAAAACAAATCTTTTCAAAACCTTTTCTCTTTTCAAAGGTTCTAACCCCTTGCCGTAAAACCTGTATAATTTCGCAGAAAAGTAGCATATATACATATATACTCATCTCAACTCATAAATTCAAAATCTTGCCAAAAGTAGTGATATGCAAGGTATATGCCATGCCAAATATATCTCATCAAATCACATAAATATATCAGGTGAAATAAACTCATCATAGATAATAACGTGTCCACCGAGTGATCAGCTCGGCTGAACTATAGCTCATAATCAATCTCATCATATCTCATCATATATATATATATATATATATATATATCCTGCACACGAGTCGAAACCACCTCACGTGGTCTGACCAACAAGATTGGGTGTAAATAAATACGCTCTAGTGCTACGATCACGTGAAGACTGTGCGCTAATCGTAGGTCACCTACGAGTCGGAACCACCTATAGTGGTCTGACGACAGGACTATGCACCTAACTTGGATCCAAGATAAGCGTATGGTGTGGGAGGTGAACATCACGTGAAGGACTATGCCCTGGCCCTGGGCGGGAGCACTAACACCGGGGTGCAGGTTTATAAGCTTTCAATACATCATCATTTCATATTAATCATTCTCTGTCAACAATATATACTCACCTGATACTTACATGTGCGTCCACAGCACCAATTACCATTTTATGCAGCTACTAATGCATGAACAAAATACATTTATACTTTGCATGGCATATCATATCACATTTCAAATCACATTTCACTTAAATTGATTTTTAGGGAAAAATCTCATATATATATGTATATATGAAAACAAAAGCCCACTCACTGATATATCGAAGGGTCATAACCCCCGAGCCTCGATTAATGGCGCTCGTCCTCTGGATAGGCCTCACCTATATGCGTAATAACCGAATAAACGTTATTTAACGCACATAACCAACAATAGGTAATAACTTCTCATACAATGCTCAAATTGGGTATATGAATATACCACCGTGATCTACACAACCTCATGAACATCCCCAAATTTTTATAAAAATTTTCCGATGCCCCACGTGCCGCCACGCGCCGTCGAGGGTACGGCCCTACGCACCCCCACGCGCAGCCAACCCTGACGTATTCCTAACAGACGTTAGGAATATTCCGTCGAATATTCTGTTAAGTCCTTAAATAAAAATTTAACGGTGTTACTGACGCCGTTAGAATATTCCATTAAACTTAACGGAATATTCTCTCATCTTCTTCCTTCAACTCCGATGACCGTCGCCGTCGCCGGAAAACTAGAAATTTTTCAAAAACTTATATCTCCTTCGATTCTTCACCATTTTGTGAAAAATGGGTACCAAAATGAAGCTAATAACATGTAGAATCACGTTATATAAGTTTCAAGGCTTAAAATTCACTAGACTTTTCCTGAGAAAGCTCAATAGTTCGGCTTACCTAAAATCACGTCGATCTCGGCCCTCCAATGTCCATTTCCTTCCAACAAAGTACCCCGAGACTCGTGAGGACCTCCTTAAGCTCCTTGTGAGCTTGAAATTCCCTAAAACAAGTAGTTTTACGTCCATATGAACAGTGCATGAAAATTGGTTTCTCGGGTTCTCGAGGTATCGAATGTATCCTTACCTGAAATGGGTACCAATCAACTCGAAATGGCACGAGGAATGCAATGGTGTGCTTAAATCCCTCGATCTGCAAGGTTCCAAAGGGTTTTGGGTGTCGCCCGTACAAGGGAGAAGAGAGAGGGTGTGAGTTCGAGAGAGAGAGAGCACGGGAGAGAAGAGAGAGAAAGAAGGTGTGTGGTCTAGGATTGGTAAACAACCCAAAAATACATAAAATCTAATCCTAATTGGTTCCAAACAATTAGGACTTCATTTAATTGGCCCAAAACCAAGTTTAAACCACACCACACAATTTAACGTCCAAGGGCAATATCATCTTTTCACACCAATGATAAATATTTTCCGGGACAGGCTGTTACAGTTAAAGGTCCAAAGCCAAAAATGGCATGATTTGCCTAAAAACTCATCTCCAACCGATGACTAGACTATAATTTTGTGGGCACAGCTCACAAACATAGCCCCCTTCTTAGCCCTTTTTTGGGCACAGCTCCTCAACTGCAATAATTAATTCAAATTTAATGACTTAATTTGAAAACATCTAAAAGTAGTTTAATTAAATTAACTAATAAATTTAAAGTATAAACTTAAAACTAATAAATTATTGTGGGGGCTAGCCTCTTCTATTGGAGATGGTCTTAGGCCATCTCTAATGGATCAAGTCATAGGGCTATGGGCTATGCTATAGCCCGAAATGAGAAAAAAAAACCATCTCCAATGGAGGGCTGGGTCAAAGGAGAAAGGGACCCACTAGGCCAAGGAGAAGCCTGATGGCCATCGGGCTGGGCAAATCCAGCCAGCTAGGCAGCTCGTTTTGAGAGCCTAGTTTGCTGCAACCAACAATCACATGATGTCATTTAGCAGTTGGATTTTGATTTTTTTTTTTAAGGACAAAAATTTTAAAAAAAATAAAATAGAAATGCCTAAGCCTTTTCTACACCGTTTCTCACATCATTTTCACCATTCCATACTATCTTACCTCTTACAAACTATGAGTTCTACGAAGGCACCACTCCACCGAACCCAATAAATCACGAGAGTTGTTCTTCACAATGGAAAAAACAACTTCATCAAAGGTTGAACAAACGGAATCAAGCCTTGATAAAGATAAGGAATATGGAGAGTTACTCACTTTAGCGACATGTGTCACTCGAAATCATTTCCGAAAAATTATTGAGATTATATAAAGATAAGAAATTCGGAGGCTTAATCATTTAGCGACAAGTGGCACTCAAAATATGTCTAGAAACCTTATTTTAATATGGTAGTTTAATTTAATTAACCAATAAAATTGAAGAACAAGATTAAAATAATAAATTATTTAGAGTGGGCTATTTTATAGCCCCTTCAGTTAGAGATGGTTTATAAAGATGGTTTATAAATATTAGTGCTCCCGCCCAGGGATAGGGACTCAGTCTTTCACGTGATGTTCACCTCCCGCACTGCATGCTCTCCTTGGATCCAAGTTAGGTGCACTGTCATGTCGAATAGGCCACTATAAGTGGGTTCGACTCGTAGGTGACCCGCGAATCATTCGCACAGTCTTCACGTGATTGTAGCACTAGAGCATATTATTCTATATACAATGATGTTAAGCAGAGACCACTAGAGGTGGTATTGATGTGTGTGCAGGATATATATACGATATGATTGAGATGATTATGAGCTATATGATATGATGAGATTATTATGAGCTATATATAGCTGAGGGCTGAGACGAGTATCCAATGTTCAATCACATTCACAGAGTTATGTTTTGGCATTCAGTTATGATACTTTGGCATGGCATACATTCATTCATACATACATATTTTCCAATAGGATTTTGAGAATTTTATATATGAGTATATACTTTATTTCTGGGAATTTATACAGGTTTTACGGCGAGGGGTTATCACTTTTGAAAAAAGAAAGGTTTTGAAAAGATTTGTTTCTAACCCACTCAACTTTGTTTTTCTCCCCTCCTGGTATTAGGTAGTGTTCGTTGGTGGCATACGAGGAGCTCATCGGACGTTCTAACAGAATTCACTTATGTAGGACTACCTTCGGGTGTTATCTCTATTTAATACTTCTGCTTGACTACACGTAGACTTTTATGCTCTGTATTAGTGGAATTCACACTTCTTTTACACTAGTATTGCTAGCGTCTCAGTTTCAATTGATCCGTAAATTCTATTCTTTATTGCTTCCGCACTATGCACATGGTTACGTCACTCTCGCGTGACAGCCAACACGCCCCACTTTCGGGTCGTGGTGTGTCAGATTGGTATCAGAGCATAGATTTAGCAGTCCTGGATATCTTGTGAATATTCTAATTATCTTGGTGTTTCTGTCAGAACTATGCCGCCTCGTAGAGAGCCACGTTGTTCAGCCGAACCTAGTTTCCCTGACATAACTTAGTTAGGGGAAGCTATAGCGAGTGCTATTCAGTCAATTATTAGCCCGCCTCAGCGGACCCCTCTACAGTCGGTTCATAATTTGAAAATAACCACTTTTGTGGGGAATGAAGGTCCCGAAGGTTTAGAGAAATGGTTGATGCATATTGAGAAGACTTTCAGGCTGAGGCAGAGTCAGGATAGTCTATCTTCGGACGGATGGGTGGAGACAACTTCATGGTTTTTGGGTAAGGAACCAGATTCATGGTGGGGACAGTTGGCTGATGAGTTACCCCAGGAGGAATCTAGAGATTGGGAGGTATTTAAACAGTTATTCTATAAGAGATTCATTCCTCCGGCATACATTGATCGTAAGAAGCAGGAGTTCACTAGTTTGAGGTGGAAGAAGCTGTCAGCTAACGAGTACTACAGGAAATTTACTAATATATCTCATTGTCATCCGGAAGTTGCTACTAATCCGGTTGAGATGCTACATCGTTTTAAATTGGGCACTAAGAAGAAATGGCGTACCATTGCAACTGCGATTCCTTGTACCACTTATCATGAGTTTTATGAAGCTTTACTTTAGATTGAGGATTCTGAGAATTTGCATAGCGACAGCGAAGAGGAAGAGAAAAATGGGAATCAGAATAAGGACAAGGGTAAAGGTCATTTCTTACAAGGGCCTCGCCAGACTCAGAGCTTTAAGCACAGTGGGACTAGTTCTAGTTCTTCCAGTAGAGGTTTCTAGGACAGGGTGGTTATACCCAGACGGGTCGTGGTGGTGCATACCACTATCAGGGGGATTCCGTTCCCTATTCTTCGGGACAGTACCAGTACCCCCAGGATCCCTATCAGCAGGGCAGTTATGGATAGTATTCAGGAGGATATATGCCTCTACAGTAGTACTCTGGAGGATATATGCCTCAGCAGCAGTATTCAGCAGGTGGATCCCAGTGGCATTCTAGAAGACAGTCTCAGCAGGTTGATGCTACTACCAGTGGAGTTGGGTCTTCAAGACAGTATAGTCAGTCAGGACAAGGGTGTAATCCTCAGGGGCGAGGAGTTTATGCCAGCAGAGGCAGAGGAAGGCAGCAGAACCAGGGACGTATCAACAACCTTTTGCTGCAGGATGCTCAAAACAATCCGGACTTGATCATGAGTACGTTAAATATTCTTGGTCATTATGCTAAAGTGTTGATTGATTGTGGTGCTACTTATTCAGTAATTTCTCATACGTTTGCTCAATTGACACAACCTCAATCTTCACCTATTGTGTATGAGTTAGAGTTTGATATGCCTAGAGGGGAAAAGTGTTATGTAGATTATGTTTACCCAGGTTGTCCCGTATTAGTGGAAGATGTGGTTATGCCTGCTAACCTCACTCCGCTAGACGTTGTGGATTTTAATGTGATTTTAGGCACATATTGGTTGCATTACAATCGTGCCCAGATTGATTATTACGGGAAGTCAGTGACCTTCCATCGTCCTGGATTACCTGAGGTTACATTCTTTAGTGAGCCTAGTAGATTGAGGCATGGGATTATTTCAACTGTGAGAGCCAAAAAGTTACTAAAGAAAGGTTGTCAAGGGTACTTGGCTCACGTGGTACTAAATGATGATGCTCCGGTTAGCATGGAGAATGTCAAGGTGGTCAGACATTTTTCTGACGTTTTCCCTGATAATTTACCTAGATTGCCGCCAAACAGAGATGTGGAGTTCGCTATTGATTTGCTTCCAGGTACTGATCCTATTTCTTTAACTCCTTACCATATGGCTCCTGCCGATTTAAAAGAATTGAAGATTCAGTTATAGGAATTGGTTGATAAAGGTTTCTTTCAGCCTAGTACTTCACCTTGGGGAGCCCCAGTTTTGTTTGTTCAGAAGAAAAATGGTACTTTGAGGCTTTGCATTGATTACAGGCAATTGAATCGAATGACAATTAAAAACCGTTATCCATTGCCTCGTATTGACGATCTTTTTTATCAACTCAGAGGTGCCTGCGTATTTTCTAAGATTGATCTAAGGTCTGGTTATTATCAGTTGAAGATCAGGAGCGACGATGTTCCTAAAACTGCTTTCAGGACTCGTTATGGTCATTATGAGTTTCTCGTGATGCCATTTGGATTGACGAATGCACCAGCAGCTTTCATGGGTTTGATGAATAAGGTGTTTCAGCAGTATTTGGATAGATTCGTCATTGTCTTCATTGATGACATTCTGGTGTATTCTAAGTCGAAAGCATTTCATGTGCGACATCTGACTTTGGTGTTAAAGAAGTTGAGGGAACACAGATTGTATGCTAAGTTCAATAAGTGCCAATTTTGGTTAGATCAAGTTGCTTTCTTGGGGCATGTTGTTTCAGCTCAAGGTATTCGGGTAGACCCTCAGAAGATAGCAGCTGTGAAGAATTTGGAACAGCCACGAACCATCACCGAGGTACGGAGTTTTCTTGGTTTAGCAGGTTATTATCGGCGATTTGTTAAGGATTTCTCAGTTATGGTTTTACCACTAACGAGGTTGACCAGGAAGGAAGTTAAATTCAAGTGGGATGATAATTGTGAGCAGAGTTTCCAACAGTTGAAGTATTATCTCACTCATGCTCCTGTTTTAACTCTTCCTGATGATAGTGGTAATTTTGAGATTTACAGCGATGCTTCTTTGAATGGCTTAGTATGCATGTTGATGCAGCATGGTAGGGTAATTGCGTACGCTTCACATCAGTTAAAGCCTCATGAGATGAATTACCCTACACATGACTTAGAGTTAGCAGCCATTATTTTCGCTTTGAAGATTTGGAGACACTATCTCTATGGTGAGAAGTGTAGGATTTTCTCAGATCACAAGAGTCTTCAGTACCTGTTCACGCAGAAGGATTTGAACCTTCATCAACGAAGATGGATTGAGTTGTTAAGTGACTACGATTGCACGATTGAGTTTCACCATGGACATGCTAATGTAGTGGCTGATGCTTTGAGTAGGAAATCTCAAGGTCGGGTTAATGCTTTGTATGCTTCTCGTGTTCCTCTTCTTGTAGATTTGAGGTCTACTGGAGTGAAATTGAAATTGGAAGAACAAGAAGAAGCTGTGGCAGAACAAGAAAGAGCCTTACTTGCTAGTTTCCAAGTTAGGCCTATTCTGATTGATCGTATACTCAAGACTCAGATGAATAATGAAGAGATTCAAGAGCTAATTCATTTGAGGAATCAAGGGAAAAAGAAAGATCTCAGAGTTAGAGAGACGGATGACATGCTTATGCAAGAAAATAGGATGTACGTGCCAAATAATGAGGAATTAAAGAAGGCAATTCTTGATGAGGCACATATTTCAGCTTATAAGATGCATCCAGGAGGAACTAAAATGAATCATACCATTAGGCCATTTTATTATTGGCCAGGTATGAAAAGGGAAATTGCTGAGTATGTAAGTAGGTGTATCGTGTGCGAGCAGGTTAAAGCTGAAAGAAAGAAGTCGTTTGGTTTGTCACAGCCACTTCCCGTTCCATAATGGAAATGGGAAAATATTACTATGGATTTTGTGTACAAGCTTCCTCATACACAAAATGGCTATGATGGAATCTGGGTGGTTGTAGATCGGCTTACTAAGTCAGCGCACTTCATTCCTTTAAGGGAAAAGTATTCTTTGAACAGGTTAGCTGAGTTGTTCATCACAAAGATTGTGAAGTATCATGGAGTTCCTGTTAGTATTATTTCAGATCGAGATCCGAGATTTACTTTTAAGTTTTGGATAGCATTCCAGGAAGCTTTGGGTTCAAGATTACTGTACAGCACGGCATATCATCCTCAGACAGATGGATAATCAGAGAGGACGACTCAGACCTTGGAGGATATGCTAAGATCTTCGGTGTTGCAGTTTGGCGACGCTTGGCATAAGCAGTTGGATTTGATGGAGTTTGCCTATAACAACAGCTTTCACTCGAGTATTGGTATGGCGCCATTCGAGGCACTATATGGCAAGCCTTGTCGTACACCTTTATGTTGGTCAGATGTTGGCGAACGAGTTTTAGTGGGCCCTGAGTTAGTGGGAGAGACTACTCAGAACATTTAGGTTATTAAGTCTAATATGAAAGCGGCCCAAGATCGCCAAAAGAGTTTAGCAGACAGACATGCCACTAATCGAGTGTACAAGGTTGGTGATTGGGTATTTCTGAAGTTATCGCCGTGGCGAGGTGTAGTAGGATTTGGGAAGAAAGGCAAGCTAAGTCCTAGGTTCATCAGACCTTATCAGATCACCGAGCGAGTCGGTGAAGTTGCTTATAGGCTTAAGTTGCCGTCAGAGCTATCTAAGGTACATAATGTGTTTCATGTTTCGATGCTTCGTCACTATGTCTCAGATCTGTCGCATGTGATACCTCATCAACCCTCAGAGATCAGTTCAGATTTGACTTATGATGAGGAACCGGTGACAATACTTGATTGGAAAGAAAAGGTTCTGAGGAACAAGACAGTGCAATTGGTTAAAGTTTTGTGGAGGAATCACTCAACAGAAGAAGCGACGTGGGAGACCGAGGACAGGATGAGAGAGATGTACCCAAGATTGTTTTATGGGTACTAATGGATGGTTTTGGTTATATAAATTTTGAGGATGAAATTTTTATAAGGTGGGTAGATTGTGATAGCCCGTCCCGGAAAAAGTATGTTATTTTTATCAAGGACGTGAAAAGACGGAATTGTCCCTAAAGGTTGCTAAGGTATGTGGCATATATATTTGGATAATATTTACCTTCCTAAGCTTTTGGAAAATTAATTGCAACTTAGAGTTTGTTTCATTTGTGGGGTTAGGGACTAAAGTTGGACCACACATATACAACCTACTCTCTCTCTCTTCCATGGACCTTCTCTCTCTTCTCTCTCGAATTTCTGCATCCATTTCACTGTGCACGTACGAACGAAGCTCATTCTACGCCATTTCGTCGTGGATCGAAGGTTTTAAGGTAAGATTTGAACTTCTTGTAAGATTCTGAGTTCATCTATACTGTTTTTTAAACTGGAAACCTTCGATTCATCACGAAACCGTAACCCCAATTTTGGTGCACTATTCATGCACACGTAAATATGGACTTTTCATGAAATTTTAAGGTCATAGTGAGCTTTAGGAGGTCCTCATGAGGCTAAGGGTGGTTCGTTGGAAGGTTTTGGACGTCGGAGGACTGAGATCGAAGCATTTCAAAGTTGGCCGAATTATCGAGCTTCCTCAGGTAAAATTTAGTGGATTTTAAGCTTTGAAACTTGTATGGTTGTGTTCTACATGCTCGTAGCTTCATTTTGGTACCAATTTTATGAAAAATGGTTGAAAAACGAGTGAGAAACTATGTTTGGAAGTTTACCCAGAAACCGACGAACAGTCGCCGGCGACTGACGACTCGCCGGAGAAGACAAGGAATATTCCGTCAGTTTTGACGGAATATGCTAACGGCGTTAACTGACACCGTTAGTTAATTAACAGAATATACTTGGAATTAACGGAATATTCCTGACACCGTCAGTGTGCCAGGCACGTGGCCGGGCGTCGGGGGCTCGTCTGGCCGTGCCTTGGCCGGCGTGTGGGTGGTCGGAAAATTTTTCTAAAAATATGGGGATGATCCTGAGATTGTGTAGATCACGGTGGTATATTCATATATCCAATTTGAGCAATGTATGAGAAGTTATTTCTAAGGTTTTGGTTATGTGCGTTAATTAACGTTATTTCAGTTACTTCTCATATAGGCAAGACCTATCCGGAAGACGAGCGTAGCCAGGCTAGGCACGGGGGTTACAACCCGGCTACTTATGAGTGAGTGGGCTTTTGTTTTCCGTATATACCTATATAAATGAGATTTTTCCCAGAAAATCAGTTTAAATGAAATGTGGTATGAAATGTGATATGAAATGCCATGCAAAGTATCTATTTATTTTATTATGCGTTATTGATTGCATATATTAATGTTGGTGATGCGGACGCATAGTTAAGTGATAGGTAAGTTTATATTCTAGTTATGATGAGAACGAATGATATGATGTGATGTGATGTGTTATAATTAGAGCTCATAAGCCTGCACATTGATATTAGTGCTCCCGCCCAGAGATAGGGGCTCAGTCTTTCACGTGATGTTCACCTCCCGCACCACATGCTTGCCTTGGATCCAAGTTAGGTGCACAGTCCTGTCAAATAGGCCACTATAAGTGGGTTCGACTCGTAGGTGACCCGCGAATCATTCGCACAGTCTTCACGTGATTGTAACACTAGAGCATATTATTCTATATACAGTGGTGTTGAGCAGAGATCACTAGAGGTGGTATTGATGTGTGTGCAGGATATATATATACGATATGATTGAGATGATTATGAGCTATATGATATGATGAGATTGTTATGAGCTATATATAGCTGAGGGCTGAGACGATTATCCAGTATTCAATCACATTCACAGAGTTATGTTTTGGCATTCAGTTATGATACTTTGGCATGGCATACATTCATTCATACATACATATTTTCCAGCAGGATTTTGAGAATTTTATATATGAGTATATACTTTATTTCTGGGAATTTATACAGGTTTTACGGCGAGGGGTTATAACTTTTGAAAAAAGAAAGGTTTTGAAAAGATTTGTTTCTGACCCACTCAACTTTGTTTTTCGCCTCTCCAGGTATTAGGTAGTGTTCGTTGGTGGCATACGAGGAGCTTATCAGATGTTCTAACAGAATTCACTTATGTAGGACCACCTTCAGGTGTTATCTCTATTTAGCACTTCTGCTTTACTGCACGTAGACTTTTATGCTCTGTATTAGTGGAATTCACACTTCTTTTACACTAGTATTGCTAGCGTCTCGATTTCAATTGATCCGTAAATTCTATTCTTTATTGCTTCCGCACTGTGCACATGGTTACGTCACTCTCGCGTGACAGCCAGCACGCCCCACTTTCGGGTCGTGATGTGTCAAAAATATATTTATTATTTGTATTTTAAAAATTACAATAAAAAAAAAACCCCAAACAATATAGTACAAAAATGAAGCCCAATATAGGTCCAAACAGGACCACCTACCCACACCATCCTCGTGCAAAAACAAACTTCCATCAATGCATGTAGCCAATTTTCCATTTCCAAAAAATACAGTACAAAAAACTGAGCAAATGGTCCTCAATTATCCATATCATCTAGTCTTCATCATCCAAGCTCTGCGCAAATAAAACCAAGCAACTTCTTCGCACAAATCTACGCAGAAAAACCCAAGGTAACAATCTTACTATATTCCTCCACAAATTTAACAATTTTATACTTAGTTCACTACTTGCATAAATTAGATCAACTAGAATCAAGCACAAAACACTAACATGCAAAGAACTTAAACATTATTTTCGTAAAAATCAACTACTACTCTTTACTCAACATCATTTCATCACAGATCCACAAGAAGTACCACTTTTTACGAGCTTAGATAGTAATGTATAAACTTATATCATCCCTCGCTTCAACAAAAATAAAAAGATTTTTGAAGATCTACAAAAAAAATTTTGCGTTCTTTTCACTTTCATATAAAAGTCCCTTATGTTGGTACATTTCATAAACAGTTTGCAATATATTCAGATTCATAAATAGTGTGCAAAATATCTTCATTTTCACAAATAGTTCAATTCACTTTCATAAATAGTTTCTACAAAATATCTTCAGTTTCATAAATAGTTTCCCATTAAGCTTCAATTTAAGAAATAATTTAACATCTATACTATTGTACTCTTTATTTGCACCATAGCTATAAAAGTAATTGCCATTTACCCTTATATAAATCACTATTTTTGCAGGTGGTCTTAATTAACATAGAACTCCAAATGTCGAGCTTAACCAAAACCAGTGTTCAAATTATATCAACCACCACCAAACTGACACAACAAAGGAAAATGGTTGGAAAAATAGAAAAGGTATCACGTACAAAGAAGGAAACTATTCATATACAGATTGACACAATTTCCAAAGAAGACAATGTTGCAAAACCAACGCAAAGCACACAGAAAAAAGGGCAGATTCAACAACCACAACAAAGGCAAAAAAGAAAGAAAGAAGGAAGTTAATGAAAAGATTGAAGATGGATCAAAGAGGCAGAAGAGAAAATTCCAAAAGATGCAACAGCAAACGGTGACTAAGAGCAAGAAAAAAAAGAAACCAAATGCAGTTTCTGAATCAAAGAAGAAACAAAACGAAGAAGGCACGATCCATGGCAAAGGAATCCAACAAACAACTAAATGTGATGATGGACAACAAACATTCCAGGAGAAAACTGTTACATTATTGACAAAAGTAACAGATCAAGAAGTAGACACTGAAGCTATCCAGAGGAATGACGTGCAAGGCAAAATGCAAACAATTGGGAGAACAATAACCAAAAAGAGAAAGAAAATCATAGGAGGTACTCCCTCATTCAGTCTGAATTTAAAAGACGAGCCTTCATCACAGCTGGATGACTTTTCACC
Organism: Heteromeles arbutifolia; assembly: GCA_024362995.1. Classification (NCBI taxonomy): domain Eukaryota; kingdom Viridiplantae; phylum Streptophyta; class Magnoliopsida; order Rosales; family Rosaceae; genus Heteromeles; species Heteromeles arbutifolia. Next base: position 30,577,029 of record JANCRC010000011.1, on the reverse strand, counting down.
AACAAATAACAGAGACAAAAGCATACAATGGACCCAACTGCAAGTGTACAATATGCTTAAACCAGATGATAGAAGGAGATTAATTCAGTTCAGCTTAACAGAGGACACGTAAGTAGTACGAACACTCTTAAACCAACGTTTAGTATACAAAAAAGCTTTCCTAGTACAATAACAACAGATGATTATAATTTCTAAGACTTTTTCTACTTTTCTGCAGTGATGATTACTGGACAGCAGAAAGTACAGATTTTAACTATTACCAAATAATGGTGTTGAAAAAAGACCTGCATAGTTTGATGGCAAATGGACCAATATCAACTCAAATAGTTGATTCTTTTTGCTACATGAAAAGAGAAAAAGAGAAACACAAAGGAACAAATGAACTTCTATGTCTCCACAACAATATTTGTAAGTATATAAATCCATAATATAACTTTTTAATCAACTACCTACATTACAAAGTTGAAAAATTATACAACTACAGTTCTCTATATATAGTTATATGAACATATAAAAGATGTAATTATGATGTTTCATGCATATCACCCTAGACATTAGTTTCATGAATCATTCGTAACTAAAAAGGATTTTTGTTAAACCAGCACAACATCAATGAACAAAGCATTGAAGCAACTATGCAAAACAAAGAAGGGCTATACAAACAATTGATGGACCAATATGGAAAAGTATCAAAGATTTTCTTCCCATTGTTTCATTACAACCACTTCTCCTTGGTAGTTTTGGACACCAACACTACTGAAATGACACTTTACAATTCTCTTCGACAAAGTTCAAAAGATGAAGATCTGGAATTTGATTGCTACTGGGAAAATACAGCAATAGTGGTAAGCAAAACAACAAACAATCCCTAAAAATACTCTACCATATTTACTTAAAAAACAAGTATATTATTGACCTCTACAATTTTATGCAGGGAAACTTCGTCCAGTATTGGCTTGAAAAGGCAAGAGTTTCAACAAGCAGTGATACAAATCTTATGGACTCAGCTCTTAACACAATGTAGAAAATCAATTCCATCAAAAGTAATTTTGAATTCCAAGTCAATGAAGACAAAACATGTGCACAACAGAAATCAACTTCATAAGTAAAAAAAAAAATTTACAACAATTCTACTTCTACATACACTTTGTGCTTTCTGCAATTTAAGAAACAGTGTAAAAATTTCATTTAGTTCCAGCGAAAATATGTTTTCTTCAATTCTCATATTCATTCACAACTTGAATATATTTGTTAATTCAGGTTAGATTGCGGGTTATACATGATAAGCCTCATTGATCAACTCTCAAACAACCAGAAAGTTCAAGGACATATCAAAGATTACCAAGTTAAAAAGGCACGCAAAGATATTGTCACCAATTTGATGAACCATGAATTCAACTAGACAAGGGAACAAGAAGCATTTGTCAAAATATCACAGAGACTCACAAGCTTTGGACATTAGAATCAAAATTCATAATATGGATTATATGTAATTCTGATGGGCATTTACTTCTTAAAAGTACAACTTGGTTTTAAAGTGGTTTCACATATATTACAAATTCTACAAGTGCCTTTATGTGGTTTGAAATATATTACAAATTCTTCAAGTTTATTTTTAATGTGGTTTCACATGTACTACATATTATTCAAGTTCAGAGTTAATGTGGTTTAACATACATTTCATAATCTAAACTTTCATACAGCTTGCTTTGTATAAATGTATGTTGAACAACAAAATGGCTAAAATTATATAGCAAAATAACATTAGTAAGATGTTATAGCCATAAACATTCATTTTTTTTTCTAAAAACAAATAAGTATCCCTATTTCTACATCCATATGAACTATTTCTGAAATTATCAACACTATTTCGTAAAAAAATCTGTTTCATCAAAATCAAATAAACCTCCTATTACATACTATAAATTTATAAGTTAAAGTCATTGCACATAACCATCAACTAATTTCAAAACTAAACGAAATAGTAAACAGACATAGAAACCACAGAAGCCATAAACTTGCCTATGTATTAATTTTTTTATCAAACTCAACACATTGTTTTCATAAAAACTGGAAATAATCGAACAAAGTTCTAAAACCAGAATTACATCCTCCAAAACATCAATTCAAAACAAAAATAAACAGTCTCCAAAATGAAAATCTGTTACATATCACCAATAAATTCTCATCTCTCAAAAGATCAACCATCTTGTATGACAACTTTACATGAAACCTTGTTATGTCCTGAACATCCACACCTGCTACAAGTGACAGTCTTCTTCATCTCACTGATTGCACCAGCAAATTTAATCCTACTTTTCTTTGGTCTTCCAGATGAAATCTTCGTAATTGGAGGCCTCACACCATTTATGATAGTATCAACATTCAGCTTATCCAAATCTGAAAATGGATGCATCACAAACTGATATGTTTGCCGATAAAAGCTTGCTTTCCAGTAATCATCAACATACTCGTATACATCACGACTATCATGTTGCAACACTTGCAATGCATGAGAACATGGAAAACCATTATGCTGCCATTGCACACAAGAGCAAGTCCTATCGTCCAAATAAACACCAAACCGATTCCATTCTGTCCTAACTTCAAAAACATCCTAATCAGAACGACTAATCCTCAAATGCATGCCCTCCTTCAACAGCAACTTCATCTCATTTTCTTTCTTTGGACACAAAATCGTATGAATATTCTCACCAAATATTCTCTTCTCGGCCATACTAACCATCAACCGAACTCTAATATCTTCAAGAAGATCCATAAGTGGCATACAACGACTATTCGACACCACGGCGTTAAAAGATTCTGAAAGTGCATTGTTCATCGATCCCCATCTTTTACCAGGAAAATGGGCAATAGCATAGTTCTCTTTCGGCAAATCATACAAAAAATTCTTCACATGCCCTTGCCCATTATCCTTGAATTCCGCCATGCAATCATCAAACTCAGATAGAGTACATGCGTACGTACAATTTGCCAACATATTCATCATTTTGTTCTTTAGTCCCTCACCAGCAGCCTTTGGAAATAAAGTACTCACATTCTGTTTCAAATGAACAATACAAAATGAATGTGGAGACTCGGGAAAGAATTCTTGAACGCTCTTCAAAATACCATCATGTCTATCCAACATAAATGTGATCACTCTCCCTTGAGGCCTAAATATACCAGATAATATTGACAAGAACCATCTCCAATTTGCTATCATTTCTGAATCAACAATAGCATAAGCAACCTCAAAAATCTCTGCAAAACAAAAAGGGAAATGTACTGTCAAAATATAAACTACTTTTGAAATCCAATTAAACTATTTCTTAAATTCTGTTTGAAGTATATTTGCAACTTTTTTCCCCTTTATTTAACAATAAAATCAAATATATATGCACAACAAAAAGAAATAAACAAAGTCAATTGTCAACTACTAATCAAACTGTGATAGAACTAGTAGTATAAATGTCATGGCACTATTTCGTAAAACTGTGCTTCGACTATTTATGAAAAGTTTTTGCACAGGAAAAAAAACAGATAATATTGAATGCAAATTTAGAAAGTATTGACTCACCGTCGTTCCCATTTTTTGCACGCCAAGATAGAAGTGTGCCCTTGTATTTGCTCTTGATAAAAGTACCATCAATGAATAACATCAGGCGACAAAACATGAAACCTTATATCCATGCATCATAAGCAATAAACAAACGAAGAAATCTATTGGTTTCAGGTACAACTTCAAGCTTAAACATAGAACTGGGATTGCTTGAACTGTCAGACTCAACGTACCAAGGCAAGAACTTATAAGCATTAACATCAGCACCATTTAGTTCAAAAACTGCCCTCTGTTTGCCAAAGTATGCAGTAGCATAATCAATATCTAATCCATAAAACTGTTTTAAGTTTGAAATGATCTCTGATGCAATGTAAAACAGCACACAAATTAAACCCTCTTTTGACAATTGTAGTATATGTATAAGTAGGGATCGTTCTGGACTAGGGATTATGAGGGCTTGCTAAAACCTCTAAACTGACTCAAAAACATAAAAACAAAGTTAAAAACACTTAACAAGACTCACAAGACTCAAAACAAACTTAAAAGACTCAAAACAGCTTAAAACAACCAAAAAGACTCAAAACAGACACTAGGGACTGATTTGGACGAATTCTAAACTAGTAAGACTCAAAACACTAAATTGGACAGATTTAAACACACTTTTAACTAATCTAACAAAAGAAAGTAAAGGGGGATTGGGTTTTGGACGAAATTAAGCTAAAAACAAAACAGAAACTAAAACTAAACAAATTTGCACGAAATTGGTGAATTGGATGGATGATGGGCTAGCTAGAGGGTTCTTCTCCACACATGACACACTTGCACATAAACCAATTTTCAGTTGTTCTTTCGATAAATCATGAAACTCAACACCCCAGGTTAATTAGGTCTGCTTAAATTAACCTCAAGTTCTCCTTAAGTTATTGAATTGGATGGGAAAGCGCATACAACAATTCAAAGCATTCTCTAAAAGTCCTTTACGTGAACAACACAATAAAGATACAATCAGAGATCATTAAGCATCATGAAAACTATAAGTATTGACGAGGCATTCGTTACTATGATGAGCATGAAACTCCTGCCAAGAATTCATTTAACGCGATCGTTTATAAGCGACCTCCACTACTTGTGAATATAAGTTTGTAACTATTAGGTGAAACTCCCTTATAGTCTAGCATCAAATTCATGCATGCAAACTAAGTGTGCACTCTTAATAAACATACACAAATAAGTTATCAATCAAGCAGTTAAACAAATTGAATTCACAACTTATGAAATCACAACTGAAGGTAATCAATTCATATTGCAAGTATGTTCATGGCTTTGAATCTTCCCCTAGCCAAAAGGGTTTAGCTCCTCATGTTCACAGCAAAACAAAGAGAAATTAGATTAAACATTGAAAACAAAGATAGATTACACCTAAAAACGTTCCAGCAATCCAACGTCTTGAATGGCTAGGCACGGCTTCAAGTTAATCTTCTCCTTCTTCCTTTGTAAAGCTGCGGCACAAGGAGTTAAGGTGTGTAGAATGGGTGGTGATGGGTGGTAGAGGATGGATAGGTAGATAGGTGGATGGATTGGATGCAGAGAATCTGTTCAAAAAGAGAGAGAGACTAAATGGTGCGGATGGCTTTATTTATAGGGCCAGTGTTGAAAGGCAATCAGAAAATAATAGGAAAGGTTCATAACTTAGCTAATTTGGTTCCACAATTTAATAGGTAAGAAAGAATCAGAAAATCAAAGAGAATAAGAAAGTGAAATTCGGCAGAATATGTAAGACAGATTTAGGAATGTGTTTTGAGGCACAAAATAAGTAAGAAAGGCTCCTCCTTGTGCGGCAAGGCATAGAACACAAAGGGAATGTGATTTTGGGTCAGAAAATAGGAAAGAAAAGGATCCCTTGTGCGGCAAGGTTGTGGAAAGAAAGGGAAAGGCAATGTGGCAGATTTTGGAAGAAAGGGAAAGGAGATATGCGGCAAGGTTAGGGAAAGGTTCTAGGACTTCTAGAAACATGTAATGAGGCAACCTAACATGTTTTGGAACCATTTTATGGCTGGAACTTAGGTGAGGAAGGATTAGGAAACTTCTAAGCCAAGAATAGAAACTTTCAAGAATGGAAACCTCCAAGAATAGAAACTTCCAACTTTAGAAACTTTGGCTTCCAATTTTGAACTCTTCATTCTTCATTCAATCCTAAGCTCATTTGATCTTCAATTTCGTCCATCCACTTAGCTCCAAGCATGTGCAATCCATTCCAAGCCCAAAACTGCTCCAAATGGCACCAAAATGCACTTTCTTGCTCCTTTAGCCCTTAGAACCTGAAAACACACGAAAATGGCTTAAAATACTAAAATAACTAAGAACTAACAACCTAAATGCAAGGAAACAAGCTAACTAAGTGATGTAAATATGCTCCTATCAATCTCCTTTGGTTTAATAAGAGGATTTGATTGAACCTTGTCCTTGATGAGAGAAGCAACAAACTGCCGTCCAACAACTTTGTTTTTCTTCTTTCGAATCATACCCTTGCATGTATGCACATTATGCAACTTCCGAATAACGAAAAAGTTATTAATATTACACTTGGATGCATACACACGCCAAAGACAACCATCAGATTCCTTCCTAGAACACTCAACACTAATGCGATTCTTATCATTCTTCAAATACTTCAATTCAAAACCACATTCAACAGAAAACTTCTTCAACCTATCTCGAAAATCAACACAACCTCCCCTACAAACTTGCCCCTCAGATTCTATATAACCATCCCATTCACATGACATATAATTATGGATACCATGATAACCATACTTCCCTAAATGATCATTTTCATTAATAACAATTAGGGCTGGAAAAAAATCCCAAAAATCCCAAACCGAACCGAAAAATTCCCGAAACCAAACCGAAAAAATCCCAAACTGAAATTCCCGAAAATTTCGGTACCCAATACCGAACCGATCCCGAAATTTTGGTACGGGAATCGGTCTCAAGTTTTTGGGATTTCGGTATTCCCAAACCAAACCGAAAAATATATATATTATTTAATTTTTAAATATATAGGATCACATCTTTAAGGGGAACATCATCTACCTACAATAGTAAAAATTGAAATACTGAAGAAGCACTGGAAATCGATGATGGAACATATACAGGAATGAGCCCTAAGATAGATAGTGGAACATATGCAGAATTTTAAAATCACATGAGATTGATAGATGGGTACATAGATGCAGAATAAACATGGGAGATTGATAGATGGATACATGGATAGATTATAAGTTACAATTTGCTTGAGAAAACTTTACATCTATCTATAATATTTATATTATATATGTACAGAAAAGTTTACTCAAGCATATATTAACGTTTTAGACGTAATTTTGGGAACTAGCATGATTATAGATAGATTTACTAGTTTACTCAAGCATATATTAACATTTCATATTGGCAGATTGCTTTTGAATAGGCAGATACTAACTGGGCTTTGCCATTTGATTGGCAGATTTGTGTGCACAGATTAGTAGAAACAAATTGGCAAATTGGGCATGCCTATATGTCAATTTTTCAATATAAAAGGTTGAATTTTAGCCCAAAAGCATAATACGTCAAATTTTAGTCCAAAAGCCCAAAACCATTTCGGGATTCCCGATTTGTCCCGAAACCCCGAAACTATTTCAGGATTCCCGAAAATTTGGTTTGGGATCGGTATTGAAATTGGGATTCCCGAAAATTTTGGTTTGGGAATCGGGACAAGGGTTTCGGTATGGGATCCCATACCGAACCACCCCTAATAACAATCATAGAGTTTGATGTACGACAAGATGAAGATATGTTTTTCGTAGGCAACTGAACTATAAAACCATCACATTTATCAAGAACCAATATTTCTATGATGGATTTTCCAACAACATCAAGAACCTTCAACATATTCCTAACATCGGCATCACAATCTAGAAGACAAGTAGGATCTTCATTCAAAGCATATCGCAACTCAAACCAACCAAGTCTCAAACCCTTAAACCTAGAACAAATATCAATACAAATCTGATCAAATGTAGAAGATGATGAAATAGAACTAACAACGGATAAACCACCATATGTAAACTGAGCTAGTTTACAATTCTCCATAACTAATGAACAAAAAAACAAACAGTTACAAATCAGTACACAAAATATTATATGCAGATAACAAAAAAACAACGACAAAATATAAAACACAACAAAAAATATGTAATAATCTATTGCAAAACTAAACCCAATATTTATAAAACAAAACAATAGCTGTTTCAGAAAATCATATTCATATAAAATAAACCAAAAACTAACAATATTTCTAAAACAATTATAGAACTACATCCATTATTTATGAAAAACTATAGAACTACATCCACTATTTATGAAAAATTAAACACATATAGCGTGATGAACAAATCAAGACTTACCTGCAAATTCTTCAAAATAGTAAGATCAAAACTGAAAATTTCAAAAAAAAAAAAAAAAAAGGAATTAACAACCTGATATATTGTAATTTGAACACAAATTAAGACAAAATATATCAGTCAATGCAAAAACTCAAAAAACTATAAAACTAGAATCTCAAAACCTATAATGCAGTCCCAATTACCTCCAAACAACGAAACTATGAAGAACGGCGATCAATTACAGAACTCCAGTGAAACAATGAACAACAACGAAGATCACGAATCCAAAAAAAAAAATCTCAAAACCTTCAGTTTTGGGAAGAAAAAAAAAAATCTAAGAACCTTCAATTGAAGAATAATTCTTACTTCGAAAGACCTAAACAAACAACAACAAAAATCAGGATTTCAAAAAAATCGACTCTCAAAACCTTTGCCCGGTTCACAAAAATCGACTCTCAAAATCTGCAGATCGAAGAACTCTGCAACGCAAAAACAAAGCCGTTCCAATCGGTTGTGCTAATTTCAAAATAACTAAACTAACGATTAATTAACGTAAGGTAACCTAATACCGTTAGGGGCAAAATTGACAAACCAACTTGTTATTTAGATTGGGCCATTTAAGTTGGGCTGATATAACAGTGGGCTTTGTCCTTTTTATTAAATAAACTTTCAGTATGATTTTTGTTTAAAATTAAAAGTTTTTAAGTCATTTTGGTTGGTTTTCCTTTTTTAATATCTTAATTAAAGATATCATCTTTTTAATGGCCCCTAATCGGTTTCCTTTTAATTAGGCACCTGGCAATCTTTTTTGACACGTTGCAAACAATCTTCCTATTTAATTCTAAATTTCAGAAAAATAAGTTATAAAAAAAAATTAATTAAAAAAACTGATTCGAATTCTTCTCTTCCTTCCCCTCTCCTTTTTTCTTTCTATCTCCTTCTACCTTCCTATTCTTCGTTCTAATCCTCCCTTACGTCGAGGAAGGGCACTATAAATTGTCGTCGGCCACCCCTGCACTTTGATCGGAGGTTGCAGACAGCAGATCTGAAGGTTGGAGTTGAACCCGATCATCCTCGGGCTCCATTACGAGGTAAGAATGGAAGACGAGAAAATTAAGAGTAGGAATGGAAAAAATTAAGAGTAGGAAGTGGGAGAATTAATGGGGTGTCGCTGGTGTAGTTATCGCCATCAATGGAGGGGTCGTTGTCTCGCCGTGAGTTCGTGGCGGCAGGGTGATTGGTTGCTGTCAGTTCTTGGAGAAGGGAGGGTGTTTTGTTCGAAATTCTCTTTGACTTTTAGGGTAAATTAGGGTAAATTAGGAAAAATTTCTCGGGAACTTGAGAGTTGTGACAGGCACCACTAAAAGCCGAAACATCTTTGTGAAATTAAGAGGCACTTTAGGAAAATAAAAGATTATGCACGGGCTTATAAGTTATTGGGGGTACTCGTGGTCCTTTAATTTTTTTTATCGTATCAGAGTTTGTGTATTTAGGTTTTGAAAAAAATAGAATTTTAATAACATAAAAAAGGCATTGCTTTCTTTCTTAGGCTGCTAAATGTCTTATGTATAACTAAAAAAACATATTCATTGATATCTCTTGAACTCTTAAGGCATTGCTAATTTTCTTTTATGAACTTCTATTTTAGCTAATCACTATGAACTTTTATAATTAGCGAAATCTCCACTTATCTTAGATTTTTAAATTGTTCATCCAACTTTTCTTCCATCCTCGTGAAGTGTTGTTTCACATGAAAAAGTTTTAAAGGTAAACGAGTCATTTTGTCTCACTAATACCTATATTGGCAACCAATTCTACCTTTCTTCCCTTCAATTATCACAATAAACTTTATAATTAGCCAAATCTCCTTTACCGTTAGATTTTTTAATTGTACATTCAACATTTTGCCCATCCTTACCATGTGTTGTCTACGTGAAAAGCTTACAAGGAAAAAAAAAAGTCATTTTGTCTCTCAGTAACACTTATCTTCAACCAATTCTATTTTTTCTCCCTTCAATCTAACTCTAGTAAAGGACAAAATGACTTGTTTACCCTCATAGGTTTCCCACATGGACAACACTTGGCTAAGATGGAAGAAAGTTCGATGGACAATTCATATTATCAGTGGGTACTTAGATAAAGTAGAAATTGAAGATGAAATTGGCAGTGCCCTTGCAAGTTTAGAAAGAAAAAAGAAAAGGCAAATACTTATAATAAAAAAAAATCAGCTGGCTATGGAAACATGCATGTCATGATCGGTCATCCTATCAAATTTTATTTGAATAAGGCTATTCGTATCGCCTAAATATATCAAAACTTCGTACCATTTGATGTAGCAGCTGATCTCAATGAGACCAAATCTTTTGCACCAAAAAACTCATGTGGCATCTTTGTGTCTTTGATTTTATTGAGCATGTCAACAGTCACAGCCAATCAAATCAAGCTTCAAGTCTCGAGTCCCAAGACATGCTCAATAAAATCAAAGGCACAGAGAGGCCACAGGAGTTTTTGGGTGCAGAAAACTCTCTCTCGATCTCAATCGCCACATCAATTAAAAAAAATCTTGAGACAATTGAGGGGGATAATCACATCTATTATAAAAAAAAAACCTCGGTCTTGGTAATGAATCCAACCCTGATTTTAGGGTTTTTTTGTTTCTCCCATTGCTGCCTCCTCCCTCTTCTCTCGCCATGGTGATCACCTAATTGCTTCTCACCACTCCATTGATTCTTCATGGAATTTAAGGGAACTAATTTAGGACCATTTGATACTATTGTCTAGTGGTATTCTTCTTCACTTATAAGTGAGAGGTCTTAAGTTTGACTCTTGAAAATAGCGAGTTCACAACTAATTTATTCACCTACCCCACCCTGATGTGTTGATATTATGCTATATATTTTACTCTATCTTAGTTATAATTTATTGGTTATTTTGGTGAGATTTTGATACTTTGATTTATATCCTTAATGTAGGACATGCAATTTCCTCTTGAGCAAAAAGTGATCAAACAGATGAATTTTGGAGTGATTCTAAGTGGAAGATGTTCGTGAGTCTTTCAACTTGTTCGTGTCAAAATTTCATATTCTTCTACCAAGCGGATACTTTATGGCGATGAAATAAATGACCAGCACGCGAAGCTCTCAAAGTGGCGTTTTGAGCTTATTTGGGCCCTTTGGTGTCGAAGATGGTGTCTTTTTTATTCCAGCGCATATGGAAATATGTTCAGAACATCTCAAGTTTTAAAGAGTCATTTTTTGGGCTGTTTTGGAGGTGTCTAAGAACATCTCCAAAGGAGACGTCAAATTCAAAACATCAAATTTCAATTTGATGGCTGACTTGGCAATTTGAAATATTGTCAATATTTTCCTTCCACTCGATTGCCAAAATTTATTTCTTCATTTATGTGTTTTTTTCAAACAAAAATAGTAAAAGTTAGGTTGTTGTTGGTTTAAAAATAATACTTAAATATGCTAGCATTTAAGGTAAGACAAGTGGAATGCCTTTGGAAATAGCAAAACCCATATTTGAAGGCAACTTCAAATTTGACATCTCTTTATCCATGTCAGCTTAGCCTTCTTTTCCATGTCAGCTTAGCCCTCTTTTCCATGTCAGCTTTGATATCTCGGTTGGAGTAAATGGTACATCATTTGTTACTGTTATATGTTTATGTGGCATTTTTGACATCTTCTTTAGAGATAGTCTAAGGCCTAGAACATGGCTGATCAGTTTGCTGGCAGATTTCTCTGTGTTTGACTAGGGGATTGTTTCCTTGTTTCTCTTAATTTATTTTGTTTCCCAGTTTATTCTAAGACATTTTCTAGGAAGGATTTTATTTTGTAGTAGTATAAATAAGGCTAATTAGCCATTACGGTTCTCTACGCACTACTTTGGAGAATTCGGCTTCGAGAGTTTTTGACAATTCAAGTTTATTTTCAAGGTGTTAAAAAAAAATTCCTAATGGATGGAAGGTAAAGATCGTCATTGCTAATGAGCCTAAACCCTAAACCTTCACTTGTAATTGAGAGGTTTAAAGTTCAAATTTCGAAAACGGTAAGTTCGCAATTAATTTATTCTCTCATCGCCTTGGTGTAAATATATTGTTGTGTTAAAAAATGAAAATTAATTTGGGAAATTTCAGAACTTTATAATTTGATTTATAAGTAACGTCTGTGCTACCCTTCAATTATTTTGTAAGGATCATATTATTGTATTCTTTAAATTCTTGGTGGAATTCCTCCTCAAATTCTTCGTGCCCAATTCACAGAATTTCGTGCTTATGATCAAAATTGTTCATATTATAAATCACTTTGTAAAGATCATATTATGAGTCAATGTAGTCCCAATCAATTTTTATACAGTTAGTAGTTAGAAGACTAAACAATCTCATGTTATTATTATTATTATTATTATTTTACAAAAATGATCTTTACAAAGTGATTGATAATACGATCGGTTTCAATCATAAGCACGAAATTATATGAATCAGCCACAAAGAATTGAGTAGAAATTATCGCCCTGTAGTCTACTACATTTCACGTGCACCAACTGTGAAACTAATTCTACTTGTAAACTCTTCTTCTATCTGACATTTCATGTAAATAGGAGCTGTTCTATGTTACAAATCAAAATTGTGGCGGAGTTGCAAATATACCACAACTAGTTTTCTCTTAAATGCTCAGTTAGAGTGAGCTTATCAGCTCCTAACCAAATCACAACAAAAAATGCACAAGCCTTATATATATCTATCTCCCTTTCTACGCAACCCCCTTTCACTTGGTCGCGTTTATGAAACTTTCCGTTTTCAATGAATTAGCTGTTGGGGAACCACCCCTTGAATCCAAATAGCCAGGCCAGTCCCGGAGCATGCCCTGACGTGTTGAGTGTGTCCGGTGACGTGTGAGTGACATTTGTGTTTGAGACGTGTTGAGTCATGATCACTGCAACAGTGCAATCACATATGAATGCAGCTAAAAAACTCAAAACAATCCAAGGTGCCCAGACGCCTTTCTAGCTTCACTCTCGTGTGGTCCTATCAAGGTTTGCCCACCGCACCAGAGTTACGAGTTGAAACATGCCCATTTGAGTTGCTCAATATGGAATGACATACGGCAGAGCATGTACATCAGCTGACTCTATCCGCAGGACCTCTGACCATACCTTAGGTGTCTCCTCAACCCTCGTAGATTCCACCTTGGGTTTCTTTAATTGGGCATCACTGCACCCAAACAACCAATCTTGATTGTCATGATCAGGCATTTCATCCAATTTCGGAACCAAATACACATGGCTTAGATATCTGGAATCTGGATGGGGTGGTTTCATGTATGCTTCAGCAACAGGAACAGCCTGTGTAGCTGTAGATGTCGGCTTTGTAGTGGAGACAGCCAATGACAGAGCTTCACCACTACCATTTATCTTGCAGTCCTTAACATCCACCTTAATGTTATTTGCTGCACCCGGCCTATCTGACACATAGGGGATGGAATTTTGGCAAGGTTCCAGTGTTCTTCCATTTACCGGCAATTGATGAGAGGAAGAAGAGGGTCTCGACAGTTTACTGGGCCTAATATCATTGGCTGTAAGATGAGAAAGGGAAGCATCAATAGTCAACTAAGAATAAAAATTACCGAAGTTTGAACCTGCTAGACAAAATTGATTCAATAGCACTGCCAATTGACTGATACCAAACTGAAAAACATTATTATTCTGAATCAAAGAAAAGAAAGGATACCAAAGTGGACCTACAACCTCCCTCAGTTGGAGGCAAAAAGAGGCCAACTTGTGTTTGACAACTACATAGCATGATTAGGCTGCAACGATGATACTTAACGTCATAAAAAAGAACTCACCATGCACAACTCCATTCGTCTGTATGTCCTTTCGTTTCTTAAGATTTCCATCAGCACCAGCAGTTTTGTTGCTGTCCTCTGGAAGCTGGGAGGTTATAACACTATGGGAATCTATGTGATCCTCTTTATCGCTCTTTCTTAATTTATCTAGCTCTGCATTCTTAGTTTCATTTTTCTCCTTTGCTTTCTCTTCCTTTTTCTTCTCTTTATATGGCTCTCCATTCTTAGATTCAATTTTCTCCTTTGCTTTCGCTTCATTTTTCTTCTCTTTATCTTTGTCCTTGTCTTTCCCTTGTTTTTTCTTCTCTCTATGTTTGTCCTTGCATTTGTCACCACCTTCCTTCTCTTTGGTCTTTTCTTTTCCAACAATCTTTCTATCCACGTTGCTCGCCAATGGTCTGGAAAGTCCAACTTTAGGTTCAACCCCACCAAGAAGGTTCTGAAGCATCGTGTTCCCACTAACCTGTGCTGCCCCCCTGACTCCTTGCCCATCTGTCCTTCTGTCATCAACTCTCCTGTCCTCGTTCTTTTCCTTAACTTCGGCCAAAATGTCAGTACCCTTTGTCAGCAATCTGACCATCCCCTCATCCTTGTTTCCGTCTAATTCAGTAATCTTCTCAACCAGATTGTTACCAATTGCCCTGGCCTCATGTTTACTCCTCGTACCCAACTCCACCGATACAGAATTCTGGTTTTGCTCAGCCAGATGACGGTACTGACCGAGTTTCTCTGCCTGATAACCTCCAATTTTCCCCGTAATTCTCTTGTCAATACAGTTGCCCTTGTACTCTTTCTGAATGTATCTCTCTTCACTATGACCCTCGTTTTTTCCTGGAACTCTCTTCTCATCTGAGGTACTAATTTTGTCTTTAACCAGGTCCCTGTCTTTCTCCTTATCCTTCCATTTGTCTCTCTTTTTTTCTTTCTTGTCTTTCTTTTCCCAATGCTTTCCATCACTTTTTTCTTTACTCTGTCTCTTCTCTTTGTCCTTCTTTTCCTTCTTATGCTTCTTTTCTCTGTGCTTCTCCTGTAATTATTGAAAAGTTATAAAAGATAAAAGGTAAGGATATATGATCAAGAATCATAAAACATACGTACTATTAGTATTACTAGGGAGAACTGTGTTCCAAGTTAGTTTTTAAAAGATTTAATAGATAATAAGGACTTGCTTGCAAGAAATGCCACAAAAATGAACCATAACTAAACTGACATCAACTGATATGTCCACCTTCCAAAGGTACCCCATACCCGTAAAGATCCTTACATTCCTTTTCAAAAGATCCCAAAAACCATAAAAGAAGAAAGGATAACAAATGTTCGCAGTTTTCAAATAGTCAAATACATAGTTTTTGAAGGAAAAAAAAAATAAAAACATTCTGTGAATAGTACAAAGCAGTGCCACTCTAGTGCATCGGAAGCACAAAATTGTACTATGCCAAGAACCACCACCCACTAAATCATTGCAACGTGAGAACCACAATAAGATTGTTTCCTCACAAACAAAATTTCAACATTTAAATAGAAGGAGAAGAAAAAAGCAAGATGGTGCAGAAATAAGACATACAAAGGCAATCCACCCCAAAACCTAAGTTCAAGACGAGCAAAACAGGAAAAACAACCAAGATAGAAAATTAGAACATTTTAAATACAAACCAATAATAAAAGACTGATCATCAGAAAAACCATTATCACCAAGTTAAAGGAGTGTGCACGGAAACTTCTTTGGTTCATGGCCAGCTTCCACAACAGAATATAGTTTACAATTATCCATACTCCCCAGTCTCCCAGTCATCAATCATATCCTATCCTACCATATAAAAAGAACCAGCAATCCAAAGACTTTTAGTTACATTATCAACTGCCTTTATAAAGAACTTTGCCTTTCGTCAACAAACAAAAAATAAAGATCCGTGCCTTTTCTAACCCTAAATTTAATGCAAGCATTTTGCAGTGGTACTACATCACTATAAGTAAAACTGCATTTAAATAACACACAATAGAAAGAAAAACGGGTTACAAGCAAGCCCAAGGAAGTATGCAAACTGAACCCTAAAGAGCGAATACAAGAAGGTAAAGAGCTCCATATATTCTAAAAATATGGAAAGCGAAATCTTCCCAACGCATTCAACCGATCAACATAGCTATAAAACTAGTATCAAATTATCAAACACTAACAGGAGCCAGAGCTAATCAACTTGTGAGATTAAAGTTCATTTAATATGCATTCAACCCCTCCACACTACAATGAGGGAGTAATGCCATGCTAATTAAATGTAAAACTCCATTTGTCATGAACACCATTAATAGTGATTTGTCTCTTTGCCTGAAACTCCTGACCAGAAACTTCAAAAGCTAGCGGGCTCCCTTCGGACTTTCAAAAGCCTCCTCTTCAATAAGTACGCCTAAAAAAAGGACAAACAAAATTCTCGAGCAAAAATACACGAAACCTTGGGATATCTCCTTCAAAGTCGCATGCAAAAATTTCTAGCTTAGAAATGGTCAAAAACCATCTGACTTCAATTCTCGTTCTTAAACTTCCTAACACTGTCAGTTTTGAAGGCCTCGAGCCAAACAAATATCATGACAAACGAAATGCTTGTTAGGCCACTTGGTGAGTAATGCAATATCATTGCAAGTTCTAAAACAAGGTTTATATTCTTATAACAGTTCCCTTCAATGGTGAACCAGGAGCAGAAAACGATAATGATCAGACATTGGCTGTCAGAACTATACAATCACCAAAAGAAAGGCATAAAAGCATAAGGAAGATTATTGGTCAATTTGCTGTACTTTATGTGGAAAAACTATTTAGCACAAAAAAAGAGTAATTAAAAACCAAAATTTCAAAGAAACTGGTAAAGGCAAGAGAAAAGCATTGATGAAAGAAGAATGTCTAGCTCATCCGACGATCCAAAAAACTGTTCTGTTTCCCTACACCTTTCTCATTTTTGTCTTTTCTCATTGTCTTTGAGTATATACCTACTCTTTTTTTTTTACTCTCCAATCATAGAGCTGCTCTTCATCTTCTGTTTTCTACCTTTTTCCACTTATAGACAAACCAACCAATAAGGACTTTGCTTTAAGGAAAACATTTTGTTGTGATTCATCAGAATCCGCTTCCGGAAAAAAAATCTTAAAACAAAAACTCCTACAAAATCACATAACACCTAAGTCACCCCTGTCAAATGCACACATATAACACAGGCACCAATTGCAATGTCTGTTGAACATTAATTAAGGATTAACTTGTGCTAGATATTTAACTTTCTTTACTCTTCATATGAAGCAGTTATGGATCAATATAATGAAGAAGAAACCCAGTTTCTTAGGTTTTCCCAGTTTAGTGGACCATCACAACACGTCCCCGTTCCAACGTCCCAATTGTACTCGGGTGAGTAGGAATGGGGACGTGGCGTGAGCCATTCCAAAGAAAGGAACTTCAAAGAATAAAAAAAGGTGGTAATCGGATCTAAAGGAAACTCCAGTGACAAGGTTTCTAACACCTTATCCTCTGAATATGAAATAAAAGAAAACAGAGGCAATCATCAACCAGTTGAACGTTATACAGCAAGTTAACATAAACTTCATATGATAATAACAAGCAGCAACTAGAATTTACAGCAATTTACCAGGGATACAAATTATACAAGATAGGATGAACAATATATGTGGTCACTAAAGAAGGCAAACTCCAGGGGGGGGACAAAGAGAAAACAGAAAAGAAAGGAAGACTGTACAACATGATAAAGGCCCCAATTCACAAAGTAAAGAAGAATAAAACAAATTACAGATCATTCCAAGTTTTGGTTTAAAAGAAAATCACGGAACCCAACAGTAATGGCCACCAGCAATGGCAGGCTAGCACAATGTCAAACAGTGACCCTCATTCTAAATATCAAAGTTGCAAAAGGCTTAAGTAATAAAATGTCCGTTCCTTCTCCAGAAAACATGTAGGCATAAGTTGGCACGATAATCTCAAAGAACGCAATTCAGGAAGAGCAACCAGAAACAGGCAACAATTCAAAGTAATTATAGCCAGACCCAATTAGCATCCTACATGTTTTAACTCTGTGTCTACTAAATTCAAATTGTACAGTTGCCAATTTGTACTCTAAAATTCTGTCAACAATCATTCTCCCCATCTCTGCCAAGGCTTTAAGAGGACATACAAATTTCTGCACCAGAAGATTGTGCTAACCAAACAATTCGGGGAATTATTGTTTTATGCCAAAAACTGGTATTCAATCTTAGAAAAATACAAACTCAAACACGTATGTGACATATCCTAGAGTTCTTTGTGGAGCACATTCTTGTGACAGTTTTTTCATGTTCTTGTTTTCTCTCCTTGGTTCTACTTTTAAGAGAAATGGAAAGATTTTATTGATATGCTCAAGATCTAAGTACAAAATATAGTGTCAAGCTGTCCAGCAGAATGCATAAAAACCCCTACTGACCAGCTACATAACAGAATACAGAAAACAACGTCCAATAGTAACATTATATCGAAAAATCTAAGCTAGAGAGAGAGAGAGAGAGAATTTAAAATATCTGTGAACTCCACCCCACATGAATAAGGACAAAAAACATTCTCCCAAAAAATTTATGAAATTTGAGCCTACTGAGGCCCAAAACAAAATCTATCCAAGAACCTCTCCATTTCCTTGTTGTACTTTTATGCGCAAACGGAAGTGAATTATAACAAAGTACCAAATATCAACGTCGTAAGCGAAAGCTAAAACAAACAATCTCAAACTAACACAAGAGATTTACGTGGTTCAACGTAAAGCCTACGTCCACGAGCGAAGCACTGCAAGGAATTTCACTAAACAAACGGAGATTACAAAAGAGTATTTAAACTCTCACAACCCAAATCCCACAAATTACAAACCCTAAACCAAACGAGTAGAGAACTTAAACAAACAGAGAAGATTCTCCCAAATTGCTCTCTAACTCACAAACTCACAAATTGACTCTCACCAAATTGCCACGAATGAGCCACTCAAAATACACTAACCCTAAGGTCCTATTTATAGTGCATAGGACTTAGGTTACAATAAGAATCCTAATAGGAAGTAAATACAAATCCTAATCAAATAGGTAATTAACAAAATCTCTCCACCAAGGAAACCAACTAAGAAGTCAAAATCCAAACCCAAATAGGACACCAAAACCAAATAGGTAACACAAACCTAATTTTTTGCATCATCCTAATTTTGAGCCGTAAAACCCAACATTCCTCACCCTAAATTTTTCTTTTTTGCGGACAAAAATAACAACTTTGTTGCAACAAAGACAATAAAACAACAAATGAAAAAGTCGTCAAGAGGACCACTAAAGGAAAACAGAAGCGCATGAGGGAGACAAACCCCTCCTAAGATCTGAAAAATTAACAGGCCTACACCATGGACTTCCCATCAAATTAGTAGAGAAAGGAATAAGTCCAAATTCATCAGATACAGACTCACAGAGCGCAGACCAAAACTGGACCTTATTCCATAGCTCCTCAGCCCCCACTCCACCGTAGCCTTCAAAAGCCCTTATTTCTTTCCGTCCAAACCACACAAATCAAAGCAAGAACCAAACACCTCCGTATAACTCTGACCTAATTGGCCCTACTAATACTCAATAAAAGGCAGCAAAGAGAGAAATTCCTCCATTTCAGCTTCGTTCAGATTCCTTCCCCTAATATTTTCAGAACCTTATTACTTCTCAAAAACAAATGCATAATTTTGATATCACCAAATTCACACTAGCTCCCCAAAACAGTTTGTGTGCCAAGTTTTAATGTAATCATATGACGAGGAATAGATGATCTATACTTTCAGGTTCTTTTTGCACATGATGCATCAAATCTGGGCAAGACTAGGCCTCCTTAGAATAATGTCACAAGTATTGGCTCCACTTTGAGAAATAATTCAGGCCTATAAGATGAAATTGGGGACTGGACGAATATGACTTGAGTGTATGTTTGACTAGCTGGTGATTTGTATTGGAATCCTAAAACTAAGCGAGACCCATCGGCATTGTTCAGTATAACTTCAGTTTATGCATCAAAACATATCATCCAGATGGAGTTGCAATATGATCATCCTAGCACTAGAAAAAGAAAAAGGCCTTGGAGTACTAAACCAGCATATAAAGCAACGTAAACTATTGCTGATTCAACATGACCCCATCGAACATGAATAGAAAATGTTATCCTGGTCACCAGGTGACCAAGGAATGGATGGACACTAACCCTTTGATTTGATATCAAGGGTTGAGATTAAACCATGAAAACCGCCACCATCTATTCTCTGTCCCCGATATCAAATCCAAAGGTGGGTACCATAAATGCTTGGTAAGAGCAGGACTCGAACATGAATGGGAGTAAACACATCAACCTAATAGTCGGTAATTAGTGGAAAACATTTTACGTTTCTCAATTAGCTCCTCATTTTCACATTCCAACAAACTGAACAAGTAGTTGTTAATCCAATACATTTTCACTTCAACACGCAGGTGAGAAAAGCATCCAACAAATGTAATTCATTACAAATTAGGACAAATTGACAAGTTTTTCCCAGCAATTACTGGGCTCTAACTGGCACCTATATCTTTACTTACTCCATATTTACAAGTTTTATGTGTTCCTAAACCACAGCATTATTTTAATTGACAATTTTCAGGCATGACAGAGAAACTTTGCATATCGATAAGTAAGCCATACTAGTTAACTGCAGGAAGTAATCATATTCACTTGTATGCGCCTAACGAATGATTATTTCATTTAACCTTTTTTATCTTTTCGATAAATCATGTCCATAATGAATGCTATACGAATTAAAAGATATTAATGAAAAAATAAAAGGAGAGAATTTTAACCTTTTTCAGCAAGTCCACATCATCTGTCCTAGCCTTTTTTTCATATCCGGGTGGAGGAAATGGAAAGCAGCGCGACATTGCATAAAGCCTGACAGTACCAAAAACCAGTATCTTCCAAAGAAGAAAACTCCTGAATTAGTTTCCAGTAACACTGTTCCAGAAAGGGAACGAACCAGCAACTATGCTCCTGTCCATGCACCATGTCCCCGCATTCATTCCCAGCACAAAAAATCTGCTATTAGCTTCTCAGTCACTTCAACCAATCCTTTAATCCTTTCCACACAGATGTGCAGGCAGGTAAATCAGATATCACACCAAACTTACTTGAAAAATCAAGGGTCAACACAAGCACCACCTAAATGTAAACAACTGAACACAAATCTGAACTAAAATCCAACAAAAACACCAAATGAACTAACTACTCCAGAAGCTTTTCTAAGAATTTTGTTCAAACTAAGTTAACCCGAACGGTTTCTTGAGAAACGAAAACAGTCCACTACAATCTAATCCTCTGTGTCGCCTTATGGGCCAATACAGTATCATGTCCTCATTACCAAATCCTAAAACCAAATTCATTCCCAGCTGAAGATCAAGCATGTAAAAGCAGCGAAAACCCAGATACCCTTTTTGCTCCAAAACACCGATTTGGCAAGTCTCTGATCACTCCTGCACCGAATTCAATATGTGCAATCTTCTTCCATGCTCAGAAAAACAATACTTTCCATAATTCTATGCAATCTCAGAGTTCATGTACTCACCCCGGCACTGCCCAATGCACAATTCCATTCCCCGAAAGATCGGAACTTATGGTCATTTGATGCGGGGCCGCGATGATCCCAATACTACCCAGTTCCTTCCACTGGACAAACCCTAATTAGTCCAAAACTGCAGAATTGGAGCAGTACCCAGTTGCGATCCAACAAAAACCCTAGGAAATTCCACCAAGACAGGAAACACCTACTATCAAAAACCCTAACCCTAACCCTCAAACAAATAATTAAGGGCAAAACGTCAAAATTTCAAGAAAAAGAAAAAAGAGAATCGACCCACTTTACAATTTCAATTTTTATTTTGTGGGTATCGATCAAAAGGGCAAAAGAGAGTGGATTCAAAGCTTCAATGAGAAAATCTTCGAAACCTGAATTCTGGATATTTGGGAAATAACTGGTGAGATTACCTCGTCCACTACAAAGTGGGCAATGCAGAATGACAGGAGATCTCTCTCTGTCTTTCTCTCTCCCTCTAAAGAATATAAGATACAAAAAGAAGAATGGGATAGATGATGATAAAGATAGCAGATTTGTCCTGTGTTTTGCTCTACTCCTCAGTCTTGAGAGTCTTTCTGGTGCTTTGTATTTTATAGGCGCTGTCCGAGCCTGAGTCTGTCCGACCCTGTCCGTGTGTTGTTTTTGTGGGATATTGGTGTTTTAATAGAGAGAGAGGGGGAGGGGCTCTCCATTTTTGTGTTCGGAAGTTACACGCGACGCGAGAGTTGAGAATTGCGAAGTGACAGTCTTAAGAGCAAGATAAGGAGGCCAGTCATCCTCTCCCAATACTTTGTCAAGGTTTCGGAAATCTTTTAATCGTATTCGTTCATCATACATTGTGCGGTCAGAAATTATTTATTTAAAATTAAACGCAAACAATACTTGACAAAAACTGACCGTACAATGTATGATGAATAGACACGATTTAAGGATTCTGAAATCCTCACAAACAGGATTCGAAAAGGATCCAGAGAAGATCCTCATTCGGCGGCAGTAGAGGGGATTGAAGCACATGTATAAATTGGCAACGGAACACTTGGTTTCGAGAAAGAGAGCGTTAGATATTGGAGCTCCATAAATCCAAATCAAGTCCCACGCTCTCGATGCATTGTTTGTATTCCAAACCTTTGGATAGGACATAGGAGGGATAGTCAAAGCCAAGCTGTGTCCCAATTTCATGACTTGTACTTAAGTTGGATGCTTTCTTTCCAAACTTAAACTTTGGCTTGATTCAACTTTCTTTGTGACATAATCTCAAACTAGGTATCAATCGTGTTTAAATGAACGGAAATTCATAGTTCCTCATTAACATTAGTAATGGCAAGACAACTTTCTTGGAAAATTAAGTTTACTATTGAAAAACTATTCACCTCAAGAACAAAGTTTTACAAATAACATTCACACATGTTTCGCGGAGCCAACATGACAGTTGATGTGGTCGCTGAATTTAGACATCAGTGTAATCATAATTGTATTTGGTGTTTTCACAATTTTCTAGTTACATTACAAATTATGTACTACTATTATATGTCTATAAAGACTAGAGAATCCTTCTTGAAAATTCAAGCTTGTTCAAAAATTAGAAAATTAAAAATTAAAGGAACATTATTAATTAGAAAACTCGAAAAATAGTTTTTAGTTTTTTTTTTCTTTTTCAGAAACTAAAAGCAGTTACTAAATGAGTTTTCTTCCGTTTAAAAAAAAAAAAAAAAAAAAACTAAAAACTAAAATGTAATAGTTATTAAACTGCTCCAAATTTACGATTAAGTTGGCTTGACTTGAACTCGATCATTTCTTCTACGCATGAGCTTTACAAACAAAATATACTAAAGCTCAAGTTTCACTTTTACGTTGATATGCTTAATATCCTATTTGAACTTTTTTATAAGGAGTCGAGCTTGATTAATCCAAATACCATAGGTCTCTAGCTATATTGAACTAGTTTATTAGTGATCAGTAATCACAATAATTTTATAAAGAATTTGTAATTTAAATAGTTAAAAATATTTGTCGCTCGAAATTCAGTTCTCTCCTCCCTTCCTTTCATTTATGTGAGAGTGTATTTAAGGAACACAAAGGCATAGAGAAGTACTCGCATTATGTTGATAATGGTATTAAATATCCAAACCTATTTTCAGTTAAACATGAGCTCAAATATACAAAACATCAATTAAAAATAAGTTTTTCACATATATATGCATGATAGTTATGATTTATTTTATATAAAAAGTTGAAATTGTGAGTATAATATTGTTTTTTTTAGTTCGATATTTTTACACTAAGTATAACATTGTTAACATACACAAACAATCTAATCTAGGTCTTGTCCTTATATTAAAGGCATGTTGGCTTAACAAAAATGAAAAAAAAAAGAAGGAATCAAAGAATTTAAAAATAAGGAAAGAAGGAAAGAAGATTGGATTAACTACTCTTGACACACCCCGTCCCAAGAAGGGCGTGCTGACCGTCACGTGAAAGTGACGTAACCATGAGCAAGGAACAAAATATCGATAATATCGGCGAAATATCGCCGATATTATCGCTTTTTTGCTATGACGATATTTTCACGCATAACAATTAATTATCGTCTACATATTGACGATATTATTAATAATATCGATTTTATTGCGAAATATTCGATAATATCGCGATATAATCGATAAGGGTCTCAACCACCCGGTCCAACCCTAAGGATGCTCCTTCAGCTGGGCTTCTGGTCCCTTTTATAATCCCTCACCCAACTTCTTCATTAGAACTTGAGCGATGTGGGACTGGGGATGTAGAACAAAAACAACTACTTGCCCTTTTTATATTCCCTCTCCCACCTTGTTCTTTAGAACTTGGGCAATGTGGGACTTCGGATGTAGGACAACAACTACTTGCCCTTTTTATATTCCATTTGCCACCTTGTTCTTTAGAACTTGGGCGATGTGGGACTTGGGATGTAAGAAAACAAACTCGGGTGATGTGGGACTTGGGATGCAGGACAACTACAACTTGTTGCCCTTTTTATATTCCCTCTCCCACCTTGTTCTTTAGAACTTGGGCGATGTGGGACTTGGGCAATGTAGGACAACAACTCCTAGCCCTTTTTATAATCCCTCTCCCACCTTGTTCTTTAGAACTTGGGCGATGTGGGACTTGGGCAATGTAGGACAACAACAACTCCTAGCCCTTTTTATAATCCCTCTCCCACCTTGTTCTTTAGAACTTGGGCGATGTGGGACTTGGGCTATGTAGGACAACAATAACTCCTAGCCCTTTTTATAATCCCTCCACCAGCTTCTTCTTTAGAACTTGGGCGATGTGGGACAACAGCAACAACTCTAATCTCACAATTGTATTGTATTCTTTGCTTTCCCATTCAACAGCCACCGGCTTTATCCAACAAAATTGCGTTTTTATTATGGGTAATGATCTTTTGGACTTATACAAGTTGCAATTTAGTTTTTCAATTACCCACCAAAGAATTTAAGGCTACTTCGATTTATACATTTTAGGTTGGGGAATGAGTTTAACGATGAGTACTAATTTTCTCACATTGCACCATTAGAAAAATATCATATTGATATACGTCTTTTGGTTATTTGCTAATTTGACTGTTCGCCAGAATAATGATATGATAGGCATTCGATTTATTTGTGGGCTAACAAAGGAAACCAAACTAGCACATATGAACAAAACTCGTCATCGTAGAGCTTCGGCTTCTATTCAAATTAGTAACATGAAAGGAAAACCAATCATACAATTTAGTCTAAATGGTGTTATGACGTTTCTACGTCAATCTTATATTTACTACACCATCAATTTAATTAAAAACCTATAATTACCTAAGTATAACCATTCATCTCATTGTGGCGTCTTCGATTACCAAAACATAATCATGTACTATGTCTATATGATTTTGTATTAACATGTTGGATAAAAATATCACTCAAAATTTTGATATGGCTTTCAAAATTGACCAAACAGTTTTCTTTTTTCTCGAAACTAGATGATGTAAAATCTGATTAACCAAATTATTATTATTTTAAAAAAATAAAGAAAAATTAGTATCCAATCCCTAGTTTCTAATGTTCATTGACTAAGATCTTATCTGTTTTTATATTTTGATTAAAGTCCCTAGCATTAATGAATTACATGTAACTTACATAACTTTCATAACAAAAATTAGTAATTGATTTAGAGTTTTAATACTCACATCCTTATTAAACTCCTAATTAATTTTCAATTCAAACATTTCAAATATATAAAAAAATAAAATAAGAATAAGTTTGTACCCATTAATTTTTATAAAAAAATTGATATGTACCCGTTATAAGAATAAGTCACTCATGTATCTTACCATGCAATGTATAAAGTGTAAAATATTGTACTAATTCATTATATATAAATGATTATGGTGTGTTTAAACTTCTTTCATTAATTACTACATATTTTCTACACTCACAATGTTTGCCAGCTCGCTATATAATCAACTTAAATTAGTTAAATCCATCATGCAATGCATTTCCTTCCAATTTTTTGTGATAAACTAATAGATAATTGACTAAATAAACATCCTGCAAAGTTTCAATAAAAATTTCCAAGTTTTTCTTACAATTTCCGTGGTTTCCATATTATTTTTATCGATATCGATATTATCCCGATATTTCCATCGATATTTCCGTGTTTTCGAACTACCGATATTTCCGATATTACCGATATTTAATACCTTGACCATGAGCATAGTGAGGAAGTTAATAAGATAAATATAAATACACTTTCAAAGCAATAAGAACGTCTAGTTGCAGTCAAGGACAAATACTAAGATATATCACCCGAAGGTGAATCCTACTTTTGTGAATTCTGTCAGAACACCGTTGGATCCCTCGTGGCCACCAAAGCACTGCTACTTAGAATCTGGAGGGGTGAAAAACAAAACGCGTGAGTGGGCAAAAACAAATCTTTTCAAAACCTTTTCTCATTTTAAAGGTTCTAACCCCTCGCCGTAAAACCTGTATAATTTCCCAGAAATATATAATACGTATATACTTATCTCAAAACCAAGCTTAGAAGTAGTGATATGCAAGGTATATGCCATGCCAAATATATCTCATCAAATCACATAACTATATCAGGTGAAATCAACTCATCATAGATAACATGTCCACCGAGTGATCAGCTTGGCTGGACTATAGCTCATAATCAATCTCATCATATCTCATCATCGCATATATATATATATATATATATATATATATATATATATATATATATATATATCCTGCACACGAGTCGGTACCACCTCACGTGGTCTGACCGACAAGATTGGGTGTAAATAATTACGCTCTAGTGCTACGATCACGTGAAGACTGAGTGCTAATCGCGGGTTAACTACGAGTCGAACCCACCTATTGTGGTCTATTCGACAGGATTGAGCACCTAACTTGGATCCAAGGTGAGCGTACGGTGCGGGAGGTGAACATCACGTGAAGGACTGAGCCCTGGCCCTGAGCAGGAGCACTAACACCGGGGTGCAGGTTTATGAGCTTTCAATACATCTCACATAATCATCAATTCATATTAATCATTCTATAACTCACCTGATACTTACCTGTGCGTCCACAGCACCAATTACCATTATATACAGCTACTAATGCATGAATAAAATAGATATATACTTTGCATGGCATATCATATCATATTTCATATCACATTTCACTTAAATTGATTTCCTGGGAAAAATCTCGTTTATATAGGTATATACGGAAAACAAAAGCCCACTCATAGATATATCGAAGGATCACAACCCCTGAGCCTCGACTGATGGCGCTCGTCCTCTGGATAGGCCTCACCTATATGCGAAATAACCGAATAAACATTATTTAACGCACATAACCAACAATAGGTAATAACTTCTCATACAATGCTCAATTTGGGTATATGAATATACCACAGTGATCTACACAATCTCAGGAACATTCCCATATTTTTCTGACGTCTCATGCGACGCCACGCGCCGGCGAGTGCACGGCCACACGTGCGGCCACGCGCAGGCACAGTGGACGGAATCCTTTGACGCCGTTAGGAATATTCCGTCTGTTCCTTAACAAAACTTAACGGCGTGACTTAACGCCGTTAGAATATTCCGTTAAACTTAACGGAATATCTCACTTGCTTCCTCCTTCGACTCCGGCGACCGTCGCCGTCGCCGGAATCTGGGTAATTTTTCAAAGCTCTATAACTCACTCGTTTTTCATCCATTTTCTACGAAATTACCACCAAAATGAAGCTTAGGGTTCATAGAATCACGTTATACCTATTTGAAGCTTCAAATTCCTTGAATTCACGCTTGAGCAAGCTCGAAATTCCGATGACCTTTGCAACTCCTCATATTTGAGCTTTCCGACGTACAATTTTCACCAACGATGCACTCCGAGCATTGTGGGAAGGTCTTTAAGCTTGCTACGGTCCTGAAAATTAAAGAAACTCATGGGCTTAAAAGTTGGTGAACAGTGCCACCCTCGGAGGTTTGATTTCCATGGTTTCCTTACGTCTACACGTAGCCAAAACTCATCCAAAACACTTAGGAAGAAGAAGAGATACCTTTAGGAGTCTTGATATAGTTTGAAACCTTGAAAATCACCTCGATGGTACTGTACCTTGATGGACCTCTCGAATCTAGGGTTTTTCTATGGCTTAAATGTCAAAAATGACATGGATGAATTCGTGGACCTTCAAGGATCTCAGATATGGTCACTGGAAGTTCAATCTGAGAGAAATGGTTGGTTTTTGGGTGTGATCCATACAAATGCAAAGAGAGAGAGAGTCCGAGAGTGAGACAGAAAGAATACGGGAGAGTGAGAGAGAGAGAAGGATGTGTTGTGTGTGTGGTCTAAAATTCAACAACCAAACAAAACAAAATTAAATCCCTTTTTAGTTCACTTAGGTCCAAAACTTAGGGATTTAGTTCAATTATGTAATCACTTAGTTCCCTTCACGTACACACCACATTCTAACGTCCGAGGTAAAATAGTAATTTCACGTTCTCGAGAATAAAATAACATACATTTCCGGGACAGGCTGTTACAACTCTCCTCTAGTTGATTTGCTTCCTTGTTTTTAGGTATTTGATTACGGATTTCAAGAGAAAACTTAAGATAAAGTTCTCTCGTATCTTGATTCTGATACTCACATTTTCGTAATGCAGTAAACTCAATAATCAAAATAATTCTAATTTCTATTCCATATAAGTAAGTAATGACACACCCCGACCTAGAATTTTCACGTGTACACCCAAGTTTGAGACATGTTAACCAACACCTAGAAGGCAACGAAGCCATAAAACATTGTTGGTGTGGAAAATGAGAATAAATTAAAACTTGAAATGAATAAAGAAAGAGTGTGCAATGTGAGCAGATTGGAACCCCTTATTACAGAACCACAGTGTCAGAGCATAGTGCAGTCAAGTAAAAGCATTCATATCCTCGATATGATGGGTAATTTAAATAATTTAAAGTGATTATAGTATCGTTTGTGGGGATGATTACTGGTGCTTTGCAACCAAAGGTTATGCTTGAAGGTATCTTGTATGAGATTCGGCGATTAAAACAACAAATGAGGTCGGCAGAATTTTTGTGTTGCTTCCTATGATTGTAATAGCGCAGCGCATCTAATGATTTCTTTTGTTTCAAAAATGGGTGGCCTTATATGTGGGACTTTTTCAAGTCGGAGTGATTGTAATAGGACAGCACATCTAGTGGCTTCTTTTCAAAAATTGGTGGTCTTTATAGATGGGACTTTTCTGATGTAAACGTCTCCATTCGTATTTAATCAAATATTTTATCGTTTGACAAAAATACAAAAAGGGAAATTTTATTTGAACCCATGTAACATCTTTCTACACCCAACTTAAATTTAAATTGTTAATTGTCTATTTTACCCTATTGCATAATTACTATTAAGTACAAAATGAAATTAATAATAAAACTCAAATTTATCAATAAACCCATTAAGACCTACCATCACTTCTTATTTATCCTACGTTCATTCTGGCTAAAACCCTTATAGGTCTTGTAGAGAAAAACGAGCTTTTTTATTGATGGATGGTGATTTTGAAGTTTTGAATCCTCCAACTAAGGTATGACTCAATTTATGAATATTTTGTTTGTTTGATTTCAATTTTTTAAAAGTTTAGAAGATGAGTATTTGGGTTTCAATTTTTTTCATCAATTTCGAATGGTTTGTTAAACTTTATGCAATTGGAAAATTCTAAGGAAAAACTTCTTACCAATGTTCTTAGATTATAAACTTCCTTGCTTGTTGATAAATATAAGGGGATGAATTGTTTGATTTGTTGCTTATGCATATCAGTAGAAAGAAAAAAGGCAAATGTCTGGGTTTAGCAGCAGAAAGAAAAAAAAGTAGCTATGGAAATGCTAGTGGGAAGAGAGGGTGGGGCAATGATGCCTCTTTTAAAAAAAAAATTCAATTACAAATGTTATTTTATAAAGGGAATGAGTGTAAAGATAACTTAACATTTTGAATTGGGTTTGGGAATGTAGTTTAGGTAATAAATTTGGGTTTAAAGAATGATTAATTCTTTAACAAAAAACAATATGGGTGAAGAGAGTAAGTTGTGACACACCCCGACCTGGGAATGTCGAAGCATGCTGGCCATCACTGTGAAGTGACGTAACCATAGGGGTAAGTGATGTAAAAAGTGCGTAAATTTAAAACGAACTAGAACTACTTCAATTAAAAGATAGTGATAGAGTGCACAAACGTGGGAGTAACCCACTGGGAAGTTCTCGTGTGAGTTCCCAGAAACAAAATAGTGAGGGCGTGGTAGGGGGCCAAAGTGGACAATATCGTGCTACGGTGGAGGCGTGCCTGGGTTGTGATCGGGGCCCGGGCCGGGATGTGACAATTTGGTATCAGAGCCTAACCCTGACCGCGTGTGTGCCGACGAGGACGTTGGGTGTAACAATCCACTTCAAAAATTTTGTACTAAATTACAAAAATACCCTTGTGTAGGTATTGTACCCAAGCAACTTTCTTTTCTTCCCTTACCTGTGACCTTTCTCCCCTTCCCGAGAACCCATTCTCCCTCACAATCCTTGTAAACCCCATTGTTTATTTCCCTCCCGTGACACCCTATTCCTTGTGTTCACTCCCTCCCATATCTCGAGCTCCTTCTCTCCCTCAAGATCTCTGCAACTCTCAGCTCTATCTCTCTCTCTCTCTCTCTCCTCAACAATAATTTGCAACCTTTCTCTCTCTAAGCTCCGAGAAGGAACCCCCACCATTTCCCTTGATGCTAACTAAATCAACCCTCAAAAATCTAAACCTCGAACCCTTGGGACATGGGGAATCCACCTACGGCGTTGTACGTATCATCAAAGCACCATCGGGTGCTCTACCATTAACCCAGAGAGCTTGAGCTCTCTCAAACTCTATCTCACGTATGAATTATTTCCCCTCTTGGTTGTGTGAGTTTTAATCTATCTGTGATGAGGAATATGTCAGAAATCTCTAGGGTTAATCTCTCTGTTTAGAATCTGTGCATGCATGTCATTCCGGCGACGAATTGCAATGAATGTCATTGAGTTCGAAGCTAGGTGGTGACTGTCTTCTTGGGGTTTAGCTCGATTTAGACTTTACAAGTATTGCTGGGATAACCTAAGCTTAAATTCGTGGGTTTAACTCTCTGCATGGACTTATTCTCTTGGTCTCAGTTTTCGACGGTGCACCCCATGCTTTTTCCGGCGAGTTTGAAGGTGTTGGCACTTGAACTCGTTCGAACACTATTCCAGGTAACTAGATACCTATTTGCTTGTGAGTTTGGGCTTGAGGCCGGGCTGTGTAAGTGTGTGTGTGTGTGTGTGTGTGTGTGCAGGCCGTGTGTGTGTGTACAGTGCGTGTGTGTACTGTGCACGTGTGTATGTATGTGTGTCATTTGTGGTACATTCATGTGTGTGAGTGTGGGTTTGGGTTTAAGCCTAAACAACCCTTTTTCACCCTAAACCGTTTTAACCCAAAAACTTTAGGATCCTAAAACCCATTAGACCTTAACCCATCCAACCCAAATCCTTTTATTTTATCTAATTCAAGCCCAAATCCATTAAAAACCCTTTTATTTATTTATCATATTTTTGTGCTTAGGTGAAGTTGCTAGTGGGGAAATTCTTAATCCTTTTCCACACAACTCTACTACTACGGAGTATCTGTGAGTGGATCCTTTCTAAAATTGCATGATTTAATTATAGAATTACACATATTAATAGCATGCCTTACAGATTTATGATTTGGATAACGTTTTACAGGAAGCATGATTATTTGATTGTGTTGTGAATATTATATATTGAAAATTGATTATAGCCTATATTAAGCTTATTTTAAATATCGTATTTTCTATATAAAAATCATGTTCTGGTAGAATATCTGATGGATGGCGATATGATACTTAGAACATGTTTTTCGAACACCTCTTCATAGTATAGATGATGGATGACTCTATACTATGAAGTTGAGTTTTTAGAAATGTATTATGTTTTGTGCGTACCTAGTGGACACTATGCCGCCTGGGCGAGGATCTAGTGTTGGCAGTTAGGTCAGGAGAAATAATCCCTAGCTACGGGCTGAGGGACACGGAGCAGGCATTGGGCCGGGAGTTATTATTATTCAGTGAACTCACTAGTAGCACACTAGATATATCACTTGTGAACTGCTTCCTGAGTTGACCTTGCGAGAATGATTTATGTGATGATCTTATGCATTGATTTATGAATTGTTTTATGGCATGCTAGAGTTTTCTAAAAAGTTATCACTTATTATGCTAGTAGTTTTCATTATATATAAACTTTGGGGGTTAGTACGTTCATAACTGTTTTCGTACTATGTATGTATATAAACTTGATCCACTCACCTTTGTTTTGCGCCCCCATTCAGGTCTTAGGAACGAGGACTACGACACAACGTACGAGGCATTCCCCTACCAGTAACTGTGTGCCATTCTCTTTGTGTGATATCTTGTAATAGTCTTTCCTATTGTAATCTCTAATTAGAACATGCTCTGTGCACTCTAGCCACTTTCTTAACGTTGTTTATTTCCTTTAGAATTTCTGACGATTATCTATGCATATTTTCTCCTAATGATTACTCTTGTATTCAATAAATGGCTTTCGTCACCCTTGGGTGTGGCCAGCACATGCCTATCTTGATGTTCGGGGAATATCGGGGTCGGGGCATGTTATCGGGCCCCTAAGGGGGGTGGATTATGAGATCCCACATTGCCCAGGGGAGTGGATCATGTGAGCCTTATATGTATATTCCCATCTCTACCTAGCGCGAGGCCTTTTGGGAGCTCACTGGCTTCGGGTTCCATTGGAACTCCGAAGTTAAGCGAGTAGCGCGCGAGAGCACTCCCATGATGGGTGACCCACTGGGAAGTTCTTGTGTGAGTTCCCAGAAACAAAACCGTGAGGGCGTGGTCGGGGCCCAAAGTGGACAATATCGTGCTACGGTGAAGGCGTGCCCGAGTTGTGGTCGGGGCCTGGGCCGGGATGTGACAAGTTGGGTGTAACAAGAGGTTATATGGGTTCAAATAAAATTTCCCTAAAAAAAAAAAAATGAAAAAGAGGAAACAAAATTTCATCAAGAGGGCATTTATGTAAAACTCGCAGGTGATCAAAATCTCCACCAAGTTCCTTTGTAAAATGCACAAGTTGTTGACTCGTTCCCAGGCCCTTACTCTTTTTGAGTTTCGGCGTAAACCCTAGCCGCTCCATTTCTCTCTGAGGTAAACACCTTTCGTAATCCCTAATTCTCTCTATCTCTCTCTCTCTCTCTATATATATATATATATATATATATATATATATATGCTATTGTAGTTTATCAATTCATGGTTTAGATGATTTGTTTTGTTTCTTATTTTTTTTATTTATTGTTTATGTGGAAATATGAATATACGTATTGTTACGTGTTTTTGGATGGTAAATGGTATGGGTAGGAAGATGCATGAATGTATGTTTTTGGGTGTTGTATTTTTTTTATTTGTGGCTACCGATCTGCTTGAAGAAAATGGTAGAAACCAAGACACTGTTTTGTTTCAAAATAAATAGCTTAAGAGAAACGGTAAAAGGAAGCCCTTTCCACCCTTTAACAGTTTACAGAGATAAAATTGGTTAGGTGTGTCAATATGTGGGGCAAAAGACTGTTTTCATTTACTCTGTAGAATAAAATGACTGAGGTTGTAAGGCCTAAATTATTTAAAAATTTGTGTGGTTTATGAGGAATTGTAAGCCTTCGTTGTTTTCGTGATGGGTTTCGTTCTGATTCGCTAACTTGTGCTTGTTAAAGAAACATGTCTAGGGCCACTGAATATGTTCAGAGTATACTTTTATTTACCATATAGTATTTTTCCAGATTTTGATGCTTCTGTAGTGGTGAAAATAATTTTCAGTGTCGAATAGACTTGGTTTTGGGTTGAGTCAGTTATATTATTTTCTGGTTAGTTGGTTATTGAAGTACCCCCTTCTTGTTAGTGCATTCATTTTCAACTCTTTGTGCTACTAATTATGTTGCTTATATAGTCATTATCTGTTGTATTGTGCGAGGTTTTTGTTATGGTTTCAAACAAATTTGCATGTTTGCTTTGTCATGTATATTTATTTGGGTTTTTATCACAAATGGTCTCTGACATTGATCAAACACATCATTTTGGTCCCTGACATTGAAAATCAATAGAAATGGTCCCTAAGATTGATCAAACACATCACAAATGGTCATTCTGTTAAAAACTCTTTGGACAATTTTCAAAGCTTTGTAACTCAATCGTTTCTTAACCAAATTCGACCCATAATATTTCAAAATGAAGATAGGAAAGTGTAGAAAAAGATTATACCTATTTGGAAGCCCAATGGTTGCCGGAGATGGCTGAAAAATAGCCTCAAATGTGACTGGTTTAAGGAAAAACTGGAAAACTGGCCGAAAACTGGGTAAACTTTAAACATTCATAACTTCTTCAATAATCAACGAAATTGAGTGATTCAAAAACGAAAATCATACTTCTCGATGAGACGAAGAGAATGGTATCTTTTTTTTATTTTTTTTATTTTTTTATGGCTAACTCGCCTTAGTTTGGCCGGAAAACGGCTCGAAATTGGATAACCATTTTCGAGTTAGCCAATTTCGAGCCATTTTCCGACCAAACTAAGGCGAGTTAGCCATCAAGAAAGATACCATTCTCTTTGTCTCGTTGAGAAGTATGATTTTATTTTTTGAATCACTCGATTTCGTTGATTATTGAAGAAGTTATGAACGTTTAAAGTTTACCCAGTTTCCGGCAAGTTTTCCAGTTGGTTATCCAATTTCGAGCCGTTTTCCGGCCAAACTAAGGCGAGTTAGCCATCCAGAAAGATATCATTCTCTTTGTCTCGTTAAGAAGTATGATTTTCGTTTTTGAATCACTCAATTTCGTTGATTATTGAAGAAGTTATGAACGTTTAAAGTTTATCCAGTTTTCGGCGAGTTTTCCAGTTTTTCCTCAGACCAGTCACATTTGAGGCTATTTTTCAGCCATCTCCGGCAACCATTGGGCTTCCAAATAGGTATAATCTTGTTCTAAACTTTCCTATCTTCATTTTGATATATTATGGGTCGAATTTGGTTAAGAAACGATTGAGTTACGAAGCTTTGAAAATTGTCCAAAGAGTTTTTAACGGAATGACCATTTGTGATGTGTTTGATCAATCTCAGGGACCATTTCTATTGATTTTCAATGTCAGGGACCAAAATGATGTGTTTGATCAATGTTAGGGACCATTTGTGATAAAAACCCTATTTATTTTGATTTGGTATGTGTAATTATTGCAGTATCTGACAATCTATGCAAGAAATTTTGGTTGCTTATGTTGTACTAATGGTTATGGTGGGAATTGTTTCGGGTACAGTCTTCTTTATCACCTGAAAACTGTGATCTTTGAAGATCGTTTTTTGTAACAAATTTGGGAGCCTCTTGAAACACAACATTTCCCATGGTGGACAAGCACCCATTACAACAATGCTTAATTCTGTTCGCTGCATGTCTTCCAAGCTTTTCATTGGAGGTATATTAATTGACAATTTTGGTTTAGGACGTCAACTTACAGATACAGCAGCTTACCATTGACATTTTATTTTTAATTGTTGCTTGTTAGGCCTTTCATTTGGAACTAATGATTAGTCTCTTAAGGATGCATTCTCTAGCTTTGCCTGCATGAGTTGAGGCCCTATCACAGGCTTTTGGGCCTTATACTTGCTCGGTCCACATCCAGCTATGGCTGAGATGTCTTTCCTTTTTTTCACAGACCAAGCCTACTTGGGCTTCCTTTTGTTTTGGCCCACATACCAGCCCGCCCTGGGCTACTTCTTTTCCCGGCCCATCTTCGCTGCAAGCCTGCAGCTTGCATGCCCTATTGGGCTGCTTTTTGCAACCTGCCGGAGCCCAGCCTGCAGCCTGAGGCTTGAGGACCTTGTCCAAAGCAGCAGCCATCAATTTCAGTGTTGGGCTGCCTTTGTTTCTCGGCTTGTTTTTTTTTCTTCAGCCTGCACCCATATTTTTGGTGCCCAATTTCATGGCCTTAACAATTTTTTTGGGCTTTTCTTTTGTATGGCCTGCAGCCATCCACAATATGGCCTGAAACTTTATATTATTTTGCTTTTACGATTGATCATGAATGGTCATGATCTATTGAATTAATTAAAAGTGACCAGCAGTCCATTAATCTGACAAGAAATCCAAAATTATTGGCCTGAAGATCACTTTTGGACATTAACGATTCAATATTTTATTTCTTTTCTTTGAACCGTTGACTACCTTTCGTAGTCCCGAAGCACTCACACTTGAGTTCTTGAAGCAACCTGAATCCACTACATTTAGTTGTATATTGTATTATGTGTTCTTACATGTGCCTCCTTTTATGAACCGGAAGTTCATAACTAAACTCGAACCTGTAGTTTTGAATTGTGCCCTTGAAACCTGAAGTTTTCACAAAACAATACACCCATGAAAACCCAACGTTTTTCATGAAAACCATGTCTTAGAACCCCGAATGTTCTAACTTTGATGCTTATGGATATCTTATTTCCATAGCACCAATCACAATCTTGTTCCCTCCATTAAGTGGATTGTCAAATCGTAACAAGTTCGATTTCACTGATTTGGACGTTTCTTGACAGAAACCACTTTATGTGGGTACAAGACATGAATCTCCACTTGACTATCAAGAAGCTGAAAAACCATTGAAGCCAACAATAACATGGAAGAGCTGAATAAGCCTCCGCCATGCTCTTCATTCGAAGACCTAGGCCCCAAGCACTACAAAAAGAAATACCTCTCGAATGAGGATTCCATGGCTCTTTGGCTCGCTCCTACGGACTATCTAATCATGAAAGACATTGCCTGAAGCACTCCATGTTTACATCCATGAATGAGTACAATTCTGAAGTTTATTACTCCGATCGAATTTTGACTAGAGAATACTTTTCTCGTCCTTCCATGTTTCTAACACACTCCTGAAGCAGCAGTGTAGAAAGCAGAAGTTTACCAAATTCTCGGATCTGATTACTACCACAAACGTGAGAAAAAGGTATAAACCCAACTTCGGTTGGAGTCTACCGAACGGTATAGACCCAGTTCGGTTGGAGTCTACCAAATGGCTTAACCCAGTTCGGCCAAAGCTTACCGAATAGTGATGCCCTGCTTTGGCAAGGATGAACCGAAGGGCATGCTTTGCTTCGACAGAGATGCACCGAACGGTATTGCTCTGCTTCGGCAGAGGCTTACCGAACAGACTTCTCCAGCTTCGGCTGGAGCCTACCGAACCCAAGTTTGGGTCTATCTCTCTCACAATCCAATTTCGAGTTTGTTTTTTACAACATATGATAGAATCAGGGCCTGCCAAGGTGTGGCATCATGCCTGAAGCATGATCCTTGGCACCTACGACCTAAAACTTCAAGAATAAGGAATAATATTTCTAAACCTTAACTCTACAAAATTTACTTCCGTCTTGATGGAATAGATCATTGGTTATGCACCTGTTCGTGCCCCTACCAATGTCGTTGAGGAGTACCATTGTCGTAGTCAATACGTGAGCCTAATTTTGCTTCATCGAACATCGTTGGAAGAGCAGAATTTTGGCATGAATGGCCTTGTTGGCCGAATCCCGTTAGTAAACCATTTACTTTGTGAACATTTTTCTATGTTCTTGGATTCAAGTTTGGTGTTTGTTTTAGTTATGGATAATCTTATCGATATTGTCCTCGAATATGAGTTAATTGAATTATGTTTATTGTATACATGTGACCAAATTCAATTAAACACGTGATTAAGTAGGAATGTGGGAAAGTTAGTTGTTTGGTTGAATGTGATATTACGCACACTAACTTTACACCTAAATCACATTTCTAGCAACGACTTCAGGTCGATCCAACCTGATTAAGAGCATTGGCACGCTTCTCGTTGTATGAATAGTACTAAATTACCATTTTAGAGACTTTATATTCTTCCCATTCCGGAAGAACGTGGTTGATTTTTAAAGGATATTCGAGATGACAATGATCATAAATGAAACCACTGAAGAAAATAGAGTGGAATATCTTTGCACCACCTCCAAAAATGAGCCTGAAGCTTTAATTTGGGGCCAATGGGCTGTCTCCCAATTGGGAACACGCC
Source organism: Heteromeles arbutifolia (assembly GCA_024362995.1). Taxonomy (NCBI): domain Eukaryota; kingdom Viridiplantae; phylum Streptophyta; class Magnoliopsida; order Rosales; family Rosaceae; genus Heteromeles; species Heteromeles arbutifolia. The sequence continues at coordinate 30,538,863 of JANCRC010000011.1, read as the reverse complement.
ACATGTGGCCGGCCTAAAGCTTGGTGATTGAACAGCTTACTTGTTTTAGCACGACCATTTGGGATACTTAGGTCGAACAATGATGCCACGACGCATCTCCTTACCTGAAGTAAGGATCTTGTACCTACAAGCACACTTTGCCAAGCCTGCTCATTGGGGAAATTGATTTTCTAAATCATCCCTAGAAAAGATACAAATAGACCCTCTTTTCACAGTGGATTCAAGGGAATATATGTGGACTAATCCAACCAAAATGTGGACCAATCTAACCAAAATGTGGACCATATAAATACTTATGATTTTGGTTGATGAATCAACAAACTGGTCACATGTTCGTCCACACACATTGCTACTAAACCTTTTGGTCGAGTTTAAGGGTTCACCACCCTACTTATCCCTTAAAGTCTGGGAGACTAGATAATGCCAGAGTTTATATCTGTTTAGGCCCAAAATAATAGTTTGGGCCGAATTTAGAATCATTCTCGGCCCATAAGGTTCTACTTGGAGGCTTGTGGATTATTTAGTTTGTGGGTCGAGATCGGCCAAATCCTGTCAGGAGAAAAGTTGTTCGGATAAAGACGAAGTAGGCAAAATCCTACAGCTAGCATGAATCTTGGTGCAGTAAAGGGTCTCGGTGAAGATGAGGTCGACGAGATATGGAGATGAGTGCGGTATGATAAGAGGGTAGGTTCAAAGTCCTGATTGAAGAAGGACTAGTTGAGATAAGATTGGATCAGAATAAGGAGTCCTAATCCGAGTCTGACTTGAACTCGATTGAAGATGGATCTGCTACTATAAATAGAGGAGGTTGTGCATCGTTGTAGCTCTCTCCAACTCAACACACAAATTTGCCCTGCGCAAATCCTCGCTCTACGCGAAACCTCTCAACAACCTTGAGATTTTTATTTTCCTTTTCGCTAACACATCTTCAGTTTGGATAAACAGCAATGTGAGGGCAACCGGTGAACATCTTTAGTTTGGATAAACATCACTGTAGCCGTAGAACCATTCGACCGTGGAGCACCTTCAGTTTGGATAAACAGCACTGCGTCGAGGCCGACTGGTTATCTATCCAAGTCTCGGTCGAGAAGGATTTTCGAATCCTTATTGGCGGAGGTCATCTCATCAGCCTTCTCGGTGAAGTGAGGTATTACTAGGTTACTACATTCGGCACATTGACAGCCGAATTTGATATTGAACTTCGTAGAACTAGCAGCCTTGTCTTCAGGCTCTACAACCCGAAGGCCGAGAATTGTTCCTTCCTCGGCCGCAGTCGCAAGATCAAGAAGTCAACAGCGCGACCAACACAACATCGACAAATTTTACTCCTCGGTCGAGCTCGGCTGACGAGTTGGCACACCCCGCACACAACCGAAGGACGTAGTTAGCTCATAGATTACTCGGCCTGCGCGCCACGTAGGCTTGGTGGTTTTTAGGGTTAACAATATCGATGGTTTTCAATAAAGTATTGCATGTCTTTTGGGTTTATAATTGAACATCGAATTCCCATGTTCACCCCAAATAGCCTCGCATAGTGATCATCAAGCGCAATTTTAAATGATTGCCCGGACCTTGGTGAGCGCACCAAGCTTTCTGTTTTCTGCCTAGGGCTATGCAATCTTGTACGCAGTTACGTTGGTCCGCCTTGAGGCCCATTGCCACGCAACTTATTAGACGTTACAGTTGGTTACTGGATACGAACCTGACGCTTCGTATTTACGCGTTTTGGGTGTGCATTCTGTGTACCAAGTTGCGCAGCCACAACGTATTGATATGGGTCTTCAAAGAAAGATGTGAATCTTTGTCGATTAGGATTCTCCTTCACACTAGCTCTTTTATAGCCCTTGTAAGCGATCTCTTTACCACTCATTTGTGGATTGTCACTTCAATGAGACAATCTTCCCACCGTTAGAGGGAGATAAGAACATCAACATTCCTGTAGAACGACATAAATTTACGTGGACGTTGCCCACTATGTCTCATCTCGATCCCTATACCGCACAAGTGTGACAAGTAAGTGCGATGTATTCTAGCTTTCAGAATGTTGCTCCGGACACATTCCTCTAATCTAGCTAAAGTGACGAGATCATATACCAGCTGCAAGGATAGACGTACTTAACGAATGTCGAGTCAACATCCTTCAAGGATGTGTCGCCCTTGTTGGACGGTTTGGTACATCGACGGATAACCAATCGAGTCAACATCCTTGAAGGATGTGCCACCCCTATTGGACGGTCTGGCCACCCCTGTTGGACGGTCTGGTACATCGGCGAATAACCAATCAATCTATCTTGGCCTAAAGCACGATAGATCACTAGGTTCATAGGATTCACTTCCCTAGAAGAAGAAGGTCACGGCACAACAATGAATCCATTCTCGATCGCTGACTCAAATCATTTTCATCTTATGAGATTAATCCAGATTACTCTCGAGACTTGAAGTTCTTGGTCCAGTATACTAGTTTGGATGAGATAATGGAATTGGAATGAGATTATCATCGATGATGTTTTCACTTATATGGTAGCTACCGACATAAATGAAAAGCGACGATATCGAACCGTGTTCTATTGATTAGTGACAACGTAGAACTGATTGGACAACCGAAATTACAATCCAGGTTAAATTCCTTACCAAAGTGTGTTTGGACTTGTAGTTCCTACACTGCCCAAGGTAACCCTGCTGTGTTATATGTGGGAAAGGAAGCGTAATGAGATGAATGAAACAGTGCGATATGATGCACCCCTTATGGTGCAAGGTTTCTCTCAAACGCCCTGTGATTGATAACAACATTATGAAATGTAGTTAGTGTTTTCTTCATGGGGATATTGATACAGAGATTGACATGTAAGTTCCCGAAGAATTACATGGATTGGTTCAAATAGTTCCAAACCACGGAACACCCTCTCAACTTGTTTGAGGCGTTCACTTACGGATTAAAGCAATCTGACGGATGTGGTATACTCGTCTAAGTGATTATTTGATCAGTCAAGGATATGAATTATGCCCTTGCTGGAGGAATAATTTGTGAAAACAAGTTCATTTAAGAAATATCTATGCATGCAATTAACAATTAAAGGCGGAATCATGCTTGTATGCACTAAAAAACAAAATTTTACCCATGAAATTCAAGGCCTAGTAGTTGCGGTGAACCAAGACCCAACTCAAATCTTTAAGAAAAGAGTTGAGAAACTTTTATACCTTTGAAGCACATTTTTGCTTAGCAAAAGATATTCACCCATGTGAGGGCCTTCTTTCTTTAGTCTCCTTGCTCCTTGGCTCCATGGATGTGGATGGAGGAACTTTGCTTCTTGGCTATATGACTTCTTGGATATGGATGAAGGAATGGATTCTCCAAGTTCCTAAGAGAGGGAACATCTAAGTTTCCACACCAAGAAGAGCATTGAGGAAGAGATGAGTGACCTAGGAAGAAATGAATGCTAGTCCATTCTTCCTAGGATGGCCGGCCTACTAAGAGAAGAGAGTTTTTTTGTGTTTTTCTCTTCTCTCTAGAAAATCCTTATGAGGGAATGAGTTATAATTTCCTTTCAATAGCCACTTACATTGAGTGGCATAATTGAAATTAAAACCAATTCTCCTTCACACTCTCTATGGTCGGCCATGTGGGTTCATTGGGCCCTCATGCCCCATGTGTTTTCAAGTTGTCATACAACTTGAGTTATTGGACTTGACATTCGAAGCTCATTGGGTCTTGAGGCCCAAAACTAACCCGAGGTCTAAAACGAACTTATTCGTTTGATTAATTAACATTAATTAATCCTAGCCATAAATAATTAAACCATTTAATTATCCTTATTCATCTCCGTTGTTTCTTCAATCTCTACCTTACACAGTGTACGATCCATTAGCAAGGCAGTAGGCAATTAGAACTCTTCAAATCGATTGTAAATTGAAACTTACTTTTCAATTCTCCCTTTAGTGATTATACACCTTTAGGGCTTCCACAAACCATAAGTGACATCTAGCAGTATGTCATGGCTACCCAAGCTAATCGGAAGAGGTAGAGAACCTATTCAGTTTGGGATTACAATGCAATACGGTATTTCTCTAATACAATACTCTTGACCACATTGTTTGATTTGATAGTTTATTCATGTCTACTATCCAATGTGATTCTCTTACTTATATGATTACCTTGAATGTGATTTGGAACGAATTCGTAAATCTTATTCATACTCTGGCTAGAGATTCTTAATCATATCATAGAGTATTCTCCCTCAAATGGTTTGAAGGTTAGAGATCCCTTGTGCATTCACTTGCCTCCATGGCTAAGTGGCTTAACCCCAACTATGCCGTGGACACCCTTTGACGGAGTGACTTTGATATAGTCAAAGATCAAGGACCTAACCATAAGATAACTATGATGCCTCAGGTCAAAGGACTACTTTGCATTATCCCAACCATGAGTTTTCATGTGACATGAGTATGAGAACTCCTTGTTGATCGCGTTTAGTGGACTCATTCTCTATTGAGCGCCTACATGCTTGTCTTGGTGTCAGCCACACCAATGATTCGAGACCAATCACTCTTTAAGAAAAGACATAGCACGTACTGATCTTAATGGACTGTCAATGCCCAATTGGCAATCCTATGATCAGGAACATTTATGATATGTATACGAAAGAGAATGGTCTCATGAATCAACTTTCTTAGATCACATTCTCCCAATTACATATTCCTTGGACTTATCGTTTAAGCTTATAACATTTATATGAGACGACTTTAAACAATAATCTTTGCCCTTTATATTAAACTAGATTAGTTTAACATGTGAAATGTCCGAAAAGTATCATCATATGATTGGCTTTAGGGGACATTTCCAACACTTGCATGTTAAACTATGAAGTCTTATTCTGAATTGCTAGAGTTATAGTTTATGTTGTTGATATGAATCTCACTAAGACTCTAGAAGAGCTTGAGAAAATTGCCTCACACCTGAAGATGGAATTTGAGATGAAGGATCTTGGGAAAACTTGTTTATGCCTTGACTTGAAGTTCAAGTTTGTTCTGACGGTACTTTGGTCTACCAGTCGAACTATACCTTGAAGGTGTTACCCTTGAGTATACCTATGATCTTCCATACGCTATATGCAAATGAGACCCTTGAAGAGGTTATGGAATCCGAAATTTCATATTTGAGTTCCAACTTTGCGCTTTGTTGTACTTATCTCATTGCAATTAGAAAGGACATTTCCTTCGCTGTTGATATGTTGGTAAAGATGCAGCATCGTGCCTACACGCAACCACTGAATTGGTATTAAAGACGTTTTCCGTTACCTAGAAAGGTACTACGGATTTGGGCTAATCCCAACGCATCTCGAGCGGATCCGACCCCCCTGATCCTCGGAATGATGCTTACCTTGTTTGTTATGCTGGCGTTGGTTACTTATGAAACCCACACAAGGCATGGCCTCGAATGATTATGTCTTTACCGTTAAGGGATATCGCAATATCTTGGAGGTCCACGATATGACCTTAGTTGCGAAACCTTCGAATCGTTCCAAGACTCACCTCACTTCATTACGCCACATGTGAGACATGGTTAGGAATTCTTGTTGAGCATATTCGAAGTACTTGTTTTCATCCATCGTTGAGTCCCAACAATGATCCATGAAGATTATGCTGCATGTATCAACCCGACTAAGCCATGATACATCAACGAAGTCAACGCCAAGATATATTGCATCTACATCTACATCAACAGAGCATCAGGAGATTGAAGTCATGCAAGCTGATCGCAAACAAACTTGGCGACCTCTACACGACGTCACTGCCGAAGTCAACCTTCCAGAAGCTTGTCCGAGGAATTGGTATGCCTAACTATTCATACGCAAATGCTTGTAGTTCTAATTTGGAAGTTCTGTTAACCTCAGGGGGATTATCCAGAAGTATCCTCACTTGATCTTAATGTACTCTTTTTCCCTACGATTATGAGCATTTTTTTCCACTGGGTTTTTGCTACCTAACTAGGTTTTAACAAGGCACCCATCCTGGGCTGATCATACCTTTGTGAGCTCTTCTACTTGCGTCCAGAAGACGTTTAGTTTTGACTTAATGCAACTTCTTACTTTTCTCCTTAGTCTATGGGTTTTTCTCCTACCTTGGGTTTTACCTTAGCGAGGTTTTGTGAGTTTTACCTTTTATGCATTCTTCTGTTGATTTGAGACTCGCATTCGCTCATTGTGCCGACGACTTCATCAAATGTACTTGATTCAAGGGGGAGTGTTGCAGTGCTATTATATTAGGAATGTGATTTTGTAAATCCTAACATATCTAAGGATATCTTGAAATATTCTCTAAGATTAGATATTATCCTATTAGAGTTGTAATCCTATTAGGGAAAGAAATTAACCGTTCCTACCACTATAAATAAATGCACAATGGGGTGGAATAGAACACACCTCACAATTACACATCTCTCTCTTTCTCTCTACTATTGCCGCACCCCTCTCTCTATGGCCTCCATAATTGTTCACTAAATTAGGCCTACAACAAGTACAAATATATAATTTCTGACCTAAAGTTCAAAATTTAAATAATGTAAGAACTTGAAATTCTAACGATATGTCTGGTCAATATTGTATATTAAATATGTAGCTAAGAAATATCACAAGAATGGAGCTTGGGTTTCGTAAGGGGTGGCGGCGTGGCCGCTCTAGTCTCCCTTGGCTGGTGAGGGTCGATTGGATTCTGTGCTGGAATCCAGTGAATTGGGGTGAAGATAATTGGTTTTCTAGGGTGGCTAGAGTAGGGTTGATAATTATTAAGCTTGAAGATAATTTTGATAGGGTTGAGAGGGCGTCTGCTAATTGGATTTGGATAGAGAAGAAGCTAATTAGGCTTGTGAGGACTAGATCAATTAGAGTTGTTTGCTGTAGGGTGATCTTAGTGTTAATTTGGGGCACCCAACCTCCTTTCTGGATGCTAATTGTTGTTGAGTGGATTCCTATGGGGGGAATCGAGAACTGTGGGTATTGGGTTCCTATTAGTCTTTGGCTGGATTCTTGGTTTAGTATTTTATTTCTTCATCTTGCTACTTACTTGTGGGAAGAAGTTTTGATTTGTGAATTTTGAATTATCTCTAGTTACTTTTATAGCTTAATGATTATAATTGGATTTTGTATTTGGGTTTTGGGTGCATTCATTGTATTACTTGGTTGGTATTGAAACGGTTGAGATACCGATATAGCTTGGGTTCTGTCTACTGCAGGCATGGGTGCTACGGCGCCAATAATTTTGCTTGCTGTGTATTCATTACTTTAATTGTTTCATTTCTGCCTTAATGTACTTAGTGAATTGCTGTTTGATTTATTTCACCGGTTGAGTTCCCCCACATGATATTTATAAGGTGGTGTGTTGCAGTTATTGCCTTCATTGCCTTCCTTACTTTGTTTTACTGGTTGTCTTGCTGGGTTTTATTCGTATTGTGCCTCAATGTGTTAATGCATGACTATTTGGTGCTAGTTGAGTTACTTGGGTGCTGGGGAACTTTATGTGGCTTTTTATTTTGGTTTAATTATGTTAGGTGGTGCTGGATTCATGCCTTGATTATATGCTGCTTATGCCATATGTATGGAATGTTGTCTAATGATTGGGTTGTTAGTATATTAGGAAGCTGTGGTAGTTTACTTTGTAATGTGTCACAGGATTTGATAGGGTTGAAGGGATCTTGGAGTGTGGGGGAAAGTAGTGCTGCTACTGGAGACGTTGTGGCATCTTTAATGGCTGCAGGAGCAGGTTTAAATGCTGCTAGGCCTAAAGTGGGGTTCTAAGTCCAAGGAAACACATCCGAAAGGAGGTTGATGCAGAAGCACAAGGAAGCCGCGATAATCTGACTGAAGAAATTAATTAATGAAGTGTATAGCTTGGAACTGTAGGGGTCTTGGTAGACCAGATTTCAGTAGTAATTTTAGTTTTTTGCGTTCTCTAGTGAGATTGGACCTTTTTTGCTTAATAGAAACTAAAATAGCTATGGATAGGGTACAGTAGATGTTAAGGTTTTTTAACCAAATGTTTTGCCGTGATCCATCTGGCAGAGCAGGGGGAATTTGTTTATTTTGGAACAATGGTACAGTAGATGTTAAGGTTTTAAATTCTCATGATCGTTTCATTCACTGTGAAGTTAAAGAGTTACGTAACAATAAGGTTGAATTTATCACTTTTGTCTATGCATTCCCTCAAAAACATTTACAGGACCGTTTAGGGGAGGAAATCTTGACGCTCAATCCTATTAACCAACCTTGGTCCCCCCTCGGTGACTTCAATAATATTGTGGACCTATCGGAAAAGCTTGGAGGATGTCAAAGTACTACGGCCTTCATGAACAAATTCATCAATTTTCTGAACAATGGTAATCTCATTTCCCTTATGGCTTCTGGTGTTCCTTATACTTGGTGTAATGGTCATAATGACAACACTAGAACTTATGAAAGACTTGATAGAGGTGTTGCTAACTCGCTGTGGTTGAATGAGTTCCCTGATTGTAGTCTCCATAATTACCCTATTTTTGGTTCTGATCATAGCCCCATTTTGCTTTCTAACAATCTAGAATCTTATAGGATGAATAGCACCCAGTTTAAATTTGAGGCCATGTGGCTTCAACATCCAAATTTTAAGGAGTCTGTAAAAATGCGTGGTATTGTTTGAGTTGATATTTAAATATTGGGCTTTGCATACGGGAAAGCCTAAAGGCGCCAAAACAAGATTGAACTTGCCCAAAGCCCAGCAAGGAAGCCTAAAGCAAAATTGGCGCCTCTCCATTAAGACATAGGCCACATGCCTATGATTGAAGTGACAACTGACAAAGACCAACTCACTATCGGCCAAAAAACATTTTCTAGTGGTACAAAGGTGTAAATACGAGATGACTCACTGCCCTCTAAGAGCTTTCGGACAAGAACGAAGCCCAGACAGTCGGGCCAAATCGCCTATAAAAGGAGAAAGGGACAATAGAGACAAGGACACTCAACCAATCAAACACAAAGACATACAAACTCTGCTCTCAAGCCAGATTTGCACCCAGAAAGCTGAAACTCGCCCAGATTCAGTCCTTTTAGCAATAGGTTCCTTAGAAAAGCTATCTTTTGTCTTGTGTAAAAGCTTTACTACCCTCCCTAGTTGTTGTAGTATTGATTCCCTCATGTAAAACATGTTTACCATCCATCCTTTTTAGCATACAATTCCTGTAAACTCAAAGAGAAGTGGCTGCAAGAGGCTCGACCTTGCCCGACTAGGTGAAATCTTGCCCAAGTGTCTTTGCTTGCACTTTAAATTAGTAGTTCTGTCACTTAATGTACTTTTCAGTGTATATTCAAGTTATTTCCATCTGTTTTCCACTTAAGAAGGTCCATTCGCATTTGAATCTGGTTAAGTTAATGAACCTGATCTCATTAAAATAAACTGGAATTGAGGAAGTGGTTTAAAGGGCCTTGGACTCCCTTCGTTTCGAACGTACAAGATTATAAACTAAAAAGTCATTGTCTACAAGGCAAGAAAAAGAACTTAATGCAGACTTAACCCATATGTGAAAATCCTTTGATAACAAGACGTTTGAGTAACTTGGGGCGCAAGTAATCAACTCAAATCACATCTATTTCAACATCTGTTATACTGAGATAACAGTGGTACGCCTATCACGTTGTTAGTTTTGATTGCGAGCCTCAAGGCCTATATCTAAGGCCCCACAAAGGCACATTTCAAACTAACTGTGAACTCCTCTTACAGCACGCCAAGCAGCAAGAGCCCGACTACCAAACACCAAGTGTCATTCACCCCTGGAGAGCTGTGCGAATGGGCAATCCCACATTTGCCAACGAACAGGTATTGCACCAATTGTGCGAGACCTTTAGACAAATTTAAGGCTTGTGCAGGGACTTTTAAATTTCTGGTTAAGAAGTGGAATAGAGAGGTCTTTGGAGATGTTGAGGAACGTAAAAGTAAACTTCTTAATGACCTGAATGACATACGAGATAAATTAATGGCTAATCAAAATGCTGCAAGTAATTTGGTTTTAGAAGCTAAAATTAGAGAAGATTTGAGTAAGGTGCTAAGAGAAAAGGAAACTATGTGGGCACAAAAAGTCAAAGTTAAGTGGCTACAACTGGGAGATCAAAACACTAAGTATTTCCAAACGGTGGCAACCACAAGAAAAAAGCGGAATGCTATAGAGAAAATTAAAGATTGTAATAGCTTTTGGTGGTTGAGGGGGGAGGGACTCGAACAAGTTTTTGTGCAGGAATTTAAACTGCGCTTTTCTTGTGAGGGTCCCCCTTCCGTTGACAAGTTGGACGCCTTGACGGATAGCATTCAACCCTACATAAATCATCCACATAATGTACATCTTCTTAAGCCTGTCACGGATGAAGAAATTTGGAGTGCAATAAAAAATACTGGAGCCTTGAAGGCCCCTAGGCCTAATGAACTTTGTGCTGCCTTCTACCAGGAGTGTTAGGAGGAGATAATGTTGGAAATTTTTGAGTAGAAATTTCTTTTTCCCACATTGGCCATTTCCACAAGATTTCTTCACTTTATAAGGCTTTGTCTCTTATAGAAAGTGATTGGAGTAATAGGCATTGGAGAATAAAATTGGGCTCACCCTTGGGATTGGGCTTTGGGGTGCACTAATTATTTGATAATTAATATATAATTAATTATCAAAAGATGGGCCTTGGGCCTTGGGGCTCTGAAAATTAAATTCTTTAATTAATTATTTTTAATTTATTTATTTTTTGAACAGACTCATCTTTTCAGATGAAGTCTGAATTCAATGAAAAAACGTAGAGAGCACAGCACCTCTCTGAAGATATGTCTCCCAACAGTCACATCCCATTCTCATACCTGTTGCGAACAGGCATAATCTCCCTATATATACATCAATCTACATGGCATTTAGAACACCAAAAAACATAAATCTTCTTATACAATCCATAGCATTCTTATTGAGAGTACCACAAAGAAATTCACCAGAAGTTAAGTTTTCTGGTGCTGGAATTCTAACTTGATTGTTGAATCCTGGTGAAGTAGACGTCCGTAGACCTACAAGCACTGAGCAGGGACGAAATTTCTATTTCAAGGACATTGCGGTACGCAAGCCTCGATCTTCAAGTTGTCTGTTTTTTATTTTTCATTCTTGTTTATACTCTGTTAATTTATTATTCGCATTTATTATTTATTAGCATATATAAATTATCAACCATTGTTGATAATATCCAACAGATAAAAGGTACTGTATCTCCTATGATTAGAGATTTCTTTCAAAATATCTCTAGTCTTAGACTTATCAACCACACAAATATCGCTCTAATTCCTCAAGTTGAAAACCCTGAAACGGTTAACAACTACAGACACATAAGTCTTTGCAATGTTAGTTATAAATTAATAGCCAAAATTATTATTAATAGATTCAAGCTCCTACTGGATCTTTTGTCATAATCAAGGTGTCTTTGCCCCTGGTTCTATTCAAGATAATATCCTAATTGCGCATGAAATATTCTCTAGTTTCAAAGCAAAGAAGGGCAGAGTTGGGAATATGGGCGTTAAATTGGACCTAGAGAAAGTGTACGATTTTCTTTATTGGGATTATGTTAGATTTGTGCTTCTCAAATTTGGTTTCGAGAACAGGTGGGTCCAAGGTATTAAATATCGATGATATCGGAAATATCGGTAGTCCGAAAACACGGAAATATCGATGGAAATATCGATATCGATAAAAATTATATGGAAACCACGGAAATTATAAGAAAAACTTGGAAATTTTTATTGAAACTTTGCAGGATGTTTATTTAGTCAATTATCTATTAGTTTATCACAAAAAATTGGAAAGAAATGCATTGCATGATGGATTTAACATTATCAAGTTGATTATATAGCGAGTTGACAAACATTTTGAGTGTAGAAAATATGTAGTAATTAATGAAAGAAGTTTAAACACACCATAATCATTTATATATAATGAATTAGTACAATATTTTACACTTTATACATTGCATGGTAAGATACATGAGTGACTTAGTACCACAGAGAGTTCCTATGAGGTTCAAATTTTTCACTATCTTCATCATCTCTATGTGTAGAGTGAGTGTATTGTGAAGAGTAGTTATCAAATGATAAATCCCCAAAATAGTTTTGCATGTAATTGTTAACATGCCACCCATGTAATTGTTAACATGGCTCTGATACTCCACCTCTTTGAATGTGAAAGAATATCACAGACTCACAGTGGCACACAGTTTCATTATGAAAGCATTATTATTTTTGTCCATGGTATAAAATTGTAAAAAGTGATTGTAAAAGTTGTCAGGTGAGGTGAGTCAGATGACCCAACCACACACATACACACATGCCACCACACACGCACACAGAGATCACACACGCACACAACACACGCAGACAGACATCACAAATAGACAGTCTCTCTCTCTCTCTCTCTCGATCCTTCTCTCTTCTCTGAGCTTCCTTCTCCCCCTTCTCCATTCTCCCACACACACACAGAGATCTCCCACACACACGCACAGAGACCCAAGGTCTCTCGATCCTTCTCCCACACACAAGCACAGAGACCCACATCACCTTCTGCTCCTCCCTCGTTGGTGCCGTCTCTCTCATTTCTCTCTGCACCGAGGGTCCGAGACCCACATACACACACGCACACCATCGCACCTGCTTCAGGAAGACACCCATCATCATTAGCAACCTCGTTTTTCTCCCTCTCCTTCTCGTCTCTGCAACTCGGCGAACGCAGGAACTCCGGCGAGTTTCTTGAATTTCTCCGGTTAGGTAAGCTTCGGGTTTGCCTCTTTCTGTTCTAGATTGAACCTTATATGTGAAATTTAAGTTCAAAATCGTGTTTTTGCAAGGTTTTTGGGACGAAATCGTCTCGGAAATAGGCACACCCATCTCCGGCAAGGCCGTGGGTGTCGACGAACTTTCCGAACACCTCCAACCGTTTCACGGCAAATGGAATATATAAAAACATTCATCTCGTCTTCTATTTCATTTTGATACCTAGATCAGAGTCTAGGGTCCTCTTTTACAGTTGGCCGGAGCTGTAGAAGGTCTCGGTTTCTTCTCCGAGTAGCATAGTTCCAAAATATTGCGGTATTTTGACGAAAACTCGTTGGATACCTATTAAAATATCGGTCCCGTAAAAAACCGATAATATCGGCGAAATATCGTCGATATTATCGGCATTTTGTTCCTTGGGTGGGTTAACCTAATTATGGAATGCTTCACCTCAACTTCCTTTTCAATTCTAATTAATGGTAACCTAATGGCTTTACCTAATTATGGAATGCATCACCTCAACTTCCTTTTCAATTCTAATTAATGGTAACCTAATGGTTATTTATATCCAAAAGAGGTATCAGATAAGGTGACCTGCTATCCCCTTACATTTTTATTCTTTGTATGGAACCTCTTATCCGTCACTTTAATTTGTCGGCGTCATGTGGGTATTCTGTCATCCCCAAGAGGACTTAGAATTTCAACTCTTGTTTTTGTGGATGATTGTCCGCTATTAAGGAGCTAGAAATGTGCTTCGCATTCTTAATTTATTTGCGGCTGCAACATGCCAAGAGGTAAACTTTCACAAATCCTCTCTTTACTTTTCGAATAATACAAATAACCAAACTAGAAATGATATTGTGAACATTCTTCGAATTCAACATAAAACGACTATTGGTAAGTATTTAGGAATCCATAATATTATTTTTTTGGAAAGATCCCGTAAACGAGAACGAATTACTCAAGAGAGTTAAACAGAAACTAGCTGGGTGGAAGGCAAATACCTTGTCTAAAGCAGGTAGGTTAACCCTTATTCGGTCTAACCTTATAGGAATGCCAAATCATGTTATGTCCTGCTTTAAATGCCCAGGTAGACTTACCAAAAAGATTAACAAAGAGTGTAGGGACTTCTTTTGGGGGAGAAACAAGAAAATTTATCTGATGGCTTGGACGAATATGTGTACCCTAAAAGAGAGTGGTGGTTTGGGGATAAGATGTATTGACCACTTTAACAATGCATGTTTAGCGAAGCTCGGATGGAAGGTGTTGACTAGTGAGAATAATTGGTGGGCTCAGGTGGTTAGGAATAAATATCTTTGAAATGACTCTTTTCTAGCTTGTAAGGTTAAACAAAATCACTCTCTTGCTTGGAAAAGCCTTCTTAATACTAGGGATTTTATGAGAGAAGGTAATGAGGTGGATTGTGGGTAATGGCAAGGACATCTTATTCTGGTCCTACCAATGAATTTTTCCTTACCCGCTTTTCCACCTGGTGCCAGACAATGCAAGAGCAAAGCATAAATTGGAATCTAAGGGTTAGTGATTTCATTTTAAATAAATGCTGCGATATAACTAAGCTAACGAAACAGTGCATCATGACATTGTTAAAAAGATTAGCCGAGTGCCTATTCTTAATAGTAATACAAAGGATAAACTAGTGTGGGGTATTACTAATAATGGTGAGTTCTCAGTCAAGTCCGCCACTTGGATTCAAAACCGAAGAAATAATTTTGGTAAGAGCAACCTTTTGAAGATGTGGAAGCTAATAATGATTAATGACAGGCTTCAAACAAATGATTGGCTAATTAGATTTGTTAATAATATTAATAAATCTTGTCCAAAATGTCGGATGGAGGATGAGAACATTATGCATCTGTTTGTTAAATGTCAGTTTGCTAAATCAATGTGGAATCTCTGTTCCTCTCATCTAGACAGTAGTGTCAATAACAGAAAGGATAACTTTCATGATTGGCTGGAGACGCTTAACTATTGTGACGGTAACGAGTTGTCAGATTTAAGCTAAGCTATCCTAATTTGTTGGCAAATTTGGTCAGAACGAAATAATTTAGTTTCCAGGGGGGGTCTCTCCTAACCCCTCCCGTGGGGTCACCATTGCTGCTAGTACAGGAAAAGCCTTCTGGAATGCCAATAAGAAGCGTGTCAGACTTTACTCTGGGCACCAGGATCAGATCATCAAATGGATTCGTCCAGGAGATAAAGATATGGTCAAGCTGAATTTTGATGGATCGGTGTCCATGGACAAGGCGGCTGCAGCTTTTGTTCTTAGAAATTGTGACGGTCATGTTGTAGGAGCGGGTGCTTTAAACCTTGACGGTGCCACTTTACTTTCGCTAAAGCTATGGGCTTAAAAGAAGGCCTCAAGTTTGCTCGGTCCAATGCTTTCCAGAGGGTAGTTGTGGAGGGGTACTCCAAAATGGTTATCGAAGTGGTGAAAGGAAGTTGAGAGGTCCCTTGGAAGATCAATACGTTAATCGAGGATGCCCGTGGTATTGCTTGCTCTTTCAGGCAGGTAGAGTGAAACTATATTTACTGTGAGGCTAACTTTGTCGCAGATGCCTTGGTCCACATTGGTCTTTCCTTGGAATCGCCACATGTTTGGGAGCACTGCTTACCTACTAGTGCCCTTATTGCTTTTAATTTTAATTGTATTGGAAACGGTTGTACTCGTGGATTTTCGCTTTAATACCAGTTCTTTTTTGGATAAAAAAAAAAATGTGTGGACATATGTTTATATTGAATGAATTAATCATCACAAGTTTTGCCATACCTCATTTTCTTCCTTTTTGAGGATAAGAAAATGATGAACTAAGCAAAACTCGATTTGGTGACCATCGACATCTTAGGCAAGAGATACTTTCATGATGCCCGAGAATTCATGCGGAAGCATATGATATTAGAAAACATCTTTTCTTAAAAGCTCATTAATTCATATTAATGGAACCAGAAGTTTCTGTAGTTTCCTACATCTAACAAGCTGAACTAAAAGTTTCATACATGTATAAAACAAGAAGGGAGGGAACTTTTCTATACATACACACATGAGTTACAAAAGCAGAAAAAAAAGGAGCTTTCACAAAGGTTGATCATGTGAAACCTCAGTATTTGGCAGAACTCTAGAGGGGGAGGCACCAGGTGCCTTCGGAATAAAACCACAAACCTCTGGTAGTCACTTTGAATCTGACTTTCGGATTCCTGCAGCTGGTCAAGCTTCATTTTCATGTTCGTTGAGTAATTATTTGCAAGTCTATACAACTCTCTGTTCTCGTGCTTGAGTCCTTACTATCTCAGCCATCAATGATTTAACTTAGAGAGTTCAAGCATGTAGACGTTGGCACATGTTGGATATAGTTATCACATACTTAACACTGAAAGCCAAAAAGTCTTGAACAACAAGTTCACCTAACCTTTTTGAAAGTTTCTTTTTTTTTTTTTTAATTTTTTTTTAATTTTTTTAATTTTTAATCTTTGAGTGTGAGAAGGTTCATAGCTACTACTGTGACGGTTGTATCATTCTTCGTCACAAAGTTTCTGATCGTAAAAAGACCATTAGAGGATAAGAAGGATGCCGCCAGATATTGTCCTGAAGAGGCATGTATGCATATTCCTCAACATTCAAATCAAAACAACGGTTGGATGGGCAAGCCATTATTAGAAATGAAGAAGGAAAATAAGGTCAGATAAAGTAAAATTTCAAAAATACAACAGGGGTAATTTTTACAGCAGACAACTTTTCGAGCGTGCGTTTTTGATACAATTGATGCCTCTATAAAAGAAGAGGCAACATGACCACTTGTTCACAAATCAAAGGGACACCCTTCTCCGAATTTCAAAAGCCTGAATTTTTCTGAATAAAGTTTGTTGGCATTTCTCAGACGTAATCTCAGCTTTTCAGATATCAAGCACAACTCTGTCAAAATATATCTGACAAAATTGAAACGCGTGAATTTCATTGTTCCAACTACACCACTATTGCCGACAACCATGGATGACAAGGTCCCAACCACACCACCATCTGCTATTGGGAAATTCCTATATATGTCGACCTCTGTTCTCCATGGCAAGGGAAACCTCCAAAAATGCCTAACTCTTCTTCCTTGCTGAAAATGCATATTCAACCAAGCCGCTCAAAATAATTAGTCTTCCTCTTCTCTGAGAATACCTCTTCAACCAAGTCCCTCAAAATGCCCAACTCATTTCCTCAGCAAGAAAATATTTTTGATTGAGAAGTTTACTTCGACATCAAATTCTTCTACTGTTTTTCCTTCAAGAGAAAAAGTATCTCATATCATCAGGTCAAGAGTAAAAGCATCTTATATCATGCTTTTTCCCTATCTTTTCATTTTCTCTTGCTCTTGCTCTTGCCTACAAGACAAGGAGAAAGAGAGCAATCAGTCAGAACCTGAAATCAAACTTCCAGCCTGGAAGTGATTACATGGTACCTTGCCTAATTGATTACTTTGAATTGCTCTTGAGTAGGCATCTTCAACTATTGTTGGAGTCAGATTTCAAATCACCAAAAGCTAAGAACAGTTGATACGATGTTGAACCTTTAGACTGAAGCAAGCTTGCAAAGGTTGCTGGGTATATGAGTTTTGGGGAGCGGAGCAAGAAAGAAAGCATCATGCAGAAGAAAAAGGAGCCGCCTTGTTTCCCGTGAAATAATCAACAGAGATTTTGTAGGTGAGAATTAAGGTTTCGAAAGAGTTTTGGAAGGAGGTTGATGTAGAAAAGCAGGGAAAGAGAGGAGTGATAGAGGCTTTCTTCTCTTTTTTTTTTTTTTTTTTTTTTTTTTGGCACAAACGATATTATCTACACTACGAGGGTTGGGGAGTGGGCTAAGCCTCAATGGGCTAGCCATAATAATGTGGTTCAAATTCGCCTTTGGCAAGAATTGAACCTCAGACCTTTCGCTTATAAGTGAAGAGGAATACTACTAAACCGTAGTACTAAGTGACGATTTTTTTTTTTCGAAGTATAATTTTTTTTTTTAATTTTCACATGGGTGCCATGTCATAAGTTAACCGAGGTTCTGACAGAAAACTCAACAGATGTATGAAAGTGTTTTAGAATTATGATTTTAGGTACCAGACTAAGACAAAAAAATCTTGATGTATGTGTTGGGGCCCAAAAATGTCACACACCAACCTAACCAAGTCTCAAGGCCCAATTATCATGCAAAGCCTACATTCAAGCCCAAACATATGCCAATGCGCGGGATCAACGAGGCATATATTTACCAACATGCCATGCCACGGTGTTTAAGCCGGATATTCACGCCATGCTCATGCTTATTCATCACGCCATGCTTCCTTAGCCACAATTCATGTTAAGCCCAACTCACATATTCGAGGCTTTCCAAGTGGATTGTGGTGTGGATGGTTATGAAAGGTTATCGGGCCTACGTGGAATCAGGGTCATCGAAGACTTTGGGCTGCTTGGTAGCCCGAAGATCCAAGACCATACCCTTTGTATTTCACGCTGGCATCATTGAGACATAACTAGCCTAGTTTATCCCTTTCCTTAGCAAGCCAACCCCCTTGGTTAAGATTAAACTAGATTCTTGCATTAAAAGCCCAACAAGTTAGGAATTTAATGCTGACTTTTCCTTCCCAGCTTGCATAGATAACTAATGCGCAAAAGCCATGAAGCATGCTACCAGATTTAGCGTTTGCGGAATGCTGCCCTAGGAAAGCCGCACCTTGGGAAGTAGCAATCTGTAGGTCTCAACAGTGTAGCTAGTTTACACCAAAATGGTAATAATAGAATAGCTAAGGAGAAAGGAGGGGAAGACCAAGCCACAAAGGGATATTCCCTTGAAACCTAGGGAAGAAGCCTTCACTTACATAAGGAGAGAGAAAAGCCATTAGAAGATGATTCAGATTAACAGAGAGGATGAGATAGAGAAAACATAGTGAGAGAGAACCACCCAGGAAGAAGCCTAGAAAGTTCCACATAGCCCAGAAGCATACTCCAAGCCCCAAGCATTACCATCCATGTAACCTTAGTAATTTCCATAGCTTTGCATCAAACATTCGAGCCATTACAAACATTACTATCACCTTAGGAAAGCCCAGATTATCCAGCAAAGAATGTCATGCAACCATGCAAATCCTTTCTCTCTCATGTAAACTGATAATCTTCTAGCTTCCACACGACGGTTCACTTGAGTAAGTCATTAACTTGATCGTTCACGCTATCTTTGAGCCGTTGATTTTGCCAGGGTATTTCCTAAGACAAGCTATCTCTTTCGAGATATCCCGGGACTTGTTGCTAATCCGCACCAAGGGAGACAAAATGACATTCTCAAAGCCCAAGTCCACCTCGACATAAAAGTCTCCCAACATAAATTGGCGACTCCACTGGGGAAAGATCCTAATCTTCATTCAACATCTCAAACGTAGGTGAGGCTGCTTCCTGACTCGACGAGTTTCAAAGTGAAGGCCAACGCCAGGAGAGCCAGGAAAACCTGTACGAATATGACATGCCAGACATCAACGAAGCCATTCATGCCTTGGGTGAAGCCCAAAAAGAAATTGCTACATCTGTGAAGGAGTTGAAAAACTCAATCTCGAAGCCAAGTGAGAAAGCCAGTGACAATGACTGCACGCCCAGGGAAAAAGCCTCTCAGGAGCAGTTAGTTGCTGCTGCTAATAGGGATCTTAAGAAGGCACCATCCTTTGTCACTCAGGAAGACGTCATGGCCATGCTCGAAAAGGTGTTGCACAGGAGCTCGGAGGACTAGAAATATGTCCTTGAGCCACCATATCCAACCAACATTCTCCACATACCATATCCTAAGGGATACGAGACTCCCAACCTTGTTCTCTTTGATGGGAGAAAAGGTAGCCCTAAGGAACATAGAAGCCATTTCATTGACACTTTGGGTCCTCATCTCGGCGACTACAACCTACGTCTCATGGAGTTCTTAAAAAGCCTAATTAATCGTGCCTATACTTGGTACACCACCCTCACACCAGGTTCCATCCAAACCTGGGAGGAGCTGGCATGCAAGTTCTGTAAAACATACTTCCAACATAAGGAAAGAGTCACGACGACTTAACTCAACAACACACGACAAAAGCACGGGGAAGATTTGGTGACATTTGTCAAACGTTTATGAGACATCGTCATTGACTGCTATGACAAGAAGGACGAGGAAGCTCTCATGGAGATCCGTATTAGCAACATTGTCGTTGACTATAAGGTGTACTTGGAGAACATCGGTATTAGCCAGTTCTTGAGGCTCCTGGAAGTAGTAAGGAGGACCAGCTTGTTAGTCAAGCCTTGCATAGGGAGATCCTGGAAAACTGACATGAAGGAAACTTATCATGCTCTAGTTGTGGATAAAAAATCTGACTACAACCCACGAAAAAGGAAGGAAATGGAGAGTGATAGGGAAACCTACCCTCCACTAGCTTGCAGCGACAAGGAATTCCAAGTCATCCTCGATACCAAGCTCGCAGATAGGGCCATCAACCTGCCTCGGCTATACAAAACCCCTTCCAGGGAAGATAAAAGGTATCCCATGTATTGTCACTACCATTAGTATGTGGGACATTCCCTCTATTGTATGCTAAATTTTGTGAAAAATTCTCCATGCAAAAATCCGCAAAGGGACACTAGAGCTTCTATACAAGACGTAAGCCATAGACACTGACCCTTTGCCGAAGCGTCGAGGGAAATAGATGGCAGCTGTCATCACATGATCCGGAGATGGCGATGCCTACCATTCGTGGATCAACGACCCTAAGCCACCATAAGCTATTTGGGAACCTTCTGGGACCATGAAGAAGGCTTATTGGTGTAAATACTCCAAGCCGCAGAGCTATGATACTCACTGGCCTTAAGCTGAGGGATGGGGAGATGATGATGCAAATCTCATAGATTTTTCCCCAAGCCTAAGTGACGAAGCCTTCATCATCGATATGCCATACAATGAGGGAACCTCGGAAGAGCAGCTGTTCAACTAGGAAATGACTGCTGTAACTCTGTATAGCCTTCCCGAGATGGAAATCGATGCTGTAACTCTGTAACTCTGTATACCTTTCCCAAAGGCAATGACCCACTGCAGAGCAGGTTCTCCAAGGAAACTTGAAGTTCAAATCCTTCTTCGATCAGCTTGAATGTAGCCTAGAAGCAAGGATTGCTGTTGAAGAAGCTCTCATGCATGTTTTCGAGGACTATGACACTTAATGCTATACTGCCCACTCGCAAAGGGCTTTCCTTGTGAACAACAACGTCATCATCTTCACTGACAAAGACATGGAAATGGCTTTCCCTGACCACCGAAGGCCACTGTACTTGAAAGGGCAAATTAATGATGTCTTTATCAGGTGAGCTTTGGTTGACATAGATCCTCCGTCAATATTCTGCCATTGGTAGTGCTCACTGTAGCAAGCGTCCCAACGTCAAAGGTGGTAAAATATCAAATCTCTATTAATGGATTTGGGAACAGCAGGGAAGAAACTATGGGATATATTGAGATACACTTGAAGATTGGCCCTATCAGGTCATTTACTATGTTTTATGTGATGGACATCAATGTGGCTTACCACGTTCTGGTCAGAAGGCCATAGATAAACAAGCATAGACTCGTGGCCTCCACCTACCACTATTGTGTCAAAGGAAGGATTGGTCTGAGGCCTATTCGCATCCCAGGAAACCAGATGCCATTCAACCTAGACGAAGTTCACTATTCCGATGCTGAATTCTATAATGATTTCTTAAGTGCCGGAAGTGGGATATCATAGGCCTCAGGGATACCTTTACCCCTTGTGGAAGTAGTTCAAGATCTCAGTGACCAAGAATTCCTAGACACTGTGGGAAAAGGACAACACATACAGCCAAAGGCCAATGTCCTTGCCTACACTCCACCTTAATGCTCCAGGGTCACGCTTCTCGATGGTCGCGTCATCTATTGCTTATGACGGGTTAGGGGGCCTGACCACATTGTGTGGGAAAGCCTTGAGTATAGAAACGCTACACGCCAAGCAAGTGAAGTTCCCAAGGAAACTAAAGGCATGCCTGCACATGTTTTCGAGGACGTATCCTTGTAGAAAATCATGCCTGCGCCAAAATGCATGTAAGATGGATCCATTACAGTGGTGGAAAAGCTTGAAGAGGTAAACCTAACTGATGATCCTTCTGTGCAAAAATTGATTAGTGTTTACTTAACTGTTGAGGAAAAGAAAGAACTAGTCAACTTACTAAAAGAGTTCAAGCCCATCTTTACCTGGAGCTATGAAGAGATGCCAGGCCTTGATCTGAACCTAGTGTGCCACACACTAAATACATAGCTTGGGATCAAGCTTATTGTACAACAAAGAAGAATGTCCATTCGGAAATAGAGGCTAAAATCAAAGTTGAGGTAGAAGAGCTCCTGGCGGCCGGATTTATCAAGCCTATCAAACACCCTCTTTGACTAGTCAACATTGTCCTAATAAAGAAGAAGAACACTGTTCAAATCTGAATTTGCATTGATTACCGAGATCTCAATGCAGCATGCCTAAAAGACAAGTTTCCACTGCTCAACATAGACATCATGATCGATTCAACCTTAGGGCAAGGCCTGATGTCGTTCATGGATGGCTTTAGTGGGTATAATCAAATCAAGATGTCTGCTAAATATGCTCACAAGACTGCTTTCCACACGCCATTTGGAAACTTTTACTACACAGTCATGCCATTTGGACTAAAAAACGCCGATGCCATTTATCAGCGAGTAATGACAGTAGTCTTTCATGACATGATGGGAAGGAAGTCGAAGACTATGTGGACGACCTTGTTATGAAATCTAAGACCAGGGGAAGCTGCTCAATGCCCACACCAAGCCTACCAGTGCCATGCAAGCTGCTCAATGGTTCAATGCTCATGCAACATGCCAAGCCAACACACCATGCAAAACCATTAAGTCAAGCAACTAAAGCTTTTTCAAAAGCTATACTTATGCACCATGCCAAAGCCTATCAATGCAAAATCAATGCTAAGCAAGTTGCTCAATGGTTCAATGCTCATGCAATACGCCAAGCCAACATGCCATGTAAAACCATTGAGTCAAGCAACTAAAGCTTGTCCAAAAGCTATACTTTTGCAACATGCCAAAGCCTATCAATGCAAAATTAATGCCAAGCTTAACATTGCAAAACCCAATGCTAAGCAAGTCAGGCTTTCTTGACTCGCTCTACTTCCTTATGGAAGCTACGACATCTTTTCATCTATCCTCAGGGAAGTTCATTGGCAAAATGCAAAGCTTCAGGATTAGCTATTTCCCCCAGGAAAGCAGGCAAAAGCTCAAACCTATATCTCATAAGCTCTAAATGGAAGTCCATCCAGCAAACTCTCATGCAAGAAAAAATCAATATCATGGCAAGAAGAGTAAAAACATGACAAGCATCATGATAAAATCGACATCAGCATCCAAAGCCAAAGGAAAAAGTCAAAGGAAAATAAAGAAAAATACAAAGCAAACCAGCCCCATGGCCATTGTTGGAAAAGCAATAAGCTAGCTGTCCTAACGGCAATTACAAATAAAAGTAAAGGTTAAGTGAAGAAAGCAATCTTCTTCATAGCCTGCTGCAACAACATCTCAAGGTTCTTGCTCTGCTAAGAAAAAGAAGCTGAGGGCTAGAAAAATGCAAACAGTTAGGCAAAGCACGCAGTGATAGGATGGTTAGGAGTTAAGCTCAGAACACCACCTTTCGGAGGAACTACTAGAGGTCCCAGCATTCAACTAATCCGCTGCAAGTTGAAGGCACGCCACTATTCACTTGGAGCTCTTGCGGACCAACTTTTTCAACTTGAGCTTCTCAACCTCTAGTTCCTTACGTTGCAGCTGCATCATTGATAATATCTCGCTATGGTGAGTTCTAAAGGAGAAGTATGCTTCATACTGTAAAGCATGGTCCTAAGTTCTTCGAAGATCATCCCATGCATAAAGGCAGATAAGCCTATCAAGCTTATGTCTGCGTCACCAGTGCGCTCAAAGAACTTGCCCATCGTAACATCCTTAGTAAGCTCGGGAGCAACGCCATTGGGGGCTTCAACACCTACTATATCCTCTACAACACCAGCATTTACCTACAGGGAAAGCCAAGAAAATGCGCACAAGTAAGGAAACTGGGTCAACAAACAGAGACACAAAGTAGCACATCCCACAAAAACTATCCAAGGCAGGATTCCAACAGAACAACATGCTTATACATGCGCACACAAAAACGTGAAGAAAACATGCTAGGAAAAGTTTAGTTACTTCCTACATCTTTATGCAAGTTTAAGCAAAAATTCAAAGACTTAGGAGGAAAAATGACGATGGCAAATTCATGTAAGGGAAAACATCAATGAAGAATAGGAAGACATACCTCTGTATCATCCACTTCCACCAAAACGTCATCATTCAAAAACCCGTCAACGTCGTCGAGATCAACATCCTCTGCTGCCTTGCTGTCATCCTTGCTGCTTGGTTCTTTGCCGTGTTTTCATCCTTCCTTAGGGAAGCCTGAGGATGTTCTTCACTCTCAAGATCAGACTCGGCACTTGTGTTGCTGCTTTCCTTGGCGGCCAAACCCTCTCCAACTGTTTCATCGCCTTAAGTTTCCCCAACGGTTTGCTCTTCCTCACTTACCCCAGTAATATCAAGGAACTCAGGAGGCTTGGGAGTGCTGGAAGAAGCAGATGCTTGGGCACTCCTGGTCTTATGTGCAAGGCCAGCGGGAGTTACTTCCTTAGCAGGAGTTTTGGCTATAACAAAAATTATATTTAGCACATGACCACAAAGCAATGAAAGCAAAGAAATAGAACTTCTTATCAAGCTTTGGCTTCCCCGAGGAACTTTCACTCTTCGATTTCTTTGGAGTAAGGGAAGCATCAGGCTTACTGCTGGGAGGGTCGTCCTTTACCACGCAAGACTTGAAGTGTTTCACTGCATCATCTGAGGCACAACATGTAAAGCACTTAGGAAAAACATGCAAAGGTAAAATTAGCAAAAGAAGTCGAGCTAGGAAATATACCTGAAGCCACTTTCTTCCCTTGACATGTAGGCTTTCCTTCACCAACACTTGATGACCTACTTTTCTTGGTGCTCCAGGAAGAGTCACTCGAAGCATTGCTTTCTTCTGTTGCAGTAGGGTATCGACGCTTCAAACCGGAAGCAGTACTTATAGGCTTTAACATTAGCCTGGATGGCTGACAATGCTAGGAAACAACCGCGGCTGCCTTTAGAAATGCAACCTACCAGGGTCCGATTGGTAATGTACTAGAAAGGGCGCAAACATGCCGGAAGCTCATACACAGAACTCCAAAAAATATTGTTGAAAGAGGTCCCAGCTTCAGCGGGGAAAGACATTGGCACACCTTGGCAAAGCCCAGTTGACGTCACACCTGGAAATGAGAGTAAACTGCACTCCTTTCTTCGCTATCCTCCCCCTGGAAAGGGATTGAAGGAGCCAGTACAGTCAGCGATTTTTCGATAAGTGAAGGGAAATCCAAATTCTCGGAGATAAGAATTGACGTCATACTTTGATTATCATCACAGGTAACATCGGTAAAGAACATCAATGAGGTAAAACCTTCGGGGACTGACATGTATGGACGGAAATCAAAGTTGTTCACGTCATCTAGAAGCTCTAGGAAGTCCTGCTTCTTTGTTGGAATCTTCCCAAACTAACGACAAGCCAGATGGAGCTTCTCAGGCAAATAAGATGAAGAGTCAATAACATAACGGCTCTTCGCCGCGCTAGAGGGATAAGAAGTTATCTTCAAACCTTTGATACGCTCCCACAACAAAATTTGCAAGAAGCTAGCATAGAGAAAACTTTTCAACAGGGCACTACCCACGACCTGCTCATCGAGAGTGTGAAGCTGGTCAGTTCGTGGTAAAGGAGCCCGAGAAACAATGAAGTCAGCGGAATCACTTGTCTGCGTGCGATTGCCATGGCCCAAGGAATCACTTGATGGCTGAAGGTATCCTTGCTATCATAGAAGACAAAGCGGCCAAGCCACAAGCATAACATGGCCTCAAACCTGCAGTTTGTCTCTTGTTTATTCTGCAAAAGCGTTTGATCCATTTGTTGAAGTGAAAAGCCTTGCTTGGAGAGATATAAAAAATGTCGGTGTTTGCAGAAGAAATGACGTAATGAAAGGGATCCACATTACCCGTAATTGGAAGATGCATAATATTGGCAACATCTTCTAGAGTGGGGGTAAATTTTCCCCAAGCACAAACAAAAGTACGGGTCACTATACTCCATTTCCTAATCACATGGTGAAGAAATTCGGGCTCAAGATAAACAGCCTCCTTCTTGGTCATGAAGATAGCGTCCAAAACCTTGGCCCTTGTCAAGATCGCGCACTGGTTCACAAAACTAAGCTCAGTATCTACCCAATTTGCCCAACCAATAGCATCACCACAAGAGAACTCGAAGTGGATCGGCATGGCAGGAAACAACCTGCTCTCGATGCAGCACCAAGAAATACGTCTAGGATCAATAGGAGAGACCGAATCTAAGGAAAGCTCTTCCCCCTTGAAAGCCTTGCTTTGAGAACCAAGAAGATGTGGCGGCTTGCCTCATCAAAGGCGGTCCTCAGTAATGAATGACCCATCAACCGCAGTTGGGCACTTTGGTGATTCCGCAGCCATAATGTACCTATGGAAAGCAAGCATCAAACCATAAATATCACAAGGCAATGCAGCATGTAAGAAGAAACGCACAAGTATGCAAGGCGAAACATGATAAGGAATCATATAAGGAAAGCGAACAAACACGCATTGGGAAAGCAAATGGGTACGTTCATAAAATTCCAAGCCTTTCATGCAAAAGTCTAGGACTTTAACATAGGACTATTTTCCCTATATGTTATCACGCAAAACAAATGCATCTTGCCCTACACATGCCATGCTATCAAAGCCCTAAAAGATCTAGCTAGGGAAAGTATGTTATACGGGTACCCAAGCAAAAGCAAGTTATATATGCAGTCAAGCTAATCATGCCAAGAAGATCAATCGATCCCACTCACATGCGCACCAACATGCAAAAATGTTAGGCTAAAGGACAATTGCACAATATACATGGAAAGCGGGAGAGAAATCGCAGAGGGCAAACACATATGATTTTGAAGCTGCAAGACTACCCAAGGAGTAGAGTTCAATTTCCCGAAGAAAATGCCCGCACCCCTTATGCATCCATGCTGAAACCCAAAAATCTCTGAAACACATGATCAAAAGGAGAGATGCATGCCTAATGTCATCACCATGGTAAACATAGAAGAAAAAACATAAGAAAAATTCAAAAATGGGTCAAGGGAAGAATTTCCTTACCTGAAGAAAACCTTGTCACAAAACACAGAGAAGCACTAATGGGATGGCACAACCCAGCGCAAAGAGCAGAGAAGAGTTTGGAAAGAAAAGCAGTTGTGAAAAATTTGAAGAAGGAAGGAGAATTAAAGAAGGAGAGGAGGAGCAAGGACAAATTAAATACTTGTCCTAGGGAGAATAGCAGTTTGCAACGATTACCAAGTAGAGGCAGGGGAATACCCAGAGTTTCTCTATATGATTGGACGTGCACGGGAAGCAAGGGAGCACAATGGCAAGGAGTGATCAGCTGCCACGCAGGAAGAGGAAAAGTCACATCAGGAAGCCCACGTTCCAAAAAAAAGGGAAAGAAATCTCTTAGGCCTCGGGTTTGATTATTTAGCTCACTCAAAGTATCTCATAGCCCAAATAATCAAGGGGGCTTATGTTGGGGCCCAAAAATGTCACACACCAACCCAACCAAATCTCATAGCTCAATTGTCATGCAAAGCCTACATTCAAGCCCAAACACATGCCAAGGCGCGAGATCGACGAGGAATATATTTACCAACATGCCATGCCACAATGTTTAAACAAAATATTCACATCATGCTCATGCTTATTCATCACGCCATGCTTCCTTGGCCACAATTCATGCTAAGCCCAACTCACATATTCGGGGCTTGCTATGTAGATTGTGGTGTGGATGGTTACAGAAGTTATCGGGCCTACGTGGAATTGGGGTTATGGAAGACTTTGGGCTGCTTAGGAGCCAAAATTTCCAAGCCAATACCCTTTGTATTTCATGCAGGCAGCATTGAGACAAAACTAGCCTAGTATATCCTTTTCCCTAGCAAGCCAACCCCCTTGGTTAAGATTAAACTAGATTCTTGCATTAAATGCATGTTAAGCCCAGCAAGTCAGGCATTTAATGCTGACTTTCCCTTCTGAGCCTGTACAGACAGCCAACGCGCAAAAGCCATGAAGAGAGCTACCAGATTTAGCGCATGCGGAATGCTGCCTTGGGAAAGCCGCGCCTCGAGAAGTAGCAATCTGCAGGTCTCAACAGTGTAACTAGTTTACACCAAAATGGTAATAATAGAATAGCTAGGGAGAAATGAGGGGAAGACCAAGCCACAAAGGGATATTCCCTTGAAACCTAGAGAAGAAGCCTTCACTTACATAAGGAGGGAGAGAAGCCATTAGAAGATGATTCAAATGAACAGAAATGAGGAGACAGAGAAAACATAGTGAGAGAGAACCACCTAGGAAGAAGCCCAGAAGCATACTCCAAGCCCCAAGCATCACCATCCATGCAACCTTATTAATTTCCATAACTTTGCATCAGACATTCGAACCATTACAAACCTTACTATCACCTTAGGAAAGCCCAGATTATCTAGCAAAGAATGCCATGCAACCATGCAAATCCCTTCTCTCTCATGTAAACTGATAATCTTCTAGCTTCCACACCACGCTTCACTTGAGCAAGTCATTATCTTGATCATTCATGCTATCTTCAAGCCGTTGATGTTACCGGGGTATTTCCTAAGGCAAGCTAACTCTTTCGAGATATCCTGAGACTTGTTACGAATCCGTACCAAGGGAGACAAAAGGACGTTCTCAAAGCCCAAGTCCGTTTCGACCTCAAAGTCCCTCAACAATATGAAATGTTGAAAACCAAGAAACTTCATGATAGTAAACTGAGATCAACCCTCAAAATAAAGTAAAATGGACAGGATTCTCATCCTAACTTCCAAGGGTTGAACTTAATCTTTACAGTAAAAAGTATTTGCACGACTGAGGCGTTGATTGGGCTTTTGACTAAGCAATGTTACTTCTTTCTTTTCTTTTTTTCGGACCACGGCTCCTTTTTTATTCTAAAATAATCATTACTGAACAAAATCAAATGATGGACGGCGGTTTTCAAATTGTGGGATGACAGTGGCCATTCATTTGGATGATTATCCTAATTTAATTGAGTTTAATCATATGTGGGAGGTTGTCTAAATGATGTACCAGTTGGTAGGGGGCAGATATAGAGTTTTGAGTCGTTAAGAATATTCAAGATTGGATCATCTTATTCATATCAGAACCACATACACACAGATATATATAGGGATGTGCTATCTATACACCCTTTTTAACTTCCTACACCCCTTTTTACTTTGCGACCGTCAGATCGACTGAATTAAAGAAGATCAAGGGACAGAAATTAACAAATGGTGTGTGAGAAGTAAAAAGGGGTGTGTGAATCGCACACCCCATATATTAATGCTTCTGAACCAAAGTTCTATCGACTATCAAAGTCCATTTAGTTAGTTCATTCATATTTAAGGTTATATTTACCATTTGCACCCGGAATGGTGGACTGTCGAGGTGAAACCATCAGCTGGTGTTCTTTTTTTTAATATATATATATATATATATATGTATATATATATCATTTGCAAAGGTAGGTTGATGCCAAGAACTTATCTTTACTAATCCCCACCATTTTCATGAGGGATTACATACTGGGGATAAACTTTATGCACCCAACTCCTATATATGAATACTCCATAATTTCAATCCTCCAAGTTATCTGACGAGTCTAGTCTAGTCCAGTCTAGAAGTTTATATCAAATATAAGAGGTTTTTTAGACTATGTAAGAAATAAAACCATAAATATTAAAGTTTGGCTACAATGTTACGTCTCACTCAATGATACAAATTCTATTTAAGATCTAACTGTTGCAAGATTTATTAAATTTCTATATGCAATATATAAACCATTCATTTTAGGTTCACTCGTGAAAGAAAATGTAAATATTAAGTGAACAATGTTACAGATCAGCTAGCCAAATGGAGCTACAATATGGACCTTGGGTTGTGTTCTTTTCAATTTCCACCTCAATGGCTTACGCAACATCTAACGGATGATATTGTAGGTGCCCCTATGGGCCGCTCTATTGTTATTAATGATATGTATTAGTTCATCTGGGGTGTCTTCACCCCTCTATTCACCAAAAAAAGAGTATATATTCCTCTTTAAATAATTATCAAGTACTTGTTTTCATCTTCTGCTCTTCAATCATATGGTGATTGTTACGTTAAAATGGACAACATATATCAAGGTGGAGAATAACTTGTATGAAATAGGTTCACTGTTACATTGACGTCTTGTTTTAATAATACAAAGACATGTAGGAAAAATTATTCCATATTTTTTTATTAGGACGGAATAACATGTGGTAGTATACCATGCCGTATAAATCATGCTTAAAGAAATGAGAGTAATGTAATGCTTTATTGATAAAAATTTACACATAATATTACATTATTAAAGCAGAATATCATTGTGTGAACACGTTTCATATTAATTTTATTCTGAAGGAAATTTGGGGATTACTACATGGAACTCTTCCTCAAAAAGCCAATAACCACATAATATTCTGTATCAAGCATAAAGAAAAAGGAAAACTAACGAAAAGTCCAAAAAAAAAACTTTAGTTTTAATGAAAAATGACAAATAAATGTGTAGTGAATAGTACCAGAGAAAGGTTAAAATATGGTTTTTAGTTAAAAGTGAACAATACCAGGATTGTTTCATTAAAACTTTTGGAAATCACTTTACAGGCTAGACCTATCTGGAGGACAAGCGTAGCCAGGCTAGGCACGGGGGTTACAACCCGGCTACTTATTAGTGAGTGGGCTTTTGTTTTCCATATATACCTATATACTTGCTTTTCCCAGAAAATGAATTTAAAGAATTATATGATTTGAAATGCCATGCAAAGTATCTACTTATTTTATTTATGCATTAGTGATTGCATATAATAGTGATGGTGCTGCAGACGTACAGGTAAGTGACAGGTAAGTTTATATACTGGTTATGATGAGAACGAATGATGTCATGTGATGTGATTAGGGCTCATAAACCTGCACCTTGATATTAGTGCTCCCGCCCAGAGTTAGGGGCATAGTTTTTCACGTGATGTTCACCTCCCGCACCGCATCCTTGCCTTAGATTCAAGTTAGGTGCATAGTCCTGTCGTATAGACCACTATAAATGGGTTCAACTCGTAGGTGACCCGCGAATCATTCGCACAGTCTTCACGTGATTGTAGAACTAGAGCATATTATTCTATATACAGTGATGTTGTGCAGACCACTAGAGGTGGTATTAATTTGTGGGCAGGATATACGATATGATTGAGTTGATTATGAGCTATATGATATGATGAGATTGTTATGAGCTATATACAACCGAGGACTGAGTTGATTATCAGGTATTCAATCACATTCATAGAGTTATGATTTGGCATTCAGTTGTGATACTTTGGCATGACATACATACATATTTTTCAGTAGGATTTCGAGATTTATATATATATGAGTATATACTTTATTTCTGGGAAATTATACAGGTTTTACGGAGAGGGATTATAACTTTTGAGAAAAGAATGGTTTTGAAAAGAATTATTTTTGCCCACTCACGCTTTCTGTTTTTCGCCCATCCAGGTATTAGGTAATGTTCGTTGGCGGCATACGAGGAGCTCATCGGACGTTCTGATAGAATTCACTTATGTATGACCACCTTCGGGTGTTATCTCCATTTAGTACTTTCTGCTTGACTGCACGTAAACCATTTATGCTCTGGTTGTGTAAACCATCTTAATTCTCGCACTAGCACACTATCTTGATTTGGGTTGCTGGTTGCATGATTTTAATTTGTTTGTATCTTTCTGATTAATCCTGCTTCCGCACTGTGCACATGGTTACGTCACCCTCACATGACGGCCAGCACGCCCCACTTTCGGGTAGGGTTGTGTCAGTTTGGTATCAGAGCATAGGTTTGGCAGTCCTGCATATCTTGTGAATATTCTAATTATCTTGGTGTTTCTATCAGAACTATGCCGCCTCGTAGAGAGCCACATCGTTCAGCTGAACCTAATTTCCCTAACATTGCTCAGTTAGGGGAAGCTATAGCGAGTGCTATTCAGTCAGTTATTCGCCCGCCACAGCGGACTCCTCTGGAGTCGGTTCATAATTTGAAAATAACCACTTTTAAGGGGAATGACGGGCCCGAGGGTTCAGAGAAATGGTTAATGCATATTGAGAAGACTTTTAGGCTGATGCAGAGTCAGGGGAGTCTATCTCCGGACAGATGGGTCGAGACAACTTCATGGTTTTTGGGTAAGGAACTAGCTTCATGGTGGGGGCAGTTGGCCGATGAGTTACCCCAGGAGGAATCTAAGGATTGGGAGGTATTTAAACAGTTATTCTATAAGAGATTCATTCCTCCTGCATACATTGATCGTAGGAAATAGGAGTTTACTAGTTTGAGGCAGAAGAAGCTGTCAGCTAATGAGTACTACAGGAAATTTACTGATCTATCTCGTTATCATCCGGAAGTTGCTGCTAATCCGGTTGAGATGCTACGTCGTTTTAAATTGGGTACTAAGAAGAAATGGCGTACCATTGCGATTGCAATTCCCTGTACCACTTATCATGAGTTTTATGAAGCTTTACTTCAGATTGAGGATTCTGAGAATTTGCCCAGCAACAGCGAAGAAGAAGAGAAAGATGGGAATCAGAATAAGGATAAGGGTAAAGGTCATTTCTCACAGGGACCTTGCCGGACTCAGAACTTTAAGCGTAGTGGTGCTAGTTCTAGTTCTTCCAGTGGAGGTTTCAATTCCACAGGTCAAAGAGGAAGTGGCAGGTTCTTTGGAGGTTCCAAATCCCAGAGGCAGGGGAATTCTGGTAAAGGAAATGCACCCTTGTGCCGTAGGTGCAATAATCGACATTTTGGGGAGTGTCGAAGAGGTAGTAGTGGTTGTTACCCTTGTGGTCAGGAGGGACATCTAGCTAAGTTTTGTCCTTAAGGCCAGCAGAGGCCTCAGCAACCTCTTTTACCACCGCTAGCAACCAGCTCAGCAGTTTTCAAGACAGGGTGGTTATACCTAGATGGGTCATGGTGGTGCATACTGCTATTAGGGGATTTTGTTCCTTATTCTTCAAGACAGTACCAGTACCCCCAGGATCCCTATCAGCAGGGTAGTTATGGACATTATTCAGGAGGATATATGCCTCCACATCAGTACTCTGGAGAATATATGCCTCAGCAACAGTATTCAGCTAGTGGATCACAGTAGCATTCTGGAGGACAGCCTCAGTAGGTTGATGCTGCTACCAGTGGAGTTGGGTCTTCGAGGCAGCACAGTCAGTCAGGACAGATGGGTAATTCTTAGGGGCGAGGAGTTCACGTTAACAGAGGCAGAGGAAGACAGCAGACCCAGGGACGTATCAACAACCTTTCGCTGCAGGATGCTCAGAATAATCTGGACTTGATCATGGGTACGTTAAATATTCTTGGTCATTATGCTAAAGTGTTAATTGACTGTGGTGCTACTCATTCGGTAATTTCCCATTCATTTGCTCAATTGACACAACCTCAATCTTCACCTCTTGGGTATGAGTTGGAGTTGGCTATGCCTAGAGGGGATAAATGTTATGTAGATTATGTGTATCCAGGTTGTCCCATATTAGTGGAGGATGCGGTTATGCCAGCTAACCTTACTCCTTTAGACATTGTGGATTTTGATGTTATTTTAGGCATATATTGGTTGCATTACAATCATGCCAAGATTGACTGTTACGGGAAATCAGTGACGTTCCATCGTCCTGGATTACCTGAGGTTACATTCTTTGGTGAGACAAGTGGATTGAGGCATGGTATTATTTCAGCTGTGAGAGCCAAAAAGTTGTTGAAGAAAGGTTGTCAAGGGTACTTGGCTCACGTGGTACTAAATGATGATGCTGCTATTAGCGTGGAGAATGTCAAGGTGGTCAGACACTTTTCTGACGTTTTCCTTGATGATTTACCTGGATTACCGCCAGATCGCGACATTGAGTTCGCCATTGATTTACTTCCGGGTACTGATCCTATTTCTTTAACTCCTTATCGTATGGCTCCTGCCGAGTTAAGAGAATTGAAGACTCGATTATAGGAATTGGTTGATAAAGGTTTCATTCATCCTAGTTCTTCACCTTGGGGAGTCTCAGTCTTGTTTGTTCGGAAGAAGGACGGTACTTTGAGGCTTTGCATCGATTACAGGCAATTGAATCGGATGACGATTAAAAACCATTATCCATTGCCTTGTATTGACGATCTTTTTATCAACTCCGAGGTGCCTGCGTATTTTCTAAGATTGATCTAAGGTCTGGTTATTATCAGTTGAAGATCAGGAGCGATGATGTTCCTAAAATTGCTTTCAGGACTCGTTATGGTCATTATGAGTTTCTCGTGATGCCATTTGGATTGACGAATGCACCGGCAACTTTCATGGGTTCGATGAATAAGGTGTTTCAGCAGTATTTGGATAGATTTGTCATTGTCTTCATTGATGACATTCTGGTGTATTCTAAGTCGAAGGCAGACCATGTTCGACATCTTACTTTGGTGTTGAAGAAGCTGAGGGAACACCGATTGTATGCTAAGTTCAGTAAGTGCCAATTCTGGTTAGATCAAGTTACTTTCTTGGGGCATGTTGTTTTAGCTCAGGGTATTCAGGTAGACCCTCAGAAGATAATAACTATGGAGAATTGGGAGCAACCACGAACCGTCACCGAGGTACGGAGTTTCCTTGGTTTAGCAGGTTATTATCGACGATTTGTTAAGGATTTCTCAATTATGGCTTTACCACTAACGAAGTTGACCAGGAAGGAAGTTAAATTCGAGTGGGATGATAATTGTGAATAGAGTTTCCAGCAGTTGAAGTATTATCTCACTCATGCTCCTGTTTTGACTCTTTCTAATGATAGTGGTAACTTGGAGATTTACAGCGATGCTTCTTTGAATGGCTTAGGATGTGTGTTGATGCAGCATGGTAGGGTAATTGCTTACGCTTCGCGTCAGTTAAAGCCTCACGAGATGAATTACCCTACACATGAATTGGAGTTGGTAACCATTATTTTCGCTTTGAAGATTTGGAGATACTATCTCTATGGCGAGAAGTGTAGGATCTTCACAGATCACAAGAGTCTCCAGTAACTATTCACGCAGAAAGATTTGAACCTTCGTCAGCGAAGATGGATTGAGTTGCTAAGTGACTACGATTGCATGATTGAGTATCACCCGGGTCGTGCAAATGTGGTGGTTGACGCTCTTAGCAGGAAATCTCAGGGCAGAGTTAATGCTTTCTACACGAGTCGCGTTCCTTTTCTTGCAGAGCTGAGATCAACTGAAGTGAAGCTTGAGTTAAGAAATTCGGAGGAAGAAGATCGAGAAAATGCCTTGCTTGCTAGTTTCCAAGTTAGGCCAATCTTAATTGATCGTATACTCGAGGCCCAGATTATTGATGAAGAAACTCAGGAGCTTATTCGGTTAAGGAATCAAGAGAAAAAGAAAGACCTCCGAATCAGAGAAACAGACGGCATGCTTATGTAGGGAAACAAGATGTACGTACCAGATATTGCAGAACTGAAGAAGGAAATTCTTGACGAAGTGCATATTTCAGCTTATGCGATGCATCCTGGAGGCACTAAAATGTATCATACCATTCAACCATTTTACCATTGGCCGGGTATGAAAAGAGAAATTGTTGAGAATGTAAGCAGGTGTGTCATGTGCCAGCAGGTTAAAGCCGAAAGGAAGAAGCCGTTTGGTTTGTCGCAGCCATTTCCCGTTCCTCAGTGGAAATGGGAAAATATTACCATGGATTTTGTGTACAAACTTCCTCGTACACAAAACGGCTATGATGGAATCTAGGTGATTGTTGATTGGCTTACTAAGTTAGCGCATTTCATTCCTGTGAGGGAAAAGTATTCTTTGAACCGGTTAGCCGAGTTATTCTTAGTGAAGATTGTGAAGTACCATGGCATTCCAGTTAGTATTGTTTCAGATCGCGATCCTCGATTCACTTCTAAGTTCTGGACAGCATTCCAGGAAGCTTTGGGTTCGAGATTACTATACAACATGGCATATCAACCTCAGATAGACGGACAATCAGAGAGGATGATTCAGACCTTGGAGGATATGCTAAGATCTTCGGTGTTGCAGTTTGGCGACACTTGGCATAAGCAGTTAGATTTGATGGAGTTCGCCTACAACAATTGCTTTCAATCGAGTATTGGTATGGCGCCATTCGAGGCACTATACGGCAAGCCTTGTCGTACACCTTTATGTTGGTTAGAGGTTAGCGAACGAGTTTTAGTGGGCCCTGAGTTAGTGGATGAGACTACTCAGAACATTCAGGTTATTAAGTCTAATATGACAGCGGCCCAAGATCGCCAAAAGAGTTTAGCAGACAGACATGCCACTGATCGAGTGTACAAGGTTGGTGATTGGGTATTCCTGAAGTTATCGCCGTGGCGAGGTGTAGTACGATTCGGGAAGAAAGGCAAGCTAAGTCCTAGGTTCATTGGACCTTATCAGATCACCGAGCGAGTCGGTGAAGTTGCTTACAGGCTTGAGTTGCCGTCAGAGCTGTCCAACGTACACGATGTGTTTCATGTTTCGATGCTTCGTCACTATGTCTCAGATCCGTCGCATGTGATACCTCATCAACACTTGGAGATCAGTTCAGATTTGACTTATAATGATGAGCCAGTGACTATTTTGGATTGGAAAGAAAAGGTTCTGAGAAATAAGACAGTGCAATTGGTTAAAGTCTTATGGAGAAATCACTCAGCAGAAGAAGCAACGTGGGAGACCGAGGACAGGATGAGAGAGATGTACCCAAGGTTGTTTTGTGGTTACTAGTGCTGTATTGTGGCATGAAATTTCGGGGATGAAACTTTTATAAGGTGGGTAGATTGTGACAGCCCATCTAGGAAATTTTGTACGGTGGATGTGAAAAGACGGAAATACCCTCGGACGTTGAATGATGTGTGTGTGATATGATTTGGTCTAATTATTTGGGATTGGTGACACAATTAGAACTAAGATTTTCTTAGTTTTGGTTGGTGACTTTAGGACCACACACAAATACCCATACACTTTTCACTCTCCCTCTTTTCCCGTGTTCTCTCTCTGTCTCTCTCGAACTCACTCCCTCTCTCTTCTCTCTTGTACGGACAACACCAAAAACCCATGGAAACGTGACAGATCGAAGTTGTGAAGCACACCATTGTGTTCGTGAAGCTCAGATGAGTTGATTGGTATCCATTTCAGGTAAGGATACCTTCGAAAACCCTAGTTTCTCATAACCTCCGATTTGTGCACTGTTCATGCACACGTAATTATGGATGTTTTTGGAAATTTCAAGCTCACAGGGAGCTTAAAGAGGTCCTAAGGAAGCTCGGAGTGTGTTGTTTGGTGGTTTTGGACGTCGGGATTGTGAATTTCAAGCTTGGCCGGATTTTGTGGAAATTCCCTGTGAGATCTCGTGACTTTTAGAGCTTTAAATTAGTACGAATGTGTTCTACAAGTTAAGAGCTTCATTCTGATATAAATTGCATGAAATTTGGATGAAAAACGAGTGAGAAATCAAAGTTTTAAAAATCCCCAGCTTCCGCCGACGGCGACGGTCGTCGGAGTCCAAAGGTTGAAGACGATGGAAGATTCCGTCAAGTCTGCCGGAATATTCCAATGCCGTTAGTTAAGTTTAACAGTTACCGTTAGGATTTGACGGAATATTCTTAACGACGTTAACTGACGCCGTCAGTGTGACTGTCACGTGGCCGCGTGTGGGGGTGCCTGGGTCCTTGCAATCGTCGGCGTGTGGGAAGGTGAAATATTATTTAAAAAAATATGAGGATGATCCTGAGATTGTGTAGATCACTGTGGTATATTTATATACCCAAATTGAGCAACGTATGAGAAGTTATTTCAAAGGTTTTGATTATGTGCGTTAATTGACGTTATTTCAGTTACTTCTCATATAGGCGAGACCTATCCGGAGGACAAGTGTAGCCAGGCTAGGCACGGAGGTTACAACCCGGCTACTTATCAGTGAGTGGGCTTTTGTTTTCCGTATATACCTATATACTTGCTTTTCCCAGAAAATGAATTTAAAGAATTATATGATTTGAAATGCCATGCAAAGTATCTATTTATTTTATTTATGCATTAGTGATTGCATATAATAATGATGGTGCTGCGGACGCACAGGTAAGTGACAGGTAAGTTTATATACTAGTTATGATGAGAATGAATGATGTGATGTGATGTGATGTGATTAGAGCTCATAAATCTGCACCTTGATATTAGTGCTCCTGCCCAG
This sequence comes from Heteromeles arbutifolia, assembly GCA_024362995.1. Taxonomy (NCBI): domain Eukaryota; kingdom Viridiplantae; phylum Streptophyta; class Magnoliopsida; order Rosales; family Rosaceae; genus Heteromeles; species Heteromeles arbutifolia. The sequence goes on along the minus strand of JANCRC010000011.1, from coordinate 30,500,550 downwards.
AGTTAGGGGCATAGTCTTTCACGTGATGTTCACCTCTCGCACCGCATGCTCGCCTTGGATCCAAGTTAAGTGCACAGTCCTGTCGTATAGACCACTATAAGTGGGTTCGACTCGTAGGTGACCCGCAAATCATTCGCACAGTCTTCAGGTGATTGTAACACTAGAGCATATTATTCTATATACAGTAATGTTGTGCAGACCACTAGAGGTGGTATTGATTTGTGTGCAGGATATACGATATGATTGAGTTGATTATGAGCTATATGATATAATGAGATTGTTATGAGCTATATACAGCTGAGGACCAAGTTGATTATCTGGTATTCAATCACATTCACAGAGTTATGATTTGGCATTCAGTTGTGATACTTTGGCATGGCATACATACATATTTTTCAGTAGGATTTCGAGATTTATATATATATATATATGAGTATATACTTTATTTCTGGGAAATTATACAGGTTTTACGGAGTGGGGTTATAACTTTTGAGAAAAGAATGGTTTTGAAAAGAATTGTTTTTTCCCACTCACGCTTTCTGTTTTTCGCCCCTCCAGGTATTAGGTAGTGTTTGTTGGTGGCATACGAGGAGCTCATCGGACGTTCTGACAGAATTCACTTATGTAGGACCACCTTCGGGTGTTATCTCCATTTAGTATTTTCTGCTTGACTGCACGTAGACCATTTATGCTCTGGTTGTGTAAACCATCTTAATTCTCGCACTAGCACACTATCTTGATTTGAATTGCTAGTTGCATGATTTTAATTTGTTCATATCTTTCTGATTAATCTTGCTTCCACATTGTGCACATGGTTACGTCACCCTCACGTGACGGCCAGCACGCCCCACTTTCGAGTCGGGGTGTGTCAACAGGTCTACATTTCAACTCAATAATTATGATGCTGCCACAAGGATGGGGCAAAATTTAAAAAGAAAATAAATTTTAGGCTCAATTTGGAAAGGAAAAAAAAAAGAAAAAAAGAAAAAAGAAGAAGAAGGAAATGATGCCATGGCTAATAACTAGAATATCCGATTTCTAATAAAAAGAAAAAAGAAATTAGTTATGTTGGGTAGCCCAAATTGAATAAGCATATAGCCTAATTGTGTGGGTGAGTTTATTCTCACCGACAGATCTTAAACCCACTTATACTTGTTGTCAACAAAGGCACCTTTCCACAATTCATTTCATATATCCCAAAATTCCTTTTCCTAATTACAAGCCTTTGCCTTCCAATTTGTTTCTGCTTTTACATGTGTAAATTCATGTATGATTAACATGATGATAGGATAAATCACATCAAGTAGCTCAGTGATAAGAGCGCAGACTGCAGCTTCTCAATAAACAAAAAAATGTGAGAGGTTCTGAGTTCGATACTCAGAGCTAGTGAGTTCACTTGACTCTGGCCACGGCAGAATGAAATTTTCCGTAACCTCTTTAAAAAAAAAAAAAAAAAAAAAAAAACAACGCATGATTACATGATATATTGTTTTGTCACCTCTTTTTGGTAACGATAAACTTTTGTGCTTGATAGTCAAATCAGCGATTCAAGTCACAAAGAAACAAGTTCCTCGGCATTTGAGTAACAAGAGACATCCCCACCCCGTTTTTCATTATTGATGATCATCTCCAAATCATCCCTACATATCTTCAAAAGCAAAATTAATTAAGACCTCTCCTCCACTTGCAACTTGCAACCCCCGCCTAAAAGCAAAGCCAATACATGATGACCACCAAAGCAAGAGCAGATTAAAGCAAGAAAATAGTTAACCAAATTATTAATTGAATCAATGAATAATAAATTAAAATTATTAATCACATATTTCTTTATATCAATCCAATATCCAAATATCTAACGGTTGAAATCTACATCCATCTCAGTAGACCCCACCACATATTATTATCGTCTTCTGTATGAAATTTATATCTATATGATGATACACCAAGAACCCCTGCAACATTTCGGATCCAATTACACCAAGGACCACGCACCCAAATAACTTATAAAAAAAAAACTAATAAAAACAGAATTTATTTCAACAAAAAGTTTAGACAGAAGGCCATGTGATGAGTGATGATATAATCAATCAATCGGATTCTTCGATTTGCCGACTGCCACTCTTCCCACTGTCCATTTCCTTTTCTACCCTCGAATCGATCCTGTAATAACTGACGTACCACTTGACGAACTTCCTCAGCCCACTGGCCAAATCCGTGGTGGGTTTGTACCCGAAGGAGAGATTTTTCAGTGTGACTAGTACACGGAATGATACATCACGTATCATTATATAAATAGTATGATATGTGTGCTAAAAAGTTAATAACTTTAAAAATAAAATTTCCCACCACTTCTATTAAAACACGTGGTGTACCACTTGTGTTCCCGTCACAATTAAAAATTTCTCTACCCGAAGTCCTTGTACGCCAGGCTCACATTCGCACGCGTGTAGGGTACGTCCCCATTTCCCGACATCTTGATCACGTGCTTCTTTGCCCTTGTACTTAAAAGCCCTTCCAATATCGACACCAATTTCCCCACCGGCACCGGCGACGTGTTGCCCAAATTGTAAATTCGCAGTTGGGCGGGGCACCACTTTTTGCCGAATCAGGATCCTCGCCGGATCCATTCCCTAGGGATCCTCCCACAATCATATCCGTTCATTGTATATCGTGCAGTCAAAAATTATTTAAATTTTAAAATTTAAAATTCAAATATAAATAGTACCTAACGAAAACTGACCGCACGATATAAAATAAACGGACATAATTGCAGGATTCCTAAGATTCCTAAGAAAAGATCCGGCGAGGATCCGGATTCCTTTTTGCCCACACTTCCCGTGCTTTTTTACGCTATATCCAATGCTCCGAGGCACCCTTTTACCACGTCGTCAATTTACGTGGAGTCACGTGCCACTTCCTTATCGTCCACTGTTTTGTACACGTCGATCGGTTTACCCTGCAGTATGTCCTTGGTAAAAAAGAAATATGTCGGGTCTGCCGCACGGTCCGTACACGGTAAAAAATCTCAGCCCGATGAGGGCAAGCCCGTAAATATGGTTGTAAGTGTGGGCGATTTCCTCACCGGCTATTTTTGTTGCTGCGTAGAGACTGGCAGGTTGGTCTGTCTTGTGTAGCTCGAAAAACGGGTTCTCAAAGTTGAGTCCGTAGACCGAGCTGGACGACGCCCAGACAACGGAGGGATGAGGATTTGCTCTTTTTGCCACTTCGAGGAGATTGACGAACCCGGCAATGTTGGACCTCACGTACGACTGCGGGTTCTGCATAGCGTACCGTACGCCCGCCTGGGCCGCCAGGTGAAGGATGTGCGTGAACGGTACCACATCGAACAGCTTCGTCAACAGTGGTTCGTCGTTCAAGTCCCCCTCCACGACCAAAATCTCATGCTTCTTCAGCAGGGCCTGCCTCGACCGCTTCAGCGACGGGTCGTAGTATGAGTTGAAGTTGTTGAGGCCCAGAACTCCGTCGCCCCGCTTTTTCAGGGCGAGGGAGCAGTGAGACCCGATAAAGCCAGCCGCACCAGTCACTAGTACCGACATGCTGTTGGGCCGCCTGGGGTGGCAGACTTGCGAACCTGCTTCTCCCAGGCGGTCCCGCCGACTCCCCCTCGGTAGAAGGCAGTGGAGAGGAAGTTGTGGGTGGTATGGACACGGGGGGCGCTACTGCCGACGTGATCGGAAAGCGGAGGGTAGTTGAGGGTGAAGAATAAGATGAGGACAAGGGCGACGGGGAGGGTGGCGCGGAAGAGGATCTTGGAGGAGGCGTTGAGGAGCTTGGTGTTGTTGGCTCTGCGGAGGTAGCTGTTGTAGCGCTCCAGCTTTATGGCCATTGCCAAAAAATATACACAGAATCTAAAATCCAAAAAATATATAATACGAATCAATATACAAAAATATACCCAAATTGTGTAAAAACAAAAGAAAGGGTTTTGTGTGTTGGGAGAGAAGACAAAGGGACTCAGAGAGAATGAGCCCTGAATTTGTGAGGAGTTTAGAAAGATTAATATAAAGATGATGAGAGAGAGAGGAGAGGGAGAGATCGGGGTTCGTGTTGGTTGGAGACCACTTTCTTTTTCTTTCTTTTTTTTTTTTTTGGAAACTTTTCTTTTTCTTTCTTAATTACTCGATTACAGATAGAAAGTGCGAGCTGGATAATTAGACAATGAGATGCACCCTTGTTGTTGTGTTTATTACTAAAATGCCACTTTATTTTGGAAAATTATTAAGGCTAATATTGGAAATGCCGGCTATCTTTATTTGTACGAAAAAAAGAAAACTGTTAGACCCACCCCGTTGTTTTATTTCCCCAACCACGTTATATTTACATACACTATAAAAAGTTAAAAAATTAAAATGTTATTTCCCCACCCACTATTATTCCTAAAATACCCCTTAATATATATATATATATACATACATATATATAATTATAAACTTATCTCTTAAAAAAAAGAATATAAACAAATAATATTATTCTCTTAAATAATAAGGATTAAATAGAATGATGATGGGAATGAATTGGAAGTCCGATCAGATCTGTGACTGAGGGAGAATCTCTGATTGAGTCCTTCAAACAGACACTGCATACACATACCAATAATCTCGTCTTAGACCCAACATTCGAGCACTTCTTTATTGTCCAAGTAAACCCAAAAATAAAAAGCCATTCCATTCAATTTCTGAAATCGGGCTGTGTAACATGAGACACAAAAATGATAGTTACACGACCTAATACATTTGTATTTCTCCGAGAATTAAAAGTTTCATCAATTGCATGTAAAATAAAAGCCCAGAAAGGCAAATGTTTAAATCCTAACAAATTGCACACAAAAAATTATTCTTTTACCTCTTCGATGGAAACATAATCCTCTGCTTCTTCCATAAAAAGGTCATCTTCTAAGTTCATTCTTTTTGCTTTCTCTGAATGAAAAGAGATGAGAGGATGAGAGATGGGAAGGATGAGTTGGGGTTTAAAAAAAACAGTAATGCAAAAGAGGGTAACTAAGGTCCTTATTAGTCATTTTACAAATGGACAAATTTGTAATTAAAAGTCATCAAAAGGTGGGTGGGAAGATAAGACATTAGGGTGAGAATAACAGCTCTCGAAAAAAATACCCCCTAGACCGTGTGATCCACACATACGCATCTAGGTTTGAAGTTTGAACACCGATTTATCTATTGAATGAATGTGATGAGTGCTTGAATTAGGAATTTGATTAGCATTAATCCAGTTTTTAATTAAATTTGCAGAAGGAAGAACTTTTTTTAACAAGCGATACTATCTACATTAAAGGGGTGGGCGGGCTAAGCCTCATAATTGACTAGTAATAATGTGGTTTAAATTCGTTATTGATGAGAATCGAACCAATAACTCTTACTTACAAGTGAAGAAAGAGGAATTGAGTTAAAGGATTTTTTTTTTATCACAAAAATATTCTAATTTTGTCACTCTCTATTAGTTTACTTTTCCCTTAAAGTAAACGAAATATTTCATTCGAGCAATTATTAGATTCAATACAAAACGAAGAACATGATTCTAATAGATAGTTACTTGCAAACAATGATCTAAAATAAGCCCAAATATAGCAAAAAATCGAAAGAGACGGAGGATTCATAAAAATCATACATCTAGTGCTGCAGGATAATTTGAAAGATGAAGGTTCTATGACCAATTGTGGGATAGGAATATGCAATGATCATATATGGACTCTACAACCAAAGATATCGCAGCTTCAATTTTCATATGATTCCAAAACGCCATTTAACTGTATATCCAAAAAACTCAACCAGCTTACCTCTGGTACTATGGTGAACCACCAAATCGGCCACACAACTACCAAACTCACTTGTAACATGACTATCCTACTCGCCTAAATCGAGATTACCAACTTCTATGATGAGGCAAGACAACTCATACTAAGTTTCTCGAATTATTACAAGCACAAGGCTTGAATAAAACAGCAAAACAAAAAAGATGGTGGGAGTTCGACCATGAAAGGCCGCCGAATGGAGAAGATCCGGCCCCGTCCCCTGCAACCAACGCAATTGGATTTCTTCTCTCTCTGCAGCTAGGGTTTTGGCTATGTTACTTTTCACTCCTTGGACATGAACTTTGTGTATTAAGTTATTGCAATTTGTCATCTCCGTTTATTGATTCATTAAGGTTTGATCATGGGATGCTTGACATGTTATTAATATGTCATACATGATATTGATATCTGTCGATATTATTGAGCAAAAGTAAACTGTGACCGAAGTTGACAGACTCAAATAATGCAAAATACGAAATGAATTTTCCTGATTGTCCATAACCGGCTTTGATAATTTAGCCTAAACTAAATTTAAAATTGTGGAATTACTAGAATCCCTCATCCACCTTCTTAGACTTGTTAATCATTTAATTGATTAAAATTTTCAAGATCAGGGAGTACTAATTATGGAAAGAATATTACAGAATAATCACGTGGATGTATTTCCATTACGTACGAAAACTACTGATTTGATTTGAAAATTTTTTTTATTGATTTCTCTCGCAGTCCAATTCTTTGGAGTAAAACTCAAATTTTAGGTTCTAAACCTACTTCAACTTACACCAACCCTTTGGCCAAATATGAGTTTTAACCCAAAACTTATTTTTGAGGCAAATTTAGTCCAGAATTCCCTCTGTGATTGTAACAGCCCGTCCCGAAAAATTATTCTCGAAGGTGTGAAATGACGAAACTGCCCTTGAGCGTTGGGTGAGTGTTTGTGTTTCGGGTTAAGAAATTGGGCCAATTATATCAAGTCCTAAATAATTGGACCCAATTAGAACAAAACTTGTCTTGGTCTTGATTGGTGGCTTTTGGACCACACACACAAACCAACACATCCTTATCTCTCTCACTCTCCCGTGGACTTCTCTCTCTCTCAGACTCTCTCTCTCCTTCTCTTTCGTACGGACAACACCAAAAACCCTTGCAAACCTTGCAGATCGAAGGAACTAAGCACACCATCGTGATTGTGAGGTCCATACAAGTTGATTGGTACGAGTTTCAGGTAAGAAAACTCTCAAAAACTTGTTGAAAACTCGAGCTCCGAGTTGAGCACTATTCATGAACTTTTGATTGGTTGTGTTTTAGGACAATCCAAGCTTACAGCCAGCTCTAGGAGGTCCCCACGAAGCTCGGAGTGTTTCGTTGGCTCAGTTTTGACGTCGGGATCACGAGGTTTGAAAGTTGCCCGTTTTGGTAGGAATTTCCCGACGAGATTTCGAAGGATTTGAAGCTCCAAAGAGGTATAACCTTCTTCCTCCCGTGATTTGTGGCATTTTGGTGAAAATTTTGTGGAAAATAGTGCAAAAATGAAGAAGAAACCATAGTTGGAAGTTTTTCCAGAAACCGGCGACCGGCGAACAGTCGCCGGAGACCGGCGACTCGCCGGAGAAGATAGAGAATATTCCGTCAGTTTTGACGGAATATGCTAGCGCCGTCAGTTAGTTTGAACAGATTCTGTTGGGTTTTAACGGAATATTCCTGACGGCGTTAACTGACGCCGTCAGTGTGCAGGTCACGTGGCCACGCGTGGGGGCGCGTAGGGCCTTGCCCTTGCTGACGCGTGGCGGCGCGTGGGTGGTCGGAAATTTTTTCTAAAAATATGGGGATGTTCGTGAGGTTATGTAGATCACTGTGGTATATTCATATACCCAAATTGAGCAATATATGAGAAGTTATTTCAAAGGTATTGTTTATGTGCTTAAAATAACGTTTATACAGTTATTTCACATATAAGGGAGACCTATCCGGAGGACGAGCGTAGCCAGGCTAGGCATGGGGGTTACAACTCGGCTACTTATCAGTGAGTGGACCTTTGTTTTCTGTATATACCTATATACTTGCTTTTCCCAGAAAATGATTTTAAAGAATTACATGATTTGAAATGCCATGCAAAGTTTCTATTTATTTTATTTATGCATTAGTGATTGCATATAATAATGATGGTGCTGCGGACGCACAAGTAAGTGGCAGGTAAGTTTATATACTGGTTATGATGAGAATGAATGATGTGATGTGATGTGATTAGAACTCATAAACCTGCACCTTGATATTAGTGCTCCCGCCCAGAGTTAGGGGCATAGTCTTTCACGTGATGTTCACCTCCCGCACCGTATGCTCGCCTTGGATCCAAGTTAGGTGCACAGTCCTGTCGAATAGACCACTATAGGTGGGTTCGACTCGTAGGTGACCCGCGAATCATTCGCACAGTCTTCACGTGATTGTAGCACTAGAGCATATTATTCTATATACAGTGATGTTGTGCAGACCACTAGAGGTGGTATTGATTTGTGTGCAGGATATACGATATGATTGAGTTGATTATGAGCTATATGATGTGATGAGATTGTTATGAGCTATATACAGCTGAGGGCTGAGTTGATTATCTAGTATTCAATCACATTCACAGAGTTATGATTTGGCACTCAGTTGTGATACTTTGGCATGGCATGCATACATTCATACTTACATATTTTCCAGCAGGATTTTGAGAATTATATATGAGTATATACTTTATTTTTGGGAAATTATATAGGTTTTACGGAGAGGGGTTATAACTTTTGAGAAAAGAAAGGTTTTGAAAAGATTTGTTTTTGCCCACTCACGCTTTCTGTTTTTCGCCCCTCCAGGTATTAGGTAGTGTTCGTTGGTGGCATACGAGGAACTCATCGAACGTTCTGACAGAATTCAATTATGTAGGACCACCTTCGGGTGTTATCTCTATTTAGTACTTTCTACTTGACTGCACATGAACCATTTATGCTCTGGTTGTGTAAACCATCTTAATTCTCGCACTAGCACTCTATCTTGATTTAGGTTGCTGGTTGCATGATTTTAATTTGTTCGTATCTTTCTGATTAATTTTGCTTCCGCACTGTGCACATGGTTACGTCACTCTCACGTGACGGCCAGCACGCCCCACTTTCGGGTCGGGGTGTGTCAGTGATAGTAGGCTAGCCCATCATATATGCGTATTGTTTTAGTTTTATATTTATAAATTTATTGAATCAAACGTCTAAAATAATCAAATGTAACAGTAAAAAAAAACCTAACGGTCCAAATTTAAATCCGACTAAAATAATAAATAAAAAAATCGTTTTTGTGTTTCATATTCTTTCATAGTGTTCCACGAGTTTCATGATTTAGTTTAGTGATTTCAAGACAAAAAAAAAAAATATTTTTAAGTTATAGTGTTCATAAAATTAAACTAAGATAGTCAACATAATCTTTTTTTTTTAAAAGTTACTTTAAGAAAAAAATTATACTAAATTCATTCCTTAATAATCTCGAGCTAAAAATTTAACTCATAAAGATTGGAGCAGAAAAACAATTTTTGAGTTAAAACCTAAATTTCTAGGTTAAAAATTCAAGGGTTGGAGATAATCTTAAGGTCTTCAAAGTAATTCTACAATTTACATGAGGTTTCCCCCATGTCTTGGCCAAAAAAAAGAAAGAAACCAACTAAGAAAAACTTGATATAATCTTTTTATATAAACGTTTGTCAGTTTATGACCGTTTGCTGCCACTGACATAATATTTAGCTACGTATACCATGCGACATTCATTTTTTTGTACGTATGCCATGCATGAAATGTCGGTATACGCGTATAACATTATAACTTTGCTAACTCGGGATTCTTTTCGACCCCTGCAATAATATGGGCATGAGAAAGCCCAAGGAAGGCCCAAGAAGGAACAGAAGACTAGAAGACCAGGACAATAGGAGCGAGTGCTATGAACAACCGCTCAATGGCTTGGTTTGATTATTAGAAAGTAGGCCGAACATCTTCTCATAAAGTATTTTCTGACTGGTTGAGGCAAGTTCGCAAACTAACTATGGTGACCCAGAGACAAGTGTACTCGGACACCAACTTCAACCAAATTCGCGCACCGTCCGTAATGGTGGTTGAGTATAAACTCGAGCAACCTGCAAAATAGTAAACAACCGTGAGCAAGCCTAAGACCCTGAAGGGGGGCTGTTACCATCCAAAGGCTCTCCGACGGTCATATTAGTGCATGATTTAGAATTAAGTAGTGGACAAGAGAATTGAAGTGTTTAGATTGCATCACCATAGATGAATCCTAGATGGGTGTATTTATACCGTGGGGAGAAAGACCTTTTTAGAATAAAATCCTTGTTCTAAGCCAGGAGAATCCTAGAGGATATATAGGACTAGATATTGTACCTTCTTAGGAGTTATGATTACTTTCGATGCATGTCAATTCCTAGACTGTAGGAACTCTAAGACTTATAAGATCTGATTGTGTCTATATCCGGATCAGATCGTGTGTCTTGTAGAACAAGCATGGTCATCCAGCAGAGTCGCTAGGATTCTGCCTATTGCTCTGGAACAGGTGATGTCGGTACTGTTGCTCCGTACAGCTCCGCGCAGAGCTGGTGAGTCCATGACCAAATTTCTGAGGTAACTGTATTCGAATCAACCTTACTCCAACCCTGGAAAATCATGGTCCCACACACGTGTTGGCCTTCAAGAGCATAAGCTTATGAACAGACATACAGGCTGCCAGACCAAGTGCTCGGGTGTGGGTTTCTTCAAACCCCAGAGCCGAGCAAGGGGCTTGATGCCTGTTAACCCCAGGAAAACATGCAGTCAGCTCTGAACAAATGCCACTTCATCTCCACATGTCAACCGAAGAATGAAGGAGTAGCTAGGAAGTCGTGTCATCGCATTTGGTTCATTTAATGCTCAGCGGTGAGGTACTTGAGAGCCCAGAACTTTCGGGGCTCTCTTAAGCCTATACCTTTTGTAAATAGTCAGACACACAAGAGAAAAGAGAGATTAGACTAACATCGTGCACTTCTTCTAACCTATATTCAATATATATGAGCACTACAGTGGACGTAGTTAAGTTTTTAGGGGTATACCACTTATATCTTATTGTCCATCACTCAAAGTCTTGATCCCAAACCCATCAAGGGCTGACCGCACTGGTTTTTTTTAACCTCTCAATTTTGAGCACTAATAGTTTAGCGCCATCTGTGAGAAATGTATACAATTTGGTTGTGTTTTCTACTAAGCTAATCTAAGCTTGCTGCATGTTGAGCAGTCATACACGCTCCCTGAATATCATGACAAGTGGGAAAATAGGAAAATGATTTTTCTCCTATGGCCCTCGAGAGGACTATGAGATAGGGGAAACAAGAATACAAGATTGGAGTGACAGCTGAACATCTGTTGGGGTAGCTCGTCTCACCCGAGGAGTCACCAACATTGGATCCGAGAGATGAAGAAAGCCGAGAACATCTCGAACCCATTAAGGAGCTGAAAACTGTTGTACTATTGAAGGAATGTCTAACCCAGTAGTATAGATTAATACTAAGTTAATAGCAGAAGTTCATGCGAAATTGATAAGCTTTTTAAGGGCCATGTTGACGTCCTTACATGGTCGTATGCAGACATGCCTAGTATTGATCCAAGCCTTATACCGCACCGCCTCAGCCTCGATCTATACTACGAGCCAATTCAGCAAAGGAGGTAATCGTATGATGTCGAGCGCCATGAAAGTGAAGGTGGACAAACTACTCAACATAGGGCTTATAAAAAATGTTGATTACCTGAAGTGGGTAACAAACGTAGTAATGGTCAAGAAGGCTCTGGTGGCCGAACGCCTGATCAAGTGGTGTATCTGCATGGACTACACGGACCTTAATGAATCTTGTTCAAAGGATAGTTACCATTGCCCCGCATAGACCACTTCCTTGATGCTACGATTGACCACGAGCTTCTGAGCTTCCTTAATGCCTATTTTGGATACAACCACATTCACATACACCCTGCCAACCAGAACAATACAACTTTCATCACCGACCGAGGACTCTACTGTTGGCACGTGATGTCGCATGGGCTGAAGAATGCGAAACCGAAGTGAGCCTCTCACTTATTACTCCCGACCACATGGAATTCGAATATCGGCATCCAACAATGAGGAAAAGTACGATGCCTTGTTGGTAGGACTACGTCCTGCTCACTCTGGAGCTAGAAGTTAAGCATATCAAGGTCCAAAGAAACTCACAGTTGTTAGTAAACCAAATGGATGAGGAATTCCAGTCCCAAGACGAGAACATCAGGACATATGTTGAAGCAGCAAGGTCATTAGTCAAGCAATTCTTAGGATGTACAATCACCCAAATCCCAAGGGTAGAAAATGTTCAAGCATGCATCTTAGCAAGGCAAACATTAGTACTTGAGGGAGACATCGAGTGGTCAATACCAATCGAGTGCCTAGACAAGCCAAGTATCCTACAACCCAAGTGCTTTGTAATGGAGATTGACGAATCAAGTGATTGGATGACTCTGATACTCAACAATATTTTTCATGGATCTTTCCCCAAAGACAAGCGTGAATCTTGAAGTCTAGGGTTTCAAGCAGCCATGTACACAAGTATTAACAACAAACTCTAAAAAAGTGGTTTCTTTCTACCCTATCTACAGTGCATAACACCCGAGAAGGGAGAATACGTTCTCAAAGAAATTCAAGAGGAAGTTTGTGGTGACTATTCAGCAACCCAGACTCTCGGAGCCAAGATTGTTAGACTAGGCTATTTCTACCCAACTATGCATACTAATGCCACAAGGCTAGTACAGAGTTGCCAACCATGCCAACATTATGTAGAATCTAAGAATTAACTGCCTAAGCACCTCACTTTCATGTCGAGCCCATGGCCATTCACGCACTAGGGGCTCGATATTATAGGGCCCATGCCGGAAGTAGCGTAAAAAGTTAAGTTCACGATTGTTACAGTCGACTACTTCACCAAGTGAGACGAGGTAGAACCACACACGACTATCCAGTCAACGATCTAAGCGTTCATTTGGCATAATATAATATGTCAATTTAAAACACCCAAGGTGATCATCACAAATAACGGGTAGTTCTACTATCCGAGCTCCAGGAATTATTACTCGGACTATTGGATTGATTTCCATTAATCCGTATCATCCCAAGGCCAACGGGCAAGTCGCAACTATAAACAAGATCATCAAGAACATAAGCGACCACATTCATCTTTGTTAACCTCCCAATTTTGAGTGTTAACAAACTTATGTGACCTCATTTTCCAGAGTTATATACAATATTTCATTAGTTTTGATCGCTTATTCCTGGAAATCTATGACTATCAAATATTAACATTTTCTCCTTAATTCAACCCGAACTAAATAATCTCTTAAAGCGATATTCACTTGTATGTTCATATAGGGCTTGTTTATTTATTTGAATTGATTTGGATTAAATAACTCACTAGTTTCAGAAAATAAGTTATAAGTAGTTCATGAATAGTTAAACTAATTTGTGTTTGGGCCCAAAATGATAGTTTGGGTTGAGCTTAGAGCCGCTCTCGGTCCAGTAACTCTCATTTAGAATTATGGGCCGTCCAGTCGTCATGGGCCGTCCAGTCAGGGTCGGCCTAATGTTGTTGCGAGGGGGATTGGTTTAGATAAAGGTGAGGTAATCAAAACCTAGTGCAACAAGGAGTCGTAAGGCTAAGGATGTTGAGAATTAGGGGATGAACCTGATTTGTTAAAAGGGCTTGGTTCAAAGTCCTATTGGAGTTAGGATTGGTTGAGACCTAATCAGATTAGGTTGAGAAGTTCTAATCCGAGTACGATTCTAGCTCGGCCATGAGGGGGTTTGCTACTATAAAAAGAGAAGGGAGTGCATCATTCAAACCCCCTCCAATTCAACACACAAAATACCCTGCTCAAAGCTTCTCAATAACCTTTGAGATTTTAGCTTCTCCCCCTTTCTTCTCGCCAACACATCTTCAGTTTGGATAAACAACACTGTGAAGGAAACCGACGACATCTTCAGTTTGGATAAACAACACTGGAGCTATAGAATCAGCCCATCAAGGAGCACCTTCAGTTTGGATAAATAAAACTGATTCGAGACCGATTGGTTATTTATCCAAGTCTTGGTCGATAACGATTTTCGAGTCCTTGTTGGTAGAGGTCATCTTATTAGCCTTCTTGGCGAAGTGAGGTGTTACAGGTTACTGCATTCAGCACATTCAAAGTCGAATTTGATATTGAACTTCGCAGAACTAGCAGCCTTGTCTTTAGGCTCTGTAACCTGGAAACCGAGATGTGTTCTTTCCTCAGCTGCAGTCGCAAGATCAAGAAGTCAATAACGCGCCCAACGCCACATCAATATATTTTACTCCTCGGTAGAACTCAGCCGACGAGTTGGCACGCCCCGTACACAACCGAATGACGTAGTTATCTTATTAATTACTTGGCATGCGCACCACGTAGGCTTGGTAGTTTTTAGGGTCAACATTTTTGCACGCCCAGTGGAACTAGTGCTAAAGTTACGAGGTTCATGACCATTGAGACATGGTCAGTAAACAAGAAAACAGTCATGGAAAAATCAACGACTAATCTTCAAGTCCAGAACCCAAGACAAGATGGCTTGTTACAGGCATAGAATCCTCCTACTGCTATGACACCTGAAGCCACAAGTACGACACGCCGAGAAAATGAAGTTAGTCTCAGAGGTCAGCCTCGTGATGTAGAAATCCCCACCAAAATGACAAAAGGCATTTTTGTTGAAGGATTAGTGGATGATTGTGACGAGGACTGTGGTGAGGCCTCTGACCCACCAACTAGGTCGTTTCTTTGATGATAACTTGAAGAGCAATCTTGGTAATTTGAGCAAATGTTCAATCAAGATGTAAAAAACATACTTGAAGAAAAGTGTGATAATAGTGTTGTACACAACAGGTTGCTCAAAGTACTAGTTAATAAAGCCCACGAAGGTGGACCTACCGATCGTTCCAGGCAACCTCCATTTAAGAACGACCCCCGTCAACGATACAGGCCAAGACAGGATCCGCTAGGCTCAAAATGATTGCCTTAGAGAAAAATGGCTGGTCAACCAGAAGATCGGGCATATTCGACCAGAGGGCAGAAACGACATCTGATGATATGGTCGAAGTTCAGAGAATGATTGATTCGGCCTTGAAAAAGAGGTCGAAGTTTCCAAAATTCATTTACCCATATCCTGCCTTTGTAGAAAAGTTCGAGTACCCTAAGGGGTTCAAGATACCAGATTTCAACCTTTTCGCTGGAGAGTCGTCCTTGTCCTTATTAGAACACGTGGCTCGATTCACTACTCAATGTGGGGACGTTAACAACGATTCCCATAAGCTACGATTGTTCAATTTCTTGTTAACCAGCTCAGTATTCACATGGTATATCAACCTCCCACCCAACTCCATCCAAAGTTGGGAGGAGCTAGTCGAGAAATTTCATAAGCAATTCTATCGACCATGGATGGACGTGTCAGTATCTTCTTTGGCCAGGATGGCTCAAGCCTCTGATGAGTCGCTAATGGAATACCTTACGAGGTTTAAGTTGGCCAGAAATGGGTGCCGAGTACCTTTCCCTGAAGTCGAGTTTGTTAAGCTTGCCTTAAACGACCTGGATATGGAGTACAAAAAGAAATTCTTGGGGGCAAATTTCCAAGATATGTATGAACTAGCTCAGCATATCGAGCAATATGATTATTTGCTCCGAGATGAGAAGATCTCGAAACCCCCATCCCGAGGAACGATCAACAAGAACCCTACTGTCAGTTATGCATCGGCCGAAGGAGAAAGTCCCAATGTACCAGTATAGATGCGGCCGAGATAATAATCGACAAACCGTACATATGCAAAGAATTGGCTCATGCTAAGTCCAAGGATGCCAAAACCCGCGCAGCCTCTAAGGAAGTTGCCATCAAAACGTCGAAAGTCTATACTTTTGACATCACCAAGGCCAATGTCATCTTCGACCAGTTATTGCTTCGAAAATTGTCAAGCTTCGGCCAGGGCATAATATTCCTAAAGCCAAATATTTAAAAGGTAAGACATATTGCAAATACCACAATGGTAAGCTCAAGTTTCCTGAGAAACAAATGGTCATTGACACTAATCATTTCCTTACGACGATGGTGAGTATGGGGGATGCTCATTTACAGGCCGAGTTCGTTCTAATGCAATTCATCCCTAAGAAGAACTCTCGACCATGATTGAAGATTGATTTATTCTCAAACGAACCGCCTAAAGACTTTTTAGGCCCAGCTATTGTCGAGTTAATGTCGGATTCCAATGCAGAAGAAATTGATGCACATATGGTTTTATGTAGTCAGTGCAAATCAAACATTGCCTTGACTGGGTAGAAGGAAAAGCCTATGTGGGCTAAAATACAACCACAGGCGCCCACAGCCACGACAACATCCCAAAATATGCTCAGTGCAGGCTAACGCCAAAAGGTTTTTGATATGCTTAGCCCTTAAGTTACAAGATAACAAGCCGTCTTCAACCAGACGACGCCTTAATTTCAACGCGCCGTTTTACAATGAGGAGTATTATACGGGCAACTCTGGCAGCTCAGGTTCACCAGTGAACCAACAGACCTTCAAACCACCTGAGCAACGTGACCAGCGTTGGTATACATACAACTCCCCTACCAGTATATATACTGCGTTGTCCAAATCGTAGAAATGTTAGCACCAAAGAATATATTATATGGCTCTCCGACAAGCAGCTCAGGCTACCTCGGCTACCAAATGACAATTGAAAGAAACGGTGGGCAATGAGGATGACCGACAACCTTCAGCAATCATTGCTGAGCTACTTCAAGGAAAGAAGGTGATCGATCAGAATTTTGAAACCACGATTGAAGAATCTGAAAAGTGAATCAAACTCATTCTACGGCTGGGAGAGATGAAAGCTCACCTTGAGCATTTCCGGAAGGAAGCTGAAATTAAGCTTCCCCTGCTACGTCCACAAGAACCGTTGATTAAAGTCAGAAGGAATCTCCACCCACCGTTTCTCGGTGAAGCTTTAGAATACATGTGGGAGTTCCACAAAAAGCATTCGGCTAACGACTTATATGGCATGCCAAAAGCATGCCAAGAGGCTCTTGATTTAGCATTAACTTGCCTCGATGCCAAACAAATCATCCAAAAGACCACAAATCTGGGGATGAAGACTAGATTTTAGCATATACGTGAGGCTCGAGTTCTCGGCTTTGAGGTAGACCCATATACCGATATCGATCCTACCGACCTTCCCTTCTTCCCTGAGGACCTCCAATATTTACGGTATCATTCTGAAGTTTTCTCGGCCGCTGCTCTCTTCAATCTTATGGTCGATGAGAAAGAATGCATGGCATGATTAGATGCTTACCTAGACACAAGAGACGCCCGCATCGCATATCAAAAGTGGACTCATAAGGCTTCACAAAAGCAACACCAAGTCCCCATGCCAAGTGAGCCCGAAGTCGATGGTCAAAATGAAACGGATCTGGTGGATGCATCGTAAGATTAAATTCTTATGGCAGCTGAAGAAGATCATGCGGATAAGCAAGATACTTCGCCCGAAAACCCAGAAGACGAAAATCATGACCTAATGAGAGTGCTTCCTTTAGAGGTAAATATCGGAGGTCGTAACCACATGACTGCGTTTTTCATAGTCAATTCAAAGACTGAATATAATGCCTTGCTTGGTCCTAACTGGATCCACTAAACGAGTTGTAACCCTTTGTCATTACATCAAGTTCTCATATTCTGGGACGGTAAATCGATTGTGGTTCATCCGATCGACAATCAACCGTTCAAAGCTAATATGATTCAGGCTCGTTATTACGACGATCACGTCGGCTACATCACCCTGCAAAGTTTTAACGAGGAATGACAGCCAACTCGGATCTTAGTTCAGAAAGCCATCGAGGTTGGTGTCGAGACTGTTCACAAGGATTCGACAAGACCTAGGTTGGCTGACCTAATTGTCGACCCTGATGTCTGATACCAAACAAAATAGACGCCAGGCCGCAGTTTCATCTACCATGGAACGACTGCTGGCCCATTGGTATGCTATTTCCAAGCAACCAAATTTTGGAGTGAACTTAGTAAAGTTCCTCACCAAAGGAGACAACGGTCCAGTCCTGTCACTTGACAAAGTCCATGTTGCCCCAGCCGAGCTCGAAGACAGTCGACCCTAGGTTAAGGACCCATTAGAGGAAATAAATGTTAGGATGGCTGAAGGCCCTCGGCCTTTATTTATTAGTGCTATGTTACGCCAACCTATGAAAACCGAGCTTTGTAAATTACTCAAAGAATTTAAAGATTGTTTTGCTTGGAGTTACCATGAGATGCCAGGTTTAGATAAAACACTTGTCGAACACGAATTACGCATCAAGGCTGGTTGTAGACCGTTCCGCCACCCCCCTCGACGATTCTTGACCGAAGTATAACTTGACATAAAAGATGAGCTCGTTTGACTTTTAAAAGCTAGGTTTATTTAGATAGCTCGATACGTCGAATGGTTGGCGAACATCGTCCCAGTTTTAAAGAAAAGTGGTGCTCTACGTATTTGCATCGATTTTTGAAATTTGAATTTGGCAACCCCTAAAGATGAATATACAATGCCAATTTCAGACTTGTTAATCGACGCAACAGCAAACCACGAGATGTTATCCTTCATGGATGGTCGTGCTGGTTACAACCAGATTTTCATTACTGAGGCCGATGTCCACAAAACTGCTTATCGTTGCCCGGGGGCACTCGGGACTTACGAATGGGTCGTTATGCCATTCAACCTTAAAAACACCGGTGCCACATACCAACGCACCATGAATACTATTTTTCATGATTTAATTGGCACCATCGTCGAGGTATATATCGATGATGTTATGGTCAAATCGAAGCATCACCGAACACATTTAGACGATCTTCGACATGCTTTCCTTCGTATGCATCAACATAACCTTAAAATGAACCCTGCCAAATGTGCTTTTGGTGTATCGACCAGCAACTTCTTAGGTTTCCTTGTACATCATCGTGTTATCGAAGTGGATACAAATAAAGCTCGAGCAATCATTGATGCTCCACCCTCGATAACCAAGAAGCAACTACAATCACTACTCGGCAAAATCAATTTCCTTTGCCGTTTCATTTCTAATTCGACAGGGTAGATGAAAGCTTTATCCATGCTCTTGAAACTTAAGGATTCTGACAAATTTGAATGGCACAAGGAGCACCAGGATGCTTTCACACAAATTAAGGTCTCACTCACTACCCCACCTGTCCTCGTGCCACCTTGGTGCGGCAAACCCCTCAAATTGTATATCTCGACCACCGAGGAATCAGTTGGCTATTTTTTATCTTAGCCAGAATCTTAACTCAACCGAGATAAATTATTCATCCGTCGAGAAACTCTGTTTGGCTTTGTTCTTCACTGCGTCTAAGCTCAGGCATTACATGCTCCATTCCATTACGCAAGTCATTGCCCAAACAGACATTATTCATTATATGCTTACTTGGCCGATAGTGAAAGGCCGAATCAAAAAATGGACAATGGTGCTGTCCGAATTTAGCTTGCAATACGTGCCCCAGAAAGCTGTCAAAGGCCAAGCACTAGCCGATTTCTTAGCTCAACATCCTTCTCCATACAGTTTTGGGGGCAACAACGTCGACATTGGCATGGTGGAAACACGTGATAATTATTGGACAATGTATTTTGATGGCTCTAGTACCTCAACCTCGGCTGGCGTTGGAATCATCATCCAGTCCCCTGATCACTACCGATGGTATTTCTCTCTCAAATTGGATTTCAATTATACAAATAATTAGGCCGAATATGAGGTTCTTATCATCAGCCTTAATGTCCTTCACGACTTGAGGTCAGTCTGCGTACTCATCCTTGGCGATTAAGAACTTGTGATTAACCAATTCAATGGGACTTTTTGTTGCATGAGTTGTACTGGCGCCCTATCACGTGGTTGCCAGCTATTTGGCCGAATTGTTTGCAAGCATTACATTCAAGCACATCTCACGAGCTCGAAATACTGATGCAGACAAACTGGCCCAAATAGCCTACGGAGCACAACTCCTAGGGGCGAACTAGGCCGGGTCATACCAATAGTGTGACGCCCACACCCGACCTTGGTTAATCAGCAAGCTCTCCAAAAGGACCACGTGATCCGTACATAAGTGATGTCCTTACCTTCGTTATTGGAACAAGAGGATCCTACAGATATTTGTACAGTTGAGACATTACTAGACGACTGGTGAAAGTCAATTATGCAGTATCTTGATAATCCATGTGGCAACCACGACCGCAAGACAAGGTTGCATGCCACAAATTACGTAATGTACCAGAATGAGCTATACCGAAAAAGTGAAGACGGTTTATTGCTATTGTGCCTCAGCCCAGAGGAGGCCGCCCAAGCTATTACAGAGGTACACGAAGGGGTATACGGGGCTCATCAATCTAGATGCAAAACACAGTGGTTGCTCTGTCGACACGGCTATTTCTGGCTAAGTACGTTGAGAGATACATCGAATACACACGAGGTTGTGTACAATGTCAAATCCATGCGCCCGTACAGAAAGTCCCAGCTGAATTACTTCACTTGGTCACCAAACCGTGGTCGTTCAGAGGATGGGCCATGGATGTGATTAGCAAAATAACGCCGTCTTCCGGGTCAGCAAAGCATGCATAAATACTCATTACGACAGACTACTTCACCAAGTGGGTTGAAGCAAAGTCATACGTCGAGTTAACCTCTAAAGAGGTTTGTAATTTTGTGGAGGAAAACATCATGACGGGATTAGTCGTACTAGAAACAATTATAACTGACAAAGACACGATTTTCACAGCCGACAGGTTTAGAGAATACGCGGCGAGTTTGAAAATTCAGCTCAATCAGTCCACGCCGTATTACCCACAGGCAAACGGACAAGCAGAAGCAAGTAATAAAGTTTTAATCGGTATCTTTGAGAAAATGATAAAAGAAACGCCTGGTATGTGGCATTTGAAGTTAAACGAGGCATTATGGGCATATCGAACTTCACTCCGGTCAGCAATAGGGACGACCCCATATGCATTAACTTATGGGCACGACGCCATCTTACCGGTCAAGTTATCAAACAAAGTAGTGGAAATTTTTTATCGATAAGTGGAAGTGACGAAAATGCTCCTCGTTGGCTAAATTGAAATTTACAAGGATGTATTTTATCCTCATATATTTTATCATATTTCTTGACATATTTGGATAGAGCTTGAACTCGCAAACGCGTAGGCGCAAACCGTTCGTGAAACGGAGCTATAATGAAGGAGTTATTAACGTTTAAAGTTAAAGACATTTTGGTAATTTAACCTTCACTCTATAAGGCTCCAGATTTTCTGGAGCAATCTGATGGAGCCACGTGGACATTTTGAATGGTTGTGATGAAGAGTGGAGGAGAGAAAGGAAGGAGAGAGGGCCAATCGGGGCAAAAAAACAAGGAGGGAAAGGAGAAAAAAAAAACAGAAGAGAAACCTGCAGACTCGGAGCAGGGTGATCGGGTCGCCTGACCTGGATCGTCACCCGACTCCTAAACTATGCTATTCTTCTAATTTCTGGCTACGACGAACGTCGCCACTAGCCCCAAATGACAACTCGTAACCCCAGGTTCCTTACCCACCTAAATTTCAGCTCGATCAGGCCCGTAGACGGTGAGTTGAAGCCATGATCATCCTAGGGTTGCCGTGGTTCTCTAGCCACCGTACGAAGAGATCCCTAAATGGTGGCCTCCACGACCATCTGGGTTCGGTTCCTTTGGTCACCAGCTTCAAGTTCCAAGGCTTAGATCGGCCGTCGAACGTCAAACGGCGTCGCACCGTGGGTGCGTTGTTCACGGAGTTTAGGGAGGATTCCAGCGATTTCACCGACATCCGTCCATTTCTGGGTGTCGGCTAAGGTATGAAAGTTGTTCCCCTTAACTTGCTCTAGATCCCTGTAACATTTGAGAATTTTTTTAAATAGTTGACTTTTCCGGAGAGTCAGGGCGGCTGGTCGTCGTGTGCGGCGGTGCGTGGCGGTGGCATGTGGACCAAGGTACCCCTGACCTTCCTAGGCTAAATTGATACCCCAATTCCATATGTGAAGTCCGATTGACGAAATCTCATCGCTTTAACATAGTATTGTTAGAGACCGCCACTAGGTCATTATATGAATCGACAATCCAACCGTTGAATCGTCATCAAACTTTAACAGGTTATTATTCATAATATTTGAGGACCTTAGGAACTTACGGATCGGGAATCCGACGTACAGATCTTTCCAAATTGGATTTGTAAGTTAGTAAAATAAATGTCGACCGCCACTTGATTTCGTGACTGGTGGAGATCCGATCGTTGGATCGTGATGAAGTTTTAGTATATTAATCTAGAAGCATAGTGTGAAATAAGAATGGTTTGATCCCTTCATAGGGTACGTAAGCAGTCTAACTAGATGGTTAGATGCAGCCATAAAATCACCTAAATCTAATATTGTACTTGATTTCTTAAAGGAAAGAAATTTATTAAGATTATTAGTGTAGAGTTTAGTTGTATTTTATTTCGGGCCTATCTTTGTATTTGGCTTCCGAATTAACTATTCGGGTCGTTACACAAACCATGTTGCCAGTAGGGATCAAAGACCCTAGATTTGGGAAATGGTCGCCGAATTGGGAAGGACCATTCGTTGTCCACAAAGTTCTCGACAAGGGGGCATACCACCTTAAAGATCAAACTGGCTTAGTCCATAAATTACCAATCAATGGGAAATTTTTAAAGAAGTATTATTCGATTACTTGGGAAATTCAAGAATAAAAGTTTATCTCATTAATTCTTAAAAGGGGTATAAGCAAGATTACAAAAAGTCAAATAGCCTACAACTACAGACAAAATCCTAAGGGGTCGAAGGAAGAAAAGCTCCAAGGGCAGCTTTCAGTTTTAGCCACCTTACTCCACCCATCGTGACTTCGGCCTGCCTTATTCTTTTATTAAGTTGTAGTTGCTGTATCCGCTTCGCGCCAGCTGCGTATTCCACCAGTCAAGGTTTATTCGACTCGAAATCCTTTTCAAGCTCTGAAGCAACAGTCGACCTTTGATGTTGAAGTTCAGCGATTTGAAGGTCGAGGTCAGCTAGTCATTCCTTCTTTGCCTTTATTACCTCGAGCTCTGGTCGGATAGCTTCATGAGCGACCATTGCAACCTTGAGGTCATTCTCCGCCCGAAAAGCCCTCTAAAAAATAGTGAAGTATTGTCGGGTTCGCTCTAGGACATTGGACAGGTGAACAACACTCTCGTTGCTCAAAAGGTCGTCGGTTGCAAGGTCGTTCAGACATTCTCCTACAGAATCGAAGCCCTTACGTTGGAGGATTTGCGAGGCCAAAAGGGATAGAAGCTCATGCAACTTGGCGAAGGCGCCAGACTCGGCTGCAGTTACAGAAGGCTCCACCGCAGTTACTATAGGCCCAGGCATCCCAGAAGTGCGGGAGAGGAGGACGTCGAGCTCAACTTCCCATGAAGGCTGCATAGAGAAGAATTGTTAGGAAAAGGATAATTCAAAAGGGATGGCTGAAAAGGAAATGGTGTTAAACCTGCTGAGATGAGACTTCGGCCACATCTGCTGGTTCGTTGCTCGAACCCAGAGAGCTTAATGGCTGAGCCCAGTGTTTAAGGCAGCCTTTTAATTCATGTGGCTGATGAAGGTTATCTATGTTTGATGGCTACTGAGATGGCCAGGAAATATAAATAACGCCCTTCGGTGCATAGAATTTTCAATGAAATGAGCGATTGGGCATTAACAGTTAAAGAAAACTAAGTTACAACCTCATCCTCCTACTTTTTCTATTTTCTTCTATCATATTTTTCTTCCTTTTCTCTTTTCTTGTGTGCGACTCTATTGTGCGCATCATGTGCTCAATGAAATACCTTAGTTGACAAGCCATGACAGTCTTCAACAATACTCCACAATACCTTGCATCCACCATCGACAAGGCTCTGCAAATAATAGTAGTTGGTGACATGTTGGCATAAGCTTTCCGCATATGTTGGCAATAATTGGCAGGTGCCTACTAAGTGCTCGACGAAATGGCCCAATAAAACTTTTTTGGTTGATATTATAACCCTATTATTTGAAAATTCTGGCTACGCCACTATTTGTAGAGCACCTTGGAGAGTCTTTGACCTTATTACTAGGGCAAAGGCAAAGAATTCTATACTTGATTGCTCCATAGCATGAATTAGGTGAATGAACGATTGACTTAAGGGTCAAAGATCTAATGATTCAGAATTTAACGATCAAATATCTCAATGAAAACTAAGAAAAGCCTTGATAGAAGTCTGTCTCTCTTAACACATGAGGCTAGAGAAGGGTAGGTTCGTAGGGCAGCTTGGACATTAGGAGGGTCTATGGCCTTAATAATACGGCAGAACCAAAAATTCTAAATCTATCGGCCTGTAACATGAATTAGATGAAGGAATAATAAGATGTGTAGTTAAAGTTTTACTAATTAAGAATTCAATGACCAAATATTCCGACGCATACTAGTGAAACTCGACCAGAAGCCAGTCTCTTTTTAACACATGGAGCTAGCTAGAGAGACTAGTGCATATTTATTACACATTTACATAATTGCGATGGACAATTTGACATGGAATACTTTTTGGGAAACCAGAGACTTGAATTTATGGAATAGTACTTCGGTAACCGATTTGCTAAATTCATTATTTGTAGGCTCCCCATGCCGGATGAGTGCTGAGTTTCTTTTTTTTAATTAGGTCCTGGGTAAATGTTGCATATGGATTTGAAACTTGTAGATTTGGATCAGAAAATGTAGATCTGATCCAATTGCGTACTACATTATGTGAAAGAACATCATTCATATGATTGTTTTCCAATGCGACCTTTTGCAGGAAGATGTTCAGAGTTTACTTTTGTAAGTTTGTAAATGTTGGAGGAAAAGATGGAATCATGCCTTTGACTTGTGAAGCGACAATTGTCACATCCCGGCCCGGGCGCAGCCACCTCCCGGCCTCGACTCCACCGTAGCACGATATTGTCCGCTTTGGGCCTTCGCCACGCCCTCACGGTTTTGTTTCTAGGAGCTCACGAGTAACTTCCCAGTGGGTCACCCATCCTGGGAGTGCTCTGGCCCCCTTCTCGCTTAACTTCGGAGTTCTTACGGAACCCAAAGTCAATGAGCTCCCAAAAGGCCTCGTGCTAGGTAGGGATGAGAATATGCATTTAAGGATCACTCCCTTAGGCGATGTGGGATGTCACAATCCACCCCCCTTAGGGGCTTGACGTCCTCGTCGGCACACTTCCGACCAGGGATTGGCTCTAATACCAAATTGTCACATCCCGGCCCGGGCGCAACCACCTCCCGGGCTCGACTCCATCGTAGCACGATATTGTCCGCTTTGGGCCTTCGCCATACCCTCACGGTTTTGTTTCTGGGAACTCACGAGCAACTTCCCAGTGGGTCACCCATCCTAGGAGTGCTCTGGCCCCCCCTTCTCGCTTAACTTTGGAGTTCTTATGGAACCCGAAGCCAGTGAGCTGCCAAAAGGCATCGTGCTAGGTAGGGATGAGAATATACATTTAAGGATCACTCCCTTGGGCGATGTGGGATGTCACAACAATATTTATCTTTATTATTACTCTAATCTTAGTTATAGTTTATTAGTTATTTAAAATCTTATTTGACAAAAAAAATTCTAGGAAATGCGAATCTATTTTGGGGAAAAAATGATCAGACGAAGGAATTTTTTAGTAATTCCAATTGGTGCGAGTTCGTGAGTCCTTCAAGAATTTCAGATTTTTACTCCATGCGGTTTGATTGTGGTGAAGAAATAAATGCTAATTACGGAGCTTTTCCATATTGATGCTTTTGGAAGTGTTGGGCATTTTGACGGACAAGATGGCGTATTTTGAGGAAGATTCCTTTTGAGGATTTTAAGAGAATGTGTCAAGCTTCAAAAAGAAACCTTTTGAGATCAAAAAGTGTAATTTTCTCTACCGTCTAAATTTTACTTTGAATAGGAAAACCTTTATTTATTATTTTATTTAGATTTCCAGATTTATTAGAAGACCTTGATTAAGTTGGATAAGGAATAAAGCATTATAAATATAGTGTAGTGCTCTTACGATCTCTCTACACATTACTTTAAAGAACTCGACAGAGCTTTTGGATTTTGTACTATGATTACAAGGTGTTTTCTATTATTTTCTTCTTAATAATAGTCCAATAGGTAAAGCAAAAATTATACATGAGGCTTCCCAAGAGTTTTGTGATGCAGGTCCAATCTAGAACTGTGCAAATAATTGGACTATGGATAAGGGACCTGATATATACATGATATACATATATATATATATATATATATGTATGTATATGTATGTATGTAATAATATTATAATAGTATATACCATCTCTACTCTTACCCATTAAATTAAATAAAAATAACGGATAATATTAAGTAAGGTGTGCATTAAGAGAAAAATGTGTGTATTGTCGTTAATATTATTAGGAGTGTGTTTGTGTAAATCTTAAAGTATGATTCCAATATGATTTGGAAAGCAAATCCGTTTATGACTTGTATTACTCGTAGGGCAAGTAAAGCCCATGCGATCAATATAAATAAAGGCATAAGGCCACAAGAGAAAAAGCAAGCAATTACGTACAGTTGAGCTCCCTTTCTCTATCTCTCTCTTGTCGTCCCTCTCCTACCCTCACTCTCTAAATTTTCCTTCAACACAGCACGAAGTGTGTCTCGAAGGAAAGGATCGCTCTACAATGGTGTTTAAGAAATCGCCATCCAAATATACTTTACCAAAGAAGTTGGAAAAACAAAGGTTGTCCTTACATTTCAATTTTAATAAGGAACTTAAATCTGTCACTATAGTTTTAAGAGATTGATGGATTGTTTTGTTTGACAAAAAACCATTCTTTATTAATGAATACTTGGATTATTGTAATCCGATTAATTGTCTTTATATCGTAGAGATAATGTGGGATGATTCATTTACGGGGCTTAGTTCGTATAATTAGTCACTCGGGACCAATGGTATAAGTACGGAATGGGACGTACGAGGTCTAGGTGTATAGTTATACGGATTAACGAGTATAGATGAAGAATTTGCATTGCATTCATACATTATTACTAATAATGATTTGATACCTGATTGTGTATGATACCATGACACTTAATTTAGTATTGTCAATTTACTGTTGTAAGGTTATGTCCTTACTGAGTTGTTGAAGCTCACCCCTCTTTTGCTATGCAGGTTTACAAACTAGACAACTAAGAAGGTAGGTGGGATGAGAACGAATTAGATGTGAGGCCAAAAGCTTTATTTATTTATTACTTTAGCTTTGTAAAAAAATTAATGAGTTGTTTTTAAAAGAGGAATTTAATTTTGATTTCATATCATTTTCTTTTTATTTAATTTTTAGCTCGCGCACCAAACGAGGGGTTTATTTTCTGCAATAGTTAGCAAGTCATGTCTACGTATTTGGTTCATTAGTGAGGGTTGTGGAGTACTTGAGCCCAGGACTTGTGGGGCTCACTTGGGGCCTAAATAAGAGGGATGTGTATCTCTTATAAACAGCCGTGTGGATGCAAAGTTTCGCCTTTTTCTTCTTGGACGAAAATGCACCTGCAAAACAATTAACAACTAAGGTCAAGGCCAAGAGCCTCACATGCCCACGATGAATTTGTGGGGGGTTGGGGGGGGGCGCGCTTTGGCCGAAGAACCTCTGATGCCAAAGTTAGAATTTGAGGGAAAAGTGTTTAGAGAAATTTGGAGAATTTTAGAAGGGAATTGGACTTAGGTTTTTTGGAGAAATGAGGGCTATTTATAGGGGTGTGGCCGGCCCTCATTGGAGAAATAGGGACCGGCCACTTATGGTGGTGATTTGAGTGTAATTGTAATTAATTGGATAATTAATCAATTAATTGGCTAATTAATCCTAATTTGAAAAGAATAATTGGGTGGCTACCTTGTGGGGAGGATTTGATGAGGATTGATGAAATACGTTTTGAATAAATACCTATTTTGATCACCTTTAACCTTGATTGAGCCATTATTGTTCGCTACTTGCGTGTGGAGTCTCGGTGTGCCTCGAGGGTAATTTTATCTTTTTACCCAAAAATCCAGGTGTCGCCTCCATAATGTTCTTGATTATTTTTGGCTCCACAAGTCGGACACAAGAGAAAACAATTAGAATATTATTGAGCACTTCTTGTAACTTACCTTCAATATATATATATATATATATATATATATATATATATATATATATATATATATATATATATATATATATGAGTACTACAATGGACGTTACTCAGTTTTGAGGATGAATCACTTAATTCTTGTTGTCAAGTTATTACAGCTTTAGTTCCGTACCCACCAAAAGCCGATCATAATGGTCTTTATTAACCTCCCACTTTTTAGCATTAACAAGTTAAAGCTCATAGTAGCTAGACCCAACAAATTTTAAGAATACATAGTTAGACGTATTGAAATTTTGGGAATACAGTTGTAGGGACGAAGACAACATCATAATGAGTTTGAACAAACTTTATGAATGATTTTTCACCATTGTTCTAAAAAGTCCGTCACTTAGACGGTTGGCCACCGTTCCGATTAATTTATATATGTTTGAAAATTAAGAAATGCGCCTAGACCTAGGCGCCAGCCTAGACCTAGGCGCCAGCCTAGACACTCACTTAGGTTGCGACTCTCACTTAATAAAAAAATCAATAACTTTCATTTTGTATTTTTTTTAATAAATTGGAAGAGATTTGCTGAATACTTGGATGAACACTCACTATATTTTGGTTCCTATGTTTTCAATATGTTTTAATACTTTCTAATGTTTATGTCATTCTATTTTCAATTTATGTATCCTAATACAATTATGTATTTTTTAATTATAAACACACTTATTTATACGATATATAATAAGTTTATTTAAATCCGTCTAGGTTCGCCTAGGCGATAGGTCCCAATCAACCACCAAACTAGCACCTATCATCTTTTTGAAATTTTTTTTTCACCTTATAAAGAGTTTATTATGGACATTAGAATCTAAAACATTAGAAAAAGGGTATAACAAAACCTCCTTTAATAATAAGTAACAAATGAAATGTCCTCAACCTGATTATTAGGATGGGTTGGATTGATGCATTGCCCAGCTATGTGAGTCCAACTCTCGAGACTGTTTGAGGTTGTCATTATTTGGAGTATGTTTGATTGAATGATGATCCTCTCTGGATTTTTTTTGTGAGGATTCCGGAAATCTTCTAATCATATATGTTCATCAAACATCGTGCGGTCAGAAATCATTGTAAATTTTTTATTTAAAATTAAATATAAACCGTACCTGACGAAAATTAAGCGCACGATGTACGATGAACAGATGTGATTGGAAGATCCGATATCCTCATTCGGTTTCATTATCTCCTCCGTATTCCTCGAAGAAACAAGTCAGTAATGCCAACAGTATCCATGTCTGTGGTGGTTGTGGTGGCCATGTGGATTGTAGTCATCTTTCAGCGCTTTACTTGTCATTGTCTGAATTTACTAAAATATGCAGAGTTTGGATTATCGGGCCATTTTTATTTCTACCCCAATCACCATTTTATATAAAAACAAATCATCCAGTTATCAACTCATATCTTTCGCTTTCCAAAATTAAATAATTAAAGATTTCTTCGTTTATTTGTTGATGAACAAGCGAAAACACAAACCTAACACATCTAGTTACTGATGAGGATTTCATCTCAAACACGGCAACCCATGCCATCTCGACAATTTTTAAAAGGATATTGGGGGAAAACATAAAAATCAACAGCTAATCTACGATTAATCCTTGTACTTCATATCGGCCAAGGAGAAGCCGGGCATGTCAAATGAGGAGGAGAACTTTTCAACATCAGCCTTGAGTTCTTCAATGTCCTTGTTGTTCACCAGACCCTTGTTGAAGTCCTTGAGTAGTTTTCCGTGCTCCTTCTGGATTTTCAAGGTGAGAGTTACAGCCCTGTGAAGAAACTCCCCTATCTTCTCAAAATCCTTCTCAACCAAACCTCTTGATGTCATGGCCGGGGCACCTGTTGTCAAACATCCCATAACTTATTTCAGGACAAATGCAGCAAGGACGTCTGTGAATGCAGTACTACCATGGTCGATAAGTAAAAACTGAAAATTCACTACATGCAGAATTTTTTTTTCTATTACACACATGAAAATTCTTAACTAGCCACAGTGGAAAAGCCGATTCATATTGCACTTCTTACCAATTCTTACTCCTCCAGGAGCCAAGGCACTGCTGTCGCCAAAAACAGCATTCTTGTTCACAGTAATGTTGCACAGGTCACAAAGCTTCTCAACCTTGTTGCCTGAAGAACATCATCAAAGAGTTAGATTTGTATTAAGAGAAACACAAAAGAAAAAGAAATGCTCGTGGCCATCACATTTATCAGTCGAGAAAATTGAAAACTTTACCGGTCAAACCAAGAGGCCTGAGATCCCACAGAACAAGGTGGTTCTCTGTTCCCCCTGTAACAAGCTTGTAATCCTTGCTCATCAAGTAGTTTCCAAGGGCAACAGCGTTGGCCTTGACTTGTTTGGCATAGGCCTTGAACCCAGGTGTCATGGCCTGCTTAAGAGCAACAGCTAGGGCACCAATCTGGTGATTGTGAGGACCACCCTGAAGGGAGGGGAAAACAGCAAAGTTGATCTTGTCTTCAAAGTCGTAAACTGCATCCTCGGGCTGGCCCTTCTTGGGTGGTTTTGGTCCCTTCCTGTAGAAGATCATACCAGCCCTAGGACCCCTCAAGCTCTTGTGGGTTGTGGTTGTGACAATGTCACAGTACTCAAAGGGATTTGCAGCTTCCTATACCCAAAGAAAGAAGACAAACTACAGAGTAAGAATATAGAATCTATTACGAGCACGGTAAAGCCAGTAATACCACAAGCAAAGCTGCACCCGTCATGTGTTAAGCCAAAAAATATAAAACAATGTCAACAATTATCCGAACCCAACGCAATTTAGAGTTGCAAATGAAATTTACCTCTGCAACAAATATTATGTTGAAACAGAGATGAAGAAGAATACAGAAAACCGAATCTAGCAAAACGCCACCAGTCAATATCCAGATCCAGAAATTGTGCAAGCAAAACAAAACCAAACAACTGAATGGTGCAGTGCAGTGCAGTGCAGATCTACTGCATATTAAATTAGCCAAAAGAAATTTACTTTTCCAATTTCATCCCCTCAAGAACACCCATTTTACTAATTGCATCCATTTCCATTTGCATCCTAGTGAAAGATAGACCTAAAATTATCGGAATTTTCAGATTCCAGATCTTGATTCAAAACAACGTAATTAAAACATTGAGCAGTGAATCAAAGATATTCAAAGACATTCAGATTGGATCACAAGAAATGTGAGTAACTACAAACAAATAAGAATCGAATCGAATCGAAATTGAAAAACAGATCTGCTCAACCAAATTAAGTAAATCACACAAACCCAATTCATTAACATCAAATTTAAGCAAACCCATCAGATCTGATTAACCAAAACACAAACGATTCACACAAAAAAAAAAGCACATACCTGAGCAGCAACAAGGCCACTAATGTGAGCCATGTCACAAAGCAAAAGGGCACCGCACTTATCCGCGATGGCCCGGAACCGTGCGTAATCCCAGTCTCTGGGGTAGGCACTGCCACCGCAAATGATCAACCGTGGCCTGAAATCCAAGGCCTTCTCCTCCAACCTGTCGTAATCGATGAACCCAGTTGAGGAACTGACCTTGTACGGCAGACTCTCGAAGTATATCGAGGTGGCCGAGATCTTCTTCCCGCCGGAAGTGTAGTAACCGTGGGTCAGGTGACCGCCGGAGGGAAGGTCCAACCCCATGATGCGGTCGTGGGGATTGAGGACGGCGGTGTAGGCGGCGAAGTTGGCAGGAGAACCGGAGTAGGGCTGGACGTTGACGCCCCATTTGGTGGCGTCGAGGTGGAAGGCCTGGAGGGCACGTGAGCGGCACAGGTTCTCGATCTCGTCGATGAACTCGTTGCCGCCGTAATAGCGGTTGCCGGGCATGCCCTCGGAGTACTTGTTGGTCAAGGCGCTGCCAAGGGCCTCAATGACGGCGAAGGAGGTGAAGTTTTCGGAGGCAATGAGCTCGATTCCTCGACATTGGCGGCGCTTCTCCTTCTCGATGAGGTCGTGGATTTCGGGGTCCACGCTCACGAGGGAGGAGTTTCCCCAAGCGTTTACTGGTTCCATTGGGATGGGATCGGGGAGGAAGAAGAAGAAGAAGAAAGGCGGAGGAAGAAAATGAAGGTAAATGAGAGAAGTGGTCGTGGTGTGGTGGGGTGGCGGCGTGCTGGTGGCAAAATGACAATTGGGGTTCATAGGAGAGAGGGAGCTAAGTTATAGTAATAATATAGTTCAAATTTGACTTTGACAAAAATTAAACCTAAAACCTCTCACTTTTGAATGAAGAAGAATACAATTAGACCGTAATACTAAGTAGCGAAGTTTTTCATTGTTATAAACAATAATCTAGATTAAGGAACGAAGAGTGTTTAAGTTCATAATGTAGATGAAGATGAAAAACTTATCTATTAAGACAATCTACCACTTGTTAATCACAATGACTTTAGGATTTTAACATTTTTCATTAGGAGTGGAAGAAAATACCAAAAACACCGAAACCGTGCCAAAAATACCAAATCAAGAATACCAAAAAATTCAATACCCGATCCCAAACCAATAACAAAAAAGTTGGAAAGGGAATTGATATGAAACCTTGTTTAGGCCCAAAATAATATTTTGGGCCGAGCTTAGAGTTGTTCTCGGCCCAGTAACAGTCATCTAGAATCTTGTCATGGTCTGTCCAGTCAAAGTCGGCCGAATCCTGTTGCTAGAAGGATTGGTTTAGATAAAGGTGAGGTAGTCGAACCCTAGTGTAACAAGGAGTCTTAAAGCTGAAGATGCTTAGAATTAGGGGATGAATCTGGTTCGTTATGGAGCTTTTGAAGAGTTTTAATCCGAGTACATTTTTAGTTCGACCATGAATGGGGTTCACTTCTATAAATAGATAAGGGAGTGCATCATTCAAGGCCCCTTCAAATCAACACACAAATTGCCCTGCGCAAAGCTTCTCAACAACCATGAGATTTTTTTCTCTCCCCCTTTCTTCTCGCTAACACATCTTTAGTTTGGATAAACAGCACTATGAAGGCAACCGGCGACATCTTCAGTTTGGATAAACAGCACTGGAGCCGTAGAATCAGCCGACCAAAGAGCGTCATCAGTCTAGATAAACAACACTGCTTTGAGACCGATTGGTTATTTATCCAAATCCCGGTCAACAAGGATTTCCGAGTCCTTGTTGGTAGAGGTCATCTCATCAGCCTTCTCGGCGAAGAGAGGTGTTACAGGTTACTAGGCTCGGCACATTGAAAGCCGAGTGTTATTTTATGATCGGATATTCGCAAGTACATTTTAGAGTTCGGCATTCCGACGGCCGAACCACATTTACAATCAAAACATTTATTTCTTTTGAGTATTTGTGTCCATACAGTCTAGTACAAGTTTGGCGTACTTATACTATCACGAATATAATTACCGAGACCGAACCCAGCGCCGATGATTCGTGAACTTCGAAGAAACTAGTAGCCTTGTTTTCAGGCTCTAGAACCCAAAGGCTGAGGCGTGTTCCTTCCTCGACCGCAGTCACAAGATCAAGAAGTCAGCAGCACGCCTAACACGACATCAACATACTTTACTCCCTGGCCGAACTCAGTGGACGAGTTGGCACGCCCCGCACACAACCGAAAGACGTAGTTAGCTTATTAGTTACTCATCATGTGCGCCACATAGGCTTGGTAGTTTTTAGGGTCAACATTTTGGCATGCCCAGTGGGACACAATGCTAAAGCTACGAAGTTCATGACCATTGGAACACGGTCAGTAAAAAAGAAAATAGTCATGGGTAAATCAACGACTAATCTTCCACCTACAGTCTAAAGCCCAGGATAGGATGGCTTGTCACAGGCACATAATCCTACTGCTGCCATAACACCTGAAGCCACAAGTGCGACACGCCAAGAAAAGGAAGTTAATCTCAGCAATCAGCCTCATGATATTGAAATCCCCACCAAAATGACAAAAAGCGTTTTTGTTGAAGGACTAGTGAAGGATTGTGACAATGACGAGGATGAAGCCTCTGGTCCACCATCTATGTATTTTCTCCAGAGACGATTCAAAGAACAATCCCGGCAGTTTGAGCAAATGTTCAGCCGAGAGGTAAAAAGTATACTTGAAGAGATGCGTGATAATAGCGCTATATACAACAGGTTACCTCTCGAAGTTCTGGTTGATAAAGTCCACGAAGTTGGACCCGCCGATCGTCCCAGGCAGCCTTTTCTAAAGAATAATCCCCTGCCAGCAATACAGGCCAAGACAGGATCTGCTCGGCTCAAAATGATTGACTTGGAGAAAAAAAGTGGATCAAGCAGCAGATCGGACCGAATTGACCAAGGAGCATAAGCGGCGTCTGTTAACATGGTCGAAGTCCAAAGAATGATTGATTTGGCCTTAAAAAAGGAGCCGAAGTTCCCAAAATTCATTCACCCATATCCAGCCTTTGTAGAAAGTTTCGAATATCCTAAGGGATTCAAGATTCTAGACTTTAGCCTTTTCGCTGGAGAATCGTTTTTGTCTTCATTAGAACACGTGGCTCGATTCGCTGCTCAATGTGGAGATGTTAACAGTGATTTTCATAAACTACGACTGTTCAATTTCTCGTTAACCGGCTCAATGTTCGCATGGTACATCAACTTTCCACCCAACTCCATCCAAAGCTCAGAAGAATTGGTTGAAAATTTCCATAAGCAATTATATCGACCAGGGATGGAAATGTCAGTTTCTTCTTTGGCCCTGATGGCTCAATCATCCGATGTGCCACCAATGGAATATCTTACAAGGTTTAAATCGGCCAAAAACTGGTGCCGAGTACCTCTTCTTGAAGTCGAGTTTGTTAGGCTTGCCTTGAATGGCCTAGATATGGAGTACAAAAAGAAATTCTTGGGGGCAAACCTCCGAGATATGTACGAATTGGGTCAACATGTCGAACAATATGATTACTTGCTCAGAAAAGAGAAAATCTCGCAGTCCCCAACCCGAGGACGATTTACAAGACTCTAGCACGGAGAAAACTGACGGTCGATGGTTTTATGTAGTCGATGTAAATCAAACGTCATCATAACTAAGCAGAAGGAACAGCTACTTCAGGCTAAAGCACCATAACTGGCGCTTGCAGCTGTGGCAGCATCTCAAAAAATGTTTGGTGCAGGCCAACGCCAAAAAGTCTTCGATAGGCTCGGCCTTCAAACATAGAATAACAAGCCGTCTTCAGCAAAACGGTGACTTGATTTCGACGCGTCATTTTACAATAAAGATTATTATGTGCGGAACTCTAGCAGCTCAAGTTCACCTGCGAACCGGTAAACCTTCAAGCCACCTGAGCCACAAGACCCGCGTTGGTATAGCTACAACTCCCCTACCAGTGCATATACCACGTTGTCCAAGTCGTAAAAATGCCACCTCCAGAGAATAGACTGCATGGCTCGCCGATGCGCAGCCTAGGCTACCCCGGATACCAAATGGCAGCTAAAAGAAACGGTGGGTAACAAAGATGACTGACAACCTCCGGCATTCATGGCCGAGCTGCTTCAAGGAAAGAAGGTGATCGATCGTGATTTTGAAAGCACAATTGAAGAATCTGAGAAACGAATCAAACTCCTTCTTCGACTTGGGGAGATGAAAGCTCACCTCGAGGACTTCCGAAAGGAAGCCGAAAGCAAACTTCCTCCACTACCCAACACAAGAGTCATTAATTAAAGTCCTACGGAATCTCCACCCGCCGTTTCTCAATTAAGCTTTGGAATACATGCAGGAGTTTCACAAGAAGTATTCGGCTAATTACTTGTACAGCCTGCCAAAAACAAGCCAAGAGTCTCTTGATCTGGCGTTAACCTACCCGATGTCGAATAGATCATCAAAACAACCACAGATCCGGGAATGAAGGCTAGGTTCCAACATATACGCGAGGCCCGAGTTCTCAGCTTTGAGGTAGAACCTTATACTGATATTGATACTGCCGAGCTTCATTTCTCTCTCGAGGACCTTGAATATATGCGGTACCATTTTGAAGTTTTCTCAGTCGTTTCCCTTTTCGGCCTTACGGTCGATGAAAAAGAGCATGTGGTGCGTTTAGATGCTTACTTAGACACAAGAGATGCTCGCATGGCAAATTAGGAACGAACTCGTAAGGCTTTACAAGTGCAAGACCAAGTCCCAACACCAAGTGAGCCAATGATCAAAATTCAAAACGAAATAGCTCCGACATACATGCCGCATGAACATTTTGTCGCTGCAGCCGAAGATAGCTAGGCGAGTGATACCCATGAGCAAGACATCTCACCCAAAAATCCAAAGGACGAAGATCACGACCTGATGGGCCCTCCGATCCTTGACAACATTGAAATCAGGATGGTCCATGTGACCCGCAGAATTCTGGCCAACCACATCCCAACTGAATTTCCTGGACGGTGATGTGATTGCCGAGGAGGCCACGCAAGTCAATTTTGTGGCCAGTGAAGAAGTTGAGCAAATAAGTAAAGAGGATAAACTTAAAGCAACTCTCACCAAACTATTTCCCCGTTCTTCATCCATTGATCTTGATCACTTAAAGTTGTTGTATGTCATAGCCCATATTGAAGGATACCAGATTTCTAAAAATTTTGTAGACTATGGAGCAACGGTCAACATCATGCTCGTTTGTTTCATGAAAACACTACGTCACTCCAACGACGAACTCATTCCATTAGGGGTAACCATGAGCAGCTTTGTCGGCGACAAGTCTCAAACTAAGGGGGTGCTTCCTTTAGAGGTGAATATCGCAGGTCGAAATCACATGACCACATTTTTTATAGCCGATTCAAAGACCAAGTATAATGCATTGCTTGGTCGTGACTGGATCCACCAAACTAGCTGTATCCATTTGTCATTATATCAAGTGCTCATCTTCTGGGATGGCAAATCGGTCGTAGTTCATCCGGCCGACAATCAGCCATTCGAAGCTAATATGATTCAAGCTCACTATTACGATGATCACGTCAACTACATCACCCTGCAAGGTTTTAACGAAGAAAGACGGATGACTCGGATCTTAGTTCAGAAAGCCATAGAGGTTAGTGCCGAGACTGTTCAGCATGATTCGGCGAGACTCAGGTTGGCTAACTTAATTGACGATCATGATGCCTGATACTCAACAGGATAGATGTCGAGCCGCGGTTTCATCTATCATGGAACGCCTGCTGGCCCATTGGTATACTATTTCTAAGCAACCGAATTTTGGCCTAAAATTAGTAGAGTTCCTCACTGAATGAGACAATGGTCCAGTCTTATCGCTTGATAATGTCCAAGCTACCCCAGCCAAGCTCGAAGACAGTCGGCCCCAAGTCAAAGATCTATTAGACGAAATCAATGTTGGAACGGCTGATGACCCTTAGCCTCTATTTATTAGTTCTTTGTTGCCCCAACATATGAAAGTCAAGCTTTGTAAATTACTCGAAGAATTTAAAGATTGTTTCGCTTGCAGTTACCATGAGATGCCTGGCCTGGATCGAACACTCATTGAGCAAAAATTACGCATCAAGGTTGGTTGTAAACCTTTCTGCCAACCCCCTTGACGATTCTCAACCGAAGTTTAGCTCGGCATAAAAGATGAACTGGTTTGACTTTTAAAAGTCGATTTTATTCGGACAGCTCGATACGTCAAATGGTTGGCGAATATTATCCCATTTTTAAAGAAAAGTAGTGCTCTAAGTATTTGCATTGATTTTCATAATTTGAACTTGGCAACCCTTAAAGATGAATATAAAATGCCAATTTCAGACTTGTTAATCGACGCTGCAGCAAACCACGAGGTGTTATCTTTCATGGACGGCTATGCTGGGTACAACCAGATTTTCATTACTGAGGCTGATGTCCACAAAACTGCTTTTTGTTGCCCCGGGATACTCGGGACCTACGAATGGGTTGCCATGTCTTTCGAACTTAAGAACGTCGGTGCCACATATCAACACGCTATGAATACCATTTTTCATGACTTGATTGGCACTGTCGTTAAGGTATATATTGATGATGTTGTGGTCAAATCGAAGCACCGCCAAACATATTTAGATCATCTTCGGCAAGCTTTCCTTCGTATGCGCCAACATAACCTTAAAATGAACCCGGCCCAATGCGCCTTTGGTGTATCAGCAGGCAACTTCTTGGGTTTCCTTGTACATCATTGTGGCATCGAGGTAAATGAGAGTAAAGCTGGAGCGGTCATTGATGCTCCGCCCCCAACAACCAAAAAGCACATACAATCTTTACTCGGCAAAATCAATTTCCTCTGCCGTGTCATTTCTAACTCGACGGGGAAAATGAAGGCTTTTTCCACACTCTTGAAACTTAAGGATTCTGACAAATTTGAATGGCATGAAGAACATCAGGATGCTTTCACGCAAATCAAGGTCTCCCTCACCACCCCACCTATCCTTGTGCCACGTCGGCACGGTAAACCTCTTAAGTTGTATATCTCAGCTGCCGAGGAATCCGGTAATCTTAACTCAACTAAGATAAATTATTCAGCTGTCAAGAAACTCTGTTTGGCTTTATTCTTCGCTGCATCTAAACTCAGGCATTACATGCTCCCTTCTGTTACTTAGGTAATCGCCTAGACAAATTTTATTCGTTATATGCTCACTCGGCCGATAGTAAAAGGCCAAAATGGGAAATGGACAATGGCATTGTCCGAATTTAGTTTGCAATACTTGCCCCAAAAGGCTATCAAAGGATAGGCACTGACCAATTTCTTAGCTCAGCATCCTTCTTAATACGGTTTTAGGGGCAACGACGTTCAAAATTGGCATGGTGGAAACACGTGATAATTATTCGACGATGTATTTTGACGGCTCTAATACCTAAACCTTGGCCAGGATTGGAATCATCATCTAGTCCCTTGATATTTAGCCGAATCATTTGCAGGCATTACGTTCAAGCACATTTCACGGGTTCAAAATACCGACGTAGACGAGTTGGCTCAAATAGCCTCCGCGGCACAACTCCTAGGGGGCGAACTAGGCCGGGTCATACCAGTAGTGAGACGTCTACACCTGGCCTTGGTTAATCAACAAGTCCTCCAACACGACCACATAATCCATACACGAGTTATGTCCCTGCCTTCGTTGCTGGAACGAGAGGATTGTTTGTACCAGAATGAACTATACCGAAAAGGTGAAGATGGTCTGTTGCTGTTGTGCCTCGACTAGGAAGAGGCCGCCCAAGCTTTCACAGAGGTACACTAAGGAATATGTGGGGCTCATCAATCCGGACACAAAACACGTTGGTTGCTCCAACGAGATGGTTATTTTTGGCTGCGTATGTTAAAAGATTGCATTGAAAATGCGCGAAGTTGTGTACAATGTCAAATCCATGGGCCCATACAGAGGATAGGCCATGGATGTAATCGGCAAAATTACGCCGTCTTCTGGACTGGCAAAACATGCATGGATGCTTGTAGCGACTGACTACTTCACCAGGTGGGTCGAAGCAAAATCATACGTCAAGCTAACATCTAAAGAAGTTTGTAATTTTGTAGAATAAAACATCGTGACAAGATTCGGCGTACCAGAAACAATTATAATGGACAACGGCACGATTTTTACAGCCGACAAGTTTAAAGAATATACAGCAAGTTTGAAAATTCGACTCAATCAGTCCACGCCGTACTACCCACAGGCGAACGGACAGGCCGAAGCAAGCAATAAAGTTTTAATCGGTATCCTTGAAAAAATGATAAAAGAAAAGCCTGGTATGTGGCATTTGAAGTTAAATGAGGCATTATGGGCATATCGAACTTCACTCCGATCAGCAACAGGGACGACCCTGTATGTGTTAACTTACGGACACGACTCGATGCTACCGGTCGAGCTAAGCATAAACTCGTTATGAGTTATTGAGCAAAGCAGTTTTTCAGTGCCGAGTATAGTCAGGCCATGAGGTAAGAGTTGGAGGATTTGGAGAAAGCTTGGCTCGATGCCTATAACTTACTAGTGGCGCAGAAAAAGATTGCCGAACAAGTTTATAATCGATGAGTTAGGCAAAAGACGTTATACGAAGGTGAATTAGTGTGGCAAATCATGTTACTAGTAGGGATTAAGGATCCTACATTCGGGAAATGGTCGTCGAATTGGGAAGGACCATTCATCATCCACAAAGTTCTCGACAAGGGGGCATACCACCTCAAGGATCGAACTGGTTCAATTCATAAATTACCAATCAATGGGAAATTTTTAAAGAAATATTATCCGGTCACTTGGGAGATGCAAGAATAAAGGATTTGTTTCATTAATTTTCAAAAGGCGTACACACAAAATTACAAAAGAAATCTACTGGTCTACAAGTCGACACCAAGATATACCCTAAGGAATCGAAGGAAAAAAAACGTCAAGAACGGCTTTCAGTTCTAGCCGTTTCACTTCGCCCATTGTAACCTCTGTCTGTCATGTTCTTTTGTCAGCCTTTAGTTGCTGTATTTGCTTCGTGCTAGCCTTTGACGATGAAGTTCAGCGATTTGACGGTCAAGGTCGGCCAATCTTTCCTTCTTTGCCTTTATTGCCTCGAGCTCTGGTCGGATAGCTTCATGAGTAACCATTGCAACCTTGAGGTCGTCCTTTGTCGGAAGAGCTTTCTCAAAAACAGTAAAATATTATCGAGATCTTTCTAGGACAGCTGACAGATGAACAACACTTTCATTGCTCAGCAGGCCGTCGGCTACAAGGTTGTTCAAGCACTCTCCCACATAGTCAAGGCCTTTACTTTGGAGAATTTGTGAGGCCAAGAGAGATAGAAGGTCCTGCAGCTTGGCAAGGGTGCTAGACTCGGACAAGGTTGCAGAAGGCCCAGCCGTCCCCGAAATGCTGGAGAGAAAGACGTCAAGCTCGACTTTCCATGAAGGCTGCACATAAAAGATTTGTTAAAGAAAAAATAATTCAAAAGGATGGCATGGAAAGAAGTTGTGTTAGACCTGCCGAGAAGAGACTTTGGCCATGTTTACTGGTTCATTAGTCGAACCCAGAGAGCTTAATGGCCAAGCCTAGTGTTTAAGGCAGCTTTTCAATTCATACAGCTGATGAAGGTTATCTACGTTTGATGGCCACTAGGGTGGCCAAGAAATATAAATAATGCTCTTCGACGCATAGAATTTTTGAAGAAATGAGCGATTGGGCACTTGGCATTTAAAGTTTTTCTTGGTTTAGAGTTATGGTCCTGGGGATGAACTGGCATCTCTGTCGTTGCTTCTGGTTCAACAGAAGGTGCCACTTCATGTCCCGGACCTACTTCGGCTGCCTGGGGGTCGACCTGGCCAGCCGCCTCAACTGCCGGTTGGAGATCACCCAGAGGGGATGCGACACCTTTACCTTTGTCTAGAGGCGAGGACTTGTAGTAGGTGATTCAACCCGTTAAGGGCGCCTCACCAACAAGGGTACTTCATTCTCGTTCTCCTGATCATAAAAGAGGATTGTTCGTTAGTTGAGAGATCCAGTAAAATGAAAAGAGAACATTATTAAAGGAAATTATCATACCTCTTCTTCCAGGACGATCACTAGATTCTTCTTTGGATTGGGGGAAGGGTTTCTCTCTGCCGTGGTTGTCGCCTACTCCAGAGTAGCAGCTGCTGGGCTGAAGGTCGGCTTCCTCTATTTCCTCCCATGCCGATGTAAGGAGTTTTATGGACGACAGATATTTCTAGCGGCGGCAGATCAGAAATTCATCGTCTGATAAGTCTTCAAGGCCGAAGAAATACTTGAAGATGTTTTCAACCAGGTGAGTAGGAATAGGGTGCGAGGCCAGCTAAAGACCCATCGCTTCAAAAGATTTGAAACTTAGGATTTATGGCCTTAGCATGGAAAAATAAACCTCCAGCCAGAGTTGAAGGACCCAAAGTGGGCCGTTCTGGTGCTGATCGATCTTCCCAACGAAGGCTTCGGCTAAGCACCGAGTGAGGTTGGCAAGGATGGCCGAGCTGAGGACCAGGACATGGCCGCTAGCCAAAGCTTCGGCCACTGGAATATTCTCGGCCAAACACTTGTTTGACTTGGTACAAAAAATGAATTTATTGTACCAATAGAACAAGAAGGCCTCGTGCTTTCCTTTCTTGAAAGCTTCACTCTCTGAGCCAGCGAAGTGGCTGATTAAGGTGTTGTAGTTGAAGAAGTTTTTGTGTAGTTTGTGCACATCTTCTTTCAACTACTCCTGATCTTTCTTTGTCAAAACTTCGACAGCACGCTCGCCAAAGATTGCTTTCAGATCCAGGTTGAATTCATACCAAGAAATATCGGTATCAATTGGGAGTCCATAGGAAAAAGTGCTGAGTATGGCTATAATATCCAACATGGTTGGACCGATGAGGCCGACGGGAAGAACCATTGTATTAGTGGCCGAACACCAAAAGCTCAAGGCGACCATCAAGAGCTCTCGGTCCATGTTGATCTCACATGTTGAAAGCTTGATAGCATTAAAGATGCCGAGGGTCTTCCACTCATCACCACAGTGTGGCTCTATTCGGGCAACCCAAGCAGCCCAGGTCGCGAGGGTTGAGGGCCAAGCTCCTTGGGGTTTGGTCGATTCCCACTTCGACCAATCATACCTTTGGAATAAGGGTTTCAGGCAGTGGGTTTTCAGCATCTCAATGATGATTTATGGGATGTTGTCCTCAAAGAGCGGTCCCAGAATCTAGTGAATGGCGCTTGAATCACCCTCAAATCGGAGAGTTTTGATAGCATTCCGATCAATGAAGTCTTGGCATTTGTTGCATTCCTCGGTGAGCATTGTAATGAAGGTATTGGAAGCCACTGAAGTAGGTTTGAAGCTTTTACTGGGTTTCAAAGTTTAGTTTCTTTTTCTTGGCTGAGAGCAAATGGCAAGAATTTCTAAAGATTGAAAGCATGAAAGTTCAAATGAAGCTGGGCAGAGTATTTATAGGCAATTAGGGAAGAAGATTAACGGTTTAGTTTTAAAAGATGAGGGGTAAATCCGACCGAAGAAATTCACAATCATAATGGATCTTTGGAAATCCAGGTGAAGAGGTCAAAAAGCACATAAATTAAGAATGCACGATTGCGTGGGACACCAAAGGTTATGACGATAAGATGTTTCAGTGTCTGCACGCCTCGAACGTGGGGGTATGCATTATTGAAGATGGACAGTCGCCATGAGAAGTTGCCACGTGTCAAGTTTTGCAGCAGTGAGATATCGTGCTTAATAAATGCGTCTGGGTAGTTG
The DNA here is from genome assembly GCA_024362995.1 of Heteromeles arbutifolia. NCBI lineage: Eukaryota > Viridiplantae > Streptophyta > Magnoliopsida > Rosales > Rosaceae > Heteromeles > Heteromeles arbutifolia. The sequence goes on along the minus strand of JANCRC010000011.1, from coordinate 30,457,253 downwards.
AAGTATCCGAGGCTTGCAATATTCTCTGGTTTACTAGAAGAAATATGCTAAGGGTTTATTCTTTCGCAATATATCACTTCTTCAAGGTCGAGGCTCTGCTAAGAATTATAGGCCGAATACCTCAGAAGCGAGGGGGCAATGTTTGGGCCCAAAATAATATTTTGGGCCGAGCTTAGAGTTGTTCTCGGCCTAGTAACATTCATCTGGAATCTTGTCATGGGCTGTCCAATCAAAGTCGACCGAATCCTGTTGCTAGAAGGATTGATTTAGATAAAGGTGAGGTAGTCGAATCCTAGTGCAACAAAGAGTCTTAAAGTTGAAGATGCTTAGAATTAGGGGTTGAATCTAGTTCGTTAAGGAGCTTATGAAGAGTTCTAATCCAAGTACATTTCTAGTTCGACCATGAAGAGGGTTCACTGCTATAAATAGAGAATGGAGTGAATCATTCAAGGCCCCTTCAAATCAACACACAAATTGCCCTGTGCAAAACTTCTCAACAACCTTGAGATTGTTTCCTCTCCTCATTTCTTTTCACCAACACATCTTCAGTTTGGATAAACAACACTGTGAAGGGCAACATCTTCAGTTTGGATAAGTAGCACTGGAGCCATAGAATCAGCCGACCCATGATCCTCTTCAGTTTGGATAAATAGCACTGCTTCGAGACCAACTGGTTATTTATCCAAGCCTCGGTCAACAAGGATTTCCGAGTCCTTATTGGTAGAGGTCATCTCATCAGCCTTCTCGGCGAAGTGAGGTGTTACAGGTTACTAGGCTCGGCACATTGAAAGCCGAGTGTTATTTTATGATCGGATATTCGAAAGTACATTTTATAGTTCGGCATTTCGAGGGCCGAACATTTACAATGAAGACATTTATTTCTTTCGAGTAATTGTGTCCGTACAGTCTGATACCAGTTCGGTGTACTTCTACTCTCACGAATATAATTACTGAGACCAAACCCGGAGCCGACAATTTGTGAACTTTGAAGAAACTAGCAGCCTTGTCTTTAGGCTCTAAGACCCAAAGGACGATGTGTGTTCGTTCCTCGGCCACAGTCGCAAGATCAAGACGTCAGCAGCGCGCCCAACACGACATCAACATACTTTACTCCTCGGCCAAACTCGGTCAACGAGTTGGCATACCACGCACACAACCGAATGACGTAGTTAGCTGATTAGTTACTCGGCATGCGCGCCACATAGGCTTGGTAATTTTTAGGGTCAACAAACCTTTATTTGTTTTGTAAAACCGAACTGAACCGAAATATGTATTATTTTAAATATAAAATAATATTAATATTGGTCGCGTGATTGGATTTTAAGAGTTAGTCTGAAATTTCGGACTTCACTTCTTCTCTTCAACTTCGAACCGAACGAAACCACTTCACTTCTCTCCTCTGAGTTCTCTTTGATTTTTCCGTCGCCCAGCCACCACGCACCACCACTAGAGGACTTCATTGCATAACGACCATCAGGTCCACCACTTCGACTCGATCTGATCTTTTCACACCTCCACGACTCAATCTGCTTTCTTCACACACCATCACCCATCCTTTCCTTCCACCACCTCCATACTCCATCGCCCAACCACCACCCCCACGGATCACGACTTCTCTTTGGTCTTCACAAAATTGATTGGTAAGCTATTGTATACAAATCCTAAAACTTCAAATCAAGGTTTTAATTTCTCAAATTGAGAATTTGGGGAATTATTTTCGATTTAGGGTTTTTAATTTCACAAAGATAATATGTGACTTATGAGTTCTGACCCCTAACCAATCACCATGTGATGATCCCTTACCAATAATGCTTTCAGTTTTCATTCTCTATATATCGATGCAATAATGTAATTAGTGTGGAGCAAAAAATAATAATAAAAATTTTGAAGACGACACGTGGACTTTTGCTCAAGAAAGATAAGATTGTTTCCATTAAATGCGCACACTTCTTAGATACTCCTATGCGCAGCTTAGCATCTTTGAAAGTTCAAGCTGTTGACTAACGACTGCTCAAAGCTCCCCTGCTCGTGGCAATAAAAAGTCTTAGGCATTAAAGATAGGAATAATTACTAAATTCTATTTTTAATACATTATCAATTGAAGTCAAACCCTATCAAGTAAGTAATTTCAATCACATTTATTCTGGGGTATCATCAAAATTATTCCAGGAAATTATTTACACAATATCTTGGGAATATTCTCACCAAATCCTCCCCTAAAGGTCGGCCATACTCCCTATAAATACCCCATTTCTCCACAAAAAAATGGAAAGCTTTTCTATGCACAGAAAAACCTTAAACACTCACTCTAGTTAGACAGACTAACTTAGGCATTGGAAATTCATTAACCAAACCCCCTCCCCCCACTCATCGTGAGGCTTTTGGTCTTTGGAATTTTTGGAAACAATAACCTTGCTTGTTAATTACACTAAACTTACCTAGAGAAAAAGGTATGCTTTAGTAGTTGGTGATGTAGTGTACCAATAACATATGTAAGTGATATCCATGCATTTAAAATTGAATAATTTGGAGCATGAAGAAAATGGTACTGTAGGAGTTGGTGAGTGTTGGGAAATAATAATATTGGTTTAGAAAAAGGTTAGGATTAACGAGGCTATTTTGTGGGTTGGTGATGGGGAGAGATTTTTCAATGTGACCTTCACACGAGACAGTACATCACGTGTCCCTATATAAATGGTGGGACATGTGTGTTAAAGTTAATAACTTAAAAATTAAATTTTTCCACGACTTACATAAAAACACGTGGTGTACCATCTGTGTTCCCGTCACAACTAAAAATTTCTTGGTGATGGGCAACTTGGTAAATTCCATGCAAACTAACCCCATAGATGTCGACATCTCCTTTTTAACTTGTGTAGGTGGTGTGTGGGTGCATTTTCATGGAAAATGATCCTCGTCGGATTCTTTATTTGGAAATCACGGTGATTCCGTGATCGTCATCATTCATCATTTATTGTAACAGCCCGTCCCGGGAAATTGTTTTCAAAGATGTGAAATGACGTAATTACCCTTGGAAATTTAAAAGTGTGGTGAGTGTTATGTATTTAAATTGGACAAGTTATTTTCCCTAAGTGTTAGACCGAAGTGAACTAAAGGACCTTGTTTTGTTTGGTTGGTAACCAAACTAAGTTCACATTCATCCCCTTTCCCAATTCTCTCTCTTCTCTCTCGTACACACACACTCTCTCTCAGACGCTCTCTCTCTCCCTCTCGGTTTGGTACGAACAACACCAAAACCCGTCAAAAACTCACGGATCATGGTCAAAGAGGACACCATTGTATTCCTAAGGTGGATACGAATCGATTGGTACAAGTTTCAGGTAAGAAAGCTTTCGAAAACCCGTAGAACCATAACCCCCTGATTTTGTCACTATTCATGCTCACGTAAAACCTCGTGTTTTTGGAGATTTTAAGCTCATAAGGAGCTTAAGGAGGTCCTAAGGAAGCTCGGAGTGGTTCGTTGGAAGGTTTTGGAAGTCGGAGGACTGAGATCGAAGCATTTCAAAGTTGCCGAATTATCGAGCTTCCTCAGGTAAAATCTAGTGGATTTTAAGCTTTGAATCTTGTATGGTTGTGTTCTACATGCTCGTAGCTTTATTTTGGTACCAATTTTATGAAAAATGGTTGAAAAATGATTGAGAAACCATGTTTGGAAGTTTACCCAGAAACCGGCGAACAGTCACCGGCGATCAGCGACTCGTCGGAGAAGACATAGCATATTCCGTTAAAGTTGACGGAATATGCTAACGCCGTTAGTTAAGTTTAACAGTTACCATTAGGATTTGACAGAATATTCCTGGAATATTCCTGACGGCGTTAATTGACGCCGTCAGTGTGACTGTCACGTGGCCGCACGTGGGGACGTGTAGGTCCGTGCACTCATCGGCGCTTGGGAAGGTGAAAAATTATTTTAAAAATATGGGGATGATCCTGAGATTGTGTAGATCACTGTGGTATATTTATATACCCAAATTGAGCAAAGTATGAGAAGTTATTAGCTAGATTGGTTATGTACTTAAAATAACATTGCTATAGTTATTTCTCATATAGGCGAGACCTATCCGGAGGACAAGCGTAGCCAGGCTAGACGTGGGGGTTATGACCCGACTACATACCAGTGAGTGGGCAGTTATTTTTCAGTATATATATGTATATGCTTGACGTTTTTCCTAGAAAACGTTTTTAATGGAATGTGATTTAAATACCATGTTATGCCTGCATTTTTTTGCATATGCATTGCCATAATTATGCATATTGTTGCATGGTGCTGCGGAGGCCCAGGTAAGCCCAAGTGAGTATATTATGCTGGTAATGAGTATGAAATAGTTGGTGATATTGTGATGCATATTGAGCTCATTAATCTGCACCCCGGTGTTAGTGCTCCCGCCCAGAGTTAGAGGCATAGCTTCACATGACCGTTCACCTCTCGCACCACACGCTCACCTTGGATCTAAGATAGGTGCATAGCCTGTTGTATAGACCACTTTTAGTGGGTTCGACTTGTAGGTGACCCGCGTTTAGCGCACAGCCTTCATGTGATTGTAGCACTTGAGCGTATTCATTATACACCTAGCCTGTCGATCAGACCACGTGAGGTGGTACCGACTTGTGTACAGATATGTATAAATATGTTGAGTTATGAGATTGAGATATGATTGGAATGAACTCTAGTTTCTGCCGTATAGATCACGTCAGCTGACTTCGGCTAGCGGATGATTTATGTTGAATTGCATCACCTGGCTTATTATTTATTATATTGTGATATTGGGCATAGCATATACATGGCATACATTCAAATGAATCTTGATATACTGAGCATGATTTTACTTATATTTACGTATTTTATTTTCTGGGAAAGTTATACTTGTTTTACGGCGAGGGGTTAGTATATTCAAAGGAAAATAAAGTTTTATATAAGCGTTGTTTTACTGACCCACTCAGCTTTGTTTTGCGCCCCTCCAGGTATTAGGTAGCTTTGTTGGTGGCTCACGAGGATTCGGGTGAAAGTTCTGACAGTACATCATCCATGTAGGATTATTGGTTACTGTTTGATTTAGTAATTTCTATACTTGACTGCACTTAGACTTAATTATGCTCTGAAGGTGTATTAACACTTATTTCCTTTCTAGCCATTCTGGATGTTTGGTTTTATTCATTTGAAATTTCCTTATCTTAACGCTTCCGCTTCGTGCACATGGCTTACGTCACGCTCACGTGACGGCCAGTATGCCTCGATCTCGGTCGGGGTGTGTCAGTTGGTATCAGAGCCTAGGTTGCAGTCTTGCATATTTTATGAACTTCCCTAATTAATTTTGATGTCTTCTGTCAGAACTATGCCGCCTCGTAGAGAGCCACGTCTTGCGATTGAGCCTAATTTTCCTGATATTTCTCAGTCGGGGGAAGTTATTGCTAATGCCCTTCAATCTGTAATTCGCCCTCCTCAGAGAACTCCTTTGGAGTTCGTGTATAATTTGAAGTTGACTCAGTTTATGGGTAATGAAGGACCAGAATGGGTAGAAAAGTGGTTACAAAAGGTTGAGAAGACGTTCTTGGTTATGCACAGTCAAGGAAACCTACCCGAATATAGGTGGGTTGAGACTAGTACTTGGTTTTTAGGTCCAAAGTCTGCATCTTGGTAAGGCCAGGAGACTTTTGGACGACCACCTGCGGAGATTGCTGATTGGCAGAATTTTAAACGGGCATTTTATAAGAGATTCTTTCCTCCAGCATATCTAAATTGGAAGAAGCAGGAGTTTACTAATCTGAAGCAGGGAAAGTTGTCTGCTAATGAGTATTATAGAAAGTTCACAGATTTGTCCCGTTATGATCCAGAAGTTGCTGCCAATCCAATTGAGATGCTTCATCGTTTTAAACTTGGTACTAAGAAGAAGTGGCGATCTATGGCTACTATAGCAACCTGTGACACTTATCAAGAGTTCTATGAGATTCTGTTGAGAGTGGAAGACTCAGAAAATTTACCTAGTGATAGTGAAAAGGAAGAAGTTAATCAGAGGAAAGATGATAAGGGTAAGGACCAATATCTTCAAGGACCTCGCAAGACCCAGAGTTTTAAGAGAAGTGGTACGAGCTTTTAGTACCATGGGCCCGAGGCGAGGAGGTTGATTTTCTGGAGGCCCTAGATTTTAGAGGCCGAGAGATTCAAGTGGTGCTAATACTCTTTTGTGCCGAAGATGTAATAATCGACATTTTGGAGAATGTCGTCAAGGTAACAGTGGATGTTATACCTATGGACAGATGGGGCATTTGGCTAAGTATTGTCCTCAAAATCAGCAGAGGCCTCAGCAGCCACAACAGCCTCTCATGCCACCGTCAGGACAGACTCAGCGATTTTCAGGACCAAGTGGTTATGCTCAGACAAGTCGTGGTGGTGCTTACCACTATCAGGGAGATCTCGTTCCTTATGCCCCAGGACAGTATCAGTACCCTCAGGACCCATATCAACAAGGTGGCTATGGTCAGCACTTAGGAGGATATGTACCTTATCAACAGGGTGATTATAACCAGTACTCGACTGGAGGGTCACAGTGGCATTCTGGAGGATAGCCACACCAGATTGATGTTGCTACTAGCAGTGCAGGATCTTCTAGACAGCATAGCCAGGCAAGTCAAGGACGTAGTGCCCAGGGCCGAGGTGTTCATGCTAGCAGAGGTAGAAGAGGAAGGCAGCCAGCTCAGGGACGTGTCAACATCTCACTTCAGGATGCTCAGAACAATCCTAATTTGATTATGGGTACGTTAAATGTTCTTGGTCATTTTGCTAAAGTGTTGATTGATTGTGGTGCTACGCATTCTGTGATTTCTTATACATTTACTCAGTTGACTCAACCTCAGTCTACACCCCTTGGATATGAGTTAGAATTCGCCATGCCTAGAGGGGAGAAGTGTTATGTAGATAATGTTTATCCTGGATGTCCCGTTGTAGTGGAGGATGTGTTTATGCCAGCGAATCTTACTCCATTAGACATTGTAGATTTCGATGTGATTTTCGGCACAGATTGGTTGCATTATAATCATGCCAAAATTGATTGTTATGGGAAAACAGTGACTTTCCATCGTCCCGGATTGCCTAAAGTTAAGTTTGTAGGGGAAAGTAGTGGAGTAAGACATGGTGTTATTTCAGTTGTGAGAGCCAGGAGATTGTTGAATAAAGGTTGTCAAGGTTACTTGGCTCATGTGGTGTCAAATGATGATAATCCTTCGAGTGTGGAGAACGTTCGAGTAGTCAGACATTTCTCTGACGTTTTCCCTGATGATTTACCTAGATTGCCGTCAGATTGTGATGTGGAGTTTACCATTGACTTACTTCCAGGTACATATCCTATTTCTTTAGCTTCTTATCGAATGGCTCATACGAAGTTAAGAGAATTAAAGATTCAGTTGCAAGAATTGGTGGATAAGGGTTTTATTCGACCTAGTACATCGCCATAGGGAGCTCCGGTCTTGTTTCTCTGAAAGAAGGACAAAACTTTGAGGTTGTGTATTGATTATCGGCAATTGAATAGGGTAACGATTAAAAACCGTTATCCATTGCCGCGTATAGACGACCTATTTGATCAACTTAAAGGTGCTTGTGTGTTCTCCAAGATTGATTTGAGGTCAGACTACTATTAGCTAAAGATCAGGGGTGATGACATCCATAAGACGGTTTTTTTACGAGTTTTGTGTGATGCCATTTGGTTTGACGAATACACCAGCAGCTTTTATGGGTTTGATGAATAAAGTATTTCAGTAATACTTGGATAGATTTGTCATTGTCTTTATTGATGACATTCTGGTGTATTCTAAGTCGAAAGCAGATCATACTCGACATCTCACTCTAGTACTAAAGAGATTGAGAGAGCATCGGTTGTATGCTAAGTTTAGTAAATGCCAATTCTGGTTAGGTCAAGTGGCATTCTTGGGTCATGTTGTTTCAGCTCAGGGTATTCAGGTTGACCCTCAGAAGATAGAAGCTGTGAAGAATTGGGAACAGCCACGAACCGTTACCGAGGTACGGAGTTTCCTTGGTTTAGCGAGTTATTATTGACGATTTGTTAAGGATTTCTCAGTTATATCTTTACCACTTACAAGATTGACTAGAAAGGAAGTTAAGTTTGAGTGGGATGATAATTGTGAATAGAGTTTCCAGCAGTTAAAGTATTATCTCACTTATGCTCCTGTTTTAGCACTTCCTGATGATAGTAGGAACTTCGAGATTTATAGCAATGCTTCTTTCATTATGATTGGGATGTGTTTTGATGCAGCATGGTAGGGTGATTGCTTACGCTTCGCGTAAGTTAAAGCCTCACGAGATGAATTACCCTACACATGATTTGGAGTTAGCAGCCATTATTTTCGCTTTGAAGATTTGGAGACACTATCTCTATGGTGAGAAGTGTAGGATTTTCACAAATCATAAGAGTCTCCAATACTTGTTCACACATAAAGATTTAAATCTTCGTCAACGGAGATGGATTGAGTTACTAAGTGACTACGATTGCACGATTAAGTACCACCCTGGACGTGCTAATGTAGTGGCTGATGCTTTGAGTAGGAAATCTCAAGGTCGGGTTAATGCCTTGTATGCTTCTCGTGTTCCTCTTCTTGTAGATTTGAGGTCCACTGGAGTGAAATTGGGGCTAGAAGAACAAGAAGAAGCTGTAGCAGAGTGAGAGAAAGCCTTGCTTGCTAGTTTCCAAGTTAGACCTATTCTGATTGATCGCATACTTGAAGCCCAGATGAATGATGAGGAAATTCAAGAGTTAATTCATTTGAGAAATCAAGGGAAAAAGAAAGATCACAGAGTTAGAGAGACGGATGGCATGCTTATGCAAGAGAATAGGATGTACGTGCCAAATAATGAGGAATTGAAGAAGGCAATTCTTGATGAAGCACATATTTCAGCTTATGCGATGCATCCAGGAGGAACTAAAATGTATCATACCATTAGGCCATTTTATTATTGGCCAGGTATGAAAAGGGAAATTGCAGAGTATGTAAGTAGGTGTATCGTATGCCAGCAGGTTAAAGCCGAAAGAAAGAAGCCGTTTGGTTTATCACAGCCATTTCCCGTTCCACAGTGGAAATGGGAAAATATTACTATGGATTGTTGATCGACTTACTAAGTCAGCGCATTTCATTCCTGTGAGGGAAAAGTATTCTTTGAACAAGTTAGTCGAGTTGTTCATCACGAATATTGTGAAGTACCATGGAGTTCCTGTGAGTATTATTTCAGATAAAGATCCAATATTTACTTCTAAGTTTTGGATAGCATTCCAGGAAGCTTTGGGTTCGAGATTACTGTACAGCACTGCACATCATCCTCAGACAGACGGACAATCTGAGAGGACGATTTAGACTTTGGAGGATATACGAAGATCTTCGGTGTTGCAGTTTGGTGGCACTTAGCATAAGCGGTTGGATTTGATGGAATTCGCCTATAACAACAGTTTTCACTCGAGTATTGGTATGGCACCATTCGAGGCATTATATGGTAAGGCATGTCGGACTCCATTATGTTGGTCAGAAGTTGGCGAACGAGTTTTAGTGGGTCCTGAGTTAGTGGAGGAGACTACTCAGAACATTCAGGTTATTAAGTCTAATATGAAAGCGGCCCAAAATCGCCATAAGAGTTTAGCAGACAGACATGCCACTGATCGAGTGTACAAGGTTGCTGAATGGGTATTTCTGAAGTTATCACCGTGGTAAGGTGTAGTACGATTCGGGAAGAAAGGCAAGCTAAGTTCTAGATTCAACGGACCTTATCAGATCATCGAGCGAGTCGGTGAAGTAACTTATTGACTTGAGTTGCCGTCAGAGCTATCTAAGGTACATAATGTGTTTCATGTCTCAATGCTTCAACATTATGTTGTAGATCATTCACATGTGATACCTCATCAACCTTTGGAGATCAGTTCAGATTTGACTTATGATGAGGAGCCAGTGACTATTCTAGATTGGAAAGAAAAGGTTCTAAGGAATAAGACAGTGCAGTTGGTTAAAGTTTTGTGGAGGAATCATTCAATGGAAGAAGCGACTTGGGAGACAGTGGATCGGATGAGAGAGATGCACCCGAGATTGTTTTATGAGTACTAGTGGATGGTTTTGATTATGTAAATTTTGGGGACGAAATTTTTATAAGGTGGGTAGATTGTAACAGCCCGTCCCGGGAAATTGTTTTCAAAGATGTGAAATGACGGAATTACCCTTGGAAATTTAAAAGTGTTTATATATATAGTAATACTAAAACAATTATTCTTCAATGTACTAACCCCTAGTTTAGAAAACTCATATAGCATAATAAGTAATAGGTTTTCCAAAAACCCTAGTATGCCATAAAACCTTTCATAAAACATATATCATATATAGTGTGCTTAGTAGTGGTATCACAATCGCCCGTAGGCACGACATCTCCCGACCAAAGCCATATATAAGTTTCTTTCGCCTGTAGGCACTACATATCCTGGCCGAAGCCAGACATAAATATCTTCCGCTCGTAGGCACTACATCTCCAAGCCGAAGCCATATATAAATATCATTCGCCCGTAGGCACATAGTATGAATAACCACTAAGTAAGCACTAAAATCATGAACATAATATTTCCAAAATATATCTCATCGGAGCTTAATAGCTTCAACATCATATCATAAATATCTTAGTAAATAGTTATTAGATAAAGCATAATATTTCATGAAGCGTAAATCCAATTTACTCATAAACGTTTCATAAAACGTAGTCATAAAATCATGCTTTTCATGATGCATTTCTAGTAATAAAATCATGCATTTTGGAAGGGGTCCACTCACCTTACTTTGTTGTCGAACGGGCAAACTAGAGAAGACGGAAACGCTACTAACGAAAGCACCTAAGCACATAAAGGGATCAATTAATAAAACTCCACTGAAACGGTTGAATTTCGGAAAATTGACGTCATAAACGGATTCAGGACGTAAAAAAACCTAAGGGGGAACCTCAGGTACCATTATGCGCCGCCACCGCCGCCACGGGGCAACGGCCTGGAAGGCCACGCACCACCGCACGCGCTGAGTTGGGTCGTCGGAAAGTCAGCCAGAAAAGTCGCTAGCGCTGCCGTGGACGGCAGCGGAGCACAGTAAGCGAAGGTACGTGTGCTCCATGCTCTGGCCAAGACAGGTGACCACGCGTAGGCCCACGCGCGGACCCATATGCTGATGGGAAACTGGGATCCGGTTGGGTCGAGTCAGATTTGGGTTTTCGGTTTTATGGGTTGGGCCGATTTCTGGTTCGGGTAGGGGCTTGGTTTAGTGGGCCGAAGTTCTGGGTTGGGCCAGGTAGCATGTCCTAAAGGTTTGGGTCGAGTAGTAGTTGGGTTTGGATTTGGGTTTAAGGGTGGCGGGTCGAGTCAACCCGGTTTCAGGCCGTGGGTTCGGTCAGAATCTGGGCAAGGTTTCTCGACCGTTCGAGCTTATTTCTACACCATTTTTGACGTACAAGCTATGGAAATGAAGCTTAGAGAAAAAGAAAGAGGTTCGTACCAGTTTAGAGTCGGGTTGTGGCCGGAGTTTGCCGAAAAATGGCCTAGAAGGCTCGGGTTCTCGTCGAAAAACTGGGTTTGATTACTTCCTTCGTTCCTGTGCGATCTCGTAGTTCACAAGGCCTAAACTACGTTAGAACGGAACCACTATGACGAACAAAGAAGGATCTAAGTACCCAGAGGCTTACCCCACGTTGGGAAAATCGAGAACTCGCCGGGTTTTGTTTAGGGATGATGATGAACAGTGTATAACTCGCTGCAAGGTTTGAGATCTCAGGCTAGACTCCACGTTCGCAGTGGTGACTGGTGGTGGTGTTGTCGTCGTCGTCGATGTTGTTTGTGTGTATGCACGTGTGTGTGGTGCTAAGGGGAGGAGAGGGTGCAGCGAGGGAGAGAGAGAGTGTGAAGAGAGAATAGAAAGGTCTGAGAGAAAGTCACGGGGAGGGGAGAAAGGAAGAAGAAGTGGGCCGGGGGACCAAAAATGAAGTGGGCCCCACATGGCACACCAAACAAGACCCAAAAAGCAAACCTTACAACATATCTCCCAACCAAAGTGAAATTACAAAATTGCCATTTGGTTTCGTAATATCCGGGACGAGTCATTATAGTGCTGGCCAGCAAGCCTAGTCCTACATGCAAGCAGCAGAGCTGGCCTAACCAACAGGAAAAGCCCACGGGCATGAAGCACCACACGCTACCTAAGAAGAAGGGGAAATTTTTTCAAATTTTTCTTACCTTGGTGTGGCACGGAGGAGACAAAAATGATGCTCGACTCTTCGCAAGGACAAATAAAGAAGAAAACTAGGGGAGGGTTTTACAATATCCTCTAGCCTTTTCTCTCTTTCTTGGTGGGTGAAAAAATTGCTCTCTAGATTTATTTAACCCCCTACTTAAGGTAGGCTTAAATAAGTTATTGGAGACAATTGCTTTCCCTTTCCTAGAAGATTTACACTCCAAGTCAAAGTGGATAATCTACATCAACTCAGGAAACAACTCTCAGCTCGCCTACTTAGCTTGGGATTTTTAAACCTATTGCCTTTTTATGTGTGCATCCCATCATGTGTGGGGGCATTTGTGGAGCAAAAAATAATCCAAAAAATTCCACATGCAACTCAACATCCCTAGATAGGGCCCACAAACAAGACAAGATTGCCCTTATTAAATAGACAGGGCCCACAAATATTTCCACATGCAGCCCAACATCCCTAGATACTCGAGTAGCTGCCTACAGCACCACCAAGCTTATTTGCTCGTGGCATGGAAAAGTTAAAGGCATTAAAGATAAGATTAATCACCAAATCCTATCTTTAATGCATTCCTAATTGAAAATCAACTCAAATAAGTAAGGAATCCTTATCACAATCAATCAAGGATACTTACACCATCATCCCAATATATTATCTCCTAATTAATATATAATATTCTTTCCTCATTCATCCCATGGATGACTCAACTTAGCCAATTAGAAGCTGCCATGTGTAGGGCAAACCGTACACCTAGGCTGGCCACCTCTCTATAAATACCTCATCTCTACCAGTTTTTAGTACGCACTTAAACTCTTAACACTCAATCTTTTCAGATTTATTGACTTAAGGATTGGAGATCCATTAGCGCTCCCCCTCCCCTGCCCAACACCTCGTGGGCGCGTGTGGTTTTAGCCTTGATCAAAGGCGTTGATTGTTTTGTAAGTACAAATTCTACAAACCTGAAGACAAAAGACTTTTGCTACCACAATAAATGTCTCTCCAAATTGGTATTATCGTGCGTGATTGCAGAAGAGGGCCATTATACATAAGTGGTCAAAGATTTAGTTTCATAAGTACTTGAACGTACGTACCATAATACACTGATATATACGTTCAAGTGAAGGTAGAAGGAAGGGGTATGACCCATAACTATTGCTTTTGCCACCGTTGTCTTCATCATCGATCACACATGTCTATTTTTATCATTATCACAGCTGTATCACTTTTACATAATTTATCTAAGGTTTACACTATTTTTCTTACTCACCACTTTTACAATTATACATCTTCTTTCTTCATTAAATTATAATAATTACCCCCCAAAAACAAGTATTTACTTCACTATCATTGTCATTCTGTCCTCTACATCATCATCATTTTAATTGAGGAGATCCAACGTTTCTTCAAACAACAATTGAGTGCAAGGCATTCCACGGTACACAATCGTTCACCAAACCACACTCGACCACGTGTCATGTAGCTTGGATCCTTATCTGCCATCGATGAATGATCATCCAAAGAGAACTACGACCCACAAAGGCTGGGTCCCGCATCATCTTCCGTTTACTACGCCAAATTTCGTTTCGCTCTCATTTACCAGATCCACCAACTCCTCCCACCACGAAATCACCACCGTCCATCTCACGCTCCCTCCCTATTTATGCCCCCTCACTCTCTGACTCTGCCCTCGCTCTAATCCCTCCCTCCCAAAAAGAATCCCCACTTTTTGCAGTGTGAGAGAGATTACCACCAGTCTCCACCACCCCACCCACCAACAATGACTCTCTCCGTCGAGAAAAGTAGCAGCGGCCGCGAGTACAAGGTCAAGGACATGTCCCAGGCCGACTTCGGCCGCCTCGAGATCGAGCTCGCTGAGGTCGAAATGCCCGGCCTCATCTCCTGCCGCACCGAATTCGGACCCTCCCAACCCTTCAAGGGGGCCCGCATCACCGGTTCCCTTCACATGACCATCCAAACCGCTGTCCTCATTGAAACCCTCACCGCCCTCGGCGCCGAGGTCCGCTGGTGCTCCTGCAACATTTTCTCCACCCAGGACCACGCCGCCGCCGCCATCGCCCGCGATAGCGCCGCCGTCTTCGCCTGGAAGGGCGAGACCCTCCAGGAGTACTGGTGGTGCACCGAGCGCGCCCTCGACTGGGGCCCCGGTGGCGGACCCGATCTGATCGTCGACGACGGCGGTGACGCCACCCTCTTGATCCACGAGGGAGTCAAGGCTGAGGAGGAGTTCGAGAAGTCCGGTACCCTCCCCGACCCGTCTTCCACCGATAACCAGGAGTTCCAGCTGGTTCTGACAATCATCAGAGATGGCTTGAAGACCGACCCCAAGAGGTACCAGAAGATGAAGGACAGGTTGGTCGGAGTTTCGGAGGAGACCACCACCGGCGTCAAGAGGTTGTATCAGATGCAGGCTAGCGGTGCTCTGTTGTTCCCCGCCATTAATGTCAATGACTCTGTTACAAAAAGCAAGGTATGTGTGTCTCGGAACTGTGATTTGGCTATCAATTCCGCAATATTATTTAGATCTGATTTTTTTGGATCATGGATTTGTGCATTGCTGATTTGGATCTGATGGGTTTTTGCTTTTATGTGTAAATTTTATCTGTGTTTTGCCTTAGATCTCAGTAGATCCATAATTATATGATTACTTAGTGAATTAAGTGAAGTAGGAAGTAGGAATGCTGCTTTGATTAGCTTGATTATTTGTGTTTGTTGTTTCTGAACAATGCAATTAACTTGGAAGTAAGAAATTTGTCGTATTGTGTCTGGTTTCGATGTTCCAGCTTCATGTAAATGCTCGATTGCTTGACAATTTCAACAATTGAATACATCTTGTGGTTTTGTTCTGTGCATGACAGTTTGACAACTTGTACGGATGCCGTCACTCTCTCCCTGATGGTTTGATGAGGGCCACTGATGTCATGATTGCCGGAAAGGTTTCCGTTGTCTGTGGATACGGAGATGTTGGAAAGGGTTGCGCTGCTGCCCTCAAGCAAGCAGGATCTCGCGTGATTGTGACTGAGATCGATCCAATCTGTGCCCTCCAGGCTCTTATGGAAGGCCTTCAGGTTCTTCCTCTTGAGGATGTTGTCTCCGAGGCTGATATCTTTGTTACCACCACCGGTAACAAGGACATTATCATGGTTGACCACATGAGGAAGATGAAGAACAATGCCATTGTTTGCAACATTGGTCACTTTGACAATGAGATTGACATGCACGGTCTTGAGACATACCCCGGAATGAAGCGCATCACCATTAAGCCTCAAACCGACAGGTGGGTCTTCCCAGAGACCAACACTGGCGTCATTGTGTTGGCTGAGGGCCGTCTCATGAACTTGGGATGTGCCACTGGACACCCCAGCTTTGTGATGTCCTGCTCTTTCACCAACCAAGTGATTGCTCAGCTTGAGTTGTGGAACGAAAGGAAGTCTGGCAAGTACGAGAAGAAGGTGTATGTCTTGCCTAAGCACCTTGACGAGAAGGTTGCTGCCCTTCATCTTGGAAAGCTTGGAGCTAAGCTCACCAAGCTCAGCAAGGAACAGGCTGACTACATCAGTGTGCCGGTCGAGGGTCCATACAAGCCAGCTCACTACAGGTACTGAGACAAGAAATGAGGAAAAAACAATTATACCTGGACGAAGAGTTGTTTTTTAATTTTTGATTTTTTTTACATTCTGATGAAATGTTGTAGAATTTCTAGGTTTTTAAATTTTAGTAGGAGTGTGTTGGCGGGTTTTGGAGGGTATGGGATGAAGGAAAGGGATGATTTGGGTCTCAGTGGAAGACCTTGGGGTTTGAATAAGGGAATGGGATGGGGTTGTGTGTGATGACATGTGCTGCTGCATCACTTGTGTGCTGCATCTGCTTATCATGTTTACAAGCAAGAAATGGATCCAAAAAATATGAACTATTTACCTTCATTCTCCAGTTTTGGTTGGATTCGTCCTCGGCATTACAATTAGGTAGTTTCACTTTGTTTACTTTGCATTTTCATATCCGATTGCTTTTGGCGTGTGAATTTAAATGACATTGCATTAGGGTAATAATTTTGACACTTCTGGTTGGACGAAGATCCTCTTTGGATCCTCTCCGGATCCTACTCCCTTCTGGTTTCTCCTTTTGCACTACTCTGGTGGTTTCCCAAGGCGGACTGGACGGGTGTGCATGAGAAGAAAATGGGAGTGTGAAAATTGTTTGTCGCTGCATTACATTGAATTCTTGGTAACCCAAGAAGGTTTACTAGAGCTGTGGAATTCAGAAGTTAGAATTAGTTGAATAGCAACATTTGTTGAATTTAGAATCACTTGAATTGCAATTGCGTCGTGTTTGTTTTTCTATGTTCAAATTACGTTTCTTGGACGACATTGACAAAATATTGATATGAGTTGAGACATTTCTGTTGGTGTTGGTGGCGCCGCCGGGGGGGGGGGGGGGGGGGGGGGGGGGGGGGGGGGGTGGTGGGTGAGTTGAGAAACTGACTGGGTGGGTGATAAGTAAAGCAGCGACTATTATTGTAATTGTCAGCGTAAACTACATTTATACCTTATATTTTTTAACATTGTCTTGTCATTCGGTAACTTATGAATTCGTTTCAGTGTAAGATCTTGGTTGGTCAATCTATTAATTGACCCTTAGAAGATGATGTGGAAAGTGTAGGTATATGCTGTGTGAACAAAAGTAAATAAAATTTCGACAAGAAAAAGGGAATCCAATATTTCATCCCTCATGCTACGCCCTTCCCCAGAAACCCAGCACATCCCTTTCCAAAATTCTTCACCGCCCCATCCCACCATTCCAACCCAGACCTGATGAACCAGATCAGAAGAAGGCCTGGAATTTCTGTGATATGCGAAGAAGCTCCAAAGGAAACCATGAACGCCCATTGCGAACACGACAAGGAGTCGTCGAAGCTGGGGGACGACTTCGATGACAATGAAGCCAGCTGCCTGCTGCAGCCAATAACGAAGCTAAGATTTTTATGTGTGGGAGGGTCTTATCACATATATAGGTAATTTGAACCCAAAATATTAGAAATTAGAGAATTTGCATAAAAATTGAAAGACCTAAATTCAAAAAGGAGAACTAAAAACATGGCAGAAACCTACAAAACCCCAATATAAGGTAAATGATAACCAAATTAAAAAAATAAAATAAAATAAAATAAAATAAAATAAAAGTTGCCAAATAAAAGTTGATAGGATAAGGAGGGGAATTGAAAGACGATAGGAGGGATGACGATAAAAATGAGGCATGGCCTGCAACAACATAATTTGTTATAGTAGTAAAAGGCCGGATGGGGCAAGGACCATTCTGATCCCTTAGTGGCTTTGCCACTGTAGCCATAGTTCCTGTCGCTGTCGTTGTTGCTTGATGCAACCGCAGTCCCTGTCATTGTCTTCTTGTCAAATGCTTGTTGATTTGTTCTTGAATTTTGGTTTTTACCGCTTAATTATGTTAATTTCACATAGAAACGAGATGTAGATGTGGTGGGTAGGAGAGAGTGGATGCGGGTTTGGGAGACACAGGGAGAAGATGAAGGTGGTCCTTCTCAACCTTTTTTTGAAATTTAATTAATGTAATTATATATTTTAAATAAGTTTTCTGTTTTCGCATTCTTAAATAATTAAATCTTTTGAAAATTATGTTTTGCAATGTGACACAAATTTGATGCTCACTATTAGTGTGGAGTAAAAAATAATCCTAAAAATCATGGGGCTAACACGTGAATTATTTCCCATTAAAGACAAGACTACCCCTATTAAATGAGCTGGAGCAGTCTCATTCACCACTAGCAATTGAGGTAGAGCATGCAGAGATCAACGACTGCTCAAGGCATTCCTGTAGGAAAAGTCAAAGGTATTTATGATAAAATAATCCATTATTCTTATTATAAATACATTTCTAATTAGAGAAGACATCTTTCAATTAAGTTATCCTAATTCCATTTATTTATGATATTTATCTAATTATTCTAAGGTATTTATTTACACAAATATCTTAGAATATTCTCACCTAAAATTCCACCCTAGGGCCGGCCACCTCTAAACTCTAGAGGGCCGGCCCAGCTCCTCATTTTCTCCTATAAATACTCCATTTATCTCCAAAATTTTTGCTACCCCTAAAGAGGCTTTTTTCTTCCCACAAACACTCAAACACGTTCTTTTCAGAATTCTAACTTTGGCATCGGAGATTCTTTGCCCAAAGCCACACCAATCGAGGTGGCACAGTGCCAGTGCGCCCGACCTGCTCCGCAACCCTCAAGACGGTCCATCATGGTCCCAGACTAGTTCAACCAGCCCAGATCCAGATTCTGAGGTTGACGGTCAATCCAAGAGTACTTTCACCCCCACCTTACAGTAGATCTGACCTACTTGGCTCAAGCTTTGCATCGGAGTCCATTACACTTCCACTACTCAAGTAGACGTCTACCGTCCTACCTCTTCCACTCCAAACAGCGAACAACACCTATCCTGACAGGTCGTTGAACTGACAAGCGCCCTCACGCAACAGACTACCTTGGCGAATCAATTTCTGCAGCACACTGAGATGTAGCGTGCCCCAAATGAGGTGTCCTGAAGCAGAACAAGGGTATGCGATGATGTTTCTCTCCAACAGCGTCCCCGCAAGCAGTCCCTCGACTAGCCACGAACCGAGCGTTCTGGCAGTGTACACTCTTGCCTGGGCCCCCGAGATAGCGTAGACTCTTGTCTTAGTGGTGGAGGAGGTGCACTCTTGGTTAGGCCTCCGAACGAGCATACATTCACGGCTAGGGCCACACTTCGATAATCAACATGGACAACCTTCTAGGTGAAGTGTTCATACGCGGCTAGGCCATCAAGGAGCATCATCCACCTCACATCGGACTAGGCAGCACTGCGGACGGGGGGAAGCAGTCGCATAATTCGGCTCAAGTTCAACTGGCAGCCTACGAGTAATCCGCTCGCCTACTAGAAACGTACTACATGCACAGCAACCACGAGATAGACGAGCCGAGCATAGGGAAGAGTAGCCGAGACCAGCAGGTCATGATCGGGGGTAGCCAGAAGCCCCATTGCCCCGACAAAGGCAAATTCAGGAAGAAGTAGAGAGGCTCATGACTGAGTGATTGCGTGGATTCCAGAAGAAGCCCTTTGTAAGGACGTGGCTCACATGGGCAGATCACCTTTCACGGACGAGATCGAGCAAATGAAGCCCCCACGTAAGTTCAGTACGTCGTATTTCACCCTATTTAAGGGAGATGGAAACCCGGAAAGGCACTTAAAGCATTACTGCATCGCGATGATCCTCTACAGAGCCAACAACGCTTTAATGTGCAAGATATTTGCCACTATTTTGTAGGGTGAGGAGCATGATTGGTTCCATACCCCTGCCTCCACAGTCCATCTAGAGTTTCGACGAGCTTTCTGTAGTTTTCACTAAGGAATACCTGGAGAGAAATACTTAGAGAAGTTGGTGAATGAGGGTAAATGTTACAGATACCTGGACAAGCTAGTTGCGCAGCCTAGGTGGAACGCATACGCAGACGAGATGCCGCTTGCCAAGACCATCAAAATCAACGACATCTTCGCCGAGTCCGAATACTTGGGGCCACAAACAACTCCAAGAAGAGGAAGATCCAGTAGGCTATAGCAATATCCCAAGTTCAGGTAGCCTACGCCAAACCTAGACCCATTGTTCGTTTCACCAAGCAGGATGCTAAGGGAGTTGACTTCCCACACGACGATGCTCTGGTAGTGTCCGTTTAATTGGCACATGCTATAGTCGACAGAGTGATGGTGGACAAGGGTAGCACAGTAAATCTACTTCAGCTATCCGTCATTCAGAAGATGGGCCTGGAAGGCAATATAATACGCCGAGTAAAGGTACTCACCGGATTCAACGGATACACCTCGACTGCTATTGGCAACATAACACTCGATGTGAAAACACCATTAGTAGTCTCAAAGCAAACGTTCATTATAGTTACGACTCGTCTCCTTATAACATTTTGGGAAGGCCCTGGCTAGTGAAACTGGGCGCCGTAACCTCCGTCGAGTACTAAAAAATTTGATTATGTATCCCGGGAGGAAGAGTTGAAGAGATCAAGTTTGACTAGGCCGCATCCCGACGATGCACGATGCAAATGCTGAAGGAGTTAAAGAAGAAGTCTTTCACCCCCGTATGAGCTATCGAGGTTGAGAAGGACGAGCCTGCTACCAAATAGCAACTACAGCAGGCGGATCAAGATGATGGCCTTCAGGAGGACATGCCGACAAAGGAAAAAGGATGGAAGCCAGAAGAGAACGCATAATACATCATTCTTGATCCCGAGCAGCCGGAGAAGACGACTAGAATCGGCTCACAACTGAGCCCAAAGGAAAAAGAAGACTTCACGACATTCCTTAGGGAAAAACGTGATGTTTTTGCATTGTCACCCTCCGACATGCCTGGCATTGATCCTAAGATAGCCTGCCACAAGCTATATGTCGACCCTACTGCCAAACCGATGATCCAAAAAGGAAGACACTTTGCTCCAGAATGAGTAGTGATCATGGAGGCAGAAATAGATTAGCTATTAACAGCCGAATTCATCGAAGAAGTGGCGTATTCAGCATGGCTAGCCAACGTCGTGCTGGTAATGAAGAAAGAGAAAGACAAGTAGAGAGTATGCGTAGACTACACCGACCTCAACAAGGCTTGCCCGAAAGATCCTTTCCCTATCCCCCGAATTGACTTACTGGTGGACTCAATCGTAGGGAATTAGCTGTTTAGCTTCTTGGACGCATATTTCGGTTACAATCAGAACGCCATGTTTGAGCCTGACAAAGAGAAAACTGCATTCGTGATCGAGCGAAGCACATACTGCTACAAGGTTATGCCTTTTGGCCTCAAGAACGCATGAGCTACCTATCAATGATTAGTAAACATGATGTTCAAGAAGCAGATTGGGGCTACCATGGAAGTCTACGTCGACGACATCATGGTAAAAGGAAAGCAGCGGTCAGACCACCTCAGAAACTTGACAGAGACATTCAGTATCCTTAGGGAGTACAAGATGAAGCTTAACCCTGCCAAATGCACATTTGGAGTCTCCTCAGGTCGATTCTTAGGGTACCTCGTAACCCAGCGAGGAATCGAGGCGTATCCTAAGCATATCTAAGAAATGTTAGAGATGAAATCCCTAACAACTTTTATGGAGATCCAAAGTCTGACCGGACGAGCAGCCGTGCTCAATCGATCGATGCAAGCCTTTTTTCAAGGCCATCAAGAAGGCGCAAAAAGAGAAATGGGGCAATGAATGGGAGAAAACATTTCAAGACTTGAAGAGATTTTTGACATCCCCTCCGCTACTATCCAAACCGGAAGCAGCCGAGGAATTATGCATCTACTTAGTAGTCTCAGACGTAGCAGTAAACTATGCTCTCATACGAGAAAAGATAGAGGCCCAACTACCAGTATTCTACACTTCTAAAGCTCTCATTGATGTCAAAACAAGATACCTGAGGATCAACAAGATAATTTTAGCACTAATTGTTGCAGCTTGGAAGCTCAAATCATACTTTTAGGCACATACGGTTGTCGTCATGACTTAATATCCCCTACGATCTATCCTACATGGTTTAGACGCTTCTCAACGAGTAATGAAGTGGGTGTTGGAACTCGGCCAATACGGCTTGGTTTACTGACCCTGCATGGCGATAAAAGCTCAGGCCTTGGCAGACTTCATAGCAGAGTACACTTCCGGCCTAGAAGATGCAACGACGCAGCCCAAAGATGCCCTCGAGCACGCCTGGGCTGAACCAACCCTTTCTGACAAAGGCTTTTGGCATCTGCATGTCGACAGTTCATCCAACTACAAGGGTTCTAGAGCTGGCTTGGTTCTCATCACCCCAGACAGTTCGATGCTCGAGCAAGCAATCACTCTAGGCTTCAAGGCATCAAACAACGAAGCAGAGTACGAGGCCTTATTGGCAGGCCTCCAAATGGCACAAGATCTGGCAGTCAAGAAGTTCGCAATCCATTCTGATTCTCAGCTTATCACTAGCCAGACTACCAGAGAGTATGCAGCAAAGCATCCAAGGATGGCACTATAGCTCAAGAAGATACGAAAGCAGCTTGAGGCGTTTCAGACTTACACCTTCACACAGGTGCCACGGGCATACAACACTCATGCAGGCGCCCTGGCAACCTTAGGCTCTGCTTTGGACTACTAGTTCAGACGCTTTATCCCGATCGAATATTTGGGAAAGCCGAGTATAGAAGAAGAACCAGCAGTCGAGGTGCTACAAGTCAATACAACCCCAAGCTGGGAAGACCCTATCATCGACTACCTAGTCAATGGGACACTCCTTGCAGAAAGATTAGAAGCTAGGAAGCTCCAAATAATGGCGACAGACCACTATATGCGGAATAACATTCTCGTCTAAAGGTCATTTTCAAGCCCACATCTCTGCTGCCTAGCGCGTCCTGACGACTTAAAAATTCTGAGCTCGATCCACGAAGGAGTTTGTGGAAACCATTCAGGAGGCTGATCCTTAGCATAAAAAGTCTTCAACACCGGCTATTACTGGCTTACCGTGCATTAAGACGCTAAGGAATTTGTTCAAAAGTGTGACAGCTGCCAACGCTTCAAGCCTATACCTGTACTACCTGCCAGCGAGCTCCACCCCAGACAAACCTATGGCCATTCATGTAGTGGGCAATCAACTTGGTAGGGCCAATATCGCCCACTACTGGTGGTAGGCGCATAATGATCGTGGCTACTGACTACTTCACCAAGTGGGTAGAAGCCAAGCCCATGATCACCACTACTCAATCAGACATAGAGCGCTTTATATGGAGGAACTTCATCTGTCGGTTCAGCATCCCTCAATCTGTCGTCACCGACAACAGCCCGCAATTCATGGGTAAAGACTTGGCGAAGTTCTTCCATAAATATGGCATCAAGCAGCACATGTTTACGTCTAGATATCCCCAAGGTAACAGGTAGGCGGAGGCATCCAATAAGATAATCCTAGACTACTTCAAGAAATCCCTCACAAACAAGCAGGGAAAGTGGCCAGACGAACTTCCCAGTGTTTTATGGGCGTATCGCAAGACCAAACGATGAGCAACCGGTGAAACTCCTTTCTCCTTGGCATTTGGTTCAGAAGAAATCATCCATCCCAATGTCATCATGCTGAGCATCAACACCATATTGCGAACTTTGGAGTAGAACAAAAAAGAGATGGTCGTAAATCTAAATTTGGCAGAGGAGGAACGCGAGAAGGTCATCACCTGCATTGCAGCCTACCAGTAGTAGTTCCTCTCCAGCTACAACAAAAGGTCAAAAATCCTGCAGTTTCAGCCTGGAGATCTGGTCCTAAGAAAAACATTCATCACTGCCCGAAGAGAAGGCTCCAAAAGGATGAATCCTTTATGGGAAAATCCTTACAAAGTCAGTAGAGCAGGCGGCAAGGGTAGCCACACCCTCACCATCATGAACGACAAAGAGATTGATAAGTAGTGAAATACCTACAACCTGCGGAAGTACTACACATGACCTTCCACTTCTCCCTGAGCTCTACTCGGACGAAATAAAGCTCGAAGACTCAAGCAGCTTGGCGAGCAGTACCTTGCAAGCCGAGGGCTACCAGTTCGATATCCTTCATCTCATTTTTCAACGAAGATTTCCGAAGCTATACATCACTTAGTTCGACTGCATATCTGCAACAACTGTGCCCCCCAAAGATCAACCTTAGCCTCCCTTAGGAGAGGATAAACTACGCATTTCGAATATCCAGACGTGGATGGGTCGGGCTGCCTTGTTATAACTAGAGCATGATGGCCTGTGCCGGTATCCCTAGAAGTAGCCACAATGGTCTTTTTCAAGGCTTAGCTAGAGTGAAGGATTTTAGGCCTTTGGCTTGATCCACGGGGACCCAGGCCTCAGAGACGAAGGAGGCACGCTACGCAGCTCGCCCTTTGGACGGCTGCCCACGAAGATGGACCACAGCTGAGCATCCTTGATGTGACCAGCTGCTGGCAACCTCGGTTGAGCATTCTGTATGTGACCAACTATCGATCTTCATGTTACAAAATAGTATTCCCTCTACCCGTTAGAGGAACATCCCTTTTGAGTATCCATGATGTGACCAGCTAGCATTTATAGTTGAGTATCCCCGATGCAATACATAGGCGATCTCTGCAAGGATACAAAATTCTAGCTCCAGCTACACACGTGGGGTGCACGCGGTTGAGCATTCTTGATGTGACTAGTTAGCATAAGGAGCTGAGCATCTTGTATGTGACCAACAAGTGATCGCTGCGTATCCCTGGGAACCTAAAGCCGCTGCCTATTCAACGAGCAGCTTACGGTTTCTAGAAGGTACCTGGGAACTTAAAGCCGCTGCCAATTAACGAGTAGCTTACGAATTTTGGAAGATCCTTGGGAACCTAAAGTCGCTGCCAACTCAACAAGCAGCCTACGATTTTTGGAAGACTGCCTACGATACACCTTTCGAGCAGTTAACTGGATAAACCTATACAACCGCACAATCTTGTGACAGGTTAATAGGTTAACGCGAACATGCACTGCCTAGCACAAAATAACCCCTTAGGTTTACATATGCTACTTGCTAAGCAACCTACGTAATTGGTTACATAAATTGCAAAGAGTTCTTTTGAACCAGTGCCCATGAAATTCCATACAACCACGCACTTTTGATGCGAAAGGTTAGCGAATTTCGTGTCCCAGTAATTTTTAGTATGTTGTGATGTAGGCCACACAACTTAAAGGATTGGAGAAATGACAACCAGTTAAGCAGCCTATGGTTTGGGGGCAACAACGCGAGATAAAGCTTAGCAGTTCAACACCATAGAAGATCAAGGTTAACAACTGAGCAGTCATGCAGACTCGCCTGCTTCTGTAAGTAACGCGCTAGGTTGCTGACTCTCTAGTTAACAACTTTGCAGAGGTTCTAAGCCTGATTGGCAGTCACATAGGTCATGCAAGCCTGTCTGCTTATTGAAAAGAAGCGTGCTTAGCTAACGACCTTGTGATTAAAGATCTAGTGGACTACCGATACGAAACATGCAACTACGTAAGTCATTCAGCCCTGCAAGTTAGAAGTTTCAAAAGATGCCTCAAGCAAGCGAAGATTCACACCCGACAACCCGAAGTTGGCGCCTAAAGCAATGAAGATGGGCTTGACTGCTTTGTTCAAAGCAGCCTGCTCAGTTGTTCATTCTACGGATAAAGCTTGAAGCAAGGCAAAGAGACAAAAATGAAGTAAAGTGAAGAAAAAAAGTTTATTAATTTCTAGCAAATTGGTAAACTGGCACGAAGGCCAACAGAGTTCAAGCAAAACAGGAAAGGAAAAGAAAGTAAATCCTAAAGTCCATCTAAAAAGACTACTCATTAACAGCTTAGACATCTTTAGTAGCCGCATTACTCCCAATAGCATTAACCTTCCATGCTTCATCTGTAGCTGCCCCATCCTGGGCAGCACTATCATCAGCCGCCCCTGCTTGGGCGGCACTACCTTCGGTTGTACCTACCTGGGCAGCCTAATCCTTAACTACTCCACCAATAACGCTTTCGAAGAAAAAATTAAGCAGATCTTCGAAAGAAATAGCAAAAATCTCAAGGTCCTTATCATAGAAGGCGTAGTTAGACGACATGTTAAGGAAATTATCAATATAGCCAAGCTTGTAGAAGTCAGCTTGACCTTGGGCAAGAACAACCTCAAGACTAGACTTCTCGCTCTTTAGCTGCTTATTCTCCACAATCAGGTCAGTACGAGCATTCTGCAACTCATCTAGTTCATTTTTCAGGTTCTCGCTGGCAAATAACGCTCCTTACAGCTCCACTTCCTTGGACTCAAGTCTAGTGACGACCTTCTTGAGTCGAACGTCATTATGCATGGCGAACAGCTCTACATTCTAGGCATCACAGGCAATATGAAATTCTGAAATGGCACGCTCAAGGTCCTACTCTAGTAATGCTTGGACTTCAATCTCATTCTTTGCAATGCCATACTTCCCCTAAATCATGCCAAGCTGAGCCTTCAAGTCACTGATCTTTTGGCGAGCAGTCTCAAGCTGCTGAGCAGTAGGGGCAGAGACATCAGATCCCTTTAAAAATGCAAGTTCAAACTCCAGCTCTTTAATTTTATCAGCAGCCGAGCAAGCCTCTGCTACCATGGCTGTAGATATCTCCCTAACAGCCTTGGCGTCATCCTGCTCTATACTAATGTACTCGGCTGCCAAGATCACAGATTTATATCATATCAAGTAGGAACCCCTTTGTGATTGAGCCTTACGCCTCGCAAAGAAACTGGAGTCGACAACTTTGCTCACGCCATCAACAAACTTGGCACATGCTTCCATGTCCTCAAGCAGATTGGGCTTCAACAACGCATGGATCTCGAAAAAATCCTCTAAGGATGATTTGGCGGGTTGATCATGGATACTCATGTGGGCATGTGCTTCCTTCTCAATAAGAGGGGTCGGCCCTAGCACCGCCTTGGTAGTGGAATCACCGTCCTCGCTCTTTGTCGTTGCACACACCTTCGGGGCAGAAAAGTTGTCTCAGAATAAACCCAGGCATATGAGGCACATCAGAACTTCTCCATTGAGCAATCCTATCAGCAACAGTCCTATCAATCTTTGGAGTAGCAGGCTTCACATGCCTAGATCCAGCAGCCTCTTTCTTCCCTTTTGGAGAAGTCAAGTCAATAACCAGCCTTCCAATAGTGGACAAACCTTCGCGAGCAGCAGAGTAAGTCTTCAGTTGTTTTCCACCGACAGCTCTTGAGCAGGCGACGAAGATCTTTTTCTCCTGCCTTTGCTTACAACAGGTTCCACAGTGGCAATCAGACTAGCAAACGCCTCACCCTTGATCCTCTTAATCTCTTATAATAAGGGCAGCCTACCTTTCTCCCTACGAATAGGATTGAGCAACCAATGCCTTTCATGGTATTCAGCAGAGATCACCAAAGTGATGTGCACCTTTTTCATGTCTGGAGAAGTCTTGAGAGTTGAATCAAATTTCGAATCTACATATACAAATTAGGACAAATCAAAAGGCAACTCAACAAAAGTATAAAGCAACTTAGAGACTAAGTAGCTTACTTATCATCGATGAAGGCAATCGAAACGCGCAGCCCAGGTAAGGAGTCAGATTCCCACTCTCCGCTGATCTAAAGGGCCTCCCTAGTCATGATCCCTTTTGCTCGAGTGATCGAATAGCCTATGGCGGGTCCTCAGCTGCCTAACACCATCAATGTGACCTATGTCAAAGAAGTACCAAAACTCGTTGGCAGTTGGGTCCAAGTTAAAGAACCTGCTCAAGTTGTGGAACCCCACAATCACGCTGATCGCATTCGGAAAGCACTGAGCAGGAGCACACTTCATGGAGAATATCACCTTTTGGAAGAACTGAGGCATGGGAAAGGTGAACCTCAACACAAAGTAGTAAGGGTGAAACTTGATAGCTTTCCTAGACCTACACGACTCACGACTGCTACCATCCTTGGCCCGCTTCATGCGAACCCCAAACGAAATTGGGTGCTTAAACATCTCAAGAAAGTCCCTGAACTGCTCATCGGAACCTACCTTGACGTGAGCAGCCCTGAAGTAGCCTAGCTTACTTCAGATCTACTCTAACTGTTCAACGGCGGAATAAATTTGTCATTCTTGTGGCTCGAGGAAGACATGTTCGAAAATCCTACAACAACGCATGGAAAAATTATTAGAAGGTTGCTCAAAAAAGAAACAAAAAAGAAAAGGAAAAAAATTGCATAGAGCAGCGTGTCAGGCCGCAGCCCAGCTGGCTACCCCACAGACCCTGCACACTAGACTTAAGACACGGGCCCAACACGCCAGGCCCTCATCTCGGCCCAATCTCACGCCAGGCTCCAGCTCAGCAAGGCTTCACGACCCAATTCAAATGGAAGGGGGCTAGTGTCCTCGTGCATCCCTCTCTCTCGCATCTCTCCCACGCTGCACAGGCCCAAGCCCAGCAACCCCTTTAGCTACACGGGCCCGCGCCTAGTGGCCCATCTCAAGTAGCCCAAGATCGGTGTCCCAACGCCCAGGTCCACGTGCATCTCAGCCCACATCTAGCCGAGCCGAGCCTACCTGCAGCAACCCAGCTGCCACGGCAGCAGCATGGTAGCCCTACGGCTGCATAATTTCCCAAATCCTCGACCCCAGTCGAGATGAAATTCAAGCCTCGAGGCTCCGAAAATCAAGAAGAAAGAGAAAATTAAATTTTTCTTACCTTGGAAAAGAAGAAAAGAAACAAAACATAATTCTTTGCACATGCAAGCAAAGAAGATTGCTATGGGAGGGGGAACAAATATCCTTTGGCTCTCTCTCTTTCTTGCAAGGTTTTAATTGCACTCCAAATTTATTTAACCCCCTGCTTGACGCAGACTTAAATAGGTTTTGGTAGCAATTACATTCCCTTTCCTAGAAGAATTTAAATTCCAAAGCAAAGAGGGAATCTACATCAAATTGGGACACAAACTTCATTGGAGCTTTGGATTCCTACACCTCTTGCCCTTTCATGCGAGCAGCCCAGCAGGTGTAGGGGTATTTGTGGAGCCAAAAATAATCCCAAAAATCATAGAGCTGACGCGTGGATTATTTCCCAAGAAAGATAAGACTGGCCCTATTAAATAAGCAAGGAGCAGCCTCATTCACCATGCACAGCTGAGGTGGAGTAGGCAAAGATCAATGACTGCTCAAGGCACCCCTGCCCATAGGAAAAGTCAAAGGTATTTATGATAGAATAATCCCTTATTATTATCAGAAATACATTTCTAATCAGAGAAGACCTCTTTCAAGTAAGTTATCCTAATTCCATTTATTTAGGATATTTATCTAATTATTCTAAGATATTTATTTACACAAATATCTTAGAATATTCTCACCTAAAATTCCACCGTAGGGCCGGCCACCTCTAAACCCTAAGGGGCCGGTCCATCTCCTCATTTTCTCCTATAAATACCCCATTTATCTCCAAAATTTGGAGAAGCTTTTGCTACCCCTAAAGAGGCTTTTTGCTTTTGTACAAACACTCAAACACATTCTTTTCAGAATTCTAACTTTGGCATCAGCGATTCTTTGGCCAAAGTCCCTTCCCCCATTCATCGTGGGCGCGTGAGGCTTTTGGCTTGAATCTTAGGTGTTATTATTTTGCAGCTGCAGATTCGTCAATCAAGGAAAGGCAGAAATTTGCATCCACAGTTAGCACAATATGGGACTTACATTTGTCACATCATTAATTAAAGGACAAATTGACAGATTTTTAACGGAGGTTTGACATTGCAATGAATATGTAAGTTGATGTACGACATTGTAATGTTCAGAAGATGAGGTATAATTTTTTTATGTGATCCAAAGTTGAGGTGGTAAAATGTGATTTACCTTTTAATGTTATTGTTGTTATTATTATAGCTTTAGTGATTGGATACCCCAAGCATCATAATACAAGTGGTTGGAGATTTGAATTTTTTTTTTCAACCACTTGTATGATGACTTGGTGTACTAGGCCGTATTTTCAGCACATTTAAAAAAGGGAGTTTTAATGAAAAGGGCTTAGACCAAGATTATTTTAATAAAAAACCACCCTATAGTTTTCTTTAACCAAAAGCCCCTCAAAATTAACCATAAAGACAGAGGCCTCCAATTCTACATGGGTTGAATTAGGGCCGGACCGGGCTGGGCCGGGCCAGGCCTAATTTTGAAGGAACCAGAGCTTAAATGAAACGGGTTGGGCCGGTCCATCATATTTCATTACAGGAATTGAACCGAACCCGGCCCGTTTGAAACGAGCCGGTCCGGGCCGGGTCCACGGTTCCATTTTATTTTATTTATTTTTGTTTGAGAAAAAACAATTACAGTAGCACAAATTCAATTTCAAACATTACATTTCAACTTTAACAATTCTTGCAGATAAAGTTGGCTTTTGGTAAAAGGAAGATGACTGCTGCAAATTATGTTGGTTATAGGAGATTATTGCAATTTACACACACTGCAAACCACAAATTGCAGCAATTGCACAGATTGCAGCAATATTGCAGCAATTGCATAGATTGCAATTGCACAGATTCTATGATTCTACCACGGCACTACCAACGTCCAAAATAACAACATATCCAAATTCCGAGAGTCCAAAATAACAATATTACATGACATCGTCCAAAATAACAACACATCGTCCAAGACTCCAAATTCATAAATTAACAAAAATCAAACCACATCCAACGTCCACGTTCCAACAACATTCCTCTTCCTCCTTGATCACCTTATTAAAATGCCCACTAAGACATACTATAGTGCTTTGCAGACAAGCACCATGTCAAATTATAGGCGCGTTCAGTATCAAGTTCTTCATTTCCATATAACAGAACATCTTCCTCAACCAATTATATATACAAGTATCAAAGTATCATTTCCTCAAGAAAAAGAGGATTGCAACAATATGAGTTTGCAAAACTTCGCAAATCTACAGGTAAAATTTCAAAATAAGTCCTTGAAAATTAGGGAGATAGACAAAAACTCCATAACCCCACGAAATTTCTGAAAACAGGGGACAACCCTTTTGACAAAACTGAATTTTCGGGCTTTTACTGTTCACCTCAAATATCAATACTTGTAAGAATAACCCTACTAACTATTAAGCTGCGCATACAATTCAATGAAAACTCAAACCAAGATATTATATATATCAAATATTTCCATGTAATCAGCTAGATAATCAATCCCAAATCAGAAAAACTAAAAATATAGAGAATACTGAGAAGAAAAAAGAAATCGGAGAAAAAATATCACCTTTCTTGGCCAGCAGTGTCCCAAATCTGAGCCTTGATGAGCTTGGAATCAACGGTCAAAGTCTTGGTGGCGAACTCGATGCCGATGGTAGACAGTAGTCGTCGAGGGAGTCGAGGCTCGAGGGAGTGACGGTGGAGACTGGATAGGTGGGGCGTGGGAGTGAGAGAGTGAGTAGCAGGGCGCGTGTGCTTGTTTCTGTGTGTGGCTTGCTTGTGGCTGGCCGGAGTCGTGTCAGAAAAGGTGGACGGAGGAGTGGCGCCGCGGATTCAAGAGAGCTGAGAGGGTTAGAGACTTGGAGTGCTGGAGAGATCGAGATTCGAGAGTTACTGTGTGACTGATTCACTGAACACTGAAGTCTGAAACTGATTTGGAAACCCAGGTTACAAATTAACGGTTCAGATTAAATGATAGGTTATCATTCAATCTCGACCGTTGATTATAATTAGAAACGGGCCAGTCCGGGGCCCCGTTTTTCTAAGGTTTGGGAACCGGCCCGCCCCGTAAATAACCATGGCCCGGCCCGCCCCGTTTGTTCCCTAAAAAAAAGACCTGGACCGTACCTGCCCCGAACCTACACTACCCGCGATTCTTGTACCCGTTTGCCCACCCCTAGGTTGAATTACAGAGCCCAACATAAACAAAAATAAGTTTCCAAAATTACCCCAACAAGGAGGCGCAAGTCTGAAACTTGTTTGTTCTCATGAAGGAGAAAACTCACGTCAGCTCCAAGCAGAGTGTCGATCATCGTTTCGTTTTCTGGGGTTTTCTTCCTTCATTCTTGGTGCATATATCAGTTTTTGAATTTCCTTGTCCAAATTAGATTCAGATTTGGAGAATAACTGGACTTTGAGAAGAAAAAAATCCCAAATTATTGAATCCAATCTCCAAAAGTATAATTAAAAAGAAACAAACATGAAAAGAGCTGTGCAATTGAATCAAGGAGGAGGACACTCAAACTGAATCCATTTTCCATGGAACTGGAAAAAAACCAAAAATTCCAATTCCTTGCACCCATTTCTCGATAAACCTAGAAAGAAAAATATATCTCTACCAGTGATAAAACCACCTTCCCCAATTACAAAATCTGGAAAAGAAAAAGAAAATAGAAAAAGCAGACGAGAAAGAGAGAGAAAAGTGACTTCAACTATGACGTTCAACTTTCATAACATTGTTAATGTTAAACATTTCTAGGAAATAGTATGATTTTTTTGCCACTTTTTTAGAAAACAATGCGACCCGTTATGTTTTGAATTTGTAACTGTCTCTGTAAAAACTAACAATGTCTCTGAAAAAACTAACACTGTCTCTGGAAAAATTAACATTGTCTCTGGAAAAACCTAACACTGTCTCTGGAAAAACTAACATTATGTCTGGAAAAATTAACACTGTCTCTATAAAAACTAACATCGTCTCTGGAAAAATTAATACTGTCTCTGGAAAAACTAAAACTGTCTCTGGAAAAACTAGCACTGTCTCTGGAAAAACAAACAGTCTCTGGAAAAATTAACACTGTCTCTGGAAAAATTAACAATGTCTCTGGAAAAACTAACACTGTCTCTGGAAACAGTGACTTAGATTCCAGAAACAATGTTACTTAAAATCCAGAAACAGTTTATTTTTACGGTCCAGAAACAGTGACCCATTGTTATTATTGAATAACATACAGATCTCAAATTTATTTTCTGAAGAAACAAACGATCAACTCCACTAACGAAGAAAAATTGAAAAACATTACCTCAAATACACTATGAATAATAACGACGATCACATTTCAACGAAATAATATAAAATATAAATTAAATAGCATGATGATCTATATTTTTGTTTCAAAGAAAAAGAAGAAGATCTGCAAAACAACGATGAACTCCATTAATGACGAAAATCTGGAACTCAACCTAAAAAAGTTAGGGGTAAAATGGACAAATCATAATTTATTATAGTTGGGCCATTTTTAGTTGGACTGCTTTAATATGGGCCTTGTACTAATCATTAAACACAACTTATAACATGGTTTTTTTATTAAAACTAAAACTTTTCAAGCTCTTTTCATTAGTTTTCATTTAAAAAAAATCTCTTTAACATCTGTATTTGATGATGGGAATGTGGCGGGAATCTTCCTAAAAATACCCTTAGGGATGCTAAAATAGTAGCGGATATTTTCTGGATATGCTGAAAATCTCTCGTACTTGGAAAACAAAAATGTTTGTGAGTGTATTATACTAAGGTATTGATGATACTGTTTTTTTGTTTACGAGTGAAAAAAAAAAGAAAAAAGAAGATGATAATTTGGCTGTAAAACCTAAGTCCATAAAATTCGAATTTGTTTATGAGTCCTTGGAGTAGTTGGCTTGGCTGCTACTTGTTACTTGCTGTTCAAGTTTCGGATACTGGAAGCCCAAACTTTGCGCATAAAGTATCCGAATTTGAACTTCCAAGTTTTCAATGTATTACACCAAGAGCGTTTTCTCCACTAGCTACTTCAATCTCTCTCTCTCTGCTCACTCTCACGCATGTTTCTTGCTTCGTTAATCGATTGCGTTGATGGAAGCCGAACGAGTCCCCCTCCTCCCGGGGGCACCAACGATGTATATACCTCGAGTATAGGGATGAAGGCGTTCCAATGAGTATGAGTTCGAAAATGAGTCATTCCAAGAAAATCATGCGAGATGGGCATGGGTAAGCCCATTAAGCTATCATGTGGGTATTGTTGAGAGTTGTCCCACATCGGTGAGGGACAAAGTTTGCTATGTGTTTACATGATCTTGGGCTACTCTCTATATTGCCAATTTGTTTTATGGTGGAAACCCAATTTCATCATGGTATCAGAGTGGTTGTCTAGGTATGAAGCCCTACGGCCACATGCGCTCCACGTCACCCAGTTGTTGTCCACGTGTAGGCTTGAAAATCCGCCACACGTGCGGGGGCGTGTTGAGAGTTGTCCCACATCGGTGAGGGACAAGGTTTGGTATGTGCTTATATGATTTTGGGCTACTCCCTATATTGTCAATTGGTTTTATGGTGGAACCCCAATTTCATCAGGTATGAATCAATTTGCAGCCGGTCAGCTCTTTCTGTTTAATGTGCATGAGACAGAGGCCTTTCCCGGAGGGTTTGGCTTTGTTGGTTTTCCTAATGGACTTCCGGTGAAGTGCTTCCGGGAAGGTACATCGATCCGAATCTTAGGCAAAAGGTACAACAGTATTGTTAACATTTTAGATAACATGCAGCATATATAAGAAAGGTTTTTTTTAAACAAAATGATCCATGAGATTACATAACTTCTTACTTTTGGTTCATGAGATTTTAAATTGATAGAGCTGGTCCTGAGTTTGTCTACCATCAATCATTGGTCATTCTGTGAAAAAATCTCCGATAAACAAAGATAAAATGACAAAAATACTCAAGGGACCACTTCTATTAGTTTCAAATCTCAGGGGATCATTTTGGCTAGGCCTAATTGAATAAATGATTCTCATGATGATAGAGTATTCAGAAGATAGCTCATGTGGTAAAAAAATTCGGATTTAAACCCTTGTGGTGAAGTCTGTTAAAAATTAAGCCCAGATTCAAAATTTCTGTTACTTTCTGTGTTAAACTGTGAAAGCTGAGGTGAAGCCTCCACTCGTGATGTTCTAGTTCAAACGAAGCTGACAGTAACGGCTTAGTTGTTCCTGGAGCCGATAAAAATGGTGATAAGCTGTCTGACAATGAGCCAAAAGTACGACCAGGATTTTCTTTTTCTGGCAGTCACCAGGAAAACAATAGTGCTGAGCCACAACTACCTCTACCTCATGTAAAAGGAGCCATGGACAAACGGAAGGAAAGTTCATTTCGTCCACTTATACAATGACACGGGGACAGCCGCTTGCGTACCTGGCACTTTGGAAAAATCTCTCAGAATTAAGGCCAGATATTTTGGCAGGGCATTTGCTCGACTTTAATCATGTTTGAGCTTGGTTGCGGTTGGAAGATAACGTTTTCAACAATTAGCAATGCTTGCTCAACTAAAGCTTCAGGTGTGGCATTCTAGTGATTATTTTACAAACTGAATTTCTCCAACATATTCTGATGAAAACAAAGGCATAGGCATCGGAAAATCTTAAACTGAAGCCCTGAAGGCTGCACAGCATGATCATCTTCTGCTACGATGATAACCGGAAATTTGAGGATTTAAGCTAAGACCTCTCACTTACAGGTAAACAAAGAAGTACCAGTAGACGGATAGTTAATAGGTTCTAATTGTATAAATGCAGTGTACCAAGAGGAGAATGGGGTCCGTCACTTTGACCTACAACAATGTGGACAAAATCCATCTAATAGTACAAGAATTTGATCATCCCTTCCCTTCCCTTTTGTCCATTGATGCCATCCTTCTGTCATCCACTCAGACTAA
This sequence comes from Heteromeles arbutifolia, assembly GCA_024362995.1. Lineage (NCBI taxonomy): Eukaryota > Viridiplantae > Streptophyta > Magnoliopsida > Rosales > Rosaceae > Heteromeles > Heteromeles arbutifolia. The sequence continues at coordinate 30,421,758 of JANCRC010000011.1, read as the reverse complement.
CTATCAGTCTTCCTCTCAAGAGAATATCCAACACCAATATGCACTGTCATTTGTTACCCTTTTGTCCATTGATGCCATCCTTCTGTCATCCACTCAGACTAACTATCAGTCTTCCTCTCAAGAGAATATCCAACACCAATATGCACTGTCATTTCTTAAGCACCCACTTACCTACCCACCTCCTAGCTCTCTCTTGCATATTTTCATTTGGAAAGTGATTTTAACACTCTCGTTTACTTCTTCTGCACTTCCGCTCTTGTTTCTATCCCTTGATGATTCTCGCTTGGTTTATTCAATTTGAAGGCTAAAAACAAGGAGACGTGCAGGACGAGAAAGGAGGAGTGCGAAAATCATTTTCCCATTTCAATTTCTCAATCTCCTAATTCCCCAATAACTAGTCTACATTATTTACCATTTTCGCATCCTTAAGCTTGTTCTTTGTAGAAATCCATCAATCTAATCTCTCTTTTGGGGGTTTATTTTCTCTCAAAAAATAAGCAAAATTGCATGAGAAAAAAGCATAATTTTATCCCTCACACAAGAACATGTATCATTGGAACATCTATCAATCCCACATTCATGTATATGGGATTGATAGGGTTTAGGGAAAACAAAAGTCAGATGTCCAATAAAATTCATGCTAATCATACATGATCTAGTACAACATTTCAAAACAAGGGTTCTCAAATATACATTCATACCCAAAACACCCCCATCACAATACACCATTAACATTTAACAGATTTTTACAGATTTGAATGAAATCAGTAGTTCCATTCTCTCCACACTAGGGTTCCACATCCTGTAATTATATTAAGTTTCCATGTCAATTACCTCTTGCACATCTTGTGATGACCTCACACCCTCTGTTGTAAGGATTCGCCGCCGCAGCGTGACAATTGTAGTAGGAAGCCCCTGGTTTTCCACAGGGAACCAAGTCCCTGTTGAGAGTCCCATAGCTTATGTACTTCTTCTGCATTGCCAGAATTCTCCTGCTGCTCTCTGACTCCATCTCTGGCTCTGTCAAGCACTCCCCAATCTTCTTGCTGCAGGCACTTCTTCCCCCCATGGCAGCCTCGATTTCGCTTCCTTTGAGTGGATGACTCAGGTCAAGAACTGAAACCCCATTGCAGATTGAGAAGTGGATGTGGATTAAAAGGAGGGATAGGTAGAGAATTAGAGTGGGATTGGCTCTTCTGCTTCTGGGTTTGGACATTTTTTCTTTGTTTGTGGTTTTTGTTTTGTGGGTTCTTTGCTTTTGTGGAGGGTCGGTGGACTATGGAAAGAAGGAAGTGAGATTCTTAGTGGTTGGAGGGGATTGAATGGGCTGTGATACATGATCATAGCTTTTGGCATAACCTTCCAAAGTGATATGCATGTATGGCTATATAGCCTATATATACACTATAGCAAAGACATGTCATGTGAAACATGTCATGTCATGAAGGAATTAATGGCAACTCGACACCTCGTGAACCTTCCCTATTAAGAGTTGTTCAGCAATTGTCACTTAGTATTACGATCTAGTAGTATTCTTCCTTACTTCTAAGTAAAAGGTTTTATGTTCGATTTTCGCTAAAAGACGAATTTGAACCGTATTATTATGATTAGCCCAATTTGAGGCTTAGCTCACTTCCTAACTTTTAATTTAGATAATATCATTTGTTAAAAAAAAATTAAAAAAAAAAAACTGCAAAACAATTAGCAGTAGTTCTTGTTAAAATGTCAATGTCGCTCCTCCTTAATTTGACACTTCATCACTTAACGGTTAATTTAACAGTTGTTTGAAATTGAAATAAAATGATAAGTAAATGTAAGAAATTGAAATGTTTTAAAGATGTTGTAAAGAATTGAAATTGATCCTAAATCTGATGGGGTAAAATGTAATTTACCCTAAAAATAACCATGTAAAAGATTAGAATGTGTTGTGAAATCGAGGATATGTGTGTAGTGAAATAAAAAGTAAATAAGACACATAAATTATGAGGTTCGACAAGTGTGCCTACGTCCTCGGGTTACCAGTAGTATTTTCTTCCATTATCTGAAATAATAGGAAGTACAAAATAACTCTCACTATTTTTTAAGGTTGGTTCGGTAATTGGATCTCGGACCGAAAATGGGATCCCATGACACACCCCGACCCGAGGATCAGGGCGTGCTGGCCGTCACAAACGTGACGTAACCATTACGCAATGCGGAAGCAATATGATAAAGAGTATGAATAACTAAAAACCGACTACTAGCAATACACTCCTAACAACATGCTAGAGAGATAGTTAAAGTATGAAATACACATAATCAGAGCATAAGGTTCAAATGCAGTCAAGTAGGACAACTACTAAGTTACAACACCCGAAGGTGAATCCTACATGAGTGAAGTCCGTCAGAACAGCCGTGGGAATCCTCGAGAGCCACCAAACACTCCTAACTACAACCTGGAGGGGCGCAAAACAAGGTGAGTGGGTCAGTAAAACAAAGCTTTCAAAATCTTTCCTTTAAAAACGTATATATCCCCTCGCTGTAAAAAACCTATATACTTTCCCAGAAAAATAGAATATATATAAATATATATAGCTTCGGAATCTCAAACACCCTCATTCATCATTTTCAGAGAAATATGTCATGCCATAAGCCAAAAACATAATATGGATGCATCAACAATAATCAGGTGAAATAATAAATCAACCGGAGACCCTGCAGTGGTCCTGTACGGCTGATTCTAAAGCTCATTATCCAATCCAGCCGGAGTCACCAACTGTGACCTGTACGGCCCTGCCGGAGTCGCCAACTGCGACCTGTACGGCACTACGCTGCACATGAGTCGGAACTACCTATAGTAGTCTGTACGACTCGGATGGTGTAATAATACGCTCTAGTGCTTCTCTCATCAATCATCTGTGCACATAATCTAAGGTCACCTACTAGTCGGAACCGTCTCTAATGGTCTGTACGACTAGCATGTCGGAACCACCTCTAGTGGTCTGTACGACTAGCATCTACTTGGATCCAAGGTGAGCGTGTGATGCGGTGAATAACATAAGCACTAACACCAGGGGTGCAGGTTATGAGCTATCAACATAAATCTCATCCAACAATTCAATTCATCAAATGTAACTCACCTGATACTCACCTGTGCGTCCGCAGCACCAAATCAAATATATGTATCATATAATATCCATTCACATATTTCATGCAATTTCTATGTATGGCACTTCAATCACATAATTCATATAAATCTATGCATGGCATTTCAAAACATATTTTCATTTTAATTCAATTTCTGGGAAAAGTCATTAAGTATAGGCATAATAATGAAAACAAAACTGCCCACTCACTGGTATGTCGCAGGGTCGTAACCCCCGTGACGCCTCTGACTGCGCTCGTCCTCAGGGTAGATCTCACCTATATGCGAAACAACTATAAAAACGTTATTTTAAGCACATATCCAACAATTCGAAATAACTTCTCATACAATGCTCAATTTTGGCATATGAATATACCAACGCGATCTACACAACCTCACGAACATCGTAATATTTTTAAATAAATTTTTCTAGGGCCCACGCGCCCTCACGCGCAGGGGAGGCCACGGCCTCACGCGCCCCCCACGCGCATCATCTTCAACCTCCCGACGCCGGAACAGTGTCACCGGCGCCGGATTCTGGGCAACTCTGCAACTGCCATTTTCTCACTCGTTTTTGCACCATTTTTCATAAAATTTTCACCAAAATGTCACAAATCATGAGAGGAAGAAGGCTATACCTCTTTGGAGCCTCAAAACCTTCCAAATCGCGTCGGGAAAATTTCACCAAAACCGGCCACCTTCGAACCTTATGATCCCGACGTCCCAAACCTTCAAACGAAGCACTCCGAGCTTCGTGGGGACTTCCTTAAGCTCGTGGTAAGCTTAGATTGTCCTAAAATGCAACCATTTAAAAGTTGGTGAATAGTGACAATCACGGGCCTCGTGATTTCAACGTGAAAACGTATGAACCCTTACCTGAAATGGGTACCAATGGGTTCGTATGGTCTCTAGGAGTATGATGGTGGTCTCAACCACGTCGATCCGTGAAGGTTTGACAATCTCTGGGTTGTCCGTACCGTTTGAATGAGAAGGAAGAGAGGGACTGTGCGTGCGTATGCGGGAGGGAGAGAGAGAGAGAGAGAGAGAGTGTGAAAAAAAATGAAAGTGTGCGTGTGTGGTCAACAAGCACCCCAACCACACAAAATAATTCCAACTTAATTTTCAACAATTTTTCCAAAACAACTTAGGATAAGACAATAAAACCCAAATGAAATGTCACATACCGTAGTAGATTCAAGGGCAATCCCGTCATTTCACATCCTCGATTAATTAATTCCGGGACGGGCTGTGACAATCTACCCTCCTTATAGAATTTCGTCCTCGAAATTCACATAACCAAACCAATACTAGTAACCATAAAACAACCTCGGATACATCTCTCTCATTCGATCTTCAGTCTCCCAAGTAGCTTCTTCTACCGAGTGGTTCCTCCACAATACTTTCACCATGCTCACTGTCTTATTCCTTAGAACCTTGTCCTTCCAATCTAAAATAGTCACTGGTTCTTCATCATACGTCAAATCCGGATTAATCTCCAAAGGTTGAGGAGGAATCACATGCGAATGATCCGAAACATAATGTCGAAGCATCGAGACATGAAACACATTATGCACCTTGGATAACTCCGGAGGCAACTCCAACCTGTAGGCAACCTCACCAACCTTTTCAACAATCTCATAAGGTCCTATGTACCTAGGACTTAACTTGCCTCTTTTCCCAAATCGAACCACACCTCTCCAAGGTGATAATTTCAAAAATACCAAATCACCCACATTATATACTCGATCAGTGGCATGCCTATCCGCCAAACTCTTTTGCCGATCTTGGGCCGCTTTCAAGTTAGACTTAATCACTTGAACATTCTGAGTAGTCTCCTCCACTATCTCTGGGCCCACCAAAGCTCGCTCACCTACCTCTGACCAACATAAAGGCGTTCGACAAGCTCTACCATAAAGTGCCTCAAAAGGTGACATACCAATACTCGAATGAAAACTGTTATTGTAGGCAAATTCCATCAAATCCAAGTGGTCATGCCAAGAATCACCAAACTGTAACACTGAAGACCTTAACATATCTTCCAACGTCTGAATAGTCCTCTCAGATTGACCATCTGTCTGAGGATGATAAGCAGTGCTGTAAAGCAATCTCGTACCAAGAGCTTCTTGAAAAGCCACCCAAAACTTAGAAGTGAATCTTGGGTCTCGATCAGAAATAATACTCACCGGTACCCCATGATACTTCACAATCATTCTAATGAACAATTTAGCCAACTTGTTCAAAGGATACTTCTCCCTCACTGGAATAAAATGCGCTGACTTGGTAAGCCGATCTACGATCACCCAAACACCATCAAAACCATTCTGCGTACGAGGAAGCTTATATACAAAATCCATAGTAATGTTTTCCCACTTCCATAGAGGAACGGGAAGCGGTTGCATCAACCCAAATGGCTTCTTCCTTTCTGCTTTAACTTGTTGACAGACGATGCATCTACTTACATATTCAGCAATTTCCCTTTTCATACCCGGCCAATAATAAAATGGTCGAATGGTATGATACATCTTAGTTCCTCCTGGGTGCATAGCATAAGCCGAACAATGAGCTTCATCCAAAATTCCTTTCTTTAATTCCTCATTATTAGGCACATACATCCGGTTCTCTTGCATAAGCATACCATCTGATTCCCTGATTCTGAAATCCTTTTTCTTACCTTTCTCAATAGCCTCGATTATCTCCTGAGATTCCTCATTATTCATCTGAGCTTCACGTACCCGATCAACCAATACCGGCCTGACTTGGAAACTAGCAAGAAATGCTTCCATTCGATCTTCCATTTCCAGTTCCACTCCAGTAGACCTCAAATCTGCAAGAAGAGGAACACGACAAGCATACAAGGCATTAAGTCGTCCTTGAGGTTTCCTACTCAGTGCATCAGCTACTACATTTGCACGACCCGGATGATACTCAATCGTGCAGTCATAATCGCTTAGCAATTCCAACCATCTTCGCTGACGAAGATTAAGATCATGCTGAGTAAAAAGATACTGAAGACTCTTATGATCTGTAAAGATCTTACATTTCTCACCATAGAGATAATGCCTCCAAATCTTCAAAGCAAAGACAATAGCTGCCAACTCAAGATCGTGAGTAGGATAATTCCTTTCATGAACTTTCAATTGCCGAGAAGCATAAGCAATCACTCTATTATGCTGCATCAAAACACATCCCAAACCATTCAATGAGGCATCACTGTAAATCTCAAAATTACCACCATCATCAGGAAGTACCAATACTGGCGCATGAGTGAGACAATACTTCAACCGCTGGAAACTTTGCTCACAATTATCATCCCATTCGAACTTAACATCCTTCCTGGTTAACCTCGTTAGTGGCAAAGCAATCATAGAGAAATCTTGCACGAATCGTCGATAGTACCCTGCTAGACCAAGGAAACTCCGTACCTCAGTGACGGTTCGTGGTTGCTCCCAATTCTCCACTGCTGCAATCTTTTGAGGATCTACTTGAATTCCTTGTGCCGATATCACATGCCCCAAAAATGCCACTCGATTCAACCAAAACTGACATTTACTAAACTTAGCATATAATCGATGCTCTCTCAATTTCTCCAAAACCAAATGAAGATGTCGAATATGCTCTGATTTCGATTTAGAATATACCAGAATATCATCAATGAAAACAATGACAAATCTATCAAGATATTGCTGGAATACTTCATTCATCAACCTCATAAAAGCTGCTGGTGCATTAGTCAATCCAAAAGGCATCACCAAAAATTCATAATGTCCATAACGGGTCCTAAAAGCCGTTTTAGGGACATCCTCTTCTTTAATCTTCAACTGATAATAGCCAGATCTCAAATCAATCTTAGAGAATACACGAGCACCCTTAAGCTGATCAAACAAAGCATCAATACGAGGCAATGGATAACGGTTTTTAATCGTTACCCGATTCAATTGCCTATAATCAATGCATAATCTCAGTGTTCCATCTTTCTTTCTCACAAACAATACTGGGGCTCCCCAAGGTGAACTACTAGGTTGAATAAAACCTTTATCAATTAATTCTTGCAATTGAGCTTTTAACTCTCTCAATTCAGCTGAAGCCATCCTATATGGAGTCAAAGATATAGGATTCGTACCTGGAAGCAAATCAATAGAAAACTCCACATCTCTGTCTGGTGGCAATCCAGGCAAATCATCGGGAAATACATCAGGATAATGTCTGACCACTCCAACTTCCTCCACGCTACTAGGAGCCACATCATTTAGCACCACATGTGCTAAATATCCCTGACAACCTTTAGATAATAACTTCTTTGCTCTCACGGCAGAAATAACACCATGCCTCACCCCACTTCTCTCGCCCACAAAAGTAACCTCAGGTAGTCCAGGACGATGAAAAGTGACAGATTTCCCGTAACAATCTATATGGGCACGATTATAATGCAACCAATCTGCCCCTAAAATCACATCAAAATCCACAATATCTAACGGGATAAGATTAGCTGGCATAGCTACATTCTCTATCATCACTGGACATCCTAGATAAACACTATCAACATAACATTTATCCCCTCTAGGCATAGCAAACTCTAAATCAAACCCTAGAGGTGTAGGATGAGGTTGTGTCATTTGAGCAAAAGTATGAGAAATCACAGAGTGCGTAGCACCACAATCAATCAAAACTCTAGCAAAGTGACCAAGGATGTTTAACGTACCCATAATCAAATCTGGATGGTTCTGAGCATCCTGCAGTGAGATGTTGTTAACACGTCCCTGGTTTTGCTGTCGTCCTCCACGACCTCTGCTACCCTGATTACCACGTCCCTGAGAACGTCCCTGACCTGTCTGGCTAGACTGCCTAGATAATCCTGCACTGCTAGCAGCAACCTCTCCCTGCTGGAATTGACCTCCCTGATACCACTGCGATCCACTAGCCGGCATAGAAGGATAAGGAGTATAACCTCCAATATTCTGGGAATACCCACTCTGAAAATAAGGATCCTGGGAATACTGATACTGCCCTAAAGCATAGGGAGCGGCATCACCCTGATAGTGGTAAGTAGCACCACCCTGACTCATCTGCCCAAAACTGCCTGACCTGGGGTTCTGCTAAATCGGCGCTGGAGGAGGCATAACAGATTGCTGAGGTCTCTGCTGACTCTGGGGACACTGTGCAGCTCTATGTCCAGTCTGTCCACATGTATAGCAAGCACCACTAACTCTCCTGCACTCCCCAAAATGTCTGGAATTACAACGACGGCAGAATGGAGGGCCTGAACCACCAGCACCACCAAAATCTCTTTGTCTCTGAAACCTGGGTCCACTAGTAAATCTTCCACCTCTCCTCGGACCTGTGGCACTAAATCCCCCGCTAGAAGAACTCGAGCTCACTCCACTTTTCTTGAAATTCTGGGTCTTACGGGGTCCCGAAGTCAAAGCACCTTTACCCTTATCATCTTTCCTCTGATTATCCCCATTCTTATCTCTCTCTTCTTCACTTTCACTAGGCAAGTTTTCGGAATCCTCAATCCGAACCAAAATCTCAGAAAACTCATGATAAGTGGTGCAAGGAATAGCACTAGCAATTGTCCTCCATCTCTTCTTCGTTCCCAACTTAAAGCGACGAAGCATCTCCACTGGATTAGCAGCCACTTCTGGATCATAGCGAGATAAATCAGTAAACTTCCTATAGTACTCATTTGCCGACATTTTCTTTTGCTTCAGCTGAGTGAACTCCTGCTTCTTGCGATCAATATACTCTGGAGGAATAAATCTTCTCCTAAATGTTTCCTTAAATGTTTCCCAATCAGCTGCTGCCTCAGGTGACATAAACTTAGTCTCATTCTCCCACCAACTTGCAGGTTCTCTTCCTAAAAACCATGTAGTAGTCTCGACCCATCTACTAGCAGGAAAGTTCCCCTGACTTTGCATCAACTGATAAGTCTTCTCAATACGATCTAACCACTTTTCTGCCCCCTCATGACCTTCATTACCAACGAAATGCTCCAACTTCAGATTATATACAGTCTCCAGGGGTGTTCTCTGAGGAGGACGGAATGAAGTCTGAAAGGCCTGGGCTATAGCTTCCCCTAACTGGGCTACATTAGGGAAACTGGGCTTAGAAGAAGAACGTGGATCCCTACGAGGCGGCATAGTTCTGACAGAAGACACCAAAGATAATTAGAAAGCTCACCATTATACAGGACTGCAACCTAAGCTCTGATACCAAACTGACACACCCCGACCCGAGGATCAGGGCGTGCTGGCCGTCACAAACGTGACGTAACCATTACGCAATGCGGAAGCAATATGATAAAGAGTATGAATAACTAAAAACCGACTACTAGCAATACACTCCTAACAACATGCTAGAGAGATAGTTAAAGTATGAAATACACATAATCAGAGCATAAGGTTCAAATGCAGTCAAGTAGGACAACTACTAAGTTACAACACCCGAAGGTGAATCCTACATGAGTGAAGTCCGTCAGAACAGCCGTGGGAATCCTCGAGAGCCACCAAACACTCCTAACTACAACCTGGAGGGGCGCAAAACAAGGTGAGTGGGTCAGTAAAACAAAGCTTTCAAAATCTTTCCTTTAAAAACGTATATATCCCCTCGCTGTAAAAAACCTATATACTTTCCCAGAAAAATAGAATATATATAAATATATATAGCTTCGGAATCTCAAACACCCTCATTCATCATTTTCAGAGAAATATGTCATGCCATAAGCCAAAAACATAATATGGATGCATCAACAATAATCAGGTGAAATAATAAATCAACCGGAGACCCTGCAGTGGTCCTGTACGGCTGATTCTAAAGCTCATTATCCAATCCAGCCGGAGTCACCAACTGTGACCTGTACGGCCCTGCCGGAGTCGCCAACTGCGACCTGTACGGCACTACGCTGCACATGAGTCGGAACTACCTATAGTAGTCTGTACGACTCGGATGGTGTAATAATACGCTCTAGTGCTTCTCTCATCAATCATCTGTGCACATAATCTAAGGTCACCTACTAGTCGGAACCGTCTCTAATGGTCTGTACGACTAGCATGTCGGAACCACCTCTAGTGGTCTGTACGACTAGCATCTACTTGGATCCAAGGTGAGCGTGTGATGCGGTGAATAACATAAGCACTAACACCAGGGGTGCAGGTTATGAGCTATCAACATAAATCTCATCCAACAATTCAATTCATCAAATGTAACTCACCTGATACTCACCTGTGCGTCCGCAGCACCAAATCAAATATATGTATCATATAATATCCATTCACATATTTCATGCAATTTCTATGTATGGCACTTCAATCACATAATTCATATAAATCTATGCATGGCATTTCAAAACATATTTTCATTTTAATTCAATTTCTGGGAAAAGTCATTAAGTATAGGCATAATAATGAAAACAAAACTGCCCACTCACGGGTATGTCGCAGGGTCGTAACCCCCGTGACGCCTCTGACTGCGCTCGTCCTCAGGGTAGATCTCACCTATATGCGAAACAACTATAAAAACGTTATTTTAAGCACATATCCAACAATTCGAAATAACTTCTCATACAATGCTCAATTTTGGCATATGAATATACCAACGCGATCTACACAACCTCACGAACATCGTAATATTTTTAAATAAATTTTTCTAGGGCCCACGCGCCCTCACGCGCCGGGGAGGCCACGGCCTCACGCGCCCCCCACGCGCATCATCTTCAACCTCCCGACGCCGGAACAGTGTCACCGGCGCCGGATTCTGGGCAACTCTGCAACTGCCCTTTTCTCACTCGTTTTTGCACCATTTTTCATAAAATTTTCACCAAAATGTCACAAATCATGAGAGGAAGAAGGCTATACCTCTTTGGAGCCTCAAAACCTTCCAAATCGCGTCGGGAAAATTTCACCAAAACCGGCCACCTTCGAACCTTATGATCCCGACGTCCCAAACCTTCAAACGAAGCACTCCGAGCTTCGTGGGGACTTCCTTAAGCTCGTGGTAAGCTTAGATTGTCCTAAAATGCAATCATTTAAAAGTTGGTGAATAGTGACAATCACGGGCCTCGTGATTTCAACGTGAAAACGTATGAACCCTTACCTGAAATGGGTACCAATGGGTTCGTATGGTCTCTAGGAGTATGATGGTGGTCTCAACCACGTCGATCCGTGAAGGTTTGACAATCTCTGGGTTGTCCGTACCGTTTGAATGAGAAGGAAGAGAGGGACTGTGCGTGCGTATGCGGGAGGGAGAGAGAGAGAGAGAGAGAGAGAGTGTGAAAAAAAATGAAAGTGTGCGTGTGTGGTCAACAAGCACCCCAACCACACAAAATAATTCCAACTTAATTTTCAACAATTTTTCCAAAACAACTTAGGATAAGACAATAAAACCCAAATGAAATGTCACATATCGTAGTAGATTCAAGGGCAATCCCGTCATTTCACATCCTCGATTAATTAATTCCGGGACAGGCTGTGACATCCCAAATCCTAAACCAACCCTTTTCGGGACATGAATTCGAATACTGATCCCAAACTAGAATTTCAGTATTCCTGAAATGTTTTCAGTATTTCGGGACAAATAAAGATTAAATTTTGATCTTTTAGACTGAAATTTGAGATTTTGGGCTTGTGGCCTAAAATTTCTGTCGGCCCAATTCCATACTAACTGAAAATGTAAAAAATTCAAGAAAATTTTAACACATGGCCAAGGATCAGATACTACATAGTTGAGAAAAATAAAGGATGGCAAGCCTAGAACAATAATATATGAACAAATGTAGAGACTGGGTAATTGGACTTAATGCGGGAAAGTCCATAAAAATAAAGGATGGCAAGCCAATAACAATAATACATGAACAAATGTAGAGACTGGGTAATTGGACTTAATCTGGGAAAGTCCAAGATTAAGAGAAAAATCACAAGTCAAACTCCATAACAAATCTTCTCCCCCTCCCACAACACACACACACAAAACACATAACACACACACACACACATAACACACACAAAACAAGCCACACACATTGCATATATAATAATACATAGATTCAAACTCACACCAACGTTCCATTTTCATAAATATGGTACACAAACACATACAAAGACATGCATATGTGGGTTGGCAGTACAAGGAAGGAAGAAAGAAAGGCGTTGAAATATCGACATCTTCCTCCCAAATGCCACGTTACATGTTTCATGTTTCCAACAAACAAATCATTTGAGAAGAGAAAAGCAACCAGAAGAAAAAGACAAGAAAATATCCTCTCTCTCTTTTCTTAATATCTTTCCTTGAGCTATATATCTTCGGGTGGAAAACGATGACTATAATTAAAAAATAAATACATATAAAAAGTTTCGGTTTGGTTCGAGCTTACCGAACTATTGAATAGGCAATACCGAATCTCATATGAATGGTTTAGTATCGGTTCAGGATGAGGGAGTCGATCTGAGGCGTCCGTGAAGCTCAAAAGCTCGTGCCCCGTTGTAGAATCTACCTGCAAGTCGATCTGATGGAGTAGATAAGGATCCTTGGGACATACTTTGTTCAAGTATGTGAAGTCCACACAGACTCTCCACTTCCATTCTTTGTTTGCACGAGCACCATGTTTGTCAACCAGTCTGAGTGGTGAACTTCAACGATAAAGTTGGCACCCTTGAGCTTATCAAATCTTTTTCTCAATGATCTTGCTTTGCTTTATTCTGTTATTACGCTTTTGCTGGATAACCGTCGTTACAGTTGGGTTTAGATGGAGAGGCTGATTCCCGGCATATCATCTGTGAACCAGATAAACACCTCTTTGTTGGCCCACAAAAAGGTAGTAAACAATTCATTCTCTCAATCAGACATCTTCGATCTGATTATGGCTTTGCTTTCTGGCTTTTAGGCTCGAGGCTGATGTAAACTCTTTGTCTGCCTCAGACTCCGAAGTGTCGTCGTCTTGGGTGTCAAGATCTAGGTTGAATTCCTTGTAGCTTGTCTGTTGAACCCCAAACTGTGATTGCTATGCCGACTCGTCCATGAGAGCAGTAGAGCTTCGTTCTCCCTTGCTGAACATATTTATGCTCACTTTTACTCTGCCTGGTGTGGGGTAACAGAGTAATTGGTGATAAGATGAAGGGACTGTCCTCATCTTATGAAGCTAATTCCGGCTAAGTATGGTGTTGTGAGGAGTTGGGCAATCCATGACATGAAAGGCCACCAGATAGTTATACGTTTCTGCTTGAACTGCGAGTTTTACTATTCCGAATGATCAGATGCTAGTACAATTGAAGGTATGAAGAGTGGCCTTGCTTTTATTAGTGTTGTCCAGGATCCCCATCCTCTTGGTTGCGTCCTTGAAGAAGATGCTGACCCCAGATCCGTTGTCCAACAGAACATGACTAAATAAGACATTGGAAATCTGTACCTGAATGACCAAGGCATCGTTGTAAGGTGAGTGGACATCTTCCAAATTCCATTTAGAGAACATCAGGATGTTAGAGTCGATTAAAATGGGCTTATTAATGGAAGCCACCACCCTAGGCTTCTTGCAGGCTGCCTTCCTCTCATTCCTAATCTTACCAAGTACTCTTAATCTCTGTAGATACAGTTGACGTTGAGAACTGGTCTTTGCATCAAGCCTTGATTTCCATAAGATCATTGGGAGTGGGGCTTCGGACTTCACCCACTACTCCAGAATGGGTTGATGGTTACATAGATGCTCTGTCTGTGCAACCCTGTAGTGGAAGCTGTTAAGTTCATGACTGGACTTTTGAGGTTTTCGTATTTCGATCCACCTTATCCCGCCCTGGAAAATCATGGTCCCACAACAACTAAAAACAAAATGGTTAACAAATGGACCCTACATTTCTCTCACAAAGAGAAGGCTCTACTTTGGAATACTATTTGTCCTGGAGGCCAAATGTTGTCTCGTGCTATGAGGCTCATGGAAGGGAAATTCATCTTCTATCAATGTATGGTAGGATACCTCCTAATTTTTTTTTTATCTAGAAAAGGATGATATTGTAATTTTGATCCCAATTTATCTATATACATCGCCCGCATAACATGGGTAGAAGTTACTAGTACGTATTTATTTCAAGTATTATATTGATATCTGAAAAAAAAGACAGTAAATAATGTTTTTACATCTTTTTAGTAGGTAAGTTATCTCCGCTTACAACTAAATTACATAACTCATTTCATTTCTTACTTGTTTTGACAATGACTGTTTGTGCTTTCTAAAAAGTTGAAATAGATTCCAAGTTTAAATCATCCATCCCATTGTTATAAAAAAGAAAAGAAAAAAGAGAGACTCAAATGCATGTAAATCTAAATCAAATAAACCACCTTGGAAATGCTATCGACATGTTTTTTGTGGCCATATGGAAGGTAAAAGTCCTTGTACATATGTTTGATTTGAGTCGAATTTTTTTACTTGTTTGCCATGTGCTTTCTACAATGAAGACAATATAACTTTTAAAACGAGTTGGACGAAAATGCCCCAGTCGCGCCAATCGTGCAATCGCTTCGTTTGCTTTCCTCTTAAATAGAAGAAGCTTGGGATTTTGAGAGAGCAAAAAAAGGTATTTAAACACTATTTTGGACTCATTTATCTCTTATTATTTCCATGCTTAACATTGTTTATTAATGGGGTTTGAATGTGCATGTGGTTAAATATTGTAGTAAATGAGATGTTGGGTTTCTACCTATGCATCTCGGGTTTCAAAACTCTCTTTGTCTCAAATGACCGCCTCCTTTACATGGACTACGAAGCATCGAATGATAATGATGCTTATGTTCCGATAAGAAAGCTTGCTTGTCCCTCTGTAATGACCTCAGAACTGTTTGTTAATCTTTTGGGTTCTTGTAATGGCTTGGTATGTCTAGCAATTGAAGACAACGACGATTAAGCCGGCTTTATCTTAGGGTGCGTTTGGTATGTGGGATAGGACGGAACGCAGTGGGACGAGGCATTTTGTCCCACGTTTGGTGCGCTCGAAAACCGTGGAACACATTGTCCCACGGGACAAAATTTGGCTGATTTTTTGTTCCGCCTCCCCCCTTGGAACGACTGGTTCCACATCCGTGGAACACAAATTTATAACATTTTAAGACAAAACTGCCCCTTATCTTTATCAATATTTACACCCTGGAACGACTGGTTCCACATCCGTGGAACACAAATTTATAACATTTTAAGACAAAACTGCACCTTATCTTTATCAATATTTACACCATCCAAAAAACAAACCCTAAAATTCTATCTTCTTCATTCCATCTTCTCTGCCTGCTGCTGCCTTTTCCCGTAGCCTTCCTCCTCATCCTCTCCCGTAGCAGCTGCATCTCCAGGTTCGATCTTGGTCTTCTCCTGTAGCCGCTGCATCTCCAGGTTCGATCTCGATCTTCTCCCGTAGCCGCTGCATCTCCAGGTTCGTTTTCTTGATTTTTCCATGGAAAATTTCAATTTTCTAGGAAAATAGGATGATTATGAGAAAATAAGTTAGTTTTCTTGGTTTCTCTGGTTTAACTTGTGCTTGGGAAAAAGAACAAAGTCTGATTTTTAAGGTTTATTACGATTCTGGTTTGTAAAGAATTGGATCTGGTTCCGAGTTGTGCGATTTAGTGGGTTCGGTTGTGAGCTTGGCTTCGTATGATGGAAAAAGCTGGTTCTTTAATCTGGGTCTTCCTCCTTTTATTCTTTCTACGTTGAGTTTTAGTACTTCAAAATTTTTGATAATTTTTTGAATTTAAGTTTCTGGGTTGCTCTTAAATTGGAGCTTTTCTGTTGGATATTTTGGTCTTTTTTTCCCTTTATTTTCTGATGCAAGCACTTTTCCATTCATGCAATTTGGCTTCTGAAACTGGGTAATCTGCAAAATTTCATCAATTTATCAATTGGGTTCTTCTTTTGTGATTTCGAGAATACAATCTTTAGTCATTCACTTTCTCTCTCTAAATTCTCTGCCATTGTTTTTCGTTTTGCTTCTTCTGCCATGTCTTCAGTCAAGAAATGGCATAACATATCTTCAACCATGTGCTATTGTAAAAAAATATATCATAGATAAGCATATATTTGTTCAAATATGAACAAGTTCAAAGAAAAAAAAAAAAAAGTCCCGTCCCGTCCCACGCATAAACATTGTACCAAACAACAGACCGAACATGGGTAAGTTAGTCATTTAATCTTTTGGTTCCGTTCCGTCCAGCGCATACCAAATGCAGAATGGAACAACTGTCCCGTTCCATCTTGCGCGTACCAAATATAGCACGGAACCTTGGTTCTGTCCCGTCCTGTCCCATCCCGTCCCGTCTGCGTACCAAACGGTACCTTATGGAACCCCTCTACCGGAGATACCACTGTCTTACCAAAACCTCCGTTTAACAAACGATTTTACGAGTTCGGATCTGACGACAAGCTGTTTTATGGATTGGGATATGATTCCTACAATGAAGACTACAAGGTAATATTGGGCAGTCGAGATACAACCGAAACAAATCCTTTCCAAACTGCGATAAACGTTTTCACAGTGAAAACAAATTCTTGGACAACTTATCAAGAAGAAATCAATTTCCTTAAAGGGTAGGGGTGTGCAGGCTTGCTTCTTAAATGCAGCGCTTCATTGGGTACAACTTGAGATGATGAGTTCTACAATAATTTCTTTTGATTTAGCAGATGAAAAACTAGCTCAGACACTGCCACTGCCGGATTCCAACAACGGAGAAGTCTTTGTAGGAGTTGGTACTACCGGAAATTGTCTCTTCATATTTACCATCCCGATCTATAGCACTTGGTTTTCATCATGGATTATGAAGGAATCTTGGACTCGAGTGGCGAAAATTTCTTCAAGGGAATTGGCCAAAGAAGTTTCAATGCATCTCCCAAAAAATCAGATTAGATTTGACACAATCTTAATGCATCTCTACACATCAGGAAACCAAATTGAATCTAGAGAGTGGGTGTTGACCGAATAAGGGGCCAAGCACATGGTGTTTACAAGCATATAAACTAGTTATCAACATGACTGCTTGAAAAATCCATGTATTCCGATTGTTGGAAAGTAGAACACAGACAACTGTAAAATAAAAATGAAAACGACGATATAGATTAAAAGATCATATTTTAGCATATCCTCAAAATTGTTTTGATAGAAACAATCAGAAAATGGATTCAGTATGAATTAACAGATCATCAGAAAACATCAAATTTCAGGTTGAGATTGGTATTTTGTTTTTCTATGTGCCCACTTAACGTAAACAAAAATTTAGCACGAGAAATGGATACATGAAGCGTAGGTACACAAACAGAACCTAATGTCAGACTGAATGTGAATTGCCTAACTATCTATAGTTAGTAATCTATAACAACACACTATAAGTGTGTTACAACGTATGTATCAATACTAAACTGCTAAATGCGGCTATATCAGAATACACTAACATGACAATGAACAGTAGCCAGTGATGACTATGAACTAATTGCAATTTGGTGCATGAACTTATTCCAATCAATAACAGGCAATTCATGTCAAGTTTCAGAATCATATAATGTGAATCTTACAAATCAAGGGAGACCGGAGAGCGCTTTCTGGTGAACCTGGATCAGGGCTTCGCCACGACTGTGGTACTCAGAGTGAGTGTTTCCGCATCCTTGACATTTCTGGACATTCCATGGTCTAACCTTCCATCATCTTGCTCATCAAATGGATTTCCCCTATAATTAGAACTTGCTTCTTCATTCTCTGGACAGCCAGGTCTTTCAGTTAGGAACTGTTCCCAGAAAACATCGTTTACTCTAACTGGAACTGGTGGGGGCGCTTGATTGTTATGTGTGGCTTCTCGGGAGGAAGTTTTGGGTTTGTTGTCATCAGCTATATTTTTGTTTGTAAAGGCTCTTAAATCCGAATCTTTTCCATTTTCATTTAGCTCTGATGCTGCAGATTCGTTGATATCCTGACCTACTTGGGGTACTGTAGCTAAATAAGGACTTTTATTGATTTGCAACGGAGTAGATGCTAAAGTGAGATTTAAGTGGCAGGATATATGGCCATCACCTTCTTCATTAGAAGGCAAACCTGGCTGCAAGGAATGACGTCTAGGGCTTCCAACAGTTGGTGCTTTCCGAGATAACAACGAATCCATTTTGAATGCAAAAGATGTTCCAGTATCTGAAAGTTCTAAGGTTTCAGGTGCAAATAAAACGCCTTCTGTTCTCATCTGTGCACCTTTAAGTTCTTCAGATATTTTCCTAGTTGAACTACCCCCATCTTCATTGGAACTCTGCGTGCTACGTGAAACCAAATTCATGTCTGAAACAGCTGGTGATAATTCAAGTCTAAGTTTACTTGAGAAGTCTTGGTGGAAAATATTTCCAAACTCAGATCTAGAACTACTTTGGTTATCCACAAAACCATTCTCCGCGACTGGCTGTAGATGGTCAATGTCAGGCAATCGCCTTTTCTTATGATATGCTGAGAAATCCAAAGATTCAATTTTTCTAGTGAGATGTTCAACAAAATTAGGGTTGTGAACAGCCCTATCTAAGAATGTCACCAAATTCTTCTGCCGTTGTTCCATACCACTCACCCGTTGTGTTAAGTCTTCCAACTGAAGCTTTGCTGCAGATTGCTGCTGCTTGAATCTTGAAATATTTGCCTCAAGTGCGGCTTTATCATGTGAAAGCTTCTCTATTTCGTCATCAAGAGCTGCTCTTTCTGAATGAACCATAGAACCATGGGGATTGCTGTGGCTGTGAATGGGTTTTCGGCGGTGGATATTCTTAAGAAGATGCTTTTGACCTTGTATGAAGTCTTCATTAGCAAATTCCCATCTCTCAGGATCAATCTTTCGAAATCCCTGTGACAAATTCATGTCCAAACATACTAAGTTGAATTATATCGACAGTCACTTCCAACAATATAAAAATGATGATCACCTAGAGATGATACAGAATTATTGTACAATGCATCTGAAAGAGGGTGAGTGCCAGAAATACTGAAAGTTGGTTCATCTGAAAGAGGGTGAGTGCCAGAAATACTGAAAGTTGGTTCATCAGAGAGAGAATGAGTTGCTCACTACAAGGAGAGAGAATGAGTTGCTCACTACAAGCCAGGAAAATTATCAAGAAAATTAATGCATTGGAAAATACAACCAAGGACCGATCTATAGTTAAATTAAACATATATATCAGAGAAATTTGGAATATACAATGCAATATAGCAACTGCAAGGAATACGATGAACTAGAATAGGTTGATGAAAGGGAATCTGCTTAAAGTGATACAGTCTAGGAGGTTGCCATCTGGTATCGCATTAGAGCTCATTTTTTGCTGTTTGATGCAATATATAACTTTAGCGTGGAAATAAGGAAATGTACTGCATATGTGAAAATTGTGAAATTTTACATCTGTCAATTCTGTCCCTGCATTTAAAATTGTGTCTAACAAAACTCCTCTACAAAATTGTTTGACTCAGACTCTATGGACATAACATAACCATCAAAACATATCTGACTCCTCATCCAATGTCGCATGTTGAGCCCAAACAGTAAAAACCTAATATTGTAAAGATATCAACTTGCTGCCTTCTGCTTGCTGCATCACTTAAAAGCAAGTATTAATATAACCATAAGAATGTGCAGAGACTTGAATGAAACTATAAAGTAACAATTTTGCACTGCATTGTGTTTTATTTCAATTAGATGGAACTTGTTTTAAGTTATCAAAAGTTGACTTCTGCTCCTTATTTCCAATTGTAATGATTTATGATAATAAATGCTGAATACGAAAAAAACTAACATGTTTCTAATATCCAAATTACAATCATTTGAAGAAAATATGTGATTAACAAACAATTTAGAGGCAGTGCTAGTAGCGGATAAGGAGGATCATCTTATTTTCAAGTTTGATAGTTAATTGTGTATAGGTTAAGTTCATAATTTGGATAAGTATGGAAATTTCAAATTTGTTCAAGCACTTTGGTTAGGCATTTGACGGTAAAAAAAACCTGGTCAACTACATAAAAATTGAGCATCAGTGGTCATACATTTAGAAAATACCATTCATTTAACTTTATGTGCATACATTTATGTTGAAATTATTTTTTCACAATGAAACAATCAACCTAAAGCAAGCCGGTTCATATGTCTTGATACAGAACCACTTGGCACTTGCATATGAAAAATGGTGCGCTGCATTCTGTTTTCAGTCCAACGATTAGGACACATTTCACCAGCAACGCAATTACAAAAAATAAGTACATAACTTTACAACACAAATGTTTGATGAGCAAGACTTTCTATACAGATCACAACAAGAACGAACTACTCACCAAAAACAGTGCATCCTAATTTTTTGCATTTTCTTTGATTGCCTCCTACTTAAATTAGGGCATTCTCAAGGCATCAAAACACTATCTTTCAAACTCCCTTTTCCTGCCTCAAATCAAGGTCAATTAAATTAAAATAGGGTCTGATTCCAGGTAAAAAACTTCATTGAAACTAGCCTGATAGCTCGACAGTATCGGTTAGCACCATCCACCATACATAATACTTGATGTGCTCTAATCTAGCTTATAAGTTGAACCTTCTAGAACTCTAACCTAGTTGCATTGTGAAAGTCGTGGCCTTCAACTTATCCTTACGAAACCAAGCTGCAAGGGAAGGACACCAAAGAAGTCATAGACTCATATGTGGTCCTTGACTATTCTATTTTTCAATACGGCACATTTAAGATACCATTGCCAAGGCACGGTCTTCCCATAACCTCTTGTTGTTTGAAAACCTCAATAGGTAGCCGAAGCACATTTAGTAAATCCAAATCTCATTTGTATCACTAAAAATGTACTAAAGGTTTCATGGTCCAGACTGCAAGACAATGCATTCATCTAAAAGCAGAACAAAAATGGGAAAGAGGTACTGAAGAATTTTGAAAATAGTTTCATTGATCAACAACTTAGAAATATAAATTGAGCTTTTTGAATGCGCTCCCACGTAATCGTCACCGCAGAACTAAAATCTCCCTCTTTTTCCTTAATTTTTTATGACGAAGATATTGTACTGGAATTTGGAACGAACAAAAAAATACAAATTACATTCACAATCAAGCTACAACTGAACAAAAACCATTTTAGCTTCTGCAAAATTAGAAGGAAAACAGTCTCCCTGAAATCGGAGCAACCGAGAAGACCTGCAATTTCCTCAAAAATGCTAATACTTGGAAAGAGGAAAGTGAAAACTAGCAACAATCCAAACAAAGAACAGAGTAAATTTCCAATCACCCAAACATAGAATTACCAAAACACGAAAATTCTCCAGGGTGCATCCAAACAGAACCAATCCAAATTTTGGCAAAAATGTACAATGCTTTCAATTTTTTCAAGAATTTAACAATTAACCTAAATCAAAATATTAAGAGGCAAAGAGCTTACGTATGTATTGAGCTGACGAATGAAGCTGGAGAAGTTGTTGTGCTTGAAATAGGTGGGGAGCAGAACCCGAGAAAATTCGGGCGGGTTCCAGACGATGAAGCTCTTCTTATTCGAGCTCCACAACACGATCTCGTCCGTCGCGGAATCGTCCACCATGTCGTACGTCTTCAGCAGAAACGGCGCCGGGCCACCGCCTCCGCCGGCCGTCGAAGCTCCTTCCATGATGGACACTCGTGTCAGGATTTGAGCGGACCCGATTGGAATCGGTTTTGGGATCCGATTAGAACGTTCGAGAGAAAGAGAACAAATTTGACGACAGACTGGAGAGAGAGAGAAAGAGAGTGGGGGAGAGAATTAGAACGTTCGAGTCGACTCAGTCGGGACTCGCCGGTTGCCAGAGTTGACTGGAATGTACACGGATTTAAAATGTGCGGTTTTGGTAAGTCTGTCGCCACGTCAGCATTCAAATACAGAAAAATCTAAACTTAGGTGGAAATTTTTTCCAAGTGCCCTCTTGAATCATGTGTAATAAAATAAGGAAAAGGACTTGAAAAAATATATAATTTTATTGACGTATATGATGACATGTAAAATACCGATTGATTACATAATATTTAGAGAGTTTAAACTCGTCAGTTGAAAAGTAAAATTCTAATCAACATGACAATTCATTATTTATAATTTTTTGTATTGGTGGCAAAATTTATATTTCTCTCAAAAAAAAAAAAAAAAAGCTTTAGAAAAGAAAATAATTTTTTTTTTCTTTGGGGGAATATGAAGACAAAAGCATGATTTGTTGAACTAAATGTCGATTGGTTCACTTTTTGTCAAATTCGAATCAGTTTAAAATTCTTATATTTTATCACTTTTCGTCAGAAGAGATTCACATGTCTTATATTAGAAATACAAAACATAGTATCTAAATCTTACCAAAAGATACTAAAAATGGGGTGAAATATATAACACAAAATTGACTCATCAACCACCACCTCAATGTTGGATGAATGGCCTAAAAGGCAATCATATGAAGATAAAACTTTAAGCACGATACCATTAGTTAGTCTATAATCAAGGGGCTCCTTTCATAAAAATAAAAAAATAAAAAAATAAAAAAAATTCTAATCAAGGGGCAAAACCGCTTGAATATTAGGAAATTAATATGAAATAGTTTAGTTTTTAAAAAAAAAAAAGTGAAAGAGGAGATGGAGATTTTAGGTCCCGTTTGGTTTTATTATTATTTTTTTTTACCAAAACTGCTTCACTTTAAAGTTAAGCAATAAAAAAGTGTAAAATATCCTATTTATTTTAAAAGCAATAGTCTTTAGACAACAATTTTTAGAAGCAGCATGTAGGTGCGTTTACAAGCTATTTTCATACAAAGCGATGTTGAGCTTTTCATCAATATTTTGAATTACTATAATAATTATAAAAAAAAAGACATTACTGTTGTAGGCATAATTTACTGAACGATTATGGATGCCATAGAAAAAGGGGTGCGGCAATAATAGAGAGAAAGAGAGAGATGTGTAATTGTGAGGTGTGTTCTATTCCATCCCATTGTGCCTTTATTTATAGTAGTATGGAAGGTTAATTCCTTACCCTTTTAGAATTACAACTCTTAATAGGTAATCAACTCCTAATAGGAATATAAGAGATATTCCTAGATCTACTAGGATTTACACAATTACATTCCTAATCTAATAGGATTGTAACACTCCCTCTTGAGTGTGTAAATACTCAAGTAAATGGCGCATCAGGTCTTCAGCGATGAAGTAAGTACAGTTGATGAAGTCGTCGGCACAATGAACGAATGCGAGTCTCAAATCAACGGAAGAATGCATAAAAAGGTAAAACTCACAAAACCTCGCTATGGTAAAACCCAAGGTGGGAGAAAAACCCATAGACTAAGGAGAAGTGAGAAGTTGCATTAAGTCAAAACTATACGTCTTTTGGACGCAAATAGAAGAGTTCACAAGGGTATGATCAGCCCAGGATAGGTGCCTCGTTAAAACCTAGTTAGGCAGCAAAAACTCAGTGGGAAAAATGCTCCTAATCGTAGGGAAAAAGAGTACATTAAGATCAAGTGAGTATACTTCTGGATACTCCCCCTGAGTTTGACAGAACTTCCAAATGAGAACGACAAGCATCACATATGAATAGTTAGACATACCAATTCCTCAGACAAGCTTCTGCAAGGTTAAGTTTGGCAGTGACATCGTATAGAGGTCAGCAAGATTGTCTGGGATCGACTTGCATGACTTCAATCTCCTGATGCTTGGCTGATGGAGATGTAGACACAATATGTCTTGGCATTGACTTCGTTGATGTATCATGTCTTGGTCTGGTTGATACGTGCCGCATAATCTCATGTATTATGTCTTAGCGTTGACTTCGTTGATGTATCATGTCTTGGTCGGGTTGATACGTGCTACATAATCTCATGGATAGTCGTTGGGACTCAATGACGGATGAAAATAGCAAGTACTTCGAATATGCTCAACCAGAACTTCTAACCATATCTCACTTGTGGTATAGTGAAGTGAGGTGAGTCTTGGAACGATTCGAAGATTTCGCAACTAAGGTCATATCGCAGACCTCCAAGATATTGCGATATCCCTAACGGTAAAGACATAACCATTTGGGGATTTGCCTTGTGCGGGTTTGATAAGTAACCTACGTCAGCATAACAAACAAGTAAGCATCATTCTGAGGATCAAGGGGGTTGGATCCGCTCGAGATGCGTTGGGATTTGATTTGCCCAAATTCGTAGTACCTTTAAGGTACGTCTTTAATACCAATTCAGTGGTTGCATGTAGACATGGTGATACATCTTTACCAACAAATCAACAGCAAAGGACTGTCTTAATACAAGGAGCTAAGTACAACGAAGCGCAAAGTTGAACTTTAGATATGGAATTTCGGATTCCATAACCTCTTCAAGGGTCTCATTTGCATATAACGTATGGAGATGTCTTGTCTTAATACATTGAGCTAAGTACGACGAAGCGCAAAGTTGAACTTTAGATATGGAATTTCGAATTCCATAACCTCTTCAACGGCCTCATTTGCATATAACATATGGACGATCAAAGGTATACTCAAAAGTAACACTTTCGGGGTATAGTTCGATGGGTAGACCAAAATACCGTCAGAACAATGCTTCAACTTCAAGTCAAGGCATAAACAAGTTTTCCCAAGATCCTTCATCTCAAATTCCACATTCAGGTGTGAGGCAGTTTTCTCAAGCTTTTCCGGAGTCTTAGTGAGATTCGTGTCAACGACATAAACTGTAACTCGAGCAATTCGGGGTAAGACTTCATAGTTTAACACGCAAGGGCATAATTCATCCCTGACTGATCAAATAATCACTTAGACGGGTATACCACATCCGTCGGATTGTAAGTGAATGCCTCAAACAAGTTAAGAGGGTGTTTCGTGGTTTGGAACTATTTGAACCACTCTATGTAATTCTTCGGGAACTTACATGTAAATCTCCGTATCAATATCCCTATGGAGAAAACACTAACCACATTTCATAATGCTGCTATCAATCACAGGACGTTTGAGAGAAACTTTGCGCCATAAGGCACGCATCATATTACATTATTTCATTTATCTCATAACGCTTCCTTTCCTACTTGTAACACAATAGGGTTACCTTGGGCAGTGTAGGAACGATAGGTCCAAAACTTACTTTGGTAAGGAATTTGACCTAGATTGTAATTTCGGTTGTCCAATCAGTTCTACGTTGTCACTTAATCAACTGAACAAGGTGTGATATCGTCGCTTTTCATTTATGTCGGTAGCTACCATATAAGTGAAAACATCATCGATGGTAATCTCATTTCAATTCCATTTTCGCATCTAAACTAGTATATTGGACCAAGAACTTCAAGTCTCGGGAGTAATCCGAATTAACCTCATGAGATGGAAATGATTTGAGACAGCTCGAAGGAAATGAATCATATGAACCGAGTGATCTGTCATGTTTTAGGCAAAGACAGATTGATTGGTTATCTGCTGGTGTACCGGACCGTCCAACAAGGGCGACACACCCTCCAAGGATGTTGACTCGACGTCCGTTAAGTACGTCTATCCTTGCAGGCATGTTTACAGTTGGTACATGATCTTATCACTTTAGCTAGATCAGAGGAATGCGTCTGGAGCAACATTCTGAAAACTAGAATTCATCGCACTTGCTTGTCATACTTGTGCGGTATGGGGATCGAGATGAGACATAGTGGGCAACATCCATACAAATTCACGCCGTTCTACAGGAACATTGACTTTCTTATCTCCCCCTAACGGCAGGAAGACTGTCTCATTGAAGTGACAACCCGCAAATAAACGGTAAAGAGATCGCTTGCAAGGGCTCTAAGATAGCTAGTGTGAAGGAGAATCATAATTGACGAAGATTCACATTCTTCTTTGAGGACCCATATTGGTACGTTGCGGTGGTGCAACTTGGCACATGGAATGCACACCCAAATGCGTAAATATGAAAATCGTCAGGTTCATACCTAGTAACCAACTGTAATGTCAAATAGGTTGGGTGGCAATGAGCCTCAAGATGGACCAATGTTGCTACATACAAGATTGCATAGCCCTCGACAGAAACCGAAAACTTGGTGCGTTCACCAAGATCCGGGTGATCAATTAAATTGCGCTTTATGATCACTCGGCGAGGCTATTTAAGGTGAACATGGGAATTCGATGTTCAATTATAAACCTAAAATACATGCAATACTTTGTTGAAAACCGTCGATATGAACTATCCGACATTATCCAGTCTCCCAGACCTTAAGGGATAAGTAGGGTGGTGAACCCTTAATCGGCCAGGAGGTTTAGCAGCAATGTGTGTGGACAAACATGTGACCAGTTTGTCGATTCATCAACCAAAACCATAAGTATTTATATGGTCCGCATTTTGGTTGGATTAGTCCACATATATTCCCTTGAATCCACTATGAAAAAAGGGTGATTTCGTATCTTTTCTAGGAATGATTTAGAAAATCAATTTCCCACAATGAGCGAGCTTTGGCAAAGCGTGCTCGTAGGCACAAGATCTTTACTTGGGGTAAGGACATGCATCGTAGCATCATTGTTCGACCTCAGGGTCCCAAATTTAGGACCCACCAAAACTTTTTCGCCGACCTCAGACCAACACAACGGTGTACGATAAGGTTTCCCATACAGCGCCTCAAATGGTGACATACCAATGCTGGAGTGGAAGCTGTTATTGTAGGCGAATTCTATCAAAGGTAAGTGTTTGTGCCATTCGTCTAAAGGACTGAAGATCTCAGCATATCTTCCAGCGTCTGAAAAGTTCTCTTTGACAGTCCATCGGTCTGAGGATGATAGGCCACTGTAGAGTAATTTCGAACCTAAAGCTTCTTGAAAAGTTACCCAAAATTTTGAAGTAAATTTGGGGTCCCGATAAAAAATAATACTAACTGGAACACCATGATACTTGAAAATTTCATAAATGAAGAGTTCAGCCAACCGACTTAGTGGGTAGTTTTCACGAACAGGTAGGAAATGTGTTGACTTGGTAAGCTGATCTACAATCACCTAGATACTGTCATAGCCATTACGTGTGCGAGGTAAATTGTACACAAAATCCATTGTGATATCTTCCCATTTCCACTGAGGTATAGGAAGTGGTTGTAGTAGCCTGAATGGTTTCTTTCTTTCTGCTTTAACCTGCTGACAGACCAGACAACGACACAAGTACTCCGCAATTTCTTTTTTCATTCTTAGCCAATAGTAGAAATGTCTAATGGTATGATACATTTTAGTACTCCAGGGATGCATCGCATATGCTGAGATATACGCTTCATGGAGAATTTCTATATTCAGTTATTCCACATTTGGTACATACATTCGATCACCTTGCATGAGCATACCATCAGGTCTTCGAATTCTGAGATCTCCCCTATTGCCGTTCAACACTACTTGCTTTAACTTCTGGGTTTCTGAGTCATTCATATGAGCCTCGAGAACACGATCAAATAAAACTGGTTTGACTTAAAAGTTGGCTAGTAAGGTTCCCTGGAGATCCATTTCCAAAGCAGCTCTAGTAGATCTTAAGTCAGTCAGAAGAGGAACACGACATGCATAAAGAGCATTGAGTTGACTGTAAGATTTCCTACTGAGAGCATCTGCTACAGTATTCACACGACCAGGGTGATATTCAATAGTACAATCATAGTCGCTGATCAATTCCATCCATCTACGCTGCCGAAGATTAAGTTCTTTCTGAGTAAAGATATACTTCAGGCTTTTATGGTCAGTGAAGATTCGACATGTTTTCCCATAGAGATAGTGTCGCCAAATTTTTAGAGCGAAAATAATAGCTGCCAATTCAAGATCATGAGTAGGGTAGTTCATTTTATGGGGTTTTAATTGTCGTGAAGCATACGCGATCACCTTTTGGTGCTGCATTAACACACAACCTAGACTATTCAGAGAGGCGTCACTGTAGATCTCGAAATTCCCACCATCATCGGGAAGTGCCAGAACAGGTGCATGAGTGAGATAGTATTTCAATTGTTGAAAACTTCGTTCACAATGATCACTCCACTCAAATTTAACTCCTTTCATGGTCAACCTTGTCAAAGGTAGTGCTATGACTGAGAAGTCTTTCACAAAGCGTCGATAGTAGCTAGCAAAACCAAGAAAACTTCGTACTTCAGTGACAGTATGAGGTTGCTCCCAATTTTCTACTGCTGGTACTTTCTGAGAATCCACGAGAATACCCTGAGCTGATATCACGTGTCCTAAGAATGACACTTGATCCAGCCAGAACTGGCATTTACTGAATTTAGCTTACATTTGATTCTCCCTTAGCTTATTTAAGACCAAACGCAAATGTCTAGCATGGTCAACCTCCTTCTTGGAATACACCAGAATGTCATCGATGAAGACAATTACGAACCTGTCAAGGTACGGACGGAATACCCGATTCATCAGATCCATAAAAGCTGCTGGAGCATTAGTTAACCCAAATGACATCACAAGAAACTCATAATGACCATATCGAGTTCAGAATGCTATTTTTGGAACATCATCACTTTTAATCTTTAACTGATAATAACTAGACCTTAGATCGATTTTCGAGAAAACACAAGCCCCATGAAGCTGATAAAAAAGATTGTCGATACGAGGCAACGAATAACGGTTTTTAATCATCACCCGATTCAGTTGTCTGTAATCGATACATAGCCTCAACATTCCGTCTTTCTTCCTTACGAACAAGACTATAGCTGCCCAAGGGGAAGTGCTCGGCTGAATAAACCCTTTATCCACAAGCTCTTGCAACTGAGTTTTTAATTCTCTGAGCTCCGTAGGAGCCATACGATAATGAGCTAGAGAAATACCTGGAATTAGGTCGATGGTGAACTCCATTTCACGATCCGATGGTAGGCCAGGTAAATCATTAGGAAAAACATCAGGAAAGTGTCTGACTACCCGAACGTCTTCCACACGCGCATGAGTCTCCTCAGTCATCACTACATGAGCTAAATAGCCTTGACAACCCTTTCTCAACATTCGCTTCGCCCTCATGGCAAAGATAACTCCATGTTTCAGACCACTACATTTGCCGACAAAAGTTATAATAGGCATGCCTAGTCGACGGAAAGTAACAATTTTCTGGCGACAGTTCAACATGGCATAATTGTAATCTAACCAATCCATGCCCAAGATAACATCGAAGTCAATGATATCCAAAGGAACAAGATTACTACATCCTCGATAAGAACACGACTGTAGACATCGAAATTTCTGTGAAATAAATGTTGACCAATGCATTAAAATTACAACCTCCATTCATTTGACCTACATCATACACTCACTTCACCTACAACTTACACTCATTTCACCGACAACATACACTCACTTCACCTACAACCTACACTTATTTCACCAACAACATACACTCACTTCACCCACAACTTCCACCTATTTCACCTACAACCTCCACTTACTTCACCAAGAAAATTTGTGGTGGTAATTCATTCTCAAAGCCTATAAATAGGCTTCTCCATCAAGGCCAAAGGAGACCAATTCATATCACACCAAAACCTTGAAGCTTTGAAACTCTAAAAGCTCTCAAGCAAATCCCGAAGGATCAAGAAAGCTTTCTTCGTTCTTCGTCAAATCCTCCTTCAAGATCAAGCCCCCGACGGCCCTTGAAGAAAGTGTTCAACGTTCATCCATCTTCAAGATCAAGCCACCAACGGCCCTTGAAGAAATTTCCCGTTCATCCAAGATCAAGCCTTGACGGCCCTTGGATCAACAACATCCATAAACCAACATTTTACGGAGATCGAATCAGAGGATCAAGTTAAAAGAGATTGTAACCTAAAATTCATTAAATACAAAATATTATTTTGTACACGTGTTCTTGTCTCTTTCATCGCAGGAATTTTCGTGTTTACAAATTTGGCATGCCTCGTGGGACATTCTTTACCTCTCATCTCTATCTTTAAATCCGCAAAAAGAACAAATGGCATCAAGAAATGATCAAGCTGTTCCTGTAACTAAAGTGAAGAACAAGAAAATCTTCGCCACAAGTGGTGACATTGCGGGCATCATAACCCGAAGTAAGGCAAGAGCTCTCTTTGCCACTGCTTCCACCCCTGCATTAACTCTGCCGAATGAACAAGAGCACCTGAGGCACGAACCCGTGATCACCCTGGCCTCACTAAGGACGCCAAGAGAGGAAAGCCCGAGGAAGTACTTAGAGTCTTTACTTTCCGATGCCAACTCGAGCAGCAGCTCAGCCATGCAAGTCATGACCACATAAGTGACTTCAATCGAGGAGCAGTTGACTCAAATGAACAAAGTGATCACAAAACTCACACGGACTGTGGAGGATAAAGGCTTGCAAATCGCTGCACTCCCCAACCAAATGGAGGCGCAGTGCGACGTAAAAGTCGACCTAAACGGTAATCCAGTAAAGAAAGAAGCCGACGAAGAATAGGAGCTTCCGGTGGAGAAAGTCAAAGAGAAACGGGAGCCAGACCAAGCAGCAGCGCTCATGGGATCTCTCTCTATCCAGCAGCTGCAGGAGATGATCGCAAGCACAATTAAGACGCAGTACGAAGGAAGCTCACATGGCTCTGTGCTGTACTCAAAACCCTATTCCAAGAAGATTGACGTTTTGAAGATGCCAAGGGGTTATCAGCCGCCAAAGTTCATGCACTTCGATGGAAAGGGAAACCTAAAGCAACATGTCGCCCATTTCATTGAAACCTGCCACAATGCTGGAACAGAGGGAGACTACCTCGTCAAGTAGTTCGTGCGCTCGCTGAAAGGCAATGCCTTTGACTGGTACACTGACCTCGAGCCCGAGTCTATCAACAGTTGGGATCAACTAGAAAAGGAATTCCTCAACTGCTTCTACAATACCCGCCACACCGTAAGCATGTTGGAGCTGACTAGTACGAAATAGTGGAAGTATGAACCTGTCGTTGACTACATTAATAGATGGCGTTCATTAAGTCTGGATTGCAATGATCAGCTTTCTGAAACCTCCGCCATTGAGATGTGCGTTCAAGGCATGCACTGGGGGTTACATTACATCCTCCAAGGCATAAAACCAAGAACATTTGAAGAGCTGGTAACTCGTTCCCATGACATGGAGCTATGTATCGCCAATCACAGGAAAAAGGAGATGATCGCTGACTTCAAGAAGGATAAGGTGTTCACCCCAAATGTAGACAAGATGGGGAAGAAGCCTGCCAATGAAGCTTTTACCGTCAACACTACCCCCATCAAGACCTCATCCGCGCCCATTAAGATCTCTTCCAAGAACAAAGCGAACGAGATAAAGAGAAATGAGGCTTTTCGCACTCAAGACAGGTACAAAAACACCTTGAGGGAGCTGGAACAAAAGACGTACCCTTTTCCTGACTTAGATATGGCTGCAATGCTAGACGACTTGCTGGAAAAGAAGGTGATCGAGTTACCAGAATGCAAGCCCCCTGAGGAGATGAATCGAGTTAACGATCCCAGGTAGTGCAAGTACCATTGCATTGTGAGCTATTCTGTTGGCAAATACTTCATCCTCAAAGAACTTATCATGAAGCTAGCGCAACAAGGGCAAATCGAGCTTGACCTTGAAGACATGGCTGCAACACATATTACTACGATCATGTTTGGATCATTCGACCCCGTTCCCCTGCAAAGGATTCATGACCATTCCCGTCAATGCTCAAGCTATACGGCACCTTCTGCACAACCATCGCTGGGGGCAAGCGATCGAGATGCACCTACTGACGATGAAGAAGGGTGGACATTGGTGACCTACAAAAAGACGAGGAAGCCAAAACCGCAAGCCACAAAGCCAAATGGGGAGCAAGGGAAAAAGCACCGCCGCCGTAATAATAGGAAGCTCAAAGGAAGCATAAGAGCTGCTAAGCCAACATACAGTGGGGAACCTATGGAGCAAGAGCCACACATTCCTGTCTCCTTGCATGAGTATTTCTCGAAGAACTTCTTCCAAAAGTGCACTACCGTCGTCTGTCACATGGTTGAAGTAGAGATGGAAGAGCCCTCAAAAGGCAAAGCTATCGCCACTGAAGAAGAAAAGATCCCCACAACCAAAGAAGGTCTGCCAACACACTTTAGCATCGAAGAAGCGCTACGATTGCCAAAGAAGATGCGAAGAGCACTAGCAGTGGTTTTAGCAATTCCCGACGACCACGAAGTGCAAGAAAGCAAGCATGAAAGCTTGAAGCTTCGGCCACATGAATGTGCCACATGTTGTGCCACCCAGGACGCAATCAACTTCACGGACGAAGACTTACTACTGGGATCGAAGCTTCACAACCGTCCTCTCTTCATCTCGGGGTATGTAAGGGAGCACACAATTAACCGCATGCTTGTAGATGGTGGGTCGGCCATAAACATCATGCCAAAGTCAACAATGACCACGATCGGCATCAAGGTGGATGAATTATCCCTAAGCCGTCTGCCGATCCAGGGTTTTAACCAAGGAGGACAAAGGGTGATGGGCATGATCCGAGTGCAGATGACCATTGGTGAACTCAAACCAAGCACGATATTCCACGTGATTGTTGCAAAAACTTCATACAGCTTGCTCCTAGGAAGGCCTTGGATCCACGGGAATGGAGTAGTGCCATCCACCCTTCACCAATGCTTAAAATTCTACCAAGAAGGAGTAAAGGTGATCCAAGGTGATACCAAGCCATTCACTGAAGTCGAATCACACTTCGCAGACGCCAAGTTCTACATGGATGAAGACATGGTGCCCAAAGCTCTTCCAGAAGAGATCAAATCTATGGGTAAAGCAGCACCTAAAAAGCAGGAGTGGCAAGCTAAGCTCAGAAGCAAGAAGGGCAAGCCATGCCGTCTTTAAGCAAAAACGATTATGAGCTTACTAAACCTGCAACAACCAAATGGAGTAGAACACCTTCAAAAGGACCGAACACACCCGTCTTCCGATACATCTTAATGTCGAGAAGAAAAAATAGTCAATCCCCGTTCAAAATTAGAGTAAGCAAAACCGACACATAGTGGCACAAGGATAATGTGAAGTTGCTCAAGACAAATGCAGTTTCACCTCTGACACAGCTAGGCGACGCTAAGGTTGCAAGACTACCCCAAGGCTTCATAAAAGCTCTGCCAAAAGGGGTGGAACCAAGCTTTCTTCCAACCAAGAGGACCGAAGATCCAAATGCCTACAACCTCATGTCAAAGGCTGGGTACGACTTTGCTTCCTTTTCGAATCCTGGAAAGAATGTTTTAAACACCGTCAACGATAAAGAACGTGGCCTCACCAAGACTCAAAAGAAGTTAAAAGAGCATGGTTATGGAGTTGACAACAACAAGGCTGGACTTGGCTTCACACCAAATGCACCCGTGAAGATTTCAAACAAAGCAAAAAACGCTAGCACTCAACACATCAGCGTGAGCATTGAACAAGATCAAGAGGAGCCTAAACCCACTCCTCGGACGTCAGTCTTCAATAGGATGAATCGTTTAAGGTCCAGAATTTTGGCACTTAATCGCATTGGTGGTCTAGACCGAACTTCCGTCTTCAAGAGGCTTAACGCACCAACATCCCAAAGCTCTATTTTTGAAAGGTTGTCAAAACGTAAGAGACAAAGCAACACGACTGGCTTTCCTTCGCGATGGTCAGCGTTGGAAAGACTTGAAGATAACAAGAAGCCTTCTAGAAAGAGAAAGACAACGCCAAAGGAAGAAAAGCTCGACGAGCTAGCAGAAAAAGGCGACGTCTGAAGCTTGGTTGCTTCAAGGATGAGGCGCCAGGTAATCTTGGAGGTTGACACAAATGGACCACTAAAAGTAAGAAAGCACACCATCATCCACATTGGACAATCTTCATGCCAACAGGCTCGAGAGGACAGCGCTGAAGATGAGGTCCAAGATGTCTTCCACATCACGATCTAAGAAGGTAAAGAAGATGAAATCCCCAAGGAAGATGTCACTACTGCACCACCACAGCTTGAAGATGGGGTGCAAGCCACGGTTGATGATCTCAAGGAACTCAACTTAGGCACAAGCGAGGAAGCAAAGCCTATCTTCGTAAGTACACTACTAAGTGGAGACGAGATAGAGGAATATTACCAGCTGTTATGAGAGTACAAAGACGTATTTTCTTGGACCTACAAAGAAATGCCCGGCCTTGACCCTATCATCGCTGTGCATCATTTTGCAGTCAAGCCTGGAACGCGACCAATAAAGCAAACTCAAAGACGCTATCGATCCGAGGTCATCCCACAAATTGAGACTGAGATTGACAAGCTAATCAAGGCAGGCTTCATTCAAGAAGTGCAATACCCCAAGTGGATCTCCAACATCGTCATTGTCCTTAAGAAATCCGGACAAATACGTGTTTGCGTAGACTTCCGAGACCTTAACGATGCTTGCCCGAAGGATGACTTCCCCTTGCTAATCATTGAAATCATGGTAAACGCAACCACTGGCCACAAGGCATTGTCATTCATGGACGACTTTTCTGGATACAATCAAATTCGCATGGCTCTTGAAGACGAGGAACTAACAGTCTTCCACACTCCAAAAGGTATCTACTGCTCCAAGGTGATGCCCTTTAGTCTAAAGAATGCTGGAGCTACATATCAACGCGCTATGCAGAAAATCTTCAATGACATGCTACACAAAAACGTAGAATGTTACGTAGATGATGTGGTGGTCAAGACAAAGAAAAGATCAGATCACTTAAAAGATTTATGAATAGCGTTCGAAAGGCTGCGAAAATACAACCTCAAGATGACCTCGTTGAAATGTGCATTTGGAGTCACCTCTGGAAAGTTCATCGGCTTCATTGTCAAGCACCGTGGCATTGAAGTGGACCAATCAAAGATCAAGGCCATTCAAGGCATGCCTGAGCCAAGAAACCTGCACGAGTTAAAAAGTCTACAAGGACGACTAGCCTTCATTAGACGCTTCATCTCCAACCTTGCAGGGTGTTGTTAACTATTCGGTTGACTTATGAAGAAGGATGTTCCGTTCGTATGGGACGAAGCATGCCACAATGCTTTTGAAAGCACAAAAAAAGTATTTATCAAGTCCACCTGTCCTGGGGGCACCTGTGCCTGGGAAGCCGCTCATATTGTACATCGCCGCTCAAGAAAGTTCAGTTGGAGCACTCTTAGCACAAGAAAATGAATCCTAGAAAGAAAGAGCGCTCTACTACCTCAATCGAACTCTCACCGAAGCTGAGTTGAACTACTCCCTAATAGAAAAGATGTGCCTCGCCTTGGTATTCGCCATCCAGAAGCTCAGGCATTCCATGCATGCTTACACTATCCACCTAGTTGCTAAAGCTACCCGGTCAAATACGTCATGTCCAAACCAGTCTTGACAGGGCAACTTGCTAAATGGGCGTTGCTTCTTAACTAGTATGAGATCATCTACGTCCCAGCTAAAGTCGTCAAGGGACTAGTGCTAGCAGACTTCCTTGCTGATCACCCAATCCCAGCTGATTGGAAAATCTCAGACGACTTGCCTAACGAGGAGGTGTTCTACACCGACATCTTCCCGACATGGACAATGTTCTTTGACGAATCAGCACGAGTAGACGGAGCAGGGGCCGAAGTAGTATTCATGTCGCCACAACGGCAAATACTTCCTTATTCTTCCAACTAAGCGGATTATGCTCCAACAACGTCGCTGAGTACCAAGCACTGATCATCGGGCACCAAATGGCGATCAACATGGAAATCACAACCTTTGAGGTATAAGGCGACTCCAAGCTCATAATCAATCAACTCTTAACTGAATATGAGGTGAGGAAAGATGATCTCGTCCCATACTTCCGGCTGGTAACTCAACTGATACAAAAGTTTGAGGTTGTGACACTAGAACATGTGCCAAGAAAAGAATCTCAAATGGCAAACGCTCTCACCAACCTAGCCTCGAGCATGACGCTAGGAGAAGACAAAGCTGTAGATGTGCCAGTTTGCCAAAGATGGGTGATCCCATTCATCATTGAAATGCTACTGGACAATAGAAATGTCATCTCAGTATTTCCAGTCGACGCTGAAGAATGGAGACAGCCGCTGATTGACTACTTGGAGCATGGAAAACTTCCAGATGATCCTAGACACCGCTCTGAAATATGTTGACGAGCACCTCACTTTCTATACTACAAAGAAATGCTCTACCGACGCTCTTTTTAAGGAATACTTCTGAGATGCCTGGGTGAGGAAGAAGCCAATTAAGCCATGGAAGAAGCATACTCAGGCGTATGCGGGGCGCATCAATCTGGACCAAAGCTACATTTCCAGCTCAAAAGAATGGGTTACTACTGGCCAAGCATGGTGAAGGATTGTCTGGAACACGCCAAAAGGTGCCAAGCTTGCTAATTCCACGCCAACTTCATAC
The DNA here is from genome assembly GCA_024362995.1 of Heteromeles arbutifolia. NCBI lineage: Eukaryota > Viridiplantae > Streptophyta > Magnoliopsida > Rosales > Rosaceae > Heteromeles > Heteromeles arbutifolia. The sequence goes on along the minus strand of JANCRC010000011.1, from coordinate 30,385,341 downwards.
ATCAGGCACCTGAACCATTACACCCTACAGTTGCTTCATGGCCGTTCAATGCATGGTCATTGGACGTCGTAGGGCCGATTGCACCAAAGTCATTTGCAGGAGAAACTTACATCCTAGCTGCAACATATTATTCTCCAAGTGGGCTGAAGCTATACCCTTAAGGGAAGTCAAGAAGGAAACTGTTGTTCGTTTCATCAAGGAACATATCATCCACCGATATGGTGTGCCTCGCTACATCATCACTGACAATGGAAAATAGTTCTCTAACCGACTCGTGGACGAGCTCTGCGAGAAATACAACTTCAAACAGCACAAGTTTTCCATGTATCATGCCCCGGCCAACGGTCTTCCAGAAGCATTTAACAAAACATTGTGCAACCTTCTGAAGAAAGTGATCGGCCAAACGAAGAGAGATTGGCACAAAAGAATAAGCGAAGCACTTTGGGCATATAGGACGACACATAAGACTCCTACCCAAGCTACACCTTATTCTCTAGTATATGGCGTGGAAGCTGTTCTACCGTTCGAAAGTCAAATCCCCTTACTAAGGATGGCTATACAAGAAGGCTTGACGGATGAAGAGAATGCAAAGTTGCGCCTTCAAGAGCTGGAAGCGCTGGATGAGAGAAGGCTCGAAGCTCAATAACACTTGGAATGCTACCAAGCACGGTTATCCAAGGCATTCAACAAGAGGGTCTGCCCAAGGTCTTTCCAAACTGGAGATCTCGTCCTCGCATTGCCTAGGCCTATCATCACAACTCACAAGATAAAAAGCAAGTTCACATCAAAGTGGGATGGACCATACGTAATACAGGAGGTCTACACAAACGGCGCCTACTTAATCATGGCAGAAGATGGCTTGAAGATCGGCCCCATCAATGGCAGATTCTTGAAGCGCTACTACCCCTAAAACAAACACACAAGGTTCCTCGCCTGTATGAGCTTGTACTGCACATGGTACAACGCTCTTGGACCGCAACAGCATAAACTGTGTACGGCAAAATCATCATCAAAATCACCATTAAAACCATCTAAAAAAAAACCATGACTCATTTGAACTACGTCATGACTTGATCCCTCCTCAACCGAGGGTACATAGGCAACTTGAAACTTCAAAACTTCAAGTACAGTCACATCATCAACAAAAACACAAACACTTTGAAGAATAAAGAGCAAATTCAAGAATGAGAATACTTTATTTCTTTAGAGGAAGGATTTGGTTACAAAGCCCTATTACAAAAAAAATGAGCAGCACTCCAACGTCACCACCGAGGGAAAACTGTGACCAAAAGGCACTACATAGCGAAACTCCGCTATGGACTTTTGCACAACACCATATGGCAAAAAGTGACGCACTGCAACAAGCCTCAAGTAGCAGGACGATGGACAGTGCAACAAGGAAAGCAAATGGTGAAGTGACGGTAGAGCAACAAGCAATGCAATGGATGTGCAATGGTTGCGCAGTGACGGTTCGATCCCATATATATATATATATATATATATGCAGAAGAACTTAGAGAAGCAAAAGAAGTGCGGTGATTGTGCAAATATAGTGCGGTGACAGTGCAAAGTAAAAATGACCCGTATGCAGAGAAGAGTGAAGTGCGGTGACTGTGCAAATAATAGTGACTGTGCAAACAACGAGCCGTGCCTGGAAAAGAAAACCAAAATGAAAGGTGATGGGATGGTGCACTTGGAAAATATGATTATGCATGGCATTATCCTGGAAAATGTGATTAAAAAAAAGAAGAAGGTTTTATTGGTATTTAGCACAATACACTGAATGAAATGAAGCATGTCTATTAATATTTATGAGGAATTACAAATATGTACAAAAAAAAAAGAAAAAGCGAAAACCTTCACAAATGTCACTTATGTGAAGCCTCAGTACTCAGTGGAACCCTAAAAGAGGGAAGCATTGAAGATAGATTATTCAGAACCTCGATACTTGGTCGAACTCCAGATGACGAAGGCAAAAAGTGCCTTTGGAATACAGCCACAAACTTCTTATGGTCACTTTGAATCCGACCTCTGGAGTTTTACAGCTGATCAAGCTTTCTCTTCATGCTCGTCGAATAATTATTTGCAAGCACATGCAACTCTCTATTCTCACGCTTGAGCTGTTTGATCTCTTATTTAAGAGTTGCCACCTCGGCCATCAATGATTCAACTTGACAAGTTCGAGCAAGTAAGCGTTGGCCCATATTGGACACGGAGCCCGCACACTGAACACTGAGAGCCAAGGACTCTTGGACAGCCAACTCATCGAACCGTCTTGAAAGCAGCTTATTATCTCTAGAAGTACGGAGGTTCCTAGCTACTACCGTAGCCATTGTTACATCCCTCATCACGGAGTCATCAACTGTAAGAGGGCCATTAGAAGATAAGAAGGACGGGCGCTATATATTACCCTGATGCGGTGCGCCTGTATCACTCATGAGACTCAAATCTGGGCAAATGTTAGATGTGTAAGCCATTTTCAGAAATGGTAAACGAAAAGGGTCGAATGGAGTAAAATCTCAAAGTGTGCATGTTGGATGTGATTGACACCTCTATAAAAGGAGAGGTAACACATCCACTAATTCAAAAATCGAAGAGACACCATTCTCTGAGTTTCAAAAGTCGGATTTTCCTGCATAAAGTCCGTCAACACTTTTGAGGCGCAATCTCAACTTGTCGGAGAACACGTGCAACTTTGTCAAAAAGTCTCTGACAAAGTTGAAAACGCGTTTCACTATTCCAACTACCACACTTTTGCTGACAAGCATGGATGATAAGGCCACATGAGCACCACTACCTGCTATTGCGCCTTTCCCTATATAGGTCGACCTTCATCCTCCATGGCAAGGAACACATCCAAAATGCTTGGCTCTTCTCCCTTGCCAAGAATGCATATGCAACTAAGCTCCTTAGCATACTCAGTTGTCTTCCTCTTCGAGAACACCTATTCGATTAAGTCACTTAAAACGATATGCTCATTTCCTCAACCAGAAACCCTTCTCGATAGAAAAGTTTACACCCGCATCAAGATCTTATACTTTTTCCTCTAAGAGCAAAAGTACCTCATATCATCAGGGTTGAGAGCAAGAGTATCTCATAGCCTGCTTTCTCCTTATCATTTTCTTTGTTCTCCCTCTTCACTGCAGGACAAGGAGAAAGAGAGCAATCAGCTGGTGCTTGGAATCAACCTTCCGAGTTAGAACCGACTGCCTGGAATCCCTTCCTTGATTACTTACCTAGCCTTGCTCTTGAGTACTTATCTTCAACATCTTGTGCTTCTAGAGAAGATACCACATCCGCTTGGAGAGCAGATAAGGCAAATTGATACATCGAAGTATTTAGAGACAAGTGCAACCAATACATGCGCTGATCCATCCGATGCTTCTTTAAAAGCAAACGTATCTCGTATCATCAGGGTCGAAAGCAAAGGTATCTCATATCATGCTTTTTCCCAATCTTTTCCTTTGCCCTTGCTCTTACCTGCAAGACAAGGAGAAAGAAAGCAACTAGTCAGAACCTAAAATCAAATGTCTGATCTGAAACTGATTGCTCGGAACCTTTGCCTGATTGCTTTCCTCGCATTGCTCTCGAGTGGTCATCCTCAACTGTTGTTAAGGTCACGAATTCCTTCGGCAAATGCCTCATGACAGTTGATCAGATATTGGCTCTTTACACTGAAGCTGCTAAGCAGGGATGAGTCGCTAAGAAGTAGTGCTATGAAGGACCATTCAAATGCAAAGGTTGCGCGCTGCTTCTGCTATGCCACAAATTCAAGCAGAAGATTCAATGATGAGCTGGAATAGGCCACTACAACACAACGCCTTTCCTGCAGAACCGCATAATCCAGAAAAAAGAGTCTAAGTCAAATCTAAGCTCGGCATCGCTGCCTTATCTAAAGAACTCGAGAAGCTTCAACAAACCTTTCACTGGCACCATCGCTGAAGAGCAAAGCCTCATCGTGCAACGCTGTCAAATCACCACTACTTCTTCAAAAGCAAAAGTATCTCATATCATCAGGGTCGAAAGTAAGAGTGTCTCATAGCATGCTCTCTCCCTGTCATTTTCCTTGTCTTTGTTCTTACCTGCAGGACAAGGAGAAAGAGAGTAATCAGTCGGCACTTGGAATCAACCTTCCAGTCTGGAACCAACTGCCTGGAACCCCTTCCCTAATTGCTTACCTAGCATCGCTCTCGAGTACTCATCTTTAGCTGTTGACGTACTTCCAGAGAAGATACCACATCTGTCTGGAGAACAGATAAGACGAGTGACGATGAAACATTAATCTTGTGGATCATCAGCAAACACAACAAATGTACGTGCAGATTCATCCCCTAACCCTCTTCAATATGAATTGGAAAGAATGAATAAAGAAACAGGTCGTCACCTCCACCTCGTGCCTGCTTGCCAGGTGTTCAAATCCGGAAACCGCTCGTGGTCCTATCTAAGTTCAAGATCAAGCCTCAATGGCCCTTGAAGAAATCACAAATCCAATTAAAAATTAAGTGTCCACCACCTTTGAATCAAATTCAGCTCCAGATAAAAGGAGTAAGTTCAGACCTTTGGAGGGAACCAGGAAACCTTTCAGCCCAGTTGAAGATTAAGCCTCTGGAAAATCAACAATTGGAGGAAACCAGAAAATCTTCCAGCCAAATTCAAGATCAAGCCTCGACGGCCCTTGGATCGAAATCTACATTAAGGAACTTCAAAACGCATCTTTTACACGTGATAAGCACATGTATACGACGCGCCTAGAAGTGGGGCAATTTGTAGACATCGAAATTTCTATGAAATAAATGTTGACCAATGCATTAAAATTAGAACCTCCATTCATTTCACCTACATCATACACTCACTTCATCTACAACCTACACTCATTTCACCAACAACATACACTCACTTCACCTACAACCTACACTCATTTCACCAACAACATACACTCACTTCACTTACAACTTCCACCCATTTCACCTACAACCTCCACTTACTTCACCAAGAAAATTTATGGTGGTAATTCATTCTCAAAGCCTATAAATAGGCTTCTTCATCAAGGCCAAAGGAGACCAATTCACATCACACCAAAACCTTGAAGCTTTGAAACTCTAAAAGCTCTCAAGCAAATCCCAAAGGATCAAGAAAGCTTTCTTCATTCTTCGTTAAATCCTCCTTCAAGATCAAGCCCCCGACGGCCCTTGAAGAAAGTGTTCAATGTTCATCCACCTTCAAGATCAAGCCACCAACGGCCCTTGAAAAAATTTCCCGTTCATCCAAGATCAAGCCTTGACGGCCCTTGGATCAACAACATCCACAAACCAACATCTTACGGAGATCGAATCAGAGGATCAAGTTAAAATAGATTGTAAACCAAAATTCATTAAATACAAAATATTATTTTGTACACGTGTTCTTGTCTCTTTCATCGCAGGAATTTCCATGTTTACAGGGACATCCTCGATATTCCCAACTAACATAACAAATTTCACCCTTAGGCATCGAGAACTCCAAATCATAACCAAGGGGAGTGGGGTGAGATTGAGTCTTTTGAGAAAACATATGGGAAATAACTGAGTCAGTAGCACTCGAGTTAATTAAAATTCTAGCAAAGTGGCCTAGAACATTCAACGTACCCATGATTAAGTTAGGATTACTCTGAGCATCTTGTATGGTGATATTGTTGACGTGACCCTGCACTTGCTATCTGCCTCCATGACCTCTGTTTACTTGATTCTGATTACCACGACCCTGGTTGGTTTGGTTTGTTTGCCTGCCCGAGCAGCCACTGCTAGAAGCTACATCGAGATTCTGATACTGTCTTTCAGTATACCACTATGCTCTGCCACCCTGATATGGTGTATAACTTCCCTGGTATTGCTGATAGCCGCCCTAGTAATACGGAACGTCAGGTGGGTACTGATACGTTCATCCCGGATACTGGGATATGTCACCTTAATAGTGGAAAACACCACCATAACCTGTCGGCTGGTAGGTACTAGGTCCCAGAATCTGCTGTAGAGAAACTGTAGGTGGTAGTGTAAGAGGCTGATTTTTCTGATTTTGAGGACATTAACTAGACTTGTGCCCCATCTAACCGTATGTGTAACATCCATTATTTCCTTTCTTACATTCACCGTAATGATGGTTATTGCACCTGTGACAGAATTGAGCATCGAAATTGTTGGAGTTCCTTTGATTCTGGAAACAGGAATTGCCAGTGAATTTACCGCACATTCGTGATGTATTGGAATTTGAACTCCCACTAGAAGATCCAGAACTGTTACCACTTTTCTTGAAATTTTGAGTCTTCCTTGTTGTTATTCTTTTGAGTATTACTATTATCCTCATCATCATCATCGTTATCGGGGCCATTTTAGAAATCTTCAACACGAAGCAAAATCTCAAAGAATTCTTGATAGGTGGACCACAGAGTAGAAGTCGCCAAAGAATTCAATTCGTTTACGAGTCCCCTTCTTAAATTAACGAAGCATCTATCTGGGATTCTCAGCAATAGCAGGACAATAATGAGATAAATCAGTGAACTTCTGACGATACTTTGTTGCTGACATTTTACCCTGCTTCAACTCTGTAAACTCGTCTTTTTTTCAATCCTTGTATTCAGGAGGTGTGAATCTGGCCTCAAATAAGTGCTTGAAAACATCCCAGTTCATGGCATCCTGTGCAGACAATAGGCGTGACTCTTGAACCCACCATGACTCTGCTCTCTTACGAAAGAACCACGTCGCTGTTTCGACCTATTGTTCCGCTAGAAGATTCCCTTACCGCTGCATAACGCGAAAAGTCTTTTCAACATGCTCAATCCAACCCTCGAAAAACTCAGGTCCCTCGTTGCCAAAGAAATTATTTATCTGAAGATGAGATACGGTCTCTAAGGTAATCCTTTGGGGAGGACAAATTGTTGACTAAATGGCCCTGGCTCTCTATGAGGTGGCATGATTATAACATAAGAGACCAAAAATTATTAGGACTTAAAACACGTATGCGGAATGCAGGACTGCCAAAACCTATGCTCTGATACCAAACTGACAAACCTCGACCGGAGTCGAGGCATGCTGGCCGACACCCGAAGGTGATGTAACAAAAAAAAAAGTGATGTATAAAATATGGATAAATTTAAACCAAGCTAACATTTATTTAAGCTAATAAAGAGAGTGCGCAGTAGTGGGAAGAACCCACAAAACATAAGTAGTCAGAGCATAGATGACAGTACGACCTAAGTAGAGTAGTCGAAACTAGTTAAGGTACTTATTACACAACTGGAAATAAGCTCCTATATTTATTTATGGAAATGTCAGAATCGCCACAGATCCCTCGTATGCCACAGAGAATTCAGCTCACTAAATCCTGGTGGGGCGAAAAACAGAAGGTATGAGTGGGTAAAAACAAAGGTTTATAAAACACAGTTATTTTCTGAACATACTAACCCCTCGCCGTAAAACAAGTATAGTTTCCAGAAAATCATACTACGTATAAGTATGATCTCAAATGTAATACAACAATAATCCAAGAAATACACAAATCATAATATCTCAACCGTATCATAAGAAAATCAAGTGCTCATCAATCTATGCTAACACACGAGCTCATGCAGAGGAATTCTGACATGAACATGACTGGGTGTAATCATAATATACGCTCTAGTACTACAATCACGTGAAGACTGGCGCTAGGCGCATCACATACGAGTCCTAGTTGCTTTTTGCAACCCAGGACAAGACTGGCACCTACAATGCATCCAGGGTGAGCATGCGGTGCGATGTGAACATACACGTGAAGCCTAGCCCTGGCCCGGGGTGAGTACTACACTGGTGTAAGCATGCATGATGAACAAGTATAATGTATATGAACATGCCATGACAATATAAAAATCTCAACGATATAATAGTATTTTTAAAATTAAATAAATCATGGCATGATAGGCATAATATCAATCCAAAAGCATTTGTGAAAACTATAAAACTATATATATATATATATATATATATAATATATAAAAACAAATGCCCATTCACTGATACGTAGTCGGATCGTAGCCTCCTAGCCTTGCTTGACCTCGTACTTCCTCGGGATAATTCTCTCCTATATGTGAAACAACTATAGTAATTAATTAATTAGGACATACACTAAAAGGCTAGGAAAATCTTCCATAGTTTGCTCAAACGGAGGGTTTAAATATATGAAAGCATTCTACTCGACGTCACGAGGCCATACATGTCGACCATGAGCCACCACGAGGTCTCACGCGCCCTCACGCACCGCCACGCGCCACCAGGTCGCTGTCATATGCTCGCCCACGTGCAGGCCATGCATCTGCATGCCTTGGCAGATCCAAGGGAATATTTCGTCAGATTTGACGGAATATTTCGTTAAATCTAACGGCGTCAGTTAATACCTTAACGGCGTCAAAATATTTCGTCAACTTAACAGAATATTCCTCTTTCTGCTCCGTTAGACCTTCGCCACCGTCTGGTTCGTCGAAAACTAAAAAATTTTGCCGAGATTCTGTAAAAACTTTAAAACTTCATGACTTTCTCATTTCTCAACAATTTTCGACATACTTTATATGGAAATGAAGCTTGGGAAGAGAAGAACAAGATTACACCTTTTAAAAGTCCCAAAAGTGGATGGAAATGGATTGAAAATAGCTCGAAAGTCTCATACCTAACTCCAACTTCCCAAAGCTGCGTGTTTACACGTTGGCTCAACTTCAAACTTAGGCTAAGGACTTCAGGGAGTTGTGTAGTTGCATATAGACCAACCAAAACCTTGTAACTCGAACTAAAAGTAGTTGGAGAACTTACACCAGAGTCGTTTTAGAATCAGTTCGTACGGATGGATGGATGGATAGACACCAGAGCTGTTTTAGAATCAGTTTGAACTAAAAGTCGTCGGAGAACTTACACCAAGTTGGAAGCTCAAAACTCAATCATTTTAGAATCAGTTCGTACGGATGGACTCGTGGTGATGAGGGGAGTACGATGGTGGTGGTTTGAGGTCTGATCCGTGTGGTTTGTGATGTGAGAATTAACTTAACACACAAATTTAAACCCTATCAATGTAGTATGTGTAAGTAGTGATCGTTCTAGCCGGGGATTAGAAGGGATGCTAATCTACACTAATTAAACTCTAAAACACTAAACTAGACTTAAAAACACTAAACTAGGCTCAATTAACTCAAAACAGCAAATAGAACTCAAACTAGACAGTTTATGGACTCTAGACACTCAAAATAAGCTAATTAGACTCAAAACACACAAACTAAGTTCCTAAGACTCAAAACTAACACTAGGGGATGATTTGGACGAAAATTAAACTAAGTAGACTCAAAATACTAAATGGGGATTGTTTTTGACGAATTTAACTAAAACTAAGCAAATTAAAGAAACAAACTTGAAAAGGTACGAATTTGGGTGTTTTGGATGGGTGAATGGCTAGCTAGAGGGTCATTCTCCACACATGACACATATGCAACACAAGTCGATTTCCAGTTATTCTTTCCATAAACCATGAACCTCAACGCCCCAAGTTAACTGTGACAGCACTGCTTTAACTCTCAGATTTTCCTAAATTCATTGAATTGGATGGGAAACGCATCGTTAACCCAAATCATTCTCCAATAGTTCTCTACATGAAAAGCATAATAGAAATACAATCAAAGATCATTAAGCTCTGTGAAAATCATAAGCATTGACAAGGCATTCGTGACTATGAAAAGCATGACACTCCTGCCAGGAATTTACTTAACGCGATCGTGACTAGCAACCTCCACTACTTGTAAATATAAGTTTGTAACTATTAGGTGAAACTCCCTTATATTTTAGCATCAAATTCATGCATGCAAACTAAGTATGCATCCTCAATCAACACACACAAATAAGTTTTAAATCAAACAATTAAGCAAATTGCAATCACGATTTATGAACTAATAACTGGATGTAATCAACTCATATCACATATATGTTCATGGCTTTGCATTCTCCACTAGCTAAAACGAGTTTGTTCTTCATGTTTGCAATTAAACAAAAATAAATTAATTTAAACATTGAAAACAAAGGATAGAATACACCTAGAAACGCTCCAGCAATCCAAGGCTTGAATGGGAGGCACGACACTAAGTTCTCTCTTCTCCTTCCTTGCATAGCTGCGGCACAATGCGTGTGTGGTGGATTGATGTAGGTGAGTTATGGTAGAGGGTGGTGGTTTGAATGGTGTGGCAGATTGGGGTATATATAGGCCTAGGGATTACTTGGCCTAGGTTGTCAAGGAAAAGGATTTAGGACTCCAATCCAACAAGGAAAAGGCCTTTTAGAAAGGTTAGGGCGCCAGATTTTTAGGGCTTCTAGAAAGGAGTGTTGTGGCACGTTTTTAGATGGAAAAGGCCTTCTAAAAACAGGTTTTAGGTGTCCTAATATGAAAAGGAGTCCCCTTTGCAGTTGGAATTAAGGTAGGATAAGATTAGGATAGGATAAGATAAGATAAGGTAAGATAAGGTTAGTTTGGATAAGATAAGGTTGGATAAGGTTTTGGATAATGTTCTTTCCTTTTAGCTGATTCCTTATCTTCAATGACTTGAATTAATTTCTTCAACTCTTTTGCACATTCCTAGCCTCTCTTGAACTTCAAATTCGTCCATCCACCTTGCTTCATACATGTGCTATCCATTCCGAGCCCAAAACTGCTCTAAAATGCTCCAAAATGCATCTTTGTGCCAACTTTGCCAATTGGACCTACAAACACACGAAAATAGCTTAAAACACTATAATAAACATAAACTAACTAAATAAATGCAAGGAAACAAGCTAACTAAGTCGCATAAATATGCTCCTAACAAATTCCCTCACACTTAGCTTTTGCTAGTCCTTGAGCAAAACAAACAAACAAAACAAACAAAACATAACCTAAACCTTCCAACAATCATCTCAGGGATTTCCAATGGAACATAACATGTTAAAAAACACTGCTCACATAAATTTTAGTCATCCTTACCCTCGAGCATACTTTATCACAGTCGCCATTCACTAGTTCGCATTTAATCCATTAAAACAACATTTTGAATGTAGTAACATGCCTTAGAGAATCCCTCAATTCCTCACCGGATATACTCTCTGTTTTCACACAGATTTTCTGACTACACTCCCTACAATAGGTATATGTGAGAAGATTAATATAAACAAGAAAACTAGTACTCACATATGTTTAAAATAAAGAAGGCATTTTCTGGAATTATTAATACATGTATATGATCTCATGAATGGAATGCTACTACTTAAAAGCGAGAACCAGGGATTCCGTATACTCATACCAATCTCAAACTCCACATATTGAAACACATAACAATCAAGACAGAAGTCTAAGGGTTATAACGGGGCTAAGGTATTGGCTAACAAAGAAAGGTAAGGATAAACAAAAGTTCTTAAAGAAATAGTAAGCAAAGCAATGAAATCAACACTTAGAATTCACTTTTGATTGCAGAAATCAACTCTAAACACAAAAGGAAGATTCAAACAACTTTTAGGGCCAGATTCAAACTTTTGAACCCTTTCTTCAACAACCAATACTTGTGAGCTCATTCTCACTTATTTTGAACTCTTTTTCTTTCTTTTTCACAACTTTTTCTTCTTTTTCTTTCTTTCTTTTTTTCTTCTTCTACCGGTGCCCTTCTTGCTTATTTTGGCACACAAAAACGTACAACCTTCCCCCACACTTGTTTTTCTGCAATTTGTAGATCTAAATGAATTCCCTCTAAGTCATGCTTCACTATCCTTTAAGAACAAGAGTATGGATAGTCCTATACTAGGCTAGGTAAGGATAATGTAGGCTAACAAAGAAAATAGGCTAATTAAGGCTCAAAGGGGTTAAACCTACATTACATATGCTAAGGGTTAAGGCTTTTTGGCTCGGGTTTTAACTAAACAACTTCATCTTGTTATTTGTTATGCTAATCAATTTTATTTCTTGAATGAAACGGGTATGAGTTCTAGTATTTGGATCTAAAGCGATGAAAATGCATTCTAAGTAGCAACCAAGCAAATAAATAATGAGAACATGCAACGACTTTAGAAAACAAAGAATCACAGATTAATAACTCTCCAAACAAAATTTGGGCTCAAGTCTCTCAGGGTTGTAGTGTTAGTTTGAGTTTCTTCCTTCAAGCACGTTACAAAAACTAATTTTATCCTTTTGTGATTACATGTGAATTCGTAAACGACAACTACAACTAAGCATAAACCAAAGAGCATATCAAACTTCAATCTATGTTTGTAACTTTCTTTAACAGTCATGCAATAAAAAACCAAATCCTCATCATTGTGTTGGAAGGTACCCTAAGACACAAACACACAAAAATGACTCTTTTTGGTATTTTCAAGACTTTTTTCGATTTTTTGTTCAAATTTTCGGATTTTTCTTTCAAGACACATAAAAAACACTTCAAAGCACACTTAAAACAGTGAAAAACAACTTTAGAAGTGATAGGTGATAAAATCCCACGAAAATCATGCAAAAACAACCTGTTTACCCCCCCACACTTAAACTAAACATTGTCCTCAATGTTTCAAACATAGACTCACACACAAACAAGCAAATAACACAACTAACAAACATAACAAAGATGGCAAAGTAAAAGCAATAAAGAGTAGGGTTTAGGAACTCAAATCTTGTTGTACGGCTGAAGCTTCCTAGTTCTTCTTTATTTGCATGGGTTGCCTCCCAAGAAGCGCTTGCTTTAACATCTTCCAGTCGGACAATACCTCTGTTTAAGCTTGAATAGGCCCCACAGCATGGAATTTATCTTTGAAGGGGAGGGGAGGTGATATTTGAAATGATCCGGCAATGGTTTAAATTCTAGTGTGGGTGCGTGAATCATTAAAATCAGTAAGTTAGTAGAAAACAAAATTGAAATTGGAGAAGATGGCTTACCTGCTTGCTCCGACACAAACTCAATGACAAACACCACATCTTTGAAAGTTTCAGGAACCTTGCACTTGGCCAGATTGAATGTGATGGTTGTGACTTGTCCCGTGCCATAAAATTCAACTTCTTTAGGCTTTGTTGTCTCATGAACACCCTTTTTGATGCATTCTTGATATTCTCCAGCCACTTCTTTCTCTTGAATCATTCTTCTTGATGTACAATTCTCTTCAATAAATTCAACACATTCTGGAACTTGGTTTGTTGTAACAAGAATCAGGATCGTACTTGGCACCTTTGGGAAGGCTTCCACGATGTCTTTTTCACTTTCTTCGTTCTTGGAAATCATGAACCTGCGAGGAAAATGGACATTTGGTGGAATGGGGTTTGAATGAATTGAGTTTGGAACGATATTACCATAGTTGGATGGCCTAAGGACTCTAGAGGACTGCAACAAGGGTTGTTCTACCCTTGCCGTAAGTGTGGCCTCCTCCTCTTCTTCTAGCAGCAACAATTAATCCATGTTTGGGCTGTGTTTGGACAGTTCTGGGTCAACTTCAACCTCCATAGCACTTCCCAAAGTGATAGTTTCAGTGATTTCAAAATCTCCCATTGGATTTACAATGTTTGAGTTGGAGAGTTTACTTTGTTCTTGAATCTGTGCCATGAACTCTACCATCCCTCTAAGTTGATTATTCAATTCACCCCACTTTTTGGCTTGTTTTTGCATTTCTTTGGTTTGATTTTGGTGCCCCTGTGCTAAAGTAGTTAGTAATTGAATAATTTGATCATTATCCATGGACGAACCTGAATTGGTTTGGGCTGAGGATGGTTGAGGTTGTGTGGGTGCATATGGCCTTGGATAGAACTCCCCATATGGTTGCCAATATCCTTCTTGTTGTGAGCCCTGCGTCAAAGAAGTTAGTACATCACGAATTTCATCATAACTCATAGACATACTTGAATTTGATTGGAATTGTTGTGGGGGAGGTTGTGGTGGCTACATAGGCGTTGTATAGAACTCCTCATATGGCTGCCAATATCCACCTTGTTGAATTTGTTGAGGTTCCTCCCACATATAATCTGAATAATCTCTCCAATCCAAATTGTAAGCGTTGGAAAACATGTTGTCCCTTGATTGGTTATGGCTTTGATAACCCCAAGCACCTCTGTTTGCAGTGAATTGAGGACGTTGATGAGTTTGATATCCTTTCCCATAGGGTACACCAAATGTAGGGGCAATGTGCATTGTGGTTCTTGCAGCAATCTGCGACAATTGAGAAGTAAGATTCGCCAATTCAGCTTGAATGTTGGCAATTGCCATGTCTAGTACCTGAAACAAAGAAAACAGAACAAAACAAAATCAAAAACTAAAACATAAAAAAAAAAAACAGAAATAGAAACACAGAAACACGGGGGATTAGCAAATTTGCTAATCCCCGGCAACAACGCCAATTGGACTAACAAATTGGCAACGGCGCCAAAAATTTGATGTGAGAATTAACTTAACACACAAATTTAAACCCTATCAATGTAGTATGTGTAAGTAGGGATCGTTCTACCCGGGGATTAGAAGGGATGCTAATCTACACTAATTGAACTCTAAAACACTAAACTAGACTTAAAAACACTAAACTAGGCTCAATTAACTCAAAACAGCAAATAGAACTCAAACTAGACAGTTTCTGGACTCTAGACACTCAAAATAAGCTAATTAGACTCAAAACACACAAACTAAGTTGCTAAGACTCAAAACTTACACTAGGTGACGATTTGGACGAAAATTAAACTAAGTAGACTCAAAATACTAAATGGGGATTGTTTTTGACGAATTTAACTAAAACTAAGCAAATTAAAGAAACAAACTTGAAAAGGTACGAATTTGGGTGTTTTGGATGGGTGAATGGCTAGCTAGAGGGTCATTCTCCACACATGACACATATGCAACACAAGTCGATTTCCAGTTATTCTTTCCATAAACCATGAACCTCAACGCCTCAAGTTAACTGTGACAGCACTGCTTTAACTCTCAGATTTTCCTAAATTCATTGAATTGGATGGGAAACGCATCGTCAACCCAAAACATTCTCCAATAGTTCTCTACATGAAAAGCATAATAGAAATACAATCAAAGATCATTAAGCTCTGTGAAAATCATAAGCATTGACAAGGCATTCGTGACTATGAAAAGCATGACACTCTTGCCAGGAATTTACTTAACGCAATCGTGACTAGCAACCCCCACTACTTGTAAATATAAGTTTGTAACTATTAGGTGAAACTCCCTTATATTTTAGCATCAAATTCATGCATGCAAACTAAGTATGCATCGTCAATCAACACACACAAATAAGTTTTAAATCAAACAGTTAAGCAAATTGCAATCACGATTTATGAACTAATAACTGGATGTAATCAACTCATATCACATATAGGTTCATGGCTTTGCATTCTCCCCTAGCTAAAACGAGTTTGTTCCTCATGTTTGCAATTAAACAAAGATAAATTAATTTAAACATTGAAAACAAAGGATAGAATACACCTAGAAATGCTCCAGCAATCCAAGGGTTGAATGGCAGGCACGACACTAAGTTCTCTCATCTCTTTCCTTGCACAGCTGCGGCACAATGAGTGTATGGTGGATGGATGTAGGTGAGTTATGGTAAAGGGTGGTGGTTTAAATGGTACGGCAGATTAGGGTATATATAGGTCTAGGGATTACTTGGCCTAGGTTGTCAAGGAAAAGGATTTAGGACTCCAATCCAACAAGGAAAAGGCCTTCTAGAAAGGTTGGGGTGCCAGATTTTTAGGGCTTCTAGAAAGGAGTGTTGTCGCACGTTTCTAGAAGGAAAAGGCCTTCTAAAAACAGGTTTTAGGTGTCCTAATATGAAAAGGAGTCCCCTTTGCAGTTGGAATTAAGGTAGGATAAGATTAAGATAGGATAAGATAAGATAAGGTAAGATAAGGTTAGTTTGGATAAGATAAGGTTGGATAAGGTTTTGGATAATGTTCTTTCTTTTTAGCTGATTGCTTATCTTCAATGACTTGAATTAATTTCTTCAACTCCTTTGCACATTCCTAGCCTCACTTGAACTTCAAATTCGTCCATCCACCTTGCTTCATACATGTGCTATCCATTCCAAGCCCAAAACTGCTCTAAAATGCTCCAAAATGCATCTTTTTGCCAACTTTGCCAATTGGACCTAGAAACACACGAAAATAGCTTAAAACACTATAATAAGCATAAACTAACTAAATAAATGCAAGGAAACAAGCTAACTAAGTCGCGTAAATATGCTCCTATCAATTTGATAATGGTTCTTAGTGGTTGCAAAGGGAAGGGAGATAGGGCTTGAAAGAGAGGGAAGGAGAAAAAAGAGAGAGAGAGAGAGACAGTTTCTGATTGGCTGAAAAAGTGAGGGATGTGAAGTGATTGGTGAGTGAGTATGGTCACGGGACAGATTTTAAAGAGAGAAGGTGATAAGATTTGGTTCAATTTAAAATTACACAATCCAGCTCACCCTATCAAAAACAGTATTACCAACTCTAAATAATTGGCACACGCGTGAACAATTTTACCTGTTCTTAATGCACTTTAACTAAGTGTAACTTTATCGTTACAAATCCAATTCGGGTCTAATTCGCGCTCACGCATTCGTAACAACGAGTACAATTTAATTACGATAATAGAAAAAAAAAAAATAAAAGCTGAATAACTACGTCCACGTCAGTTTCTACTTTGCCAAAAAGGGTATACTCGTCATAATTCACACTCGGGAAGGAAATTACATAGAAAATTAGGGACGGGTTGCCACAGGTGAAGTAATTGTTGGACACCTTGCAGTTTTTTGCCTATGAGAAGTACAAATGGAGGAAAATAATGAAACTACGAGGAACAACCCTCTTAGCACGCAAAGGTATGAGGATCAGATGGTCCTAAGTGTGGAGCAAAAAAATAATCTCAAAAATCATGGAGCTGACACGTAGATTATTTCCCAAAAAGGACAAGACTGTCCCTATTAAATGAGCAAGGAGCAACGCGCAGCTGAGGTAGAGATCAACCACTGCTCAAGGCACCCCTACTTGTAGGAAAAGTCAAATGTATTTATGATAGAATAATTCCTTATTCTTAATATAAATACATTCATAATCAGAGAAGACTTCTTTTAAGTAAGTAATCATAATTCCCCTTATTTAAGATATTTACCTAATTACTCCAAGATATTTATTTACACAAATATCTCTGAATATTCCCACTAAAATACCACCCTAGGGCTGGCCACCCCTAAACCCTAGAGGCTCGGCCCACTTCCTCCTTCTCTCCTATAAATACCCACTTTATCTCCAAAATTTAGGAGACTTTTTGCTACCGACAAACTCCTAAACACATTTTAGGATTTGTGTAGTCTTCATATAAATTTCCATTGATCGTAATGACTTTCATTATGTTAAACTAATCCAGATGCCATGGATGGTTGAATATTGGAATATACGTTAATTTAGATGCCATAGATATTACATAAGTTAGGGAAATTTGGCTATCAATGAGATTGAGTACTTGTTAATACTTTACTACAGAAAAAAAAAGTTGGATTGGTTATGGTGAGTCGGACGCTCTAGTGCTTTACTCGACTGAATTATAATTTGCTTTCTTGGTTGCAACGTTTTGCGTTGTTTTCAAACTTTTTTGTCTTCATTTGTTTTTACTATTAGTTTCAATTCTGAAATCCATCTTTCATCAATATTTGTTAAATTTTACTGACTTTGCAATTGGATTTAAGTTAGTTGATAAGAATTAAATTAATTTATGTGGGACAAGATTGAGTGCTTTCTTTCTATATTATGGAAAGATTCGTACGCTTGAGAGCATAAAATTTGGAACTATGTTCGACTGATTTAGGTTAGTTTAATTTTCGCAACAAAACCTCATCTCCCAACCGACCTAATGATCTCGACAGAATAAGATGTAGCAAATTACCTACCTAAAAATAAAGGAATAATCTTCAGAGAGACCCAAATAGATAGGAAAAATTTACTTCGAACTTAAAGATTGATTCTTGCTTCAGTTGTCTTGCAGTTTGGCGTAAGTTCGAGGGAACGTGGTGGAAGAAAACTGCTACCCTTAATCTATCTATGAGGCTTTGTAAGAAAAAAGCAACAAAAACAAAAAATTGTTTTGTAAAATTACTTTAACGCCCATATTTTTTTATTTTTTAATATTTTCTTTCTATTATATTTTAAAGAATATAATTGTAATTTCATTAGATTCTTGTCGACAAATGAAATTCTATTAATCTATCTATATATATATAAAGGAAGAAGCCCAAATAGATGAAACATTCAAAAACCCACAAAACACCCTCACTTCATGCACAAAGTGAATATATAACTGCCCCAAAAACAGGGTAAAAAATGTAATATGACGCAGCAAAAAAGTGGAATTATTGGCTAGGAAAAATATACGGACCCATCTCAACAACGACAATTCCCAACCACCGGATGAAAATACCCGCACTTTAATTCATTGTCACCCTTTAGATTATTTGTCCAATAACTACTTCATCACATTCTATCTTTTCACCATTAGAAAAACAAGTAAACAAACAAAAAAGGTGAAATCCAAATTAGCTGGAAACTCCCCCCACACATCCACGCAGTCCCAGCGGTTATCGAAGATGGAACCACCATCAACTCCATGTTCTCGATCCCCACAGTGCATACAAAAGATGAAACTCGATGATTTTCTGCAAATCACTTTGGTCTTCTGTTCAGACCCCCTCCTCCACGCCTTTTTTTGGAGTTTCTTCTGCATCTATTGTCGATGCAAATTTCCGCCGTCTTCAGTCATGATGAAAATGCACCTGCAAAACAATCAACACATTTGATAAAAAACCTAAGCCTCACGCGCCCACGAGGTGGGGGGTTAGGTCAACGGATCTCTGATGCCTAAGTTAGTTTCTCTGAGAGAGTAAAGTGTTTAGGGCTTTTTTAGGGTTGCAAAGGCCCTTTCAATTTGGTAGAATATGGGGTATTTATTGGGCTAAGGCCGGCCATATAGTGTTTAATGGAGAGATATTCTCTAAATATTCTCAAGATATTAAATAGGAATTAATATCTTGAGATAATGATGTAATTATCCCTAATTTATTTAAATTAGGATTATTTACTTGATTGGAGTCAATCTTCAAATGGGAATGTATTAAAGATAGGATTTGGGTAATTAATCCTTATCTTTAATTCCTTGCCAAGGGCATGTGAGATGTGGGCAGTTATATTCAGCTGCTGAGACCTCCAGGGGTGTGAGCTGCGCGTGAGAGAATCTGAGAATCCTGCCCATTTATTGAGGGTAATCTTGTCTTTCTTGAATAAAAGTCCACGTGTCGCCTCTCGAATTTTTGGGATTATTTTAGGCTTCACAAATGCCCCCACACCTATGAAGGAAAATTTGTGAAAAACATGTAATTAACAATGAAAGGCGGAAACATGCTTGTATGCACTCAAAACAAAACATTACCCATGAAATTCAAAGCCTAGTAATTGGGTGAACCAAGACTCAACTCAAGAACAAAGTGAGTTGAGAAATCTTATACCTTTGTTGATTCCTCTTATAAGGTCCGTACCTGGAAACAAATCAATAGAGAACTCCACAACTTGCTTGGCGGCAATCTAGGTAAATTCTCAGGGAAAATGTCAGGAAAATGTCTAACCACCTTGACCTCTTCCACACTACTCAGAGCAATATCTCTTAGTACCGCATGAACTAAATATCCTTGGTAACCTTCCGAAACCATTTCCTTGCTCTCACAGCAAAAATAACGGCATGCCTCACTCTGATTTGCATACCTCCAAAAGTAACCTCTGGTCATCCAGGTCGATGGAAAGTAACTGATTCCCCGAAGCAATCTATCTTGGCACAATTATAATACAATCAGTCTGTGCCTAAAACCACATCCAAATCCACAATATCTCACGGGATAAGATTCACTGGCATAACAACCTCGTCCACCATCACTGAACACCCTGAATAACACCATACTAATGTAGGATGACCTACCTGTTTACTTGCTTAACGAATCCAACGGATAAGTTATTAATATTACGGTCTGCAGCCCGCAACACTGATAAATCACCGTTGTCTCGATAAGTAAGCAACAATCTTCAAGGGTGCAATATTACCATCTTGCCTTTCATTAGAAATACATATACACACCTCGATCGTGCTCATTCATTACTCTTTTTGGCAACATCGTCCATAACAAGAATCATATCAGCTAGAAGAACTAGAACTAGCTTTATTTCCTTTTGAAGTTCTGAGTCTTCGATTCTCAACAATATCTGTATGGTAACGAGACAACTCCGTAAACTTTCTATAATACTCATTCGCTGTCATCTTTCCTTGTCTCAAATTTTGTAAACTTTCGCTTTTTACCATCAATATATGCCGGAGGGATAAACCTTTTCTTAAACAATTCCTTAAACAATTCTCAAGCAGCTGTTTCCTCCGGTGACATCATATAAGACTTCTGTCTCCACCAGGATGCAAATTCAATACTCAGAAACCAGGTAGTCGTCTCTACCTACCTTTCAAAAGAAAGATTCCCTTAACTTGCATAAACCGAAATGCCTTTTCCAAATAATTAAGCCATCGCTCTGCTTCCTCCAGTCTTTCATTTCCATAAAGTGATTCAGCATCAACTTATAACCAGTCTTAAGAGAAAAATCCTTGAATAATAGGCTGAATCACAATAGCAATAGTTTCCCCTAACTGAGCTATACCAAGGAAACTAAACTCATCTGAACGACGTGGCTCACTACGAGGCGGTATAGTTCTGACAAAAGACACTAGGAAATTCTCAAGATACACAGAACTGCAACCTAGGCTCTGATACCAACTGACACACCCCGTCCCGAAGGAGGGGGTGCTGGCCGTCACGTGAGAGTGACGTAACCATTTACACAGTTCGGAAGCTTAAAAAATACCATTGTGAATTCTGTCAGAATACCGTTGGATTCCTCGTGGCCACCAAAGCTCTGCTCTAACTCGAACCTGGAGGGGCGCAAAACAAAGTTGAGTGGGTCAGTAAAACAAGTCTTTTAAAAACTTTTCTTTATCAAAGTTCTAACCCCTCACTGTAAAACATGTATACTTTCCCAGAAAATAGCATATATAAATATATGTAGCTTTAAAATTCTCAAAACACCATTCTTTATCACTTTTCAGAAAATATGCCATGCTATGCGCCAAAAACATAATATGGATGCATCAACATAAATCAGGTGAAATAATAAATCAACCGGAGACCCTGCAGTGGTCCTGTACGGCTGATTCTAGAGCTTAATATCCAATCCAGCCGGAGTCACCAACTGTGACCTGTACGGCACTACACTGCACATAAGTCGGAACTACCTGTAGTAGTCTGTACGACTAGGATGGTGTAATATTACGCTCTAGTGCTTCTCTCATCAATCATCTGTGCACATAATCTAAGGTCACCTACTAGTCGGAACCGTCTCTAAGGTCTGTACGACTAGCATGTCGGAACCACCTCCAGTGGTCTGTACGACTAGCATCTACTTGGATCCAAGGTGAGCGTGTGATGCGGTGAATAACATAAGCACTAACACCAGGGGTGCAGGTTATGAGCTATCAACATAAATCACATCAAACAATTCAATGCACCAAATATAACTCACCTGATACTCACCTATGCGTCCGCAGCACCAATTCACATATATGCATCATATAATATCAATTCACATATCTCATATAAATTCTATGCATGGCATTTCAAATCACATGATTCATAGAATCTATGCATGGCATTTCAAATCACACTTTCAAATCATATTTCACTTAAATAGATTTTCTGGGAAAAACTCCTTTATATAGGTATATACGTAAAACAAAACTGCCCACTCACCTGGAGTTCGCCCTGCAACTCCCTAGCACAACACATCAAGGCGTCATGGCGATCGGCGCCTAAAACAATCATCAAATCATACCTCAGAATCATATCGATAGAATATATCACTTATATAAAACACGTCACTATGATCCGGAAGATCTGCAGCTCAGATTTTCAATCCGTAACTTCCAGAGGTCCACAATAAATCTCTAGAACAACATCCTAAAATTTCATGACCATCCAACGGTCGGATCTCCGCCAATTACCAAACTAAGTGACGGTTAACATTATATTTTATGAACTTACAACTCCAATTCCGGGAGATCCGTAAATCGGATTCTCGATCTGTAAGTTCCTATAATCCTCAAATATTACGTATTACAACGTATCAAAGTTTGGTGACGATCCAACGGTCGGATCGTCAATTCATATTTTGGCCTAACCATGCATCGTATCGAAATTAAGTCCAAATGATCAACCAACGTTAAGCCACTATCAAAATTGAACTCAGGACATCCAATATAGCTTGAAAATAACATTGGCGGCCCACTGGCCACGCGCCGCCGCACGCGCCGCCGTGGGTGGCGGTCGGCCGCCCCGGCTCGCCGGAAAATCCAACTTTATCCAAAAATTACCAAAATTTACAGAAATTAAGATCTGAATGAGTAGAACAACTTTCATACCTGTGGCCAAGGCCAATTCGGTCGGCAAAGCCTCCAATTCCAACAAAACCCGTCGGAAACCCTAGGTTTGGTGTGCTCCAATTCGACCTCCAAACTTGTTCCAACGCCTCAACCACTGCTTGGGCTTTGTTCTAGGCCTCAAGAGGATGCCATGGGTGGTGGTGATTGGAATAAATTGCTTCACATCTTGACGGAAAGGGACCCAACCCGTGCGCCCCCTTTTTGCACGGTTTCTTCTATTTTCACCATCAAATCTCTCCAAATTTGAGATGGAATGGATAGAGCAAGGGTCCTAGAGTGTTTCCCATGAGGTTCCTTGAATCAATTCGCCGGAAAAACGGGTGAATTTCGCCGAAATGTGGGTGTGGGTGCCGCGGGTCGAAATGGGTCGCGGGTGAAGACCCATTTTCTTCCTTCTCTCCTCCGTTTCTCGCCTTCTCTCCTTTCCTCCTTTCCCCTGTTCCGATTGGCCCTTCTCTTCCTCTCTCCTCTCCCCATTCGTTCGGCTCCCTCCTTTCTCTCCCGGAGCTGCTGCTCCTTCCTCCTGGTTGGGCAGTTTTTGCCCAATCTCTTCTTCCTCCTTTCCTCTCCAGCCGGCCACATACACACACATACACACACATATAATTTTATTCCTATTAATCCCAGCCATCCATTTATTTCCTCATTAAATCTGGGCCGTCCATTTTCATAAAAGAATTTCCATATTTTATTATTATAATTTCCAAAATGCCCAAACTTCAAACTTTAATATCTTTTTCGTTATAACTCCAAATCACGAACCGCTTGTGCCCACGCGTCCGTAGCGACGAATACTATGAGGATATGTCAAGAAAACAATTTTTAGATGGCACAACACAACGATTAACCTCGAACAATGCGCGTGCCTCAAAGGGCATTTTTGTAAAATCCTTTATTAAAACTTTAAAAAATCTTAAAATCAGGGACGGGCTGTCACAGTTTGGGCCTTTGTGAATCATTAGTCATTAAGTTGTTATACAACTTAAGTCAATGAGCTTGACGTTCGAAGCCCATTGGGCCTTGAGGCCCAAAATTAACCCAAGGTCTATAACAAACTTATTCGTTTGATTAATTAACATATTAATTAATCCTAGCCATAAATAATTAAACCATTTAATTATCCTTACTCATCTCCGTTGTTTCTTCAATCTCTACCTTACTTGGTGTACGATCCATTAGGTTCCTTTTAGCGAGGCAGTGGGCGTTTAGAACTCTTCAAATCGATTGTGAATTGAAACTTACTTTCAATTCTCCCTTTAGTGATTACACACCTTTAGGGCTTCCACAAACCATGAGTGACACTTAGCAGTATGTTATGGCTACCCAAGCTAATTAGAAGAGGTGGAGAACCTATTCAGTTTAGGATTACAATGCAATACAGTCTTTCTCTAATACAATACTCTTGACCACATTGTTTGGTTTGATAGTGTATTCATGTCTACTATCCAATGTGATTCATTTACTTATATGATTACCTTGAATGTGATTCGGAACAACTTCCTAAATCTCATTCATATTCTGACCAGAGATTCTTAATTATATCATAAAGTATTCTCCCTCAAACGGTTTGAAGGTTAGAGATCCCTTGTTGCGCATTCACTTGCCTTCATGGCTAAGTGGCTTAACCCCAACTATGCTGTGGACACCCTTTGACGGAGTGACTTTGACATAGTCAAAGATCAAGGACCTAACCACAAGACAACTATGATGCCTCAGGTCAAAAGACTATTTTGCATTATCCCAACCATGACTTCTCATGTGACATGAGTATGAGAACTCTTTGTTGATCGTGTTCAGTGGACTCATTCTCTATTGAGCACCTACATGTTTGTCTTGGTGTCAGTCACACCAATGACTCGAGACCAATCACTCTCCCTAAGAGAAGACATAGCACGTACTGATCTTGACGGACTGTCAATGGCCAATTGGCAATCCTATGATCAGGAACATTTAGGATATGTATACGAAAGAGAATGGTCTCATGAATCTAACTTCTTTAGATCACATTCTCCCTATTACATATTCCTTCGACTTATCATTTAAGCATATAACATTTATATGAAACGGCTTAAAACAATAATCTTTGCCCTTTATATTAAACTAGATTAGTTTAACATGTGAAATGTCCATAAAGTATCATCATATGATTGGTTTTAGGGCACATTTCCAACAACCTACTGTGTTGCATGCAAGAAAATGATAGTAGGTGTAGGAATCCCAAGTTGCTTAGGCTTGTAGAGTTGTTTCCCAATTTGAACTTGATCTTCTTTCTTGATTTGGAGATAGACTTCTTCCAGGAAAAGGAAAATAATTATTCCTAGTACCTATTTAATTCTACCTTAAGCAGGGGATTAAATAATTTTGGAGAACAATTATTATCCCAACAAGAAAGAGAAGCCAGAGGAAATTTTTATTCCCCCTCCCCTAGCATTCTTCTTTTCTTGCCCTTGCAAAGAGTTGTCTCTCGTTGTGATTCTTCTTCTCCATGCCGCACTAAGGTAAGAAAAATTTGAATTTTCTTCTTCTTGAATTTTTTGGAAGTCTCGGGACTTGAAAGATTGCTTCGATGGGTGCCATGGACGTTGGTGATATATGGCATGGATGCCGTGGGCTGCTGTGCACAAAGAGGCAGCATTGTGGTGCGGCGTGGGGTGGACTGGCGCGGGCCAGGTGGACAGGCACTAAGGTATGGGCCTGTGCAGGCACAAAGTGAGGGAGAGAGGAAGACTGGCTTGGGCCAGGTTTCTCTAATGGATAGTGCGGGCCGAGAGGCCTTGGGCCTCGCTGGTGAGAAGAAGAGAGAGGAGAGAGGAGAGAGGCACAGGGCATTCGCCCCCCCTCTTTGTTGACATGGGCCGCAAGGCCACGAGGCCTGCTTGGGCTCTTTGGCTCACGAGGAAGGGCACAAGGGCCGTGAGGCCTGGTGCGGGGACGCTGGGCTTGTGGTCCTTCTAAATATTTTTCCTCATACTTTTTGCAGAGACTTTGAGATGTCTTCCTCCAATCGCAAAAGTGATGCATATCCTCCATCTTTGTACCATCAAGATGGTTCTTCCAGCAAGGTGGGTTACTTCAAGGCTGCACATGTCAAGATCAATTATGACGAGCTATTTTAGGATTTTCTTGAGGTGTACACGCATGCGATTCCATCTGGGTTCGCGTCAAGCTGGTGAAAGATGATAGCGGCCATGAGCCATGCGACGGGGGTGCCTCTACTAGGAAGAGAGCTATCAAATTCCATCCGTAGTACTTCGTGTTGGGATTTACTTTCTCATGCCGTGTCTTTTCCATGAGGTGATCTGCTCCATGAAATGTGTGCTTGCTCAGTGCTCCCCAAATGCAGTTCGTGCGACGGTAGGATTCTCAAATTTGAGCAGGTTCTTTGATCTTGGCTTGACCATAAATGAATTTTGGTACTTCTTTGAGATTAACCACAAGGAAGGTGTGGGGCAGCTGAGGCCTCGCCATAGGCTGCTCGATGCTTCTAGCAAAGGTGACCATGAGTGGGTAAGAGATACCTTAGAGGTGAGCGGAGAGTGGGAGTCTGACTCTTTTCTTGAGTTGCATGTCCCGACTACCTTTGTTAGTGGTAAGTGAACTGCTTCATTCTTGTTCTGCTTGAATTTTGTTGAGTTGCTCCATGACTTCAATTTATTGATCGTCCTACTTACTTTGTGTAGATTAGGAGTTTGGCTTAAGTCCAAGGACTTCGGCAGATATGAAGAAAGTGCATATCACCTTAGGCATTCCTACTGAGTACCATGAGTGGTGTTGGCTGCTTAGCCCTCTTCGTCGGGAAAAAGGTGGCCTGCCTCTAAAGGAAGAGATAAAGCGAATAAAGGATGAGGTGTTGGCTCGCCCAATCGCTGCTGTAGAGCCTGCTGCCAATGATGGTGGAAATAAAAGGTTTTCCTCACCTCCTTGAGAGCCTTCGGCTGAGAAGAAGCTAAGGACTTCTTCTACTGCTCGTGGGAGCTCATCTGTTGCCGAGAAGCTTGTCATTGATCTAACTTCCCCCAAGGGAGCGAAGAAGACCGTTGAGCCCGAGGCTGTGAAACATGCTGCTCCGAAGGTGATCGCATCCATCGCTGAGAGACTTGCCTATAGGAAGGGTTTGTATCGAGGCATCCGTCGAAAACTAAGTCTGGATCGGCTTCTGAGAGGCTCGCCGCTATGGAGAGCGGGAAGGTGGATTCTGTAGCAAAGGTGGCGTCTGGCCTATTCTTTCTTCTGCCGTGACTGACTTATCTGCTGAGAATGGGAAATCTGCTCGCACAGGCAATTGTGAGAAATCCACTGAGTCTGAGGCAGGAGAGTTTCCAGAGGTTTATGCACTACTAAAGGCTGACATGCTTGAGGACGTCGATGCATGCGCCAAGTTTGTTGACAGTGTTGGGAAAGTTATCATCCGCTCAGACTCATTTGCGAAGCATCCTATCTACTCGAGGAGGTCCTCCCTGATTGCTACAATGCATAAGACTTTGATCCTGGTAGCTGAGTCTATGCGCATTGATCAGGATGCTGTCAAGTGTGCTAAGGTGGCTCAACTTGATCGACTGTTGAAAAGATCGAGAAGCTCGAATCTGAACTTACCGTTTTGAAGGGGTCTGATGTCTCTGCCTTCACTTCTTTGCAGCTGGAGATCGCTTATCAAGAGATTGCCCATTTCAATGCTAGGCTTAGTTCGACTCAGGTGATGTTGGAAGCTGCAGAGAAGGAAGTCAGTCGTGTTTCTTTGATGGTTGAGGACCTTGAACGTGTCAATTCGGAGCTACGATCTGCTTGCTTTGCTAAAGATGAGGAGATTATCTTCATGCATGCTGAAGTGTCTTGTCTCAAGGAGGATGCCAGTAAGCTTGAATCCAAGGAGGTGGATCTGCAAGGTGCGTTGTCTGCTAACGAGAACCTGAAAAAGGAACTAGATGAGCTGCAGGGTGCTCACACTGGGCTTATTGAGGAGAATGTGCAGCTGAAGAATGAGAAAGTTGGTCACGAAGTGGTGCTTGCTTCTTGTCAGGCCGATTTCTACAACCATCTTCAGGGTAGGTCATCAGATTATGAATTTCCGAGAAGGACTTCGCGACTTTTTCCATTTCTCCAGTTGATATGCTTGATTTCTCATTTGAGGCTGCCTTTGGTGGAGCAGCTGAGGGTTAGGCAGTCCAGGTAGGGGCGGCTGAGGATGAGCTGATGGAAGCTTTAGCTGCTAGGAATGGCACGGCTGCTGAAGGCATAGCAGTCGAGGAACCAGTGGTTGCACAAGCTGCTAAGGAATAGTCTTTTTGCTTAGACTTAGGAATTTTCTTCTTTTCATTTTTGTTCTGCTTTGCTTGAACTTGCTTGGCCTTTGAGCCGGTTTATCAATTTGCTAGAAATTTAATAATAGCTTTCCTTGTTTTTGCTTCATCCTTCTATTTCGCCATGTCTTTTGCAAAACTTTACCGTAGGATTAGGGGCTGGGTGAGCTGTTTTAATGAAGCCGTTGATCCCACATCGTCACTTAGGTTGTAGTTTCGGCTTCGAGGCTTCGGGAGCCTTTCTTGCTGGAGGTGATTTGCAAAACTTTGCCATAGGATGGGCGGTTGAGTTGGCTACTTTGATGGAGCAGTTGACTTGGGTGGTCACTTTAGGCTTCGGTTTTGGCTTTGATGCTCATAGAACTTTACCTGCAAGAGGAAAGAGTGCGAGATTTCTAACTCATAGGGCCGGTGGCCGAACTTGTTACCTCCGTAGAAAGCAAGCGAGTTCGCGTGGCTACTATAGCTGTGAATCACGGCTTCGGATGGCTTCATGAGCTTTTAGCCCACCCAGGGCGTATTTGTGAAATGTTTAACCTGTAGTGCCGGGGACCGAACTCGTGCTTATCGTAGGAAGTAGAGGAGTTCGTGTAGCCTCTATGGTTGTATTTCGGCTTTGGATGGCTTCATGAGCTTTTAGCCATCCCGGAGCGTATTTATGAAATGTTTAACCTATAGGGCCGGCGGTCGGACTTGTGCTTCTTGTGGGAAGCAGAGGAGTTTGTGTAGCCTCTATGGTTGTATTTCGGCGTTGTTGTGGCTTCTTGGCCCTTCTGGGGCGTGTTGCAAAGTGTTTAACTTATAGAGTCGTCGACTGGACTCATGCTTCCCGTAGAAAGCAGAGGAGGTTCGCATATCCACTATAGTCGTACCTCGGCTTTGTTTCAGCAAAACTTAAACCGTAGACTGTCGGCCCGAAGCGCTGCTTGTAAGTAAGTAGGCTAGTCTGTGTAGTCATAGCATGTGTAAGTCTCGGCTTACAGATTGCTTTGGGCTTTTAGCCGTTGGGTTGTCGGCCAGGCGTCTTACTTACAAAAGTAGACGTCCCGCGTAACCACTTTAGGCGTCATCCCTAGCTCTTGGAGGCGTTTTAGGCGTGAGGTGTAGGCGAAATCGCTCCTTAGAGGCCATATCCTTCTGAGTCGCAACTTTGATTCTGCAAGTTGCTTAACTAGTATTAGAACACTTTAAAATCAAGCCACTTCATGAAGATTTGCACGTTGAGGACGGACCATCTTATCACACGAATTCTTTCATGGGCAGGGATCCTGCACTTAACGTCTCTTCTGGTTAGAGACCCGGGATCCCGCGGAATTGAATCTTTAAGTTGGCTAAGTCTATTCCAGGGGAAGAACTATCGTGGCCAATTGTGGGAGTCATCTGGCGCAGGTTATCGCTGCATTAAGGGGAAACTGAGCAGTCGTACCACCCATCCATGTCTGGATATTCTAGATTAGTTTACCCTCTTACGCTGGAGAGCTTATCGAGTATGGGTGTCGGGGAATTACTTTACCCTCTCACACTGGAAAGCATACCCATATCGGTGTCAGGGGATTAGTTTACCCTATCGCACTAAAGAGCATACCCAGATGGGTGTCGGGGAATTAGTTTACCCTCTCGCACTTGAGAGCATACGCAGATAAGTGTCGAGAGATTAGTTTAC
This sequence comes from Heteromeles arbutifolia, assembly GCA_024362995.1. Lineage (NCBI taxonomy): Eukaryota > Viridiplantae > Streptophyta > Magnoliopsida > Rosales > Rosaceae > Heteromeles > Heteromeles arbutifolia. The sequence continues at coordinate 30,355,850 of JANCRC010000011.1, read as the reverse complement.
CCTTTCGCACTGGAGAGCATACCTAGATGGATGTCGGGGGATTAGTGTACCCTCTCACACTGGAGAGCATACCCAGATGGGTGTTGGGGAATTAGTTTACCCTTTCGAGCTGGGGAGCTTACGCTATGGCTGCAGGGCAGCGGGTGTCTTCTGCTTGTCACATGAGTAGGATACCCATGTGGGTGTTGGGGAATTGGTTTACCCTCTCGCGCTAGAAATCTTACGCCATGTCTGCTGCCCTGCAGACGTCTTTTGCTTTTCATAAGGTTGGTCAGTTTGTTTATGCATTTGGCCCAGGCAGCTGGTCTGTCAACATACTGGTCGCACTTGTCTTCCTGCACGAGCTGCTTAAGGTACCTCCTCCATGTAGTGCAGTCGTTGGTTGTGAGCCCATAACCTCTGTGGAATACGCAGTACTTGGTTTGGTTCATCTGAAAGGTCACGAAGGATTTGGCTGATTAGGACTGAGAACTTGGTGTACGTCTTGGGCGTTGTGTCTCCCTTTGTTGGGGACCGATCCCTGCGTCTGTCTCCTGGATTGCTTTTGTTGTTGAGCAATTTATCGCTCGTTTTCTTTTGAGTCGGTTTCGCATCTTTGCGCGGCTGCTCAGGTAGCTTCTGGGAACATTTTTGTTCGTCCCACAAGGAGTGCTTTTCTGCCAAAGCATAAGAGTTTGCTTGGGACAAGTTCTCGCCCATAATCAATTCTCTGAAAAGTGGGTGATCTGCTGGGAGCCTCTTTTGGAAAGCTAAGCACGCGATGCTCTCATCACATCCAACGATCTTTGTTTTTTTCATCTTGAACCTTTTGAAGTAAGTGCGAAGTGACTCATTTGGGTCCTTCTTCATGTTGAAAAGGTGGTCAGACTTCTTCTTGATCGAGCGGTAGCATGAATATTCCTTAGTGAAAACCAAGGAAAGTTCGCTGAAGTTCCAGATTGAACGCGGCGGTAGGGTGTGGAACCAGACTTACGCCTCGCCTTGGAGCGTCATGGCAAAGATTTTGCACATGAGAGCGTCATCGTTGGCGTAGAGTGTCATGGCACTTCGGTAGCGCATCAAGTTTCTGTCCGGATCTTCATCTCCTTTGAATAAGGTGAAATGTGGCAGGCTGAACTTCCTCGGTGGCTCCGTCTGCTTGATCTTGTCCACAAAGGGCGACCTGCTCAAGTTGGCCACATCTCTTCGAAGGGCATCATCAGTAGTGTCAATGCACTGGAACCCACGTAGCTGCTCTACTACGAGCCTTTGTACTTCCTTCTGGATTTGCACCTAGTGGGCAGTGGAGCCTCCAGCTACCCCCGGTGCTGACCTGTTGGTCCCTGTTACTCTTTGGCATGTCCTGCTCATCTGTGCCGATGTTGCTGTGCACGTGGTTCATGGCGTACTGCTTGCCGTCGTGCTTGGCGGGGGTTGCCAATGGAACTTAAGTTGGACTGCTCACGTACTCTTCTCTGAGCGTGATGCGTGATGTGAAATTAAATTGCACTCAAACTTAAACCCTATCAATGTAGTATGTGTAAGTAGGGATCGTTCTAGCCGGGGATTAGAAGGGTTGCTAATCTACACTAATTAAACTTTAAAACACTAAACTAGACTTACAAGACTCAAAACAAACTTAAAAGACTCAAAATAGCTTAAAACAACCAAATAGATTCAAAACAGACACTAGGGAGTTATTTGGACGAATTCTAACTTTAACTTGACTCAAAATGCTAAAAGACACAAAATTAAACAGATTCTAACTAAGTTGACACAAGAAAGTAAAGGGGATTGGGTTTTTGACGAATTTAAAGTAAAAACAAACTGATTAAGACACTAAACAAAGGTTGGTACGAATTTGGGTGAATTAAAGGGTGAATGGCTAGCTAGAGGGTCCTTCTCCACACATGACATATATGCGACACAAATCGATTTCCAGTTGTTTTTTCTATAAACCATGAACGACAACGCCCCAAATTAATCGTGATTGCACGCATTAACCTTCAGATTTTCCTAAGTTCATTGAATTTGGACGTAGCGCCACAAACCAAATTATTCTTATCAAGTTCCCTATATGACTGCATACTAGAGATACATATCAAAGATCATTAAGCTTTGTGAAAATCATAAGCATTGACATGACATTCGTGACTATGACTGCATGACACTCCTGCCAAGAATTTACTTAACGCGATCGTGACTAGCGACCTCCACTACTTGTAAATATAAGTTTCTAACGATTAGGTGAAACTCCCTTATATTTTAGCATCAAATCCTAGCATGCAAACTAAGTAGGCCTCCTTAATCAACACACAAGAATAAGTTTTAATCAAACAATTAAGCAAATTGCATTCACGATTTATGAAATCACAACTGGATGAAATCAATTCATATCACATATATGCTCATAGTTTCGAATTTCCCCTAGCTAAGAAGGGGTTTAGTTCCTCATGATCCCAAATAAACAAAGACAATTAAATTTAAACATTGAAAACAAAGGGTAGAATACACCTAAAACCGCTCCAGATTTCTTCCTTCCTTCCTTGGCACAATGAGTGTGTGGTGGATGGATGTAGGTGAGTTATGGTAGAGGGTGGTGGTCTAATTGGTGCAGCAGATTAGGGTATATATAGGCCTAGGGATTACCTGGCCTAGGTTGTCAGGGAAAAGGATTTAAGACTCCAAACCAACAAGGAAAAAGCCATCTAGAAATGTTGGGGCGCCATATTTTTAGGGCTTCTAGAAAAGAGTGTTGTGGCATGTTTCTAGAACAAAAAGGCCTCCTAAAAACAGGTTTTAGGCATCCTAATATGAAAAGGAGTCCCCCTTGTAGCTGGAATTAAGGTAGGATAAGATTAGGATAAGATAAGATAAGATAAGGTAAGATAGAGTTAGTTTGGATAAGATAAGGTTGGATAAGGTTTTGGATAATTCTCCTTCTTTGTAGCTGATTCCTTATCTTTAATGACTTGAATTAATTTCTTCAACTCTTTTGCACATTCCTAGCCTCTCTTGAACTTCAAATTCGTCCATCCATCTTGCTCCATACTTGTGCTATCCATTCCAAGCCCAAAACTGCTCTAAAATGCTCCAAATTGCATCTTTTTGCCAATTGGACCTGAAAACACACGAAAATAGCTTAAATCACTATAATAAGTAGAAACTAACTAAGAAAATGCAAGGAAACAACCTAACAAAGTCGCATAAATATGCTCCTATCAAATTCCCCCACACTTAGCTTTTGCTAGTCCTCGAGCAAAACAAAAAAACAAAACATAACCTAAACCCTCGAACGTTTGCCTCAGGGATTTCCAATGGTACATAACACGTTAAAAATCATTACTTACATAGTTCAATTATCCCTACTCTCGAGCACATACTTAATCCTAGTTATCACTCACTAGTTTGCATCTAATCAATTAAAACAACTTTTTGAATGTAGTAACATGCCTTAGGGAATCCTTCAATTCCTCACAAGATATACACTCTATTTTCACACAGATTTTCTGACTACACTCCCTACACTAGGTATATGTGAGAAGATTGATGTAAACATGAAAAACTAAACACTCACATATGTTTTAACAAAGAAGGCACTTTCTGGAATTATTAATGCATGTATATATATGATCTCATGAATGGACTGCCACTACTTAGACGCGAGAACCAGGGACACCATATGCTCATACCAATATTAAACTCCACATATTGAAACACATAACAATCAAGATAGAAGTCTAGGGGTTATAACGGGGCTAAGGGTATTGGCTAACAAAGAAAGGTAAGAGATAAACAAAGGTTCTTAAAGAAATAGTAAGCAAAATAATGAAATTGACACTTAGAATATACTTTTGAAAGCAAAAATCAACTTTAAACACAAAGGGAATAATTCACACATTCTAGGGTCAGATTTTTGATGTTTTGGACCCTTTCTTCAACAAACAATACTTGTGAACTCATCCTCACTTATTTTTCAACTCTTTTTCTTTCTTTTTCACACACTTTTTCTTTTCTTCTTCTTTTTCTACGAATCTTTTCCTTTTTTTTTTTCTTTTCACCCAAACCACTAAAAACCTTCCCCCACACTTATTTTTCTGCAAATAGTTGATCAAAAGGGATTCCCTCTAAGTCATGCTTCACTATCCTTTAAGAACAAGGGTATGGATAGTCCTATATACCAGGCTAGGTAAGGATAATGCAGCTAATAAAGAATATAGGCTAAATAAGGCTCAAAGGGGTTAAACCTACAATACATATGCTAAGGGTTAAGGCTTTTTGGCTCTGGTTTTAACTAAACAACTTCATCTTGTTATTTGTTATGCAATCAATTTTATGCTTTGAATGAAACAGACATGAGTTCTAGTATTTGGAACTATAGTGATGAAACGCATTCTAAGTAACAACCAAGCAAAGAATGATGAGATCATGCAACGACTTTAGAAAACAAAGAATCACAGATTAATAACTCTCCAAACAAAGTATAGGCTCAAGTCTCTCAAGGTTGTAGCGTTAGTTTGAGTTTCTTCCTTCAAGCACGTTACAAAAACTGATTTTTTCTTTTTGTGATTACATGTGAATTCATGAATGTCAACTATAACCAAGCATAAACAAAAGAGCATATCAAACTTCAATCCATGTTTGTAACTTTCTTTAACAGTCATGCAATTAAAAACCAAATCCTCATCATTGTGTTGGAAGGTACCCTAAGACACAAACACACAAAAACGACTCAAAAACGACTCTTTTTGGTATTTTTCAAAACTTTTTCGATTTTTTTTTCAAAATTTTCATATTTTTCTTTCAAGACACATAAAAACACTTCAAAACACCCTAAAAACACTCAAAAACAATGAAAAACAACTTTAGAAGTGCTACGTGACAAAATCCCACGAATTTTCAACAAAACACCTTGTTTACCCCCCCACACTTAAACCAAACATTGTCCTCAATGTTTCAAACATAGACTCACACACAAGCAAGCAAACAACACAACTAACAAACATAACAATGATGGCAAAGTAAAAGCAATAAAGAGTAGGGTTTAGGAACGCAAATTTGGTTGTAGGACCGGAGAGTTCCTAGGTCTTCTTTATTTGCATGGGTTGCCCCCCAAGAAACGCTTGCTTTAACGTCTTCCAGCCGGACAATACCTCATTTTAAGCTCCATTAGGGACCACGGCATGGAATTGATCATTGAATGGGAGGTGATACTTGAAATGATCCGGCAATGGTTTAAATTCTAGTGTGGGTGCATGAATCATTAACAACATATTAGTATAAAACAAAATTGAAATTCGGGGAGGTAGCTTACTTGTTTGCTCCGACATGAACTCAAGAATAAACACCCCTTCGAAAGTTGTAGGACTAGAAAATTCAGCCAGATTTGGTGTTTTGAGAGCTGTGGCTTGTCCCGTGTCATAAAATTCAACTTCTTTGGGCTTTGTTGTCTCATGAACATCCTCTTTGATCCATTCTTGATATTCTCCAGCCACTTCTTTTTCTTGAATCATTCTTCTTGATGTATCAGGTTCTTAAAGAAATTCAACACATTCTGGAATTTGATTTGGTGTATCAAGAATTGGGATATCACTTTGCACGTTTGGGAAGGCTTCCACAATGTCTTTTTCACTTTCTTCGTTCTTGGAAATCATGAACCTATGAGGGAAGGGTACATTTGGAGGAATAACATTAGATTGAACTGAATTTGAACCCAACTTACCTTGACTGGATGGCTTAGAAGCACTAGGGGTCTGCGGCAAAGGATGAGAGATGATTGGGTGTTGCGACAAGGCTTCTTCTAAGCTTGTCTTCGCTGAATCTTCCTCCTTCTCTTTGAACAGCAGCTCTTTGTTCACTTCTAGGGTATGTTTGGACGTTTTTGGTTCAGCATCAACCTCCATACCACTTTCTAAAGTGATAGCTTCAGCGATTGCAACATCTCCCAACGAATTGACAATAGTTGAGTTAAAGAGTTTGCTTTGTTCTTGCATTTATGCCATGAACTTTACCATCTCTCCAAGTTGATTGTTCAATTCACCCATTGTCTTGGTTTGGTCCTGCATATCCTGCACCATAGTAGTTAATAATTGAACAATTTGGTCATTATCCATGGATGAACCTGAACTTGGTTGGGCCGAATATGGTTGAGGCTGTGGTGGTTCATATGGCTTTTGATAGATCTCCTCAGATGGCTGCCAATACCCTTCTTGTTGTGAGCCCTGCTTCAAAGAGGTTAGTACGTCACGAATTTCATCATAACTCATAGGCATACTTGAATTCGATTGGAATTGTTGTGGGGGAGGTTGTGGTGGCTGCATAGGCGTTGTATAGAACTCCTCATATGGCTACCAATATTCTCCTTGTTGAACCTCCTTAACTTGATTTTGCGAACCCTGCGCCAAAGAATTTAATTCATCAAGAATTTGATCATAGTCTATTGACGAACCTGAGTTGGGTTGGGCATATTGTATATGAGGTTGTGGTGGCTGCACAGATCTTGAATAGAACTCCTCATCTTGCTACCAATATCCACCTTGTTGAATTTGTTGAGGTTCCTCCCACATATAATCTGAATAATCTCTCCAATCGAAATTGTAAGCGTTGGAAAACAGGTTGTCCCTTGATTGGTTATGGCCTTGATAACCCCAAGCACCTCCATTCGCAGTGAATTGATGAGTTTGATGTCCTTGCCCATAGGGTACATTAAATGTAGGGGCAGTGTGCATTGTGGTTCTTTCGGCAATCTGGGACAATTGAGAAGTAAGATTCGCCAATTGAGCTTGAATGTTTGCAATTGCCATGTTTAGTACCTGAAACAGAGAAAATAGAACAAAACAAAATCAAAAACTAAAACGTAAAAACAAAAACACAAACAGAAACACGGAGGATTAGTAAATTTGCTAATCCCCGGCAATGGCGCCAAAAATTTGATGTGAAATTAAATTGCACTCAAACTTAAACCCTATCAATGTAGTATGTGTAAGTAGGGATTGTTCTAGCCGGGGATTAGAAGGGATGCTAATCTACACTAATTAAACTTTAAAACACTAAACTAGACTTACAAGACTCAAAACAAACTTAAAAGACTCAAAACAGCTTAAAACAACCAAATAGACTCAAAACAGACACTAGGGAGTTATTTGGACGAATTCTAACTTTAACTTGACTCAAAATGCTAAAAGACACAAAATTAAACAGATTCTAACTAAGTTGACACAAGAAAGTAAAGGGGACTGGGTTTTTGATGAATTTAAAGTAAAAACAAACTGATTAAGACACTAAACAAAGGTTGGTACAAATTTGGGTGAATTAAAGGGTGAATGGCTAGCTAGAGGGTCCTTCTCCTCACATGACATATATGCGACACAAATCGATTTCCAGTTGTTTTTTCTATAAACCATGAACGACAACGCCCCAAATTAATCGTGACTGCACGCATTAACCTTCAGATTTTCCTAAGTTCATTGAATTTGGACGTAGCGCCGCAAACCAAATTATTCTTATCAAGTTCCCTATATGACTGCATACTAGAGATACATATCAAAGATCATTAAGCTTTGTGAAAATCATAAGCATTGACCTGACATTCATGACTATGACGGCATGACACTCCTGCCAAGAATTTACTTAACGCGATCGTGACTAGCAACCTCCACTACTTGTAAATATAAGTTTGTAACGATTAGGTGAAACTCCCTTATAGTTTAGCATCAAATCCTAGCATGCAAACTAAGTAGGCCTCCTTAATCAACAAACAATAATAAGTTTTAATCAAACAGTTAAGGAAATTGCATTCACGATTTATGAAATCACAACTAGATGAAATCAATTCATATCACATATATGCTCATAGTTTCGAATTCCCCCCTAGCTAAGAAGGGGTTTAGTTCCTCATGATCGCAAATAAACAAAGACAATGAAATTTAAACATTGAAAACAAAAGATAGAATACACCTAAAAACGCTCCAGATTTCTTCCTTCCTTCCTTGGCACAATGAGTGTGTGGTGGATGGATGTAGGTGAGTTATGGTAGAGGGTGGTGGTCTAATTGGTGCGGCAGATTGGGGTATATATAGGCTTAGGGATTACTTGGCCTAGGTTGTCAGGGAAAAGGATTTAAGACTCCAAACCAACAAGGAAAAGGCCATCTAGAAAGCTTGGGGCGCCAGATTTTTAGGGCTTCTAGAAAGGAGTGTTGTGGCATGTTTCTAGAACAAAAAGGCCTCCTAAAAATAGGTTTTAGGCATCCTAATATGAAAAGAAGTCCCCCTTGTTGCTGGAATTAAGGTAGGATAAGATTAGGATAAGATAAGATAAGATAAGGTAAGATAAGGTTAGTTTGGATAAGATAAGGTTCGATAAGGTTTTGGATAATTCCCCTTCTTTGTAGCTGATTCCTTATCTTTAATGACTTGAATTAATTTCTTCAACTCTTTTGCACATTCCTAGCCTCTCTTGAACTTCAAATTCGTCCATCCATCTTGCTCCATACTTGTGCTATCCATTCCAAGCCCAAAACTGCTCTAAAATGCTCCGAATTGCATCTTTTTGCCAACTTTGCCAATTGGACCTGAAAACACACGAAAATAGCTTAAATCACTATAATAAGTAGAAACTAACTAAGAAAATTCAAGGAAACAAGCTAACAAAGTCGCATAAATATGCTCCTATCAATGCGGCTGCCTACTCTGCTGCCTCTCGTAGGAGGATCTCCTTGTGGGCTTAGCCTCGTGTGGATGTTTCTCCCGAAATGTCCCGAGTGCTCGTCGGAGTGTAGACCCAACCTTGAATGTACACTGACTCGTGAGCCAAGTCAGGAATGAATGCTTTTATGCGCATGTAGGCCGGAGAAGATGTTTCCCCGAGGGCTCAAACGAGAGTGCACACTATCCGAAAGCACGGTTTGTGGCGGGCTGAGCGGCTCTTTGTCGAGTCGTTGCTGGAATGAGTCACGTTCTTCCACCCTTGTCCTGTGATGCGAATTAAATCAACACACAAATTAAAACCCTATTATTGTAGTATATGTAAGTAGGGATCGTTCTAGGCTGGGGATTAGAAGGGATTGCTAATCTACTTAAAACTGACTAAAAAACACTTAACTAGGCTGAAAACACTTAATTAGACTCAAAGAACTCAAAACAAACTAGAATGACTCAAAACAGCACAAAACAATGAATTAGACTCAAATTAGACACTTAAGGGTGATTTGGACGAAAATTGATTTCAACTTGACTTAAAACACTTAAAACACAAGTTTAGATAAATTCTAACTAAATTGACACAACAAAGTAAAGAGGATTGGGTTTTTGACGAAATTAGAACTTAAACAAACAAATTATGAAACTAAACAGAAAACACATGAAATTGAGATGGTTTGAATGGTAAAAGGCTAGCTAGAGGGTTCTTCTCCACACATGACACATATGCATACAAATCGATTTCTAGTTACTCTTTCAATAAACCATGAACCTCAACGCCCCAAGTTAATCGTGAACGCACAAATTAACCATCAGATTTTCCTAAAGTCATTGAATTGGATGAACGCATCTGCAACCAAATTATTCTTCAATAGTCCCCTACATGAACGCATAATAGAGATACAATCAAAGATCATTAAGTTCTACGAAAATCATAAGCATTGACAAGGCATTCGTAACTATGAACGCATGATACTCCTGCGAGGAATTCACTTAATTTGATCGTTTATAAGCGACCTCCACTACTTAAATATAAGTTTGTAACTATTAGGTGAAAATCCCTTATATTTTAGCTTCAAATCCCTGCATGCAAACTAAGTGTGCACCTCCAATCAACATACAAGAATAAGTTATCAATCAATCAATTAAGCAAATTGCATTCACGATTCACGAAATTATAACTGGAGGAAATCAACTCATATTACATATATGTTCATGGTTTTGAATCCACCTCTAGCTAAAAAGAAATTAGTTCCTCATACTTGCAATTAAACAAAGACAATTGAATTTAAACATTGAAAACAAAAGTAGAAGACACCTAGAACGCACCAGGAATCCAAAGGTCTTGAATGACTAGCACGACTGCAAGCTATCCTCTCCTCCTTTACAAAGTTATGGCACAAGGGTTTTGGTGAAGGTTTGAGTGATGAATTGTATGAAGGAATGCCTGAAAGTTTGAATGAATGAGTAAGTTATTAATGAATGTCGTGAATGGTACGGCAAAGGATTTTATTTAAGGGAAAAGGAAATCAAAACCCTAATTAATTTTGGAGACAGATTTTTATTCCAAATCCTCTAAGAAAAAAGGGTAACAAATCAGAATCCAAGAGGAAAAGGGAAAGGGAGGTGCGGCAGAGGTCTTCAAGGAAAAGGAATGTGCTTTACAACACAAAATAGGAAAGGAAAGGATCCCCCTTGTGCGGTAAGGAATATTAATGTGCAAGGTTGGTGCGGCAACCTCCTAGGAGGAAAGGGGAAAGGTTTACACGGTTTGGGGGTTGACTCTTTGACTTTTAGAAGGCTAAATGTTTTAGGAAAAGGAAAAGGTGCTTTGAATATCCTCTGAAAATAAGGTAAGTTTGAATTAATGTTTCCTTCTTCTTGACTGATTCCTTTCTTCAAAATCTTTGACTTAATTCTTCTAGCACATTCCAAAACCTTCTTGAACTTCAATTTCGTCCATCGACCTTGCTCCTTGCATAAGCTATCCATTCCAAGCCCAAAACTACTCTAAAATGCTCCAAATTGCACTTTCTTGCCACTTTAGTCCTTTGAACCTACAAACACACGAAAATAGCTTAAGAAACTAAAATAACTAAGAACTAACAATGAAAATGCCAAGAAACAAGCTAACTAAGTTGCATAAATATGCTCCTATCAAATTCCCCCGCACTTAGCTTTTGCTAGTCCTCGAGCAAAACAAAACAAAATAAAACAAAACCTAAACCTTCCAACAGTTACCTCAAGGATTTCCAATGAACATGACATGCTAAAAATCACTACTTACATAGATTTTAGTCATCCTTACCCTTAAGCACATACTTAATCACAGTCGCCATTCACTAGTTCGCATTTAATCCATTAAAACAACATTTTGAATGTAGTAACATGCCTTGGAGAATTCACTCAATTCCTCATAAGATATACTCTCTATTTTCACACAGATTTTCTGACTACACTTCCTACACTAAGTATATGTGAGCAGATTGATGTAAACATGTAGACTAAACACTCAATATGTTTTAACCAGGAAAGCATTTTCTGGAGTTATTAATGCACAATTGAATATGATCTCATGAACGGAATGCTACTACTTAGAAGCAAGAACCAGGGATTCCATATGCTCATACCAATTCCAAACTCCACATATTGAACACACAACACTCAAGATAGAAGTGTAAGGGTCGTAACGGGGCTAAGGGTATTTGGCTAACAAAGAAAGGTTAGGGATAAACAAGAGTTCTTAAAGAAATAGTAAAGCAAAGCAATGAAATCACTTAGAATTCATTTTTGAATGCAGAAATCGACTTTAAACACAAGGGAACATTCATACAACTTAGGGCCAGATTCAATCTTTTGGACCCTTTCTTCAACAACCAATACTTGTGAGTTCAATCTCACTTATTTTCAAACTCTTTTTCTTTTGTTTTCTTTTCTTTTCACGTTTTTTTTTTCTTTTTCACCCGTGCCCTATTTCTTTGGCACACAAAACACACACTTTGAAAACCCTTCCCCTACACTTGTTTTTCTGCATATTGTAGATCAAAAGGAATTCCCTTTAAGTCATGCTTCAATATCCTTCAAGAACAAGGGTATGGATAATCCTATACTAGGCTAGGTAAGGATAATGTGGGCTAACAAAGAAAATAGGCTAAATAAGGCTCAAAAGGGGTTAAACCTACAAAACAAATGAAAAAGGGGGGTACGGCTGTTTGGCTTTGGTTCACTAAACAACTTCATCTTGTTATGTGTTATGCAATTCAATGTCATGCTTTGAATGAAACAGGTATGAGTTCTAGTATTTGGATCTATAATGATAAAAACGCATTCTAAGTGGCAACCAAGCAAAGAAATAATGAGATCATGCAACGACTTTAGAAAACAAAAAACATCACAGATTAATAACTCTCCAAAAGAAGTATAGGCTCAAGTCTCTCAGGGATGTAACGTTAGTTTGAGTTTTTTCCTTCAAGCATGTTACAAAGACTGATTTTTTTCTTTGTGATTGCATGTGAATTCATAAACGACAACTACAACTAAGCATAAACCAAAGAGCATATCAAACTTCCATCCATGTTTGTAACTTTCTTTAACAGTCATGCAATTAAAAACCAAATCCTCATCACTGTGTTGGAAGGTACCCTAAGACACAAACAAAAACACAAAAACAACTTTTTTTTGGCTTTTGCAAAACTTTTTTCAATTTTTTTTATCAAATTTTCATGTTTCTCTTTCAAAACACATTAAAACACTTCAAAACACACTAAAAACACTTAAAAACAGTGAGAAACAACTTAGGAGTGATAGGTGATAAAATCCCATGAAAATCAATGAAAAACACTTTGTTTACCCCCCCCCCCCCCACACTTAAATCAAACATTGTCCTCAATGTTTCAAACATAGACTCACACAAACAAGCAAACAACACAACTAACATGACAAAATAAATGTAGTAAAGAGAACGGTTTAGGAACGCAAATCTGGTTGTGGAGCGATTCCTAGGTCTTCCTTATTTGAATGCATGGGTTGCCTCCCAAGAAGCACTTGCTTTAACATCTTCCAGCTGGACGATACCTCTAATTAAGCATCATTGGAGCCCACGGCATGGAGGGGTATTTCCTCCACAACTTGCTCCTCAAAATTCTCGTAATAGGGCTTCAAACAGTGTCCATTCATTTTGAATTCATGTCCGGCCTTGAAACTTTGAATTTGGACTGCACCATAAGGAACAACATTAGTAACAACTAAAGGACCAACCCATCTAGAACATAACTTACCTGGAAATAATCGAAGGCAAGAGTTGAAAAGTAACACTTTCTGCCCAATGGAGAACGTCTTGCTACGAATCAACTTGTCATGGAATGCCTTCGTCTTCTCCTTGTAAATTCGAGCATTCTCATAAGCCTCGTGCCTAATCTCTTCAAGTTCATTCAATTGAAGCTTCCTATGAATGCTAGCCGCATCAATGTCCATGTTGAATGTTTTGACAGCCCAATGCGTCTTGTGCTATAATTCCACGGGAAGATGGCATGGTTCGCCATATATGAGCCGAAATTGAGACATCCTAATTGGTGTTTTGTAGGCCATACGATATGCCCATAATGCATCATCCAAACGCAAGTTCCAATCCTTCCGAGTTGGCCCAACTGTCTTTTCCAAAATCTGCTTGATTTCGCAATTAGAAACCTTGGCTTGGCCACTTGTTAGGGGATGATAAGGTGTCGAAACCTTATGTGTGACATTGTACTTCTTCAGCAGCGCCTCGATGGTTTGATTACAAAAGTGAGAGCCTCCATCACTGATAAGTACTCGCGGCATTCCAAACCTTGCAAATATGTTAGTTTTAACAAAATCTGCAACCACTTTGGAATCATTAGTACGGGTGGCTTTTGCTTCCACCCATTTCGACACATAATCAACCGCAAGTAAAATATAAGTGAAACCATACGAGGAAGGAAAAGGACCCATGAAATCAATACCCCCAAACATCAAAAATTTCAACAAAAAGAATAGGTGTTTGCGGCATTTGGTCTCTTAGACCTATATTCCCTGTTCTTTGACAACGATCACAAGTTATGCAAAAGTTCTAGCATCCTTAAAGATAGTAGGCCAATAAAATCCACATTCTAAAACCTTAAGTGCTATACGTTGTGTGCCAAAGTGACCTCCACATGCATAGGTGTGACAGAAAGTTAAAATTGAATTAAATTCCGAATCATGCACACACCTACGAAGAATCTGATCAAAGTAATATTTCCACAAATAAGGGTCATCCCATACATAAAATCGTGCATCCTTTTTAAGTTTATCATGTTGGTGCTTGTTTAGGGTGCTTGGAACTTGTTTAAACACCAAATAATTCACTAAATCAGCATACCATGGCTCACTTACCTTAATGGACAGCAGCTGTAGGTCTGGGAATGTTTCTAAGATGGGTAATGGATCCTCATCATGCTCCAAACGACTCAAGTGGTCAGCCACCACGTTTTCACTTCCTTTTTTGTCTCGGATTTCCACATCAAACTCTTGAAGAAGAAGCATCCAGCGAATTAGCCTTGGCTTGGCTTCCTTCTTCGTAAGCAAATACTTCAAAGCTTCATGATCAGTGTAGATTATAACTTTAGTACCATGTAAATAAGAACAAAACTTATCTAAAGCAAACACAACAGCAAAAAGTTCTTTTTCAGTGGTGAAGTAGTTCAATTAAGCATCATTCAAGGTCCTTGAGGCATAGTAAATGACGTGAGGCTTCTTGTCCTTCCTTTGTCCCAAAATAGCTCCAATTGCATAATCTGAGGGATCACACATGAGCTTGAAAGGAAGGCTCCAATCTGGTGGAACTTTGATGGGGGCCGAAGTGAGCAATTCCTTGAGGTGATTGAAGGCCTTCTTGAATTCCTCCCTGAACTCAAAGGGCACATCCTTTTGAAGGAGATGGCAAAAAGGTTGGGATATCTTTGAAAAGTACTTGATGAATCGTCGATAGCCTGCATGTCCAAGAAAAGAACGAACCTCTCACACCAAAGTAGGAGAGGGTAAGTAACGTACAAGATCTATTTTTGATTTATCAAACTCAATTCCCTTTTCTGAAACTATATGACCTAAAACTATGCCTTGTTTTACCATAAAGTGACATTTTTCCCAATTTAAAACAAGGTAAGTTTCAATGCATCGTTTCAAGATTAAAGTGAGATTAGTTAAACAACCATCAAAAGAGTCACCAAAAACACTAAAATCATCCATGAAAACTGATAGGAGCATATTTATGCGACTTAGTTAGCTTGTTTTCATGCATTAACGTCCTTAGTTCTTAGTTAATTTTGTATTTCAAGCTATTCTCGTGTGTTTGTAGGTTCTAAGTGTCAAAATGGCAAGAATAAGCGATTTGGAGCATTCTGGAGCATTTTTGGGCCAAGATTGGATAGTGCAAGCATGGAGGCAAGTTGATGGACGAATTTGAAGACAAAAAGGCTTGAAATCAGCCACAAAACATTCTTTCTAGAAGTTCTATCCCTTGTCCTACAAAAGTGGCGCCCCAAACCCTTCTAGAAGTCCCAAAATCTATCATAAAACACATTCTTTCTAGAACCCTAAAAATCTGGCGCCTCCTTCACCTCTAGAATCCTTTTTCCTTGCCTTGCAAGGCATTCCTTTGCCCTTATCCTATTGTGCCGCACCTCTCAAGCCCTTTCCCTCTTGGATTCTGATTTGTTAGGCCCTTTTCCTTGTGGATTTGGGTTCTACAAAATCCTTTTTAGAGATTAATTGGACCACATTTCCTTTTCCAAATTAAATGCCACACCCTACGCCTTTATTCCTTAATTTTTGTTAAGCCCAAGTACAAATCTGATTTCTCTAGGGTTTTGAGGTGCATATATATAGATATTTTAGGGTTGTGCCATAGAAATCCTTTAGCCGCAGTCCATCCACCATTCTACACATCCAAACACCATTCACCATCCACCTTTCACCATAACTCACCTACATCCATCCACCACCACCATTCAACACAGAAATTCATTCAACCGTACTCCATCCACCATTTCACACATCCATACACATCCATAGTCCCTTGTGCCGCAGCAAGGTGGGGAAGAAGAAGAACCTTGGCGTTTCATGCTTGCAGATTGGAGCGTTTTAGGTGTACTTCGTTCTTGTTTTCAATGTTTATTTTATGATTACTTTCTGATTTTGCTATAACCATGAGTGGCTAAACCCCTATTTAGTTAAGGGGAAGTTTGAAGCCATGAACATGTTTGAGATATGAATTGATTTCTTCCAATTGTGATTTGTTAAGTTGTGATTGCAATTCAATTATCTGTTTTATTCATAACTGATCTGTGTATGTTTATTAAGGATGCATACTTAGTTTTCATGCATGAATCAGATGCTAGAATATAAATGAGTTTCACCTAATCGTTACAAGTTTATATTCCTGAGTAGTGAAGGTTGATTGTCACAATCGCGTTAATTGAATTCTGGGCAAACGTATCATGCATTCATAGTTACAATTGCCTCGTCAACACTTACGATTTTCATGAAACGTAATGATCTCTGATTGTATCTCTTTTATGCATTCATGTAGGGGACTTTTGGAGAATGATTTGGGTTGTCGCATGCATTCATCCAATTCAATGAGTAAAGGAATATCTGAGGGTTAATTTGTGCATCACGGTTAATCTGGGGTGTTGAGCGTCATAGTTTGTTGAAAAGCAATTGGAAATCGATTCATGTACAAGTGTGTCATGTGTGGAGAACGGACCTCTAACTAATCCATCCATCATCTTATTTTCTTAAATTCGTTTTACAATCTGTTTAGTTTTACAATTTGTTTGTTTATTTCAATTTCATCAGAACCAAAACCCCATTTTACTTTCTTGTTTCAAAGTGTTTAAAATCTGTTTTGTTTGTGTTTTAGAGTGTTTTGAGTCAAGTCAAAACCCTAAATTCGTCCAAAGTTGTGTTTAGAGTCCAAAACTGCCTAGTTTGTGTTTTTAGGCAGTTTTGAGTGTTTTGGAGTTGATTTAAGTCTTTTGAACCTGTTTTGAGTCCCTTGAGTCCTTCCAAACATTTTTAACTTTGTTTTTGTGTTTTGAGTCAGTTTAGAGGTTTTAGCAAGCCCTCCTAATCCTCGGTTTAGAATGATCCCTACTTACACATACTACATTGATAGGGTTTAAGTTTGAGTGCAATTTAATTTCACATCAAAATTCTGGTGCTGTTGCAGAGGATTAGCAACTTTGCTAATCCCTTGGTTCTTTTCTTTTCATTTAGTTTGTTTGTATTTTAGTTTCTGACTTGTTTTGTTTTCTTGTTTTTAGGTACTAGTGTATGACTCGAAGTTCCTAACCTGTTCGTGAGCACATCTTGGACTTTGACAACGATTTTGAGCGAACTTTGAGGAGGAAAAGAAAGAATCCAGAACGTCACCCACCTAGTTCAAGTTCTGAGGCTGAGGTTGTGGAGCAAGAAGAGGCCGAGGTGGAAGAGGTTATGGCTGTAGATAATCGAACCATCAAAGAGCTTTCTGCCTCGGGTGTGGATAATGTCGCGCCTCTATGCATTCAATATCCGAGGGCAGCTCCAGATAAGACCGCCGAGTTTGAATTGAAGCCAAGCTTGTTACATCATATTCCAAAGTACCATGGGCTATCCATGGAAGATCCAAACAAGCACTTAAAGGAGTTTGAAGTAGTTTGTTCGAGCATGACCCCGGTGAATGTCGATGGCAGCATCTTGAAGATGAAAGCTTTTCCATTCTCACTAATGGATAAAGCTAAAGATTGGTTGTATGAACTAGCACTTGGGACGGTTACATCTTGGGAAAGTATGAAATGAGCATTCTTGGAGAAATTTTTCCCAACTTCAAGAGTCATTCTCTTGAGGAAACGGATTAGTGGCATCCAACAAAATCAAGGTGAGTCGTTCCCAGCTTATTATGAACGTTTTAAAACTCTTGTTGCTTTATGTCCACAGCACCAAATGAAATAGGAGCTGCTCATTCAATACTTCTACGAAGGACTCCTCCCCATTGAACGCCAAATGTTAGATGCCTCGGCGGGTGGTGCGTTGGTTGACAAGACCTCGGTGGCTGCCAATACTTTGATTGCAAACCAAGCCCTCAATGCACAACAATATGAAGGTGTTGGATAGAGAGAGAACCCACGGCAGCAACATGTTAATGAGGTAAGTGCAATCTCTGAAATTCAATCACAATTAGCTAATCTCACCTATCTTGTGTCTTAGGTTGTAATTGGGTCAAAACCACAAGAAAATCAGGTTTGCACCATGTGCTCCATCCAAGGGCATCTATTTGAGAATTGCCTTCAGTTGATCGAGAATGGTGGATGGGAATCTGCCAATGCTATTGGATTCCAAGGCCAAAATCAAACCAAATACGATCCATACTTGAACACATACAACCCTGGATGGAGAGATAACCCTAATATGAAGTGGAGAGAGCCCCAATAACCTGCACAACAAGGGGGATTTCAGCAAAACCCCCTGGGTTCCCACGGCCATATCAACAAAATCAACCATTTTCGACCCAATCTAGAACAGGTACGTCCGTGGATAATGATCAACTTGTTCAGTTATTAACTAATATGGTGCAGGGCATGCAAAATCAAGCCAACGAAGTGGAAGATTTGAATAAACAAATGGGACAGATGGCTGAATTCATGGGGAAATTCAGTAGAGAACAAGGTAAGCTACCTAGTGGGACAAATGGTGAATCCGAATGGAGGATTCGAATCTGCCCAAGCCATCATCTTGCGTAGTGGAAAAGAAGTTGGAGCTGAGTCCAACACTCCCAAATCTGCCCAGAAAGAAGATGAAAAGCTGCAAAACGAGGAAGGGAGCACTAGCACACCCACGGCAAGAGTGAATCAACCTTTGTCGCAGGCCTCTATCACTCCTAACTCGGCCAAACAAGGTAAGTTGGTTTCAAGTTCACTTAATACTAATCTGACCAATGTTTCTTTTCCTCGTAGGTTCATGCAATCGAAGAAGGATGAGAATGAGAAGGACATTCTTGAAACATTCCGGAAAGTGCAAGTGAACATATCACTCCTTGATGCAATTAAACAAGTCCCGAAATATGCCAAATTTCTCAAGGAGTTGTGCACAACCAAGAGAAGAATGTCGAACAAAGAGGTAGTTAAGGTAAGTGAAAATGTTTCAGCCGTATTGCAACAGAAACTGCCCACTAAATACAAAGACCCCGGTAGTTTTACGATTCCTTGTGTAATTGGTAATACTCGGTTTGAAAATGCAATGCCAGATTTAGGTGCATCTATAAATGTCATGCCTTACTCCATTTATGCATCTATGAACTTGGGTGAATTGAAAAATGATGGTGTGATTATACAATTGGCTGATCGTTCTAACGCCTACCCAAAATGTGTTTTGGAGGATGTTTTAGTGCAGGTGAACCATTTGAACTTCCCGGCTGATTTTTACGTTCTAGACATGGAAGATTCATCTCATTCTACATCCTTGCCGATTCTCCTTGGTAGACCATTCATGAAGACAGCCCGCACAAAGATAGATGTGTTCAAGGGCACTTTGACAATGGAATTTGATGGGGAAGTTATCAATTTTAATATTTCTGAAACTATGAGATATCCCGTTGATGATCACTCTTGTTTTTCTATTGATATCATTGATTCTTTGGCGCAGGAGTATCTTGAGGAATTGAATGAGGATGCCCTTGAAACAGCCATTACAAAGGGCATAGAACTCAAAAACCACAACATTGGCACCTTGCACACCCACGGCCAGATTGGGGATTCCATTGCCGTGCCCTTTAATGAAGAAGTTGCAAAGGTTGTGGCTGCCCTTGAGTCATTACCACAACAATATGGTAAGGTTCCGCTCTCAATTTAAAGTTCAGTTTCTACTAAGATTTTACCTTCTGTTATTCAGGCACCCACTCTTGAACTTAAGCCATTGCCGGACCATTTAAAGTATGTGTTTTTGGGAAATGACGAGACGTTGCCCATCATTGTTTCTTCAAGTCTCACGGCACATGAGGAAGAAAAGCTTGTGAGGGTGCTACGAGAGTACAAAACGGCCATAGGGTGGACTTTGGCCGACATTAGGGGAATTAGCCCCACCACTTGCATGCATCGCATACTTCTTGAGGAGGGGACTAAACCATCCCGAGAGGCTCAACGCCGTCTCAACCCTCCAATGATGGAAGTCGTGAAGAAGGAAATAATCAAGCTCTTAGATTGTGGAGTGATCTATTATATTTTCGATAGCCGTTGGGTTTCACCAATTCAAGTCGTTCCCAATAAGTCTGGAGTTACTGTTGTCAAGAATGCAGAGAATGAGTTGGTGCCTACATGAATTCAAACTGGATGGCGAGTTTGTATTGACTATAGGAAGCTAAACGCCACAACAAGGAAAGATCAAAGATAGACCTTGTACGTCACTTACCCTCTTCTACTTCGGTTAGAGAGGTTCGTTCGTTTCTTGGCTATGCAGGGTTCTATAGGCGTTTCATCAAGGATTTTTCCAAGATTTCCAATCCCCTTTGCCGATTGCTTCAAAAGGATGTGCCCTTCAAGTTTGGAAGAGTGTGAATCGGCATTCAAGAAACTCAAGGAGAAGCTCACTTCGGCCCCTATCATTGTTCCTCCAGATTGGAGCCTTCCTTTCGAGCTTATGTGTGATGCATCGGACTATGCACTAGGAGCTGTTTTGGGGCAAAGAAAAGACAAGCAGCCGCATGTCATATACTACACCTCTCGGACTCTGAATGATGCCCAATTGAACTACTCCACAACGGAAAAAGAACTTCTAGCTGTTATCTTTGCTTTAGATAAGTTTCGGTCTTATTTAATTGGCACTAAAGTGATTGTTTATACTAATCATGCAGCTTTGAAGTACTTACTAACGAAGAAGGAAGCAAAACCTAGGCTTATTCATTGGATGCTTCTTCTTCAAGAGTTTGACATCGAAATCCGAGACAAGAAGGGAAGCGAGAATGTGGTGGCTAACCATTTAAGCCGAATGATCCATAATGAGCATGACCGTGCCGTGCCTATCCCTGAAACTTTCCCTGATGAGTAGCTGCTGTCCGTTGAGGTAAGTGAACCTTGGTATGCCGATCTAGTGAATTACTTAGTGTCTAAATGAGTTCCAAGCACTCTCACCAAGCACCAAGGTGATAAACTTCGAAAAGATGCACGATTCTATGTTTGGGATGATCCTTATTTGTGGAAGTATTGCTCTGATCAAATTTTGCGTAGATGTGTGCATGATTGTGAATTTCAATCAATTCTAAGATTTTGTCATACTTATGCTTGTGGTGGACATTTTGGCACCCAAAGAACGGCATTAAAATTTCTTAAATGTGGATTTTATTGGCCCACTTTGTTTAAAGATGCTAGAACTTTTTGCCTAACCTATGATCGTTGCCAAAGAACGGGAAATATAGGTGCCAAGGACCAAATGCCGCAGCAACCCCTATCCTTTGTTGAAATTTTTGACATTTGGGGTATTGATTTTATGGGTCCTTTCCCTCCTTCTTATGGTTTCACTTATATCTTGCTAGCGGTTGATTATGTTTCAAAATGGGTGGAAGCAAAAGCCACCCGTACTAACGATTCAAAGGTTGTTGCAGATTTTGGGAATACTAACATTTTTGCTTGGTTTGGAATGCCTAGAGTTCTCATTAGTGATGGAGGCTCCCACTTTTGTAATTGAACCATTGAAGCTTTGCTCAAGAAGTACAACGTTACGCATAAGGTTTCAGCACCTTATCATCCTCAAACCAATGGGCAAACCGAGGTTTCAAATAGAGAGATCAAGCAAATACTAGAGAAAATTGTGGGGCCAACAAGGAAGGATTGGAGCTTGCGCTTGGATGATGCATTGTGGGCTTATCGTACGGCCTACAAAACTCCCATTGGCATGTCACCTTTTCGGCTCATCTATGGCAAGCCATGCCATTTGCCCGTCGAGATAGAGCACAAGGCACATTGGGCTGTGAAAACCTTCAACATGGATATAGATGCCGCTGGGGTGCACAGAAAGCTCTAATTGAATGAACTCAAGGAGATTAGGCACGAGGCTTACGAGAATACCCACATTTACAAGGACAAGACCAAGGCGTATCATGACAAGATGCTTCGTACAAAGATGTTCTCTAAGGGGCAGAAAGTGCTCCTCTTTGATTCTAGCCTTTGGTTATTCCCCGGTAAGTTACGTTCTCAGTGGATTGGACCCTTTGTTGTTACTAATGTTTTTCCTCATGGTGCAGTCCAAGTCCAAAGCTTGAAAACCGGACACGAATTCAAGGTGAATGGGCATCGTTTGAAGCCCTATTATGACCTGTTTGAGGAGCATGTGGTGGAGGACCTACCCCTCCATACCGTGGGCTCCAAGGAAGCTTGAAGGATGGTATTCGTCCGGCTGCACGACGTTAAAGCAAGCGCTTCGTGGGAGGCAACCCATGCCAATAAAGAACACCTAGAATCGGCTCTACATCCAGATTTGCTTCCTTTCAACCCTTTTCCTTGCTGCCCTTATCTTTCTATGCTTATGTGTTGCTTGTTTGATTGTTTTTATGTGAGTTTATGTTTGAAACATTGAGGACAATGTTTGGTTTAAGTATGGGGGGGTAAACAAGCTGTTTTTGCATGATTTTCGTGGGTTTTTATCACCTATCACTTCTAATATTGTTTCTCACTATTTTAAGTGTTTTTAGTGTGTTTTGAGGTTGTTTTGTGTGTTTTGAAGTAAAAATACGAAAATAAAAAATAAAAAAATTAGTTTTTGATGTTTTTTTAGAGTCGTTTTGGTGTGTTTGTGTCTTAGGTACCTTCCAACACAATGATGAGGATTTGGTTTTTAATTGCATGACTATTAAAGAGAATTATAAACATGGATGGAAGTTTGATTTACTCTTTGGTTTATGCTTGGTTGTGGTTATAATTTATGAATTCACATGCAATCATAAAAGAAAAAAAAAAGTTTTTGTAACATGCTTGAAGGAAGGAACTCAAATTAACGCTACAACCCTGAGAAACTTGAGCCCAAACGTTTATTTGGAGAGTATTAATCTGTGCATTCTTGTTTTCTAAAGTCGTTGCATGATCTCATCATTCTTTGCTTGGTTGCTACTTAGAAGGCGTTTCATCATTTAGTTCCAAATACTAGAACTCATGGCCGTTCCATTCAAAGCATGAAATTGATTAGCATAACAAATAACAAGATGAAGTTGTTTAGTTTAAACTAGAGCCAAAAAGCCTTAACCCTTTTGCATTATGATTTGTAGGTTTAACCTCGTTGAGCCTTGTTTAGCCTATTTTTCTTTGTTAACCACATTATCCTTACCTACCCTAGTATAGGATCATCCATACCCTTATTCTTAAGGCATAGTGAAGCATGACTTAAAAATAATTCCCTTTGATTGTCCTCTTGCAGGAAAAACAAGTGTGGGGGAAGGGAATTGTGTGTGTTTGTGTGCCAAGAAAAGAAATAAGGCACAGGTTTGGTAAAGAAAAAGAAAAATTCGTGGAAAAAGAAGAAGAAAAAGAAAAAGTTGTGAAAAGAATGAAAAAGAGTTGAAAAATAAGTGAGAATGAGCTCACAAGTGTTGATTGTTGAAGGAAGGGTCCAAAACATCAAAATTCGGCCCTAAAATGTGTAAATCTTCCCTTTTGTGTTTAAAAGTTGATTTCTGCATTCACAAGTGAATTCTAAGTGTCAATTTCATTACTTTGCTTGCTTTGCTTTAAGAACATTTGTTTATCCTAATCCTTCTTTGTTAACCAATACCCCTAGCCCCGTTATAACCCTATACTTCTATCTTGAGTGTTGTGTGTTTTAATATGTGGAGTTTGGGATTGGTATGAGCATATGGTGTCCCTGGTTCTCGCATCTAAGTAGTAGCATTCCATTCATGAGATCATATCGAAACATGCTTATTTACTCCAGAAATTGCTTTCTTTGTTATAAACATATGTGAGTACTAGTTTTTCATGTTTACATCAATCTTCTCACATATACCTAGAATAGGGAAGTTAGAAAATCTGAGTGAAAATAAGAGTGTACCTAGTGAGGAATTGATGTATTCTCTAAGGCATGTTACTACATTCAAAACATTGTTTTAATTGGTTAAATGCGAGCTAATGAATGGTGACTGTGATTAAGTATGTACTAAAGGGTGGGGATGACTAAAATCTATGGTTATGATGATCTTGAATATGTCATGTGTGTTGAAAATCCCTAAGGTGAACGTTGGAAGGTCTAGTTTGTTTGGTGTTTGTTTTGCTCATTTTGTTTTGTTTTGCTTGAGGACTAGCAAAAGCTAAGTGTGGGGGAATTTGATAGGAGCATATTTATGCGACTTAGTTAGCTTGTTTTCATGCATTAACGTCCTTAGTTCTTAGTTAATTTTGTATTTTAAGCTATTCTTGTGTGTTTGTAGGTTCTAAGTGTCAAAATGGCAAGAAGAAGCGATTTGGAGCATTCTGGAGCATTTTTGGGCCAAGATTGGATAGTGCAAGCATGGAGGCAAGTTGGTGGACGAATTTGAAGACAAAAAGGCTTGAAATCAGCCACAAAACACTCTTTCTAGAAGTTCTATCCCTTGTACTACAAAAGTGGCGCTCCAAACCCTTCTAGAAGTCCCAAAATCTGTCATAAAACACATTCTTTCTAGAACCTTAAAAATCTGGCGCCTCCTTCCCTTCTAGAATCCTTTTTCCTTGCCTTGCAAGGCATTCCCTTGCCCTTATCCTATTGTGCCGCACCTCTCAAGCCTTTTTCCTTGTGGATTTTGATTTGTTAAGCCTTTTTCCTTGTGGATTTGGGTTCTACAAATCCTTTTCAGAGATTAATTGGACCACATTTCCTTTTCCAAATTAAATGCCGCACCCTAGGCCTTTATTCCTTAATTTCTGTTAAGCCCAAGTACAAATCTGATTTCTCTAGGGTTTTGAGGTGCATATATATAGATATTTTAGGGTTGTGCCACAAAAACCAACCATTCATCACAGAAATCCTTTAGCCCCAGTCCATCCACCATTCTACACATCCAAACACCATTCACCATCCACCATTCACCATAACTCACCTACATCCATCCACCACCACCATTCAACACAGAAATTCATTCAGCCACACTCCATCCACCATTTCACACATCCATACACATCCATAGTCTCTTGTGCCGCAGCAAGGTGGGGAAGAAGAAGAACCTTGGCGTTTCATGCTTGCAGATTGGAGCATTTTAGGTGTACTTCGTTCTTGTTTTCAATGTTTATTTTGTTATTACTTTCTGATTTTGCTGTAACCATGAGTGGCTAAACCCCTATTTAGTTAGGGGGAAGTCTGAAGCCATGAACGTGTTTGAGATATGAATTGATTTCTTCCAATTGTGATTTGTTAAGTTGTGATTGCAATTCAATTATCTGTTTTATTCATAACTGATCTGTGTATGTTTCTTAAGGATGCATACTTAGTTTTCATGCATGAATCAGATGCTAGAATATAAATGAGTTTCACCTAATCATTACAAGTTTATATTCCTGAGCAGTGAAGGTTGATTGTCACAATCGCGTTAATTGAATTCTGGGCAAACGTATCATGCATTCATAGTTACAATTGCCTCGTCAACACTTACGATTTTCATGAAACATAATGATCTCTGATTGTATCTCTATTATGCATTCATGTGGGGGACTTTTGGAGAATGATTTGGGTTGTCGCATGCATTCATCCAATTCAATGAGTAAAGGAAAATCTGAGGGTTAATTTGTGCATCACGGTTAATCTGGGGTGTTGAGCATCATAGTTTATTAAAAAGCAATTGGAAATCGATTCATGTACAAGTGTGTCATGTGTGGAGAACGGACCTCTAACTAATCCATCCATCATCTTATTTTCTTAAATTCGTTTTACAATCTGTTTAGTTTTACAATTTGTTTGTTTGTTTCAATTTCATTAGAACCAAAACCTCCTTTTACTTTCTTGTTTCAAAGTGTTTAAAATCTATTTTGTTCGTGTTTTAGAGTGTTTTGAGTCAAGTCAAAACCCTAAATTCGTCCAAAGTTGTGTATAGAGTCCAAAACTGCCCAGTTTGTGTTTTTAGGCAGTTTTGAGTGTTTTTGAGTTGTTTTAAGTCTTTTGAACCTATTTTGAGTCCCTTGAGTCTTTCCAAATGTTTTTAACTTTGTTTTTGTGTTTTGAGTCAGTTTAGAGGTTTTAGCATGCCCTCCTAATCCCCGGTTTAGAATGATCCCTACTTACACATACTACATTGATAGGGTTTAAGTTTAAGTGCAATTTAATTTCACATCAAAAACCTCAATAATCTTCTTAACGTAACTTGAAAAGATACTTACCATGCATCTTTGAAAGGTGGCTGGTGCATTGCATAAACCAAATGGCATTCAAAGATAAGCAAAAGTACCAAACGGACAAGTAAAAGTGGTATTTTCTTGGTTGTCTGGAGCTATCACAATCTGATTATATCCCGAATAACTATCAAGAAAACAATAAAAAGAATGACCGGCTAACCTTTCAAGCATTTGATCAATGAACGGCAAAGGGAAGTGATCCTGACCGGCTAACCTTTCAAGCATTTGATCAATGAACGGCAAAGGGAAGTGATCCTTCCTTGTGGTGGCGTTGAGCTTCCTATAATCAATGCAAACTCGCCAACCTGTTAGGATACGGGTGGGTACAAGCTCGTTCTCTTCATTCTTTACCACGGTGACTCCAGATTTCTTTGGAATGCATTAAACCAGTGAAACCCAACGACTATCTGAAATTGAATAGATCACGCCACAATCAAGAAGCTTGATAATCTCTTTCTTCACAACTTTCATCATTGGAGGGTTGAGTTGGCGTTGAGCCTGTCGAGATGGTTTAGCCCCTTCCTCAAGAAGTATGCGATGCATGCATGTTGTAGGGCTTATTCCCTTGATGTCGGCCAAGGTCCATCCAATGGCTATTTTGTACTTCTTCAACACCCTCACCAATTTCTCCTCCTCTTGTGCCGTGAGTGTGGAAGACACTATGACCGGCAAAGTCTCTTAGTCTCCCAAGAAAACGTACTTCAAATGATTTGGTAATGGTTTAAGCTCAAGGGAAAGTGCTTGAATTACTGAGGGTAACAACTTATTAGTGGAAACGAGAATTGGACTTGGATTTGGAGACTTACCTTCTTACTTCGGCAAGGACTCAAGGGCAGCCACCATCTCAATCTCCTATTCACATCTAGGCACGGCCAGGCCTTCCTCATGCATTCCGTGGGTGTGCTTGCTCCCTGCCTCATTGTTTTCGAATTCCATTCCTTTTGTAATGGTCGTTTCGAAGGCATCCTTATTTAAGTCTTCAAGATATTCCTGCCCCAATGAATCAATTATATCAATAGAAAAACAAGAATGATCATCATTAGGATATCTCATAGCTTCAAAAATATTAAAATCAATGACTTTCCCATCGAATTCCATTGTCAATGTCCCTTTAAATACATCAATCTTGGTTCGGGCTGTTTTCTTAAAGGGTCGCCCAAGCAAGATTGGTAATGGAGTAGCATGAGTTGAATCCTCCATTTCTAACACATAGAAATCTGCTGGGAATATCAATTGATCAACCTGCACCAAAACATCTTCCAAATCTCCTTTCGGATATACATTAGAACGATCGGCTAATTGAATTATAACACCATCATTTTTAAGTTCTCCCAAGTTCATGGATGCATAAATGGAGTATGGCATGACATTAATGGAAGCCCCTAAATCTAACATGGCATGTTCAAACTTAGTATTGCCAATAACATAAGGAATTGTAAAACTACCGGGATCTTTGCATTTACGAGGCTGTTTCCGTTGCAAGAGGGCTGAAACATTCTCACTTACCCGGACCACTTCTTTGTTCGAAATTCTCTTCCATGTTGTGCAAAGCTCTTTCAAAAACTTGGCATACCTTGGAACTTGCTTGATTGCATCAAGGAGTGGAATATTGACTTGCATTTTCCTAAACATCTCAAGAATGTCCTTTTCAGCCTTTTCCTTCATTGATTGCATGAACCTGTGAGGGAAAGGTACATTTGGAAGAATAACGTTAGAAGGAATCAAATTCGGAACAACCTTACCTTTATTGGCTGAGTTAGAGTGCTTAAGAGGCTGCGGCAAGGATGATTCTACCCTTGTCGTGGGTTTGTCATTCTCCTCCTCCTTGATCAGCAGCTTTTCATCTTCCTTTGGACTTGATTTGGATGGATGTGGGTCTGTTCCAACCTCCTTGCCACTTCTCAACATGATTGCTTTGGCAGATTCAAATCCTCCTTTTAGATTGACAACAATTGAGCTTGGTAGTTTGCCTTCTTCTCTGATTTCTCCCAAGAATTCTGCCAATTGCCCCATTTGTTTCTTCATGTCGGCCATCTCCTTGGCTTGGTTTTGGTACCCCTGGGTCAAAGTAGTTAGTATTTTAAGCGTATTATCCTCATACATTGACATACCTAAATTAGATTGGGCAGATTGTTGTTGGGACTGAGTTGGTGCGAATGGCCTTGGATAAAAACCCGGAGGTTGCTGTCTAAATCCACCTTGTTGTTGAGGTTGTTGAGGCTCCCTCCACTTGAAGTTTGGGTGATCTCTCCAGCTCGGATTGTAAGTATTGGAGTATAGATCATTCCTTAGCTGATTTTGGGCTTAAAAGCCAATGGCGTTGGCACTTTCCCATCCCCCATTCTCTATTAATTGAGGGCATTGCTCAGAAAGGTGTCCTTGCATAGCGCACATGCCACAAACACTTGGTCCTTGCACTTTCATTCCTTCGGCAATCTGTGACACAAGAACAGTGAGATTAGACCTTTAAGATTGCAATTCGGAAATTAAACTTACCTCATTAACTTGGTGTTGCCGTGGGGTATCCCTTTGTCCAACTCCTTCGTATTGTTGTGCATTCCAAGCTCTATTTGCAATTAAAGTCTTCGCAGCAACCGATGTTTTGTCAACCAAAGCACCACCTGCCAAGGCATCTAGCATTTGTCTCTCAATGGGAAGAAGTCCCTCGTAGAAATATTGAAGTAGAAGCTCTTCCTTCACTTGATGTTGAGGGCATGATGCAACAAGGGTCTTGAAACGCTCATAATACGCTGGAAAGGATTCTCCTTGGCTTTGTTGAATTCCGCTAATCTTCTTCCTCAAAAGAATTACCCTCGAAGTTGGAAAGAATTTCTCTAAGAACGCTCGCTTCATACTTTCCCAAGAAGTGACGGTTCCAGGTGCTAGTTCGTCAAGCCAATCCTTAGCCTTTTCCAAAAGAAAGAATGGAAAAGCTTTCATCTTCAGAATATTGCCATCTACGTTGATTAGATTCATGCTTGAACATACTACTTCAAATTCCTTCAAATGCTTTTTTGGATCTTCCATAAACATCCCATGGTATTTAGGAATGTGAGCAAGCTAGACTTCAATTCAAACTCATCGGTCTTGTCTTGTGCCGCCCTAGGATATTGAATGCATAAAGGCGCAGCATTGTCTAATCCCAAGGCTGAAAGTTCCTTGATTGTTCGATTATCCATATATGTGGCTTGTTCTTCCTCTTCCTCTTCGTCAAACTCAGATTCAAAGCTAGAACTAGGTGGGCTCGGTTCTGGCTCTTTCCTCTTCCTTCCCTAAGTTCGTTCAAAATCGTCGTCAAACTCCAAGATGTGTTCACGAACAAGTTGAGAACTTTGAGTCATAAACTAGTACCTAAAACAAAGAAAACAGAATGAAAATAAAAAACTAAAACTAAAAACAAAAGAAAAACACAAACACAAACACGGGGGATTAGCAAATTTGCTAATCCCCGGCAACGGCGCCAAAAATTTGATGCGAATTAAATCAACACACAAATTAAAAACCTATTATTGTAGTATATGTAAGTAGGGATCGTTCTAGGACGGGGATTAGAAGGGATTGCTAATCTACTTAAAACTGACTCAAAAACACTTAATTAGACGCAAAGAACTCAAAACAAACTAAAGAGACTCACAACACACTAGAATGACTCAAAACAGCACAAAACAATGAATAGACTCAAATTAGACACTTAAGGGTGATTTGGACGAAAATTGATTTCAACTTGACTTAAAACACTTAAAACCCAAGTTTAGATAGATTCTAACTAAATTGACACAACAAAGTAAAGAGGATTGGGTTTTTGACGAAATTAGAACTTAAACAAACAGATTATGAAACTAAACATAAAACACATGAAATTGAGATGATTTGAATGGTAAAAGGCTAGCTAGAGGGTTCTTCTCCACACATGACACATATGCATACGAATCGATTTCTAGTTACTCTTTCAATAAACCATGTACCTCAACGCCCCAAGTTAATCGTGAACGCACAAATTAACCATCAGATTTTCCTAAAGTCATTGAATTGGATGAACGCATATGCAACCAAATTATTCTTCAATAGTCCCCTACATGAACGCATAATAGAGATACAATCAAAGATCATTAAGTTCTATGAAAATCATAAGCATTGACAAGGCATTCGTAACTATGAATGCATGATACTCCTGCGAGAAATTCACTTAACGCGATCGTTTATAAGCGACCTCCACTACTTGTAAATATAAGTTTGTAACTATTAGGTGAAACTCCCTTATATTTTAGCTTCAAATCCCTGCATGCAAACTAAGTGTGCACCCCCAATCGACATACAAGAATAAGTTATCAATCAATCAGTTAAGAAAATTGCATTCATGATTCACAAAATTATAATTGGAGGAAATCAATTCATATTACATATATGTTCATGGTTTTGAATCCACCTCTAGCTAAAAAGAAATTAGTTCCTCATACTTGCAATTAAACAAAGACAATTGAATTTAAACATTGAAAACAAAAGTAGAAGACACCTAGAATGCTCCAGCAATCCAAAGGTCTTGAATGACTAGCATGACTCCAAGCTATCCTCTCCTCCTTTGCAAAGTTGCGGCACAAGGGTTTTGGTGAAGGTTTGAGTGACGAATTGTATGAACGAATGGCTGAAAGTATGAATAAATGAGTAAGTGGTGAATGGATGTCATGAATGGTGCGGCAAAGGATTTTATTTAAGGGAAAATGAAATCAAAACCCTAATTAATTTTGGAGATAGACTTTTATTCCAAATCCTCTAAGAAAAAAGGGTAACAAATCAGAATCCAAGAGGAAAAGGGAAAGGGAGGTGTGGCAGAGGTCTTCAAGGAAATGGAATGTGATTTACAACACAAAATAGGAAAGGAAAGGATCCCCCTTGTGCGGCAAGGAAGAGGAATGTGCAAGGTTGGTGCGGCAACCTCCTAGGAGGAAAGGGAAAGGTTTTACACTGTTTGGGGGTTGACTCTTTGACTTTTAGAAGGCTAAATGTTTTAGGAAAAGGAAAAGGTGCTTTGAATATCCTCTGAAAATAAGGTAAGTTTGAATTAATGTTTCCTTCTTCTTCACTGATTCCTTTCTTCAAAATCTTTCACTTAATTCTTCTAGCACATTCCAAAACCTTCTTGAACTTCAATTTCGTCCATCCACCTTGCTCCTTGCATAAGCTATCCATTCCAAGCCCAAAACTACTCTAAAATGCTCCAAATTGCACTTTCTTGCCACTTTAGTCCTTTGAACCTACAAACACACGAAAATAGCTTAAAACACTAAAATAACTAAGAACTAACAACAAAAATGCCAAGAAGCAAGCTAACTAAGTTGCATAAATATGCTCCTATCATCCTGCTTCGGGACACCTAATTTGGGGCGCGCTGTATCTCGATGCGCTCGAGGAGTTGGTTCACCAAGGTGGTCTGCTGCGTGAGGGCATTCGTCAAATTGGCGACCTGCTGGGGCAGGTGGTGCTCACCATTTGGATTGGAAGAGCTTGGAAAATAGGCGTCTCCATATGTGGTGGAAGTATAGTGGACTACAGGTACAAAACTTGAGCCCAAAGCGGGCATTCCTGCAGAAAAGTGGGGTGAAAATAACACTGAATCGATCGCGGGACCGGTGGTCAGAATCTGATCGCTGGAGGTGGCCTTAGAATGGACTAGCGCCTGCTTGCCTGGGGCCTGCATGGCTGTGGGCCCTCATAGTCATTGAGCTGCCACATCATGGCTTGTTGGCTGGGTGGCTTGGGCTTAGGCTTGGGCATGGGCATGCTGTCGCATTGGGCTAGGCCTGCCATGGCAGCTACCAAGTTCTGGGCCTTCTACCCAAAGGCTTGGAAATGGACCTGGGCCTCCTACCTAGGGTTTGGTTAGTTGTGGCGCTGCAAGGGCAGCTGCGGTGGGAGTGATGCCGTGGCCTGGTGGCCTTGTCATGGTAGTTGGGTCACGGCAATGGTGGTGGTGCGACTCCGCGGTGGTGGTGCTACTCCGCGGCAGTGGAGCTCTTTCTGTTGTCGAGTTGAGCCTTGAGGGTTTCCGTCGTGGGGCTATGTCCTCGTCTTCACTCTTCGGTCCAAATCCTTGCATGTACGGGGTTCCGTTCGTCGTAGTTTCTGAATTTCCTACCATTGTATCCTTTCTCCAGGGATTGATTAAGAAACTTTTCTAGGAAAAATTAATTGATACAACGTGTGAGATATTCAACATAATAGAAAGTTCAAGAAACAAATGTGAGAGGCTTATTCGAGTATTTTGAATTAGCTTTCAATGAAAGCACCAAGTTGTCGATGCAAATTTCCGCCTTCTTCAGTCTTGACGAAAATGCACCTACAAAACAATCAACACCTTTGATTAAAAACCTAAGCCTCATGCGCCCACGAGGTGGGGGGGGGGTCAGGTCAATGGATCTCCGATGCCTAAGTTAGTTTCTCTGAGAGAGTAAAGTGTTTAGGGTTTTTTTAAGGTTGCAAAAGCCATCCAAATTTGGTAGAATATGGGGTATTTATAGGGCTAGGGCCGGCCATATAGTTTTTAATAGAGAGATATTCTCTAAATATTCCCAAGATATTAAATAGGAAATAATATCTTGAGATAATGATATAATTATCCCTAATTTATTTAAATTAGGATTACTTACTTGATTGGAGTCAGTCTTCAAATGGGAATGTATTAAAGATATGATTTGGGTAATTGATCCTTATCTTTAATTCCTTGCCAAGGGCAGGTGAGCTGTGGCAGTCGTATTCAGCTGCTGAGACCTCCAGGGGTGTGAGCTGCGCATGGGAGAATCTGAGAAGCCTGCCCATTCATTGAGGGCAATCTGTCTTTCTTGAATAAAAGTCCACCTGTCGCCTCTAGAATTTTTAGGATTATTTTAGGCTCCACATCTACCATCAATCATCCTTCTCTGGCGATTCTGTACGTAAACAAGTCTCCATTTGTATTGTTAATTACTTGGTTTCTTTACATTAACCTTAATTAAGGGTTAAAGATACTTTGTCGCGTGGAACTTGCTTGTGTGGTCCAAATTCTGAAAGTTAGGTTTCCGTGTTTCAGCTTTATAGGTTTTTGTCGAGTGCCAACTGCCAAAGTACTTACAAAAATCATGAGTTCATGACCATGGTTTTGTTCCATAAATAAAGTACACAAAACCAAAGTATGGATTAACAACTTCAATTTTTATGTTTTCCGTTTTGGTAGTATGGCAGTTTGCCCTCATTGCTTAGAGGCCAACTCAAACTCAAGTCCATAAGAGTAAACATCTAAGAAATTCGCAACATCGTTCCATCATGATGCTTCTTTTGTCACCCTGTTTTTCCGTAACTTAACCTGTTAACTCATTTACGAATTAAATTATTTATTTGAATAAAAATTGTTTATATGAGTTGTAATAATGATATATTTACACTAAGAGTGTGAATAAATTGGAGATAGTTACACCGTCATTTGGATGAATTTTTACACTTGTATGATTGTTTTGGTTACAACATCATTTCGATTTTTAATTAAAGCCCTTCAAACTCTCATGACTAGTACTTTTTGTCTGAGTGCAAATTTATAAAAATTCCTAATAATTAATGTGCAAGTGTGAAAAATGTATATATATATAGATATATATATATATATGTATGTATGTATGTATGTATGTATGTATGTATGTATGTATGTATGTATGTATGTATGTATACAAATACTCCTAATGACAAGCTCTACAACTTTAATGGAGAGATCAACTCCAAAATTCGACATTATAATCTATAAATCCTAGATTTATATTTAATCGTCGATTTTAAGTTTATACTCCATTCTTCTCACTGAATTTCATTTTTTCATATTTTCATTTTTGAAAACATGATCTTTTAGTGGATTCAAAAAGATGAATTGTTTGGATCGTTGACATCACATTCAAATTTTTACGATTTTACGTTTATATAACGTTGACTCATATTTCAGTTAACCGTAAATATCGGAACCTGATATCAACAATCTGAACTGTTCGTAAAGGAAGCATTAAAGCATATGGCAAGGGGCCATAAGTAGATAGTCTTCAATGGAGTCTAGAAATTCAAGACCTTAGAGGGCATTCGATTCAACAAAAAAAACAATAATAACAACAATATTATTCCAATAACTATGAGGAGCATGTGCAGTTTCAAGAATATGTCGAATTATACCCTCGACCACACCATTTTGTTGGAATGTCTGAGAGCAAGTCGTCTCATGTAGAATGTCATGAGCCTCAAACTAGTGTTCAAAATCGTGATTTACACTCTCCACCATTATCAGAACTAGCCTCTTTGCATGCACGGAGGCATTTTTGCTTCACGGGCGCTACATGCCCATAAGGGTGTATTGTGTCAATTTTTTTCCATTGTAATTGTCAAGGTATATTTTAAATGTATTGTCCAAAAAGAAGCTTTTTCTTTACCATGCACATTCTAAAAAGTTGTCATGTTTTTCGTTTTCACTTTGCGTAAAGTAATGATTTAAATAGACAGAAATATATGACGCTTTCAACTAATTTTTGTTCTCTTTTTCTACACAGTAATATGCGTCATTTTGCAGTGATTATGGCTACGTGTTGATTAGTTTGCTCTCCATTGTATAGGGTGAAATATTTTTCTATGAGATCTATCAAGCACCGGATGGGGAAAAAGATCCTCATTGTTTAATGTCAACATTTCCTATTGCACCAGTGAGATATGTTTCCTGTCGAGTTAGCGTAATGTGAATGCCTCTAATTTATATATGGACATTATATAATTGTCAAATATTTAAAAGTCAAGTTTGTATGTTAACATGATTAGGTTACGTTTTCACATTGAATTGGGGTTCAACATTAGAAGTTCTTTTCTCAAATCTCAACATTCAGCAAAATAAAGAAAACAAAACGCCAAAAACAAAAAGCCACATCTTCTGCTGTTATCACCTTCCCTTTTCTGCAAGGCTCACTGCCAATGGAAAATCTATGGCAAGAATACATTTTGCCCCCTTCCTTCTTCTTCGAGCCTCGACAAATGGGTCTCAACCAATGAGTGTGTAAAAGCATCAAAAGTTTTGTTAGTATCATGAATTGTATGTGTTGGAGCTGGAACTGGATTGAGGATTCTAAAATTGAAAGAAATGAACCTAGAGATGCATATGAACTTGGAGCTGGAACTTAATGCATGCATAAAAGAGCACAGGTTCATATTACAATTTTGAGTCATCAAAGAAACAAAGTGAAAACAACAATTCATACACAATTGAAAAAGATCGTCTAAAAGGGGAAGAGAATGAAAATGTAAACATGAATTAGTAACCCAATGGACACTACTAGAATTGTAGCTATAGGGCACCCTTCTTTACACACTAATGAAGATCAGTGCCTTTCTTAACTCTGTATTTGATGTATATTTAAACTAACCTAAATAATAGATTAATTTAAACCAAATTGAACTCGCAAGCGCACAAATCAATTGTAGAAATATTTGCAAATACGAGGTCGATCCCACAAGGATTGCTTTTAATACCAATTCAACCAGTTGATTACGTGATACTTAACTAAGAAACGAATGATAATTGATTATGAAAAATAATTAAAACTCCAACTTAAAATTAAACCAAGAATATGAATAACCAAAAACACACAACGAATGTAAGCTTAAAAGAAATTAATGTGATGAAAGCCTAAGGTCATGAATCCACCAATGACAATCCTATTCCCTTTTCTTCAAGCCGATTGCTATCCAATTACCATGCCAATATTTAAGGTTGTTCTTTCTAAGATATGAATTAATCCGTGGTCAGGCATCAACTCGTGTGTCTATACATGACAACTATATCCTATTGGTTAGGCATACAGTTGAACACATAAAAAACCCATTAAGCACTGAAGAATTATGTCAACCAAATAGGACTAGCTTGATATTGGTCATCCTCACTAGTTTGTCTACTCTCCTTAATCTTAGTTCCAATAAACCTAATTGATATTGGTCATCCTCTTAGATTTATCTAGTTATCTAGAAATAAGTTCACAATGATGGCCAGTCACAAGAACATTCGAAACTAGAATAGATTAAGCACAAAATTAAGAACTAAACATGGCATGTAATCAAATAATAATCAACAAGATACTTTGGGAATAATCATGTCATGGCTTCATCATAAACCGTAGAAAAGTAGTTTAGTTACACATAGTCATAATAAAAATCACAAAAGAAGTCATGGAAAAGATAAAACCCGGAAAAGAATGGTAAGAGCACGCTAAGCTTTTTTCCTTCTCTTTGGACGAATTTTCTATCTTTAATCCATTCTCCCCTCTTAGATAGCCTAGGGTACTCTATTTATTCTAGTAAAACCCTCAAAAGTCTGATAAAAACTATCCTAAAAGAAAACAAACTCCTAAATAATTAATGACACAAACTAGGAAAGAATCCTTCTTGACTTGGGAAACACGTCATCTGTCTTGCACGCCAGTTTTGGGGTTGATTTATCTTCTGAAAAAATATGTAAAAATATAGGAAACGTAGCTTTATCTCTTATCTTTCCAGGCATATATCGTACATCACTAGAAAAAATCGGGAAAGCCTTCAAATCTTCATTCTCCTACAGCTGCGCAGTTTTGAAGGGAAAATTACTTTTGCGTGATTAACTTTCAAAACTGGAACGTTTAGCTCCATGAAAAATTATGAAATTTGGACACAATGATCTTCTACCTCTTAGCTTCCTTCTCCAATCGGCCTTGCATCCAAACTCCTCTGGAAAGTCGAATTATCACCAAAAACGTTCTACATGCGCAGATTGGCTGAAACAGAGAAAGGAAAGTAATAAGGCTCTTTTAAGACCAATTCCTCAACAAAACTTACGGATAATTAACATGAAAATGTGATAAATAATGCACCTATCAGTATTCACCAAAGTTTTTTATCGGTGGCCTTTGAAATAGGGCCACTACAAACGGTGTGCTTACGATTAACAATGTCGGAAATAGGGCCACTATAAAGACGATTAACAATTTCAAATAGATGTTTTCTGAGTTTGTGCATCGGTGCCAAACTTTTGCCTGTGCAAATCTTTTTTTATTCTTTTGCTTTATCTTTTCCGACATTTTTTAAGATTTTTTAATTTCTTTTTTATTTTTTGGTCGAAACTTTTATTTTTTGGGTTGAAATTTGTAACTTTCATTTCAAAAACGCTCGTTTCCTCCAAAAAATTAATAATCAAAAGTATCAAATTAATGAAAGGCTGTTGCAGGCTTGTAATGCGTGCAGTGCAGTTTCCAGTATACAAAATAGTCATACCAAAACCCAACACTAGAACGCAAAAAGAGAAGGAATAATTCTCCATCTTTGTAAACCAACCAAAGTCTCTCAGTTCCCTTCCCCTCTCAGAGTGCTCTTTCTCCCTCTCTTCCTAACGAGTAGGGCTAGATCTAATGATCAGATTTCAAAGACGGCTCCTGCTACTAGATCTGTGGTACTGGCAACCAATTTTTGTTTGGATCTCTCTGTCCTTGGAGTTGACGCACCTCCATGGAAGAAATGGATGCTCGATGTCAAAATGATGGATGTAAGTCGACTGAAGAGATCTCCC
The DNA here is from genome assembly GCA_024362995.1 of Heteromeles arbutifolia. Classification (NCBI taxonomy): domain Eukaryota; kingdom Viridiplantae; phylum Streptophyta; class Magnoliopsida; order Rosales; family Rosaceae; genus Heteromeles; species Heteromeles arbutifolia. Next base: position 30,318,216 of record JANCRC010000011.1, on the reverse strand, counting down.
TGCTTCCTCCCCACCTCCTTTCCGTCGTGTTGTGACCTAAACCTAATCTTGTAGGTATTTATCCGGGTATTGGGTGTAGTCAGGATTTTAAAGGATTTTAAAAGTGATAAATTTTATAGAATTTAATAGGATTAAGACTCCTTAAAATTCATATAGATTTTATAAAGAATTTGAATGGATTGTGGTGGATTGTGGTGGAAGGATTTGAAATCCTAGGGGGTGAGGTTGGTTATATATATTTTTTGCTTTCAAATCCCACAAAATCCACAACTTATTAAAATCCTCCAAAATCTTAATTTTTTTTAATACACTTAGATTTGGATGGATTTTAAAATCCTTTAAAATCTTTTAATTGACTACACTTAGATTTGAATAGATTTTAAAATCCTTTAATTGACTACACCTAGATTTGAATGGATTCTAAAATCCTTTAAAATCTTTTAATTGACTACACTAGGATTTTAAAGTCTTTTAAAATCTTCTCAAATCCAAGTTTGACTACACTATTTACATTAGGTTCTTTTTCTAATTCATTTTTCAGATTTTCAGAAATTTATGTATATCAAGTTCTATTTCTAATATATATTTTGGGTATTTCTTTTTAAGTTCTCTTTTTAATTCATTTTCAGATCTTCGGGATTGATTAAGAAGACCTACGAGAATCCCACTTACGAATTTGTGAGTAACAAACATAAGTGTTGAAATATTGTTGGTATTTTCCAACTTTCATTAAGTTGTTAATTTTCCACTTCTTATTTTTTATTTTTGTAAACTCAAGATTGACTCTCTTGGTGGTATCGTTTTGCAATCTAAGAAACGGTGACCGCAGGTTTTCTGGCCAATTTTCGGCGAAGTCTGCCGAAATTGGACCTCAACTCAAGAGGTAAAAATGATCCTCTCTTCATGGGCTGTTCTCTAGTGTAAGTGCTTTCTCAAAATAAAAACTTTCAGTTTTTGGATAGATTCTAGATTTCGAATTTTAATTCCTTTTTCTGTATGCATGTCGAAGATTGGGGGCGAAGAAGGTGAATCAAAGTTCTTTCCAACCTGGGCCGAGAAGAATGGAAGGTTGTGGGTCAAATTAAGGTGAACAGGGTGATTTTCTCCTTGCATTGTGTTGAGCAAAATTGGTTTTGTTGGTTTTCTCTTGTGCTTTTATGTCGTCTCCTTTCTTTTTTCTTTTTTTTTTTGTATTGCTTTCCTTTAGTTGTTATCCATTTCTCTTTTAGCTTTTTGCCGTGCTCTACTTCGTTGTTTTCTTTCTCCGCCGTCCTCTCCGTCCCCCTTCTGAATCTGTTTCAGGTCTTTTTATAAACTTGAGTTTGTGGAACTTATTTGTGAAACACGGTGGAAATAGTGGGCAGTTTTTTTTTAACTCTTCTTTTGCATGTTGGAGAAAAGTGGGGGAGGAACTGCTCCATTTTCTACCTGTTTCAACCGACTGCTTCCCATCATTTATAATTAATTAATCAATTGTAAATTAATTAACTTTCTATTTCTTGGCATATTTTACACCTCAACACACTGGTAATTTTTTTTTCCATTATTTGTTAGGAATTGTAATCCTAGGAGTATGGTAGTTGTGTTATATGAGTCTGATGTTGGGCTTTGTTGATGCTTTTAGAGGAATTTGTGGAGCATGATACTGTGCACAAAGCACTTATTGCCCTTTTGAGGCAAGATGTTAAAGGTATATTTGTGATCTTCAAATTAAGTGATAGTGCACGATTATAGATTACATGTTTATTACAAATTAATTGATGTTTCATTACATCAGATTGTAAGTTAGCATTTTTATTTATAAGTAAATATGTATATATGTACAAACGCATACACATTTTATGCAGATTTATGTATTTTTCTTACTAGCCTTAAGTTCAACACTTGATACATCTAGGATCATCGAAATCTCTCTCTTTCATAATGTATGTCATCTTCTTGTATGCACAGCTTCTTTGACAGCATTATTCAAGCACATTGGGAGTGTTGAGGAACCAAGCACGTACGAGACCATTCGGGAGAAGGTTTAAAGCTTCATTAGAGATAAGGTGAGAAGATTACTTTTTTGAATGCCCAATATGATTGTTGGTTCAATTGCCTATATTTCAGACTGCCTATTGGTTTGAAATGCGGAATGGGTTCGGATTTCTTGTATTTGTGCATGATGCATGGGTTCATGAGTATGTGTGGGAGCTATATCTTTCCTTTTAAGTTATCTGATTTTGATATTTTGGTTTTTCAAGTTGATGTTCAGACCTTGTAATTCTATGTTTGCATTTTACCAATTTTTTTCTGAAAGAAGGAAATTTATTAATAACACACTACAAAGCAGTCCCCAAAGTACAACAAACAGAGCTAGAGGCCTAACCAGCCAGGCCAAATAGATTTCCAAGCTCAAAATAACTGACTAACTATAGTAAACATCTAAACATGCCACCAAACAGGGAGGTGTCTATGTTTTACTTGCTCTCCTTTAAGTGCATACTTATAAAACAAATTCTTTCTATGTTCCATCTCATGTGTTTCCATTTTCTCCCTGCAGATCACTAATAGCTTGGAGCAAAGATTTTACAAGGATTTACAAAACGAGCACTTTGGATCAGTTAAAGTGGTGCAAATGTAAGTCTGAAGTAACTTAATCTTGTAACAGAATTGTGATTTTGGTAAGGGAAGCTTTTGTCATTTATACCTTCATTGATTCTAAATTTTCAGTCTAGTTGTTACCACTCATTGTTACCAACATTTGTGCAAGATTGTATAAAAGATCTGTTATGCAAATTTGTAGTTGTATTCTTATATCAATTATATTACAATTTGTTTTCTCATCAAAGAAAAAAAAAGAAATATGAAATTGCAATCTGGGTGCCTGTATGATTTAGGGTGGCATTGTTTTCAGATGCCACCAATAATTTAGGGTGGCACTGTTTTTAGATACCACCAATGTATTAAGGGTAGCTATTGTTACAATAGAGACTTCTACATAGGCCATGTACTCTTATTTGGTGGATGCATGGTGGCAATTGAGGTTTGCCACCAATGTCAGTGCCCACTCTTTATAATAGACACCAAACGTAAGGATGCCCTTCAGCCTACATTCTAGTAGTGGGAATTTTGGATTTTTAGGGAAGAATTTGTTTTGAAAGATCAGATCCTCACCAATTTCTGTTACTGGCTCTCCCTTTTCTTTTCACTACCAGGAATACACTTTCCTCGCCTTCCCTTTTCTTGGAGGCCTGCCGAATAGGTTTGCAACCAAAAATTGATGCATAAATCTTCATAATACATTCCAAAGGATTTAGTTTATGTTGCTATCAATTATTTTGCTCAATTCCAAATGGTACTTAGCTTAATTATCGAACTAAGAAGGCACACAGCACACCACTCCATTACAAAATTGGAAAAAGAAAAGTGAGAAATATTAAAGGAATCAATTCCAACTATCTTCGAATCACATCGCAAAGCACAAAGCACACCACTCGATTACAGCTAAAATATTGAGCATTCAAGGAATCTGAACTCTTACATGATTACTAACTTATTTTCCACTCGGCCAAATATGTGGTAAACTGCAAAATAAATATCCAAAAGTTAAAAGCTATACTGAAAAGCTGAAACATGCAAGGAGGGCTTTTGAGATAGATGAAGAGAAGTTAAGGAAGGCTTTTGAGACCGAAGATGAAGAAGACACAGTAGGCTGTAGGATAAAAAAAAAAATATCATGTACAAACAGGACATATTCATTCATCTCATGCTTCTGAAAGTTAACATGCCAACTAAACCTTTCATATTACATTTTGCAAGTAATTTTCAGCCTAAATTGTAAAGGAAAGGATGTCGATGGAATGAAGACTCTTCTAATCAACTTCCAACCAAAATAATGGGAGTGTAATTAAGTTGTTGAATGAGGTAGAAAACATCAGATATATGTTGTTATAACTATTTGCTTGTATAACATAGGAATTTGTATCATAAAATGCAAACACATTCGCAAAGTGGCAATGCTAAGGTTAGGGGAAATTTTGGAAATAAGTCGGTGCCAAAAGCCAAAAGCCACCTATTTCTCACCTTTCCTTTTCTTCAAGGCTCACTGCCAATAAGACTTTTACGGCAAGAATAGACTTTCTCAACTTTCCTTTTCTTCGAGGCTTGACGAATGGGTCAGCAACCAATGAGTCTGTACAACCATTAAAAACCATGAATTTTTTTGTTAGTAACATGAATTGATGTGTTTTAAAAACTTTAGTTGGATTTACGCAAATTTGAAGTCAACGAAAAACGAACATGTGAATCACAAAAAATAGTAATCAAAATTTCAAAACACTGATTTTGTTTTATCTCTTCGTGCTGCTTCTGGTGACATGGGAATCAAAGGAGGATGGTGGTATGTTGTTGCCACAGTGAATCAGAGAGTCAAAGTTCGTTGCCCGGAATTTTCTTCATCCTCTATCCCTCCCCTCCATCAAGGTTAGTAGGTCAGAAGCTGATTTGAAATGTCAAATCTATCCAAGAACTTAAACTGCAGCCAAAATCATATCCTTTATAAACAAAGAGATTGAACATTTCCAAAAAACCCAATTCGATGAACAAAGAACTTTGATCGAATTTACAAAAGTTGAAGAGAACGAAAACTGAAAAGATGAATCACTAACCCGATGAAATTTTTCGATTTTTGGAAAAGAATTTGTTCCGAAAGCTCCAATCTTTTACTAATTTCTGTCACTGATTTGTCCATTTTTTTCTGTTTGGAATGAACTGAAATCACACAGTGAACTTTTGAAAAACAAAATTAGCCTCCTTGCGATTATTCATCTCTAAATACTGGTGGTATGCAGGTGGTTAGTGTTGAACCTCCCAACTCAGATCGTGGAAATCTATGGGGGTGAAAATTGCCCACTACTGCTTAGTAGTTTGAGAGGCTTAAGCACGTCTACTTGTTTTGCTTCTTTTTTTTTCAATTTTCCGTTTTCTTTTCCAATACTTTTTGGATTTTATTTATTTATTGATATTTTCTTTCTACTGTAACCTTCTTTTATACTTTTTTTTACATATATGGTAAAGATATATATATATATATATATATATATATATAGGAATTGCTTAACGGAAGGGATTCCCATTTTTTCAAAAAAATGGGGACACGCTCCTCACTGTTGGATTTAACTTGAATGAAATTGTATGGTTAAGATTGTGTGGCCTGTGTTTTAATCTCAACCACACAATTTCATTAAAGCCAATCTAATGGTGGGGAGTGTGTCCCCATTTTTTTGAAAAATAGGGATCCCTCCCCTTAAGCAACATGTATATATATATATATATATATATATATATATATATATATTTTTTTTTTTTTAACTTGTGTTTTTAAACTGCCCACTACTCCTTAGCAGTTTGTGAGGGTTAACTGTTAAGCACATCCGTTTATAGATTTTTTTTTTTTTATATTTGTTTTCTGTTCAGTAATAGTTTATTTACGAATTTGTCCTCGTTTTTGAACTTTTTGTGGTTTTTTATTGTGAAGGAATCAAATGGCAATATTGGGTTTATCGAATGCTTCACCACTTTATATATATATATATATATATATATATATATAGATTAATATATTACTAGCCTCTCCGCACACGCTTATGTGCATGCGAGAGGCATTTTTTAATCACGGACGCTACGTTGTGCGATGATGTGTTGCTTTATAATATTTCTTAAAGTGATTATTTTATAAATTGTGCGTATGCACACATCATAATAGTATCTTATTATTATTATTATTATTATTATTATTATTTTCAATCATCTCGCTATGACAATTTTTATCTTATTACGACAATTTTTCTCTCTCAACAATTGAGTTACAACCATTATTATAACCATGATTTATAATTAACGCACATGCAAGAGGCAAATTTTAGTCACGGGTTCTACGTGCCCCTTAAGATGTATTGTGTTAGTTGTTTTCTTTCTCATACAGATTTTTACTTTGTTCATCAACGTGGAATGTATTATGATTTGATATATATATTTATGAAAATATAAAAGACGAAATTTATTAAACTAACTGTATTATGATTTGATTCAACACCAATTGCACATTTACATAATAAGGGCAAACCTCTTATTAAATTAAAGAGATACAAACAACTATTGAATTAATCTGTCATCTCCTTCCACATTGCTTAACATTTATTCTATCTTAAGATCTCACCTGCTATCAAATCAAAAAGTTGATTTGATGAGAAACGAACCTCTGCATAAGAAAAACGTCATGAGAAGTCTTACATTGTATTGCAAAAGAAACCAACTAAATCAATTTTTGAGATACTTGCAAGCTTTCAGCCAAAAACACGACAATATTATAAGGAATGAGAATTACCTATAGCAAGCTTTAAATTGAATGCCAACGCCTCTTGGTCATTTTTTCATCTTGACACTATATGGAAAGCTTACAACAAAATATAATTGAAAAAGTTGCAAACCAATCATGAACTCAAATGGTTTCTGAAGCTTTTTCTTGATTTCCAAACCCTTTGGCCTGCCAAATTCACAATTTGCGTTATATGTACTTCTTCTACAGCCGGATAATGCATTACAATTAGAAAATACAATACCCAATATCCATGAGATCAAATTCATTTGAAGTCATGGAAAAGGAAAACAATTAAAACCTTAACTATGCTTTTTTAATCATCAACATGAATGTACTTCCCCTCCATTTTTCACACAGCTTTGCTTTTGACTGCAAGAGTACATTTACCCAAAACTTGTTAGAAAAATTATGCGACAGGTCACCAATAGGTAAAATTTGATAATGAAAAAAAAAAAAACTTCTACTACTGATATATTGATAAGTAGAATCAAACACACACGTTTATTCCTTCACACCTGATGATATTAAGTGCAATTGCCAATTGCATAGGGCCAGTTTAATGAAATTCCTAATTGCATTTGGTATATATGGACTTATCTAGGTTCTCGTTATACTTGACCCTTTCTTATCTTCATGACTGTTCTAAAAATCCCAACCTAGCGCCGTCTAGGCCCCGCCTAGCCGCCTAGGCCCCGCCTAGCCGCTAGGCGGTTGGCCACCACCCCGATTTATGACTAGGCGTTTGCAAATTAAGAAATGGCGCATAGACCTGCTAAGGCGCCCTCCTAGCCCTCCTAGAGCGCCTAGGCACCCGCCTAGCCCGTCCAGACCCACCTAGGCACGCATCTAGGTTGCGACTCACTTAGACAGAAAATAGATAACTGTCATTTTGCATTTTATTTATTTTTCAATAAATTGTAAGAGACTTGTTGAATACTTAAATGAATACACATTATATGCATGTTCCCCATGTTTTCACTATGTTCCAATACTTCCTAATATATATGTCATTCTATTTTGTAGTTGATAATGAAATTATATACATTTTAAGTATGAATAGACACTTATTTACATGAAATATAATAGATTTACTTAAATCTGAAAAGTCCGCCTAGGCGCTAGGCCTCAGCTCGCCGTCTGACTAACGTCTAGCGTCTTTTAGAACCTTCTCTTCATCCACTCGTCGCCTTTTCGGAGTCTTAATAATATGCACACCATGGTCACCTCGGACCTTATTCGACGGTCGCGTTGAAGAAGTCGTCATATCCTATCGCCAAGGGGCTTAAAGTAAACAAATTTTTGGTTAGAAAGAAATCAAACTTCATAGCAACTGCATAAGAATGCAAGCCTATTGTGTTTTTCAAAAAATAAAAAATAAACAAATGTCCAAACTAAAAGCATAAATACGAACTGGTTATAAAACAACCCATAAACTGCTAAAGAAAAGAAAACTCAAATTACCTAAAAACAGAAATGAGATGCTCTACAAAATCATAATCTCATCAATCTTTCTTCAACTCAAGCAATTGGAACTACCTAGCCTAGCCCATACTCTAATGTTGAACATCTCAGTCCCAACCCAAAATGGCACAACCATAATTATGTACTCACTCCTCTAACCGCATCAACTCTCCCATTCACATAGCCATTGAACAGATGATCCGCCACTTGCTCAAACGACGCCAATGTAATCACTCTTCTCCATTTTCTTTGCTCCAAATCGTGCTAATCGAAGCACTTCCCCCATGTACGTCATCACACCCCCGACGCAGATCATGTGCCGACAGTCTATGTTCGTATCATGTTTCATCGTACCCTTTATCTCCTCAATTATGTAGACTCGTGTTGCTTCTATCCCATGTGTCCTCTACACTTCCAGAACGTTATTGGTTGCCAATTAGAAAACTATTCACATCCATACTCAGAAATTAGACATACAAATGAACAACCCATAACTTTTGCACCGTAAAACCCAAATAATAGGAGTTCATCAAGATTTCAGATAAGATGATGTTAGAGGGGGATTTGGTGGCCGGACCTGCAAATGGTAGTATTTTGTTGATCCTAATTCATAGTTTTCCCCAGAAGCACCAAATTGAAAGGTGGATGATGAAGGCAAAAAAACAACGATTTAAGAGAAGGGTCTGTGTGGTTGAGTTTTTCTCCCTTTTGTATGAACAGTGGGACTGAGTAACCGGTTGAAGACCTCTGAACGTGTGGTGGTAGGCTGCAGTTTCCATCGTGCAAACTCTGCAACCGCTAGAGTTCGATGGGTAGTTTCCATAGTGCAAACTCTGGAACCACTACAGTTCATTGGGTTAGGGTAGTTTCAATCGTGCTTATATATATATATATATATATATATTTTTTTTTTTTTTGTGGAAAGAAAGAATGTAAACAGTACTTGTAGTATAAATAATCGAAGGGTCACAATTGTTTAGAAAGTGTAGGTCCCATTTATCTAACGGTTGTAAATTATCATTCTTCATATGCATGCACACATACACTGTCCGCAGCCAAATATCTACAAATTGTGTATTATAACTTAAGCCTATCATATTTGCGTATATTCCGATTATACCTTATTCTATTAGGATAATTTGGTTTTTTTTTTTTTTTCTAAAGTGAAGGCATTTTAGGGGTTTAGAATGCTTTACTAAACTGGGACTCTCACTTTATATATATATACATTATTTCAACATTTTTCTGTTGGATTTTTTAATTATTCCCACATCTCACCAAACTTTCATCTCATCTCTTGCCATGTGTCACTCATCCCCCAACACTCTCTCTTTAACTATCCCGGCTCTTTCTCCCACTCTAAATCTCATTTTCCTTTTCTTTCCTCTGCAAACCTGACACCGAGAGCACCCTCGCCGCTCCGACGAGCTCCATCACCCCCACTCAATGTACCACACCACCATCTTCCTCACTCTATACGCAAAACGATAGCAAGTTCACGAACCCGATCTTGGCCTGAGATCCCGCTCTTTGTAAAGTGGTAGAGGCCACTGTTCGTTCCTCATCCGATGAACCATTGATGAAATCTCTACTTTCCGACTTGGGGTATGCCTCGGGAAACCCCTTATTTCTTCGTTTTACATCGTTTGGTATCAAATTTAGGTGTGATGAGTGATGTTTGAATGCAAAACCACGTCGGGAAAGAACTTCCCAGTTTTTTACGAAAGACTCGGCAACTTTCGAGGCATTTTCCAACCAAATTTGGCCACGGTCGAGGAAACTAATGGCATATTTTGATCCTTTGTTCTCTGAGCTTCGATTTGATATATTGGATGACTGGGTTTAATGAAGTTTTGTGGTTGATCGGAGTGATGGGGATTCAGGTTTCCTTCTTCTTCGAACTGGCGATTGGACCCGCGACGGGGACCAGGTTGACCGATCAAAAAAAAAAAAAAAAGGCCTAAGCCCAAACCTTTGGGCTGATGTTCCAGCCCAGCTTAGGTCCAAAATGGGCTCAAAATATTCTGAAAATATTCTTTGAAATATTCCTCGTGTTCGTTTTTTCAAAATTTTCTCGAAAACCCTTTCTAGGCTAACTTTGACGCCCCGACTCTGTTTTTGACATCCATTTAGTAAAATACCAAAGATTTAACGTAATTGACCTACTCGGCGTCTCGGTTGACTTTTTAGGGTTGACTGTTGACTTTTCGTCGACTTTTTACAAAATTTGTTCGGGACCCTTCTTAGCGTATTTCGACTTGCTAATTCTGAATCCGCCATCCGTTTCTCCAAATTCAAATTTTTTAAATGAGTTTTACTAATGGGTCTCTATTATGCTTAGGTACGATTAACATCGGCGATCCGTATTTACTCGTTCGAACGGCTGCGACCTCGCAAGTACCTGTGAGTGGGTCTTTTCTTTTATATAGTGTGTGTGTGTGTGTGTGTGTGTGTGTGTGTGTGTGTGTGTGTGTGTGTGTGTGTGTATGTTAGTTTATATATATTTCATAAATAATTTTCCATGATACGCCTAGATTAGCTTAACATTTATAAGATTTAGCGCATTGATAGAGAAATTATGAAATTATGCCACATCCTATGGGATGCACAAGTATGCGTATTATTATTGGTGCCATCAATTATATTTCTGGCTGTGAATACTATTATGGTGGCGTGAGTTATCGATTTACCGCTGTATGATTTTTATTTACGTTATCTGCTCATCATGTGCTACAAAGTGTTAGTACTTGTCTTGGCCAGGGCCAGTCTTTCACGTGTATGTTCTCATCGCACTGTACGCTCACTTTGGATCCATTGTAGGTGCCAGTCCTATCCTAGATTGTTATAGGAAATTAGGACTCGTATGTGATGCGCATAGCGCCAGTCTTCACGTGATTGTAGTACTATAGCATAAACCATTATTACACCCAGTTCTGTTCATGTTAGAATATCTCTGCATGAACTCATGTGTTAGCATATGTCAATAAGGACTCGATATGATATATTTGTGTATGCGAGATTATGTGATTCCCGGACGTTAGATGTTTATTTACGAATTATATTGTGACGAATTGAATTCTTGACAAATTGCAGGCTACGGTAAGTATTTTCATACCATACGTAGTATATATATTTGGAAACTATACTTGTTTTATGGCAAGGGGTTATTACGTTTTGAAAAGGTTTTACAAAGCTTTATTTTTAGGCTCAATCACCCTTGTTTTACGTCCGTATTTTTATTTTTTGCATACGATTGCAATCACTTATATCTAATACGGACGATTGACAATCAATTCAATTTTATATTCAAAGCTAGCCATTCAATTTTGTATTCATAGCTTCACCATTTTATCTTGGTATATTTTTCCTGCATTTTGTATTGTAATTGCAGTCGTACACATCCCTTTGCTACACCAACTTCAGAGTGAATTAAAGTTTTTTTTGTTTATTGGCTTTTTGATGTTTGGCTTAATTAAAATGAAAAATCACGAAATGGCATTATAAAGATTTAATTCTATGTTTTTTAATTATAGTTAGGCTTAATGCGTATGATATTTTTTCTGTTCCTTGCAGCAAATCACACTACACATGACACACCCCGACCCGAAAGTGGGGCATGCTGACCATCACGTGAGAGTGACGTAACCATGTGCACAGTGCGGAAGCTAGATTAATCAGAAAGATACGAACAATTTAAAACCATGCAACCAGCAACCCAAATCAAGATAGTGTGGTAGTGCGAGAATTAAGATGGTTTACACAACCAGAGCATAAATGGTCTACGTGCAGTCAAGCAAGAAGTACTAAATAGAGATAACACTGGAAGGTGGTCCTACATAAGTGAGTTCTGTCAGAACGTCCGATGAGCTCCTCGTATGCCACCAACAAACACTACCTAATACCTGGAGGGGCGAAAAACAGAAAGCGTGAGTGGGCAAAAACAAATCTTTTCAAAACCATTGTTTTCTCAAAAGTTATAACCCCTCTCTGTAAAACCTGTATAATTTCCCAGAAATAAAGTATATACTCATATATATAAATCTCGAAATCCTATTGGAAAATATGTATGTATGAATGTATGTATGCCATGCCAAAGTATAATAACTAAACGTCAAATCATAATTCTGTGAATATGATTGAATACCAGATAATCAACTCAGCCTCGGCTGTATATAGCTCGTAACAATCTCATCATACCATATAGCTCATAATCAACTCATTCATATCGTATATCCTACACACACATCAATACCACCTCTAGTGGTCTGCACATCATCACTGTATATAGAATAATATGCTCTAGTGCTACAATCACGTGAAGACTGTGCGAATGATTCACGGGTCACCTACGAGTCGAGCCCACCTATAATGGTCTATTCGACAAGACTGTGCACCTAACTTGGATCCAAGGCGAGCATGCGGTGCGGGAGGTGAACATCACGTGAAAGACTATGCCCCTAACTCTGGGCGGGAGCACTAATATCAAGGTGCAGGTTTATGAGCTCTAATCAAATCACATCACTGTTGGAAATATGCCCTGAAAGTCAATCTTTGGAAGAAACCTTTCAGGACAATGTCTATATGTATAGATAACTCTAATACATCAAAAGGGCAAAGTCACTCATTAGGACTATCTCAAATAAACGATATACGTCCTAAATAGTGAATCCATGGACAATGGATCGATGGAAGAAGTAATCTAATGATGTTAGACTGCAGAGACCTTCTTCACATAACCATGATGTCCAAAAAGGTTCCTGGTCATAGGATTGTCAGAGGGACACTGACAATACATAGACCAGTACATATTATGTCCCCTTCCAAGGTAGAAGGATGGCAAGTCTCATGCCATTCGTGTAGTGACACTAAGACAAGTATGTAGGTCCTCATTAAGGGAATGAGTTCATTGAATACAATCAAATGAGAGTACTTGCATGGAGGTCTACTCACATGTCAAGCAAGTAACTCTATTGGTTGGAATAATGTAAGTAATCCTTTGACCTGAGACATCATAGTTGTCTTGGGGATACGTTGCTGATCATTTGATAATGAGACGTGATCACATCTCATCTTGGATGTGTTCTATGCATTGTTGGGGTCAGTGATTTATTCTCAGAGGCATGTGAATGATCAACAAGGGATCTCTAATCTTCGTTATGAGAGGAAGAATACTCTAAGATATGATTCGGGAATCTTCGGCCGAAGTATCGAGTGTCATGATGGAAAGCGTTCCTATACGACTCAATAGAATCATATAACTTGATATGATCACATTAGGGGTTTGACATTAAGTATCCATACCCTAGTAATGTGATTGTGAGTATTGTGTTAGAGAAGGATCGAATTACATTGTAATTCCAATTGAATAGGTTCTCCGAACAAATTCTAAATTAGCTTGGGTAGCCATGATATATGATTAGATGTCACTCATGGCTTGTGGGTTCTTCTAGATGATTAAACAAGTAGTCATCAAAGAAGAAGGAGAATTAAAAGTAAGTTTTAATTCACTAAGTGATTGGATAAATACTAATCAATTGGAATGGTACCAATCACCTCACTGCCTTGCTAATTAGAACCTAAAACGATTGTACACCGATGCACTCTTGTGGTGAGACAACTAAAGGATGATGGAGTTAATTAATTGGATTAATTAAGTGTTATGATAAATTAGAAAGTCTAAAGAAATCATAGAAGCGATAAAAGATCGTTTTGGGCTTAAAGAAAAGTTTGGGTTCATTCGGGCCCATCGGGCCCAAACCCATTGGGCTTTTATCCAAACATAGGATGACTTGAATTAATAAAAGCCCAAAGTCCAAACAACACAAAGGGGGCCGGCCAAGGATGAGGATAGAGAGAGGGGAAGTCAAGTTGTTGGATCACTTCTTTGACATTTATAAAGAAAGTTTAATGAAAAAGTTTCATTAGGGTTTTTTGTGTGTCCTTTTCACAAAAGAGAAAAGCAAGTCTCTCTCTCTCCACACACAAAATAGCCGGTCACCAAAAGGGAGATTTAGCTAATCATCTTCTCTCCCTTTGGTTATTCCATTATCCATCTCACTACATTAGTGGGTGTGGGTCTTTAGAGGTCTTCTACTTTGGAGACTAAAGGAGAAATGAGCTCTAAATCTTTCAAGGTGGAGGAAGCTAGGAGGGAGGCTAGACTCAAGGAGTTCCAAGAACAAAGGGCTTGGAGGTGGTCCATCCTTGGTCTCAAGTCTAGATCAAGAGGTATAAAACTATAACTTCACTTTGTTCTTCAATATTTCCTTAGATGCATCATATATGAACCTATGCTTCTTGAAGGGGATTTGCATGACTATAGCTTTGATATTATGTGATACCATGCTTCCGTTGCTCTTGTATATAAATTTTGAATTGTATATGCATGCTAGTCACTAGAAATCCCACATAAATCTCATTATTTCCCTTCAAGTGGTATCAGAGCCAAAGGTTTATATTTGATGTGTCCTTTTGGATTTTATACATATGGGTTTTAATTTTATGTTTGACATATTATTTCTTCATTTAAAATATGTTTATCTTTTGTTTTTCAAATGTTGAAAAATGTGTTTCAAGAGTTGAAAAAGATATGTATGCGAAAAGTGTTTTGGATGCATGAATGAAGAGTGAGTTTTTTGAACAAAATTTGGGGCTTTTGTACCATAGGGGAGGGCACGGTTTTGGGGAGATTTTTGGGCTTGTGTTTGTGTTTTATTTTAAGTCACACACACACACTTTGAAGCTAGAAAGTCAAGGCCTTGTCACTTTTGTTTTTGGTTTGAAAAGTCACCAAGAAAGTGCAAATCTTGAAATTGTTTTCATGGTTTTGTTCTTGGTGTTCATGGTTTTGTTCTTAGTGTTCATACCCATATTCTTGTGTTCATACTTTGTTTTTGAATTTGGGTGATAAACTTTCCATCAATAGCTTTCCCTATCCATCATAGACTTGACTAGAAGGCCATACCCTAACCACCCCTTTAAGTCAACAAGTACAAAATGTGACAAGGAAAAGTATGGGCTCTTGCTTTATTTTGAAATTAAGGGAACAAGAATGACATCTCTTCCTCTCCCCATCACATAACCGGCCACCCCTAATGATGAGTCCTTTATGGGCTCTTTTGCAATTTTAAAAGTTGTTTATACTTTCTAGTATTTGTGGTTTGACCCCTAACTTTCTATATTTGCATTTTGGCCCCACCTCTCTAAGAGGTCAAAATACTTTGATTTTAATTTTATTTGTAGTTTAAACTCATCATACAATTATGCCCATATGTACTAAATCTAATTGATTATGTTGCATTCCAATTAAATTATTTAATGTGATTAAGTAGTTAGAAAAATGGTTGACTATGGACTTGTGCCTTAAACGATAATTGAGCTATGAGAAAGGCCGCTAAATTCAAATGGTTTGAACCTTGGGAATGTGTTTTAATTGCTATTTCAATTGGACCTCAACACTTTAGACGTTAATCTTTCTCTCCCTCTTAGTATATGTAATTTGTAGGAATTTGTACAAATCGGCTTGTAATTCTTATTACTTCTTTATCTCTTTCAATTAGTTGATTCCCTCTAGTACTAGACTAGAGTTTCTTTAACTATTGGTAAGGAGACATATTAAAAGGGGTTTTCATGAGATTAAAGATTTGCTGGGTCCAACGCCCTAATTAGCAATGAATGATTGTCTTTCGTTTCTAATGGTTCAATGAAAAATGTTTTAATTGGATTGAAAGCACGTAATTAAAACGATACTATTTTCCCTAGATCTTATTCAACAATGTTGGCTCGTTGTTGAATCAACCTAATAAGTCCATAGTCATCCAAAGAGCCTAAGATAACTATAAAGTCCAAATTTAAAGGAATGCAAAAACCTTAGTAGTAGTAGTTACTTCCAATATTTGAAAAATTCCTTTTTGATATTGATTTGTTTTTCTCAAAACAAATAGTGGGAGTATCATACGCTACTAAACTAAAATGAACACAATTAGTAGTAATATATATCTCCAATATTTTGAAAATTGTTTTGATATTGATTTGTTTTGAGAAAACGAATAGTGGAGATATCATATGCTACTAATTTCATTTACTTTGGACTAGTAGTTGTAATAGGACACAATTATTATAATTTGATTAAATAAAATGATGAGACCTTAAAATCCCTCAACCAACATCCAATATTAAGTTGAAAGCGGAGAGGTGCTTTTGAACACTTCTTCGTGGCCTTCCACCATGGTAGGCTCCAATCGTTTATGACTCATACACCGCCTTCACCCTATCATGGGGGAGTTCAAAGTATGTGCTTATACTCAGGAGGAGTCTATTTCAAACATTTGATGTGGTGAAGGTAGGCAACGAGTATGGCCGACATCGTACCATCGTGAGGTCATACTTGGACCCTATCCGAACCGGCATGGTGGGTTAAAACTTAACTAAGAGAAATGATGCCAATATCATATCATTGCAAGGCATTGTTCTCTAGAGGCCAATTAGATGGGTAATCACAAGAGGTTGTTGTGAATGGGTAGCCATACCCTCTCATTATTATTTTTGCTAGCCGACATCGTATCATCGTGAGGTGGGCTTGGTAATAGTGAGCCTCCCATAACCCGCTAGGGGCTTTCTTAGAAATCTCCCGGATTCCATCTTGAGGGATATGGGATTTGCCAAAAATAGTGGGTGGTGTCATTCGGTTTAAAGACCCGAATCGTTTGACTTAATCAACAATCAAACTAATTTATTTTATTGTTATGTATTTAGATATGGTTGGAAGCACACTATCAAAGATACTCGACAAACATTGCCTTGAGGGGCACAATTTCCCATCATGGTACCGTAATGTCAAGATTCTCCTAACCTTGGAGAAAATTGTTTACGTACTAGACAAGGCTCCACCTCACATACCTCTTGGCCTTGAGGCCACTGAGGATGAGCGTGCTAAGTATGACAAGCACGTTGAGGATGACACACAAGCCAAGTGCTATATGTTAGCTTCCATGAATGAGGAGCTACAGAGACAGCACGAGGGTATGGACAGTGCATCCTCCATCATACTCCATCTTATGGAGTTATATGGTGAAGGGACGCGCAACCGTCGCTTCAGCACTGTCAGTGAACTTGTGAAGACCAAAATGGTCAAGGGAACCCCAGTGCATCAACATGTACTGAAGATGATTGGACTCATTGAACAATTGGAGAACCTAGGTACTCCACTTGACGGGGAATTGGCCCAGGACTTCATCTTGGCTTCTCTTTCTGATTCGTTCTCGCAGTTCGTTATGAACTACAACATGAACAAGATGGATAGCACTCTCTCTGAGTTACTAAACATGTTAGTAACCGCTGAGAAGACTATGAAGAAAGAGAATGTTGTGGGGACTTCAGCAGTAGCCTGCAACAAGCCATCCACTTCCAAGGCCAAGCCGAAAGGCAAAGGCAAAGGAAAGGAGAAGAAGTCATTCACTCCTAAGGCCCAAGGAGGAGTGAGGAAGAAGAAGGCAAAGGAGCCCAAGGGGACCTGCCACCACTGTGGAAAGGACGGGCATTGGAAGAGGAATTGCAGGTTATACCTTGCATCTCTGAAGGACAAGCCACAAGGTATGGTTTTTGTTCTTATCTTCAATTCTAATTGTTAGATCTTCTAATCTTTATATTTGATATAAAATGCTAATCACTTATGCAACTGTATGTAGGTGAAGGAGCCAAGTAGAAGATGGACGAGCAAAGAAAAGATGGAGTGAAGAGTTCGGCCATTATTTTGCTAACTACTTAGGAAGTTTGTTAGGCACTTAAAGATAGTCTTTAAACTTTCTTATTTTGCTAAGAACTTATTATGTGGTTTCATATGATGGAAGACCCACTTTTGGTGCCTATATGAAGGTATATAATTAGTCTCTAATGTAAGAGCTAATTCTTTTGTATTGAACATTATGAATGTTTAACTTATCATATCAATGTAATGTGATGAATGCCTTCTACTATACTTGTTCCTCAAAGTAGTGTTATGAATTGAATATTGTCTTGTTGTATTCAAGTTAAGATACAAGAAATGTATCACTTATATAATGCGATATCCAAACTTTGGATCTATCAATTATGGATAGACTTTACATGTTGGCCATAGATGGATACAATGAATCTTTAGATTTGGTTCCAATTGCCTACATATGAGTTCTATATGAATTGAGAAAGTCTAGAGATTCCTTTCTTGAAGAAAAGGGAGATCACATTATAATGACATAAGTAATACATAAGAAAAACGTTTCTTATATGGTAATCACTTAATTAAATAACCAAGATCACTCTTGGTTCAATTAGTAGTTTTGAACAACTAATTGGACATTCTTAAATTGTTTTAAGAAATGTCAAATAAGTTAGTGATCAAACAAATGATGAAGTGTCTAAATCTATAAAAGGTTTAAAGACTTTAGTCACTTAATAACAAGACATGAACTTAGTGGAGTTGGAACAATAAGCTTAAAAGGTTCTAAGCTACTCCACACTGTCCTCTACCCGTATACTTCATAATTATACACTATGAATGTATAATGCGATTTCTCATTAAGGTCATGAGAAACAGTGGGAGGTGAGAAAAGGATATAAACTTAAATATGATTGGTTTATAGTTGTCTAAAATTAATAGTACATCACTATTATTAATGAGCTTGTAATTTTAATTGTTAAAAGGTCTCAAGCTCTTCGAAGCGTTAAAATCCGATGTTGTGTAACATTCTAAGAATAATCTATGAATGTTGGTTTCACCAACCTAGCATAAAATGGTTCTATGTTGGGAGTTGTCCATCATTCTCTTTTACGAGAACTAGCTAAGAACAAAGCAAATGGACAAGTTGATGAAACAAAAGGGAATAGTTTCAAAATGAGTCACAACATATAGTTTAACAACAAGACAATCCGATTTCGACACCTCATGTAACTATAATGCTCTAAGTAGTTTTCATAAAGAATTATATCAACCACCTAGACGGAATGGTTGAATTCCTATATCCTTAGTAGGAGCCATGCTTCCACTAATGATTTGGATAATTCTTATATGACTACTTTAAAGGTCTTAGTATGACTAAAACTTGAAGTATGGTGTATGACACCATATAATTTAAATGAATGGACTTGATAGAACAAGTCACACATTTCAAATGGGATTACTTAAGAAGGAATTCTTTTGTGTATGTTCGTTTAAATAACTTGTGTTATCTAGAGTTGTTGATTGTCCCAAAACTATTGAGACATCATCAATAAGCTAATGGATCTTAAAGATTGTCAATAGATCCAAGACACGTTAGTGGGAGCTATATGCATTCAAATAAAGAAAAATATAAGTGTTATGTTTTTCTTAAAGTTTCGAATGAATGCTTAGTTACAACAAGGTCAGTTGGAGTGATGTCATACTTTTGAGCAACATGTTATGAATGAAGTCTATTTGATAGACTTAATGAAAAATAGATGTTACTCAAAATGACAAATTGTGACACGGTCAATTTTGAAGTACAAACTTAAAAATGGACTTAATGATACAACAAGGCTGTCTCAAGAATGTTATATAGGGAAATTGAATCTCAAACGTTGAAGATTTGAGAAAGTATTTTTACAACATGATAGAAAATTACTTTCTTGACCCTTATAAAGAATATGTCACAAAATCACAAAAGGGACACATGTATGGACTTGTGAGTTGATATCCAAAGGTGAATAACCATCGGGGTTGTCACTTTAAGATATTGTTATAGCCCAGGATCAGAACAGTAGCAATTGATAGAGTATTATTACCTTTGAGAAAGGAATATCAGAGTGAGACTCTGGAAGCATGCATTCACTTAGGTTACAAACCAAAGTGACAATAACCCATTTTAACAAATGGAACTTCATGATGGATGAAGTATTAATCATATGACTGTATTGTTAGTATGGTACTACAATGGTCTCAAGGTTGGAGCAAGGTCTGTATAAAGTATACAAACGAAATATATGTCGATATATATTAAAGTTTTAGAAACTGCTTCAAAAGGTGTTTCGAATAGACGGGGTTCATATTGAACCAATGATTGAATCTAAACCATAAGGTCATTAGTAGGATACTACGACGTAATGGGGCGATAGCTCAAGCCATGGAATCAAGGTCTCATCAAAGTATTTGAACACAAAGAAGAGACAACATTAAATGTTTTGGAAACATTTAATAAGTAAATCCTTTTAAGTTAAAAGGATTGATGCATAACCTAGTTAACCTACGAGCTCAAGTTCACTCGACTAGCATCTATAAGATGCAATACTGATTGACTTTATTGCAAGTAGGAGATTGTTGGAAATATGCCCTGAAAGTCAATCTTCGGAAGAAACCTTTCAGGACAATGTCTATATGTATAGATAACTCTAATACATCAAAAGGGCAAAGTCACTCATTAGGACTATCTCAAATAAACGATATACGTCCTAAATAGTGAATCCATGGACAATGGATCGATGGAAGAAGTAATCTAATGATGTTAGACTGCAGAGACCTTCTTCACATAACCATGATGTCCAAAAAGGTTCCTGGTCATAGGATTGTCAGAGGGACACTGACAATACATAGACCAGTACATACTATGTCCTCTTCCAAGGTAGAAGGATGGCAAGTCTCATGCCATTCGTGTAGTGACACTAAGACAAGTATGTAGGTGCTCATTAAGGGAATGAGTTCACTGAATACAATCAAATGAGAGTACTTGCATGGAGGTCTACTCACATGTCAAGCAAGTAACTCTATTGGTTGGAATAATGTAAGTAATCCTTTGACCTGAGACATCATAGTTGTCTTGGGGATACGTTGCTGATCATTTGATAATGAGACGTGATCACATCTCATCTTGGATGTGTTCTATGCATTGTTGGGGTCAGTGATTTATTCTCAGAGGCATGTGAATGATCAACAAGGGATCTCTAATCTTCGTTATGAGAGGAAGAATACTCTAAGATATGATTCGGGAATCTTCGGCCGAAGTATCGAGCGTAATGATGGAAAGCGTTCCTATACGACTCAATAGAATCATATAACTTGATATGATCACATTAGGGGTTTGACATTAAGTATCCATACCCTAGTAATGTGATTGTGAGCATTGTGTTAGAGAAGGATCGAATTACATTGTAATTCCAATTGAATAGGTTCTCCGAACAAATTCTAAATTAGCTTGGGTAGCCATGATATATGATTAGATGTCACTCATGGGTTGTTGGTTCTTCTAGATGATTAAACAAGTAGTCATCAAAGAAGAAGGAGAATTAAAAGTAAGTTTTAATTCACTAAGTGATTGGATAAATACTAATCAATTGGAATGGTACCAATCACCTCACTGCCTTGCTAATTAGAACCTAAAACGATTGTACACCGATGCACTCTTGTGGTGAGACAACTAAAGGATGATGGAGTTAATTAATTGGATTAATTAAGTGTTATGATAAATTAGAAAGTCTAAAGAAATCATAGAAGCGATAAAATATCGTTTTGGGCTTAAAGAAAAGTTTGGGTTCATTCAGGCCCATCGGGCCCAAACCCATTGGGCTTTTATCCAAACATAGGATGACTTGAATTAATAAAAGCCCAAAGCCCAAACAACATAAAGGGGGCCGGCCAAGGATGAGGATAGAGAGAGGGGAAGTCAAGTTGTTGACTCACTTCTTTGACATTTATAAAGAAAGTTTAATGAAAAAGTTTCATTAGGGTTTTTTGTGTGTCCTTTTCACAAAAGAGAAAAGAAAGTCTCTCTCTCTCCACACACAAAATAGCCGGCCACCAAAAGGGAGATTTAGCTAATCATCTTCTCTCCCTTTGGTTATTCCATTATCCATCTCACTACATTAGTGGGTGTGGATCTTTAGAGGTCTTCTACTTTGGAGACTAAAGGAGAAAGGAGCTCTAAATCTTTCAAGGTGGAGGAAGCTAGGAGGGAGGCTAGACTCAAGTAGTTCCAAGAACAAAGGGCTTGGAGGTGGTCCATCATTGGTCTCAAGTCTAGATCAAGAGGTATAAAACTATAACTTCACTTTGTTCTTCAATATTTCCTTAGATGCATCATATATGAACCTATGCTTCTTGAAGGGGATTTGCATGACTATAGCTTTGATATTATGTGATACCATGCTTCCGTTGCTCTTGTATATAAATTTTGAATTGTATATGCATGCTAGTCACTAGAAATCCCACATAAATCTCATTATTTCCCTTCAATCACATCACATCATTCACTCTCATCATAACCAGTATATAAACTTACCTGCCACTTACATGTGCGTCCGCAGCACCATCATTATTATATGCAATCACTAATGCATAAACAAAATATATAGATACTTTGCATGGCATTTCAAATCATGTAATTCTTTAAATTCATTTTCTGGGAAAAGCAAGTATATAGGTATATACGGAAAACAAAAGCCTACTCACTAATAAGTAGCCGGGTTGTAACCCCCGTGCCTAGCCTGGCTAAGCTCGTCCTCCGGATAGGTCTCGCCTATATGAGAAATAACTGTAATAACGTTATTTTAAGCACATAAACAAAACCTTTGAAATAACTTCTCATATATTGCTCAATTTGAGTATATGAATATACCACAGTAATCTACACAACCTCATGAACATCCCCATATTTTTAGAAAAATTTTCCGACCACCCACGCGTCGCCACACACCGGCAAGGGCACATCCCTACGCTCCCCCATGCGTGGCCACGTGACCTGCACACTGACGGCGTCAGTTAACTCCGTCAGGAATATTCCTCGAAATATTCCGTTACCCAACGGACCTGCGTCCAAACTAACTGACAGCGTTAGCATATTCCGTCAAAATTGACGGAATATTCTCTGTCTTCTCTGGCGAGTCGCCGGTCGCTGGCGACTGTTCGCCAGTTTCTGAAAAAACTTCCAACTATGGTTTCTTCTTTATTTTTGCACCATTTTCTACGTACTTTATACAAAAATGAAGATCTCACAGAGATGAACACAACCATACCTAACTCAACCCCCAACTCACCGGGGATTCGCCAGAAAAAGCCTCGAAAATTCCGGCCAAAATTGAAACTCTCCGATCTCGCGATTCCGACGTCCAATTTCTTCCAACGAAGCACTCCAAGCTTCGTAAGAACCTCAATAAGCGTCCTATAAGCTTCAAATTCCCTGAAAAACAATATTTCACATGTGCATGAACAGTGCACAAATCGAAGGTTAGGTTTCATAGGGTTTTCGAAGGTTTCAGGTTCTAAAACTTGTACCAATGGATTCCTGAGATCACAAGGAACACGAATATACTTACCTTAGTCTTGATCTGCATGGTTTGAGATAATTGTGGGTGCCATCCGTACGAAAGAGAAGGAGAGAGAGAGAGTCTGAGAGAGAGAGATAGTACAAGAGTGAGAGAGAGAAAGTAATGTGGATGTGTGTGTGTGTGTGTGTGGTCCAAATACAACCAACCAAAAACAAGGATAAGTTGTATTCTAATTGGGTCCACTAATTTAGGAACCAAGTGAATTGGACCACCCCCAAACTTAAACACACACGTACCTTAATTAACGTCCAAGGACATTTTAGTCTTTTCACACCTTCGAGAATAATTTTCCGGGATGGGCTGTTACAACACAAGTAAGGCAATTTTTCTCACCATATTTATATTGTCATTTGAATAGTTGAGCTAAATAAACGAAAAGTATTTGTAATAGACAAATTATGTGTACGAAATTCTTTCTCTTTTCAAAAATCAGAATTATTCAAAAAAAAAAATCTCTTTATTCCCTTCACCTCTTTTCTCTATTTTGTTTCAAATCACATCTTTGATTTTGTGTGGGATGTTGTAAACATTCCTAGTTTAAGTGTGATTGTGTAAATCCTAGATTACATTTGATTAGGGTTTATCCTCTCCTATTGTATCTCATATTCCTTGGGGACTAAGGAATATCCTTATCTTATTATTATTATAAATAAAGGTGCAATGTAGGAGGGAAACACACACAATTCCCCTACAATTCTACAAACACACATCTCTCTTTTCTCTCTTTCTCTGCCACCGGCCTCTCTCCCGTTGTCAGATAAAAATATACCATAACACGTTATCAGCACGCTCCTACCACTGCGCTTTGGAATCTGACGTTGGAGAAAATTTTTCTACATCAAACCAGTTCATCCATATGATCACGCAATCAGGTTCTTTCAAAACAACGGCTTTTAACTCGATATTTTGCAGCCCTGATAGCATGAACATTCACCATGATGCATGACCCAACTTTACGTTTAACGTATTTTAGATTCTACATAAATTGTGTCTGCCTCATAACCATAATTGTTGAAATTATGTGAATTTGATATTTGTTATGAATTGAATCATACATATGTACATGCATTGAAAATATTATTTTGCATATGCATCAAAGTAAATCTGTGATTCATTGAATTATATATGCATATAATTGAATTGAAAAAAGAAAAAAAAAACAATTTTTGGGCTTGCCTGATGCGGCCTTGAAAAAAAAAAATATATTTTTGTTGTTTCTGAGCTCGCCTGCAGCGGCCCAAGAAAACAATAATAATAATAATTTTTGTTGTTTCTGGGCTCGCCTGCAGCGGCCCGAGAGAAAAAATAAAAAAATTCTTTTGTTTTGGTTTTGGGCCTGCCTGAAGCAGCCCGTGTGTGAAAAAAAAGAGAAATTTTTTTTTGCTGCCTACAGCAGCCCCACACAAAACCCCTAGCCCAATTTTTTGGGCCTAGGTAGTACAAACCCTTTTTTTTTCCAAGCCACCCATGGCCTAGTTTTTGGTCCTCGAATTTTATTCATCTAAATTATTTTAGACCTAATGGGTTTTATATTTTTTCACCCACACTTTAATTTGGCCCGATGTCCAAATAAATTAAAATTCAATTACAATTATACACCTAAAAGATATATTTGTGCATATACTAGTTGCATATTTCTTTGCACATATATTTGTGTTTGCCTGCAGGAATATATGAACCTGAAGTTCATAATTACTTTGAAACCTGAAGTTTCTTATAAACATGCCTTGTTCGAAAACCTGAAGTTTTCACTTAAACATATCACCCATGAAAACCCTTAGTTTTTCATGCAAAATTAAACCAATACATGTCTATTAGAACCTATATGTTCTACTCCTACGTGAATGGATTGATTCTTTCTCCATTACACCAACCACATCTTGTCCATCCATTTTGTGATAGGAACATGTCAAATTTGAACAAACTTGACTTCACCACTTTGGAGGTATCTGGAAGGAACTACCCCAAGTGGGTTCAAGATGTGAAGCTCCACCTCACTGCAAAGAACTTGCGTCCTGCCATTAAAGAAGCAACAGATGAACCTGTTGGCGAAGCTGAAAAACTCACTGCTATGATCTTCATCCGAAGACATATCCATGACGCTCTGCAAACTGAATATCTTGCTGAGGAGGATCCATGTGCATTATGGGTCACTTTGGCTGATCATTTTGATCACCAAAAGGACATATTCTTGCCTGAAGCAAGACACGACTGGCAGCACTTGTGCTTCCAAGACTTTAAGTCTATGAATGAATATAATTCTGAAGTTTGTCGAATCCGATCACTTCTCAAGTTTTGCAATGAAACTTTGACCGAAGAAGATCTCTTGGAGAAGACCTATTCGACCTTCTCTGCTTCTAATATTGTCCGGCAGCAACAATATAGAGCTCAGAAGTTCACCAAGTTCTCGGATTTAATCTCTGTTTTACTTGTTGCTGAAAAGTAGAACCAACTGTTGATGAAGAATCATCAAGCTCGACCTACTAGGGCTACTACGGTGCCTGAAGCACATTATAGCAATAACCAACACCCAAAACGTCAAAAGAGGCGTGGTAGGGGCGGCCAGAAGCCATTCCACCAAGGTCGATAGAGCCAAGGCCCATGGATGACGATATGTGTTATCGCTGTGGTTCAAAGGACCATTGGTCCCATGTTTGCCGAGCTCCCAAGAAAGTTGTAGATGAATATCATTCTCGTCGTGGGAAGTTTGAATCCAACTTTGTGCAAGTGGACGAACCGGAGACTACAAAGATGGAGGTTTTTGACTTTCAGGAGGATAGCACTCCTATGGAAGATTAGAATCTTAGACATAGACTTATTTTTTAGTTGAAATAAGACATATGGGGCCGAATTCCACCTAGTGGCCGAACCCCCCTTGTTTTTGGTTGATTTTTGAACAATTTTTCCTTTATGTTTGTATTATTAGTTGGTGATTTGTTTCGGATATTAAATTTTAATCCTTGAATAAATGAAATTATTTTGAATGGATAATTGTTTTTATAAACTTTTATGCATGTGACCGATTCAAATTAATTTTTCATTCTAGGTATGACTAGTGGGAAAGTTAGTTGTCTGGCAGATAGTGCAACCACGCACACTGTTTTGCGTGAACGCATCTATTTCACTAACTTCATACCTAAGAATGCACCTCTAACAACCCTCTCAGGCCCATCCAACCTGATAGAAGGATACGGTTAGGCACGTATGATGTTGTCCAATGGTACAATCTTGACCATTGCTGAGGCACTCTATTCCCCACGTTGCAGCAGAACGTTACTAAGTTTCAAGGACATTAGAGATAACAATTACCACGCTAAAACCCACGTAGAAAACGGAGTTGAATTTCTGTGCATAACTTCCTACGAATATGGCCAGAAACGTATTCTAAAGAAGATGGAGCATATCTCGAGTGGTCTGTATACTACGACCATACGCCCCATAAAATGCCACTATGTGGCCGGCCCTACTACTAGGACCGCGCACGAAATTACACTTTGGCATGACCGTTTAGTACATCCTGGATGAATAGCAATGCGCCGTATCCTCAAATCTTCACACGGGCATCCAGTAACCAGAAGTTTAGGTTCGATCCAAGGAATCGCATGTCAAATGGGAAAGCTCATTACTAAGCCTTCCAGTTTTGTACAACGGATTCAAGGGGACATTTGTAGACCGATTGAACCTCCCTGCGGACCAATTAGATATTTTATGGTTTTGGTTGACGCTTCCACACGTTGGTCACACGTGTGCTTGTTGTCCACAAGGAACGCTGCATTCTCCAAACTGTTGGCTCAGGTTATCAAGCTCAGGGCTCACCACCCTAATTACCCGATCAAATATATTCGATTGGATAATGCTGGAGAATTCACATCTAAAACTTTTGATGACTATTGCATGTCGGTTGGGGTTGAAGTTGAACATCATGTACCCCATGTTCACACCCAGAACGGCCTGGCAGAGGCTTTCATTAAGCGCTTACAAATGATTGCTCGATCGTTGGTCATACGTGCCAAGCTCCCGATCGCTGCTTGGGGCCATGCAATATTGCACGCAGCAACGTTGGTCCGCCTGAGGCCTGTTGCGACACAACCATTTAGTGCCCTTCAGTTGGTTACCGGATGCGAACCTGACATATCGCATCTGCACATTTTTGGTTGTGCGGTATATGTACCGATCTCGCCGCTCTTACGTAAAAAAATGGGGCCTCAGCGAAGGATGGGAATCTATGTTGGATATGATTCTCCTTCGATTATTCGTTACTTAGAATCTTTGATAGGCGATTTGTTTACCGCTCGTTTTGTGGATTGTCAATTCTACGAGATAGTCTTCTCGTCGTTAGGGGGAGATAAGAACGTCAACGTTCCTGAAGAACGATGCGAATTATTGTGGACGACTCCCACTTTGTCTCATTTAGATCCCTGTACCGCTCAGTCTGAAACTGAAGTGCAGCGCCTATTAGATCTTCAGAGCATAGATCAGAGCATGCCAGATGCTTTCACCGATCTAGCGCGCGTGACAAGAGCACACATTCCAGCTGTGAATACGCCTGCAAAGATAGATGTACCAAATGTATGACGGACTGCCCTCCTGGAAGCCCTGGACGCCAATTCTGGTGATCCACATACATTAACAGCTCATCAATCATCTATCCCTACGCAAAAGCATGGCAAGCCCATTGGTTCAAAGGATTCACACCCCCGGAAGAGGAAAACCACAGCACAAGATCCTGAAGAGCTTACCGTGAATCCAACTATCGCTTACTCATTCTACCCAACTCATGAGGAAAATCTAGATTATGGAAACGTCCTTGAAGAGACGAATCCTCCTCCCGAGAATCATGAGATTTCGGTCTATTATGCTAGCTTAGATGATCTGTGGCGTAGAAATGAGATGATTGTCGACGATGCATTAGCATTTGCAATAGCTACTGAGATCATGTTGAGCGATGACATTGAACCGCGTTCCGTTGATGAATGTCGACGTAGAGCTGATTGGTCAAACTGGAAACAAGCAATCCAAGTCGAACTCGATTCGCTTGCGAAACATAAGGTGTTTAGACCTGTAGTTCCTACTCCTTCACATGTGAAGCCCGTTGGCTACAAGTGGGTTTTTGTTCGGAGGCATAATGAGAAGAACAAAATTGTGCGTTACAAAGCTCGTCTTGTTGCACAAGGCTTCTCACAATGCCCCAGGATTGACTATGACGAAACTTATTCACCCGTTATAGATGTGATTACTTTTCGCTACCTTATCAGTTTGGTAGTTTCCGAAAAACTGGATATGCAGCTGATGGACGTAGTAACCACGTATCCCTATGGGGATCTTGATATGGAAATTTATATGAAAGTTCCCGAATGACTTACATTGACTAGTTCAAATATTTCCAAACCCCGGAAGACGCTCTCAATTTAGCTGAGGCGTTCACTCTACGATTTGAAACAATTTGGAAGAATGTGGTATCACTGTCTGAGTGAGTATTTGACTAGTCAGGGATATGTGAACAATGAATTATGCCCTTGTGTGTTCATTAAGAAGTCACATTTCAGATTTGCGATTGTTGCAATATATGTCGATGACATGAATCTCATTGGAACTCTTAAAGAGCTCACGAAAACTCCTTCGCACCTGAAGTCGAAATTTGAGATGAAAGATCTAGGTAAGACTCGATACTGTCTCAATCTCGAGATAGAGCATTGTTCGGATGGAATCCTAGTACATCAATCGAACTACACCCAGAAGATGTTGTGCCGCTTTAACGAGGATAAAGCAAAGTCTTCGAGTACTCTTATGGTTGTTCGTACGCTAGATGCAAAACAAGATCCTTTCTGTCCGAAGAAGGATGATGAAGAGATTTTGGAGCCTGAAGTTCCTTATCTAAGTGCGATAGGCGCTTTAATGTACTTAGCTCAATGCACTAGACCCGACATCTCCTTCGATGTTAATCTTTTGGCATGATACAGCAATGCACCAACACGTAGACACTAGACTGGCGTGAAAGACATCTTCCGTTACCTTAAGGGTACTACGAATTTGGGCTTGTTCTATCCCTACGAATCCTCGAGCAGTGTCGCACCCTGTGCTCCTCAAGTTGATTCTTGCCTTGTTGGTTATGCCGACGCTGGATACTTATCTGATCTGCATAAAGCGCGTTCTCAAACGCGTTATGTCTTTACCGTTGGAGGCACCGCAATATCTTGGAGGTCAACTAAACAGACCTTAATTGCCACTTCGTCTAACCATGCTGAAATTCTCGCCTTACATGAAGCAACTCGGGAATGCTTTTGGTTGAGAGCAGTAGTGGGCCATATTCGAAGCTCATACGATCTTTATCCTGCCGTTAATTATCAACTCTCTAAAGTTAATTTATACAGAGGAGGATTGTCTGCCCTCCCAGTTCCGATGTCGTCCCATGTCTTCCTGTTTTGTGTGGTCACGGTTAAGCCACGTCAATACTTTATATTGTTTTTTTTATAGAGATAATAAGACAAAAATGAATAGTAATATAAAATATTGACATGGCTTAACCATGACCACACAAACAGGAGGGCATGGGAGGGTGTAACAGCTCATCCAGAGATATTGGAATATTTTATTCTCGAGGACGTGAATTGACGGTTTTGACCTTGGTCGGGTTGAGTTATTTTGTGTTGTGGTGTGGTGTAAAAATAAGTTTTGAACTAATTATCTAATTTCCTAAGTGGGTGGAACTAAAGGGAATTATTGTTTTGTGTGGTGAAGGACTTAAGTTATTTTTGTTGTTTTGTTTGGTTGGTGACCATTTGGACCACACACAAACACCCACATCATCCACTCCCGTGTACTTTCTCTCTCCTCCCTCATGGATCTCTCCCATTTTCCGTACAAACCGTACGGACAACACCTAAACCAAGCCAAATCTTCACAAATCAAGGGATTAAAGGTCACCATCTTGTTCCTTGTGACCTCACGAGTCGATTGGTAACATTTTTAGGACCTGAGACCTTCGAAAACCCGAGAACCCGTAACCCTATATTTTAGCATTGTTCATGCACTCGTGAATGGGAAGGTTTTAGAGCATTTCAAGCTTATAAGGAGCTTTAGGACGTTCTTACGAAGCTCGGAGAAGAAAAACCAAGTGGTTTGGACGTCGGGAAGTGGAGATCAACGAGTTCAAAGTTTAGGCCGGATTACCGAAGTTTCTCTGACGAGATTTCGAGGATTTCAAGCCTTGGAACAGGTATGGTTGTGTTCTACTTGTCCCAAGCTTCAATTTGGTTCAAGTCTTGTGAAATTTGGTTGAAAAATGGACGAGATATGAAGGTTTTTGTGTTTTCCTAATTAACAGAATATTCCGTCAAGTGAACGGAATATTCCTAACGGAAGTTAACGGCGTTAGGTTAGTTTTAACGAAAAATTCCTTTTTTTTACGGAATATTCCTTAACGGCAGTTAGGATTCCGTCAGGTTTCCTTGCGCGTGGCCGCGCATGTGGCCATGCCTTGACCGGCGCGTTGCGGCGCGTGGGTAGTCAGAAATTTTTTCTAAAAATATGGGGATGTTCCTAAGGTTGTGTAGATCACGGTGGTATATTCATATACCCAATTTGAGCAATATATGAGAAGTTATTAGCTAGAGTTGGTTATGTGCTAAGAATTGACGTTTATTTCTTTAATTCTCATATAAGTGAGATCTATCTTGAGGACGAGCACCATCGATTGAGGCTCGAGGGTTATGACCCTTCAATATATCAGTGAGTGGGCTTTTATTTTCCGTATATACCTATATAAATGAGATTTTTCCCAGAAAATCAATTTAAGTGAAATGTGATATGATATGGCATGCAAAGTATATATCTATTTTATTCATGCATTAATAGCTGCATATAATGGTAATTGGTGCTGCGGACGCACAAGTAAGTATCAGGTGAGTACATATCGTTGACAGAGAATGATTAATATGAAATGATGATTATGTGAGATGTATTGACAGCTCATAAACCTGCACCCCGGTGTTAGTGCTCCCGCCCAAGGCCAGGGCATAGTCCTTCACGTGATGTTCACCTCCCGCACCATACGCTCACCTTGGATCCAAGTTAGGTGCATAGTCCTGTCGTACAGACCACTATAGGTGGTTCCGACTCGTAGGTGACCCGCGGTTAGTGCACAGTCTTCACGTGATCGTAGAGCGCATTTATTTACACCCAGTCTTGTCGGTCAAACCATGTGAGATGGTTCCGACTCGTCTGCAGGATATATATATATATATATATATATATATATATATATGATGATGATGATGAGATTGATTATGAGTTATAGTTCAGCGGAGCTGATCACTCGGTGGACATGTTGTTATATATTTATGTGATTTGATGAGATATATTTGGCATGGCATATACCTTGCATATCACTACTTTTGGCATGATTTTGAGTTATGAGTTGAGATGAGTATATATGTATATATGCTATTTTTCTGGGAAATTATAGGGTTAGAACTTTTGAAAAGAGAAAAGGTTTTGAAAAGATTTGTTTTTGCCCACTCACGCGTTTTGTTTTTCGCCCCTCCAGGTTCTAGGTAGCAGTGCTTTGGTGGCCATGAGGGATTCAACGGTGTTCTGACAGAATTCACAAAAGTAGGATTCACCTTTGGGTGTTATATCTTAGTAATTGTCCTTGACTGCTACTAGACGTTCTTATTGTTCTGAATGTGTATTTATACACATAGACTCTCACTAGCATATTATTTGGATAGTACGGCTAGTGGTTGGTTTTTATTTAGTCGTATTTCTATTTATCTTATTAGCTTCCGCACTGTGCACATGGTTACGTCACTTTCACATGACGGCCAGCACGCCCTCCTTGGGACGGGGTGTGTCAGAGGGCACCGAAACTGGGAGGGCAGACAATCCTCCTCCAATTTATACTTTGTATCACGTATGACACGTTGGGTCCCATGAATACTATGTGTTTTCGAACAAGGATCCTCTTCGGATCCTCTTTGTGGGGATCCGAAGATCAATCAATTTTGTTCGTTCATCATATATCGTGTGATTATTTTCATTAGGTACTATTTATATTCAATTTTAAATTTTAAATTTTAAATGATTTCTAAACGCACGATTTATAATGAACGAACATGATTAATTGATTCCCCGATCCCACAAAGAGGATCCGGAGAGGATCCTTGTTCTGTGCTTTCTCATCGAATTTAAGGATGTGCGATTTTAAGAAATCTTAAAGAATTCACAAATTTATTGTTTATGGTCGAGTTTAATTAATTTGTAGAAATTTTATATAAAATTTTAAAATTTGACGGAGAGATTTAAGATTTCATTTAAATTTTTGAGAGCTCAAGAAAGAGGTAAAATTTGTGAATGCCTCGAAGACATTACGAAATCTCTTTAAATTTCTTGAATTCCTTAACCTTTTACAATTCTTTAAATCAATTTATAACTGAATACAGTTGAAATGTTATAAACTTATTTAAAATTCTAATTGTATACATATGGGTTTCTAAATATTTAAATTAACTACTTTAAAATCCTGATTAAGTACACCACTCAATGTTAGTCTTACTTTAGACCATCTCCAACCCTTGGGTTAAAACTTAAAATTTTTAACCCAGAAAATTTAAGTTTTAACCCAGATACAATTTTTCTCCTTCAACCCTTGTGGGTTAAATTTTTAGCCAGAGAGTACTAAAGAATGAATTAGGATAATTTTTTTCCTTAAAGTAACGTTTAAAAAAAAATTATGTGGACTTGCCTAATTTAATTTTATGAATATTTTAGCCTAAAAATATTTATATTATGATAAATATTGAAAAATCTCTAAACCGACACCATGAAACTCGTGGAACACTATAAAAGAGTATGAAACAAATAAAATAAATTCTTTTAATTAGTTTAGTCGTCAGATTTACATTTGGACCGTTAGATTTTTTTTTAGTGTTGGATTTGATCATATCAGATCTTAGCCGTTGGATTCAATGAATTTATAAATATAAAACTAAAAAAAATACACATATATGGTGGGCCAGCTCCACTAACCCATGGGGAAATCCTGGGCTAAATTTGCCCCAGAAATGAGTTTTGGGTTAAAACTCATATTTGCTCCAAAAGTCGGAGCAAGTTGGGGTATTTTTAAAACCTAAAATATTTCCCTATGAGTTTTAAAACCTAAATTTTGAAGATTAACCAAACCAAAGTTTCGTGTTTGGATCGATACCTTTACATTCAGATAGTCTATGATTTCATCAACAATTGCGAGTCTCTTAGTGCAGGAACTAGTATTAGTAATGTCCCATGCATGTGTCCTCACATTTTGAATTTGGGACTTGGTCCTCAAATTAATAACTCCGAAGGGGTTTTATCGAACACGAGTTGGTTCGTCACAAATCCCTACTGTAAACCATTATTAACCATCATCCAGAGATCACAACAGTCAAGCGATTAATCTACATTTCATATACCAGTAAACCCTAATTAGAGAAAAAGACTTACTTGCAGTGGAAGACATCACGATAAGGTTGGGTGTTTGATGTTCCCTTCTTTGAAATCCTTTAGCATTCCTTGCTCTCAATAGGACTAAGAGAACGACGTTGATTTGAGAAGAGGGATCAAGCCACTTATACGATGCAACTGCTCTTCCTATCGTGGAGACAGTTACCATCTGTTTTAAAGAGTTTGTAACCAACTTTAATTCAAGTAATTAAATACATTAATACACCATTATGTATTTAACGTGTTTGAGGTCTAATATATCACAATCCCTATTTACTTGTTGTTTGACATACCAAAACAGATGGTTTGATCAACTCACGTATAGAAAAATTCTTACATTCTCCCACATGAGTGTAATCAAACTATCAACCAATATTATATCTAACATGTAGATGGTGATCACTGAATCATGATGAAGGTCTAATATATCACAATCCCTATTTACTTGTTGTCTGACATACCAAAACAGATGGTTTGATCAACTCACATATAGAAAAATTCTTACATTCTCCCACATGAGTGTAATCAAACTATCAACCAATATTATATCTAACATGTAGATGGTGATCACTGAATCATGATGAACATATGATCTTCCAATTGAATTCAAAGATTTATTAGTTGAACTTCAGCCAAATTAATACAAAGTTATATAGTATTAGTGTTCTACAATTACAAACTAATCAAACCCAAGAAGAATTGAACGTAAAGAAGCTTCAGATGAGAGTCCAATCATATACTCCCACATTGCTTGACCTAATGAAACTGCAGATGTCATTCTTTATTCCATATTTTTTGCACAAAATTGCAAAACATAAATATAATTAAACTTGATTAGACTTGAGCTCTTACAAGCGAATTACATCGTCATGTAAATCAACTTGCAAACTTAATAAGAACAATTTCTGATCAAAACATATACATAAGATGGTGGGAAATTACCTTACTCCCACATTCAAACATTATCTATGATTGCTTGCAAACCCATATTTGGCAAATGCCTTTGAAATCCTATTACATGAATGCTTTTGTCAATGGATCCGCAATCATGTGATAAGTACCAATGTGTTCCAAATCGATTATTCCTTTTCTGATTTCATCTTGGAGCTTCAAATACTTAATATCCATGAGTCTTGAGGCTTCTGATCTTCTATTATTTTTTGCAGAGAAAACCGCTGAAGTATTGTCACATAAAATCTTGATTGGTCTTTCAACACTTCTCACTATTTCATGTCATAAATCAAATTTCGTAATCACACAGCTTGCCTCGTTGCTTCAAAACAACCTATGTTCTGACTCCATTGTTGAAACTGTTCTAGTGGTTTGTTTTCGATTTCTCCATGAAACTGCACCACCAACTACTATGAATACATACCCACTGGTTGACATTCTATCATCTATGCAACCACCCAAATCAGCATCACTATAACATATTACTTCCAAATTATCAACTCGATGAAAACCCAGAACATAGGCTTGTGTCTTCAAGTACCTTAATTCCTTTTTACCTTCATTCCAATGAGCTCTACCAGGATTTGATTGAAATTACAAAAATAGAAAACTTCCTCTGTAAGTTTTCCAATTGTATTGAATGAATAAATTAGTTACACAAATGTGAATATATATAGCCTTAGCTGCCTTAGGCTAGTTACAAGAATACCCTCAACTACCTTAACTAATTACAGTTACTAACAGAACTAATTACATTTAGCTTTAACAAACTATTTAACAGTAACTGTATTGGATGACTTGTCATTCTCCCTAATACACCCCCTCAAGCTAAAGGAGGAATAAGAGAGAATCTGCTTTTAGACAAAGATTTAGTGTGGATATCAGCCAATTGGTCTTCACTGCAAACATAGTAGACTTTGATGAGATTTGCTAGTACCAACTCCCGGATGTAGTGATAGTCAATCTCAACATGCTTGGTTTGAGCATGAAAAATAAGATTAGATGCTAAAGTGATTGCTGAGATATTATCACACCATAGTTTAGGCAATGTAGGTAGAGGGAAATAAAAATCTTTGAGAATTTTACAGACCAAAGTGAGTTTTGCAGCAATATGTGCTAAAGAATGATATACAGCTTTTGTAGAGGAACGAGCAACAATGCTTTGTTTCTTTGCACTCTAACTAATGAGATTAGAGCCAAGAAATACAAAATATCCACTGGTGGACCGCCTATCAAATGTGCAGCCAGCCCAATCAACATCAGAGTATGCTGAAAGATTCATGGGACCTTTAGTGAACCATAAACCATAGGAAATAGAACCTTTAAAAAATCTGAGGACCCTTTTTGCTGCTTGAAGATGTTGTTCTCTTGGAGCATGCATAAATTGACATATCTTATTGACAACAAATGCAAGATTCGGTCGAGTCAAAGTGAGATATTGTAACCTACCAACTATAGAGCGATACTCAGTGGGATTTAATAAGAGAGGCCCACTGTGATCCAGTTTCTTAGAACCAAGAGGAGTGCAACAAGGTTTTGCACCCTCTATATTTGTTTTCTTAAGGAGATCAAGTATGTACTTGGTCTGATGTAGAAAGAGTCCTTTATTAGATCTGTGTACTTCCAACCCCAAGAAATAGTGTAAAGGACCAAGATCTTTCACTTCAGACTGAGTGCTAAGTTGTTGTATAAACTGTTGACAAAGTTGAGAGTTAGGTCCAATGACTAAGATATCATCCACATACACAAGGACAATGACCAAGTGAGGTCTATTAAAGACAAACAAAGAAGCATCAGATTGGGATTGGTGAAACCCAAGTGTACAAAGGGCTTGAAGCAATTTATCAAACCAAGCTCGAGGAGCTTCTTTAAGTCCATATAAGGATTTTTTCAGCTTGCACACAAAATTGGGAGAGTTAAGATCAATAAAACCAGAAGGTTGCATGTAAACATCCTCCTTTAAATCTTCATGAAGAAATGCATTGCTAATGTCTAATTAGTTCAAAAACCAATTATATTGGACAACAAGTGTAAGGAGAATCCGAATGGTAACAGGTTTAGCAACAGGACTAAAGGTTTCTTGAAAATCAACTCCTTCTTGCTGATGAAAGCCTTTTGCCACCAAACGGGTTTTGTGTCTGTCAATTGTTGCATTATGATTTTTCTTGACCCAAAAAACCCATTTACAACCAACTACATTCTGAGAAGGATGAGATGGAATAAGAGAACAAGTGCCTGTGGTGATTGAAGCATTATATCCAGCCTGCATTGCAGCTCTCCAGTGAGCATGCTTTGATGCTTGCAAATATGTATTGCGAACAAATTCAAGATCAACTGGAAGTGGATGTTTCGTTGCTGCATAAGCTCTGGACTTGTATATTCCAGCCTTAGATCTTGTAATCATAGGATGTGTTCCCAGGAATAGGTGGATGACTTGTCTGAATAGGCATTACAGATGATGCTCTAAGAGAGACAGAGCTGGAAGAACTGTGAGAATTATCGACTGACTGATTGCATGAAGGATTCTCAGTTGAAGTTAAGATCTGAGTGATAGGATTAGGTACAGAAGTACACTGTTGTTCTGAAGAGTTACTAGCAATAGGAGAACTTGAGAAGTGTTTGCTCAAGTGAAGGTCGAAAGATGGAGAATATTCTGAAGGTGAATTCTCTGAATTGGAACTGTGGAGTTGCAGTGACTTAAATGGATAAGATTTTTCATCAAATACAACATTTCTTGATATGTAGATTCTATTTGTTATGGGACCAAGACACCTATAGCCTTTATGTTGAAGACTATATCCCAAAAACACATAACTTTTGCTCTTAGCATCCAATTTGCTGTGGATGTAAGGTTTAAGCAATGGATAACATTGGCAGCCAAAGACTTTCAATTTAGAGTAATCTGGGTGTTGGTTGAAGAGAAGTTCCTAAGGTGACTTTGTAAGACCAGAAATAGGAAGTCTATTAATAAGATATATTGCAGTGGAGAATGCTTCAACCCAAAAAACCTGAGGAACATAAGAGGCAACAAGTAATGTTCGAGCTGTCTCAACAAGATATTTGTGCTTTCTCTCTGCATAGCCATTTTGTTCAGGAGTATGTGGACAACTAAACTGATGTAATATACCATGTGCACTAACAAAGGAAGCAAGAGAGTGACTAGTGAATTCACCCCCTGAATCTGAACGCAGAATCTTGATTTTATTACCACGAAAGTTTTCTACATAGTTTTTGAAAGTAACAAATGTAGAAAATACATCGGACTTGGACTTCAATGGAAAAAAACCAACTATATTTGCTGAAGTCATCAACAAGAAGTAGGTAATACTTGAAACCACTATTCGATGTGATAGCGACAGGTCCCTACATATCACAATGCAAAAGTTCGAGACTTTGAGTTGTTGAAGAAGAAGCCACTCCAAAAGGAAACTTGTGGTTCTTAGCAAGTGCACAATCTGAGCAGAAAAAATCAACAGTCTTCTTGCCTTGCAGTGCAAGATTATTGATAGATATGACCCTTCTAAAAATTGAGGAGGAAAGATATCCTAAGCGCTTGTGCCATACTGTGACAGGTGCTTTGATGCTGAGAAAAGCTGAAGGTGGAGAAGTACGAGAACTGGTGGAACCTTGTAGAAGATAGAAACTATCCCTAACAGGTCATTGCAAAAACATCTTCCCTGAAATGCGATCCTTGACAGTGGATCCATAAGGGTCAAGAGTCAATGAACAATTATTATCCTTAAGAAATTGATAAGCAGACAAGAGATTATGTTTCATGAAAAGAACATGTAAAACATTTCTCAGCTTAAAAGAATTATGAGGAGTGTGCAGAGATGATGAACCAATATTATGGATAGATAATCCTTTACCATCTCCAATGTACAATTTGTCCTCTCTAGTGTAGGGAGTAGGAGAAGAAATATTAGCTACATCATTGCTGATGTAGGAAGTGGCGCCCGAATCCATTAACCAAGGTTGAGAGGGTTTGGCTGAATGATGCACACACATAGCAGAAAGTTTGGCTAGAGGAATTCGACCACAGATGTCCAAATTCATACGATCAAAGCAGTCAATTACCTCATGACTGGTAAAACCACAGATTTGACAAGGAACTTTGAAAGTGGAATAACCTTGATAATTGTGAGAGCCTTGATAATTTCGATTTCCACGATTGTTGGTGAAAGTACCACGATTATTATGAAAATTGCGATTGCTGTTGTGGAGCCAAAAATAATCAAGAGACGACGCGTGGATTTTTGGGTTAAAAGGACAAAATTACCCTCGAGGCACACCAAATTTCCTACGCGCGAGCAGTGGACAATCATCCGTCAATCAAGTCAAAAGTGCCCAAAATAGGTAACAAATTCAAAATTATTTCATCCATCCTCATCCTATATTCTCCACAAGGTAATTATTCGATAACCTACAAAACATTCCTTACAAATTATGATTAATTGGTTAATTAATGGATTTATTACCTAATTAATCCATTAATTGCCAATTAAATCACCAATTACACTCAAAAAATACCTAAGAGGCCGGCCACCCTCTTTCCCAAAGGGACCGGCCATGCTCTATATATTAACGTCATCTTCTCTAAAAAGCTAGGTTCTACACTCTTGCAAAACTCCCAAAAGCTCTCTAAACATTTTTCTTTCTAAATTCTAACTTTGGCATCGGAGGTTCTTCGGCAAAAGCCCTCCCCTCATTCATCGTGGGCGCGTGAGGCTTTTGGCCTTGACCTAAGGTGTTAATTGTTTTGTAGGTGTAATTTTGTCCAAGAAGAAGAAGGCGAAAATTTGCATCCACAAATTGGTGCTTTCATTGAGTGTAGAGATATCGCATAAAATATTTTTCTCTATTTTCGAGTCCACTTGTATATTTTTGTACGTTCTTATTATTAGAATTTTTTATTTGCAAAGATTCTGTGATAGAACGTAAAAGCGAAATACAATGGCTAGATATTTAGAAAATTCCACAAGTGAAAGTTCCATTATTCAAGAAATGGGACCGCGGCGATTCACGAGGCTAAATGTGATCATAGGTGGAACGGTACCACCGTTACGGGGCTCCACCATGACAACCACCACGGTGGCCACCACGGCCACCAGCCGAGGCGAGGTCCATGGCACCATTACCACGGCCCATGTCGCGCCAACCAAGCTTGCACAGGCCCAAGCCCAAGCTGTGCCATCCAAGGTCCATGGCCCCAAAGTTACAGCCCAAGCCCCGCACTTGCATGCATCACGCGTTGAGCAGCCTGCTTCCGTGGCCCAGCCCGCTCCCATGGTTCCCCAAACAGCCCAAGTCGGCCCAAGAGTAACACAACTGTCCCAACTCCAAGCTTCAGGACCTATGATCGAACCGGGGGCATTTTCACCACATTTCTTTGTGGATTTGACATTTCCCAATTGAAATCTCATGCCCAGAGCCTACCATACTTCCACTGCTTAATAAGGCACATTCCTTCCAAGCTCTTCCAATCCAAATGGTGAACCACACTTGTCTTAACAAGTCATAGAGTTGACGAGCGCCCTAGCACAATAGACGAACTTGGTGAATCAAGTTTTACAACGCACTAAGATCCAACGTACCCCAGACGAGGTATCCAGAAGTAGGACAAGGGCTAACGAGCCTTTCCAGTAGCGTTCTGGTAAGCAGCTACTCGACCAACCACGAGCTGAGCATTTAGGTAGTGTACATTCCCGATTGGGTCCCCGAGATAGTGTATACTCCCGTCTTAGCGCACGAATGAGCATGTATTCTTGACTAGGCCCGAGGGTAAGTATACACTCACGGTTGGGGCCACATTACGATAATCAACATAAGCAACCTTCCAGGTAAAGCATTCATTCACGGTTAGGCCCTCAAGGAGATTCATCCACATCACATCGGAGCAGGCAATACGACGGACGGAGAAAAGCAGTCACTCAATCCAGCTTAAGTTCAACCGCCAGCCTGCAAAGAATTCCCTCGCCTTCCAGGAGTGGACTACATGCACCCTTGTTGCGGCAAAGGCAAGCCGAGCACATAGAAGAGCAGCCTAGACCAGCAAGTCAAGATATGGGGCAGCCGAGAGCTCCGCCTCCCCAACAAAGGCAAATTCAGGAAGAAGTAGAAAGGCTCATGAACGAGCATTTGCGTGATTTCCAACGTAATGAAGTAGCCGATGAGGCACTATGGCGAGACATGACCAAACTGAGCAGGTCACCCTTCACGGATGAGATCGAGCAGGCAGAACCTTGACGAAAGTTTAGCATGCCACATTTCACATATTTCAAAGGAGATGGAGATCCAGAGAGGCACTTGAAGCACTACCGAAGCGCGATGGTCCTTTACCGAAATAACGATGCCCTTATGTGTAAAATATTCGCTACCACTCTACAAGGCGGAGCGCAAGATTGGTTTCACACGATGCCCTTATGTGTAAAATATCCGATCACTTGCTCAACATGAAGAAGAATCCAAAAGAGTCACTCCGCGACTACGTGAAGCAATTCAAAGCAGAGAATGAGAAGATAGTTAGGTGTAACGATTCAATAGCAAGTGCAGCCTTCCAAAAAGGACTTCTAGCATACCACCCGTTGTTCGGAGAGTTGATCATGAAAGAAGATCTAACCCTAGCAGACTCATTCGCTCTAGCAAACAAACATGCATTTTGGGATGAGGCTCGACTAACAGACAAGGCACCCGAGCAACCTCAAAAAGAGGTAGCAGTAAAGAAGGAGGATGGAAAGTAGCCGAACCACAAAAGCAGGCAAGGAGACAAGCGAACGGACCGATCCCCGATTAGAGGAGGACCGACGGCCAAGAACTACTCTAAGTTCTTAATCCCAATCCACCAAATCCTTTGCGATGTCAAGAACGAACCATGGTTTAAGTTGCCAAAGCAGTCAAAAGGAGATACTTCCAAGTTGGACCACGCCAAATATTACGCATTCTACCAAGGTCCTGGTCACACAACTGATGACTGGTACAATTGGAAGAACTACCTAGAGAAACTTGTGAAAGAAGGCAAGGTTGACAGGTACTTGGACAAACCATCTACGCAGCCAAGAAGGAACACAGATGATGATGAAGAGCCACCAACTAAGACAATTCAAATCAATGGTATCTTTGTCGAGTCCGAGCACTTGGGGGCCACCAACAACTCTAAAAAGAGGAAGATCCAGCAGGCTCTACTAGTCTCACAAGTCCAAGCAGTCGACACCTAACCTGGACCCATCATTGGCTTCACCAAGTAAGATGCAGAAGGCATCAACTTCCCACATGACGACGCATTAGCAGTATTTGTCTAACTAGCCCATGTCATAGTCGACAGAATGATGGTCGATAAAGAAAGTACAGTCAACCTACTTCAACTTTCAGTCATTCGAATATTGGGCCTAGAAAGCACAATCATACACTGAGCAGAGGTACTTACCGGATTCAATGGGCACACCTCAGTTGCCATCGGTCATATCACACTTAACGTGAAAACACCGCCAGTTATCTCAAAGCAGACATTCACGATCATAAGCGACCCATCTCCCTACAATGGGATTTTTGGGAGACCTTGGTGGATCAAGTTGGATGACGTCACTTCCGTCAAGTACCAAAAACTTCGATTTCGCATCCCGGGATGAGGAGTCGGAGAAATCAAGTCTGACCAGGCCACATCCCAACGATGTACTGTGCAATTATTGAAGGAATAAAAAAAAAAGACCTTTACCCCCGTAAAGGCTACCAATATCCAAAGGGATGAAGAAGCTACCAAATAGAAATTACAGCAAGCGGATCGAGAAAATAGTGCCCAAGCAGACGAGATAGGATGGAAACCTTAGGAGGATGCCTAAGATATCATTCTTGATCCCCTACAGCCGGAAAGATGGCTAAAATTGGCTCACGTCTAAGCCCAGCCAAGAAGAAAGAACTCACAACTTTCCTTAGGGAAAACAGAGACGTTTTTGCATGGTCACCATCTGGCACGCCAGGCATCGACCCTGAGGTAGCCTGCCATAAGCTGTATGTTAATCCTGCTGCTA
This sequence comes from Heteromeles arbutifolia, assembly GCA_024362995.1. NCBI lineage: Eukaryota > Viridiplantae > Streptophyta > Magnoliopsida > Rosales > Rosaceae > Heteromeles > Heteromeles arbutifolia. The sequence goes on along the minus strand of JANCRC010000011.1, from coordinate 30,275,631 downwards.
AACAGGTGATCCAAAAGAGAAGACATTTTGCACCCAAGCGAGTAACGATCATCGAGGCAAAAATTGACAAGCTATTGGAGGCCAAATTCATAGAAGGAGTAGCACACTCAACATGGCTTGCTAACGTCGTGCTAGTCATGAAGAAAGAAAACGGCAAATGAAGGGTTTATGTAGACTATACCGACCTCAACAAAGCATGCCCAAAAGATCCTTATCCTGTTCCTCGGATCGATTGATTGGTAGATTCATTTTCTGGGAACCAGTTGCTCAGTTTCTTGGACACATACTCAAGCTACAACCAAATAGCCATGTACGAACCTGACAAGGAGAAAACCGCGTTCGTAATTGAGCGAGGCACCTACTGCTACAAGGTCATGCCCTTTCGCCTCAAGAACGCGGGAGCCACTTACCAAAGGTTAGTAAACATGATGTTTAAGAAGCAAATTGGGGTAACCATGAAGGTCTATATCGACGACATCATGGTAAAAGGCAAGCAACGGATAGACCACATCTGTAACTTGGCGGAAACTTTCAACATCCTCATAAAGTACAAGATGAAGCTCAACCCCAATAAATGCACATTTGGAGTATCTTCAGGCTGATTCCTAGGGTACTTAGTAACCCGCAAACCCAAGCGATCTTAGAGATGAAGTCTCCAACTACTTTGAAGGAGATCCAAAGCTTGACCGGACAAGCAGCCGCCCTCAACCGCTTTCTCTCACGATCCACCGATCGATGTAAGCCTTTTTTCAAGGCTATCAAGAGGGCACAACGAGACAAATGGGATGAAGAGTGCGAAAGAGCCTTCCAAGACCTGAAGAAGTATCTCACATCACCTCCCTTACTATCCAAGCTAGAAGCAGCGGAGGATTTATCCATCTACCTAGTAGTCTCTGAAGAGGCAGTAAGCTCTGCCCTCATACGAGAAGAGCTGGGGGCCCAACTACTGGTATTCTACACTTCTAAAGCTCTCCTCGATACTGAAACAAGATATCCGAATATCAAAAAATTAATTTTGGCACTAGTTGTTGTTGCTCGGAAGCTCAGACCATACTTTTAAGCCCATACAATCATCGTCATGACTCAGTATCCTTTACGATCAATCTTACATGGTTCGGACGCTTCTCAACAAATGATGAAGTGGGCATTAGAACTTGACCAATACGGTTTAGTTTTCTGACCCCGCATGGCAATAAAGGCCCAAGCCTTGGCAGACTTCATAGCGGAATTCACACCTAGCCTAGGCGACGTAACAGAGCGGCCTAATGACGCCCCAGAAGTAGCCGAGCACACCTTAGCCGCGCTTGCTTCATCCGATGTAGATTTCTGGCATTAGCATGTCGACGGCGCATCCAACTATAAAGGCTCAAGATCAGGAGTGGTCCTCGTCACCCCAGACGGCTCAATGCTCGAGCAGGCGTTCACTCTAAGCTTCAAAGAATCCAACAACGAAGCAGAGTACGAGGCCCTACTGGCAGGCCTCCGAATGGAAAAAGACTTGGCAGTGAAGAAGCTCGCAATTCATTCCGATTCCCAGCTAATCACCAGTCATACTATTGGGGAATACACGGCAACACATCCGAGAATGGCGTAATACTTAGAGAAGATACGCAAACAACTTAAGGCATTTTAGACGTACACTCTCACTCAAGTTCCGCGGGCAGACAACGCCCACGTAGATACGTTAGCCGGCCTAGGCTTCGCCTTCGACCACCAACTTAAATGCTCTATTTCGATGGAATATTTAGACAAGCCAAGCATAGAGACTACTTGGTCAGTGGAACACTCCCTCTAGAAAGGTTGGAGTCTAGGAAACTTCAAATCAAGATAGCACGCTACTATATGTGGAACGACATTCTCATCCGAAGATCCTACACCAGACCACATCTCCGCTGCCTAGCATATCCTGATGACTTGAAGGTTATAAGTTCAATCCATGAAGGCGTTTGTGGAAATCACTCCGGAGGTCAATCCTTAGCACATAAGGCTCTTAACGCAGGCTACTATTGGCCTACCATGCACCAAGATGCTAAGGAATTAGTACAAAAGTGTGACCGCTGTCAATGCTACAAGCCGGTACCAGTATTGCCTGCCAGCAAGCTACACCCATAAACAAGTCCTTGGCCTTTCATGTAGTGGGCAATCGACCTGGTATGACCTATGCCACCTACAACTGGGGGTAGAGGCATGATGATCGTGGCAACTGACTATTTCACCAAATAGGTAGAAGCAGAGCCCATGACGACCACGACTCAGACAGACATAGAGCACTTCATATGGAGGAACATCATTTGCTGATTTGGCATCTCTCAGTCCATCATCACCGACAACAGCCCGTAATTTGTGGGCAAAAGATCTGGCGAAGTTTCTCCAAAAGTATGGCATCAAACAGCACATGTCCACGCCTAGATATCCTCAAGGTAATGGGCAGGCCGAAGCATCCAACAAGACGATCCTTGACTGCCTCAAGAAATCCCTCACCACCAAGAAGGGAAAATGGCCAGATGAACTCCCTGGATGTCTATGGGCATATCGCACCACCAAAAGACGAGCAACCGGTGAGACTCATTTCTCTTTGGCATTTGGTTCGGAAGCAATCATTCCTCCCAACATCATAGTGCCCAGCATCAACACACTACTGCCAATCATTAAGCAAAATAATAAAGAGATGGCCACAAGCTTGGATCTGGCAAAGGAGAAACGCGAGCAGACCATCACTCGCATCGCAGCCTACCAGCAGCAGCTCCTTTCCAGTTACAACAAAAGGGCCAAGATCCGACAGTTCCAACCTGGAGATCTAGTCCTAAGAAGCCTTCATCACTGCCAAAAGAGAAGGCTCTAAAAAGATGGATCCCATCTGGGAAGGTCCGTACAAGATCAGCAGAGTAGGCGGCAAAGGTAATTACACCCTTACCACCATGAACGACAAAGAAATCGAGAAGCAATGGAATGCCTACAACTTGACGAAATATCATGGTGACCTCCCACTATATCAAGACCCGAAGACTCAAGCAACTCAACGGGCACCACCTCGCAAGCCGAGGATTATCTAGTTGTTATGCAGTCTTTACAGTTAAGTTATTCGTTCGTTTCACTCATTTTTCAATGAGGAATTCAAAAGTAATTTACAAGTTTGCTCGACTACATATCCATAACAACTTATCTTACATGCGCTTCAAAAGAAGATCGCGACCTTGCTAGGGACTTACCGCAAAAATTGCGCCCCCGAAGGACCAACCATGCTCTCCAAAGCGGAAGGATAAACTCTACAATCTGAATATCTAGACGTGGATGAGCCAGGCTGCCCTAGTATAACTAGATACATAATGGCTTGCGCCAGGATTCCTAGAAGTAGCCACAATGGTCTTTCTCAAGGCCTAGCTAATTGAAGGATTTTGAGTCTCTTGGCCTAATCCGCAGGGAACTGGGCCCTAAAGACGGAAGGGGCACATTAAGCAGTACGCCCTACGGATAGCTGCCTTGGAAACCTAAAGCTGCTATCGAGTGCACTAAGGTAGCTTACGGTTTTCGGATGACTGCCTACGGCTTGCCCTTCGAGCAGTAAAGCCACGTTAAACTTATACAACTGCACATTCTTGTGAAAGGTTAAACAAGCTAGCGTGCATATACGAACTTTTATCCATTGCAGACATGCTACGTAATCGATAAACTTCACCTCTGCCAGGGGCGGAACAACCTACGCCAAGTCCTAAAGTGTTGTGATACTGGCTACGCAACCTACGGAATTGGAAAAAACCAAGGTTAAATGGCCTAGTGGTTACGCGGACTTGTCTGCTTCTGTAAGTAAGGCATCCGGCTGCCAACCCTATGGTTAACAACTTTGCAAAAGTTCTACGCCAATACCTACGAATGCGTAGCCTATGTAGGCCTGTTTGCTTATAGAAAGGAAGCATGCCTGCCACTAGTCTATAAAGCTTAAAGGTTAGGGCATGAACAAAAGAAGCGAAGATGGAGAAAAGTGAAGGAAACAAGTTTATTAAATTTTCTAGCAAAATTGATAAACAACTAGCAAAGACCAAAGGAGTTCAAGCAAAGCAAAAGAAGTAACAAGGGAAAATAAAGAAAATCCTAAAAGCTACTTAGAAGATTACTCTTCAGCAGCTTGGATGTCCCACAACTACTCAGTCACCACACCTTCAGCAGCCGTGACGCCCTCACCAGCGGCACCATCCGACACTTCACCTCAGCTGCCCCAACCTGGGCACCAACCTCTCCGACTACTTCACCAATAGAAAACTCAAAGGTAAAGGCGAGCAAGTCTTCCGGAGAAATAGAGAAGGTCTCAAAGTCTTTACTAGAAAACTCAAAGTCAGACGGCCACCCAAAGAGATAATCTACATAACCTAGCTTGTAGAAATCGGCTTGATTCTGAGTAAATGAAGCCTCAAACCCAGCCTTCTCACCCTTCAACTGCTCATTCTCATCGAGCAGACACAAACCTGCTGCAGTTCCTCCACTTCTTTCTTCAGATTGTCGTTGATCTTCAGGGCACCTTGGAGTTCCACCACTTGAGGCTATCAACAACCTTCTTGAAGTCGATCACTTGATTATAAGCAGCGATCCGTTCTTAATCCTTTGCATAAGCAGCGGAGTGGAATTCAGAGATGGAACGCTTAAGATCTTGAATCCGAGGTATATAACACTCAATCTCCTTCTCTGCACTTTCATACTTTACTTGGATCGCGTCAAGCCTAGTCTTCAAATCCACGATCTCTTGGCGAGCGGTATCAAGCTGTAGAGAAGTGGGGGCAAAGATATTAGGCCCTTTCAAAGCAGCAAGCTCAGATTCCAATTTTTTTATTTTCTCGACCAAGGAGTAAGCTTCGACTGCCACAGTTCTTACCACCTCCTCGACAGCCTTGATATCCTTTTGATCAAGAAGCATGGATTTGGCTGCTAGAATCATCGTTTTCTACATCATGGTCAGCAGAGCAGCCCTCCTGTACCCGGTCGTATACTTCGCAAAGGAGCTCGGGCTAATAATCCTTTTGACGCCATCAACAAACTTGGCATATACATCCACATCCTCAAGCAGATCTGGCTTCAAAAGTGCACAAATCTCAGCAACTTCCCCAGAAACAAACTTGGTGGATTTCTCACGAACGCCCACACGAGCAGTCTCCTTCTTGTCAGCAAACTAGTTGTCAGCAGCAGAAGGGACGAGTTTTGGCACTACTTTAGCAAGCAAGGGCACCTTGTCGCTCTTTATAGTCGTACACCTCTCCAAAGGTGAACCAGACTCAACCCCAGGTGGACGCTTTGACATAAACTTCAGCATCGGAGGCACGAAGGAGCTTCTATGCTGGGCAATCCTATCAACAATCGAGCTACAACCTTCGGAACGGCATGCGCGACAAGCACAGCTCCAGCTGTCTCTTCCTTCCTGCTTCAGGAAAAAGTCAAGTCAATGACAAACTTGGGAGCAGTCGATGAACCCTCGCGAACAGCGAAAGAAGTCTTCGGTTTCTTCTCAGCATGCATTTCTTGAGCAGCCGGTGAACCCCTGCAAGCAGTCTTCGGTTTCTTTTCAGCAAGCGTCTCTTGAGTAGGCGAGGAATGCCTCTTTTTTCCACCTTCATTTGTAGTAGGCTCCACCGCAGTGATAGGACGAGCCAACGCCTCTGCCTTGATTCGTTTTATCTATTCTTTCGGAAAGAGCCTATCTTTTTCCCTATGAAGATGACTAAGCCGCCAACGCCACTCATGATACTCGGAAGGGATACCCAGAGCAACATGCACTTTCCTCATGTCCGGAGAAACCTTAGGAGTTGAGCCGAATTTCGAATCTACAAAACTAGCGGAAGACAATTAGAAAATTAAAGAGCATCTTAGCACTAAAACGAAGCAGCTGAAAAGATTAAGCAGCCTACTTACCGGATATAAAAACCGTTGGAACACGTAACTCGGGAGACGAATCAGATTCCCATTCTCCACTTATCTCCAAAGTTTCCTTGGCCTAATCGTGTTCTCCTTTGCTCGAGTTGTCAAAAAGTCTATGGTGAGATCGCAGCTGCCCAACTCCCTCAATGTGACCGATGTCAAAGCAGTAGCAAAATTCGTTGACGGTTAGATCGAAGTCAAAGAATTGGCTTAAATTGTGGAATCCCACCATCACGCGAACCGCATTCGAAGAACATTGAGCAGAGGCACATTTCATGGAGCAAAGTACTTCTTGAAAAAAGCGATGCATAGGAAAGGTAAACCCCAATACAAAATAATAGGGGAGGAACTTGATGGCTCTCCGAGCCCCATCACATGGCACACGGCTACTACCATCTTTGACATGCTTCACACACACTCTCGACAGAATAGCATGCCAGTAAGCTTCGAGGAAGTCATTAAACAAATCATCGGAGTTAATCTTGAAGTGAGCAGCCTTGAAGTAGCCAACCTTGCTCAAAGACCCACCTTGACGGTACAATGGCGGCACGCCATCATCATTCTTGAGGTTCGAGGAAGACATGCTTGAAGAAAATTCTACAAAGTTACAAGGAATATTCATTAGATAGTTGCTTAAAAAAAAAAACGATGAAGGGAGGAAGGCACTGCACAAATAGGCCGTATGGCCCAACAACAAAAAAAAAAAACAAAAAGAAAAGAAGCTCTTGGCCCAAATTTGAAATGGGCCAAAACTTTGGCTTTTTTTCTTTCCTCCTACACCAAGCACGGGCCCATGCCCAGCTAACAAAAAAAATATAGAATAAAGGCCACAGGAACCCAGCGCCCAAGCCATGCCCCACGGTTTGGCCAGTGCATTCCCATCACTCACTTCAACAATGTCGTAACCATCCCAAGTCCTTTTTCACGGATTCTCGACCCCCGTCGAGCCAATCTCAAGCCCCAAGGCTTCCAAAAAATTTATGAAGACTAGAAAATTAATTTTTTCTTACTTATAAGCAACGAGAAGATGAAGCAAGCAACGAAAGACCATCATTTGCACGGGCAAGATGTAGATGATGGATAGAGGAGGGGGAACAAATATCCTCTAAGCTCTCTCTCTCTTGTAGGGTAGAATAAGTTTCTCTCCAAAGTTGATTTAATAATCCACTTAAGGTGGACTTAAATAGGCTTTGAGAGGAATTTATTTCCTTTTCCTAGAAGGATCTAATTTCCTATTAAAGAGGGAATCTACATCAAAGAAGGAAACAATCCAAAGTTTCCTAAAGCAAGAAAATATCTACACATGTTGCCCTTTTTTCTGCAAGTAGCCCAATAGGTGTGGGGGCATTTGTGGAGCCAAAAATAATCAAGAGACGACACGCGCATTTTTGGGTGAAAAGGACAAAATTACCCTCGAGGCACACCAGATTTCCTACTCGCAAGCAGTGGACAATCATTCGTCAATCAAGTCAAAAGTGCCCAAAATAGGTAACAAATTCAAAATTATTTCATCCATCCTCATCCTATATTCTCCACAAGGTAATTATTCAATAACCTCCAAAACATTCCTTACAAATTATGATTAATTGGTTAATTAATGGATTTATTACCTAATTAATCCATTAATTGCCAATTAAATCACCAATTACACTCAAAAAATACCTAAGAGGCCAGCCACCCTCTCTCCTAAGGGGACCGGCCATGCTCTATATATTCAACCACATCTTCTCTAAAAAGCTAGGTTCTACACTCTTGCAATACTCCCAAACACTCTCTAAACACTTTTCTCTCTAAATTCTAACTTTGGCATCAGAGGTTCTTTGGCCAAAGCTCCCCCCTCATTCATAACTTTGGCATCGGAGGTTCTTCGGCCAAAGCCCCCCTCCCCTCATTCATCGTGGGCGCGTGAGGCTTTTGGCCTTGACCTAAGGTGTTAATTGTTTTGTAGGTGCAATTTTGTCCATGAAAAAGAAGGCGAAAATTTGCATCCACAACTGCGATTTGAGGAGAAATTACCTCGAGGTGGCTTACCACAATTTGAGTTAAACCGAGAAGTAGAGTGAAGTGGTTGGTTCTGAGCAGCAAAAGCAAATGGAGTAGGAAGCAAGGGAGGCTGAGGATGAACTAACAGTCTTGCAGCGAGCCATAGACAACTCTTTGGTGAGTAAGAGACCGTGAAGTTCATCAAGGGATGTAGAAGATAACCAGAGCATGATGGAATCAATAAATGACTTGAATTCATCAGGTAATCCATGTAATGTGGCAGCAATTAGGTCACGATCGGACACTGAAGCACCAGTAGCTTGCAAGGAATCAGCAATTTCCTTGATTTGTTAAAGATACCCAGAGATGGACTAAGATCCTTTCTGAAGTGATTAAAGTCGTGATCACAATTGGTGAATGTGAGCCTCCGAATCTCTACCAAAATGCTGTTCAAGCTTCACCTAGAGCTCGCGAGAAGAGGAAACCCCAACCGTGAACGGAATGATTTGTTCTGATAAAGTAGAATTAAGCCAGATCAAGAGATTTTGATCATTTTCATACCAATCCTCGAAGGCAAGGTTCATCAAGCGATCAGGCAAGAATGGCGAAAGACAAATCTCAACGCTATCAATGATACTAAGAAGTTTGTATCGCCTGAAAATTGAAGCAAACAGTGCTCGCCATGGTAGACAGTTGGATCTTTTTCAGCTTGATCGGCACCATACTGCCGATGTTGTGAATCGTAAAAGAGGTATACGAATTTAGAGGACTTGGGTTAGAAGAAGAATTAGGGTTTTGGACCGAAAGGGAGATGATCGGAGAAGACAATCCAGTTGGTGGCGATTCAAATTGAGCAGCCATATCTTGCAGAGATCAAGATTCAAGAGAGATCGGAGACGAAAAATCGAAGAATCAGATAGAAGAAAGAAAGAATCGATCGATTTGACGAGCAGAAGAGAAGGTCCATGCTGTGAAGCAGAATGGCTCTGATACCATACAGAAACAGAAAACTTCCTTTGTAAGTTTTCCAATTGTATTGAATAAATAAATCAGTTACACATATGTGAATATACATAGCCTTAGCTGCCTTAGGCTAGTTAAAAGAATACCCTCAACTACCTTAACTAATTATAGTTGCTAACAAAACTAATTACATTTAGCTTTAACAAACTATTTAAGAGTAACTGTATTGGATGACTTGTCATTCTCCCTAATAGAAATCTCCCTAACACACTTACTGCAAAAGTCAAATCAGGCCTAGTGCAAACTTGTTTATATATCACACTACCAACAAGAGAGGCATACGGCTTGTCTTTCGTAGCTTAGATGTCATGATCAGTCGTGGGGCTTTGAGAAAGAGAAAACTTATCACCTTTGGCAATAATATCATCGCCACCAATGCAATTCTCCATATTAAACCTTTTGAGAACTCAATCGATGTAATTCTTTTGAGACAACCCCAACGTTCTCTTTATCTTATCTAGGGATGGCAACGGGGCGGATCAGGTTCGGATGTGCCATCCCATACCAGAACCTGTTTATTTTCCCCGAACCTGAAATCGTAGAATCCCCGAACGGGTTTTCCCCATAACTGAACCAATTGGGTAACGGATTTTCTATCGGGCAATGGTTTTTCCCATTATAATATTTTTATATTTTTATATTATTAATTAAATAGTAAATTTTAAATAAGAAATTAAATAGATTACTGATACAATGCATATACAGCATATATTAAATAAGATTAAATATTAAGTACTAAATAGTGTTATTAATACAATTGATACAAACAATACATGTGATAAATATTGTTAAAAACGAGATTAATACTATTAATAATTGATAAGAATATAATTTATATTATTAATGATTATTGATAACTCTCTTCTCTATATAATAAATATTGATATTTTTTTATTAATTCAAAACAGTTCAGTTTCGGGTATGGGTTCAGGGCGGATACCCCAATAACCATAACCAAACCCGGAATCGAAAAATTTACCCGACGGTTACCCATAATCATAAAAAACCCGAAATTTAATCCCCGAAACCTAACCGTTCGGATCGGTTACCTACGGGGAACGGGATTGACGGGTTAAATTGCCATCCCTAATCTTATCTCTCACTCAATGTCTAAAATATAGTAGGCCTCAGCCAAGTCTTTCATATCAAAACTGTTGGACAACATTTTCTGAGTCTCATTTAACAACTGCATATTTGAACTTGCCAAGAGTATATCATCAACATAAAGAACCATAAATATGAAATGTGACTTATGCTCCTTCATGTAAATGCAGTTATCAATCTTGTTTTCCACATATCCAAATGATTGCACAACTTGATCAAACCTTCTATACCATTGCCTAGAAGTCTGTTTTAATCCATAAATAGACTTGTTGAGTTTATATACCTGGTTCTCCTTCCCCCTTTCAACAAATCCGGGTGCCTGCTTCATGTAGATGTCCTCATCAAGACTGCCATTGAGAAATACAGCTTTAACATCCATTTGGTGCAACTCTAAGTCAAAATGAGCTGTGAGGGCCATGATAACTCGAAATGAATCCTTGGTAAACACAAGTGAAAAAGTTTCAACACCTTCCCTTTGTGTAAAACTTTTAGCCACAAGTCGGGCCTTAAACCTTTCAACTCTTCCTTGTGCATCACATTTTGTTTTAAACACCCATTTGCAGCCAATTGGTTTAAAGTCGAGAGAACCTTCAACCAAAGACCAAACACCATTCTTTTCCATTGAATCCAACTCGTCTACCATTGCAACTTCCCAAAGAGCACTTTGTGAACTCTCAATTGCTTGTTTATAAGTCACCAGATCGTCATGGTCACCTATGTCATATTCAACTTCTTGCATATAACATAAATAATCACTTGGAATGGTAGATTTCTTGTTTCTTGTGGATTTCCTAAACATAGGTGGAGGGTCGTGGGAAGAAGTGGCTGGTGCTTTCGTCCCTATTATTAGTGGATGTGAAACTATCGAAGGTTCCAATTCACCAACATTTTGAGATATAGAAGCCACTGTTTCAGATCATTGGGAAGATCATGAGCTGACAAAGAAACTAGAATTGCAGCATTGTACATTGACATTGGAATAGTGACTTAATTAAGTAATGGCTGAGTTGGTGACTCTTCCTTCTCCTCAAATATATATGATTGCCTTGATTGTGAATGAGGCAAGTCAAAATCTTCTATAAATTTTGCATTGTTACTTTCAACCAACCTTGTATGAGAATGAGGGCAATAAAACTTAAGCCCTTCAACTTTGCAAAATATCCAACAAAGAAACAACTAGTAGTCTTCAAGTCCAGCTTCTTTGCATTTGGATTGTACAACTGTTAAGAACTTATGATTATTCAATTGTTTTTCAACTTCAAGTTTGAAAATTTTAAAACAGTTAAGAACTTGTGATTTTTCTGAAATTAAATATAGATAAGTATTTCTCGAAAAATCATCTATAAAGAGAACAAAGTAAAAATTTCCACATATTGTTCTTGTTGGAAATGGTCCACACATCAGCGTGGATGATCTCTAAGAGATCATTACTTCTATTGGCTTTCAACTTCTTGGTTGAATTGGTTATTTTACATTTATAACAGTCTGTGCAATTCTCAAGTTCATTAAGCTCAAGTTTTGGCAAAACACATTCCTTCATTAATCTTATCATTCTCTCTTTCGAAACATGCCCAAGTCTTCGATGCCAAAGCATGGAAGAAGTTTCATTAGTGAGCAATCGTTTTGATGCAGAATGTTCAATATTAAGACATTCATGAAAGTAAGTGCACTTAATTTGCCAAAGATCACCATTGAGAATGCATATCCAAGGAGATTGTCAAACTGATTTTTGAAAGAAAAACTGAATTTGATTGTCATTACCAACATAAGAAAAACCATCTTTTACAAACTGAGTTACTAAAAATAAATTCCTTCTCATGGAAGGTACATAAAGAACATTGTTTAAAACTAAAACATTGCAATAGACAATCTCAACATAACACGACCAATGGATTCAACCACCACTTTATTCCCATTTCCAACATAAACATTGTAGACTTCCTTACTTGTTTCCTTCAAGCTTTGAAATCCCTGCAAAGAATTTGTAATAAGGATAGAACATCCAGTGTAAAACCACCAAGCATTATGAGGAACAAAAACCATATTAGACTCGACGGTGACAAAAAACTTTGATGATTTTGATAGCTTTCCTGATGAGCCATGACTTAAAACCTACACAATCCTTTCTCAAGTGCTTAGTGGATTGACAATGATGACATTTCTTGAAGTGAAACTTATTTGTTTTGAGAATAGAATTGGAGGTTCCTTCATTTTTCACAAAAACATTGAAAGTTTTAATAGTTTTCTTTGGAGGAAAAGAAGAACCTAGTTTCTGTGCAAATGACTTTAAGCCTCTATAGTTGGAACTATGGTAGCTTGCAGGCAGCTTTCCCTTCCCTTTCCCAGCATGCACAAGATTAACAGTATCATGCTTAGCCTTCTTCATCCTTTCCTCCTCTTGGCAGCAAATGGCAATCAATTCATTTATATCCCAAGTGTCATTTTAAGTGTTGTAACTCACTTTGATCTACTCATAATCATTCGACGGTGAGAATAATGCCATGTGAACTAAGAATTGATTTGATATTCCTATGTCCATGGCATTAAGCTTGTTGGAAAGATTAACAAGCTTGAGTAGGTGCTCCCTAACACTTCCAACTCCATCATACTCGGCATTGATGAGTTCTGAGAGATACACTCTAGTTTCAGCCTTGTCAGACCTCTTGAATTTCTCTTCAATCTTTGCCATGTAATCCTTAGCCAAATCACGAACTGAAATCCCTCCTTTGATGTGATCTTCCATGGCAATTTGCATTATGAGAATCTACATTTGATTAGCCCTTTCCCACTTTTCAAAACTGTCCCTTTCCAGTGGTGTGCTTTCTTCAGTGAGTGCAGTTGGTTGAAGCAACTTGAAAGCTATGTCAAACTCCAACATCCCAAAATGCATTTCAATCTTCTGCTTCTAAGCCTCGAAATTGTTTCCATTCAGTTTCTCTATGTTGATAAGGCTCAACATATTGAAATCTGCATTATTTCTACAAAATGATTTGAAATTCATAAGTTAGTGACATTGTCACCCAAATTCTATAGAACCAATCAAACCTTTAGCCAAGAAATTGTCTATATAGCAACATTAGGTTTCAAATCTTGTAAAGCCAAGCACAAAATTATGTAACACTACGCAAATACCACACCTTTAGGCAAGAAGATTTACATCCACTACATGTTTTTATAACTCACGATACAATGGTTTACAACTAACCAGTAGATTCATTCGTTGGATATATTCTACTTTTTAAATGTATATAAACCACAAACTGATCATCTTTATTGAAATCATATGAGCAAAATAAATAAAACACTAGTGATTCATTTAAACATCAAATGATTGCATGAAATTTAACAAATTTTTTTTGTAAAAGGACCCCGTGGGAATTTTACAAATTGTTCGTCTGTGCTTCGATTTGGGTCCATGGTACATTTCTGAAAGGAGAACGACACTGTGATTCAAACTATCAACATCGTGTTATATGGGTGATTTTAGCCATCCGAGACCGTTTAGGCCTCCAAAACCGCAATTTAAGTTATGAAGGTCAAAATTTTACTATGCCTTTTGTGAATTTTGAAAATTTAGGGTCCCAGTATTTATGTTCTTGAAGGAAATAATCAAATTCTTCATAATTCTAGCATTTAGGTCAAAATAACTTTGTTTTGGCCTTACGATTCTATAACTATGGCATGCATGTTATTTAAGCAAGAGCATTTGAACCAAGGAAACTAGTGTGGAATCCAATACATAAGCACATTGTAATATATGTGAATCATGAACCCCCAGCACAGAAGCCTAGTCAAAATTTAAGGCAGTGGAATGCATATTGCAGAAACTGAATGCTTACATAATTAAGCATATTGCAGAAACTGAATACAGCGGAAATACTTGGGGGAAAACCAATAAATTTCAAACAAGATTAATGCTCGACTTGGTGGCTCTGATACCACATGTAAACCATTATTAACCATCATCCAGAGATCACAACAATCAAGTGATTAATCTACGCTTCATATACTAGTGAACCCTAATTAGAGAAAAGGACTTACTTGCAGTGAAAGACATCACGATAAGGTTGAGTGTTTAATCTTCCCTTATCTGAAATCCTTTAGCGTTCCTTGCTCTCAATAGGACTAGCAATCATAAGAGAACGACATTGATTGAGAAGAGGGATCAAGCCACTTATACGATGCAACTGCTCTTCCTATCATGGAGACAGTTACTATCTGTTTTAAAGAGTTTGTAACCAACTCTAATTCAAATAATTAAATACATTAATACACCATTATGTATTTAACGTGTTTGAGGTCTAATATATCACAATCCATATTTACTTGTTGTTTGACATACCAAAACAGATGGTTTGATCAACTCACATTTAGAAAAATTCTTACACCTACTTGTTAGAAGTCATCTTCCACAACAAGATGAAGAAGTACGAGTGTTTGACAAGAAACTCAATTCTTGCTTCAGCCATATATGTGCCATTCTATCCTATCATGGATATCGGTGTCCATCTGTGGGATTCTGACATCGAAATCAGAGACTATTCGGCCAAGGATTTTGTCAAGTGGCTTTTGAGATAACCCGAGTGGACGAAAATGTGGGAGAGAGACCATTTCTTTGCTTCCGGGAGGATTCTTGAGATTTCAGGAGGGAAAGAGACAATAGTTCTAATTGGGTAGTAAACTTGGGTTCTTGCCCGAGTCTTTGAACATGACTATGTTATCAATCGAATGAAGCTGATGGAAAAATGACATTGCAATTCCGTACCCTAAAAAATTTCACCCTTCAAACGACAGCGATGTGGTTCAGTGGCAGGACAAGATGAGAAAGCAAGAAAGGCCTTATTTGTTTACTTTCGCCGGTGCACCGAGGCCTAACCATCAAAGTTCTATCCGGGGTAAACTTATCGAACATTGCCAATCTTCAACTAATTGCAATCTTTTACATTGCCCTGAAAAGATTTGTAGCAACCCCATTACTGTTATGAGGGTGTTTCAGAGTTTGGTTTATTGCCTGCAGCCTCCCAGGGATTCAGTCACTCGGAGACAACCTTTGGCACTTTTCTGGCTGTTTGTATCCCAGTTTTTTTGCCTGCTACGGCTTATACTCAATATTTATGGTACTTACCTCAGAATCATACCAAGTATTCTGTGTTTACTCCTGTGAGGGATGGAAAAGATTTGAAAGAAGGTAGCGTTGAGAAAATCGTGCTCGGAATTTCAAAGGATAGGGAACTGGCAATGAGGGAGGAGGTTATAAGGCTAATACCAAAGCTGGTACACTCAGATCCCAGGTCAAGATTAGAGACCGAAGACACGTTTGATATAGTTGTGCAGGGAATTCTTGATAGGATAGAGAATGTAAGGAAGGCGATTAGAGAGGGGTGGAATCCTAGTATTGGTTTTGCAAATGAGGATAACAGTAAGGTCACATTTCCTAAGACTATGGAATAACCGACTTGATTGAATGTCGTGGATCCCTAGTGATCGAGTAAGCAGAGGTGGAATAGGACGTGTGTAATAACGTGTGTAATATAGAAATAAAGCCAAAATTATAATTTGGTTTACAAACTATGCAAAATAATGCCGGCTGTTACTTCTGAGGTGCTTGCTGCTACAACCCGTTCGCATTTGAGCTTAGTTTCCTGTTCTTGCCATCATCACTAGTTATGAATTAGAGTCGCACCAACAAGAATTTGCATATTTAAATTATTGCAATACGGGTTGTTCGAACATCTTAGTCAAGTCCAGAGTAGAAATATAGATTGTAATATAAAAGTAGAAAAGATATTTGAAAGTAGACTTGGTAATTTCTTACACGACCCGTTAACACGACACGTAAACGACATGAAAATAATGGGTTTCAGGTCACACGATAATAACCCATCAATAACGGGTCCTTAACAGGTTTACACGAGAGTGGCACGCGGGTAACCTGTTTCGACACAATAAGAAAAAAGTTATTTTGATGATTTTAATTTTTTAAACTACTAAAAAAAACTTACTCTAAAATACAGTAGATATAATGAATATGTATATATTATTTATTAATTATTATTCTATATAAATTTTAAAATTTAAGTTTTTTTTATATATTTATTTTTATAGTATATTATAGGCAAAGATTGAGATTAAAAATCATAAAACACATTAAAAATAAAAATATCAAGTAATTTAAAAATACCAAACACATTAAAAAAAATTATAATAATTAATTTACATGTGCGAAAAATATGAAAAAATATGCAAACTCTCGTAGTCGCATCCTCTACGCTTTGAGGATGGGTATATGATCGTTTAAATTTTTAAAACCATACAAACTCTCATGAATAGTATTTTTAAGGGAGTTCAAAACAAACAAAATTCATAATCATTAATGTATAAGTCTAAAAGATGTGAAAGCATAATAAACGTTTATAATTGCATCCTCAACACTTAGACGATGGTTACATAGTCGTTTAGATTTTTAAAACCCTCAAAATCTCATGAACAGTGTTTTTTATTTGAGTGCAAAATTAATAAAATTAATAATAATTATTGTAGAAGTGTGAAAAATGTAATCACTTGTAATGAAAAGCTTTACAACTTTCATGAATGAGTCAACTCCGAAACTTAGTATTATGTTTTACATTTTTTTAGGTCAAATTATGTTTTTCATTTTTATTTTTATTGATTTAAAATATATTTTTCTTAACGGGTAACGGTTCGGGTCATATTACCTGATAATATTAACGGGTTGATTTCGAGTCGGGTCATATTACCCGTTTACTTTAACGGGTATTACACTACACGACCCGTCAAGCTATTGGGTATGACACGAAAATGACACGAACACAAGAAACGCGACACGAATGCCAGGTCTATTTGAAAGTACTTCAATCTGCTTTGCTAGCTAGTCTTTATTGTGCTGACCCTTGCTTGTTTGGAGTCAGTTCAAAACTATCTGCTTGTAGTAGTTGTGTTGTAAAGAAGGTTCAAAGAGAAATGCAAAAGCCACTGGAGGAAAGAGTTCAACTAAACTTGGCATGTTTGTTTGATCATCTACCCTCCATTTAAAAATTACTTCAACTTTCTTTTCTAAAATAGTCATGGCTCTCAACCGGTGTATTCGCTATAAAACCAATTGGCAATATGGGGAATAGTCCAACTTACTTAATGTGAGATTCACTCTACACGCCCTCTCACGTATAAATGTGGGATTCACTCTCAACACGCCGCCTCGCGTGTGGCGACTTTTCAAGCCTAACACATGGACAACACAACACAAGTAACGTGGAGCACGTGTGGTCATTGGGCTTCACATGTGGGACAACATGCTTTGATACCATGAAGGAAATGAGAGGTCTTAGGTTCGATTCTCACCAAAGGAGAATTTAAACCACATTATTGCTAGCCCATTGTGAGGCTAAGCCCACCCCCCCTTTCCATTAGTGTAGATAATATCGTTTGTTCAAAAAAGAAGGTGGAGAAATGATGATAAGTAAGGTAATAGGTCTCAATTCAACCAATTACCACACACATCGCTTACTCTAATGAATCATCTTCAAGCTTAACCTTATCATTTGAAAGCGAAGAGCAAGCAAGAATAATAATCCAATCAACAAAAAGTAGAGTTGTATCAAGCCGCATAAGCAACCTTTTTCCATTCAACGACAGAATATGGCTGGGTTGAGATAGGATCCTCACCTAATCCTCTTTGTGAGGGTCTCGGGGATCCTTTAATCCTGTCCTTTTATCGTACATCGTGCGGTATTTTAAATTATATTATTTAAAATTGAACACAAATGGTTACTGACGAAAACTAACCGCACATTGTATGATGAATGAACAGGATTAAAGGATCCCCAGACTCCTCACAAAGAGGATCCAGTGAGGATCCTATCTCGATTGGGTTTTGCCCAAAAAAAATCAAAACGACATGAGTTCATTTTTTTCATTTTTTTTTTGGTCGAGTGAGAGATGTCCACTAATTTGTGACAATGTGTTGACCCTAAAAACTACCTAGCTTACGTGGCGCGCAGGCCGAGTAATTAATAAGCTAACTACCTCCTTTGGTTGAATGCGGGGGCGTGCCAACTCGTCGGCCAAGTTTGGCCGGGGAGTAAAATATGTTGACGTGGCGTTAGGCACGCTGCTAACTTCTACGTCTTGCGATTGCGGCCAAGGAAGGAACTCGTCTCAGCCTTTGGGTTCTAGAGCCTGAAGACAAGGCTACTAGTTTCTTCGAAGTTCACGAATCGTCGGCGTCAGGTTTGGCCTTAGTAATTATATTTGTAATAATATAAGTACGCCAAACTGGTACTAGATTGTATGGACACAAATGCTCAAAAGAGATAAGTGTCTTGATTGTAAATGTGGTTCAGCCATCAGAATGCCGAACTCTAACATGTACTTGTGAATATCCAATCATAAAATAAACTCGACTTTCAATGGGCTGAGCTTGGTAACACCTCACTTTGCCGAGAAGGCTAATGAGATGATCTCTTCCAACAAAGACTCAGAAATCCTTGTTGACAAAGACTTGGATAAATAACCAGTCGGTCTCGAAGCAGTGTTGTTTATCCAAACTGAAGGTGCTCCTCGGTCGGCTAATTCTACGGGTCTAGTGTTGTTTATCCAAACTGAAGATGTTGATGGTTGCCTCCACAATGCTGTTTATCTGAACTGAAGATGTGTTGGCAGGAAAAAGAAAATAAAAATCTGAAGGTGTTTGAGAGGTTGTTTGCACAGGGCAATTGTGTGTTGAATTGGAGGGGGCTTTGAATGATGCACCCTCTCTCTATTTATAGTAGTGATTTCCCCAATAACCAAACTAGAATTTTACTAGAACTGGAACTCTCCATCCCAATTTCATTTGACCTCGACCAAGCTCTTTAATCATTCAAATTCAACCCTTGACTTTCGGCATCTTTTCTAACTTAGAAGGTTTTAGTCTCTAAAGAATCCCTATTGTATTAGGATTCGACCATTTCACCTTTATCCAAGCAGAAATAACATTCTGGTTGGACTCTATTGGGCTCGGCCCATGGCAAAGAATATTCCTTATTGGGCCTAGAGCAACTCCAAGCTCGGCCCAAAGTGTTATTTTGGGCCTAAACATTGCCCCCTCGCTTTTGAGGTCTTCGGCTTATAGTATATGGCTGAACTTCGACCTTGAAGAAGCGATCCATTATCAAAAAATAAACCCTCAACCTACACTTTTCGATTGATCAAAAGATCCTTGCAAAAAATGAATATTCTCCACTCAGATGCCTTTATTGGGCACGATCTCCCACCTTGCATGTCACTCCTTAAACGTTGTAAATGTCTGACATGCAGGAGCTTCTCATCCCAGCTATTTAGCTTTGATGACATACACGCCCCACATTCATGGCGCGTAGATGTTGAAACGTCCCTTTATAATGATCATGCCTTAAAGTTCACCTTCACACGCAATCGCGCAACCTCTATTTGCGTGCTTTTCGACCTCTTTGCCTGAATTTTTAATTTTTGTAGTGATTGCAAAATATTTCAGCCGGATTTACCCCTCAACTTTTGAATCTGAAATCGTTGATCTTCTTCTCCAATTGTCGGTAAATACCAATTCCAGCCTCATTTATCGTTTACTCTTCCAAGAAATCCCAGAACTCTTACCATTTGCTCTGATCACTTTGAAACTCAGAAAGAAAAACCAACCTTTGAAACCCAGAAAGAAAACTCCACACCCTTGCTTCAATGGCTGCTAATAGCTTCATCACCAAGCTTGCCGAAGAATGTGACAAAATGTCACAATTTCATTTATCGGAATGCCATCAAAACTCTCTGATTTGAAGAGGATTCAGTTGCTTCTCACTAGATCCTGGGCCCTTTGTTTAAAATGACGTCCCAGGGGTCATTATTGAAATGCTGAAGACCCATTACCTAAGTCCTTTATTTCAAGGTTACGATTAGTCAAAATAGGAATCGACCAAACCTCATAGAGCCTAGCCGTCCACCATTGCAGCCTAGGCCGCTTGGGTTGGCCAAATGGAACCACACTTTGGACACTGGAAATCACTTGGCATCTTTGATGCCATTAAACTCTTGACCATCG
Source organism: Heteromeles arbutifolia (assembly GCA_024362995.1). Taxonomy (NCBI): domain Eukaryota; kingdom Viridiplantae; phylum Streptophyta; class Magnoliopsida; order Rosales; family Rosaceae; genus Heteromeles; species Heteromeles arbutifolia. The sequence goes on along the minus strand of JANCRC010000011.1, from coordinate 30,255,551 downwards.
AGGTCAACATAGACCGTGAGCTCCTGATGGCTGCTCTGAGCTTCTGATGCTCAGCCACCAACACCATGGTGCTTCCCCTCGACCCTAATGGTCTAACCATTTTAGACATAATGGCTATCCTTGGCACCTCACCATCTGGTCTTCCAATTGATACCACTCTCTCTCAGTATCAATTCGACTTGGATTTAAAAAGGGTATTCGACGAGCGTGCTCTCGAAGTTCAAAAAAAGGACAACCAAAAGGAGGTACCAAAGGACAAAGTAAACAAACTACACAAGAACTTCTTTAACTAAGGTAAAAAATGACCTGCTCTTGATAGGTGCCATTATCTTATGCAAGAAGACAACCAATGGATTATTTGATCACCGAGATAAATAACTTGAGAGGTTTGCCTTGTCGAGGTGGCAGTCGAAATCCTTGAGTTTTAGGAGTTGGAATAAGCCTTCATTTTTTCTGCCGAATTAGAAATAAATCAGCAAAGGAAATTGATCTTGCCGAGCAAGGATTGCAATTGCTTCTTAGTTATCGAGGGTGGTCAAACTCGATGCCTCGATGATGCACAAGGAAACCCAAGAAATTTCTTGCAGATATGCCAAAGGCAGATTTAGCGAGGTTCATTTTGAGTTTATGCTGGTGCATGGAAAGGAAAGTTTGCCAAAGATCCTCTAAATGTGTTCGGCGATGTTTGGACTTGACTACGACATCCTCGATGTGTACGTCAACAATTTTGCCAATCAGGTAATGGAAAATGGTATTCATGGCACATTGATATGTGGCACCCACGTCCTTAAGTCTAAAAGGCATGACGACCCATTCGTAAGTCCTTAATGCCCCAGGGCATTAAAAAGCAATTTTGTGGATATCTGCCTCGGTGATAAAAATTTGATTGTACCCAGGTAGCCGTCCATGAAAGATAAATTTTCATGGTTTGCCACAACATCGATTAATAAATCTGAAATCGGCATTGGGTATTCATCTTCAGGGGTTGCCAAATTTAGATTATGAAAATCGATGCAAATGCGCAAGGTACCACTTTTCTTTAAGACTGGGATAATATTCGCCAACCATTCGACGTATCGAGCTGTCCAAAGAAAGTCGGCTATTAAAGCCAACCATTCGACATATCGAGCCGTCCGAATAAAGTTGGCTTTTAAAAGTCGAACAAGTTCGTCTTTTATGCCAAGCTCAACTTCAGTCGAGAATCATCGTTGAGGTTGGCGGAAAGGTTTACATTCGGGTTTAATGCCCAGCTCGTGTTCAACTAGTGTACGATCAAGGCCAGGCATCTCATGGTAGCTCCAAGCAAAACAATCTTTAAATTCCTCAAGTAATTTACAAAGTTCGCCCTTCATATGTTGAGGTAACAAAGAACTAATAAATAAAGGCCAAGGTTCGTTCGCCATCCTAACATTTATTTCTTCTAAAGGATCTTTAACTTCAGGCCAATTATCTTAAAGCTCAGCCGGTGCAGCCTGAATTTTGTCGAAGGACAGCACTGGGCCGTTATTCCCTTCAGTGAGGAACTCCACTAAGTTCACGCCAGAATTCGGCTCATTGGAAATGGTGTACCAGTGGGCCAGCAGCCGTTCCATCATAGATGAAATCGCGGCCTTTCATTCGTCCCATCGTGTTGCGTCAATCATCAGGATAATTGGCTAAGTCGACCAATCTAAGTCCCACCGAATCCTGCTGAATGGTTTTGATGCCAACCTCGACAACTTTCTGGACAGAGATTCTAGTCGGCCTTCCTTCTTCGTTAAAGTCGTGTAAAGTGATATACCGACCTGGCCATCGTAATAACAAGGTTGAATCATGTTGGCTTCGAACGGCTGGTTGTCGGCCAGATGAACTATGGCCGATTTACCGTCCCAAAAAATAAGGACCTGGTATAACAAAGAAAGAATACAACCAATCTGGTGGATCTAGTCATGACTGAGCAACGCATTGTACTTGGTCTTGGAGTCAACTATAAAAAACGTGGTCATGTGGTTTCGACCTGCAATATTGACTTCCAAAGGCAGTACTCCTTTAGTCTGAGATTTATCGCCAACAAAACTACTCATAATTATGCTAGATCGAATGAGCTCATCTTTGGAATGGTGTAAAGCTTTCATAACCGAAACAAGCATGATATTGACCATTACTCCACAGTCAACGAAAACGTTTGATATCGGATATCTTTCGATATGGGCCGTTACATACAACGACTTCAGGTGCTGGAGGTTGATGGTCGAGAAACGGGGAAAGAGCTCAGCTAAGGCTGCTCTAAGCCACTTCGATAGCCACTAACTCGACTTGTGTTGTTTCTTCCTTGCTAATCGGTTCGGCATCTCCGATAGCCACTAACTCAACTTGTGTTGTTTCTTCAGCAACCACATCACCATCTAAAAAGCTTGGTTGAGACGTGGTTGGCTGGAACTCTGCAGATAAGACATGGACCATGCTAATTTCCATGTTGTCGAGGATCGAGGGACCCATTGGGTAGCGATCCCTGTTCTCTAGATCATTCAGAAGAACATCTTGATCTTCAGTCACCCCAACGACGTCGTCTGCAACAAAAGGTAAAATATGTGCACCTAGGGTACCCAATATGGCCGTTTCATCTTCGATTTCGGCAACTGGTTACATTGTCACTAAGACTTGATCCTGTGTTTGCAAACCCTTGTGAACCCACTCCTGATATGCGATGTGAGCATCTCGTGTATCTAGGTAAGCGTCCAACCTTTTAACTCTCTCCGTCTCGTCAGCTGTGCGGCCAAACAAAGATACCGTCGAAAAAACCTCAAAATGATGCCGCAAATATTGCAGATCATCTAAAGAGAATGAGAGGTATGCAGGGTCTAAATCGGTGTATGGTTCGACGTTGAAGCATAGAACACTGGCGTCGCGAATGTGCTGGAATCTAGCCTTCATTCCCAAATTTGACCACTTTTAGATAATTAGTTTGGCGTCGGGGTCAATCAATGCTAAGTCGAGAGAATCCTAACACGCCTTTGGGAGGCCATATAGGTCGTTTGTCGAATTCTGCTTGTGAAATTCCCGCATGTATTCTAGAGCCTCACCAAAAACGGTGGATGGCGATTCCATCTGACTTTCATTAATGGTTCCTGTGGCGATAGTGGACGACGTTTGCTCTCAACCTCATTTCTGAAATGCTCGATGCGAGCTTTCATTTCTCCAAGAAAAAGAAGAATTTTAATTCGTTTCTCAGATTCTTCATTCTTAGTTTCCAAATTGCGATCAATTACATTCTTCCCTTGAAGCAACTCGGTCATGATTGTCAGAGGTTGTCGATTATCGACCTTTTTTGCCATTTCTTTAGGTTGCCATTTCGTGACTGAAACTTCTTGAGCCACTCGCTGACGGGCCATGCAATCCATCCTCTGTCGGCGACGTTTCTAGGATTTAGACATAACGGTATATGCACCGGCAGAAGAATTGTAACTATGCCACTGGTGATCACGTGACTTAGGTGGTTTGAAAGTTCGCTGGGTCTTGGATGAACTTGAACTTCCAGAGTTGTGTACATAGTAATCCTCATCTTAAAACGGCCCATCGAAATCAAGTCGCCGTCTAACTAAAGGCGGTTAGTAATTCTGCTGTTGAGGAAGAAGTCTATCAAAAACCATTTGCCGGGGTTGTCCCGAGCCAAGCACTAGCTGAGATTTCGTCAAAACCATAGATGCGGGTTCGGCTAAAGGTTTATGTGGTTTTGGCTCAGCTATGATGACTTCTGACTGGCATCTACCACACAAAATTATTCGACCATTTCACCTTTATCCAGGCGGAAATCACATTCTGAAAGGACTCGGCTGAACTCTACTGGGCTCGGCCCATGGCAGAAAATATTCTCGATACTCCTTATTAGGCCAAGGGCAACTCCAGGCTCAGCTCAAAGTGTTATTTTGGGCCCAAACACAATGTCATGTTCAGGAAGCATGCCTGAACGACTTCCCGAAGAGCAAAGCACTATCGAGGTCTCAAAAGACGATGGTAAACCATGAAAAAGTAATTGTTCCTCTATCAAGAAAATTCGAACTTTTGAGTTCAGATTCATTATCAAGTCTAACTTTGGTATTAGAGATCCCATAACTCACAATACACCATTGCGACAAGGACTAACGTATCTATTTTTTTAATTAATAAAAAAATTAAAACATGTCAATGTTTACTAAGAATATGAACATCAAAATTTATAAGCTTCTGTTTGTAAATAGAGAATGTCACTAAATTAAGATATATGAAACTACAAATTCTTAAAAAACTTGTAAATAAGGTTTTAGGTTCAGCTCACTCAGATGACGAATTTGATTCTTAATATATGATCAGCTCATTGTGTGGTTTAGCTGAAATTCTCTTTTAGAGAAGAATACTGTTGTATAAAAACGTGTCTTATTAAAGACACGATATCTTTTCTAATAGAGTGAGCTCAAATTGAATAAATAGAGATTCGATATAGTCATTGAAATAAGTGTGATAGCCAAATCATGTACAGAGAATAGCTAGCTCATTGAATTCAGGACCACAAATCTTGTCAGTAGAATTGGTTTTCAAGCATCTATATCTGTCTCTTAGAACACAACCACTAAGATTTCAAAACTGGAAAGATATGAAAATTAGTGATAAATAGATTAATGAAAGGGAGTTCCTCACTCGAAAAAGCTAGCTAGCTAGGTTGATAGCGCACCAACATTTTGGTGCAATAGTATCGCAGAGATTCTGATCTTTATATCTTTACATTGTAATTGGTAAATATGGTTGAAGCTTCGTCTTCTGTACGATATTCTATAAATGTTAAAACGCATTGTAGCTGATCAAGTTTGTTTGACGTGCTCGCTCGGTCGTCTAACCTCGATTTACAGTTGCTTGGACTTTGTTTCAGAATAGTTATGGCTCCAAACTAGTCATGAAACAAAGAAAATTAACTAGGAAATATTTAGAGTGCAAGTAAAATAATGTGAAAGCCATAACCTATTATAGCCACTGGCTTATTCTGTTCAGTTTAGTTTTAGCTTGGTTTCAAATCTCATTCCTCACACGCATGCTCCGTTGAAGAAACCACTAGCCGAGATGTTCTTTGACAGAATGCTGCTCAGATTTAAAGAACAAATGAAGAAACCACTGGCAAGAAAGTGCTCTCAAGAAGTGTGGTTTGGCATACTGATCTCTTTTATTATGTGCCTTGTATTGCTTTGTTTCGATTATTCAGCCTTTTTGGACGTCAACTATCGAGTCAATATTTGGGCGAATAGAAAAGTTCATCCGATAGTTGGTATTGTGAAGATTAACCAAACCAAAGATTCATGCTCAGGTCGTTACATTTACATCCATGTCGGTCTTCCTTCCAAATTCAACTATGACTTGATGATCGACATCGGTAAGTCTATCACGTCGGGGAATAGTAGTAACATCTCAACCAGACCTAACCTTGTGAATTTTGCTGTTGGTCCTTAAATCGAAAACCCTGAAGACGTTTTAACCAACAAGAGTTGGTATAAGACAAGTCCCTACTCATTACATGTCATATTCCACAGCAAGATGAATATGTATGAGTGTTTGACAAGCAACTCCGCTCTGGCTTCAGCCATTTATGTACCATACTATGTTGGCATGGATATCGGCTATCCCCAAATGTCGGGGCCTAACCTCACTGTCAGACACTCTTCAGCGAAAGATTTTGTCAAATGGCTTTCGAGACAACCTGAATGGAGAAAAATGTGGGGTAGGGACCATTTCTTTGCTGATGGGAGGCCTGCTTGGAATTTCAGGAGGAAAACAAACAATAGTTCTGATTGGGGTACTAAACTCAGGTGGTTGCCCGAGTCCCTGAACATGACAATGTTCTCAATAGAAGGAAGCGCATGGAAAAATGATATTGCAATTCCTGTTAAAGTCCCACGTCGGCCGGTTCAAAGAAACCCAATGGGTTTAAATAGGATTATCTTACTCTAACTAATGCCAAGGTTTTTTGTGGTAAAACCCCACACCTGACGGATTGGGCAGGTGGTTAATTTGGAGACAATATCAGTGTCGTTAGAGCGGGACGGGCCCAACAATCCAAAAATCCAATATGGTATCAGAGCTCACGGTTTCAGGCACGTGCAAGCCAACGAGCTTGTCACCCATAAGCAAACTCATAAGGAAACAAGTCTGAATTCTTAATATAGAGACGACCGCTAAGTTCCATTGAAAACAAGTGGGCCCAACGTGAGACGATCGTTGAGTTCTATTGAAAACAAGTGGGCCCAATGTGAGCCGACCTTTGAGTTTCAATTACCGATGTGGATCTTTACATATGAACCACTAAATAGGGTTACACGTGAGAGGGAGTGTTAAAGTACCCAATGGGTGTATATAGAATTATCCAACTCTAACTAATGCCGAGGCCTTTTGTGGTAAAACCCCACACCTGACGGATTGAGCAGGTGGTTAAGTTGAGGGGGAATGTTAATGTACCCAATGGGTTTAAATAGAAGTATCCAACTCTAACTAATAACGAAGTCTTTTGTAGTAAAACCTCACACCTGACGGATTGAGCAAATGGTTAAGTTGAGGACAATATGGGTGTCGTTAGAGTGGGACTGGCCCGGCGATTCAAAAATCCAACAATTGCACACCCCACAAACTTTAATCCTGCAAACGACAGGGAGGTTGTTCAATGGCAGAACAAGGTGAGAAACCATGAAAGGCCTTATTTGTTTTCTTTTGCTGGCGCACCAAGACCTCGAAACCAACACTATATCCGGGGAATACTTATTGATCGTTGCAATGCTTCAACTAGTTGCATGTTTTTACATTGTGGTCAAAAGGATTGTGACAATCCCATTACTGTTATGAGGGTGCTTCAGAGCTCAGTTTATTGCTTGCAGCCACCGGGGGATTCGTACACTAGAAGATCAACTTTTGACACATTCCTGGCTGGTTGCATCCCGGTATTCTTTCATCCTGCTGCAGCTTATACTGAATACTTATGGCACTTACCAAATAATCGTACCAAGTATTCTGTGTTTATTCGAGTGAGAGATGCACAAGAAGATTTGAAAGAAGACAGAATTGAGAAAATCTTGCTTGGAATTTCGAAGCAAAAGGAAATGGCGATGAGGGAGGAGATCATAAGGCTAATACCAAAGCTGGAATATGCAGATCCAAGGTCAAGATCACAGACTACAGATGCATTTGATATAGCTATGCAAGGAATTCTTAAGAGAATTGAGAATGTTCGAAAGTTGATTAACGAGGGGAGGGATCCTAGTATCGGTTTTGCAGATTTGGAGAGTTATAAGTTCAACAGTTCCTGAGACAAAAAACAAAACAGACTTGATTGAATGCAGTGAATACTCTCTCTTTACAGCAAGTGGAGATGGCAGTAGACCAAAGTCCGAAAAGTCGGGTTTAGAAACTATGTGAGTGAGACAATCGAAGGTCTCACGTCTATGACTATATTCACCCCGTTCTACAGATCTGATTAAACTTATGTACTTAACTATTTTAGAATTTGATGTTCTTATGATTTTTAACGATAATATACAAGATTCAAGATCTTTTAAACTACTAATGCAAAGCTTCCTTTTCCGATTTTCGACATTGTTGCTCACTAGAGAAGGCTCCTTTTTTATTAAAGCCTCATCTCCAGGTTCATGTAATAACCCTTGCTTAGATGAAACAAATTTCTTTGGCTTCAGCCTTGTGTCAAAATATCTATTGGAAACTTCCCTAGTTTGGTATTGTTGCACTACTGCACCATCAGTGGACTCAACTTTACTGGGACAATGCTTTTGGGCTTTTTCTTCTTTTGAAGATACGAAATTGTTGGGAACCGGGTTCGGATCACATCAAGTTTTGGCCAACAAAGTGCATGCTAATTAAAAATTTTGAAAACTAAAAGCGGATAGCATTGCATGCACTCCAGTACTTAACAATGGATATTGAAACTCATTGCTTTGATAGATTATTGTGGTCACAAAAATTCGACGTCTTCAGTCTTTACAAATTTATACCAACAAAACAATTAAACACCTTTGATCAAAGACCAAGGCCACGCATCCCAGAAGTTGGGGAGGAGTTGGCCATTTTTGGTGCACTCCAACTCACCATATAACTTGAAATGAGCCCAATGAATTTGGGCCCAATATACCCGGCAACTCCCAAAACATTTTCGAGGCACATTTTATAACCATCATAATAATTAATTTAATTAAATATTTCCGCAAACTAATTAATCTGATTATTTATTTCCATTACTTTAATCCTAGAATAGGTGTACGATCTATTAGGTTCTCATTGACATGGTTGTGAGATGAATTAGACTCTTCAAATTCATTTGCCGAATTTAAAACTCATGTTTTAATCCACCTCTTTGTGAAGACAACAATTATTGTCTTATGAGTATCTCTTAGACCATGAGGGACACTTACCCACATGCCATTGTCCCCCAGTCAATGTACTATTGATTGGAGAACCTATTATGTTGCAATCACAATGCAATACAGTCATTCTCTAGTACAATAGTCTCAATCACATTGGTTAGGCTATTTCATGTCAAGTGCCTAAGTGATCAACTCATGATTCAACCCGATAGATTTGAAACTTCATTCCAAATCACAATGCTTTAGCCAAAGACTTCTGAATCATGTCGATGAGCATTCTCCTTCAATTATGAAGGTTAGAGATTCCTGTTGTACATTGCCTTTGGGATTAGGTAGCTTAACCGTAATGATGTCATGGGCACCCTCTCATGCCGAAGTATCTTTAGCATAATATAAGATTAAGGACCTAAACAAAATAGTTGTGATGCCTTTGATCCAAGGACTAATTTGCATAATTGTAACAACCGAGTTCTTACTAACATGAGTATGTATCTAGTCTCAAGCATAAGATCGCATTCAGTGAACTTAATCTTTATTAAACACCTACACACTTGTCTAATTAGCAACTCTCGCTAATGGCTTGAGACTAGCCATGCATCATGTCCTAAGCAATCCACTAATCTTGATTACTTTTAGAGCATACATCCAACATAAATATTTTAGTACTCAAATAAAACGAGGTTGTCATCAACGAGGAATACTATTTGACAATTAGAAATGCAATAGAAAGACAATACAAAATCTCCACCAAATAACCACATCCAACCGAACAGAAAGATAACACTCACGTCATGCTGATAAAACCTTGCATGACATTCGGGTGAACTTGCAGAAGATAAGGCTTTTTTGACAAAAAAGCCTTGCTATGACACATCACGAAGAGGTTCTCATAGTCCTTTGCATTATACCAAAAGCATATATACTTAAATTACAATAGGAGGCTCCCCAATCATCTATATCTGGCGTACTAGAAAGGTAGCAAACCAAAGTATACCACAATTTCCTTGCAAGACAAAGGCTATGGTTGATAGTGCATCCTGACCTATTTCGATCATAATAAGATCATGCATCTCGCTGTTTGAGAAGATCACATTCTACAAGCCTATAAAAACTCAAGGCTTTCTCTATAAGCTTTTCTTAGAAATTAAGAAAAGTATATTTTCTCATTAAACCAAATGAATAATACAATCACTAATATATAGCCTTTGACTATTTCCTCTCTCTCTAACTAACCAAAAAAGAATACTTTACAATAAAACTATAACAAACTAATAACCGTATGTTGTTATGACTTGCCATCTTCACCTTTACACCCCATCAAGCCAAACTTGGAAAAAGGTAGGATTCCAAGTGAGAGCTTGGATTGTAGAAACTGAAATCATGATCTAGACAAGGACTTGGTATGAATATCAGCAATCTGATCCTGACTGCACACATACTGGACTTTAATCAAGTTGGCAAGAACCAATTCCTGATATAGTGATAGTCCATTTCAACATGCTTAGTGCGAGCACGAAAAATAGGATTAGAAGCAAGAGATATGGCTGAAATGTTATCACACCAGATAGTAGGTTTAGCAGTTATGGGAAAACAGAAATCTGTCAACACTTTGCATATCCAAGTAATCTCTGCTGCAGTGTGAGCCAAAGACCTGTACTCTGCCTCAATGGATGAATGAACCACTGTGGTTTGTTTCTTTACACAACAACTAATCAAGTTAAAGCCCAAAAAGACACAAAAACCACTAGTAGATCGTCTATCAGTGGTCCAGCCAGCCCAGTTTGCATCCGAGTAGGCAGAAAGATGTAAAGGACTTTGTTTAAACAAAAGACCCTGAGTGATAGTGCCCTTGAGGAATCTTAAAATCCTTTTGGCTGCTTGCATATGTGTAACTGTTGGAGCATGCATAAACTGGCACACCTAATTGACAGCAAAAGAAATATCAGGTCTGGTCCAAGTGAGATATTGCAGGCCACCAACTAGAGAGCGATATTCAGTGGGATTAGGTAACAAGTCACCACTGTGATCCAGCTTTTCAGAATTGAGGGGTGTATGGCAGGGTTTAGATCCATCCATGTTTGTCTTTTGTAAAAGATCAAGTAAATACTTGCCTTGATGCAGAAAAATACTATCTTTGGTTCTGTGAACTTCCAAGCCCAAAAAATAGTGTAAGGGTTAAATCTTTGATTGGAAATAGAGCACTCAACTGTTTAATAAGTTGTTGACAGAGAGAAGCATTAGGACCACTGATAAGAATATCATCAACATAAACCAGCACAATAACCAAGGTTGGAACTTTTAGTACAAACAGAGAGGCATCAGATGATGATTGAGTAAAACCAAGAAATTTGAGAGCCTGAAACAACTTTTCAAACCAGGCCCTAGGGGTTTGTTTAAGACCATACAATGATTTCTTGAGCTGACATACATGATGTGGAAGAGAGGAATCTTGAAATCCAGAAGGCTACACCGTAAACACTTCTTCTTTTAAATCCCCATGAAGGAAAGCATTGCTAATATCTAACTGATTAAGAAACCAGTTGAATTGCACAACAAATGTTAATAGAATTCTGATAGTGACAGGCTTAGCTACAGGGCTGATGGTTTTTGTATAATCTAAACCTTTATTTTGGTGAAAGCCTTTGGCAACAAGCCGGGCCTTGTATCTTTCAATAGAGCCATCAGGGTTCTTTTTAATTCTAAAGACCCATTTACAGCCAACAACATTCTGAGAGGATGTAGGAGGGACAAGAGTCCAAGTACCTGTAGATTGAAGTACATTGAATTCATTTTGCATTGCTAATCTCAAATTGGGAGACTTTGAAGCTTGTAGATATGTGGTAGGGATCACTTCAATGGAAAAAGGAATAAGATGTTTGGTTGCACTAAATGCCTTTGTTTTATAAATGCCATTCTTAAACCGTGTGATCATAAGATGTATATTTTGAACTTGTTGCACAGAGAGAGGATTAGATATGTGGTGGCACTAGGCACAGATGAAGCAGTGGGAATAAGGTCAACACTCTGTGAGGAAGAGGTTGAAGCACCAGATGAAACAGTGGTTGAAATGCATGAGGGTAAAGAAAACTCCAAGTTAATAGGCTGAGATGGAAAGGAAGAAGCAGAAGACACAGGGTGATGAGAATCATGAAAGGGAAATGTAGTCTCATTAAAAACTACATGTCTTGAAATATAAACCCTTTGTGTTTCTGCATCCAAACATCGATAACCTTTATGTTGTAGACTATATCCCAAGAAAATACATCTTTTACTTTTCCCATCAAGTTTGGAGGACACGTAAGTTTTTAACCATGGAAAGCATAAGCAACCAAAGACTTTGAGCCTAGAGTAATCTGGAACTGTATGAAATATTAACTCCCAAGGTGATTTTGAAATCCCAGAGATTGGCAATCTGTTAATAAGATATAATGCAGTGGTGAAAGCTTCAACCCAGTATTGTTGAGGAACATGAGATTGGACCAATAAGGTTTTAGTTGTCTCAACTAGATGACGATGTTTCCTTTCCACACAACCATTTTGTTCTAGTGTGTGTGGACAACTTAATTGATGACAAATGCCATGAGTTTGAAGATAAGATTTAAAAGATAGACTTGTAAACTCACCCCCTGAATCAGAACGAACAATTTTGATTGTATTTCCAGTTGTGTTTTCTACATAGTTCTTGAATAGTACAAAAGTATAATATACTTGAGACTTGGCTTTTAAAGGAAACATTCAACTATACTTGCTAAAATCATCAACTATAAGAATATAGTACCTAAATCCACTCACTGAAGTAATAGGAGCAGGAACCCACAAATCACAATGTAACAATTCTAAGCTATGAGTAGTTGATGATGTGGAAGAACCAAATGGGAGCTTATGATTCTTTGCTATAGCACACTCAGAGCAAAAGAAATCCACAATTGATGTACCTTTGACTGCCAGTTTATTAGTAGATAGGAGTCTTCAAAAAATAGAAGTAGAAGGATGGCCTAGCCGACTGTGCTAGAGCTTGACAGAAGCTTGAACACTCACCAAAGCATGAGAAGAGCTGGAGGAGGAGACACCAAGGAAAGAAGAGCTTTGCAAAGGATAAAAACCATTCTTAACTAGACCCTGCAAAAACGTCTTCCCCGTAGAACGATCCTTTACAATGGATCCATTAGAATCAAGAGTCAATGCACAGTAATTATCTTTAACAAACTGATAGGCAGACAACAAATTATGCTTCATTTTGGGGACATGAAGAACATTTGACAATTTAAAGGTAGCATTAGAGGTATTCAAGGAAGAAGAACCAATATGTTGAATGGACAGACTTTTACCATCACCAATGTAGACTTTGCCCTTTACAGTGTATGGTGTAGGTGAATTTATTTGAGCAATGCCATTTGTGAGATGAGAAGTGGCACCAGAGTCGATGAGCTAAGAAGGAGATGGTTTGAAGCTATAATGTGCACACATTGATGCAAGCTTTGCGGGTGGAATTCTTCCAGAAATGTCAGGATTCATGCTATCGAAGCAATCAATAGCTTCATGACTAGTGGAACCACAAATCTGGCAGATGATTTGATTTCCAGAGAAATTAGAACCACGAAACGCTTGATTCTGACCTCGATTTGAAGAATGTCCACAAAACCCTTGATTCTGACCTTGATTTGAGAAGTGGCCTCGAAAACCACGATTGTGATTGGTGTTGGTGAATTGATATCCTCGATTGTTGTTTCTTCCACGATTAGACTGAAATCGAGAAGAATTTTGATGTGGAAATTGATTCTGAACAGCAAGAGCTTAAGGTGGCGGAGTGGGGAGCAGAGGTGCTTGGGACTGCACAGAGAATGCCTGAAACGGTTCAGTATTAGATGAGAGCTTCTTGCGACGAGACATGGAGAGTTCTTTGGTGATAAGAAGGCCATAAAGTTCATCCAAAGAGGTGGATGAAAGGCATAACATGAGTGAATCAGTGAACGATTCGAACTCATCAGGAAGACCAGCCAGTGTTGCTGCCATTAAATCGTGATAGGAGATCGGTGCTCCAGCAGCAGAGAAAGAATCTGAGATTTCTTTCAACTGTTGTAGATAATCTGACATAGATTGAGAGCCTTTTTGTATAGCTTGAAGACGAGATCGAAGCTGGTGAATGTGGGCATCAGAAACACCGCCAAAGCGTTGCTCAAGCTTGATCCAAAGATCGCGAGAAGACGATACACCAATAGTAAAAGGAATGACATCCTCAGACAATGTGGAATTCAACCAGATCAGAAGATTCTAATCTTTCTCATACCAAATCTCAAACTCAGGATTGATGAAGCGATCCGAGAGAAGAGGCGGTGGACACACCTCGGTGCCATCAACGATGCTAAGAAGCTTGTAATAGCGAAGAATCGGTGCAAACAGGGCACGTCATGGAAGATAATTGGATCGCTTAAGCTTGATTGGAACCATGCTTCCAATGTTCTGAATCGTAAGAGATGCATAGGAATTTGATGAAGGTGTGAAATTAGGGTTTGGAGAAGAGGAATTTGGTACTGGATGTTGAAGCGATTCATGCTGAGATGATGAATCGAAAGGAGAGGCCATGACAACGGAGATGAAATCCTTAAAAATAACCACAAAATCAGAGATGCAAAGCGAAGACGATGAGGATCGAGGAGGCTGGAAGGCAAGAGGCTCTGATACCATATAGAAACTCAAGGCTTTCTCTGTAAGCTTTTCTTAGACATTAAGAAAAGTATATTTTCTCATTAAACCAAATGAATAATACAATCACTAATATATAGCCTTTGACTATTTCCTCTCTCTCTAACTAACCAAAACAGAATACTTTACAATAAAACTATATTCTTTACAATCACTAATATATAGCCTTTGTTATGACTTGTCATCTTCATCTTTAAAGCCTACGTGGTGTGTAAGATTTATCAACTATGTTCTTTGGGGATTGTGAGTTTCAAGCGTGCCAATTTTAGTTTTTAATTTGGCTCCACATATATGGGAATCAAAGAGCTAGTTTGATAATGATTTCAGTTTTTGTCTTTTTAGTTTTTATTTTTTTATTTTATTTTTTGAAAAAATTATAATTAACTTGAGAAAGCTTACATTGATTCTTAGATCAGAAGGTCCTGAATAATAGTTGGAGACTTCTCAATCCAAATTAGTTTTGAACCACTAGCCAATGCTACCTTTGCCAAACAATGGGCAATCCCATTATTATTCCTAGAAATAGAACTAATCTTTGAAGCAGTAAAAAATCTGCACTATGAAGTACATCCCCCGCTAACAAATCCATTTTGGATGCACGATCCAGACAAATGTTGATGATGGATATGGCTTGGGAGGAGTCACTCTCAATTCGTACTTCTTGAAACCCTAAATGTGAAGCCAATTCGACCAATGAAGGATCCACACAAGTTTTTATTTTATTTAAAAGCTTAAAAATTGTTTTGTAAAGGCTTTTTTATTTTTAGTTTTCAAAATTGAAAACTAAAAAACAAAAACAAGTTTGCAGTTTTTAGAAAAGGGGACAACAAAATTTAAAAACGAGTTGATTATCAAATGCCAAATGTCTTTCCTGCAACCAATTAATGAATATATTTACTTCATTTCAAGTGTGATTGTGAAATTACTGAGATACTATAAATGGCTCCTCCTTTGGTTGAAGCCTCATCTCCAATGTGTGATGTATACCTTGCTTAGTTGAATGAAATTGCTTTACCTATTAAATATAAGGCTTTTTAGCCAAAATAGTCCATGAGATTTGCATAACGCATCACTTTGGTCCCTGGCGCCGACGTCGGGGATTGTCTTAATTAATTTGTTTTTATCATATTCTTCGTTAATTATTTTCATTTTAATTTTAATTTTAATTTTAATTTTCGTTTTAATTTTAATTTTCGTTTTTTTTTAGATTGCTGAAATATGTGCATGGTCAGCACCAGATCACAACCTGCACAGCTTATTCCATTTGACCCAGAGCCCGAACGAATATTACAACAACAGCGCAGTGAACAATTTTTAGTATCTGATATTTCACTGCAGGACACATTTCTGCAAGATTTGTTTGCTAATTTTGTTGACAGTGAGGTTACAATGGCATTAGCAATACCTGCAGTAGGCAAACCACTCAAAGAGTCGTTGGCTGCCCGGGCAAATGATGTTCCTAATTGTATTGTCTATCCTGCCCAGGAAGAGGGAGACGCATTCGAAATCAAGCACCACATGCTTGAAATTTTACCAACATTTCATGGGCTGCCTAATGAGGATGCAAACAGACATTGCAAAATTTGTCGTGGGTTGCAAAAATATTTTGATCAGGGGTTTTTCTACCGAGGCTATTAAGTTACGTCTTTTCCCTTTCACTTTGAAGGATAAGGCGGAAACATGGTTATTCACTCTACCAGCTAATAACATTACTACTTGGCAACAATTACATACAAAATTCCTGAACAAATATTATCCAGCATCCAAGACATTGAATTACAAGAGGGAAATTATGACATTCACTAAAAAGCCTAATGAAGAGTTCCATGAAGCTTGGGAGAGATATACAGAGATGTACATAAAGTGTCCACATGCAAATATTGATTCAGATACACAAATGAATATTTTCTTTGATAGGCATAATCCTATATCAAAAAGCCATGTTAATGCATCAGCTGGAGGATCGTTATCAAATAAATCTGCAAGAGAGGCGTTTGAACTGTTTGATATGATGGCAACAGAATCTCAATAATGGGCAGCAGAACATTCACAAAATAGGGGTATTTTTGAGTTACCAGCAGGTTCTCCACATGCATCAGCTCAAATCGACAAAATGGAGAAAAAACTTCAACATTTTGACTCAAAATTTGACATGCTTTTGCAGAAAATAACAGTACCAGTGCAGCAGGTTGCTGTACAGCAACCTAATGCAGCAGTTTGCAGCATGCCAAATCATGATTTTATGGGCTGCCCACACAAGGACGCTTATCCCGAACATAGGGCAGAACAAGTAAATGCATTAAACAATAGAAGAAATCTGAAAGTTTGGAAATAATAATAGCAAAGAAGAAAAAAGTTTTTAAACTAAAATCAATTTAAAGAAAAACTAGGGTTTAGCCATCACCGTTAACAATCCTATGAATTTTTACCAATTACTTATGAACTACACATGCCACTTTGAAGGTTAGGTTTTCCTAAGTTATATTCTACTTGAAACTTCCAACATAGAATGTATATCCAACATGCAACCCGTCAGGACGTTCGGATCAAATCTGAACATGAAAGACTCATTATGCTTTATGAAAACCCTTTGAAAAACCATGCAACCCTTAAGACATGGTGTTCATCCTAAGTGAAATTACAATTATCAATCACAAGAAGCCATCATCAATTTCAGGGAACCTTCCAACCAAAATTGCATCAAATTACTTTTCTAAAGATCCTAATGGTGATCAGGCATTAAGACAATTAGATAGTTTTAATCACGGTGATTAATAATTCAAAGTAGGCATGCAATCAATCATAAGCAATTAAATAAAAATTACATATTCATGCTAAGGCTAAAGGCTTCACCCTAGCAAACAGGAATTAGTTACGCATATTCATAATTAAAATCATAGAAAATATCATTAACTAGAAAAAGAATTAAAACACCTTAAAGTAGAAAATCTCCAAGAACCCTAACAATTCTCTTTGTCTCCAAAGTTGCATAAAAAAGAGTGTAGTCTAAAACTAAGAACGGCAAAGCAATATATTTGCTAAGCCATCACACAAACCCTAAAACATAGGTCTCTTATTCCAACTAGGAAACTAAATAATAATAAAATATCTTAGAAAATACAATCCTAATTAATCTAGGAGAATCTGCACAGAAACTGTTCAGCCACGTTTTAGCCTCAAATCTCCTCCAAATCCGGCCCAAGATAGCTTGTTTTAAAGATAAAAACGTTCTGAACACATCTCCAGAAGGCCACGAATCCATCTGAGATCACGCAATTCAAGCCCAAAACGTCACTATTGCAGCACTGCTCATGGCTCCTTTATTCTATCGCCAAAAAATCATCGTTTGGTAGAAAAATTTGATATTTTGATATGATCAAGCCAAATGACTGACAAATGTCCTCCAACTGGAATTACTCCAAAATTCATCCATTTGACCACGTTTTGCTCCAGAAGAAGTCGAAAGTCCTATATCGAAAATACAATTCAAAGTATCAAAATTCTTCCAAAATAATATCCAAAATATACCAAGAATAGGGTTAAATATATAATATAAAATCGACTCATCAGTCCCTGAGATTGAAATCCATAGAAATGGTCCCTGAGATTGTTTACCATCCATTATTTTGGTCCTTCCATTAAAAACTCCGTTTAGTGTCCCGGAGCACTTGGCCGAAAGTTTGGGCAATTTTCAAAGCTTCGTAACTCAATCGTTTCTTAACCAAATTCGACCCATAATATATCAAAATGAAGATAAGAAAGTGCAGAACAAGATTATACCTACTTGGAAAATAGCCTGAAAGGTAACTGGTCCGCTGGAAAACTGGAAAACTAGCCGGAACCTGGGTAAACTTTAAACGTTCATAACTTCTTCAATACCCAACGAAATAGAGTGATTCAAAAACAAAAATCATACTTCTAGAAGATACATAGAGAATGATACATTTCTCGACGGCTAAATCGTTGTGCTTTGGCCAGAAAATGGCTCGAAAGTAGCTGTCTTGGTCTCAAGTTAGCCACTTTCGAGCCGTTTTCTGGCCAAACCATAGTGAATTAGCCATCGAGAAAGGTACCATTCTCTTCATCTCATTGAGAAGTATGATTTTCGTTTTTGAATCACTCGATTTCGTTGAGTATTGAAGAAGTTATGAACATTTAAAGATTACCCAGTTTCTGGCTAGTTTTCCAGTTTTCCCGCGGACCAGTCACCTTTCAGGATATTTTCCGGCCATCTCCGGCAACCATTGGGCTTCCAAATAGGTATAATCTTATTCTACACTTTTCTATCTTCATTTTGATATATTATGGGTCGAATTTGGTTAAGAAACGATTGAGTTACGAAGCTTTGAACATTGCCCAAACTTCTGGCCAAGAGCTTCGGGACACTTAACGGAGTTTTTAACGGAATGACCAAAATAATGGATGATGGACAATCTCAGGGACCAAAGTGATGTGTTATACAAATCTCAGAGACCATTTTAGCTAAAAAGCCTAAATATAATATGTAACATGTATAATATACGCACACGCACATGGTGGGTTGCTTTTATTTGTGTCTTGCTGCTGAGTGTGTTGCTTAGAGGAATGAAGCCGAAATGGTGGCTTGTGTTTACATGAATTTGAAATTGCAAAGTTAATTTGGGGTATAAGAGTGAATGTTGTTGTTAACTAATTGGACGCTACATGACATTAGGGGTGGTTCGGGTTGGGATTCCGAACCGAAACCCAAAGCCCGAATTCCAAACTAATAATTTTCGGAATTGAATTTTATAACCCGAAATTGAACTGAATTGTTGGGATTCCCAAATTTCAGGATACTTGAAATTTTTTCAAGATTTCGGGTAGGTTTTGGATTGGGCCTTCAAGTCCAAATTGTTGGGCTTTTTAAATTTTTTGGATTTTGAACGGAATGAAAGTTAGCGCACCTATTTGTGATAGACTATAAAGTGTAAAAAAACAAGTCTAGAAGTCATAATTGCATGCCAAAGTTCACAATTTCATACCAATGTTCAGAGTCTCATAAATTCATACAAAGCCAAATTCTCTTGTCTACCAAATTAAAATTAAAAGTGCATGCAATTAATTATAACTATAACTAAAACAAAATATATATATATATATATATATATATATCTATAATAAATATAGTTTCGATTTGGTTTGGAATTCCCGAACCATTGAATAGACAATCCCAAATTCCATACCAAATGGTTCGAAATTAGCTAGATAGGCATTTCGAAAATTTTGAAAATTCCGATTTAGAACTTTCTTTAATTTAAGATCGAAAATTTTTTCCGTTTAATTCGGAATGTTTCCTGCCCTACATGACTTCCACTACTTTTCAAGCTTTCATTTTCATCATTACGTAATCTCAAACACTTCTTCTTTTATTCTTTACAATATTAGCTTCTACTTTGGTCAAACCATAAAAAAATGTTTATCTTTTTCTTCTTCGACAACACAAACAATTCATCACGTTGATATTTTCCTATTTGGCCGCTATTTAATGAATGAATTAAAAAAAATAAAAAATTCGTCAACCCTTTTCAACACGTGGCCGTAAACCACCGTTGAGCTACAGTTGAGGCTGATTCATTGGAAACTGACTCATGTCATTACCATTGGCTAGAATGACGAACATATCCATTCCAGACTCCCCACCTACGAAATTTTTTTTCTTTGTGCTCGTGGCAAAAGCGGTACATAACGTGTTGTTAGAAGTGGTGAAAATTTTTATTGTTTATATGATTACTCTTTTAACACAAGAATCTCACCATTTATATAGAAATACATGGTGTACCATCCCGTATTTCGAGCACATCGAAAAATTTCTCCCCGCCAATAGGTGGATGCATTGAGGGGCAGAGGGGTCAGCTGACCCCTCAAACTTCATTGAATATACTGGGATAACTTGAGTGCTGATCCTCCGAACTTCGGTGAATGTCCATGGATAACTTGGGTGGTGCCCTTTTAAAGATTGGAGATGGCTTCATACATGCCCTCCAACTATAAGAGTGGCTCTTCTTATTTTTTTTTTTAATAAATATTACTTTGTCAAAACGACATAGTTTCGGATCCTTAGTTTAATAAAAAAAAATAAACACCAAGAGCCAAAAAAATAAACGCATGGATGATGGATATGTTACTCGTGGGATATATTACTTTGTTGGTATCGTTGATAAGCAACTTGTGGAATTAAATAGTTGCTTGATGAGGTAAATACAGAGTTGCTTCTTTGTTTAGCAAGTTTGAGCCTGGATGATTCATTCTCGGCTTTTGATGAACAAAAGCTAATTTGTTTTGCTCATTTTATCTGAATGAATTTACTATTTGTCAACTCTTGGGACTGGAAGATCAACTTGGGCATTATATTCTTGATATGCGTTCAAGTAGTGAATTTTCTCCGTTGAAAGGAATTGGTAGTCTTGCAAAAAAAAAATGCTAATTACATTGGCTTTGGTTCTACCAATTGCTATTGCTTCAGTAGAGAGAGTTTTTTTTGCTATGAATATTGTGAAGATTCCATTGCGTAACCGAATGGGAAATCAATGGTTCAGTGATAGCATGGTGGTTTATATTAAGAGCAATGTTTTTTCTTCCATTGACGATGAAGCTATAATGCAATGTTTTCAAAATATGAAAACGCGTCGGGGACTATTGTAACTTGTATTGTTATTTGTTCTATAAGTTATGAATGATGGAACTATGGTTTAATTTTTAAAGTTCTTATATGTTTAAAAAATATTTGTAAACTTTTACTTATGATCCCTCGAAATATTTTTCTTGAACCCGTCACTGTCCCCATCTACATTCAAATGCAGAATTTTCAACCTCGTTCCTGTAAAAAAAAAAATTAATTAAAAAAAATTCAAATAATGTCATTCTTCTTCTTCTCTTTGCATGAACCCTTCTCCCACCTGTATCCTGAAGTGGACCCCACCTTGATGCAATCCTCTCCTAAAAGACCAACAGTACCCCTCCAACATGCATGTCCTTTCGGACAAAACAGCAGGTATGTTCTGTAAAGAAATTTGTGATTCATGTGATGTTAATGGTGTTGGCTATCCCACATCGGCGAGAGAAGAAGAAAGAAATAGTTTAAATATAATTATGTTATTTTAATTAATATCGAAGTTTTTTATGATAGAATCTTATACTTGACGGTTTGAAAATGTAATAATTATTAAGTTGAGGACAATATCAATTTTATAAAAGTAGAGCCTCTGGCCCGTCGATCTAAAAAATTCAACCAATGGTGGCAGAGTTGTACATATCTGCAGTTGCAAGGTTGTTTATCATCTTGTTCCTGTTGGCTAATCCAACAGGGACACTTGTTAAAGAATAAACTTTAGATCTTTGAGTGTTTTGAAAGTATATCAAAGGAATCATATGCTTAATTACGTAGTAAATGTAAATATACATTTGGCTGTTAAAAAAATGTCGCGAGTCTTTATAAAGTGATTCGATTGCGTGATCGTTTTTCATTGATATTTTGTTGTCTTTTCGTTTTTTGGCCTCTCTCTCCTTTTGACCACTTACCATGCACATCCCATCCTAATCATATTACTCTCCCTTTCTGTCTCATTTTCCAAATTTCATCATCAATCCTTTCACCAAAAAAACAAAAAATATTTCACTTTCAATCAGTATTGCTGTCCCAATTAATAGTTCCATTTGCTCAAATTCTCCCACACCGTATATTTTTTTTCCATTCCTCATAAAATTGTAATTCAAAAAGGAGTGTTACTACCATTGTTTCTGAATTTCCAAATTTTTCATGTGTTTCCGTCTCTCTTCTGCCTTGAGACGATTCCAGTGAATCCGCCACCACCGGAGATATATTCTCCCGGTAAACGGGTTCATGTGATCGAAGAAGGTCAAATGGAGAAACTACTCGCCGGAAAGTGCTACAGAGAAATCTGGTTTGGTGTACTAGTCTCATTTTTCTTGTTCTTTGTATTGCTTTGCTTTGATTATTCAACTTCAATATTGGATGTCTACCATGGGGTCAATTTTTTAGTCATTCAACATGTTCGTCCATTCTACATCAAAGATTCGTGTTTCGGCCGCTACATTTACATCCACGATCATCTTCCCGCACGGTTCAACTATGATCTCCTCGCAAACTGCCATTCACTTTCGACAGGGAGCAAGTCCCTTAGTGATCAAGGTGCTAATACTAGTGACAATATGTGTCCTCACCTTGTGAATTCGGGTCTTGGTCCTCAAATCGAAAAACCGGGAAAGGTTTTGGCAAACAAGAGTTGGTTCCTCACCAATCCCTACTTGTTAGAAGTTATATTCCACAACAAGATGAAGACGTACAAATGCTTGACGAACAACTCCAATCTGGCTTCGGCCATTTATGTACCGTCCTATACCGGCCTCGATGCAAGTCTCCATCTGTGGGATTTTGATCTCAAAGTCAGGGATGCTTCTGCGAAAGATCTTGTGAATTGGATTTCGAGGAGGCCTGAGTGGAAGAAAATGTGGGGGAGAGATCATTTTTTTGTTACCGGGAGGACTTCTTGGGATTTCAGGAGGACCTCGGACAATGGTTCTGATTGGGGTACTAATTTGAGGGTTTTGCCGGAATCGTTGAACATGAGTATGTTGTCGGTTGAAGGAAGTTGTTGGAGAAATGACCTTGCTATACCGTACCCGACAAACTTTCATCCTGCGAGCGACAGTGAGGTTGTTCAATGGCAGAACAGAGTGAGGAAGTACAAAAGGCCTCACTTGTTTTCTTTCGTGGGCGCGCCGCGGCCTGGCATGCAAAATTCCATTCGGGGCAAACTCATTGATCAATGCCAAGCTTCGAGTAATTGCAAATTCGTGCATTGTGGTTCTCCTGGGATTAATTGTAACGACCCGGTTACGGTTATGAGGGTTTTCGAGAAGTCGGTCTATTGCTTGCAGCCTCCGGGGGACTCACATACTAGGAGATCAGCATTTGATTCTTTACTTGCTGGTTGTATTCCGGTCTTCTTCCATCCTGCGACTGCGTACACGCAGTACTCATGGCATTTGCCGGAGAAACATGCCAAGTATTCGGTGTTTGTTCCGGTGAAGGAAGTGGAAGATTTGAAAGAAGGCATGATTGAAAAAACATTGCTTGGAATTTCAAATGAGAAGGCATTGGCAATGAGGGAGGAGGTCATAAGGCTGGTACCAAAGCTGGTGTACGCAGATCCTAGGTCCAGATTAGAGAGCGAAGACGCGTTCGATTCAGCTGTACAGG
Organism: Heteromeles arbutifolia; assembly: GCA_024362995.1. NCBI lineage: Eukaryota > Viridiplantae > Streptophyta > Magnoliopsida > Rosales > Rosaceae > Heteromeles > Heteromeles arbutifolia. The sequence continues at coordinate 30,232,241 of JANCRC010000011.1, read as the reverse complement.
GAGTTCTTGAGAGGATAGAGAATGTTAGGAAGGTGATTAGAGAAGGGAAGGATCCTAGTACTGGTTTTGCAGATGAGGATTGGACCAAATTCATGTTTGCTGAGGCGCCAGAACAATAAAAGAGAGAAGAATATGCAGAAATATTCATATAATCATGATTTATCGCCGTTTGCTTGTAGAAAATTATATGATGAGACTGTTTTCCTTGTGAGTAATTATTCCACCAATCATCGAGGATTTACTGCTTTCCTTTATATACAGCGTACAAGTGAATTTATTATATTCTTACTTTTTCATGTTTGATGATTATGATGTCTTCTTTTTCAAAGTCTCCTTAAAAATCAATAGTTCTTGTCCTCTGCAGACGTTGTTTTACTGCGGGTGTACAAAATATTTATGTCCATGTATTACTGTGGGTTTAATTTTCACTGATATACTCTCTCTAACAACTAATTGTTTAATCTGTTAACGTGATCATTCTACTATAAAAATAATCCTTCTACTAATTCCGTTGGGTGCTAATGTCATGAGTTTGACAAAATCATATAACAAAAACTGTTTAGCTCCTTACATTTCTACTTGTCCGCAAAACATATATACAGATAGTACTTACTAAAAACAACACAAAAAAGAAAAGAATTTGATGTACACATCATATTATGAGGATTTGAATTCCATCTAGATCTTCTTTGTGATGATTTTAAGAATCCTCACATCTTATTTCTTCATCGTAAATCGTGAGACTATAAATTATTTTGATTTTTTATTTAAAAATCAATACCAAATAAAAACTGGCCCTACAATGTATAATGAATAAATGAAGAAGAATCTCATCAATATTATGATTGGTTGCTACGAAAAATGACTGAGTTTTTTACATGTACTTGTTTTGCCCTATGCAGTCATTGAGTCATCGTAAGAGTAATGCATGGTGACCAAATTGACCACTTGGGGATTGATGTCAATACGTTACTCTTTACTTTAACAGTGTTAACCCGTTTACCAATGACCAATCTTATTAGTTATTCGGTTGAAACACTATCTCCATCACACCTGTCACCATTACAGCGAACCCTATTTGATTGTCTTAGATTATTGTCCCTAATTTTTTTAAACATTCTGACATATATTAAGAGGCTAATTAAAGAGACACGTAAGGAGTGGAAACTTTATGACACTTTCTAAATAAGAATATACGAATCCATCTTACATATTTTTGTAATGCCTCATAAACCGTTTGTAAATCCTCCTATATGATATGGGTTTTTGTTAAAGCATCTCTTGCATAACAAGAAATTGTTGGATTTATTGGGTTGTTCGCACGGTTGTGTCATATTGTTTGGTATCATTCACTAAACTCTTTACTTTTTGTCAAACTGAAATGATAGCTGAATTTTGCAATCGTGACATTTTAATGCAATACAATGCAAGTATATTGCTTGGTTATATTTTATATGCATGAATTTTCATAGCCAAAAGTGTTTCTAAATAATTTCGGCAAAATCAATTTTAAAGTGTTTCTAGATCATATAAGTGTTTTTCTGGATAGTACCTTTACAAGATTATTCAGTTTCTATACCCCCTTCTCCTCAGCCAATATATTAGAATACTCCCTATGGGTACAAGATCCAAAAATGAAAATTTTAAACCTAAGGCTCTATCTGCAACCAAACATCCAATTGATCTTGCAACCTTTGTACCTACAACTTACTTGCAAGCATCCAAGTATGATCACTGGAAATAAGCCATGCTTGAAGAATTTCAAGCTCTCAAGACTAGACCTATAAATGGGTTGGGTTTACTGGGTTTGGGTCGGGTTGAACCCGACCCGTTAATTTAACGGGTCACCCAAACCCAACCCGTTAAGCTAACGGGTCACCCGTTTCACCCGTTAACATTTTTTTTTTTTTTTAACATTTCATCCAAATCAATTACAGCCTCGTTTTATGTTGTAAAATTCGACATTCTATCAATTACATGCGTATCCGAATCTTAATATGGATCAGAAAATTGTTTAAGTAAAACACAGTAATTCTCTTTCTCAACCAATGTCTCACTACAGTGACTCTCCTTCTTCTTCTTGCATTGCATCCTCTGCTGCTTTTTTGCCAACCTTCTTCTTGCATTGCATCCTCCGCTGCTTTTTTGCCTTCACCATTCACCTTTATGGTTTAAAATTTTCAGTTAGAGAGCAAGGAGAGACGTAATAAAATGATCCAAGGGACTAAATTGGAACTATTTTTCCTTGACAAGAGAAATTTCCATTAGTTTTGCTACCAAATGAACAATAAAAGTAAGCATTAATCTTGCACAATCCATCCTAATTATTAAACATCACAAAAAATATCTTTAAAAGAACAAGTTAAAATACATACCATGCTTAATCAAGACTAATACTATTAGAGCATTGTCCCGAGTTTTCGTCAAGGCTCATGTCAAAAATTTCTTCAGTGAGTTCTTCCAAGTCAGCACCCTCTTTCTCTAAAGCTAAACATAAAAGGAAAAAAAGGAAAACAATTATAACCTATTATATAAGGAAAAAAATACAAAGTAATATAAATTTTACTGTCTTTGCCAAAAAGCCAATCTCTAGTACATAGCAAGCCTTGAACGGTTTCAGGCAACAAAGAACTTCAATATTGATCAAGCACCCTACCACTAATACTGTTTGTACCATACTTGACCAATCCCGAAACTACCAAGCATCGGTCTACGTCATACCTTCAAGAACCTACCGAGGGGGCTGAGGCACCCTTGCCGAAGCACAAGAGTTTCCCACCAACTAGGAGGCCAATCACAGCACGACACATATAACCATCAAAATAAAGCTCATAGAGTCCCACATCGACCGCAGCCAGAAGCTGGAGACTCTCCTCAACTATAAAAAGAGACCATTCTCCTACAATTAATCCCTAATGTCATTATTGTACTTAAACTAATCATTAGAACCCACTGATGATAATTATGCCTAAACTTATGTATTTGTGTAAACCCTTCACTATTGATGAGAACTCTTCTACTTCGTGGACATAGCCAGACTTAGGGTTTAGGGTGAACCATGTACATCTTATGTTTGCTTCCCTACCTTTATCTATTTACATATTATCCACACCAGTTGACTGGAGCAACCGAGCGAATTTCACAAACTTGACACTTTACGTTGTTCCAAAGTCTTCACTGATTTTGTGCATCAACATTTGGCGCTGTCTGTGGGAAAAGACACTTATTCCTACTCTCTTCAGCTTTGTCAAGCTGGTTTCCATCGTTTGTACACTTTCCTTTAGCCAGGCATCCCTCTCCAACATGGGGAGCGAAGGAAGCCACAACACACAAAACGACACTCCCTTCGTGCCTAGTGTGTGGCAGTGAAGGAAGGAACGAAAGAAGTTTTCCCTTCAAGCTAAAGTCGGAGAGCGAGAGGCTCAGAACAACAAGATAGTAATGAGGAACGAGATCCCCCAGGAGCAGTATGAGAAGCTCTTCGAGATGCTCTACGAGGCTAGGCATACTCAATCACATGAGCCCATTGCCCCTGTGGACGTCAACCATCGCCTGGGTACCCCCCAACATGGAGGATCACCGGTCTTTAACATGGATATTCCTAATGAGAAGCGAGCTACTTATCAATTTGTTGATCAATGTGAGACTTCTCTCAACCCAGTTAGTTCGACCCGAAGCAAGAGAAGTGTTGGGAGGCACCTCCTTACAGAGGGAGCAGAAGGATCGAAGGTTGTTTATCGCGGCTGTCGAGACTTCCTGAGGCAACGTTGAGAGAACCCCATCCACATAAGCTCAAAGATCAATGACCCATGGGTTCTTGAAAGACTCGGTCCTCTACCACGGCCTAGGCCAGCTATTAATCTAGGGAAGGAATGACAAGTCCTAGAGGAACATAAAGGTATAGAGGACTCAGAGGTCTTCCGACAGACATACCCAAGAAGCCAGTACGGTGAATCCAAGGAAAGACCATATGCTCTTGATCAAACTTCCCTACTTCGAAAAGGTGATGGAAACTTACGAAGGAAAGCTCTAATAGTACACCACTCCACCCAGGACCTTTTTGTCTTACAACTCCTTGAGGAAGTACAACGTCAATTCGAGATACCTGATTAGAATCAACCATGGCATACCAGATGCATACTGATGAAGAATGATGTTTTCTCATCCCCTCCTCTCATTGGTGAAACTCTGAACTGGTATTGCCGCCTCCCACCTGAGACGGTAGATTCCTTTGAGGAGCTGAGGAAATTGTTTATTTCTCAACATATTTTCCAAACTAATACTTGCACTCTGCAGATGACTTGTACATTATTCGCCAGAAGTCAGACAAGTCACTACGTGAGTATGCCGGCCATTTCAGCTATGAGTATTCTCGTTGCGCTGAGGCAGATGACAAGACTGCCTTCAAGGCCTTCACGTCAGAACTACGTTAGTGTTTCTTCAAGTACATGATCAATGACAACACTTGGAAGACTTATTCTGATGTGATGGCATAGGCTTACAACCATGCATCTGCTAAAGCAAAGACATATTAAGGGAAACCCCCTATGGCTATCCCTTATCAACAAGTGGGAAATGAGAGCCAGATCCAACCAAGTGAGAAAACCTCAACCTTCCAAACGGCTGTTGCATCTCCCCCTGCCTTACCTAATGCTTCGCCAGGACAACAGACATATCAATCTTAAGGCAAAAGGAAGGATTCCATCCTCAACAGTCTCATTTTAATAAGAAGAGTAAGAGA